>CM071638.1:1326529-2593746 GCA_036419045.1 Scirpophaga incertulas
TTTACTTCTTTTGACAAAAGAGACTTCTTTTTGACAATATGGGTATCAAATGGAAGGGTTTTGCAAGTCTAATACAGCCACGATAAAGACATTGAAAAAAATTCAAAATGGCCGTCGCCCTCAAATGGCGGACCGCTTTTGTTTTCCAACCCATGCTTCATGGGTATCAAATGAAAGGTTTTGAGTGTCTAATACAGCCACGTTTTAGAGACATTGAAAAAAATTCAAAATGGCCGCCGCTCTCAAAATGGCGGACCGCTTTTGTTTTCCAACCCAGGTTTCATGGGTATCAAATGAAAGGTCTTGACGAGTAGAACACAACACCGTGAGTGACGTTTCGAAAATTTCAATATGGCCGCCGATCCAACATGGCGACTGACATTTTTTTGCGATTTTCGCTATATGGGTATCAAATAAAAGGATTTTAGAGTAGAACGGATCCAAATATGATTTATAGTAAAATGACAATTTCTTTTTTTTTTTTTACTTATATGCTATATGCTTTTGCGCCGCTTTGCAACAGTACAAAATTTTATTTCAAAAACGCAATAGCGAGCAGCGCCACCGCGAGGCACCTCGCGGCACTCACGCGACCACCAGCGCCGCGAGTTTTTCAGTGTGTTTACAATTGCACACGCTTTTTCAGTTTGTTTTGACTTAAATGGAGACAATTTTTCACCAATTTTCGACCGACCGCCAATTTTATTTTTCATTAGTGGGATAGACACACCACCGCGAGGTGCGCGCACCTCGCGGCACTCACGCGACCACCAGCGCCATGAGTTTTTCAGTGTGTTTACAACTGCACGGGGTTTTTCAGTTTGTTTCGACTTAAATGGAGACAATTTTCACCAATTTTTGCCCGATGGCCAAATTTATTTTCCAGCGGTGGGATAAACCACACCACCGCGAGGTGCGCGCACCTCGCGGCACTCACGCGACTACAATCGACGTGAGCTTCTTAGTGTATTTTAAAACTGCACACGCTTTTTCAGTTTGTTTTGACTTAAATGAAAATAATTTTTCACCAATTTTCGATCGACCTAATTTTTTTTTTCAGTAGTGGGATAGACCACTCCACCGCGAGGTGCGCGCACCTCGCGGCACTCACGCGACTACAATTAACGTGAGCTTCTTAGTGTATTTTAAAACTGCACACGCGTTTTCAGTTTGTTTTGACTTAAATGGAGACAATTTTTCACCAATTTTCGACCGACCGCTATTTTTTTTTTTTTTATAATGCTGATATAGACCACCGCGAGGTGCGCGCACCTCGCGGCACTCACGCGACGACAATCGCCGTAAGCTTCTTAGTGTATTTACAATTGTACACAGTTTTTCAGTTTGTTGTGATTTACATGGAGACAATTTTTCCCCAATTTTTAACTGACAGCCATTTTTTTTTTTTGTAATGCGGGGTTACACTACCCCACCGCGAGGTGCGCGCACCTCGCGGCACTCACGCGACCGCACTCACCGTGAGCTTCTTAGTGTATTTACGACCGTACACAGTTTTGTACTTTATTTGTACTTTATAAAAGACGACATTTTCATACCAATTTTGACAGACCACCCTTTCTTTCAAAAAGCAGCCAGGATGGACCACCCCACCGCGGGGTGCTTGCACCCCGCGGCAAGCAAGCGACGTCTAGTCTCCTATATATATAAAACTCGATTACCACTGACTGACTCACTGACTGACTGACTCACTGATCAGGGGTGTTTTTAGGGTGTTTAGAGGGTGTTTTGTGTGTTTTGATGTTTAGGTGGAATTTTTTAGATTTTTTTTCCGATCTACCGGGATATAGCTCGATTTTGAAATCCAAGATGGCGGCCGGCGCGAGATGTCAACTTTTCCAAATCGCCTCCGTTTTTAATGGCGTTTGGTGGGGGTGTTCACTACTGTAGCGGGGATGCGGTGCCTCTGTCAAACTGCGAAAAAACAAAATGGCGCCGCCGCCATCTTGGACTGAAAAACCCGTTTCGACCCGTGTTTGCGACCGTCGACCGGCGCGGTTTTTGTTTTTTCCTGGATTTTCTTTTTTCGTGTTGTCAAGACTGTCCTCAACTTTCGGGAAATTTGCGGCGCGCGGCGAAAAACAACATGGCGGCGGCGCCGGCGGCCATCTTGGATCGCCAATTTTGACGCGATTTTCGGACCGGATTTTCGCCAAGATGGCGGCCTCCGACCGGGGTGACATGTTCCGGGCGGGGGTGGAGCTCGGCGAGCAGTGTTGCCAGGTGGGAGAAAATTTCTACCGTTTTTGGTAGTTTTTCCCCTAGGGGCCCCGAAAGGCGAAAATCGAAATAACGACTTTTGGAATTTTACAACACCACACGCCTATAGGCCAACGGGGCCTCTATGACTTTCTGGTATTATTATTTTTCTACACTGGCAACACTGGCCTCCACGGAGGTTGGAAACTTTTCGCAGACCGAATTTGACCCGAATTGATCTCCCAGATCGGGGTGCGCTGGAGTCGCGCGGCAAACGTCATCCCACCCCGTATACGGTGCAGATATTGGGAAAAATCCGAAACTTTGACATTTCAAGATGGCGGCGCCGCCGGCGGCCATTTTGTAAAAAGTTGCAATTTCGAAAAAATTAAATCGCGGTTTTCGCTGGGTTGCCGGCGTTTTTCGACTGACAACCCCGGGTGACCTTTTATAGAGCTCGGTGAGCCGCATCGAACGGTGGGGTAATTTACCCCGATTTTAGGGTATTTTCCCCGATTTTGGGGAGAACGTAAATCGCGTGCTTTTCGATTTTTTTTCACATGGCCGGGTCGATCGGGCCTCGCTGATCATTTTTACCACCTTTTTGGGCCAGATATATGGCAACACTGGGCGCTATGGTAGATTTCGGTTTCGGCGACTTTGCGAATTTTTTGACGCGAACCGATGACAGTTGCGCGCCTGCAGTTATGGCCGACCGATGTAGAGTTTAGTCTACTACACTGTAAAAATTTGACATTTGACATTTTCAAGATGGCGCCGGCGCTGGCGGCCATTTTGTAATGGTTAATATTCTCTTTTTGCTTTATTCTCGCGGTTTTCAATCCCGATACGGTGATATGGGTATCGAATGATAGTATTTTTTCAGCACTATCGAAGCCAATTGGTGGCAACGTTAAAAAACCAATATGGCCGCCGGTCCAAAACGGCCAAGTATCATTTGTATTGTAATCCCTACAATATGGGTATCAAATGAAAGGGTTTTGCAAGTCTAATACAGCCGCGTTAGAGACATTGAAAAAAATTAAAAATGGCCGCCGCTCTCAAAATGGCGGACCTCTTTTTTTTCCAACCCATGCTTCATGGGTATCAAATGAAAGGCCTTGACGAAAAGAATACGACGCTATAAGTGACGTTTCGAAAATTTCAATATGGCCGCCGATCCAACATGGCGACTGACATTTTTTTGCGCTTTTCACTATATGGGTATCAAATGAAAGGATTTTAAGAGTAGAACGGATCCAAATGTGATTTATAGTTAAATGACAATTCCTTTTTTTTTTTTTACTTACCTCGATATGCTTTTGTGCCGCTTTGCAACTGTACAAGATTTTATTTGATAAACGCAATAGTGAACCGCGAGGTGCGCGCACCTCGCGGCACTCACGCGACTACAACCGACGTGAGCTTCTTAGTGTATTTTAAACTGCACACGCTTTTTCAGTTTGTTTTGACGTAAATGGAGACAGTTTTTCACCAATTTTCGACCGACCGCCAATTTTTTTTTTCGGTAGTGGATAGACCACACCACCGCGAGGTGCGCGCACCTCGCGGCACTCAGGCGACCACGCTCACCGTGAGCTTTTTACTGTATTTACGACCGTACACAGTTTTGTACTTTATTTGATTTTTGTGACAAAAAAGACGACATTTTCACACCAATTTTGACAGACCACCCTTTCTTTCAAAAAACAGTCAGGATGGACCACTCCACCGCGGGGTGCTTGCACCCCGCGGCAAGCAAGCGACGTCTAGTCTATTATATATAAAGCTCGATTACCACTGACTCACTGACTGACTGACTGATCAGGGGTGTTTTTAGGGTGTTTAGAGGGTGTTTTGAGTGTTTTGATGTTGGGGTGGAATTTTTTAGATTTTTTAGTTCATAGAATGGGATAAAGGGATTTTTGCCAAACCAACATGGCGGCCCGCGCGAAATGTCAACTTTTCCAAATCGCCTCCGTTTTTAATGGCGTTTGGTGGGGGTGTTCAGTACTGTAGCGGGATGCGGTGCCGCTGTCAAACTGCGAAAAAACAAAATGGCGCCGCCGCCATCTTGGACTGAAAAAACCCGTTTCGACCCGTGTTTGCGACCGTCGACGGGCGCGGTTTTTGTTTTTTGCCGGGATTTTCCTTTTTCTTGTGGTCGGGACTGTCCTCGACTCTCGAGAAACTTGCGGCGCGCGGCGAAAAAAACAACATGGCGGCGGCGCCGGCGGCCATCTTGGATCGCCAATTCGACGCGATTTTCGGACCGGATTTTCGCCAAGATGGCGGCCTCCGACCGGGGTGACATGTTCCGGGCGGGGGTGGAGCTCGGCGAGCAGTGTTGCCAGGGGGAGAAAATTTCTACCGTTTTTGGTAGTTTTTCCCCTAGGGGCCCCGAAAGGCGAAAATCGAAATAACGACTTTTGGAATTTTTCAACACCACGAGCCTATAGGCCGGCAGGGCCTCTATGACTTTCTGGTATTTTCATTTTTCTACACTGGCAACACTGGCCTCCACGGAGGTTGGAAACTTTTCGCAGACCGAATTTGACCCGAATTGATCTCCCAGATCGGGGTGAGCTGCAGACGCGGGACAAACGTCATCCCACCCCGTATACGGTGCAGATATTGGGAAAAATCCGAAATTCCAACATTTCAAGATGGCGGCGCCGCCGGCGGCCATTTTGTAAAAAGTTGCAATTTCGAAAAAATTAAATCGCGGTTTTCGCGGGGTTGCCGGCGTTTTTCGACTGACAACCCCGGGTGACCTTTTGTAGTGCTCGGTGAGTCGCATCGAACGGTGGGGTAATTTACCCCGATTTTGGGGTATTTTCCCCGATTTTGGGGAGAACGTAAATGGCGTGTTTTTCGATTTTTTTTCACATGGCCGGGTCGATCGGGCCTCCCTGATCATTTTTACCACCATTTTGGGCCAGATATATGGCAACACTGGGCGCTATGGCAGATTTCGGCTTCGGCGACTTTGCGATTTTTTTGACGTGAACCGATGACAGTTGCGCGCCTGCAGTTACCGCCAATCGGTGGGCGATTTAGTCTATTACACTGGAAAAATTTGACATTTGACATTTTCAAGATGGCGGCGGCGCTGGCGGCCATTTTGTAATGGTTAATATACTCTTTTTGCTTTATTCTCGCGGTTTTCAATCCCGATACGGTGATATGGGTATCGAATGAAATGATTTTTTCAGCGCTATCGAAGCCTATTAGTGACAACGTTAAAAAAACAATATGGCCGCCGGTCCAAAAAGGCCAAGTATCATTTGTATTGTAATTCCTACAATATGGGTATCAAATGAAAGGGTTTTGCAAGTCTAATACAGCCGCGGTAGAGACATTGAAAAAAATTCAAAATGGCCGCCGTTCTCAAAATGGCGGACCGCTTTTGTTTTCCAACCCATGCTTCATAGGTATCAAATGAAAGGACTTGACGAGTAGAACACGACGCCATTAGTGACATTTCGAAAATTTCAATATGGCCGCCAATCCATCTTGGCGACTGAAATTTTTTCGAGACTTTCACAATATGGGTATCAAATGAAAGGATTTTAAGAGTAGAACGGATCCAAATGTAATTTATAGTAAAATGACAATTTCTTTTTTTTTTTTTTACTTACCTCGATATGCTTTTGTGCCGCTTTGCAACTGTACAAGATTTTATTTGAAAATCGCAATAGTAGCAACGCCACCGCCGCACTCACGCGACCAACAGCGCCGTGAGTTTCTTTAAGTATTTACACCCTCAAACTTTTTTATTTTCTTGTGACACAAATGAAGACAATTTTTTACCAATTTCGACCGACCGCCAATTTTATTTTTTCAGTAGTGGGATAAACCACACCACCGCGAGGTGCGCGCACCTCGCGGCACTCAAGCGAACAGACTCACCGTGAGCTTCTTATTGTTTTTGCAACCGTATACGGTTTTGTAGTTTCATGTGAAATAAGTGAAGACAAGTTTTACCCAATTGACATTGATTGAGACAATGAAAAAAAAATTCAAAATGGCTGCTGTTCTCAAAATGGCGGACCGCTTTTGTTTTCCAACCCAGGCTTCATGGGTATCAAATGAAAGGTCTTGACGAGTAGCACACGACGACATTAGTGAAGTTTCTAAAATTTCAATATGGCCGCCGATCCAAAATGGCGACTGACATTTTTTTGCGATTTTCGCTATATGGGTATCAAATGAAAGGATTTTAAGAGTAGAACGGACCCAAATGTGCGGTATAGTAAAATGACAATTTCTTTTTTTTTTTTACTTACCTCGATATGCTTTTGTGCCGCTTTGCAACTGTACAAGATTTTATTTGAAAAACGCATTGTGAGCAACGCCACCGCGAGGTGCGTGCACCTCGCGGCACTCACGCGACTACAATCGACGTGAGCTACTTAATGTATTTCAAACTGCACGCGGTTTTTCAGTTTGTTTTGACATAAATGGAGACAAATTTTCACCAATTTTCGACCGACCGCCAATTTTTTTTTTCAGTAGTGGGATAGACTACACCACCGCGAGGTGCGCGCACCTCGCGGCACTCACGCGACTACAATCGACGTGAGCTTCTTAGTGTAATTTAAACTGCACACGCTTTTTCAGTTTGTTTTGACGTAAATGGAGACAGTTTTACACCAATTCTCGATCGACCGCCAATTTTTTTTTTCAATAGTGGGATAGACCACACCACCGCGAGGTGCGCGCACCTCGCGGCACTCACGCGACCGCACTCACCGTGAGCTTCTTAGTGTATTTACAACCGTACAGCAGTTTTTATTTTATTTGATTTTTGTGACAACTGACTTTTTTTCACCAATTTTCGACAGACTACACTTTTTTGAAAAACAGTCAGGATGGACCACCCCACCGCGGGGTGCTTGCACCCCGCGGCAAGCAAGCGACGTCTAGTTATCATATGTAATTAGATTGACATCAGAACCTGTATCTATTTTAAAATTAATGCAATTATTGTTTATAACTTGTATTGTAATATGTTATTTGTATCTTATAACTTTCCTTTTGTTTGTTTTAAGTAGCTGATAATATGTTTTTTTTTTTTGTTTGTATATGACGATTGTAAGTGATCACGTGTGATTCTAAACAATAAAAGTGTTTGACTTTGACTTTAAGAAGTTTTTCAATCCAACTAGTTTTACCAATATGATTAACATATACATACTGTTCTTCTATTAAATTATCTTCATGATTAGTTTTAACTTCAAACGTTTGTCTGTGGAAACAACCTACTGCAAAATGATTCATTTTCCCACATTTCAAACATTTTTTATTATAAGCTGGATATTTCCTTGGTTCGTGTGTTTTCCCACATTTCTTGCAATTATATTTTGATGAAGGTTTGCTGTTTTTAATTTCAAAAATGTTATGTTTTTCAGCTTGTATCTCTTTGATCTGTTTATTTTGAATTTCAGCTTGCCTCACCATGTCTACCGCACTTTGCCAGGTTAAACAATTATCTTTTATGAGTTGTGCTTGCAACTTCTTGTCCCAATTTCCCGAAACTAGTCTGTCTCGTATTAGTTTTTCTTTTTGTTGGTCAAAATTACAATTTTGAGCTTGGACTTTTAAGTTATATATAAATGCATCAACAGGTTGACCTTCTTGTTGGCTTATATTAAAAAATAAATATCTTTCATAAATCTCATTGCTAGTGTGAGACACATAATTATCAAATTTTGTTATAATTTCTTCATATTTAACAGATTTATCAAATCCAAAAGTGTAATATATTAATAAAGTATTGTTGTCTAACCTATTTATGAATAATGCAACTTTTGCCTCATCAGAAATTTTTTTATCGTTGATGGCAGCGGTTACTGCCAGGTAATTTTCAAATTTTTGTTTGAACAATGTCCATTTATTTTTATTTGCAGCCCCTTCAGACAACACTAACTTTTCCGGCAATAACGACTCCATTTTGTTTTGACTTTTATTCGTATCGCGTAAGTACGTAGCCACTAGAACAATTTAATTTCACTTTAATACTATAATTAAATAGCGGACAAGACACACACGATATACGAAAACACAAGCAAAATGGGGAGGTGAGATGTGTGGCGTCGCGCGGATGTTTCGAAAACGACTGACTCCTTCTTTTTTTTTCCTCAGGAGAGGAGGCTGAGAATCCTCATGGATACCACCACAACGGCAAGTAGAGATGCGGTGATTATGTCGGACTTCTGGTGAATCGAGGCGGCTCGACCCAACAGACCTACCGACTAAACTCAGCCTGAGCCTTTGGTTCTAATGACCCTACTGTAACACTTTTTTTTCACTGATTTTAAGTACTATTAAAGACACTTTTTTATTCATATTGATTAAAATCACTTTTACAATTGTATCTTGCATTGATTATGTTTTCGTCGAATTGTTACTTTGACATTGACAGTTCTATAGTGTGGACCGCTTATCATGATCCTAACACCATTATCTATGGGCAAATTAGGCAATCAAATCTAGCCAAGCGTCGTCTACAAAGATAGGTTCTTTATCAATAATACTGAAACGTCACTCCGGAGTATGAACTCCGGAGTGAATCTATGAAGATTAAAAACAGTGTCGTAGATTAATAACTGCCCACAGATTATATACCAACAACAAATTATTTGCACTGCCGGTTACAAAATATCATTTAGGATTAAACTTAAATTTAGGAAGATCAATTCTTCCTTTCCTTTATTTGTGGCGGATCGACATAGTTTCCACATCATCCTAGTTCCATTTAATAACAAACATCACATACTATACATTCTGGTCTGGGATGCACGTGGGTGAATGTCTTTGCCTCATCGGTGGTAAGCAATCTGTAATGGTATACTAATCTGTGACTTGGAGAGATCTGAAATCTGGGAATCGATCTATTGTAATAATCTCACGCATATTTCGGGATAAAAACGTATAAAAGTTACGGAAAGTGGTGTCAGGATCACAAATTCTTCAGGATCGATTTCAGGAGTATTTTACTTAACCAAATTATCCATATCTGTTGGAACATAATTAAATTGAGTTGCCACCGGCACTTAAGAAAATAAATAATAAACTAAAATATATACATATTGAAAGCCCGATAAAAAGGTCAGTAATTGTTGCATTTATCTCTTTAATTTCAATTGTAAAGCTCTAGTACTGGTGTTCCCAATAGTAATGATTTTCACAAATAATTATCGATATTTGTTTTGAGCGGGTAGGCTTAGCCACCCATACAAAATCATGCTGAAATTAGTTGCTCAGCTGCTAATCTCATGTATTTGAGGTAATTGGTGTTTGTATTTAATCATAAATGTAAATTCTTGTTCTTTTAAGATGTAAATGTACCATAATTTGATGAATGTTCAATAGATCATGTTTGATATTTTTTTCTTTGTAACCTAGTTGTCAGATTTAATTGTATGAAGAACAATAATGTATATGGGTTCCTTCTGAACCGCATAGACCACCCACATTGAGTCCATGACTATGATAATGTAGCATTTTTATGATATGTAACAGGGCAAAAAGGTACCGGGAGGTAGTTATACCTGAAAGCCCCGGCCCTACAAATTTATGTAAAATATCCTTGAAGAAAATTATATAAAAGTTAAGAAGAATAACTGCCATATATTAAAAGAAGAGTTAAAATCGAGTGTCTGGACCCAGTCTCAAGGAAGGTATTCAGTACTAACCACCGGGGGATGGGAATCTAGCTTAAGAGTTCATGTTTTAGATTTTAGAATTACCATTTAATTATAATTTTATTTCAATACCCTGATCAACCATTGTTGCTAAATATCCTTGCCGAGATAGATCAAACAGCACCAGAACCAACCTGCCCTTGTGATTAATAATTAAAATTTGTTATTTTAAGTACATAATAAAGTTATTCATAATAAAGAGTTCACTTATTTTAATTGGTTATTTTAATTTTTAATTTAATTGTTAAAACAAAAAACTTAAGTATACATTTATACTGTTAAAGTTGATAATTAAATCAGTCACTTTGTTATTTTGTATTATTTGTGTTTTCTTTATAACTCTAGTTGGTGAGTAGGAGAATTATTACATTACACTACTAGCTTGAAGTGACAGAGAGCCGTACCTCAGGAGAGGCACTGTTAGCGCTGCCCTATGAAGAGATATGCGCTAGAAGAATCACGGTACACCAAAGTAGGACCGGCCTATATTGACTGAGAACCTATTCGTGGCTAAGCAGAAGGCTGATTAGGGGATTACAAGGGTGGCGGCTCAGACGCCGCCGCTTGCAGGTCTAGAAGGTCCTGCGTTAGTTGATTAAGGGAATCGCTTAGGACATGTCGCGGTCTACGTATCCTCTGCCGATATTGACTGTTGTCTAAAGATAGGCTCGCTGAAGGCGGTATTGACGGGGTGACTCTCTCCCTCCCTCTAAACGGCTTTTATTACTGTTCGAGCAACATACACACATCTACCTCCAAAAAAAGTAACAATTAATAACAAATACCCGATAATTTTATTATTTATAATTAAAACGTAAACTTAAATTAACTTATAATTAAAACAAAAGTTTTTACAAAAACATATTTTTCCATACGTATGAGCACGTCGCTAACACGCCCCACCCCAGTGCTGGATCAGCACTCATCCTCCAATGGGATTCTAGCGACGCGTGCGACTGACCTTTTAAAAATACCGTTTGTGGTTTTTAATTCTCTGAGGCGGATTCGGCCATCTTTCCCCGGAAACACTTGTTGTACCGCACCTTTAGGCCACACATTACGTGGTGATGCAGGATCCGCTACCAATACCAGGTCACCTTTTTTATTATTTTGAGGGGGGGAAATGCGACCTTGTGCACCATGACACCGCGCTGGCAAGATGCAGCCGTGTGTGGGGCTCTCCGTTCAAGAGGACCGGCCTACCCACTAAAACCCCCCCGAGTTCTCTGGGGTGCGCTCTCGCGATTCGAAGGCCATGTGTCCCGGAACCAATACCAGGTCACCTAGCTGTAGAGGTCGCTGCTCCTGATTCCATTTCTTTCTGGGGAGCAATTCTGGTAAATACTCTTTCACAAATCGTTGTCAGTACATGTCAGCTAACCTTTGACTGATTCGCCACTGTTTTCGTAGGCACAGGTCGGAGTCGTCGAATTTGCCCACTGTCGGCGAACCTGAAGCGCTTTGAATCAAAAAATGATTAGGCGTCAGTGCTTCGGGACTGCCCGGTTCCACATATTCCACATATACATGGGTAAGCGGACGGCCATTTACTATGCTCTCTTCTTCAGCCACGAGGGTGCTAAGAACCTCATCTCTCGGTGCACGCTCCTTCAAGATGACCTCGAGAGACCTTTTGACACTACGTATCAATCGCTCCCAGGCCCCACCCCTGTGAGGGCTGACCGGGGGTATGAACTTCCATACCGCGCCATTAATTTGTGCTTCATCAGCAAAGGTCTTTCGGTCAATGTCTAAAATGGCCCACCTTAACTCGGCATCAGCACTCCGCAAATCAGTACCATTGTCTGAGTAGAAATCTCGATCAAAATGGACCTAACAGTAAGGCAGGTGAAAATAACACCATACCTTTTTTCATTATATATTATTTAGATATGGTGTAATGTGGCTTCATGGTGGTATATTTTGAGCATTTAGAACCCTTTTAATCAATCCAAGATACGACCCAAGAGTTGTGGACCTATAACAGTATCGGCATAATTCAACTTAGAGAGAACCAGACTATCAACCAGCAGTGCACGCAGGTCTTCGCTTAAAAACGAACGCATTTTATACAGAGCTTTTAGCCGGTAATTGCAATTTTTTAGACAGTTAGCCGTATGAGCCTCAAAACGCAAATGTTGGTCCATAATCAGACCTAGATTTTTCACCCCATCTGTACTTATAATAAATCTGTAGAGAGGTCAATTCTGTACATGACATTTATTTCCAAAATAACTATCAGGGGGTGATTAGGAATTGATACTGATGCCAAAAATGCTGTCGGTAAAATTTTTGTCGGTAAAGTTTGTCTGTATAACCGTTATAGAAACAAAAACTACTTGGCGGATGTTACAACTATTTTTCATTCTCCTGAGCTGGTTATAGTATACCTTATACGAGTATTACGCTACAATCAATAGGAGCAGAGCAGTGAAGGGAAATGTTGGGAAAACGGGAGAAGTTACTCCATTTTTTAAGCTTCCGTCGCGTGTGCAAGCTTAAGGTTAAAGCTACATAGAAATCATATATGACGAAAATGTTCTTGAAATTATATAAAAAATATCCCACAGTATCGACAGTATATGTCTATCTTTTATGGTCGACTCACAATAACACATGTAACTCCCGATAGCTTAGCAATTCGAAGCTTTTTGACTATATTTGTCTACTGTTAGGTTTCTCTCTCTGTCATAAAAATGCTACCTAAAATTACTATTCCACGCGGACGAAGTCGTGGGCACAGCTAGTTTTAAATATATGCGAGGTATACCTCCGGAACAAATCACTTAATAGGACTCGCTTAATATACTGTGTCGAAATCCTCGAGCTAATTCGCAGCCAATGCGGCCTGGACTAATAGCAATCTAGGTTAACTGTATATTTTTTAAACTGGTGAAGTAAATCTACATAGTAATTTCACTGCCCCTTCAAATTGAACGCAGCAAAGAGAATATTGCTGTTAATAAGACCTATTTATTTTCATAAAAACTTTGATGAATTGTAAAAACATACATGTACAACATGTTTTATGATATGGAAAAATGTTTTCGTTGCTAGTTTTTCACCGAATCCATTTCAATTAATTTTAATAGCCGCATGGCGTATGCCATTCGAACACTGGTCGCTTTTGTCATAGTATATTTTAGTCTATTACATGGCTTTGTTTTTGTGATGTACAATATATTTGTGTATGAATTCGTTAGCCCTAAGATTAGTCATAAAAAAACCTATATAAATGGACATCCTGTGATATAAAAGTAATGTTATGTTGTACATGTGAAGAAAGCAAATCGTCAATTGATAGAATTTTATCGTATGCAAGTCCTCTTTACATATCGCCACATTTATTCAAAAGTAGTGCATGAAGTGATTGCAATAAAAAAAATATCAAAATAATTTCAATCGAGAAGATAGTCCAGTAGTGACTTAAACACAATCTTCATTTGTACAATCGATTAGTCAAAGAGTTCGCGAAATACAAATACTTTGTGTGCGAGACGGTACTTACAAAACAAACAATATGGCGGTGGTTTGAAAACCGCCGCATCACAGAGACTTGACAGCGCAGCGTCTCAGTCCGCCTGCAACCATGGCCGGTGCAACATGTTCAAAAAGTTAGGCAATAAATTCGATATTTAATTGTTGATTATGTAACACGAACTACATTTATAGCTTAAGTCCGCTAAAACCACGCTCTGCTACCAGAAATGTTAGCAATAAATTTTATATATAAACAACCCTGGGCCCTTTTATCGTTGTTTATTAAATGTCAAATCTAATTGTAACTGTCCTAATAAATTGGTCCAGAGACTCAACCTTCAAGTCACGCGCTATAACGTCGTTCCGCACGTATCTAGGAGCGCCGGTGATATGCCTGACGCCTGGGATTACTGCGCAGTCATCTTCTGGCGCGCGCCCTTGCCAGTCAGGGCATACCAGTAAGGTGTTGCGTGGCAGAGTCTAGAGCGTACGTACTGCTTGTATATTGCTATGTTCACTCTTAGAGGCAGCTTTGGTGATGTCAATATTGGCCTCAGTCGAGCTCTTGTCGCACGCTGACAACACACGTTAAAGACAGAGTGAACTGCGATTTGTTAGTGCAATCGCACTAACAAATCGCAGCTGAAACGAAACCAAATCGTTCCACTCAACCAATCCGAGAGCTAGAATATCACGTCATCGAACAGATGACGTGATATTGTGGCGTTCGGATTGGTTAAGCCGGACGGTTCGGTTGCGTTTCGCTTGCGATTTATTAGTGCGATCGCCCCTCTGACCACTCTGTCTTTAACGTGTGTTGTCATCGTAATTTGCCTGTCTAGTATTACCCCCAGGTATTTCACCTGCGGGCACCAGGGTATTTCTTATTCCATGAGCTGAAGTTTTGGCGGTAGTGATCCAGCTTTGCTCAACAGAATGGCTTGCGTTTTGGCGGGATTCGCTACCAAGCGCCATTTGCTGAGTCATTCCGGAAGCTTGTCGAGCTGCCTCTGCATCTTCACAGCTGCATGGGTGTGCCTTATTGAGGTAGTGATGAAGGCGGCGTCGTACGTTGCAACACACTAACTACTCTACTAGTCTACTAGGGAGCGCGTGCGGACAACAAGCGCGTTGCAGGTTTTGGGCGTAAACAGTTTTTTATAACACAACTTGTTTGTCCAATTGTCCTTTGATATTCAAATGTCATTATGAAAAACCAATTTGTAAAATTGTATAATTTGAATTTGTTAGTCATTATAATGCTCTGTACCCATCTCATTTGCCTGTAGCCGACCTAAATCTCCAAGCGTTTACCACAAAGGTACTGATAACAATTCCATTGTGTCTTATGCACAAAAGATAACCTTCATTTATACTAATGGCCGAAGGTGGAAGCAAAACTATACATAACCACACAGTGCTATATAGATCGCTTCTGTTTCCTTAACCTACCTGATACAAATACAAATTATTTTTGAAACAAGTCACTTTTGGTTGCGGGAATGTATGAATATTTCCCGTGGTATTATTTATAGAAGGTGTACGATAAATAAAAACAACTTTTGTACGTAAATATCGCGCGAAAGACAGGAAGGTATGCGTCGCGGGTAAAACGAATTGTTTACGTCCGAGCTAGGTGTAGGCTATGGCGTACTGGCAAGCGGTCGCCGGGAACGTCGAGTGTTCTATTCGCAGAAACAGGTTCGTGGAGCGATAAGCAACAATAGCAATACGTAAAGCGAATTGCACATCTTGTGCGATACGAACAACTAATATATTATGCGGACTCGACCTCCTGACGTACAACAATGATATTTATGTAATGTAAATGCCTATATAAATATAATGTATTGTATAAGTATATTAATAATATGTTTTAATGTATTATATAGATATTAGCTAGAACGTTTTTAGATATAAGTTGATAAGATTGTTGTTTTAATTATTATTATAAATAAATATTATAAGTGTAGTATATATATATATAACATGTTTATATAAAAGTTATATAGGTACACCACATCACTTATATATCCCTAGTGCACCGAGGGTTCCGCAAATAAGTTTATAGTCGCAAAGGAATGTTGTTTTTTTCAATCTAATTCAAATATTTTTTCCTTTACCTGTGTTATATGTAATTAGTCTATATCAAATTTCATATTTTTTTGCAGCCGGAAGTACGCTGTAGGTTTTGATTCCCTTACGTCTGTTATGCGTCAAAGAAACATAAAAGGGCATATCTTCATTAAGTCGACTTACAATTTAAATTTATTTCTCCTTCAAGGAACGCCGACTAGTACCTGACAAAAAATGTCTTGACAGAAGAATAGACAGACAGACAACCAACCGATCCTATAAGTATTCCATTTTTATGTTTATACAGAGTACGTATGAATAAAAAGCAATTACGAAATTCAAAAATGGAATATACTACGAATACATTGATATTTCGTTTGAAAAACGGTCATAAGTTTCAGTTATGGCGGCCATTAGAAGGTTGAGTCGCTCTGTTAAGTATGCTGAAGATTGTAGCATGAATTTGATTAATAGATTGCTTTTAGCAAGTCGTAAATACAATATACAGCGTAAACCTGAAGATTATTACTACCATGAAGTACGTGTGAATTACAAATTCGAATACGAGCGAAGTGGAATCCCGCTGAAGTTAGACATAACTTTATTAAGCAAATATGCAGTTGCATCAACTCGCTGATAAATATTTGCATATCCTCACAATACCTGCTTAGTTAATATTAATTTAATTATCCTTATACTAGAAGTCATATTATTTTTATGAAAGTTAAGTGAAGTACTAATATAAGAATTTTCTAAATGCTGGAGATCTTGATCATTGATCATGATTAGAGATCGGATATTCGGATGCATATTTACCTAAAGTTAGTTAAAGACAAAGTATGGAAACGGCTTTTTATTGTTTGTTAAATAAAAATCCCGGGATTGCGGAATTGGATAGCCGGATGTTTATTTATTTACCTAATTTAGTTTTTGACAAAGTATGGAACTGTCTTGTTTTTTTTCCATAAATAAAAATCCCGGAATTCCGGTACTGTAGAACATTTTGGTAAATACGTATGCATAGTTGTATAAAGGAACCCGGAGTCTCGGTCTTTTGAAAATAAATACCATGTGCTAATCTAGTAATTTTCAATCAATAACACTACGTTAAATTTGCAGTCCCGTATTTTCCCGGGATTTTTATTTAACAAAATGTATTTTAAAAAGCCGCTTCCATAATTTGTGAGCCAAAAATTAACTTTAGGTAAATATGTATCCGATTATCCGATCTCTAATCATGATCATTGCAAGGAGATATTTTCTATTATCCCGTTTCTAGGTTCAATTTTATGACTATTTGTTATTTCCACAAATCACATATAGGTTTTAAATCCTTCCTCTATTGGGGGCAATAATATAGACATTATATCAATTCTTTTGTTTCAGTCTCATCTCGTAAAACATATATGTAGTTAAGTTTCTCAACTAAACGGTTAAATTTTACAACAAACACTTAGTTAACTATTGAATAAGTATGCAAACAAAAAGCACTTTAGATAATAAATATGAAGTATAATAAAACACAATTAAAACATATTAATAATAATTAATAATATTTAATGCCCCTTGACTGCCATAAATGCCCATCAGTGCAGTCAGTCTCCCTCAGGGCAGCTTGTGGCGAGCTGTCGGTGAGTTGCGTCACCGAGGGTACCGATGTGCTTCAGGGGGGCGTATGCCACCCGCCTCTGTCTTGCTTAACCAGCCGGACAGAGTGGAGTCGCAAGAGCAGATGCTCGAAGGGTGGAAGTGTAATAATGTCATAACGCCGACGGCGTCTCGATCGCTGTCGCAGACACACCTCTCTACACCCTTAGCCGTTCACACCAATGTTGCTCTCTTCGCACCAATATTGGTCTGCTTTTTTGGAGGGCCCATTTAGTGAGCGGCGAGTCACCACCTGCCATATTTAAATCAATTAGGAGGCTTTGAGAAGGCAGGTGACTGGAGTCTCTTCCATAGCCCGGTTTTTCATTACCACCTAAATCGAAATGCAATAGGCCACAAACGTTTTAACCACTAATGACAATAGTTTCTGTGCATCTAACTGGGTATAGTCTTTGGCTGCATTTTTCATGGTGCAGATAGAGATAAGACCCAGTTGGTACACTCCACGCACACTTTCATTAAATTTGGCTTAAATGGCCTCTACGCGTTGGATCTGTATCCCCGCGCAAGCCTTATAAAGGACCGTGTCTTAAAAGATACGTGATTTAAGCTACATAATAATAATAATAATAAACTCTTTATTGCACACAAAATAAATACAAGAAATAAAGTAAACAAACAAAGACAATATAAGCAAACGGCGGCCTTATTGCTAAAAGCAATCTCTTCCAGGCAACCTTAGATAAGAGAAAAACGAAAACAAACTAGGAATTTTGGGAATAGGTGCAATTATTGTGAAAGTAAATAAAGTAAAATTACCTTAAGAATTTAAGGACAGGAAATGGATACGGACTTGGTTCTTAAAGGACTCTAACGTTTGCGCTCTCTTAATACTCTCAGGGAGAGAATTCCAAAGTCGAACGGCATAAGAGGGAAAAGAGTAAGAGAGAAAATCAGTACTGCAAGAAGGGATATCAAGAGTCAAGTTAAAATTCGCTCGTAAAACGCGACTGGAGGAAGAGGACCGAAAAGAGAACAAAGACTTAAGGTATGCTGGAGATGTAGGAAGAAACAAGATATTGTAAAGAAAAGATAAAATATGCAAATCTCTGCGCTGCCGAATAGGAAGCCATTGAAGTTTGGAGCGATGGTAAGAAACATGGTCAAATTTACGCAGATTGCAAACAAACCTGACATATTAATGAGAGAAATAAAACTTATGCGATCTAACTATCTTATCCTATTATTTTTCATCCTGAACATTTTTATTGATAGAGATATGTTGATTTTCATATTATATTATACTGCGCCTTGAGAAAAATGCAATAGTATGTCAGGTTCTCCTCAAACTTTGTGTTGAAGTCCGCATTGTACTGATTACAAATTCGACAATGCACGTCCATCCCCACCCCCTTCCATACAAGCCAGTAGGGTCATTAGGACCAAAGGCTCAGGCTGAGTTTAGTCGGTAGGTCTGTTGGGTCGAGCCGCCTCGATTCACCAGGAGTCCGACATAATCAACGCATCCCTGCTTGCCTGTTGCGTTGGTATCCATGAGGATTCTCAGCCTCCTCTCCTGAGGGAAAAAAAAATCCATCCCCACCCAACCTGCTCATCGGAGGAGGATAAGCCGAGGAGGGCTACGACGTTGCCAACATAAATATAAATAAAAAAGTAGCCTGTACAAAATCATTCTCCGAACCTAGAGCTGAGTTTGTCGGCGGTCTGTCCTTGTCATACTCTATACAAAATGACAGGGCACACACTGTTGTCGGATTGGTTTTTGGGTTTAGAGAATCACGCTAGAATCGACACCATTGCAGGGTTAATTTAATTATTAATGTATGTTAGGATAGCTTATTATTATTAGATTAATTAATTTTATTGTATAAAGTATTGAAATTAAGTGTATTGTTAAATGGTTGTATGTAGGTATATATTAGGATAGTTATTGGATAAGAAAGTACTATTGTTAGATAAGTAAGTGCTGCGCAACTCACGTTAATGTTAAGTCACGGAATAGTATTATAAGATAATATGACGCTGTACGTACAGTACGTAGTAGATCCAAACGAGGACAGTTTAAAAAAGGCACGGACTACGAGTCCGTGGAGTAGACATTTATATATAAAAAAAAGTAGATTGGTATGGCAGATTTGAACACATGAGGTGATGCTTCTTATGTAGATAAACCAACTGGGCTTTAAAACAATGATCTTAGGCAAGGCCTTTTCTAGAATAGCTGATAGTGTCAGTGTATAGATATGATTCTTAATTACGGAATCATTACCATATATTTTATTATTAATAAACGAATTACCTACTATACTACATACTACCAGAAACGATGAATTGATCAAACTGGTATTATGTGTTTACATGCATTTTAATTTTAAACTTTCTCTTTCTTAAAATATATTTCAAATATTTAATATATTTATCTCCCATTTCTGAAAGTCAACACAATTTAGAACACTTATCTACAGTTTGTTTCCACCCTAGTTGATGTTCAAATATCTCCCATTTCCGAAAGACAACACAAGTTTAAACATTTACAGTTTGTTCCCGTACTAGTTAATGTTGAAATCAAATCGGGCAAACGACTTGTCATAATCCAAACAAACAGCAAATTACACAATTACAGCCCAACTACCAACAGCCTCGGTACATCCCTCGCCATATTTCAGCTGATAAGAAACAAAACGCATTATGCGTGATTTATAACGTTACTGTTATTTTATTCGGACAAATAACATTCATAGATAAGTTGGCGAATAAATTCCTGCTAACTGGATAACTTTTATAATGTTGTACCGTGGCACCCTATCTGGACAAATTTAGGGCAATGGACCACATGTAAAATTGTTAATTGATATTAATTATTCAAATATACTATTATTTTTATCTCCTATCTCGGTTTATTCTTGTTACAGCTGGCTTTCTGTGGTTGAGACCAATTTTTTTTTGGTTCTGCTGAGGAAAATGCATTGAATTGCATACCCCGGCTGCGGAGAGATAGCGTTTATGTGGGGCTCTCCTCCCTAAAAGGGAAGGCCTACTCACTAAAAAACTCATAGATGGCCGTCCTCAGGCGTTGTAGGGGGCCCTCAGGATCGAATGTCGCATCTAAAGACCCCCAACTTTCATTCAAATAATTATCACTAAGTAAGTTAAACATTTATACAGACCCAAGCGACATCTTTTGATGGCTAATAGTTTGACTGCTTCCTACGACTGCTGCCGATGATCCTGTATTGGGACGACGGGTCTGGTTAAAATGATACTGAACTAACTCCGATCGTGGGTCCATCCCCTGACGAAAACCTTGGATCTTCGTGGTAAGTGGCAGCTCTTCACAAGCTGCCTCAGAGAGAGTGTGTTCCCATCTACTGGAAGTTGGGCAGGTTGGTGCTGCTGAGAAAGGAGGGAAGGACCGAAGACGTTCCATCGTTGTTCCGTCCAATCTGTTTACTGAACGAGGAGGGGGAACTTTTAGAACGGGTTATCACCGCCCGCATTGGTGAGCACCTTGTGGGTCCTTCTACTAGTCTGACTGCTAATTTAGAGTCCGGCGGGGGCGATAATAATAATAATATAATAATAACTCTTTATTGCTAATAAGGATACAATTTAGATTAATGAAGTCTCTGACTCCTAAACTAGTCAAAGACTGTTTCTTAGGAATCAGTGGCCTCTCCCAATATAGTCACAGACATGGTTTATATAAACTATAAATTAATTTACAAAATAAAACAAAGTAAAGTTAATAAAAATACATTTCCCAATTGACAACTAGTGCTTTTTTACAACTAAACTCCTTTTCAAAAATAATAATAATAATAATTAGAAACATACATATATATATATATTTAAATATACATACACACATACATACACACATATATACATTACATATACAAGTATAACCATTAGTAATATTCATAAAATACATTACGTTATATAAATATATGGATTTCCAATAAATATATACAAATACACTACCTATTCATATTAAATAAATAAACTTTCAGTTTTTTCATAATCTAAAGATAATAACCAATTTCGAACTTTAACTTTACACTCGTGTTTAGTAAGAGGATAGAAATTTAGAATTTTGTTAAGCTTGTTGTAGAGTACAGCTGAAAGAGATGAGCATTGTCGCCTAGCAAAAGCAGTGCGGCAACTGAGCGAAGCCAAAACATCGGGAATTTTCCGTCTGCCACGACAGATCTCAGGGTGATAGTAGTGCGAACATGTTTCAAGGTGATCAGATTTAGAATAAATAATTGCCTAACCGTCAGTAACCCACATTCCTTGTACAACGCCTTTGTAGAATATCTGTAAGGTTTGAAAGACATAACTTTCAGCAAACATCTGTGTGCTCTTTCTAATAAGATTAGAAAAGTTTTACAGGCTCCCCCCCATACACTTATACAATATCTTATAACAGATTCAGACAAAGCAAAGTATACAGTACGTAACAAATTAAAATTAGCGATATGTCTTAGTTTCTTGAATGCCCATATAAGTACACGGGTTCGGGATGAAATAAGTTTAATATGTGGGAGCCAGCTAAGCTTGTCATCCAATATTACGCCAAGATATTTGACAGTTGTAGATTTGGTCATTGTTAAGCAAGAGCAATCATTTATATTTTTTAGATCACAAGAGTGTACTTTCAATTTAAAATCATCAACTCTAACAGAATTTGTGATACGGAACTGCAAATAAGTCGATTTTAAAACGTTTAGAGTTAATAAATTGTCTTCTAGCCATTGTGCCACACTATGGAGACCATTTTCAGCAGCTGTCTGTACCTCGGCCCAAGTCTCACCGTAAAATATCAACGCTGTATCATCAGCATAAGTGAATAATTTGCCATGTGTTAGTGACATACAACAAAGGTCATTAATATAAATTAGGAAGAGACTGGGGCCCAAAATACTTCCTTGAGGTACTCCATATGTAACATTTGCATCCGAACTAATAACATTATTTATTTTAACTCTCTGAACTCTGTCATAGAGGAAGTCTGAATAAATAGATAGAGCAGAGTTTCTTATTCCAATGCATTCCAACTTTTGCAAAAGAATAGGTATCGAGACAGTGTCGAAAGCCTTGGCTAAGTCGAGGAAAACCCCAACACACTTTTGTTGTTGGTCTAGCTTATTTGTTACCAACTCAGCCAAACCATTGACGGCGTCTTCCGTGCCTACACCCGATCTAAAACCAAATTGCATACTTGATAAGATGTCATATTTATTTAAAAATGTAACTAAGCGATTATTCAGTAATCTTTCCAAGATCTTAGAAAGTGCAGGAAGCACAGAGATCGGCCTATAGTTCTCGACACTATCCCGAGCACCACTTTTATAAACTGGGGTAATAATAGACCTTTTAAACACTTTTGGAAAGCAACCCTGCTCAAAACATATTTTAAAAAGATTCGTGAGAGGTAGAAGAATAATGTCTTTCGCCATTTTAAGGAACACGGCCGGTATAGAATCCCAGCCAATAGCACAATCATTTTTAAGATTCATCAAAGTTGATTCCACTTCTGTCTTATCTGGTGGGAGAAGCACAAAAGAATTGGGCACTGAATGAGTAGATTTTGTTCTTGCACGTTGACCATGGTTGGCAATTATATCATCCGCTAGATTTCTACCAATACTAGAGAAGTAATGATTTACTTTCTCAACAGCGGCTAATGGATTTTCTCTAATTAGGTCCTCGGCATAATTGTTTATGTTACTGCGACCTGAGATAGACTTTATGGCAGACCAAGTTTCTTTACTATTTTTAGCATTTTCTAAAAGATCTTTCTCATGTTGGCGCTTGAGTTTTCCCAACAAGGAATTGCAAAAATTTCTGTAGCGCTTATACGATAAGTCAAGTATCTGATTTTGTGGATTCTTTCTTAATCTTTGATGCAATTTATCACGGTGACGGATACATTTGATTAAACCAGGCGTCATCCATGCTTTAAGTGTACGTCTCGTCCTGGGTAATTTAATTACACGTGTGTTATTTTTTATGGCCGATGACAATATGTTTACAAATTCATGGGTCATTATATTAGCATCAGACGTAGAACATATAAAAGAAAAATCTACCAACTGAATGATTTAATGGCGTTATTATAATCGATTTTATTTCTATATACGTTATTAGAACCACATTTTGAATTTAAAGATAAATTGGTAATGATTAAGGCGTGATCAGTAATAGCACTGTCCATGACTATTATTTTGGTGTTTAATATTGTTTTGACCATAACATGATCAAGACAGTTTTTTAGACGAGTAGGATAAGTGTGACCCGGTAAGAGACCTAGCCCAGCAACAAGATTTAAGTAAGGTTCACAGTCTTTATCAACGTTGTTTTCTTTTGTAATGTTAATATTGATATCGCCGATTATGAATACATTTTTCGTTTTTATAGGACGAATAATACTTTCTAAAGAATTTAGAAAATCATCAATATAATAAAATGAAGGGGATCTATAGACCGCAAGTATCACTATATCTGGGTTTATTTTAATTAATAAATAATTACCACCTTTAGGTTCAGGTTCCGTTATTATGCAGTTAATACTACATTTAGTATATATGGTTATACCATCGCTTTGATTTAAGCAATATTTAGAGAAATGGCATTTGTAACCGGTATAGGTGGAACTGGCTTATTGACATCCAAGCGACATTCAGTTAGTATTATTATATCAGGTTCAAAGGATAGTTGCGAAATATATGTCATAAGGCCGTCGAGGTTTTTGTATATGCTTCGTATGTTTTGTGTAATAATATTCAAAGATTTCGGGGATTCCGTAATTATATCGTTGCACTCAAAAGCATCGCAAACGAAAAAAGATGAAGCCACGTTAATATTATCAATTTCCGATTCAATTTTGCTATGTAATTCAAGTCCCATGGAGTAGAGATAAAAGCATTGTCACAGTTTCCGACTCTGAAATAATAAACAAGCACCTAAACAGAAATATTATTGGTTGTTGTTTTAAATAATCTGTCCAGCAATATGTTTGCATATAAATACGAGTATAAATACAGTAATTATTAATAAATGATATAGGGACAGTACTTATTAAATAAATAAAAATATGATAAATACCAATTGTCGCAAATTTGGAGTTGTTGTATAACAAAAGAGAAACTACTAATGTAATTATGAATAAGCTAGTCAAATTACACGCATATAATTCAAGAGCATATTTCAGGTGTAGTCATATTTGGATTCGGAGATTAGTTAAATCAGATTCTGAGTCAATTCTGATATATGGTTTACCTTCTTTTTCACGCAGGTATGTTCTTCCAAATGAAGTCCAGCAAAATTTATATCCATGTTCTTGCGCGAATGTTCTGGCTAAATAATTAAGGTGCCTTCCTTTTAGTGTTAGATATTCAGCAACAAAAACAGGTTTTTGTGGACCAAGTGACAAATGAGATGTGTTCAATTTATTCGCGCTATTTTTTATATTAAACTTGCGCACATTTTTGATCATTTTCTCCTTTTTTATTGTTGTACTGAGGTCAACAATAATATTTCCAGCACCGGTTTTATTTTTAGTGCGAAAAACATCTTTTATTTCGTTGCTGTTCCAGAAAATTCCTTATTTCCTTTATTTTGGGATAATATTTCTTTCATAGTATCTGAATTAAAGAAAATTTGCTGTTGTATTGTTCAGAAGATTTAGCAAACAACCCTTTCATTTCTTTCATAAAGAAGTCCATACTAGACGCATCTGCACATTTGCGCCTTAAAGTAACATTGTCGCTGTCAAGAGATGACAAGTGTGTTGCGGAACTGACTCCAATGTCTTCGGGTGAGAGTACGACTTCGCTCGTATTTTTGTTTTTACTCTTCTTGTCTGTCGGAGGGGTAGCCGGGGGCGGTGTGCGCTTGAGTGGCATGATAACAAGATAGCAACTACCAGGCAATCAGGATATTGTTGTAGCTAATAGAAAGTGATGTCCACGCCGAGGTCAATTAAACTGGACGATGATCAGTAATTTCAAACAATACGTCGTTCCGTCCAGCCCACGTAGACCGTTCTGTGTTAGTTAGCTTTAAACTAGTGTTAACGCAGGGGTCAACTAAACCGGGCGATGATCAGTGATCCAGTACAATACGGCGTTCCGTCCGACTCACGTAGACCCGTCTTTGTGAGTTATAAAGTAGTATCAACGCAGGGGTCAACTAAACTGGAAGACGATCTGTGATTCCATATAAAATGTCGTTCCGTCAATCTCACGTAGACCCGTCTGCGGGAGTATTGTACACTGATAACACTTCTCGGCTATGTTCTCCTATTATTTGCACATGGATTAATCAATGTTAAATACATTAAAAATCCGAAAATATACTTTTAATACAGACGTCCAAACTAGAGGCGATCCGAGGGAGAAGGGCGATCGATGTTGGACGCTGCCGCAACGCATTCGCGTCCCACATCCCGGTTAGGGGGTAACATCGTCAACGCCTTCGGGACCTTCCATCTAAGTGCCTTGGCCTCACCTTGGACGGCAGATTTCAAAGAGAATTTCAAGCGGTTGGTCCTCCGAATCAAAAGGATAACGGGCGGCTTATATTGCCTGTTGCCTAACGTCGGGGGATCGAGGGACGATTTTCGCTGCCTGTACGCCGGCGTGTCGTACGGCCGTGGCCTTATATGGGGCTCTCGTGTGGTGGCGAGACTGCACGCGGTCCTCCCGCTGCAGAGCTCTTCTCCGGATGATACAGCGGACAGTGGCTATACGGATCGTGCGGGGCTCCCCCCTTTAAACTTAACATTACTATAGTAATCCAGGGAGAAAAATAAATAGCTAGTACAAGGTCTCCCACTGTAGACTTGTGAAGCAATGGTGTAGCATCTTCGACGTGCAAAAGTGATTGTAAAAATCTTATTCGAAGAATAAATTTTTGATTTTGGTTTTATTAATGCATTTAAATTAATGCAATTCTTTAATCTTAAGTCATGTCAAACATTGAATTAATAACTGTATTTATGATATTGACAATTTTACTAGCAGAAATTTTATAAAACAGCAAAACATGTCATAGATTTAATCTTTTTACATTTATACTTTTTTTTTGTTATTTGTAAGCCATACATTATAATAATGGTTAAGCAAACATGCAATCAAAACTGTATTTCTGTACGGGTCGCTCTGCGACGAGGCTTTAGTCGACTGAGTTTAGTCAGTAAGTCATTCGTTCGAGCTCCTTCGATCGGTTGAGACTATGACATAATCAGTGTGTCTCCTTTGTAGAAGAACAAAAAAAAACGACAGCTTATTACTTCGGGCTGGAAAATGACGCTTTCGGCCCTATTACTGCGCACAGATAGTTCCTTGATTTATCCCGTATTTCCCTGTGTTAATTCTTAGTGTTAACTATAATCTATTTAAAGAATACTCCATTTTGTTACCAAACTAGTGTCTTATTTTTAAGTGATTTTATAAGCGAATGAAGTTTTTTGCAGAAAGAATTGAAGAAAGAAGAGAGTTTCGAAATAGTGAGACAGTGAAACAGAAAGATATATTGCGCCGATCTCAAATAAAATGGGGCAGGAGAAAGGAAGAGAAGTTAAAATTACATTTTCATTTTTTTAATAACTATGTAATTTATTAAGTATAAAAAGTATTGTTTGAGAAACAGAATAAAAATTGAAAAGCAATTTCTATTCAGATTCTAAAAGTGAGTGAGCTTGTAACTTTTAAAGCGCTTTGCAAATTTCCCCTGGGAGGTGGGCCTAATTGTATTTTTTGGTAATTTATGCGACGGATAATGTTTGAACTTAAATCAAAATTACAATAAACATTTTAAAGTTAATCACGATTCTCCTAAAATGTTTTTTTTATTTTTTTTTCTTAAGCAGTGACTATTAAAGTGCCTACTGAAACTTACACACACTTACACATACCACACAATTACACACACACACACGCACGCATATATATATGTATATATAAGCGGCTGAGTTTCCTATATGGTAAGTTTTAAGATAGTGTAAAAACTTACAATATAACACCTATCTTATATATAACACTTTGTAGTTTTCTAGGTCTTCGTAAGTACCCTGCGTGGGTTTGCTATCCCATAGCAGGCGCGTCCCCAGGTGGCGGATAGGGTAACGCCCCCAGATATAGGGGGTACCGGCTTCGGCCGGCGTGGGCCAAAAACGGCGGTAGGTGGCTGCTGCCCTTTTCGGCGGAGGCCACGAGGAAGGAAACCTCGTTAAAAAATAACCTTGGCGGGGTTCGCCTCGAGGGGAAGAGCCCTTTTCAGGGCTAGCGGCTGATTATCGGCGTAGGTTGGCCGGAGGAGTGCGGCGGCCGCCCTTGTGGCGGTCCTGAGTGAGCGCTAGGCGCCACACGCCGGCGAAGTCATGGTAGTTGTCCGGAAGGGTTCCCATGGCCTCGCCAGGGCGCGATGCTGCTCTCCTCAGGGATGATACTCTCGCGTTGGGGTGCGATGCTGCTCTCCTTCGGGATCGATGCGCTCTGCCCCGGCGTGATGCAGCTCTCCTTGGAGATTAGCGCTCGCGTCAGAGGCGTGTGTCCTATTGGATCGGTGGGTTTTTTTAATGGGTAGGCCTACCCCCTTCTGGGGAGGAGAGCCCCATATAACTCGACTCGCGAGTATGCAATTCAATGCATTTTTTACCCCACCTAAAATAAAAAAAAGGTCTTCGTAAGTACGTGTCCGTCACTTCATGTCACTTGTGATGTTTGATATCACACTGTGACAGGCTCTTATTGTAGAAGGGTCGCCGGTGGGCGCGAGGAAGTCGCGACCGCTACGGCGACCCGGGATGGACCACGCCCCTTCCGTGGCCGGGGGGCGTCGTCGGTGGAGGAGACCGGGGGAGGTAGTAAGCCTCCCCCGAAGAGGGCTCCCCTGTGTCGAAGGGGGAGCGGAGGCTAGGGGTTCCCGGAAGGAGCTTGATGTTCCCGGGGGCTCCCTACATGCCTGAGGAAGGCCATCCCTGAGGTTTTTAATGGGTAGGCCTCCCCCTTCTGGGGAGGAGAGCCCCACATAACCGCCGGCTCGCCACAGCCAGGGTATGCAATTTAATGCATTTTCCTCAGGGGAACAAAAAAAAAAAAAAGGATCTTATTGTAGAAAGTCTTATTGCGACAGCATATATGTAATCATAGATTTGTTGATTGATATATATTGATGACCGCCACTGCGCAAGGTTGTGGAACTAACTGTAGCAACTATAGAGGAAAATTAAACTTAATTATTAGTAATAAACCTACTTACTAACTTATATTATATGCTATATATTTAATCACGAGTGCGCAAAGCTCTTGCGCGAGCGCACCTATTATTTAAAAACCTGCTTTGTATGCGACGGCAGATGCGTATTTTACTCGTAACTTTATCGCCTAATTTATAGCTATTTCAATTGTGCCTAATCTTACAACTGTATATACGAAGTGCCATCTTGATAAAAACAAGTTCTGGATGAAGAGTCGAAGTTTATTTTACTAACTTCCCCACATAACCTTATGATCCGATCCCGATAATTTCTAACTTTAATAATGATACACATTTAAACATCCTATTGTGCGCTATAATCGGATAAAAGTCATAATGACGATACGTTTAGCGCGATATCGTTAGTCTACGTATCTACGATCTAGTTAGTATACGTTTAGTCGAGTAATCGGCTTCTACGCAACGGGTCGAGGGTTCATTTCCAGCACGGGACAGATATTTTGTAGGACCTACAAAACTTTTTTCCGATCTGGGTGTTTCACCATGTGAAACATAGAAAATGTTTGCGACTGCGCCCACGACACAATATAAAAATCCTAGTGTTTTATTAAAAAAAAATATAGAAGATAATTTTGTCCAATACTCTTTATGAGCTTTATTGTGTAATTAATTCTAATTCATTTCTTATATTGTACTAGCTTCCGCCCGCGGCTTCGCCCGCGTGAAATTAGTTTTTGTCAATTCTGGTCCCTTATGTCTATGAGACTCTTACAGGAGCCAGCCTCACAGCTTTGTAGTTCCCGTTCCGAATCCGTTCCGTTCGAATTTCGAGAATTCCGTTTGTAGCAAATCTCTGCACATCTTCAATTCAACCCCTATTTCACCCCTACACTGGTAAAAATTTCAAAATTCTAATACAAACGATTTTTTGTTTCTTATGACGTGATATTTGACGAACTTGCATACTAACTTTCAACCCTTATTTCGCCCCCTAGCTGGTCGAAATTTCAAAAATGCTAGAACAAATGTTTAATGATTTCTTATCAAGTGCTTAAATATAAAGTTTCACGGTTTTATCTTTTAAAATTAAGAAATCCCATACAAACTTTCAACCTCTATTTCAACCCCTTCATCCCTTTTTTTCGAAATAAAAAGTAGCCTATGTTCTGTCTCAGGATCTAAAGATTGTCTGTACCAAATTTCATCAAAATCGGTTGCGAGGTTTTAGCGGGAAAGCGTAACAGACAGACAGACAGAGTTACTTTCGCATTTATAATATTAGTAGATAGATATGGTTCAATAATGAAAACACAATTATTTGGCAATACATCTAAACCATTGGAGTATTATTTAATTAAGTTTTTTATAATTGCTGTTTTATCTGTATATAAAAAAATATGGCGCTGTTTAATAAAACCTCCAACTTAACGAAAATAAATATAATGTCAGTTCTGTTAGCTTCAAAACTGGAATCTCTCAACATTACTTCATAGGATTTTCTTGAAATAGAAAGGTAAGTAAGCTTCGATATAAGAAAGCGTCTTGCTATTATAGAAGATTCAATTTAAAGTACGAGAAGGCATTAGATGCGGTGGTGGTTATATTTTGAAATGGTTTGCATAATCTTATTGGTTTCGGGTTGTGTTTTCACAGAAATTCGAATACTCCTGTGACAAAGAAATGCCAAGGAGGAAATCGAATATAAAGGTGTTTTCGGCAAAACTGAAGATGGGTCATCTAGCATGAGTAATTTTATCTTATTTATTTCTTTAAAACTTTTCGCATTGCTTGGTTCGGCTTTGATAGATAAGATGGTGAAATGGCTGAGTACCTGAGATTCCATCTCATTCCTGTGAGATTGAATATTGTACAAATCTTAAAGGAACTATATGTACTGCGTATACCCTTCAGGGTCCACGAGGATCACGGGGAAATACTTTTATGTAATAAGAATAAGACTTCTTTAGTTATATTTATTTCTTTTCTCTAGTGTTTCATACTTTTATAACCAGTGTCTAAAAGCTGCTAGGTTCCCAGAGAGGTGGAAGGTTACTCGTGTAGTTCCGGTTCCGAAGGCGGGGTCAGCTGAATCTGTAGATGAGTTTAGGCCGGTTGCAGTGTTGTCGACACCGGCAAAGGTACTGGAAACTGCTATTCATAAGAGCATATATCTGCAGGTAAACGCGCAGCTCTCAGACGCTCAGCATGGCTTTCGGCCGGGAAGAAGTACCACCAGTAATCTCTTCTGTCACATGGCTCGTCTGGTACCGACAGTGGATAGTGGGGGGCAAACGGATGCTGCTTACTTTCATTTCAGGAAAGCATTTGATTTAGTGGATAATGACGTGTTGCTCACAAAGTTAGCTGGTGTTGGTTTCACCCCACATTCGCTCCAGTTTTTTGCCAGTTATTTGAGAGATAGGCGACAATATGTGGAATATGAGGGACACGTGTCAGATCCGTATTTCACGAGGGAGTAAGTCAAGGCTCTAACCTTGGACCTTTGAGTTTCCTCCTTGTAGTTAACGACCTACCAGAAGTAGTCCAAGACGCTAACTGTTTGTTGTTTGCCGATGACCTCAAACTATCTCTTGCAATAAAGAGCAATGAGGATTGTGTGAGGCTACAGAGGGACATTGACAGGGTCGTGAACTGGAGCAAAGACAATCTATTGCAATTTAATAGCTCGAAGTGTGTGACAATCACTTTTTCTCGTGAACACAATCCAATCTTATGCAGCTACCATATTGACGGGTTGCCTATGGCACGAGTCACAGAAGTCAAAGACTTGGGATTGAGTTTTAATACCAGCTTGACTTTTCGTGATCACATCACGCGGTGCTGCAAAAGAGCCTTTAGGAACTTGGGTTTCGTGCTTCGTACAGTCCGGGGGTTCGCGAATCTGAAAGCTATTATAGCATTATACGCACTGGTTAGGAGTCAGCTAGAGTGTAACGCAGTCATCTGGTCTCCACATGAAGCTAAATATAGTCTCATGCTGGAGAAAGTACAAAAATAAATTATTTAGATATTTATATATGCAATATTACGGTGTTTATCCAATGTATCCGTTGATGTATCCTACTCTATTTATCTTAGGAATGGTAGGCTACAATCAATTAAGGGTTAGGAGGGATTTAGCACTTACATAATATTATAAAAATATTGAGAGGTAAGGTGCACAATCCGATTGTTTTGGGACAGGTGAGCCTGTGCGTTCCCGACAGGTACATGTGGCGACAACGACGACCGCGTCTGCTGGTTGAGCCGCGCGGACGGACCAACCTTTTAAGGGAGGCGCCGCTTACGCGGGCACTTCGCACGCTCAACCTGATTGCTGATGAGACAGACTTGTTTTCTTGTACTCTGGGTGAATTCACAAGGATTGCGTTATTTATAATTAGTTATAGATGTTAGTACCTACCAGTAAGTTAGTAAATAAAAACATTAGGATAAGCGCATTTATCGAGTTGGGGATAAAAAAAAACCTGTAAAGATAGATGTAAGAAGAAATAAATAATAAAAACAAAAATGTTGTTGCTAGATCGTCTATCATTTGTCTAGAAACTCACTGCGTCAAACACAGTGGGTTCTTTGTTTGAAATCGGAATCGCTTGCTTATGCGTGTAGAGTTAGAAGAACTATGGAATGGTAGGAAGAGAAGTTTGCTTGTGTACTATAATGAATTGGTAGAGGACAGTAGTAGATAGTAAAGTAGTAGTGGTGGTAGAAGATAGCGTAGAGTAAAGTAGAAAAGGAAACTGAAATTTACAATCCAAAATTTATCGCCGAACTGATTCTTAAATATTTACTGTAACATAAGAAAAGCCAGATAAATAAAGAAAAGAAGGCACATCGTCAAATCTCAGTACACAATAAAAAAAACGCGTAACTCAGTACTATAGGCAATAAGTAAATGGTAATGAGAAGTAAGCTTTTATATAACAACGTTCGTAAAACCTAAGCATGTTTAGTGCTGACATAGAAAAATGTCGAAATAGAAGGAGCGGTTGTGTACTTTGCCAAAAATGAGAGATAGCTTTTCTCGACAATAAGTATACATGCTTATCTAAATATGAGTTATGATTTTGACTTATCAAACTGATAGCAATAAACCAAGCTACATGAGAAATGTTCAATGTTAGCTGACCAATGTTAGCTGTCCGTTTGATCTAGCTGATTAGAGATCATAATTCCGACAAAATTGGATTCAATAGAATTTAAATTGATTTTTTTATAGGATAAGGCAACAAACGAGCAAACGGATCACCTAATGGTAAGCGATATCCGCTGCCCATAGATACGATCTTCAAGCTCAAGTCCGATCATGTATAAAATGCTGCTGTCATATTTGGGACGGTTCTGCCAAATACCAACTAATAAATACCTGCCTTGGACTCAATCGAGAAACGTGCTAGTGACTCACGTCTGGAGGCTGAACTGCAGAGTCTCGATCACCGACGTAAGGTAGCCTCTATGGACATCTTTTATCGAATGCATTTCGGAGAGTGTGCGATGGAATTGTACAATTTGATTCCAGAATCCCCATTCGACCTCAGGGAAACTAGACGGCTATTGGCTTTCCACCCTAATGTTGTTGATATATCACTTATACGCACTAAGCGTTTCGCTTCTACTTTCATAATGCGCACAGCAAAGGAGTGGAATTCCCTCCCGCCCGATATTTTCACTGATAAATACAATCTGGGCTTTTTCAAGGCAAGATTGAATAGGCACTATCTGGACAGTCATGGACCATCTTCGGCCTCATCGTCACTTACCATCAGGTGAGATCGAGGCCAAATGCCTGTCCTTAATACATAAAATACAAAAAATAAAGACACCCGCAACACCAGAAGAGTCACAGATGCGTTGCCAGCCTTTTAAATGGGAATATGCTCTTATTTTGAAGGTTTCGATACCGCATCGGTTGGGAAATACTGCAGGCGACAATTCATTCCACATTTTAGTAGTGCGTGGCAGAAAATTCCTAGAAAACGCACTATGGTGGACTGCCAAGCGTCTAGATGATAAAGATGAATGTTGTGTCGCGTAGAACGATGACAGAAACTAGCAGCAGGAATCAAACCGAACAACATCATCTCAACAACTACATTTCTACGCAGCGCCAAGGAGTTTTACCCTCAGATAATTCCTTATAAGCTGCGCAGCTCACTCTAGAATAAAGAAAAAGATTTGTCAGTATTAGTAAATAACTTGGTCCAAAAGACAAATATACACGAACTACGAACCTGTAGAGAATGAATTTAAATAAAAAAAATACACCAACTGATTACCTATAGAGTGAGCACTTCTTTCTTCTTCTTTTAGCAGTCTGCTTCCAACTGTTACTAGTATTACATTAAAAACAAATTGCTTTCCATAGTTAACTGTTCACACACTACCAAACAGCTAGCGCTGTTTAAAACATGTTTCCGATTATTGAATTACTTACTACGATGGCGCGATAGTCTCAAAGTGAATCTTGGCAGCAATAGTCGATATAGGTCACATGCCATATGTCTCTGGTTTCATAATTCATCATCACCATTTTATCAAAAAGTTGCTCAGTGCTGGACATAGGCTTCTTCCAAGTATATTTACACCAATCGGTTCTGCGCTGCTAGCGGCGAACTCTTGCCTACGATCTTCACAAAACCGTTGGCCTATCTTGTGGGAGACATAGCAACTGCGGTGACCAGTATATGCACTTAAAGATATTTCAGGTCTAATGTTCGTCAGTCCTGCGGGCAGTTTTTTCCGCAAAATTCTTAGTTTCTGATTCTATCATCCATAGAGTCTCCCTCTCCATTGCATTTTGGGTGACTTCAAACCTCTTTTAAAGCCAATTAAGAAGTTTCGGTTCTATATAAATCATTGGCAACGCGCACGAATCAAAGAATCTAGTCTTGAGGCAATGTAATAGATCAGTGGAGAATATCCCATACCAGGACTCTGGTCTCTGGTCTGCATGATCTATTTCTATCTCTTTCGATCAGCCAGCCGGTCCTAGTAGACTCGCTTTGCAACTTGATTTCCTCGATCAAGATGTTCCAGGCAACGATGCTTTTTTGGTTTAATTCTTCTGTCTTTAAATTACCTACGCCAAATTACTACATAGTATAAAACAAAGTCGCTTTCTCTGTCCCTATATTCTTATATATGCTTAAATCTTTAAAACTACGCAACAGATTTTGATGCCGTTTTTTTTTATAAGAGTGATTGAAGAGGAAGATTTATATGTATAATAACATAACATTCATACAATAATAACATAAGCACCCCACGTATTTTGTTCAATAATATCAAAGGAGATGTCCCATATTGGTTTATAGTAACTAACTCGGGTAAATTTGATATATTTGGATAGAAGGCTCTAAAAGAAAGTAATCGCCGTAAGTCATGTTATTTTCAAGACCCCCGATTTTTAATAATTCGTATTCTAGTATAATAAAAAATGAAATATCTTTAATGCAATAATTACACATTGCTTAAAAAAAACAAGCCTTTTAAAAATCTAAATACATACATAATTGTTTTAATGAACCGAATATTTCTAATTTAGAGAAGTTTTTAACTAACAAAATATAGGGACTGCTATGTTACTTAATGTATGTTATCTAGAGCCAGAAAAAAATATTAATAAAAAATCAACTGACAAGTCAGGCACCTGCTGTCAATGTCATAACTTAACGGAAAATATCAAACATAGAGTAAGATACCGGTAGTCACAGATTAATAAAAACATCATTAAGGTGTTGCCATAATGAAATATTTCTTAAAAACATGTTATATTTATTTAAAAATAATTGGGGGTGGTAAAAATATTTGTTTTATTTGTTTCATACTTCATATTTTTTCGGCTTTCAATTTAATGTAGTTTGGTGTTTGTTAGTTAACGCTGATCACAAAAAACCAACCTCCTTGTAATAAGAGGGCATCTCCTTTTCAATTCACAGTTTTATTTTTATTTTTTTAATTCAATCAATTTTAAACGGGTGTACTTTGAGTTTTTAAACTATAATTTATTATATACAACATTCATAGTTTTTCTGTAGTGTATTTTGTATCAGCCATAAGTTTCGCAGAATTCATTCCTTCTATCTCGGTAAAGTCATGTAGAATCCACAAAGATATGTAAGTAATGTTTTGGAAGCGAAGCACGAATTATGATAACGCGTTTGAGTCCGCCGACATATAGCGAAAATGTGTACGTTGTATTTTAAATGCCTTCTTTCGCGAATTCTGTTTGTTTAAGAGAAGTGCATCCTGAATTTTTATTAAGCAATGAAATTTCAATATTAAAGGCTGGTATAGTCTTAGTATTGTTACGCCGGTGGCTTAGTAAAACTTCAAAAGTGATTTTCTGTGGCTTAGAAACGTTTTCAGCAGGCTGAAACGTCGTTTCAGGCCGTTTCAGAAGTAGCTCTTTCACATACAAAAAATCTAAATTACACCCAAGTTACAGTAGTTTTCAGGCGCCTGAAACATGTTTTCAGTACGTTTCAGGCTACCCTCTATCCAACGCCGTAATAACCTGAAAACCCGTTTTCAGGCGTTTTCAGGACCCCTTATGAGCCATTAAGCCTACTTCAGTAAAAGGACATAAATTTCAATAAGAGTGAAAGAGATAGCAATAGTAGAAAGAGACAGATATAGTTGGAACATTCGAGAAGTATTAGAATGAGAAAACATCATTAGAAAGAGATAGACAAACTCAGAATATTCGAGAAAGATAGTACGGGAATATTCGAGTATTGTGTGACAAGGATAGCACAAGGAAGAGACAGTTATACTCGAAATGTCTCGAACGCGCGACGTCATTCCTACGCGCTTATGTATTGGACTACACATTCGAGTGTGTCCGCGAATGTTCTAGCAAGAGTGGAAAGTGCCTTAGGGGACTATATAAGGCTGTGTCCGGCCGCCAGGAGTAGAGGATTGTTTTGCGATACAGTGCAAAAACATCTAAGAAGTGATATTGGAGAACTAAGAAGTGACTTTCAGTGCTTTCAGTGAAGTGATTAGTGACTGTTAGTGTGGTAATTAATAAAAGTTCAGTGTTTTGGTAGACCGCCGTTTGATTTACTGACCCCAGCTCGTAACAGTATATATAGTGTGTAACTATTGTGGAATATTTTTAAGGGCATTTTTAATTCTTGTACATTATCACAGACTATTTTTCACTCTTTACGTACTTCATTTTAAATTTATATCTTAGTGAATGGACAACCGCAATCCGTCTACGACGGGTGGTTATGTTGGACCGTAGCAAAAGGCAAGGCTTTATCTCAGGCGGTCACCTGAAGTAGATATGAATTTATAGTAATTGTTTGAATATATATGGCACAGTTTCGACGGGTTAGTAAGACCTGTTCTGTGAATATAACATCGTTAAAAATGCAGCTGTTACACTTGTTGTTTTGAAAAGATGTGAAAAAAAGTGTAAGTTTATATTATCTGTATTCTTATCTTATCTGTATTTCTTTATAATATCCACAAGTGCGTGTAGATGTATTTGTGCTTAGTGTATGCTATGAAAGTCATAGAGAAAAAATGTACTGCGGCGATACTTCACTACCCTCCAATTTCTGATTCTCAAAAATATTATGAATACTGAATTCTGGTGTAGATTGCAATGTAGGTTCTTGATAGCATTCACTTTTACTGCACTCTAGCGGTAATCCCATGGGGCCGCTATCACACTCATAGTTTGACAGTCTAGCAACGTAGGCGCCTCTTTTCGGGTTGACATTGCACCATTCAGATGAAAGATGCTGCACTTCATTCTTGAGCTGATGAACCTGCTTGGCTGTAGCGTAGTCTTCTTTCATCATGTCAACATCCTGCCGTAATTTTACGATGTTTTTCTAAAGTCTGGTCACGTCAACATGATCGAACAAAACCGGGGGTAATTTCTCGAGATCACGAGCCACGAACTGCCTGTGCTATAGAAAGAAAGAAAGAAAATATTTTTTATTGAGACAGCAAAAACAAACAAACTGAACATACCAAATGCATTAAAATTGCCTCAAATTGCTCAGCTCAGCTCAATTAATGCTATGTACGTACGTCGTGGATTAAAAACAAAAATGTGCGATTAGCTAATAAGTTAATAAATAGTAATAGAATATTCTTAAAAACGTGCTTTTATACATACAAACATACATACATACACTCACGCCTTTTTCCCATGGGGGTAGGCAGAGATTACGTCTTTCCACTTGCTACGGTCTTTACATATCTCTTTCGCTTCATCTACTTTCATAACATTCCTCATACATGCTCGACGATTGCGGGTACTTCTGACCTGGCCTTTTTTGAGGACAATTTCCATTTGTTCGAAATATGTCCGCCTAGGTCTTCCTCGTCCCGTATCTCCACTCACTCCAGCTTCATAAATCATTTTGGTCAGTCTACTTTCATACATCCGTTCCACATGCCCAAACCACCCAAGCATCCCTTGTATATAAAATAAAGCATTGTGTTAAAACAGTTTGTTCTTCTTTAAAAACTTTCCTGCGTGACGGCAGGACCCGTAAGAAAATTATTTACCCTTATCTATTATTCACTCTGATAAGTTATTACCTTCTTAAATATAGCTATTGCGGGGTATATAAATCGTGACGTACCTTAGTATGATATTCGTATAGTCGGGAAACGCAAAGGTAAGGACCAACAAAGCAATAAATAAGTCATTGGATTATAAAACGGCTGTATAAATTTATGGGCCCCGGAGACTTGGTTAGGCGTCGCCGCGAAGATGATAGATTCGGTGTATCCAAATTTTGGTTGAAAGGTTGAAGTATTTTGTAACAATATTTCAGCAGCAAATTATTATCAATCATACTATAGAGTCGACCCATCCAGGCTTTGTACATATCTATATTATAATAAATCTAAATATATTTATGAAATAACTATCAGGGATCGATACTGATGCCAAAAATGCAATCTGTAAAATTTATGCCTGTCTCTCTGTCTGTCTGTATAACCGTTATAGAAACAAAAACTAATCGACGGATTTTAACGAAACTTGGTACAATTATTTATCATACTCCTGAGCTGGTCACAGTATACTTTTCATCATCCTTTTTTTTTTTTTGTTTCCCTGAGGAAAATGCATTAAATTGCATATCCCGGCTGTGGCGAGCCGGCGGTTATGTGGGGCTCTCCTCCCCAGAAGGGGGAGGCCTACCCACTAAAAACCTCAGGGATGGCCTTCCTCAGGCATGTAGGGAGCCCCCGGAAACACGAAGCCACTTCCGGGAACCCCCAGCCTCCGCTCCCCTATCTAGAGGGGAGCCCTCCTCGGGGAAGGCTACTGCATCCCCCGGTCTCCTCCACCGACGACGCCCCCCGGTCACGGAAGGGGCGTGGTCCATCCTGGGTCGCCGTAGCAGTCGCGATTTACTTTTCATCATCCTACAATCAATAGGAGCAGAGCAGTGAAGGAAAATGTTGGGAAAACGGGAGAAGTTACTCCATTTTTAAAGCTTCCGTCGCGTGTGCAACTTGGTTAAAGCTACACAGAAATCATGTATGACGGAAATGTTCTCCTTAAAATTATATAAAAAATATCTCACGACAGCATAATATGTCTATCTTATATGATTGACTCACAATAACACGTGTAACTCCCGATAGATATAATAAATAATATTTTTGTTTTATACCGGACATACTCGTATACATATCAGATTTGTTTAATGCGATATGACTCTTGTGAGGGAAATGTACATTTGTTAGTTGTTGTAACTTGTATCGGAGGTTGGGTTAAGACTGTGTATCTGAAGCCGGCTTTTTTTTATTATATATGTCTACTCCACGGACTCGTAGTCCGTGCCTTTTTTAAACTGTCCTCGTTTGGATCTACTACGTACTGTACGTACAGCGTCATATTATCTTATAATACTATTCCGTGACTTAACATTAACGTGAGTTGCGCAGCACTTACTTATCTAACAATAGTACTTTCTTATCTAATAACTATCCTAATATATACCTACATACAACCATTTAACAATACACTTAATTTCAATACTTCATACAATTAAATTAATTAATCTAATAATAATAAGCTATCCTAACATACATTAATAATTAAATTAACCCGGCAATGGTGTCGATTCTAGCGTGATTCTCTAAACCCAAAAACCAATCCGACAACAGTCTCCCCCTGTCATTTTGTATAGAGTATGACAAGGACAGACCGCCGCCAAACTCAGCTCTAGGTTCGGAGAATGATTTTGTACAGGTTTCGAGATGATCGCACATTGTTGCACCTAGATGGCCCCGCAAATTTCCTGATCTCTCTAAAGCCGACCTCCAACTGACGACTCTGTAATGATACAGGGAGAAAAAAAAATTGCCCTTGCTGGTTTTCTTGCTGGTTCTTTCCAGTACAAGGTCTCCCGCCGTAGACTTGTGAACCAATGGCGTAGCATCTTTGACATTCAAAATTGATTGTAAAATCCTATTTGAAGAATAAATTTTTGATTTGATTTGATAGCTTAGCAGTTCGAAGCATTTAATTTGAATGATTTTTTATTTAAAGCTACATATACAGTAATAATACAACAGGTTGATTGTTTATGCGAGTCATATTCTATGTGAAAATAATCCCTAAAAATATCTACATCTTTTACTACGATCTACCAAATATGGTATCTATTGATGTCCTATTTAATTTAAATATTAATTTACTGATAAGATCATAGGACCAGAGGATTACCGGGTAAACGTCTATTTGTCGAAGGCCTTATGTTATTGCGAGCTCCAGGCGAGGATCGGATACATCCCCGTTCACGTGGGGATAATGTGAAAATGTGTTTAAGTCCTAAACTTATCTGTATGTACTAAGCAATATATAACATCGAACACAAATATAACATCGAACACAAATTGGCTAAGCTAAGATCTTCTTCATTTTTGATTTGCGGCGTTTCCCTCTTGGTTTACAAATGATTAAAAATCGGTAATTTTGACAGATACACTTTTGAAGTGACAAGATGGATGCTTTAATGTTATGAGTGAGTTATGAGAAAGTTTAACTCCCCGTCCAGTCTTCGTCCTGGGTGATTTCAACGTCCACTCGCGAGAGTGGGGCGACACCCGGGACGACGTAAGAGGGGAGACATTCCGACCAGGGATGGATGGTCGTCGGTGGAGGAGACCGGGGGAGGTAGTGTAGCCTCCCCCGAGGAGGGCTCCCCTCTAGGCAGGGGAGCGGAGGCTGGGGGTTCCCAGGGGCTCCCTACATGCCTGAGGAAGGCCATCCCTGAGGTTTTTAGTGGGTAGGCCTCCCCCTTCTGGGGAGGAGAGCCCCACATAACCGCCGGCTCGCCACAGCCGGGGTATGCAATTTAATGCATTTTCCTCAGGGGAACAAAAAAAAAAGGTGGACAATAGAAGTTCTTCTATTTGATCAAATCCGAAATCATGAGGTTCGCAAAACTACATTCGCCGGTACACTTTCAAGATTTAGATTCACTTAAAATTAATAATAATAAATTATACTAAAAAATGACTTGTAAATAAAATAACTGTTATGAAACAAAATTTTATCCACTAAAAACAAAAACACTTATTTCAATAATGTAATTTGGTTACAATTACCGCAATTTTTAGAGTATTTATCTATTTTTTTTGCAATCCAGACAGGTTTTCTATTTTGTCTCTTCTTTAAAATTCAGTAAATACTTAGTTAGAATAGAATCCCAACTAATATTATAAATGCGAAAGTAACTCTGTCTGTCTGTATGTTAAACTTTCCCGCTTAAACCTCGCAACCGATTTTGATGAAATTTGGTACAGACAATCTTTTGACCCTGAACCAGAATATAGGCTACTTTTTATTTCAAAAAAAAGGGTTGAAGGGGTTGAAATAGAGGTTGAAAGTTTGTATGGGATTTCTTAATTTTAAAAAATAAAACCAAGAAACTTTATATTTAAGCTTTCTGAATCTTTAAACATTTGCTCAAGAGTCTCTTAGACATAAGGTACCAGGATTGACAAAGACTAATTTCACGCGGGCGAAATCGCGGGCGGAAGCTAGTAAGATATAAAATAATAAAATAGAAATGCTACATTTAGTTAATTTACATAATATAGACTTTATTTAACCCCTTGCCTTGTATTTTTTATTTAGCAACAAACTAGCTTCATTTTAAAACGGTTCAGTCTAGGCAACGCAAAGTTACGAACATAAACAGCGCAGATGCGACAACTTTTAATAACTCAAGTTTTAATTACGCGCGTAGGTAGAAAATAGTTTGCACGCTTCGATCGCTGTAGACTCATTGGCAGCGGGCGGCAGCGGTGTTATCTGTCCGAATTTAGACACATACGGAATTTTTATTCGTTGCTTCAAATTTGTACCAAATCATGTCCAGGCCGTATACTTACTCAGAACTGCATAGTTTTCGGTTGCTTTGTCATGTACGGGCTAACAATACGGTTAAATAGAAAGGCAAGGAAACCATCGTATACGCTAGCGGCTGGTATCGGCATGTGAATAACGAACGAAACAAATTCCGAATACTTTTATTAAATCACGCGTTTAAACTGTACGTTTGACGTTTCATAGCCCTAAAGAAAATGTAGTTTCGTGTGCAGTACCTGGCAGTAATTCATCTAAGAAAGAAAAGAGTTATTGAAATGCCATTTTTAATGTTTGTCAAAAATATTATGCATAAATAGATCGATAATCTAGCTTTTTATTATCATATAAATGTAAAATAAGTGGGTTTATCGCATTTTTAACATCAATTTTGTAGTGTTTGACTTTTCGTCTTAATAGTTGCTTGACTCTGTGATTTTTTTCACCAGCGGCTAGTTATATAACTTTTTTCAGTGTCAAGTTTACAATTTTTTTCTCTTGTATACGAGCACGTTACACGAATAGTACTGTATTTATTTTTAAGGTCTGTATTTACTGACTCTATTGCCAATCAAACAGTAGATATATAATAAATCTATAGACTTATCGCGTAAAACTAAGCGAAGAACCATTATACTGGACCTAGAGAGCCACATATGAATAATGTTGAGCCAAATATGGTCAAGGCGAACAATATCAAAATTAACTTCATTCAAATATGACTTTATAGAAAGCTCTTTTGAATCATCCAAATATTTTTTCCTACCACCCATTTAGGACGTAAGAAGAAGAGCAAGAAACTTATCAGCTTTATCAAAAGTAATAACAACATTTACAATAAAATATGTCATTATCATACAACGTACTTTAGAATATAATATCTTCAAATCAACACCAAGCATTGGCATCATTTAAATAATCATTGACTTTGTCCTTAGTCATTGCCTTACTCATTGGCGTCTTTTTAATATATACAAGAACTTATGAAAAAGCAATTCAGCTACACTATGTGGAATCTTGTTATAAAAATTTATACATTTGCCCACGAACGAACCTCTAGTTTTTTGTAGCCTGTACGTTGGAACGGCAAGCTTATTTTTGTAGCCTGTACGTTGGAACGGCAAGCTTATTTTTGTAGCCTGTACGTTGGAACGGCAAGCTTATTTTTGTAGCCTGTACGTTGGAACGGCAAGCTTATTTTTATTTCTTGTGTTCAAATTATGCATTTGTAAATTAGTATGAAATGTGTTACAATTTTTATACACAACTCAAATTTTAATAAATATACTTGCCCACTAAATTCATTATATTAATCCCTTTAAATAAATATCTAAGAGAATCCATTGCTCGTAAAATATAAAAATAATCATTATCGAACCAGGATGACATAGCATCTGTCCTGGAATGGTTTGGTAGTCTACACGAACACGAGGGTAAGCTTGAGATGATGTCTTATCTTATCCTATTTTAGGTGTGGGGTGCCCTTTGCACTTTAACTCACTGTGGATTTAATATGCACTGCTATTACGATTTTAGAGTACTGTTATTAAGATTTTAGTAGTGAATTTAAGAGTGGAGGGATTTAATAAAAATAAATAAAAAATATAATCAAGATATTGTTACGAGCTGGGGACAGTAAATCAAACGGCGGTCTACCAAAACACTGGACTTTTATTAATTAGCACACTAACAGTCACTAATCACTTCACTGAAAGCACTGAAAGTCGCTTCTTAGTTCTCCAATATCACTTCTTAGATGTTTTCGCATTGTATCGCAAAACAATACTCTCCTCTCGGCTGCCGGACACAGCCTTATAGGTACTTGCCACTCATGCCAGAACATTCGCGGACACACTCGAATAAGTAGTCCAATACATAAGCGCGTAGGAATGACTTCGCGCGTTCGAGACATTTCGAGTATAATTGTCTCTTCCTTGTGCTATCCTTGTCACTATATATATACTCGAATATTCCTGTACTATCTTTCTCGAATATTCTGACTTTGTCTATCTCTTTCTAATGATGTTTTCTCATTCTAATTCTCGAATGTTCCAACTATATCTGTCTTTTTCTACTATTGCTATCTCTTTCACTCCTATTGAAATTTATGTCCTTTTACTGAAGTAGGCTTAATGGCTCATAAGGGGTCCTGAAAACGCCTGAAAACGGGTTTTCAGGTTATTGCGGCTTGGATAGAGGGTAGCCTGAAACGTACTGAAAACATGTTTCAGGTGCCTGAAAACTACTGTAATTTGGGTGTAATTTAGATGTTTTTAGTATGTGAAAGAGCTACTTCTGAAACGGCCTGAAACGACGTTTCAGCCTGCTGAAAACATTTCTAATTCACAGAAAATCATTTTTTAAGTTTTACTAAGCCACCGGCGTAACAATATCTTACAGTCATACTGTACGGGCTAACCCGCACATTTATAACTATGCGAGTATACTGTGGGCGTATGTGTGCTGCACAAAATGTTTATGTATGCATTTACCTCAGTTGCTCGTATTGTGACATCAGTGTGCAAATTAAACGCTAATGCAACTACGTGCCTCTAAATAAACTCCTCCTCTCCACTCCTCTCTATATATTGACAGTATATACAAATTGACATCTTGACATCAGTGTATGTCCTTATCATAGGCTCGTACACACACCAATTAGCCTAGACCAAAGTAAGCTCTGTAAGGCTTGTGATATGGGATCTAGGGTAACGGATAGACATACATATATTATACATGTATAAATATTTTTGATAGAAATATATATTATCAACCATGACTAAGGTACAAATACTCGCATTCATCACGCAAACATCTACCCCCACCGGGACTCGAACCTGGGACCAACCAACTTTACATCGTATTTCATGTAATGCTGCGAATCTCAGAAGTACTATATTCGACTGCACCGACTTGGACTTGTACCATCAGGTAGGTAGTCCGCTTGTTTGTAAACATATAAAATTAAAAGCCTTTTGGCCGTTTTCACCAACTTTGTCTTAGCTTAGGCGACTCCTAAGAGACATGCTGTCTCACTCTTTTCAGTTAATACAAAAAATGACAGCATGTCACTAAGGAGTCGCCTAAGCTAAGACAAGGTTGTTGAAAACGGCTATTAGTCAGTTCTGAATGATTTCATTAGGAAATCGAGACAATCCCCTTCATTGCATAGAATACTAGTTTTTTGCCCGCGGGTTCGCCCGCGTGGATTTCGGATTAGGTCTATAGAGGGTTAAGGGTCATAGCTTTTGCCAACGGCTACATATGCGCGGAAGTCCGTTTATGGCGCGAAGGTTTTATCGCGCTTTCCGTGGGACTAGCCGTATTTCCGAGATAAAAAATACCGCAAAACCTTGCTCAAGAATCACTTTATCGATTGATGAAAATCTGTGCAGTAGTTTTGGAGCGAAGCCTTTATTGCGCATCCCGTGGAATCTGTCGATTTTCCGGGATATAAAGTAGCCATGTTACACTCACCCCTTCGACTATCTCCACATAAAAAATCACGTCAAATACGTCGCTCCGTTTTGCCCTGAAAGACGGACAAACAGACAGACACACTTTCCCATTTACAATATTAGTATGGATGGGATGACGACCTTTTGGCGGGATGTTCTCTGAGTAATAGGCGCATGCTGGGCAACACAGCGTCAAGAGACCATCTGCAAGGTGAACGATTTGATGAAGATCGCAGGAAAGTGAGATACTACCAGCACAGATCCAGCAGTGGGTTTCTCTTGAATGATGATGTATATTTAGACATACCCGACACTCCAACGACGAGGGAAACTGTTGCGAAGACACTCGAATTGGTATGTGAAGTCAACCAATCTAGACTGGTCCTTAGTCCAAGACCACTCCTTACTTAGTCAACAAAGACTCACTGTTGAGATTGTCCCTAGGGAATTCAAAGGATTTGGGTTTCCCTGTTCCTGTATCATCATGACTAAAAAAATTGGTTGTCTGTAGAACTCCGTCTACTGCCGATATTTGAACGTGACAACGTCTATTACATGGTTTTTTTTTCTGGGTGCAATTAAATTATTTAAAATGAAGTAATGTATAACATTTATATTTTTATTTAATAGTTTGTTTAAATTTTCTGCTTCTGAAGTTATACATAAATTGTGATGTGATATTCTTGATAATAGATTAAAACACTTTGACTTATTCTTCAAAATCAGTCGACAATTCACCACACGTAATTTATTAAATCACTTTTTTGTTAAACTTTGAACGCGTATATTAACAACAGATGAGTCGTTACGGTGTATTAAAGTACGCCATGCAGCATCAGAGATACGTTGCCGTGTGGCGTCAGATCGGCCGTTACGCCGTTTCCGAGTATGCCTTCGGGCGCTCTAGGGGTGGGGGTAAAGTAGGCGTGGACTCCGTGTGGTGTCAGATTCGGCCGTTACGGTGTTTTCGAGAATGACTCCACGCCGTACCTATCTATCGAGGAGTAAGGATATATCTTTACATCAAAGCTCATATATGAGCTTTGATGAAGTGAAGCTTCACTCTTAACTTCACCGTATTTAAGAGAAGCAAAACACGTTCTTCGCTATCCATCGTTAGTAATTTTTCCCTGTACGGAAAAATTGCATTGATTAATCTGTGAAAGCCTCAAAGCAACGTTGTAATTATGTGAGACGGCGCATAAAATTGTGGAGTGCTTAAGTAATTTGAAACATAATTAATTACACGAACAACAGAAAACGTTGATGTTATAGCATAATATGAATACTATTTATTATATTATAATACTTATACGAATTTAATCATCATCTTTAATTATCATTATAGTTAATACATTAATTAAAGTAATAAGTAAATTAATAAAGCAATAATGGTGTGATAATTTTAATAGCAAATATTTTTTAATTTAAACGTATATCCAGGATTCGACCCATGTTATATTTCTTGTTTTTACATGGGTAGATGGATTACGTGTTGCAAGCGCCAAGTTAGTTATACCTTATTCTCATAAATTACAAAAAGTACACTGTGATATAAATATAATTTAAAAATTAAAAGTGAATAATTTTTTTTAATACAAGCTTTTATTAAATGCGCTAAAAAGAACAAAATAAACTTTTACATATAAAAGCTTGTCGCGAGATTTACTTACTTATAGAATACTTTTAACGACAAGCTTTTATATGTAAAAGTTTATTTTGTAGTTTTTAGTGCATTTAATAAAAGCTTGTATTAATTTTTTTTTAATTTATTTTTAATACTTTTTTAATTTTGTCATAACTTAACATCAAGCGTGTCGTTGTCAGTGCCATACAAGTACCCCAGAGGTCGCATACATAAATTGTTCTGTGTTCCGATAGCCAGGACCAATCTCGGCTTACAGTCGCCTTTGGTGAGAATTTATTCTGATTACAATTTAATATCTCAAAAAATTGCCGATCTAGATGTCTTTGGTGACGGAATTTCGGGTTTTTGTAAAAAAATATATGAATATTTTGCCGGTGTTATGTAGGATGCCTGTTAGTGAGTGGTACAGTTATTCGTTTGTAAATTTTAGTTAGTTATTGCGAATGTTATGTGCGCTTTTATTGTGATGCATATCAGAACATTTTGTATATATATAAGTTACTTTTTTGTAATTTTAATATGTGTCATGTAGCAGTACTGTAAATAAATAAATAAATAAATTTATTTTCCAACTAAGAAACCAAGCTTAGCAAACCCTTTCATTTGATACCCATATTGTAGGGGTGCATTATAAATAATTGGTCCGCCATCTTGGGAAAGTCCGCCATATTGGATTAAGAGTGACGTCACATTATTTATCGAGGTGTTCTTTGCAAGCCTTTTCATTTGATACCCATATTGTAGGGGTGCATTAAAAATAATTGATCCGCCATCTTGGTAATGCCGCCATTTTGGATTTAGAATGACGTCACGACGTGCAAAATTTCAGCTCAATCGGAGACCGGGAAGTGGGTCAAATTAAGATTCCAAGATTTTCTTACATAATAAATTAGGAGCGAAACAACAATAAAGTCATAAGTAACGACGTATTATTATAACAAAATTGTTTATTAACAATAAAATCATAGCTACATGAGCTATGATTTTTATGTTAATAAACAATTTATGTTAATAAACAACCCTACCGAGGGTCACGTGCCTACCCTAATGAATTGAGGTTAATTAGTCCTTTCAAACATATTGTCCAAGGTTGTTTGACTTGGCATACACCGTTGAACTGATTCGCAGGTCAACGCGGATGTTTTCCTTCCGGGAAATTGTTGCGTAAATGTACACACAGCAACCCTGTATACTTTTGATCTTGAAACAGATCTTATATCGATCGTCATAGAGACGCTTTTCGTAGTGCAACTGTAAAGTTTGACGTGTTATAGCTGTTAATACTATAATGACTCCATTGAATATTTAACGAAAGAGTTTAAAGCGTCAAAATCATGAGCCACAAATTTATTAATTAAATTAAGAAAAATTTACGAGAGTAATAAATTGAAACGAGAGTAGTCGCTTTACTCAAACAATCTTATTAATTAGATTATAGTCTTATTTAATAATTATATTAAGCGTAATATCAATATCAACCTACGTAATATTAATATAAACTACCTTATAGCATATTAATTTTATTTATTTATTTATGTACACAACATATCGACATATAGAATAACAATATGAATAAAGAGGTATGAACATAGGTTCTTTTTATAGTACATAGAGCTGCGGTAGGAAAAATATATGATACAGCATTTGGGTACAATAACTTACAACTATTATAATAATCAATTCTACATATATATTTATAATATTTTTTTATAGGATATGGCAGCAAACGAGCAAACGGATCACCTGATTGTAAGTGATAACCGTTACCCATGGACACCCGCAACACCAGAGGAGTCACAGATGCGTTGCCGGCTTTTTAAATGGCAATAAGGGTGAAAGGGGGGGTTGGGCCTCCGGTACCCTCACTCACTCTGCGAAACACAGCGCAAGCGCTATTTTACGCCGGTTTTCTGTGAGGCCGTAGTATCACTCCGGTTGATCCAATTCGTGCCGAAGCATGTCTCTCCCACGGTAACACATACATACATTATTTTTAGTATTAACCTACGTAATAACGTAATAGTAATAATGACCACCATGTTTGATTTGATTGATATGACACAACACTAACCTATGGCAGCCAGACCTGGTCTTTAACAGAAGCTAACGCAAATAGACTGTCGGTATGCCAAAGAGCGATAGAGAGATCTCCTAGGTATAAAGCTAAAAGACAGGGTTAGTGACGAAGAAATTCGGAAACGCACCAAAGTTAGAGATGCTATATAACATGTCAGGAAACTAAAATGGAAGTGGCGCCGGTCATGTAGCGAGATTTGAGGATGGGCGTTGGACGAAAGTGGTCACAGAATGGAAAGGTCCAGGAAGTGGAAAGCGTAAACAAGGTCGTCCGCTCAAACGCTGATCAGATGACATACGCGAGACCGCAGGAGAACATTGGCTCGGATTGGCACAAGATAGAGATAAATGGCACAACCTGGAGGAGGACTTCATCCGCACGGGGGTTCCTATGGAGAAAATCAAATAATTATTACCTTTACTAATAAATACTAACAAAAATTACTAACCCACTAAACAAAATGTTACTGACTTCATAGGAGCAAATAAAAGGCTTTTTATTTTTATTTTTTTATTTATGTTTGATATGTCAGAGCAAACAGCCCAAAAAAAGAGTCCGTATTGTTTTTCCCTCTGGAAGAGGAGAGGCTGGTAATTCTCATGGATACCATCGCATCGAAGTGCCGTGCCATTAGACTCCAGCTCCACTATTGACAACTGTCGGGCCACGGATTCTATTCGGAAAGTAACGGTCCCGTCTCGCTTTAATGTGTGTGGCAAAAGTAAGTGACAGGTATAGAGATTCCGTGATTCGAGTATTTTCGACAGTTGTGAATAGGGGTGCAGACCTGTTAGATGCAGCACGACCGATGTGAGCTACCAATCAAACTCAGCTCAAAGCCTTGGTCCTAATGACCCCGTGGTTTGGAGTAGTCTTGTCGGGATTTAGTGTCTTATCGAGAGGGATTAAGTACTTATTTTTAAATTTTTATGTCTTCCTTATTATTTTCACATATTTATATTCTATTCCAATTTATATATGCGTCAGTAACATGTGTACTTCTAATTTCAATATATAATTCCAAATTTCGATCTTGCCTGGACACTGTCGTTTTCATATATACATATATCCTGTGCGGTGTCATATATCATACTATTATGAGAACATATTCATAAACAAGCAAAATTCTGTCAGATACTGCCTGTAATCCGTTTCTTCAAATTACGCACGTATTTTATGGTACTAAGCGTTATTTATAGTGTTTTTCCTCAGGAGAGGAAGGGCTGAGAATCCTCACAAGGAGTACGAAACGTGTCCAGGATACCCCCGTAAGTCTGATCACGTAACCTACCGACTAAACTCAGACTGTGCCTAAGTTCTAAGAACCATATAGGCAAATCATTAGGGTAACCGCCCCTCGGGAGAGGGGCGATGCAGTGCAGACCATAAAGGGGGCCCCAAAGCGCTAGAGGAGGCGCGTTTATCATGAAGAGGAACCTATCATGGCGATGCTGAAGGCTGTCGAACTAAGGAACATGAGAGTTTGGCGCGCAGATGCCGCCGCAGCGTAGATGCTGACTGCAGAAACAGAAGGTCCTGCGTAAGTTGGTTTTCAGGGTCGATGAGGGCGTGACGAGATCGTGACGAGGTCTACGATATTTTGAATAAGGTATTATTATAATTATTATTATAATTATTTTTTTTACAAGTTTTCTTTGTTTGCTTATCAAACAACAAGCTTAAGAAACCGTATTTTTTATGTTACGAATTTTGTCTATATATGTACGGAACGTACGCCCGTATACACCTTTTTTTTTTGTTTTTTTTTTTGTTTCCCTGAGGAAAATGCATTAAATTGCATACCCGGCTGTGGCGAGCCGGGTTATGTGGGGCTCTCCTCCCCAGAAGGGGGAGGCCTACCCACTAAAAACCTCAGGGATGGCCTTCCTCAGGCATGTAGGGAGCCCCCGGGCACACAAAGGCCACTTCCGGAACCCCCAGCCTCCGCTCCCCTCTCTAGAGGGAGCCCTCCTCGGGGGAAGCATACCACCTCCCCCGGTCCCCTCCACCGACGACGCCCCCCGGCCACGGAAGGGGCGTGGTCCATCCCGGGTCGCCGTAGCGGTCGCGACTTCCTCGCGCCCGCCGGCGACCCGCGGTCGTTAAAGAGGCCTATAAAGAACAAAGCCTATAAAGAACATAAGTATAGTAGTAGATATGTCTAATTAACAGCAATAAGTAATAAAAAAAAAATCATCATACATTGCATATCTACCTCATAACAATTTTTTTTATACTACGATGGTGGCGAGCAGGCCTACGGCCCGCCATAGCTTAGAGCCAGCATCTGCCAGTGCATGGTTATGTTGTAACATATACAATATTTTTCTACTAGTTACATACTTCAAATGATTTAATTTAAGAAATATACATCTAAAGTTTGTTACAGACAATATCAATTGGTTTACTCCCATTCAGTCTACTATCTACCGTTAATCCTAAATATTATATTCATTTACAATTTGTATTCTCACTACAATTACATATATTTTTATTATTGTGTAAGCACTCGTAGGAGTGGCCAACAATATGCATATCGATGACGCGAGTTTAGAATGAGAGCGACCGCTCCTCAAGAGAGGGCGCTGTGGCAGACCAAAAGAGCTGGTCTTCGATTGACAATGCTTAATAAGCGATATAAGTATGATACTAACCGGATACCGTAAACTAAATATTTACTAATAAACAGGAAATATTTATCTCGTAATGAATATTTGGTATACGAACAGAAAGGAATATATTGCTTAATAATATGTCTCCTACTCGTCCTCGACGTCAGTTTTGCCGGATTCTACAAATTTCATTATGTATTCTCTTGTATGTCATTACCCTGTAAGAGGCTTTGTGCTCGTAACACAACGCGAAACTCGCAAACAGCCGTCAAATAACATCATACTTCAATTTTCAACTCCCCTCAAAATACGCTAGGCGAGGGTTCCTGGAAAATCCTTTTAAAACACTGTGCGAGTTGAACGGATTTTTTTTGTTATCTGAAGATTTTATGCTACACTGTTTCTGTCTACTTAAAAAAAATCCTATTGCGATATATTTTTTTTTTTAATCAAAAATCTACAATTAGTTCGGCGCCGTACACCGATACGGGCGCACGTGTCCTTTGCTACGAGTGCTACTATCGGCGTTTACGCACAAGTTTGTGCATAATAGTAAATATTTCGAAAATAACGTGCGCCGTCGTTTCTGACTACAGGAACTATGGCCACGGCTACTCAAAGTTACTCCAGTGTTATTCAAAATGTTTGTTTCCCCACCAAAGATCAAGCTGTGCTAGTGGATTCAGTGAATAATGTGCTAATAAAAAATTATGCTTTTAGTAAAATTATCGCGTCCCAAATCCGTTATTTGAGCAGAATGTCCAAAAATCGTGTTTGTATTCGCCTCAACGAAGGATTTAGCTGATGAATTGGTAGATACACACCAATGTATTACAATAAATAATCAAAAATTACCTATACGACCGTTGACTCGTAACAAACGCATCATTCTCTCCAATGTGTGCCCAGTTATTCCACATAAAGTAATTGAAAATAAGTTGCAAGAAATGAATATTACAACTACTTCATCCTTAACTTTTATCAGAGCAGGCATCAATGAGCCGGTGTTTAATCATATATTGAGTTTCCGCAGACAAATATATATAGTTCCTGAAGACGTTGATAAACTACCTGAACGTCTTCAAATAGACTATGATGACATATCATCATTTGCAAGAAACAAGGTCATATAGCAAGTAAATGTACTGAAACTACCCACAATTTTGTTGTCAGTAACAAGAAACCTTCACAACTTGGCAAAAACGAAAAGCAGATAACTGATTTTACGATTTTACCCAACTTCAAAAGACCTCACCCTCCAACAGATCCTTCCACCAGCCAATCACAGACTGAAACTACAAATAATGAAATTGAGTTCGACAGCAACAATGAAAGTGATTCATCTCAAAACAGTCTTGGTCGACCTGGTACAAAGAAACTCAAGAAAGCTGACCGCCTTACTGTACCGACTGACTACCCTCTTTCTGTCACGGAATTACAAGATTTTCTTAATGAGAGTTACGGTAAAACGGATGTCTACAATATTGGGTTCAAATACACGGATAATTTAGATAGTTTAATTTAAATGTTGCAAGTTGCCTCATCGATAACAGTTACTAGACGATTAAAGAATAGAATAAATAAAATAATACAAAAACTAAAAACTGGATTGTTGTGAAGCTAAAGTTATCTCAAGATCATACAATGGAACTGTCCTAGTATTATACCACAGAAATTGGAATTAGAGTCATATTAATTTAAAAAAAGAGTTCATATTTGTGTATGTTCAGAAACATGGTTGTCGGAAGATAAATCTGTGAACATATCTGGTTACTATTCTTTCAGGAAAGATCGTGAGGACGGTTACGGTGGTTTAATTATTTTTATACATCATTCAATTTCAGCTAGACTGAAAGATATATCCTTGCCACTCAACAAGTTAGATATATTGTGTATTGAATTATTGAACCAGTTTTTATTAAAATACATAGTAGGAGTGTATTCACCAGGAAACATTCAAACAAGTAAGCGTGACTACGATGAATTGTTTTGTCTCTTTAATAATAAAACTGTAATAGCTGTCGATTTCAACGCACATCACTCTTCTTGGTCATACACTACAGACAACAGGGGGTTTGCTCTTCTCCTGACATTACTTTCGCAAGTGCCGATATATCGATCCTTCTGGGGAGGAGAGCCCCACATAACCCCGGCTCGCCACAGCCGGGGTATGCAATTTAATGCATTTTCCTCAGGGGAACAAAAAAAAAAAAAAAAAAAAAAAAAAAAAAAAAAAAAAAAAAAAAAAAAAAAAAAAAAGGTAGTGACCATTTACTTATCTGTATAAAAATTGAATCTGCTTCTTTCCACAGACCAGTAAAGAAGCGTAATTTTAAAAAAGCTGACTGGGAAAATTATAGACAAGATATAGATTTTGAATGTAAACATTTTTTAATTAGTACAAATGTTCAGGAAAGTTATGATCGATTTATAGATATAATAAATAACTCGGCAGATAAGTGCATTCCTTATTGCTCTTTCAATAATAATTCTGTGTCTAAATTTAAACCAAAACCGTGGTGGAATCAGGAGTTATCGAAAGCAGTAGCAGAATGGAGATTGGTACTTAAAAAACTACGTAAAAATCGCACATAAGACAATTACTTAAATTTAAAAAATAAGGTAGTAATAGCACGTAAATTAATTCGTCAGGCAAAAATAAATTCATGGAAACAGTTTTGTGACAATGTAAATGGCCAAACTAGCAGTACAGACATGTGGCAGAAGCTTCGGTGAATCAAAGAGTATTCAAGTAAGTCAAATACACTTTCCGAAAAAGAAGCAAATAAATTTGTCAGTAATTTAACACCTGCAGGTGTTGATCTCCCACTATTTAAGCAAACCAAAAACAATGCAGAACAGTGTAACTCATTCTTTACTCTACCAGAATTAACGTCCGTTTTACACCATAAAGACACCTCGGCTGGTTTTGATGGAATAGTTTACTCTATGATCTATCAACTCCCAAGAAACGCGAAAATAATTTTACTGAATATTTATAATTTGATTTATTCTACTTCTGCAATACCACGGCAATGGCGAAAATGTAAAGTCGTTGCGATACCTAAACGTGACGGTGCCGTATTAAAGCATCGTCCTATATGTTTGATTAGCTGTATCTGCAAAATTTATAATAAAATGATTGCAAAAAGATTAGAATTCTTTTTTGAAAATATTAAATAATTTCTCCAATCGGGTCGGGTTTCGTAGAGGAAGAGCTTGCATAGATGGCTTGTCACGTTTGTATTTGGGTAGAGAATCAAGTTATATAAAAAAAGAATATCTCTTATGTGGCTTCACAGATATAAAAGATGCATATAACGGAGTTTCAGTCGAGGTGCTATATGAACGACTACTTAAATGTTGATATATGCATTTGTAAATATATCCGAGAAATTCTTAAATATAGGATTATTCTCTTTGAACTAATGAGCGGTTAGAATATTATTAGAGTTAGAGTCAGCCCTAAACAAAACTAAAATATGCTTGTTCACTCGAAAATATTGTATCCCTGATATCAAAATTTGTCTAAATAATTCAACATTGGAGGTTGTCAAGCTTATAAAATTTCTAGGTTTATGGTTTGATTACAGATTAAACTGGAGTAAACATATAAACGAAACTCAATATAAATGCTCCGTATTTATTAATATTTTAAGCTGTGTTAGTAGTAATGGGGAGTTCATCCTCTTCATTTAAGAAGGCTATAGTTAAGTTTAATTAGAAGTAGATTAGATTATGGATGTGCTATTTTTGCTAACGCCAGTCCACACGTTCTTAAAAATTAGATCTTATTCAAAATCAAGCTTTGAGACTCTGTGGTGGGTATATTAAATCTACTCCTATTCACGTTATGGAAACTGAGATTAGTGCGATTCCTTTGAAACTTAGAAGAGTATTCCTAGCCAATAAATTTCTTCTAAAATCTTTAAGTAGGCAAAACGATTATTTGTTTAATTTAATCACTGAATTTGAAAACTATCTTGAATCAGGTTTACATTATTGGAATAAACATTGTATTCCTAACATCGTCAACAGTCACAGAAATCTTAAAGAAGTGAATATTAATCAATATGAAATTTGGCATCCATTTACACTTTCTTTACACCTTTTTGACACACCGATTGAAAACATATGTTTAATAGACATTCCAACCATTAACTATCCTAAAAGAAATTTATCTCCGTTAGAACGAAAATCTGCTACTCACCGGTATTTGGTATAGAACCATTGTGAATACACCGCCTCAACCGCCATGGTTCATATCTACAGATTTAAGTAAACATTATAAAGAAGTAAAGTTTGTGTGTTTGTATATTTGTTAACTTGTAAGGGGTAATCTCGGGATCTACAGAACCGATTTTAAAAAATTCTTTCAGCAATAGAAAGCCTCATTATTGCTAAGTGTCATAGGTTATATAAAAACCGAAAAATAAAAAGGCTATGACGTGGTAGTCCGTTTTGCAAAGTGATTCGGAAAAAAAACGGGCAGCGGACGGCGCGCGATGGCTTCGGGTTTAATACGGTTCGCGTAGGTGCTCGCTTCGGGGATTATTAATATTATGCCCAACGAAGTAGGCACGGGTCAGCTAGTTTTTTGATAAATTACCGAAATGTCTCAAAGTTGAAAAGTGAAGACATATTCAAGTGATCGACCAAACTTCAACTATCTACAGAATAGATGACATTTAGGAACTGATCTGCCTATAAAATTATTCCTAATTCCCCACTTCCCTTAATATTACAAGCTTTTATTTAGTTTCACCTGTCCCGTTGTCTGTCGTTCTGTAATCAAATCTTGCAACTTAAATTTGATCCACTTCCCGGTTTCCGATTGAGCTGAAATTTGGTATACACGTTTAGTTCGGATGACAATGCATGATTAACTGTGTGACGTCATTCTAAATCCAACATGGCGGCGTATCCAATATGGCGGACCAATTTTTTTTAATGCACTCCTACAATATAGGTATCAAATAAAAGGGCTTGCCAAGAATAACTAGAAAAAAATAATGTTTCGTCACTCTTAATCCAATACGGCGGAACACCAAAAATGGCGGATAATTTTCTTTTATTCGTTCCTATAATATGGGTATCAAATGAAAGGGCTTGTTCTCAGCAAGCCTGTAGAGGTACTAAAAAGTTAAAAATAAAATTAAAGAAAAAAAAACCTTTTTAAAAACAAGCTTTTATTATTTGTTTATAAAATGAACTAAAAAGTTAAAAATAAAATGAACTAAAAAGTTAAAAATAAATTATCTCTTTATCATAGTCCCCAATTATAAATAAAAGCGTGTTACATTGTGATAGCTTGAGGAAAATGTTGTGTTGTATTAAATGTAACACGCTTTTATTTATAAATGGGGACTATGATAAAGAGGGGGGGGGACGAGATTGAATAATTATGTATGGTGAAAAGTTTTAGTGTTAATAATTTATTTTTAACTTTTTATTTCATTTTATTTTTAACTTTTTAGTTCATTTTATAAACAAATAATAAAAGCTTGTTTTTAAAAAGGTTTTTTTTTTCTTTAATTATATTAGGCACTTAAAAAATAAATCTTTAAAATCTCAACTTCGACATTTTTGTTTATATTTTCGCAAAACACGGACATTCCAAAAATTGGACATCTGTTTAAATATTATAAGTTGTTTATTAAGATATTAATAGGTTAAACAATAATTTGTAAGTTTAGTAAACTATTAGTTATTAATTTAGAAAACGTGTTATCACCTGGCATGGTAAAAATCGTCGATTTATAACCATACTAAATGCATAACTATGTATTCACACTACATTTTAAACATCTATATCGGACCGGCGTTGGGATCGGTCGGAAAACCGCGATATCAGGTTTATTACAAACAATAGGCCTGTCCGTGATGATAGAGTGGTCCCAATAGAGTAATGGTTCTTAACGGGTGGTCCCTGGAAGCATTCCAATTGTTCGGCGAAGCCTCATAACTAAATGGCGACGAGGCGCGTTATAACTAAATACGTAGATAGATAGATAAGTTTATTTTGTTGTCACATACATATTCATACATATTACATGATGTATAAATACTATATCACAAAGAAATTTCCAGTAGAAATGGTTTTAGTTCAACCCCGCTGTTCCGAAAAGGGAGATGCCCGCTTGTACCCGCAAATGTTATATTTATTATTGCTGTAAGTATATATCTCATCTCATCCAAAAGAATATTGACATAATTACCAAAAAGTCGAAAATGAGTTTTTGATACCATAACTTCGTGTTTTGCACGTTTTATCTGTGGTAAAAACGACAGAATTTTTGTTCCATTAGTTTCCGACAGAGAGAGTCACTGTCGTTTATTATTTACTTAGAATTGTTTAATAACAGTTTATTTTTGTTTTCTTATGTTAAGAATTTTATACTAAAAAAATTAGTTAAGCTTTTGAAAAAGTTTACGTTTCAAGTTCATAAAATGTATTATAAAAATAAAACAAATTAAGAATTATGTAGTTTAAATTCATGATTTATTCCCATATCCAAACCTGGTATAATGTCATAATTGTAATATTTAAATTACAAAATGTCATAAATGTACGTCCGGCTTGTTTCATTTGGTATTTTTTAATAATTATCTTGAGGTTTCTCGCAAACTTTTTATGTAATATTATTGTTAATAAAGTCATACAACATAACTATTAAAATATATCGATAGAATGATTGGAAATACACAATATTTTCGATGTCAAACTTTTAAAACGCTCTCCTGAAAAATCGCAAATACGTAATTATGTCAATATTCTTTTGGATGAGCGATATGTCTTTACTTACCATACAGCACTTGCGCCGTTGCTTGTGTAGTATTTGTGTACCAATGTGCCCTACCGTATGTTTTTATAAATATAACCATGAAAAAACTCAAAGAAAATTTCTGCGTTTTATAAACTTCAAACACAAAATTACCTCAAAATCTAATTATATTAATGACTGTAAACACCACCATCTGTTACCTCTTAGTCTTAGAAGAGATGCTACTGACCTAAAATACTTACACAATATTATTACGAATAAAGTTGAGAGTAGCGAGATACTCTCAAGAATTTACTTACAAGCGCCAAGTCGTTCCAATCCCAGGAGAAACTACCTTAAATTCTATACTGACGCATGTACAAATTATTAAAAAAAATCATATTTGAATAGAGTACTAGTTAATTTTAACTGTAATCACTCTATGCATGTCGATTTATTCATGACAAAACACAATTACTTCGTTCATAGGATTAATGCTGACTTCTTTGGAAATGTGACACAAAATTGTTTAAATAAGTAAGTAACATTGTTATTATTGTTTTAAGTTAAAAAAAGGTACTATTAGTGAAAACTACATAAGGCATGCTTGTTCCATATTTTTAGTCTACTTTTCGTAACAAATGCTGTTTGTTTTCCATGAAAATAAAATAAAATAAAAATAATATGATACTTGTAAGTGTAATTAGGTGAACGCGTGATCGTCCACTTTTCGAATCCAGTCTTCAAGACACTTGAACACTTGCTGCTTGTGTTGATCCGTAAGTGATATAAACCATATATTTAAAGCACTGTGATATATTTCCGTAAATATGCAATTATTAATCCGAATCAATACTGCTGAAAAATGCGACCGAGGTAAATCAGTAGACAATAACGTATCATATGTCAATTTTTTTTTATTGCTCTTCTTTTCCACGGTCCAAATGTTGTCAGGGGTCATAAATCCTAAACACCTGCCTTCAGCGAATTTATTTAATCAAAATCGGCAAAGACTTCGCAGACCGCAACACGTCCTTAGCGATCCCCCTAATCAATTAACGCAGGACCTACAAGACCTGCAAGTGGCGTCTGAGTCGTCGACCCACTTGCCACCCCCTTCTCGTCTTCTGTTTAGCCACGAGCTACCCTGAAATATAAGCCATTTTGGTGGAACCGTTCCTCTTCTAGCTTATATGCTCTCTTTGTAGGACAGCGCTGATTGTGCCTCTCCTGGGGTGCAGTCTTCCTTATCACGTCAAGCCATAGCGTCGTTAGGACCAACAGCTTATGCTGAGTATAGGACGGCCCCTTCCGTGGCCGGGGGGCGTCGTCGGTGGAGGAGATCGGGGGAGGTAGTGTAGCCTCCCCCGAGAAGGGTTCCCCTGTAGGCAGGGGAGAGGAGGCTGGGGGTTCCTGGAAGTCGCTTCGCGTTCCAGGGGGCTCCCTACATGCCTGAGGAATCCCTGAGGTTTTTAGTGGGTAGGCGTCCCCCTTCTGGGGAGGAGAACCCCACATAACCACCGGCTCGCCACAGCCGGGGTATGCAATTTAATGCATTTTCCTCAGGGGAACCTTGACCTTCAGAGTTTCTTGCCTGTTCTTCTCGAGAAGGTTCTCCCAATTTCCGAACAGGTGTCGAGTCAATATATTTTTTCTTTTTTTTTTTTCCTTATTCGTACGTACGGACAAGGTTTTTGTTTTTTTTTTATTTAAGCTTTTTTTTTTTGTTTTGTTTGTTGACGTCAATAAGTGCCTGTAAAGGTCTATGTTGAATAAATATTATTTTGATTTTGGAACAAAAAAAAAAAAGGTCTATCGAGTTGAGCCACCTCGATTCGACAGGAGTCCGACATAATCACTGTAGCACTTGGTTGAAGTAGTATCCATGAGGATTCTTAGCCTCTCCAGAGGGAGAAAAAAGACTCAAGACATGTTCCTGAACTTTTGGTTTTGGGGAACAGGCGTAATATCTGAAAGCAAGATCTGATTAATATGATCGGTGATTGAGCACCATAATTGATTATATCGGTAAGGTATGCTTCATAGAAAGCGCATTGTCCGCTGGTGCGAGCAATAATCCAGGAGTTGTTGTTCCACAGGTCAGGAAATTTTCTTTAAACTAAAATAACTTATTTTGAGGTTTTTACAATTTCAAGAGGAGTTTCTAAACATACTGTTCAGTTTTTAAATTAAACACTTTTTCGACATTCCTATACCACAAGACTTTACTCGAATTAGACTAGATACTATCTTGCGTATCTTGCAACGGGTACAAAATGCTTGCTATCGTTTCTGTTATAATACACCATTTCGGTCTCATATATCACCATATCTTAATGACTCAGGTATATTAAACTTAAACTCACGGAGACTGGTACATATGGGATGCTTGGTTCATGATATTTTAACCCATTGAATGCCGATTTTGTTCGCATGGCTAAAGTTGGTTGCCACCATACATTTGGTATTCCACGGATATATACGTAGTTGGCTTCGGAAATAAATTAATTACCCGGGGTGCCAAGGTACGTACTTATACGTATACGTCATCCTCCATCATCTATGTCTACAGTTTGCTCTTGACACGCTCCTGTCCTTTCGCACCCCTTTCCCGCCCTTCTCCCGCTGCGCGGACGCACATTTTTAGTGTCGCTGCGCAAGCGGTTGAGGAAGTATTTCGTTACGACGCTCTTTTTCCTAAAAATGTCTCGAAATTCAAAGTGGCGTCATCGTCCTATAAATGAAGATCAAATTTCGAACTTGCTCATGGAATCAGACTCTGATTGTGGTGATTTTTTGCCTGGTTCCGACGACGAATATCGGCCAGATTGTGAACAAGAAAGTGATTCATCTACTTCATCAAGCTCTTACAAAGAACCAGCACCGGGAACATTACACAGTACTGAGGTTGTTCTTGATCTTCTCGATGGTTATCTCGAGAAAGGACATGTCCTTTACGCAGACAATTTTTATAATTCTGTGGATTTAGCAAGTCATCTCGGTCAAAAACAGACCCACTTATGTGGGACCCTGCGAAATAACAGAAATGACAATCCATCAACGTAACTGCAGCACGTCTGAAAAAAGGGGAATTGGCCTTTCAGTCATGTCAGGGTATAACAATCTGCAAATGGAGAGAGAGATGTTTTAGTCATTTCAAACAAACACAAGCTTGAGATGGTGAATGTACGAAACCAAAATGGTAAATTGTCGTGTAAGCCTAACATTATTGCTGATTATAATTTAGGCATGTCTGGAGTCGATCGAAGTGACCAAATGACCTTATATTATTCTTGTCTAAGGAAAACATTACGATGGCATAAAAAATTAAGGCTTCATATATTTGATATTTACGTGCAAAATGCGTACAGACTTCTTCGTAAACAAGATCGTAATTGCAAAATGGGATTGATAAAATTTCGTAAAGAGTTTATCACACATCTATTAGACATGCCGAACAACGATACAGGATCTTCCACATCACAAACGCCTATCTCATCTCATGTACCTTCACAATCAAGTTGCCCAGTAAATCAGTTGTCTCGGGTTTCTCCAGATAATTTTCATTACTTGGAAAAACTACCTGCAACCCAAAAAAAGAAGATTCCTGGAAAGCCCTGTAGAGTTTGTACAAAACGCAAAGAGAGCTCATGCCCTGTGTGCCCAGAAAAACCGGCCTTATGCATTGTGGAATGCTTCAAAATATATCACACCGATTCTATGTTTGTGTAATATGTATAAAAACTGTTGAGTAATATTGTTTTTACAAAGTTCCTAAAACACTAAGTTCCTAACTTATAAAATTGTTTTTTTTTTTGTTTATTATGAATAAATAATAATGTTAGAATGTTTATTTTTTTTTGTTTCTGTTGTTGATTACCGTCAAACATGAAGTTGCGCTAATTTAATTAACAAAAAAGGGAATTTTTTGTTATTTTTTTGAAGGATTTCATTCGTTTTGAAATTGAAATTTATACCTAACTTGTGATCAATAAAGTTACTCGTTTATTAATGCTTGTTTTATTTGAGGTGCCGGTCTTTAAATTAACGCCCTGCATAAGACGCCAGCTTCCATAATTTTTACTGTGGCACGCATAGAACCCCTACGTACATATCCGTAGTCGGCGTCAGGCATTGATACCAGGTACGTATATATACGTAGTCAGCACTCAATGTGTTAATGAACCAACAACCCGAATATTTGTATGCTAAACTCAGCCTACCTGCAAAATATGGGTATTCGAGAAGACCAACTAGATTTCTACTGTCATATCAGCAGCATAAGACTGCGGCGTTTAGGGGAAGTTTTCGCTATCAGGCAACCAAATGTTGGAACAACATCCCACCTCCCATACGGCAACTGAAGTATAAATCTACGTTTAAAACAAAATTAAAAAAACATGTGTTACAAAAACAAAGAACTGGTTTGCCTGATAGATATGCTGACTCTCCATTTGTATGCTGATGGCTAATTGGGAAATATGTATCTGTATGTATATATATATATATGTATATGTATGTATGTGTATATGTATGTATGTGTGTATATATATATATTAATATTATCTGTCTACATTCACGTATTGCGCTTTATTTAATAATGTAATATGTATGCTTAGGTTTGTCTGTTTCTCTCTGTGTGTCTGCTGTCTGGTTTACTTACCCTCTCAAAGGGTTTCGGCAGAATATCAGCGCTTCGCGCTATGTGAAGCACAACGCTGCGCCGAGACCTGTTTGCTACTAGGGCACAATGTTACCTACGTATTTTTAATAATGTTCTGTTTTATATTTTGTGTCAAGGTTGCAAATAAAGTTATGTCTATGTCTATACTAAAGCAGGGACAAGTTGAGCATGCGTATTTAGAATCAAAATTTTCTGACATATCATCCCCTACTCTCATATCCCGCGTAAGCTAAACAACTGTAGTAGACTTAGTTCCTTTAGTAAATTATTTCACCCAGTATAAATTTCAAAGTCAATATGAATTCTATTTTTATGCGTTTTGGTAATTTCAGCTATTCTAAAGCTAGCCTTAGGATGAATGATAACAGTACGTCTATCGACAGAATGCGACACTGTTCATACTTGTCGTGACACAAAATTAGAATGCAACCGCCTAACCACTATACGCATACAATGTTAACCTCGCCTAGCTGCTGAAATAATAATTCTTCCCAAGGCATTGTGGACCTAATTATGAACGTAATGATTTAAGTTAGCTGCAGCGGGGACAAAAGCTTCGGGTGGGCTGCAGTAATCCCGCTCCTAATAGGATCTTGAATTTTAATTTGTGGACTGGAACGGATTTGATTATTCATGTTCGTATTTCTCGGGCTTCCTTTGAAGGTTTTGGGTCACTTTATTTGATATTTTTGAGGAATATTTGTGATTGAATTCATCAAATGTTGAAGTGATCCTAATAAATTCATAAAACTAAAGTTACTTTCCATTTTGTCACGTGTTGGTAATTGACACTAGTCACTGTTGTATGGATTGCGGATTTCCCGCGAATCTTACAAAACCACATGTTCTATAAGCGACTATGATCCCTTACTATCACGTGGGCAGTCAGCTTGTGTATCAATATACATATAAGAACTACATCTCCAAAGATCGTGCTATAAAAATCAATAAATACTTGATAAGCTAAAAAAGATGAATGTTAGCAAAATGTAGGGGCTTATGCCCTGACCATATGACTTTTCTTGATGTTATATACATACATACTTAAGTACATATATGTCACGCCTTGTTCCCAATGGGGTAGGCAGAAACCATCTCTCTCCACTTGCTACGACCTGGCACACTTCTCTTGCTTCCTCCACATTCATGAGCGTCTTCATGCATGCTTGTCGGTTGCGAGTACTCTTGACCCCGGCCTTTCTTTAGGACATCTTCGATTTGATCGAGATATGTCCGCCTAGGTCGACCTGCACCGATTCGTCCTATCATTCTTACCTTGTGTATCTCTTTAGTTAATCTTCTTTCATTCATTCTTTCAACATGGCCGAACCATCTAAGCATCCCTTTCATTCCCTTTTCCTTTATGTTATACTAATAAAAACTCGTGTGGTCGGTCTGATAGCTGTTTATTGAATACCGCTACCTAGCAACTCACTTGTCAAAAACATATCATTCCTCCAACCTTATTTGAAAAACCTGTAAACATAACAAGTTTTTTACAATTTATATATAATTACAAAATTACACTTTTTTTACATTATAGCCATCACTGTCCTGCCTCATACCTGACTACCTCTCTTTGAGGTCTGTCAGGAATACCAACGACTATACTAGGTGTCCTAACATGACGCGATCTGCAATAAGTTGACCGCGAAGTGCTAGGAGACTGTGAAGGTACAGAAGTTTTTGTTCTACACCTCCACCGCGTCGTGCTGTTGTGAAGCTGACAACGCAAGGTCTGATAGCGCGCCCATCTCAACAGGTACCTGATTTACTTCTCCATTATCGCCGTTTATGACGGTCCTAACCGGACCTTCCCCCGCTCACTTACAAGCGCTTCTTCGTTTGTTCCTTTATCAAATCTCGTATATGGAACCAAAGCGGAAGGCGATGGAGGTCGGAACGATTGCGGTGAAACTGATTGCGAAAGTGATTCAATTTCCCTCTTACAGTCTACATTGCTATTTAATTCTAGATCTCTTTCAGTCTGACCCACATATTTTATTATTTGACTTACATGCCTTTTTACTAAAACTTTTTTTTTATAAATCAATATATTAAATAATTTATTGCCTATTTATTTTTATTTTTAATTACCCAATACTCTTTTCTATTTGTAGAAGCCTTAAGGTGGGCTTGCGGGGTGGAATCGAAATTCCTGAGTGGACTGTAACGTGCGATTCTATTAATTTTAAGCTTAGTTGATAATTAAATACAACAAGAAACAAGGCTGGTGACACAAGTAAATGGATATAAATCTGCACTACTTGCCATGCGGTGTGCTGTATGGCGGCTCGTCTCTCGACCTCAAAACCACGGGTCCCAAGTAGGTACACGTTCCGGCGCCGGTATTTAGTTGGAGCACTATCAGCAAGACACTAGGAGCACTATTTTCTTTAGTATTTATAACAACACAATCACATATTATAAATATAGCGGAAGCGCGAATCTCCGTCCTCTTTACTTGTTACCGATGTCCGATATACACTGATTAAGCAATGCGTTGACACACATTGCGATACGGTTATGCTGTCTCTCTCACACGCAAATATTTAATGTAGTGCAGAAAGGGATAGGTAAGGTAGGGAAATATTGTATCACCAGCGAAATATATAAAGAACCTTTAGTTTTTAAATTATGGCGTTAACACTATTATTAAAACACTTAATTTGTATTCCAAATTGTTGTATAGACACAAACAGGTAAATTATTATAATTACTGACACAATTGAAAAATATTGGTCACATCAATTTAGATGGAATGGTGCCATTAACGAACATGATAAAGAACAATTGACTTAATTTCATAATCACAAAACTAAAGGCTCTGTTATTTGGTGATACATAAATCATTACATATTTACAACAAAGTTCTACAAAGCATATTTAATATCTACCTTTTCATAGTATAAAACAAATGCCAAAAATACTCCTATGAAAAATTTAATATATACTATTTAGGATAAATAAAATGATTATTTTTTAGATATAATGAAAAACATGCTTAAACTAGAAAAGGAAGTAGATACAGACTATTACCTCAGACCAGTTTCTAATTTGATAACTGTAAAAAGACAAGAAGAAAACATTGCCTTGCTGGTTTTATTCATAGTTCCTTCCAGTACAAGATTGCCCGCCGTAAACTTGTGAACCAATGGCGTAGCGTCTTTGACGTGCAAACGTGATTGTAAGAAGCTTATTTGACGAATGTTTTTTTTGGTTTTGATTACCTTTTATTATTAACTAGCTGACCCGGCGAACTTTGTTCCGCCTTAATGGCAATAAATAAGCAGTTTTTTTTTATTTTATTCGAAAAAATACAAAAAAAAAAATTAAATAACTACACTACTACTTAAGCACCTTGTGATACACGACATTTTTTGTTTTATTATCAGGCGCAAAAACAAACAACGCAGATGGTCTTCCGACCGTGAACATGGCACGTATAATTGACCATGGGAAAAACATGAATGTTCTAGATTTAAACCACAAACTTTTAAGGATTGGCCTTGTGATTTGTTGATTGTCATGGCAAATGCAAGACGTATCGGAAATTGAAGTCTTTTAAATTCAAACGGCATATCGGTTGGGATCATCGGGATCCTCGGAATGAGAACTTCCTCACCTTTGAATTTTCCTATCATTATCGTAGCGTAAATTACATTGTTCATCAATTTACTAACCAGATTCGATCGTCTTGGTCGCGGCATTATTAATTAAACTTCACTTCACTTCAATCCACTTGTTAATTATTTATTTAATAGAAATAGTTTTAATATTGATTTCTTACAAATATCAAATTGTCATCCATACGTCATTACATAGCTGTCATTTTACGTCAATTACATAGCTGTCATTTGCGTTTTGTTATTCCAAGTCTGATTCTTTTTGTTGTACCCACGTTTTATAGTGACTGACGTTTCATGTCAAGTCACACAGGAACGCTGTCGAACGGATAAAAAGTATCCTATGTCCGTCTCCTGGCTCTAAGCTACCTCCCTACCAATTTTCAGCCAAATCTGTTCTGCCGTTCTTGAGTTATAAGTGGTGTAACTAACACGACTTTCTTTTATATATATAGATTATTTTGTTACACATACATAAAGTCATGCCTCTTTCCCGTAGAGATTCGCAGAGATCACAGCTTTCCACTTGCTACAGTCCAAACTAGCTTCCTCGACTATCATTAGTACCTTCATGCATGCTCTTAGGTCACGGGTGCTTTTGACCTGATCTACTTTTAATATATGACCTATTTGGTTCAAGTATGTTCATCCAGGGCATCTCTTGTCAACTGGCCTATTCATATTTGCTTAACAAATTTCTTTCGTCAGACGTCTTTCATTCATTCTTTCTACGTGTAAAAATCCATAAAAGCATTCCCAAATTAGTAACAATATATTGATGTACAACACAGTATTCTTCCTGAAACATAGATTGTAACAAGTTATTTTTTTTGTTTTGATTAACTTTTATTATTAATTATTTTGTTATGCTCTTTTTCATGGAGGTAGGCAGAGATTACAGCTTTCCACTTGCTGAGATCAAACATACATTCCTAGCTTGCTCGACTTGAATCAAAACTTTAATACGCGCTCGTCACTTACAGGTAAAAACTGCAGATTTTTATTTCTTTAATACGACCTCCGTGCTGAATAGAATACTATCATCGTGGTTAGTATTGTACAAATATGAACCTTATTCCATGTACTTAAGGAAATGACAGCACCTGTCAGAAACGCATCCTCTTAGCGGCTGGAGTGTAGTGGTTAGTATACCGGTTTCAAGGTGTCGCTATATCCGAGGTCCCGGGTTCAAATCTCGGTGTGGACAGATTTTTGCATGACTAATGCGAGCATTTGGACCTTATTCATGGTTGTTATTATATATCTCAATCAAAAATATTTACATATGTATAATATATGTATGTCTATCCATTACCCTAGATCCCAACCTTACAGAGCTTAGTTTGGGCTAGGCTAATCGGTGTGAGTGTACGAAATATTTATATATTTCAAATATATAGACAACAAGCAGACTGTCCACATTATGGTAAGTACTTACAGTCGTCTATTTTTTTATACGAGTAGGATAGGGCAGCAAACGAGCAAACGGTTATCGGTTACCTGACGGTAACCGATAACCGTTGCCCATGGACACCCGCAACACCAGAGGAGTCACAGATGCGTTGCTGACCTTTTAAAAGGGAATAAGGGGGGAAGGGGTGGTTGAGCCTCCGGTACCCTCACTCAGTCGGCGAAACACAGCGCAAGCGCTATTTCACGCCGGTTTTCTGTGAGGCCGTGGTATCACTCCGGTCGAGCCGGCCCAATTCGTGCCGAGAATAACTCTCCCACGGTAAAAAGGCTATTACACTTGAATGCAGTTCCTGTGAGATTTTAAACTAATCTATAACTACAGTATACGATACCGACATATGACAAGCGGAAAAGTACTAGTCACTGTACTTAGTAATTTCATTCTCCATCTTACCTTTTGCACTGAACACTGCTGGTTTGCACTGAACACTGCTGGTTTGCGGTGGAAATAAAAATGACAGATGCAAGCAGACAACCCTTAATAAACACCTTACAATAAACCTTAAGAATTTCCAGGCTGTTCTTGTGGTAAATAAAGTATTCATTTTTACCTTTTCATATGCAAGTATGAAGGTGAAATTATGTAGCTTCTATGTTATAAAGTCTAAGGGCTTAAGTTAGATTTTATCCCAACTAATATTATAAATGCGAAAAGTGTGTTTGTTTGTTTGTTTGTTTATTTGTTTGTTTGTTTGTTTGTTTGTTTGTTACCTCTTCACGCTTAAACTACTGGACCGATTTCAAAAATTCTTTCACCTTTGGAAAGCTACATTCTCCCCGAGTAACATAGGCTACTTTTTATCCCGGAAAAATCGACAGATCCCACGGGATGCGCAATAAAGGCTTCGCTCAAAAAACTACTGCAGAGATTTTTATGCGGTTTTCATCAATAGATAGAGTGATTCTTGAGGAGTTTTGCGGCATTTTTTATCTCGGAAAAACGGATAGTCCCACGGGAAGCGCGATAAAATCTTCGCACCATAAACCGACTTCCGCGTATATGTAGCCGTGGGCAAAAGCTATGACCCTTAACCCTCTATACACCCAATCCCGAAATCCACGCGGGCGAAGCCGCGGGCAGAAAGCTAGTTTTGATATAAATTAAGGCTTATGATTATTGATAACTCTCTTGATTTTTATTGCAATGAAATAGAGACGACTTTTCCTATAAAACGTTCCCTGAATTTCTAAGTAGTTCGGAGATATCTTCATAATTATTCCGTCTAGACAATACGATTTCTCAGCAGACGACCAAGTCGGTAAGCTGAGTTTAATCTAATGAATAAACACTCTAGAACTTTAACGGTGGTTCATTGAACGCTTGGAGGATTTGTTTGGTGTGTGAAAACGAAATGGAGTTAGAAGTTATCCTAAACTTCAATAAGGATCGCCTTTGCAAAGTTTCATGATAACAAATATGAGTGAGTATACTTTTTATTAGATGTATAATCAAGCTTAGAAAAATACAAAAAAATAAAATTAAAAATAACATTAAATTACAAAGATACAGAAGCTCTAATTGTGTAGGAAGTACTAAAGACCATGATACACATATGTGATATACGCGTAATAGTTAAGGCATACACATACAAACATATATATACACACATATATACATACACATATAGGACAATTGATTAGTTCCACACAAATATTAGTTTATGCGGGTGCTTGCTCCGGTCTGATTTGTTTTGTTGCTCAGAGACTGAACCACTGTCTTCCAAACCACAGGTTGTACCTAGCTTGGAAGCCAGCGAGCTTATGTAATAGCTATAAGAACGTTTATTGTAAACAAGAATTATATATAAAATGTAAGCTGTATGTATGTAAAATGTGAAATAATTATATTATATTGTTCATATATTTAATCAATAATCTTAAATATGAGTTTTTTACAATTTAGATATATAAAATAAACATAAATACTATAAAAAACTTAAACCTATTATGCCGCCGGTAGCGAGGCAAGGCCCAAACAAACCGGTGGTTAGGGCTGCAGACAGAGAAATCTCCGGACAATACGTGCCGTGTCGAGAATCATCTGCTTTTTATATCCGGCCCTTGATCCATCCGTCAAGCGAGAGCCTCTTAAGATGTTGATCGAGACTCTTTGCTATCAAGCCATCTATCGGAACAATGATTATTAATTATTATTATTATACAAAAAGTAAATTTGTGAATAACACTTTATTGCTAAGAAAGAAAAAAGAATCAGAAGAATTACACTTAGTATCTTTTGTGTGTAATGATGTGCTCTAACTTCGAAAGTCTTGTGGTACTCCAATTTGTGTAATCCTTATTTTACTGGTAACAATCTAAGATTCATGAATATGTTCTGATTTTTTAATAAAATGATTAATGACAGGATATTTACGACGATATTTCGGAACTACGCTTCGACTTCGACGATCTCTGTGATCGAGTGGTCGGTACACCGGTTTCGAGGTGTTGCCATTTCTGAGATCCCGTTCGAATCCCGGTGGGAGCAGCAGTTTGTGTGATAAATGCGAGCATGTGTACCTTAGTCATGGTTTTTTTGTTACGCTAAGCAAAAATGCACTGTATTGCATATCCGGCTGCGGAGAGCCGGCTGTTATGTGAGGCTCTCCTCCCTAGAAGGGTGAGGCAAATCCCCTAAAAACCTCAGCAATGGCCGTCCTCAGGCGTTGTTGGGGGCCTCAGGTTCGAGTGTCTCATCTGAGGACCCCCGGCCTTCATTTATATAATTATCACCAAGTAAGATAAACATTTATACAGACTCTGGGCGACGTCCCTAGATGGTTAATAGTCTGACTACTTCCTACGACTGCTGCCGATGATTCCGTATTGAGACGACGGGTCCGGTTAAAATGGTACTGAGCAAGCTCCGATCGTGGGTCCCTCCCCTGACGGAAACCTTGGACCTCCACATCGTGGGAAGTGTATTGGACATGCTCTAGATGTATAGATATATGTATGACTATCCGTTACCCTAGATCCTATAACACAAGCTTGCCTTAGGCTAAGTTAATTGATGTAAGTGTAAGAAATATTTATTTATTTATAATTATTTATTTATTTTCGCTATATTCCGTAAGTGTCCTATATGATTTTTACGATCGACTGAGAAACACTAAAACTATTCTCCTTAATTATTTAAATGTTTATATGTAACTTAGATAATTAATAACTTATATATTATTAGAATAAAAAAGAAAGAGTCTTTCCTAACTTTATCGTCATCATTCATCATAATTATTATATCATCAAATTTTGAACACATGCCATCGACGACTGTAACCAGTTATTATCAAGTGGGCTCGCTATTTGTTTGTTAATATATGGCTATAAAAAACTATTGAGAATATTAGAAAAAATATATAATGCAGGTGTTTCAAATTATTTCTTTTACGGTTACCTCATGTATCTCACGATTAATTCGGCTAAAACAAATTCATTTGACTTTATAATAAACGCTATAGCGCTCATGGTGGTTTTTACCGATAATTTTGTCAAAACTTATCCTCAAACTCATTAAATATATTTGTAATTAATTAAACACGCCACAAAAGAAGCGGAAGTTGCGAAGTGTACCGTTGGAACATAATCTGGAAAGTTCTAATTAGTGATAGCCGTGCGGACCGATTGCTTTCCTCGAAGGTAACTTGTTTCTCCGAAAGTTCGCGTGTACTAAGAACTTTGCAAACTTGTGTCCAGTGTCCGTTCATTTTCGTTAGATTTACGAGGAGAACTTTCAGACTGATGAGGTTTTTGGAGGTGACCGATTAAAAATCTTCGAACTCCTGCGAGATTGGGAAAATATGATCGTATATTTTGTTTTATGTGGGAAACAAGTATTTTTATCTCTGGAATCATCATGACAACCTTATACGTTCACCAAGAGGTACAAGCCTTTTTTTAGCGAGGGGAAATGCACCTTATCCACCATGACGCCGCGCTGGCAAGGGCGGCCGTATGTGGGGCTCTCCGGTCTCGGCGACAGTTCTGGGACGCTCCCCCCCATTCGACATCCTGGCCGACATGTACGCGGCGACGTATGCGTCGCGGCGTGTCGACCGGGGGAGCGATGGGGGGAACGCCCTGGAACCCGCGCACGAAGTGCCTAAGCGGGAGTGGCACCGACGGATTGTGGCGGCCTGGCGTGCGCAGCTCGAATTACGGATCTGCGCGCGCCAGCGGGCCGTCGGTGCCGTACTCCCGCACCTCGAAGCTTGGCTCAACGGGAAGGAGGAGGTCACCTACCGATTGACTCAGATACTCACCGGGCACGGCTGCTTTGGTGAGTATCTGTGTCGAATAGGACGGGAGGGATCGACACATTGTCACCACTGCGCATCCGACCTCGACTCGGCCCAGCACACGCTAGCGGAGTGCCCCGCGTGGGCCTCCGAGCGCCGAGTCTTGGTCGCAGAGATCGGGCGAGATCTGTCTCCGCCGGCATTGATTGCGGCAATGCTGGCGGACGAGGGAGGTTGGAGGGCTCCTTCTGTGAAGCAGTAACGCTCCAGAAGGAGGCCGCCGAGCGGGGTCGGGAGATGGCCGATCCCGCTCGAAGGAGGCGGCGCCGGGCTCGGTAGCACAGCTGCGGCGCCGCCGCGGGTCGCGATGAAGTCGCGACCGCTACGGCGACCCGGGATGGACCACGCCCCTTCCGTGGCCGGGGGGCGTCGTCGGTGGAGGGGACCGGGGGAGGTGGTAGCTTCCCCCGAGGAGGGCTCCCCTCTAGAGAGGGGAGCGGAGGCTGGGGTTCCCGGAAGTGGCCTTTGTGTTCCCGGGGGCTCCCTATATGCCTGAGGAAGGCCATCCCTGAGGTTTTTACTGGGTAGGCCTCCCCCTTCTGGGGAGGAGAGCCCCACATAACCCCGGCTCGCCACAGCCGGGGTATGCAATTTAATGCATTTTCCTCAGGGGAACAAAAAAAAAAAAAAAAGGGGCTCTCCGGTCTGAGAGAACCGGCCTACCCACTAAAACCCCCCGGTGTTCTCTGGGCCCATATCGGGGCGCATGTGGCGGGGTGCGCTTTCGCGATTCTACCGCCACTACGCCCACGGGTTTACATATTGGAGCTATCGCCAAGGGAGAGGGGGTGGGGATTGTCCGGAACACAGGGACAATCCCCCAGGCAGGCTATATTCTTGCAACGGGTCAATATTTTTGTAATATTTTCAATTAAAGCCTTTATCCTAATACATGAGTTTCATTCGAAGCTCCGTTATGTCCTAAGACATAAATTGGTGACCCCGACCCTTTGAATATCTGTGTACATGTTTATCTTATCTTTAGTCAGTTAATCATGCTCATGAGCTTGATGATGACCTTCAGTAGCATGGTCCTGTAATTTTCAGGTCTTGGGTATTTTAATTTCTTTGACTTTAGTCTCTTACAGGCTCCATGCTCTTCTCTTCCTCCTTATAGGCCCTACTGGTGTAAATATATATTACTGTGTAACTTATCTTCAAAAAGGATATGATTTTTATATCAATATGTATCTTTCTAAATTAAAAAAATATATGAGTTGTTCGCTAATCACAAGTTGAAAGTAACAGAAAATAATGGCTACTTATGAAATTCATTCAAATGTACTCAAATGTATACTAACAGTCGTCTAACGTGATTGAAAATTTACAGAATTGGAATTGTCAGATAAATGTACAAATGAAATTAGAAAAACGTAGAACACGGCTCATGGTAGGATCGACCCCATGCCCCCTGAATCTGTAGACCAGCGATCAATCAATCCGAGTTTTATGAAAATTTCAAATCCTGACGCATTGATATTGCCTACAAAGCAAATAACTTACTTTTAGCATAAACCATATTTAGTTCCAGTTATTAAAGGAAAGAAAGGAACGATTAATAAATAAATGAATTAATGTTTTATTATAGACATAAGACTTATATAAGTCTCTTTTCTCGGTCGCCTGTCTCGTTGTTCGCAGTCGATGCTCCTGAATGCGATAGTCCTATTTTATGAAACCGCGCAAATATTCTAACTTATGGAGCTCGTCAAACCCAAGAGGTGTGAGAACGTGGCAACTTGCCACGAATTGGAGTGAGGATATTTGACATTTTGTATTGTTAATTTTGCTAGCCATGGGGATAAATACAAACTTGTAAATACATTAGTTATATAAAATTATATTTTTAATTAATTCGATTAAATCCTACTACTATTATAAGGCGAAAGTTTGTAAGTATGGATGTATGGAATGTATGGATGTTTGTTACTCTTTCACGTAAAAACTACTGAATGGATTTGAATGAAACTTTACCACAATATAGCTTATACATCAGAATAACACATTAGGCTACAATTTTTGAGGTTTCTAATGTGAGGTCGTAAAAAAAACACATTTTTGCGCTTACATTGCAACGGTCAGCTCTGCTGATGTGGCTTGCTCACGTGTTTCCAAAGCGAAGAATCTGCATGTTTATGCTGAAGGAAAAAGATCGTTAAATGTAGTTTATAGGAGCATACTGCAGTAGCTATCTATAGGCCTATGATTAGGGCTCTGCAGTGCTTAGTTACCGTATTTCTTACTTATTACTAGACTAGACGGGACGAACCTGAACCACGCGAACGAAGTCGCGGGCAAAAGCTAGTATCTGCATAATTTAAAGGTAATGCAACTAAATGAGTTAACGAAAAAACCCACGAATCGATGTTTTTCTCATGTGAAATCAAAGAGGAAAGGAAAAAATACATTTTATTGTAACTTTAAGTATAAAAATTAATTAAATAAATAAAAATACTTGTTGATTCGACTTCAACTAATAGTCTTCAATTCGATTTTAACAAACGAGTGTACTCTGAGAAAAGTTTGTCCCTTCCACATCTAACATTTAATTAAGAGCCGTCTTTCAGATGACCTCACCCCATATAGACGCCGCAGGATCTGATCGTAAACCGCGCACATAAGGCCACTCAACAGCCCCCATCGAGCCGTCAATAACGCCTTTCTCATTGCTGTTTAATGAAAGTGTGTGGTTCCGGATGCTTTTATTGTGTTCGTTATTGGTACCATTTACGGTGTTCCGGGATTGTTTTTAACGTTTTGCTGGGTTTACTTAACTAGTGTGCAATATTGTTTTTTTTAAAACAGTTGCAAAGTAGGGGAGCGTTCAAGTATTTCGTAACGAAATTCGGGAGGGAGGGGCGTCTCGTAAAACGTTACGATGCGTTACAGGGGCAGGAGGGGGTCTTTCTTACAACACGTCACGTAACATTGTTTCTTTTTTAAATAAAAAATTAGGGAATTAAAAACTCCTATATTGGCAACCTATATTGGTAATCCCTCGATTGTATAAGTCTAGTCGTAATTTTTAACAGGGCTTTGAATACCGTTAAAAATTTGGTATCGTTACTTTCATGATCTATGGATAACGTTAAAAGCGGAGGTAACGTTATTCCATATAACGATACTTTTACCGGTAAATGGACTTGTTGTTATTGATTTTTTTTCGGTAATTAATAACGTTACCTTGAAGTATCGTTACTTTTTAACGTTATCAAAGCGTTACCGTTACTTTAATGAAGGAAAGAGGTAAAAATATTGTTTGTCTCTTTAAGTCTTTTTCCTTTCTAAGCAGTGAAGCATCCTCGCGTCTGTATTTCGTGATTTTTTACATTTTTACATGCACGGGCTGGCAACAGCGCCTTAAGTAACGAAAAAAGTATCGATACTTTTTAACGTTATTTGTTAACATTTTAATATTTTACCCAAAATATCGTTACCACACCCAATTACCGTTATTTTTCTTACAGTTAAAATTTTACCGGTATCTTCAGATATCGTTAAAGTATTATCGTTATGAAAATTACCGTTACATAACGATACTTTTAATGTGAATTTGGTAACGTTACCAAAGCCCTGATTTTTAATTTGTTTTCGCAAGTGGGCATATCTTTTCGTTTATATCTCACGGGGAGTCCCCAGATTGTCAGTCAGTATTCGTTTGTGTTTATGTATACCAAGGATAAAAATATATAACACAACTTTTTGCGACTTAAGATAAAAATGATCACTTGAGTGTTTACGTAACGTTTGCAAAGGGGGGGGAGGGGGCGTCAAAAATCTTCAAACATTGCGTTACGTAATACTTAAACACTCCCTACTCCATTCTAGATCTGTATTCAGTGCTATTCAGCAAATATTGGGATTAAAGTATGAAATTGCTGTTTTGTATGGAGATTTAAAGAATTTGTCGTATAGTATATAACGTTAGTATATAACGTTTTCCTTATTTATTTAATAACCAAGCACTTTTCATGTAATTTTTTACACCACACGTCAATATACATTAAACTAAGTAATAACTAAGTAATTTTGAAGGCTAGAAAATTAGTTGTCATCAAATTATTGTCAATAATGTACAAAAAACTATAGTAAAACAACAAAAGGTGCATTTTGAGATTATTTTTAGATTGCTTATGTAATATTATACCTACTACAAAATGTCATACAATACAATACATAGGGACATACAGACGGCGGATAGCGACTTTGTTTCTATACTATGTAGTGGTGATATATTAATTCTGCACTTTATTGTTAACTAGCTGACCCGCGCCCACTTCGTTGGGCATAATATTAATAATCCCCGAAGCGAGCACGAAAGCGAACTGAATTAAACCCGAAGCCATCGCGCGCCGTCCGCTGATGATGATGATGATGATGATGACACTCAGCAATAATGTGGCTTTCTATTGGTGAAAGAATTTTTAAAATCGATGATGATGATAATGATGATGATGATGATGACACTCCGCAATAATGTGGCTTTCTATTGGTGAAAGAATTTTTAAAATAGGTTCAGTAGATCCCGAGATTACCCCTTACAATTTAACAAATATACAAACACACAAACTTTACTTCTTTATAATATTAGTATAGATAAAAAGTAAAAAAAAAATTAATACAAGCTTTTATTAAATGCGCTAAACAGAACAAAATAAACTTTTACATATAAAAGCTTATCGTTAAAAGTATTCTATAAGTAAGTAAATCTCGTGACATTTAATTTATTTTCCGACTAAAAAACCAAGCTTAACAAACCAATTTGATACACATATTGTAGGGGTGCATTAAAAATAATTGATCCGCCATCTTGGTAATGCCGCCATGTTGGATTTAGAATGACGTCACACACATATAACGGATTTAGAATGACGCCATGTATTGTCATCCGACATACACGTGCATGCAAAATTTCAGCTCGATCGGAGACCGGGAAGTGGCTCAAATTAAGATTCCAAGATTTTCTTACATACAAGTGAAGCTAATATAAAAGCTTGTAAAAGGTAATGCAAAGATATTTATTTTCTATGGCGCTTAAACTTTCAAAAGTTAATGGGTTTTAAATACAAGCGACAAAACCGCAATATCACAGTTAAGAGTCTATTATACGAGTAATTAATTTTACCAAATACTAGGCTTCAGAAAATGTATAATTCACAATAAAAACCAGTAATATTAAAAAGATTGGATTAAACAACTTCTTAGAAGAATTTTTAATACGACTGGAAAATAATCTTATTCAACACAATCCAAGAAGTAATATTTTAGAAGCGTCTAGGTGCATTCGCATTGCCTCAGAATTCAATCTAGGCGATAAATCTCGCTAGCGACACCTGCAGCTGAGAGCGGGTTATTGGTATATATACATATATATATATATTACTTCGTATACGTAGAGGATCGCTATATACATTCGTGTAAGCAGTTTCCAGTGTGTCGAATTTCTATTGTTACCATTGATTGATTCACGGTCGACGATTGGTAACCATATCACCGTGTGATTCGAATTCATGTTTGTCACAACAGCTTAAAATACTTACATCATAAATTATATGATATACTTATTAATACTTACAAAAAAATTGGATCAATCGTCGACCTTTCGATAGTACTAACAAGTATCAATTTTAATTCCAACAGTTCTAATAAGAAAACATACTGTAGGTCACTAAGAAGTGATCTCCTCAAAGTACTGACGTCGCGATAATTCTCTTTGAAAGGTGTGGGAAATTCTCGCAAGTAAATTTTCCTGAGACATTTCCATTTTGACAACCGACTTGTCATCTTTGAATAGACTATACAATAAACCGATTCGGCTGATCTAAAAACATTATTTTGTTTTCGAATTCTACATTCAAAAATTTTTAAAAGCAATATGTTTATTTTTTTATAATTGCGTGAGTTTGGCAAACGAAACAACTTAAAAGGCAGCCGTCGTAGGACTCGTTTTTAATGAAACATTTTTAAATTACTGAAAATTAAAAAATGGACACCTTGTAATATGAATACAAATAAACAAAGCTTATCCCATAAAATATTTTCAACATCATCTCCATAATTTTCTCAAAAGGACGAAAGTTCCAAATTTCATTAAAATCTAGATTTCTAATCCTTGATATTTGAAGAAGAGTCTAAAAATATAGTTAAGAATTTGTTTTAGTCGACAACCTTAATCTAGCAGTGGATTTATTTGACTTTCAAATCAAAATTTTGGTAATTTTAACGTAGTAATATTTAAAATTTTGTTCGTATGGCCTTTGACCAATAATCACTAAGAAATTGAATGTGAATTTATGGTGTAAAGACCGTCTAAACAATATCATAAAATATACTGAAGGGACTGAAAAAAGACCAGATGCAAGTCCAACTCGCATATCGTGAGTTTCTTACATAAAAAAGAGAACTTTAGAAGGCAAATATAAGTGGGCCAGGAAGGAACGACCAAGATGAACACACTTAGTGATTGCAATCTGGCGTCATTTTCAGCCTGGTCCGGCCAGGCTCCGACCGGATTCCCATCAATCCATCATTCCATCCGGATATGACCGGATCCGGCCGCATTGATTAAATCAAGATGATTTTTGCTTTTTAGTACAAAATAAGTGAGTCAATTAAGTGTCACTGCACTTATATGTAGGTAGTTTAGAAAAAAATAAATCACAAATATATTAAATCGACATAATTTCCTAACCAATGTTAAGACAAATATACAACAATAAACAATATTGGATATTATTATATTGTTGTATACAAATACACAACAATATAATAATATGTAATAGATACAATTAACCTTACGTAATTAACTGAAATGAGATCAAAATCATTATTAAAGTATTTGAGAATGCTAACAAACAAGTCTTATAGTTATTTATGATTATGGCAGATACCATCATGATTACGGAAAGGCACGCCTTTGCAGGGAGTCAAAAGGGTCGAGTTGAGATTTGGGGCTCCAGCCCAGAGGTGTGAACAGTACTCCATATGCGGCCGTATTTGAGCTTTATAAAGCATCAGACGCTCACTGGGCGTGAAGTACCGCTTCGCTCTGTTGAGAACACCCAATTTTTTGCTTGCCGTTTTGGCTTTGTCCTCCAAATGACTCCCGAACTGCACTGTGGCTGAAATTTCCACACCTAGAATCCCAATAGATTCGGACATAGAGCGACTCCCTGAAACTGAGGCACTACGATAAATGGGTCTTTCTTCGCAGTGAACGCGCACACTTGTGTCTTCGTGGGGTTGAACTTGACTAAGTTCTTTGCACCCCATTCCGAGACTCGCCCTAAAGAGTCCTCGACTTCAGACACAAGTTGCAACCGTCTTTCATGTAGCAACATCCGAGGGACGTACTGGTGGTTGGTATACCGCACATCACCCGTGCTGTCATATGCATAACAATGTATGTTCTCAATGGACAACATATCGTTGATGTGCAGAATGAACAGTGTCGGGGAGAGCACCGAACCTTGTGGAACGCCAGCGTTTATGGACATGGTTTTCGAACAGCAGCCATCAACGACGACTTTAATGCTCCTTCCATCCAGAAAGCTGGCTATCCATTTGCAGAGTCCCTCAGGGATTCTATATGATGGTAGCTTCGCCAGAAGACCTCTATGCCAGACCCTATCAAACGCCTTCGCGATATCCAGTCCAACGGCTAGAGCCTCGCCTTTGCCCTCCAAAGTTTCTGCCCAATGGTGCGTTAGGTAAACTAAAAGATCACCAGCTGAGCGCCCGTGACGAAAGCCGTATTGCCGGTCGCTAATTAGCTGGTGCTCTTCTAGGTACCGTAGAAGGCAGGTGTTAATAACCTTCTCCATAATTTTGGAGAGTAAGGACGTTATCGCGATTGGCCTGTAATTTGACGGGTCGGATCGGTCACCTTTTTTGGGGATTGGGTGGACGTGGGCGATCTTCCACGAAGATGGAACCCTTTTCTGCTGATAAGAAAGACGGTAAAGTCGATTCAATTCAGGGGCACACGTCTTTAGCACCACTGCGGGGATGCCATCTGGCCCACTTGACTTATGTACGTTCAGGAGCTTGAGTTCCCGCCTGACCGCGCGCTGTGTAATGCGGATTTCCGGTAATGAACTTTCACACCGAGGGATGGTAGGTGGTGTGGCTCCTTCATCGTCCATAGTCGAGTTGGAGGCAAAGAGTTCGACCAAGAGGTTGGCCTTCCCTCTTGCGCTGTGGGCAAGACTATTATCGGCTGCTCGCAGTGGTGGAGACTGGACTGGCAGAAGTTCTGTTGCGCAGCTTTGGCGAGCGACCAGAAAGCACGGCTCCCACTGGGATAGCTTCCTAACCGCTCGCCAATCCTGGCCACGTGTTCCGCCTTGGCTTCAGCAATAGCTTTCCTGTTTTGCATTGCAGCATTGTACTTTCGCTTTCGGCAAGTACGGATCCCGACTTTTTCTGGCGTTGTTCCAGGCGTTGAAAGCAGATTGCTTGCGGTATGCAGTCCTCCTGCAGGCATTATTATACCAGGGACGACTGCAGCCCCCAACAGAAACAGTGGCGCTGGGAATGAATTCTTTCATTCTCATCAACACTGTCTCCGTGACGCAATCTGCGCAAATGTCGGGATCTGCGGATGAAAAGCAAAGTTGCTTCCAGGGATAGGATCCGAAGAATTCCCGGAGTCCATCCCAGTCTGCTGACTTATACCGCCAGACTGTACGACTGTTAGTCGTAGATAAGCGATGGGGTTGCGCAAGTCTGGCGGAGCTACGAACAAGGCAGTGATTCGGATGATCCGAGAGGAGCCTCGACCACAACCTTGTATCTGCTAGGTCGTGTAGTCAGCAGTAGATCCAGCAGGGAAGCTTGATGGCTCTCTATGTCTGGAATACGGGTGGGCTGTACAACCAGTTGAGAGAGACCATAGGCCGAAGCCATGTTGAAGACAGTTCTACCCGGGAGGTCAGTGGTTCTGGACTTCAACCACTCTTTATGATGAGCATTAAAGTCACCAAGAACCACCACCTCCGCAGATGGATACTGCTCCAAGGCTCGGTCAATCCCCTCTTGGACGTGCTCAATAAGCTGAACTGACCCTATTTCACTGGCATGGGATCTGTAAAGGCACGCGTAGATTCGGGTAAGACCCCCATGGTCCACGCGTAGCCACAGTAACGACAGATCCCGATGCTCGAGGCCCGAAGGCGGCGACAGCAAACATCGCCCCGGACGTATACGCACACTCCGGCTTTACGTAGGAAAGTGTGTTCCAGTTCGTAGCCCGGGTATTTTAAGTACTAAACATCGTCCGGCGCACATATTTGCGTCTCCGTTAAGAAGAGCAAGGCAGGCCGAGCCTTCTCGAGATGGTGGTGGATGGCATCGAGATTACTGTGTAGGCCCCTGATGTTGCAGAAATCCATTTTAATTGTGGATTGGGTGTCCGCCGTATAAACTTGCTTCTTCTTATTGGCCTTCATATTTATAAGTTTTTGGGAAAGGGTCAAATGTGGGGAGGGTCCGGGCGGTAGACAAAGAAAGGGCAGATTACAGTACACAGTGAGAGAGTGGGTTGTGTGAGGAGCTGACACGCGACACGGAAGGGCCCCCGGTGCCCCCCGAATGCAGTCGACGGGATCCACTCCGGTCTCCTACTCCGGCACGACGACCGCATGACGGGATTTTCGCCGGTTGTGTGGGACAGCCTCCCAGATAGGATATTCCTGGGTTCGGGTCCCCTACTGACCGGCAGGTGGCCGACGGTAACCATTTCCACCAGGTCTTCCTGTACCGCGTGTCAACCCGTCACGCCTAACAAACTCACTGAGACCAAACACTCCGCCGGCCTCGAATACCGCCGAGATTCCTCACCACAAGAGGTATAGGAGGGGCGTATGAAGGAGCGGCTGTTTCTACCTTTTAATCGAAACGCGTGTTGCTTCACGACCGAAATGGGCAGAATGGTGGTACCAACCCGCACAGACCCGGAAATTATAAGGCTATCCTTATTAGAACCGAACCTTACCACAACTGTAATAGGAGAGGAGGAGGAAGGAGAGGACATCGATGCCACGGAGGTTAGGGGCAAATGGCATCGAAGGCTCGAGAAGTCGGGGTCACGTACCCGAGCTGTCTATAGAGCAACCGGACAGGTTACAATTAGACAACCTCTCTGACAAAAATTTGTTTGAGACACGAATCTATCATCGAAAATATTTATTCTCAAACGTATTTTGATATATTTTAGCATAAGTTACAAGATCGTGTAACTCAAATGGAAAACAAAAAGGCTAAAGTTACGCAAAGTTTTAACTTAAGCGACGATATTTCCGATATATAAACTGTTTCAACGAGACATTTATGCTATAATCTTAAGACTATTTCAGGGTCGTCTGCTTGGCATAAATCAAGTTCAAAAAGTATGCTTAATAAAGGATTTTTAGAATCAGTTTTGTACGTCAAAGATTTCCATTGGTTCACCAGTCTACGGTGGGAAATCTTGTGCTGGAAAGAAAGGCCCTAATAGTCCTATTTTTTCCTGTATTTTAACAGAGCGTCAATTAGAATCTGTTCTCAGATAAATACACCAAACTACCTTTACGAGTTTAAATAAGTTCCCATTATATCTATGACGTAAACATTTGAGTCATTAAAATTATACTCTTTGATTGTTATCATTTATTAACCTAAACAGTATATATTTCCTGGTATAGTTAAAAAACATAATCAATTTGCTTGAACAACAATTCACGTATATTTTCAGAAACATAATATTATACATATGAAATACATATTAGAAATTCATTTGAACTTCGTAATCAGTTAACGAATATTAATTTTTCCTGAAAATTCCACGCCACGCCACGCCACTGATGGGTGCGCGGTGGGGGCGGGCGGCGTTGTTACGAAACATGCTCAAAACTAAACATCGTAAGCGCCTTCAATATTTTTTATGACAAATTCAAATCTATTAAAAGTCAAATCGGTAACACTATATGCAACTTTATAATAAAAAAAATAATAGTTTATTCAAGATTATTTTTATTACTCGTTTGTGATTTATGAATGTAACTCCGTCTTACATTTTCTGCGGCAAAATTTCAGTATTTACTTTGATGTGTTCCGATGTAAAGGCAAGTCACTGGGGATTTCATATTTTAAATCACAAATTGCTAATATACGTGTATTTCAGTTTTTGTAGAGCATTCAGATTTATTGTGAATCTCATACAAATAAACACATATACTATATGGGAATAGTATCATTGCTTGTAAAAATATACAAAAACATATAAATAATATGTCGATGTAGCTATAACAGAACACAGGTTAGCAGACGCCATGAATTCCTACGTTTATAATCACAAGATTATCCTCAACAAACAGAGAGGCCGTATTTCTTTCTGCTAATTAGTCGGCAAATACTGTCGCGGAGCGCAAACTGGCGCCGTGTAGTACGATCGATGACATGTCGCTCTTTCCACAACAAGTCATGAATCTACAGTTATGGTTCTTTAACCTTTATAGACCCTTATTAAAATGTCATGAACACATTTTATATAACCTTGGTTGTCCAGGACAATTAACAAGCCTGGTTCTTTATCAACCTTATTTTTTTTTTCAAAGATTTTTATGTTCAAACGTTAATCTTACAATATACGCAGATTCTATGCCGCTTTTCCCAACTAATATTATAAATGCGAAAGTGTGTTTGTTTGTTTATTTGTTTGTTTGTTTGTTTGTTTGTTACCTCTTCACGCTTAAACTACTGCACCGATCATCACGAAAATTTGCATACACATAGTCTGTAGTACGGGGAAGGATATCACATTTTATCCCGGAAGAAAGTAGCTACTGTTCCCGTGGGATCGAAATTAACGCGGACGGAGCAACGACGGGCGGAGCCACGGGCAAGAAATTTCAAAAATTCTTTCACCTTTGGAAAGCTACATTATCCCCGAGTAACATAGGCTACTTTTTATCCCGGAAAAATCGACAGATCCCACGGGATGCGCAATAAAGGCTTCGCTCAAAAACTACTGCACAGATTTTCATGCGGTTTTCATCAATAGATAGAGTGATTCTTGAGCAAGGTATTGCGGTATTTTTTATCTTGGCAAAACGGATAGACCCACGGGAAGCGCGATAAAACTTCGCGCCGTAAATCGACTTCCGCGCATATGTAGCCGTGGGCAAAAGCTATGACCCTTAACCCTCTATAGACCCAATCCCGAAATCCACGCAGGTGAAGCCGCGGGCAGAAAGCTAGTTAGATTATAAACATTATTTTTGGTACTGATTACTGAAATTTATTTTCTGCGTATCCGTGGTCAATTTGTCGTTTGACAGACTCCCGAAATTAGCAGTTGCAATGTATATATGAATTAGTGATGTGCCGGATATCCGTATCCGCGGATATCCGAGGCAGAAGAAAGATTCGTATTCGTGTTATCTGTCACTTTTTGGCGGAACTTTTACGGATCTATTTAGCAGAGTATTTTTAAACAATAATTCATATTCTTGAGGATGTTTTCTTTGTAAATGATTTTTAATGAAGTTGAGCCTTTACTCTTACGAGAATACTTTCCATCACAAGTTTTAACACTTTGCACATTCATCATTTATTATCACAAAATAATTCCATATTACACTACAAAACTCTTTGTAATCGTTTTTTAAAATCATGTACCAATAACCAATCATGTACCAAACACAATCGTTATCTAAGCTGCCCAGTGTCACATTAAAGTAAAACAAAACAAAAAAAAAGACCCGCCGCGCAATGCAAGTCGAAACATGTTTCAACTCAAGATCGCGCGCACCGACACTGATTGTGTAAGAAGGTTAAAATCCGTATCCGTATCTGCGGATCTTGACACCAAATATCCGTTTTCAGATCTGTATCCGCGGATCTAGATTTTTGACGATCCGGCACATCACTAATATGTATGTATCAACAACTATACTCCGTTTGTTTAGGTAATTAACTAAAGGTAAACAATAAAAATGGCGGCGTTCAGGGATTTTCAACCTTTTATTACAATGTTTATTTGTATATTGAGGTGTATAAAAACTACATTGCATTACAAATTATTTATTACGTAACAACATAATTGTAATCAAAAGTAATAACTACTACATTCATTACAACAACAAAATACAAACAATAACAAAATAAGAAAACAGTAAAGAAACTCAAAAATGCGACGAAAGTAAAGCGTTAAGCGAACCGTGAAATGACAATGACACGAAACGAATGGCATCTGGTAACCCGGATAATTGAAATTACAGTTAAACGTGTTGCCGCTCTATCGTGCAGGTTTACTTTTTAATTTAGTAGGGTTATTTTAACTATGAATTTACAAGAAATGTTTTGAACACCAGTCTTTTTAGGTTCTTTACAGTAGTCACACCTTGCAATACTTGTGTGAAACTATTATAATCTAAGTTATTTATTATTTTTAAACTAAATAAATAATATTTACTGTTTAAAATTAAACGAGGTAGTTATATATAGAAAGATATAATAGTAATTATTATGTTTAAATGAACCAATAATTTGTTTTGGTTACATTTTATCTCGAAATAAAAAGTGGACCTATAAAAGAAACCTTTTTATGATTTGTTTACATTTAGTTAATTACCTAAACAAACGGAGTATAGCTGTGCCTGCAGCTTCGTCTACGTGGAAACGTTTCACGCCTTTGGAGGTAGAACGCATATTACCTTAATCTCGAACTATTGCTTTCCATATTGTTTTCCTTTCTTATAACTGGTTTTGCTAATGTGGTGTCGACAGTACTCCAGCTACTGTCAAGTACCTAATTCGTTCGGTGTTTATGTCAATACGTCGTGTTTGAATCGCCCAAGTGACATTGTCTCACGGCGCGAGGCTATCTTGACCTATTTGTCTCTTCGGTATCCTCTCAATGTTAGTAGAATGTGAAAGGCAGCTAAATATTGTCTCGTCAATCAATTGACATGACGTTATTGTGTAGCTGAGCTTAGTTCAACTAAAGGTAAACCAAATTCAAAACAAATTTGACGCAGAATAGCTTCATGCCTACAGCACCGTAGGTCTAGACTTTAGGTAAGAAACTAAAACACAATTTTAACATTTCTTTTGACTCTTTGAACAAGTTACAAATACTTCTATCTACATTAGAACAACTAACATGTATCTTTTATATTGGAAATATTATACCGTTTTAGGGTTCCGTAGTCGAATGACTTGACCGAATGGGGAACTTGGTAAGTAGATATATTCGGTGAACCGTATTAAGAGTTTCATACAAAAATAGAAAACAAAACAATAAATTTTTGGGGTTCCCCATACTTAGAACTGAAACTCATTTTTTTTTCATCAAACCCATATGTGTAGGGTAGATATCTATGGATAGGTCTTCAAAATTGATTATTGAGGTTTCTAATATTTTTTTTCTAAACTGAATAGTTTGCGCGAGAGATGCTTCCAAAGTGGAAAAATCTGTGTAAATAAATGTAAAAATAATATGATATACATTACCATGCAAACGTCTACCGAAAATTGAATTGAACGAGATCTAATAATTAGTTTTATTTATTTATAACGTTATAAATCGTAAACCGCATTTTACCTTTCATTCAATCAACTCCAATATAATAAAAAATAAAGAAAAACATTTATTTAGATGTACGGAACCCTACGTGCGCGAGTCCGACTAACACTTGGCTTTTTATCCCATCGAAAACAACCACTATTACTAGATTTTAATAGTTATTTGTTCAACTAGAGAGGAAAGGTGGATTTTTCAAGCGAGTGCTAATTTTGAATCCCGAGTAAGCGAAGGATTCTAATAATTGAATCACGAGCGTCAGCGAGTGATTCTACATTAGAATCCTGAGCGTCGCGAGGGATTCAAAGGCACGAGACGGAAATAACTTTTCTCTCGCGTGACACATACAACTTTTCACCTTAGCAGTGAGAACATTATTAGAGATATAAATGAAACAATATGAATTAAAATGAAACCACATATATTTGCAAAAACTAAGTATCTATTAAAATTTAAAATTAGTTATTAAAAGTTACATTTAATAAATCGAATTTCGAATGACGTCTTTTGTACATAATGATAATTCGCAGCATTCTAAATTCAAATCAATTTTCCTCACTCAGTGAGGGAAAACGCATTTCCCTCACTCTTTTTAAGCAGGGAACACAGTATGTTCGAGCTGCTAAGGTGAAAAGTGTTTTATTAATGACAATATAACACAAGTGCAGTGCTGTTGAAGAGCAATTTTAATTCAATTTTAGCGTAATATAAATTCTGGTCTCATAGCACCCCACGCAGTGTAAGCGGGGGTCGGGTCAAAATAAAAATAACACCACTTGTACACAGTTGTTTCCAGAAGATTATTCAAAACTAAATCCCTTCTAAGCTTAGTTGATCCGGGCGTTATGGAAATTAGCCCGCGTGGGTATCACGGTCCGAGCAAACATTGGCTGCATGATCGGCGCGGGCTCTGGGGCCGTATATGGTCTGGTGGTCCATGTTACTGACATAAAATTGTATCGTGAATGGCTTTTGCAAACATACATATTGGTGACAAATATACACGTGGCATCGTCTATATAAATTTACTGTCATGGCATGTTAAAGTATATAACACAAGAAAGTATATAAAATACAACAAAATATAAAAATTTGACGACCTCTATAGTCGAGTGGATAGTACACCGGTTTCAAGGTGTCGCCATCTCTGAGGTCCCGGGTTCGAATCCCGGTGGGGGCAGATGTTTGTGTGATGAATGCCAGCATTTGTACCTTAGTCATGGTTGTTGATATATATTTCAATAAAAAATATTTATACATATATGTATAATACATGTATGTCTTGTCGTTATCCTAGATCCCATAACACAAGCCTTACAGAGCTTAGATTGGGCTAGGCTAATTGGTGTAAGTGTAACAAATATTTATTTATTATTATAACAGCAGCAAGGAAGTCTAGGCTCAGTGTCAGGTTGCCTGATGACAAGAACACCGATTTTCAGACGTCACCCAATGATGAAACAAGGGCACGGCTAACTGTGCTATTAAAACTTAAGCGAGTACTTATTCTTGTGTGTGTGGGATTCGCAAAACAAATATACACATAAGCATATAAAATAAGTAAAGTATATAAAAAAGTAGAAAAACTTATATCACTGTCCCAGTGCATATGTCGCAGCAAACTGGTTTAAATAGCCGTTAAATCAAACAGCTAGCCCTTTCACTGAACAACGTCATTCAATCACACAGCTATACGTCGTTTAGTCGACTTGTTCATTGCAACGTTCAACATTACAGCTAGACGACGCTTAGCCAACTGGTTAAATGGCAAATTAACTAAGGTGACCATTAGATTAGTACTTAATTTGAGAGAATAGGAATACTTTTTGTAATTTCTTGGGAGGTGATTCTTGAATCAAGTTTAAGAGGTGACCAAAAGTTTGATGAAATAAGTAAAAATGAAAAACAAATTATTAATCATAATATTGTTAATTGCACCAAGCAAAAAATTACAAATTCAAAAATTTACGAAGCATGAATCATTTCATAATCCCGTAATTTCTCCTCGAATATTTGTTTAAAGTTTGATTCACTCGTAAGTGACCATGAGGTCACTTACGAGTGAATCAAACTTTGTGAATCAAACTTGTTATTAGACATAGAAATAATGAAATTTCTATGTCTAATAACACGGTGTAACGTATATTTAAGTCGAGGACTCTCTAGGGCGAGTCTCGGAATGGGGTGCAAAGAACTTAGTCAAGTTCAACCACCGAAGACACAAGTGTGCGCGTTCACTGCGAAGAAAGACTCATTTATCGTAGTGCCTCAGTTTCAGGGAGTCGCTCTTCGTATGTCCGAATCTATTGGGATTCTAGGTGTGGAAATTTCAGCCACAGTGCAGTTCGGGAGTCATTTGGAGGACAAAGCCAAAATGGCAAGCAAAAAATTGGGTGTTCTCAACAGAGCGAAGCGGTACTTCACGCCCAGTCAGCGTCTGATGCTTTATAAAGCTCAAATACGGCCGCATATGGAGTACTGTTCACACCTCTGGGCTGGAGCCCCCAAATATCAACTCGACCCTTTGACTCCCTGCAAAGGCGTGCTTTCCGTATCATCGGTGATCCCAATATTACGGCCTCAACAGAGACCTTGGAGCAGCGGAGAGACTTTGGCTCTCTGTGTGTTCTTTATAGGCTCTTTAACGGAGAGTGCTCTGAGGAATTATTTGCAATGGTGCCTTCGTCACCTTTTTACCATCGCACCACCCGCCACCGCAGTAGAGTTCATCCATATCACCTGGAACCGATCTTGTCTAGTACAGTTCGGTTTCAGCGTTCATTCCTTCCGCGTACATGCAAACTCTGGAATGAGCTCCCAGCTGCGATGTTTCCTGAGCGCTACGATATGTCTAACTTCAAACGAGGCTTAAAAAGAGTATTTCTCTCCAGGTAGGCAGCGGCTCAGCTGTGCCCCTGGCACTGCAGATGTCCATGAGCGATGGTTACCACTTACCATCAGGTGGGCATTTGCTCGTCTGCCACCTTATGGAATAAAAAAAAAAATTACTACTTACTTTCCGAAAATGTCTTGAAATAATCACAAAACCACGGCTAGTTGACGCCATATTGAAAACAAAACGCACCTAGCATTGCGGTGGTGAGCACTGAACTAAATAAATTAGACGTCGGCTATTGAATCAGCTGTATTGTTGAACGTTTTGAGCGACTCAAATATCCAATGAATAAGCTAGACGTATAGTTGAATGGCGTTGTTCAGTCAAAGGGCTAGCTGTTTGATTGAACAGCTATTTTAACCAGTTGGCTGCGAGATATACACCGCTACCAAGTCGGAATACCTTACTCGTACTTCTGTAAAGCTTGTCGTATTAGGTACAACGGTTTAGAAATAGCGCCGGGAACCACCCAGCTGCCGGATCCGGGTGGGTGACGCGGTGGTCCTGGTGGGGCCGTACATCAAGTACCTGGGCCTCACCCTGGACCGCCTCGCCCTGGAGCTTCGAGGAGCATTTCGTGCGGTTGATCCCCCGAGCCAAAAGGGTGGCTACAGAGCCTGCAGCGGATAATGACCATACGGATCGTACGAGGCTACCGCACCATCTCGTACGAGGCGGCGACGGTTCCTGGGACGCTCCCCCCATTCGACATCCTGGCTGATATGTACGCGACGACGTATGCGTCGCGGCGTGTCGACCGGGGGAGCGATGGGTGGAGCGCCCTGGAACCCACTCACGAAGTGCCTAAGCGGGAGTGGCACCGACGGATTGTGGCGGCCTGGCGTGCGCAGCTTGAACTACGGATCTGCGCGCGCCAGCGGGCCGTCGGTGCCGTACTCCCGCACCTCGATGCTTGGCTCCATGGCAAGAGGAAGTCACCTACTGATTGACTCAGATACTCACCGGGCACGGCTGCCTTCGGTTAGTATCTGTGCCGAAAAAATGAGAGGGATCGACACATTGCCACCAACTGCACATCCGACCTCGACTCGGCCCAGCACACGCTGGCGGAGTGCCCGCGGTGGCCCTCCGAGCGCCGAGTCTTGGTCGCAGAGATCGGGCGAGATCTGTCTCCGCTGGCATTGATTGCGGCAATGCTGACGGACGAGGGAGGTTGGAGGGCTGTAGCCTCCTTTTGTGAAGCAGTGATGCTCCAGAAGGAGGTCGCCGAGCGGGGTCGGGAGATGGCCGATCCCGTTTGAAGGAGGTGGCGCCGGGCTCGGTAGCACAGCTGCGGCGCTGCCGCGGGTCGCCGGCGGGCGAGAGAAAATCGGGCCCGCGGATACGGCGACCCGGGAGGGACCACGCCCCTTCCGTGGCCGGGGGGCATTGTCGGAGGTGGAGATCGGGGGAGGTATTGTAGCCTCCCCCGAGGAGGGCTCCCCTGTATCGGCGGGGGAGCGGAGGCTGGGGGTTCCCGGAAGTAGCTTGGTGTTCCCGGGGGCTCCCTACATGCCTGAGGAAGGCCATCCCTGAGGTTTTTAGTGGGTAGGCCTCCCCCTTCTGGGAGGAGAGCCCACATAACTCGCCACAGCCGGGGTATGCAACTTAATGAATTTTTCTCAGGGGGAACAAAAAATAAATAAAAAGTACAACGCGTCACACTTTACATCTTGACTTTAAGACAGCTCTTATGTTGATTAATTGTTTCAAATGTAAATTTTGACGTATTGCTCATGTACATGCCGCCTTTATAATAATGAATTGCTTATTGTTTGTATTCACAGTTTTTAGGGCTCCGTACCTTCTAAGGTAAAATTAGAACCTTAAAGGATTACTTTTATGTCAAAAGACGTTGCCAAGGGTGTACCACGAGGAGGTTATCTGATATCGCACAACCAGACAACCCTAGCATAGAGTTTTGCACATATTGTATTTTTTTTTTTAACCGACTTCAAAAAAGGAGGAGGTTCTCAATTCGTCTGTATGTATAATATTTTTTTTTTTTTTATGTATGTTCACCGATATTTTCGTCAATTATAGACGGATTTCAAAAAAATTTTTTTTGATGGATAGAGTTTACTTCTGAGGTGGTCCCATTTTCACCAGTCCAGGATCTGATGATGGGATCCAGGAGAAATCGAGGGCAATCACCGAAAATTGTATGCTCGTATGGTGTTTTTGTTACGTATCACATCTTACTCAGGTATATGCTTCAGGGTGTCAACATCTGATGGTGCTGTGCTGATGATGAAGCTACAGTACTCCTCAACGGTTAGGAGTTTGAAGGCAGTACTGCAATTGGTCGATGGAAACTATTTAGTAGTATGTAGGGCTAACATGTTGCTTGTGAGGTATGCTTGAATCAACATCTGATGCTGCTGTGCTGATGATGAAGCTACAGTACTCCTCAACGGTTAGGAGTTGGGAGCAGTACTGCAATTGGTTGATCGAATGTATGGTAGGGCTAACGGGATACTCAATCTGAATGATTGATTTGGAATTACGTAAAGAATAACAATTATAGCTTCCTAAAAAATATGAACGATTCGTCAAACGAACGTATTAATTAGTGACTATATATTAAATAAATTGAAACCCTAACCCTAAGTAAATGAACTAGCATCTATTTTTAGTTCAAAACGCATTAACACAACTAAAAATCGAGAAATAAATGGACTTTTTAAAAAAAAATCAAACCGACTTCATTTTATTATTAAGGAACAGCAAACCAGCTACAAAATACAAATCATTACACAAAAGTTGGCAATAAGCCCACAACGCTATCCACATGTTACTAAATTGACAATAACAAAAACACAGTCGCGAGCCGCTGTATGATACTAACAGTATAAAAATAAATTTCAATTGTGTTACAATATAATTACATATATTTAAATTGATATATTTCAGTATAATATCAGTTTTTATGCTTTTTTAATAACAGCGATTTTGTATACGTCCAGCCTAAATCGTAGCTCGCGACGAACACGTTTTTCTTTGGTTGTTGAGTTACTGGATTGTCCAGGATTATGTAAAAGTTAATAAAAGCTCTAGCAAAGTTAATCATTTACCTCCAGGGCTCTCCCCAGGTACTGCTGTTTGTGCAGTGAGCTCGTGAGCACATGGAAGGCACAGAGCCTCCCGGCAACCCGACTGGCGCAAATATCGTCGCATGGAAAATGTAAACAGAAAATCGAGCGCCAACAACAATCTGTTTATTCAAACTTTGTACGTAATTAAGCAAATTATTCTTAAGACGCCATCTTTGGCTTATGTTTACAGTCATTAATAGATAAATAAAGACAGGTGATGTTCGAATAATTTTACTTAAATTGATTACTTTTTATCACGTCTATTTTAATAGAATAATACTTTAGGTGCACTAGGAATCACTTTTATTTCACTTTTAGGACCTTAGCAATGGCTCAGGCTGAGTTTTTTCGATAGATCATTCCTTTCGAGCTGCTTCGTTCGGTTTTACAGTCGGATATAATCACAGTGGTGGCACTGGTATCCCTTCTCAGCCTCTGAGGAAAAAAGTATCTCTTTTTACGCCATGGTCAAAAACTGACATTTTGACATCATAATTACTAATCTGAACTTATTATGATTAAATAAAAATAATAATAAAAATTTGTAAATCTCATAAATGGACGGAGGCTTTATCAGGGTGTTTAGATAGGATACCTCAGTTTTACATATTTCTTGTGCATAACAATATAACATATACCAATATTACCATTATTGTGGAAAGGTAGTCAATGAAAATACTGGCTCCCTAACTCTGAGTTAGGGTTTCGCGTGAGCTGGTAAAATAAATTATTTTGCCATACGATAACTTTGGACGTTGAAACATAATAAATGAAAACCACGATTTTTAAATAGGATTCCACACCAGCAAACATCGCATTGTCTGCTCCGACATTGTCGAGTTCGCAGATTTTCACCGACCAAATCCTTTGATTTTAAAAGAATATCTCCTAAAACATATTTCAATTGTGAAGCGAGCTGACATGTCCCAGCGTGCTAACAATCCTGGAACAAAGGGACATTGTTCCATTGTCGTGACGTCACAGCGTTGTTTATTTGGATAATTTGTCAGGAAAGATGGCGCTTAGACGTGTTGACCTACCTGACGCTCGAGTCGTTTTTTAAACGAGCTCCGCCCTCGCCTTTATGTTGAATTTTAAGTATGTAAATATCGCTTTTTACAAGCAAGAGACTAGAGCATTTCTGCGTAATTAACTTGGTTCGTGTTGGCAACTTTAGCAAACATACCTAACCCAACACTTCGTGCAATCCCCTCGGGAGAGGAGAGGCTGAGAATCCAGATGGATACCACAGCAATCAAGTGCGACCGACCAAACTCAGCCTAAGTCGTGGGCCTAATAAGCCCGTGGCTTCCAAAGACAGCGACCGCTCCTCAGTAGAGGGCGCGGTGCAGCGCTGGCCCATGAAGAGAACATGCTCTAGAAATGGTGCGGAAGTCAAATCACTAATATCTACAAATAAAAAATAATAATTTCGTGTTACTCTATACAGGGAGAATTTATTTAGTCAGATATAGAATATGGATAAGACTTAATCTATAACATTAGTAAATAACAGATAAAGAGACCGCACTCACCTGTAAATAGAGAATCAATATTTAAAGTTATTCCGTAAAATTGTTGATTTATATTGCAATAACAAATAAATAAATCTATGGCCATATCTTTTATATTCTTCACACAGATGTCATTTTCGCTTTACGCCAATTGTGCGAAAAGTACAGGCGCGTGCACAAAAATCTGCATATGGTTTTTGTCGACCTCGAAAAGGCGTACGATCGGGTTCCCGTGAGGTTTTGTGGTGGGCGTTAAAGATGAAAGGTGTGCCTGGGAAGTATGTGAGGTTGGTCCATGCTATGTACAGAGCATCCGGTCCATGCTATGTACAGAGCATCCTGTACATGTGTACGATCTGCCGCGGGAACGACGGACGGTATCGGTGTGGCTGTAGGGCTGCACCAAGGGTCGGCATTGAGTCCCTACCTCTTCCTTCTGATCATGGACGCTCTGACGTCGGACTTGCAGGAGGAGGCACCCTGGTGCATATTCTTTGCCGACGACATCGTCCTTGTCGGGGAAGAGGGCATCGAGGTACAAAGCAGACTGACGGGGTGGCAACAGAGGCTGGAGAGTATTGGCCTGAAGATCAGCAGATCCAAAACTGAATATCTGTACTATGATTTCGGCGGTCTTTCCAGTCCTGTACCCATGTCTTTAGATGGCGCTATACTTCCTACCTGCTCAGATTTCAAGTACCTCGGTTCCCTCATTCAGGACGACGGCGCAATAGACAGAGCTGTGCAGCATAGGATTAACGCAGGGTGGATGAAATGGCGACAGGTCACAGCTACAACGTGCGATCCCCGAATGCCAATAAGGCTGAAGGGGAAAATTTACAAATCGATCATCCGACCTGTCGGAAGTGAATGCTGGGCCGTCAAGAAGAAGGATGAAAATAGATTGCATACAAATGAAATGAGAATGTAACGATGGATGTATGGTGTGACAAGGATGGATAAGATAAGGAATGAGTACATAAGAGGAAGCCTGAAAGTAGCGCCAGTGGTAGAAAAAGTGAGAGGAAGTAGATTAGCATGGTTTGGACATGTGATGCGGAGGGATGAAAGTCATGTCACAAAGTGAATGTTGAATATGAAAGTGGAGGGATACACGGGCAGAGGAAGACCGTATAAAAGATGGATCGATTGTGTGAAGAATGATATAAGAATGAAAGGAGTAAGCATGGAAATGACGGCTAATAGAGAGGAATGGAAGGAAAAGATCTACTGCGCCGACCCCAGATAATGGGAAATGGGCAAGAGGATGATGATGATCTTTTATATTCTTCACTATTTAATATTGTGTGTTAAATAATAAACACACGTTATTATTTATCAAAATCAAATACTTATTCTTCAAACAGGATTTTTACAAACAATTTTGTACGTCAAAGGAGCTACGCCATTATTAGGTCCCAAGTCTACGGCGAGAAACCTTATACTGGAAAGAATCGGCAAGTTCATCTTGTACTTTTATTGAATAATCTATTAGAAATGTGTCTCGGATAAATAGTTTTTTTGCAAGTTTACTTTATATCTATAAATATCTATAGTTTCATTGTTATTTATATTGTTAAAATATTATGTTATTGAGTTATTAAAATTAAACCCAAATATTGTTATTATTTAAGTAAACCTTAGGAGTATAATAATATTTTTTCATATGAATATTTTTGCCAATTGTTTTAAATTTGTGTAAATTCTTTTCAAAGTTAATCTTGCGTAAGTTGGTATTTCAACGGATCATGTTCAAACCTTTAGCTCACGCCGCTTAGAAGAGGCTTTTGTTACACTAGACTGATTTTACTGACTGAATTGATTTTTTTTATAGAATATATCTACTCTTTTTTATGTGATAGGTGAGTAAAATAAGGTTCACCTGATGGAAAGCAATAATCAATTAACACTCATAACACCAGAAGAATCACAAGTGCGTATTGGGCCTTTAAAATGGTAATTCGCTCTTTCAAGGTTTGGATTGGAAATACCGCAAATGAAAATTCATTCCACGCTGTAATATTTAGAGCAAACCTTTCGCGATTTGCTATTTTTATACTTGTGTAGTTAAATTTCAATTTATGAGTGCATAAATTATTATTATCCAACGCCGTTATAGTAAAGAGGTAGATTGTGAAGCCACCTGTATACGCTGAAAAAGATTCTCAAAGATGATGTCAACCAGGACAGAGTGTCTTGGTTGACATTATCTTTGAGAATCTTCAGAGGTCAGGGTTGACTAAGATCTAAAGCCGTTAGCTCACTTAAGATAGGATTGATCCCTTATGGGGTATTTAGGCATGTTTTATTAATTAAACCAATATCCATATCAGCAACAGTTACATATTATATTAGTGTTAAGGTATTTTAAGCGACTCATTCCATGAAAATTTCCCTTACTTCTACTCTCTCTCTACATATAAAACCATAAGTTGTCGGTAGTTTTTCTACTTTATTTTTTTTACCGTTTTCGTAATTTTTTTAATTATCTAGTGAATAATGTGGCTGACTTTAGAAATTGTTATGTTCTCTAACTTAAGGTTTTAATTAGATATGGGTATTAATGTTACCTTTATGCTCTGTTGTATTATAATTTATTATATTTATTTGATGTCAATAAAAAAATGCTATACTGTATATTTTTTATTGACAATGTTTATATATATATATATATATATATATATATATATATATATGATTTTGTAGAGATTCTCTTATCGTATAATATAAATATTGTCACATTGTCTCTTCGGACTATCTTCAAGCAATTATATTTCTAGTACTTAATATATATATAAACATATGTGTGTGCATGTATATATAGTGTGTTTCTATAATATTATTAAAAGTATAATTATTAATTAAGTTGTAAGTTTGTTGTAATATTATTATGTACATTTTAATGTATAACCCTTCCATAGAAATACCCAAAACTCTGAAAGAAAGTACCAAATTTAATACATGCATGAAAGTCCTTGTCATCTTTTGTTATCAATATTGAGGCATCATTACATATTTAATGTTACACAGTAATGTCACTTGGCTCATTTTTATTTTGTATTTGTCATTAGTAACGTCTCGCAAAATTTATTTTCTGTATAAATCGTTTAGCTCTACTAATAACAGTTGCGTGGATTTCCGGATTGGGTCTATAGAGGGTTAAGGGTTATAGTTTTTACCTACGCCTACATATGCGCGGAAGTCGGTTTATGGTGCGAAATCGCGCTTCCCGTGGGACTATCCGTTTTTCCGAGATTAAAAATACCGCAAAACCTTGCTCAAGAATCACTCTAAGTATCTATTGATGAAAATCGCATGAAAATCTGTGCAGTAGTTTTTGAGCGAAGTCTTTATTACGCATCCCGTGGAATCTGTCGATATTTCCGAGATAAAAAGTAGCCTATGTTACTCTCCATCGCTTCAACTATCTCCACGTAAAATCAAATCACGTCAATTCGTCGCTCCGTTTTGCCGTGAAAGACGGACAAACAGACAGACACACTTTACCATTTATAATATTAGCATGGGTTACAATACACATTTGAACAAATTAGATTTATGTTTCTTAGATTGTCATTCGCGAAAAATAGTAACTAATTAAAATACAAAAATACAAAAATATTTATTGGGAACATATGACATAGGTAGGTACATTATACAAAAATTGAGTGCTGACAGCCGCAAAAGTTATAAACTGAGTAGCGGAGTCAGAAAATTACTCGAAATGTACTTTTCAAAACACGTGAATTTCACAGAATATCTTTTTGTGCACCGTCGCTGATTCAATATCATTGAATCAAAACAAGTTCAACCTAATAAATCGTAATGAAGCGATTTTATTTTTCCTTCGGTTGATATCCTTGACTATCGACGCCCTGTCAAGTGGATAAAGCCGCGAAGGATACGCGGCAAATAAAAACTTCACACCTAACATTGGTGCGCTCGTTAATCTTCTTAATCTCGGTTACTCACATAAAATGAGTAGTTAACACACACGAAACGCCTAATTACACATCACGCGTTTTGTCAGCTTAATAACACATCAATCAAGACCATTCACGAAGCCTTAAGGTAAGGGAGTAAGAGCTTAATTCGCTCGTCGGCTCAAGAGCTCCCGACGCTCTTGTCATGAAGTGGTATAATTTTCGTGGATTACGACACACCCCCTTTGCTTTCAACAAATTGCCTAGTAAATTGATTCCGAACGTATGCGCCCGATAACGATATTCCATCTCGTTCTAATGACATTTCCCTAAAACCGTTTTTATGCTCAAGCACTCGGCAAATGTATAAGTGGTGCTAACAGCGAGGACTGGATTTGCATACACTTTACATAGAATAAAGGCGAGTTCGGTTGCAGGTGACGCCGGTGAGCCAAGGGCAAACTCTCTTAACGATTCCATCAGAATTTTTACAGGTTTGGCCGGAAGTCAGCTTAGATTTTCAATTTAGTTTTCTTAATGATGGTTAACTGTAAACCTTAACGGTTTAAAGAAAAAAAGAGATATTTATTTGGCCATTCTTGTACAATATGATTCTTATGAAAATATAAAAAAAAAACATCGAAGTTTGGCCAAAAAGGCCCCTACCTCAGCTAATGCTTTTACTGCTATACGCAGCGAAAGCGCTGGCTTTCAGGTAGGACCGTTGATTCCGTTACATTATAGTCTGTGGTCATGACAGTGACATTATTAAAACAATAACAGATGAACAAAATTAGTGTAAAGGGTAATCCCATTTTTATAGATCATAAAGGTAAAACTTATATATAAAAATGAATCGCTAAATGTGTTGGTAAGCGCATAACTCGACAACACCTGGACCAATTTGGCCAATTCTTTTTTTAAATGTTCAAGGATGGTTTTTACGATAATTCTACCTAAAACGTACAGTCAATTTGAGCTTAATTGTTTTTGTATAAAGTTCATATTGCAAGCACTCACTGTTGTCTAAGCAATGTAGGTGTGTTCTTAACATCAAAGAGTCAATTTGCGCTTTATTAACGCTATATAAAGTTGAAATTCAATCATATCTATCACAAACAGTGTGCGCACACAGCGTTGGAGCACAGAATACATTGTTGGACGATTTAATGTCACGTTCCAAAGTAGAATAGTTTTTAATACTTATATGTTTAATTTAATTATTTCTTATTCACAACGCCCTACCACCAGGGTGACGGTTCTGTACAGGAATTTTTGCCCTGATTAAAATGCCACTTTACAAATCTTTTTGACAGGAAGAAGTTTGTTGGTTCCGCTAGTATATACATAAAATGATGAAACGGACGGAACGGAACGAACGGAGAATGGATATATAGTCGATATGGGTACTGGGTTTTAGATTATTTTAGGTCATCCTGTAGGACAGGCTGGACTAGACTGGACTTTGCTGTACCTGACAGGCTCCATGGCAAGAGTGATTGGTGATGCCTAAAATGATAATTGTAGAGTAAAATAAACGGCACGTTCCATAAAACCTACGGCATCGTACGCTTTATAAAGCCGGTTTTCTAAAGAACGAGATATTTTCCCGAGATACAAATTATGATCTTTCCTACCTACTTAGCCACAGATTTTCCTGTAGAAAAAATCTATTCCCGTGGCGTTCTCTAGGTCTCAAACAACGTAAATTTGGTTCAGTAGGTTTATCATGAAAGCATGATAGACAGACAGATAGACTAATTTTCGCATTTATAATGTTGGTAAAGAATTAGTAGTACAGAACGTATCCACGGAATTTCGAACAACTATTTAATACAAAAACGACTATTGAATAATGATTTTGCGTACTAATTCAATTCCACAGCCACAATCAAAATAAATAAAATTACATAATTAAATTTCGGTTTGTTGCCTCTAGATAACTTCGTCATAGCGATGTTTTATTGCCACTTTTTTCATGTAATCTTTTACCTCTTGATCTGTCGCCATGTTTAGAACTACAAAGAGCGTCTGAAGGCAACATTTAAAAAAATTACTTACACCACTACTATTCCAGTAGTAGCATCGCACTACCACAACCAGTTACAAAGTCCAAAGTTGCAAGCACTAACAAGTTTTGGTGCCGATAGTACTTTGACCGCGACCGCGGGCTCACTACTAAAATCAGTTGAAAATCACGTAAGTTCGCCTTTAGTTATCCCTTTGTCTCGAAGCCAGCGATCCATCGCTTACACTGGTGTAAAACTAACAGCTTTGTCTATTACGATAACATACTTTATGACGAAAATTTTAGACTCGACTTTTCTAATATGAAAAGTTGAGTCTTAAATTCTCATATTGGTAACTTAGCAATTTATTTTTTATTGCCGTACGTGGCAGACAAGCAAGCGACACACCTGCTGTTAAGCGTTAACCGCTGCTCATGGACTTAAGCAATTCCAGGGGTGGACACAGCTAAGCCGCTGCCTACCGTGATAAGATTACTCTCTTTAAGCCTCGTTTGAAGACGGACATGTCATAGCACAGGGGAAACATCGCAACAGGAAGATCATTTCACAGCTTACATGTCCGTGGATTAAATGATCGCTGGAAACGTATTGTACTAGACGGGAACGGATCCAGTTAGAAAGGGTGAAGTCTATTGCGACGTCTAGTGGGACGGTGATAGAATGGTGCCGCAGCGCTGGTACCAAGTCAAACAATGCCTCGGAGCACTCCCCTCCGATTTTACATACATACACTCACGCCTTTTTCCCACGGGGGTAGGCAGAGATTACGTCTTTCCACTTGCTACGGTCTTTACATATCTCTTTCGCTTCATCTACTTTCATAACATTCCTCATACATGCTCGACGATTGCAGGTACTTCTGACCTGGCCTTTTTTGAGGACACTTTCGATTTCCTCCTTCCTCGTCTTCCTCGTCCCGTATCTCCACTCACTCCAGCTTCATAAATCATTTTGGTCAGCCTACTTTCATCCATCCGTTCCACATGCCCAAACCATCCCTTTCTCTTCTTGTCACGATATTCTCTTTCAAAGTTTCTTTACTACGTACACTTTTTAATACCTAATGTAATTACAGACATATATTTACCTTTGTTATTTAGTTTTTTTTTTTGTAAAGTGTCCTGACCTTTTACCTTTCATAACAAATGAAACTTTGTTTAAAGAAGTATCATTTAGTCACGACCAAAACGTCGTAAGCACGTAGAAATTTGTGGTAGTTACACGCTTATTTACACCGTTGTCAACATAAGATAAAGAAGAATGTACCGATTGTATTCAACGTCCGTACTAATTATGTTTAGATAAGACTACATATTATAATTTTCGTAGTGCGTCGTTGAAGCTTGCTACGGAACGCGCTACGGAATTGCTACGGTTGCCAACTGTACATTTATATCGATTATAGCACAGGAAGTTCATTAGAATTTTCTGATATTTATTTGAGGTTCTAGCATTATCTTTTTAAGTAGCAGTTTGCTTTGTTTTTTTATATACATGTACAAGGTTTTTGTTGTCTTATGCTTAAATATGTCTTTTAAATATTCCCGCTCCTTCGCTGTTCGTACTGCTAGATTGTGGAATCTAGCAGTACGACCTGCCAGTCAGTGTTCAAGATTATCAATCCAAACATCGCCCCACACTAGGATTTTAATCCTGTGTCGTGGGTGCAGTCAGAAATTTCACAAACACCCAGAACGGAACAAATTTTTGTAGGTATACAATATATCTGTCCCGGGTGGGAATTGAACCCGCAACCCGTACAGGAAGTATATATGTACATATGTGTATGTATGTACATATATTTATATATTTAAGGTTATGTATGGGTGTATCAAATCAATTTTAATAATGTACATAAATATGACGATCCTATTATTTATTTATTTAAACTTTATTGCACAACAAAAACTGGGTACAATTAGCGGACTTAATGCAACAAGGCATTCTCTACCAGTCAACCGAATGGCTAGTAGTTCCAAGTGTAAGTGGCGCAGATACATATAATAACTTACAATAAGGTCATCACAAATTAAAATAACAACTAACTACCTAATAGATACATATATACATAGCCATATATATACATACACATACATAAATATATATTATATAATAGATAATCAATTAATTACTATAGCTCGAAAATGAGGTGCTTAAGTCAGTGATTCGAGATAGTGTCCACGAACCAATCTCTTAAACGTGAGTTTACTAGCAGATGCTCGAATATGGAAAGGCAGATCATTCCATAGACGAATCGCAGTAACTGTAAATGATTCTGATGATGATTCTGATGATGATGATGATATTATTTATATTTAAATAATAGTTGTATATAAATTTTAAATATTGTTTAATCCTGTGTCCCCGCATATTTTTTAAACCTCACAAAACCATCTAGGGTTGGCTGGAATAAATTTCTCTGAGAGATAAGTCTGCCTTTGGACCAATAGACTTGTTACCTGCTAGATTTTTTTAAAATTATAACCTTGTTTTATTGTGTGTAATAAAGAGTTTATATATGTATTGACTTCATTAAGAGCCTGCAAAGGCAGATGTTAAATTAAGATAGATTTGTAGCGAGTTCAATTTTATAATTATTTTTATATTAGCTAGGTAGCTCCATTATTATGTTATAGGATATACTCTGAGACACACGCCCTCGTGCACTGGTGTAAGGCTGAAAAGTTGGTAACTAAGTTTCAGTCATGTGTCCCAGTTTCCAAGCTTATTTATTATAAAACTTTTTAACCATGTAAATTGCAAACAAATTAGTTTGCATACAATATACTACTAAGCTTATAACTATAGATCGGATAATCAGATGCATATTTACCTCAAATGAATATTTGTGGCTCACAAATTATGAAAGCGGCTTTTTAAAATACATTTTGTTAAATAAAAATCCCGGGAAAATACGGGACTGCAAATTTAACGTAGTGATGTTGTTTTGAAAATTACTAAATTAGCACGTGGTATTTATTTTCAAAAGACCGAGACTCCGGGTTTTGTATTACCAAAATGTTTACAGTACCGGAATTCCGGGATTTTTATTTATGGAAATAAAATAAAAAAACAGTTCCATACTTTGTCAAAAACTAAATTAGGTAAATAAATAAACATCCGGCTATCCAATTCCGCAATCCCGGGATTTTTATTTAACAAAACAATAAAAAGCCGTTTCCATACTTTGTCTTAAACTAACTTTAGGTAAATATGCATCCGATTATCCGATCTCTACTTATAACCTACTAGCGCCCGCCCCGGCTTCGCACGGGTACATACACAACACATACTCAAACTGGCGGCATATAAATTAAATTATTAGAAAAAGGCAAGGTGGAGTGATGATTTGCGCAGGACGGCTGGCAGGAGCTGGATGCGAGAAGCCGAAAACAGATCTTAGTGGCGTACACTCGAAGAGGCCTATGTCCAGCAGTGGACGAAGAGAGGGCTGATGATGATGATGATGATGATGATTAGAAAAAAAAACCGCTTACTGTGACATAACTATAATATTTAGACATATGCTGTCGCGACACTTTTTGTAGATAATGATGAGTTCTGCAAAATCGTAGTAAATGATTTTGTTCTATCATCAATAGTTATCGCAGCGCACGCGACGTAAGGAATTTTCCAGGTCATTTTTTCACACCTTGGGTTACATTATTGGAGTTTTAGTAAGGATCCCTAATTTTTTTAAATATAATTAGCCTATGTTACTCGGGGATAATGTAGCTTTCCAAAGGTGAAAGAATTTTTGAAATCGGTCCAGTAGTTTTGGAACCTATTCATTACAAACAAACAAACAAACAAACAAATCTTTCCTCTTATAATATTAGTATAGACAAACTAATAAGTAGTGCTCGGAATAGGTAATTTAATTTTATGTACTGCAGAAAGAAAGTAGAAGAAGAACTTATGTCATCCCAACTAATATTATAAATGCGAAAGTGTGTTTGTTTGTTTGTTACCTCTTCACGCTTAAACTACTGGACCGATTTCAAAAATTCTTTCACCTTTGGAAAGCTACATTCTCCCCGAGTAACATAGGCTACTTTTTATCCCGGAAAAAATCGACAGATCCCCACGGGATGCGCAATAAAGGCTTCGCTCAAAAACTACTGCACAGATTTTTATGCGGTTTTCATCAATAGATAGAGTGATTCTTGAGGAGTTTTGCGGCATTTTTTATCTCGGAAAAACGGATAGTCCACGGGAAGCGCGATAAAATCTTCGCACCATAAACCGACTTCCGCGTATATGTAGCCGTGGGCAAAAGCTATGACCCTTAACCCTCTATACACCCAATCCCGAAATCCACGCGGGCGAAGCCGCGGGCAGAAAGCTAGTTTTATATAATCATGAAAATTACACTCATTTTTTATTTGTAGGTTTATAGGAGTGAATAGAAGGAAAACAATCATGTTCAGATATTACAGATATTTATTACAAGTTTACAATATAAAATCAAATTATAAAATAAACATATATTTATATTAACATTAAAAGTACATGTGTTGTTCCGATGGTGTAATTATTCGCCTTGGAATTGAAGATCGCCATCATCGTCATGTTTATTATAAAATAATACTATGCTTTTCTCGGCATTACTGGGTGTCAAGGAATTTCCTTTTATCCATTTATAAATCGACAAAAGATGAAATACTATTTTGAGAGTTCAATATAATATTTTTACAATGTCTGAAAATAGTAAGTTCCCAGGATACTATTGATGTCACGAAATGGCAAGTACATAAAGTTAAACTACCTATTCCGAGCACTACTAATAAGTATCGTTGCATAAGCCGTATTTTTTATGCTCTTAAATTATGAATAGTATGTACTGTTTGACTAGCTACTAAAACTATATTAAAGAAATTTGGTACACTACAATAGTCTAAAACTTGAGAAATGACACAGAATACGGGATAATTTTGGACATTGGACAAAGTCTCACTAAATTTAAAAAGAGCGTGATGAACATTTTGTGTTATACGATTAATATATTGATGTTTATGTTTTATAATTAAAGTAAAGTAAATATAAGTAAGTAAAGTAAATTTGAGTTTTATATTGCCATATATGTGTACTACTCTAGTTATGGTTAGGTTAGGTTAGGTTAAGTGACTATCTAAATGATCACACTATTTGGGAATAGGGACACTATTCATAGAGCCATGTTTGGTAACAACATTATTTATAATATTGTATTACTTTTATATGTGTATGTAAACATACATACGACTGTAATCGTATTAGGTATCATTGTATCTTATACTATATTGTATTTTTATATTATATTATTATAATTATTAACATTGAAAAGATAAAAAATAGACCTTCAGAGTTTTTTGCCTGTTCTTCTCGAGAAGGCTCTCCCATTTCCGAACAGGTGTCGAGTCAATATTTTTTTTTCCTCGTCCGTACGGACAAGGTTTTTGTTTTTTTTTTTAAGCTGTTTTTTTTTAAGCTTTTTTTGTTTTGTTTGTTGACGTCAATAAGTGCCTGTAAAGGTCTATGTTGAATAAAGAATATTTTGATTTTGATTTTTGATATTATGTGTCGTTCATGTTGTAAACACATACCTAGGAATATAATCTGGTCTACAATATTATATAAAAAAACAAGTATCAATAATCGATTATATTCTGTTTTGTGTGTCAAATAAATAAAATAAAATAAATTATTGTAAAAAAAATATTGTGGGGGTTGAAAGGGGGAATAAAATATTGTACAGAAGGTGCAATGAAAGATGGTTATATTTTTGAAAAGTTACTTTAAACTATATACTTTATTCAAAACTCTATCATGCGTTAGAATCCAATAACCAAGAATATATGAATAAATTTGTATGAATCAGTTTATTGTAATGAACAGGTTTAACAATTACAGAATATACATAGTACAAAATAAAAACGGCGGCCTTATTGCTGCACTGAAATATCTGCCAACAACAATAAAAATAGACAAAAAAAAATAATAAATAAATATTCCTTAATAATACTAATTAGTCTAAATCCAAAGTATGCTCTATAAGGCTCGTGCTAGAATCTCCGGTAACAGATAGATTTTCTTTTATAGTTATATGTTGATAAACAAGTAGCGAGCCCACTCGATAATAACCAGTTACAATCGTCGATGGCATACGTCCAAAATTTGATGATGTAATAAAATCATCATCATCGATCATGTTGAATGATGACAATAAAGTTAGGAAAGACTTTCTTTTTTATTGTAATAATAAATAAGTTATTAATTATCTAAGTTACGTACTTATTCTTTAGTTTACTTATAGTTATCGCTTACCAGTCACAGATGCGTTGCCGCCTTTTAAATGGAAATATGCTCTTTTTTTGAAGGTTTCGATATCGCATCGGTTCGGAAATACCGGAGGCGACAATTCATTCCACAGTTGATAGTGCGTGGCAGAAAATTCCTGAAAAAATGCACTGTGGTGGACTGCCGATAAGGTATAAGGTATAAGATCAAACGGGCTGGTTTCCGCAACTCGACGTCTAAGCGCCTATTTTGCGTGTGTGGGAATGATGTTGCTATTCTCGCCAGCTTAGCTCGTCCAGAAATTTCAAAAGGTTTTTTTAACTTACCGAAAACCTCCGGCAGTGAGCTCGGCTGTCCGAGATTTCATACCCGGTAGTCCACCACACCTGGACACTCCATGATCACATGTGCGGCCGTTTCTTCTGCCTCCATGCATGCTCTGCACATGGGGCTGTCAGTGAAACCTAGGTTGAAGAGGTGTTTGTTAAAAGGTCCGTGGCCAGTTACTGCCGCGGTATCTGATTGAGTTGTTTCCTGTTTAGTTTTAGGATGTTCTTTGACAGTTTGTATTTTATTTCTGGTAATGCAGCCTTTGTTTGCTTGCAGTCTTCAGTGTTTCTCCAGATCTCGCTATGGAGCTGCTTAGTTTTGTTTCTTATTTGGTTTTTTAGACCATTGTTTGGGGAGAGGCACTATTGGTTCTGGTCCGTAGACCTTCATTCCTGATCCTCTTCGAGCTAACTCGTCCGCTTTGTCGTTGCCGCACGAGTTGCTGTGACCTTTTATCCATTGTAGGGTGTTGACTGCCTATACCAATTAGCTAAGCCTAAAGTAAAGCTCTACAAGGTTTGTGTTATGGGATCTAGCGTAACCGATAAACATACATACATAAATATATTTTTGATAGACATATATATGAATAACCATGACCAAGATGCAGATGCTCGCATTCATCATACAAACATCTGCCTCGGGCTCGAGCCTACCCTAACTACATTAGGGCGATTAGGCCTTAGTCAACCACGCTGGCCCAATGCGGGTTGGTTGACTACTTACACCTTTGAATCGCTTCGCAGATGTACGCAGGTTTCCTCACGATGTTTTCCTTCACCGTAGGAGCGTCGGATAAATGTACATATGAAATTCGGAACGAAAACACATTGGTACACGGGGGGGATTAGATCGCGGGCCTCCCGATTCTATGCGGCGCGCAAACCAGTGCCGAGACCACAGCGCCACCGACGCTCTAATCTTCTATATAAAATGATCGCAAAATGTGTTGGTAAGCTCATAACTCAACAACGCCTGGACCAATTTGGTCAATTCTTTTTTGTTAATGTTCGTTGAAGTTCAAGGAGGGTTTCTATAATGAGGAAAATTCGAATAATTATCGAAATACCCTAAAAACAGCCCTTTTATTTTCCCATGCCAACGTTTTCTAACTAAAACGTACAGTCGAATTGAGCTTTATTGTATTGTATAAAGTTCATATTGCAAGCACTCACTGTTGTCTAAGCAATGAAGGTGTGTTCCTAACATCAAAGAGTCAATTTGCGCTTTATTAACGCTACATATAGTTGAAATTCAATCATATCTATCAAAACAGTGTGAGTGCGTGCGTTGGAGCACAGAATACATCATTGGAGGATTTAATGTCACGTTCCAAAATTGAATAGCCACAAAATGTAATAGGTCATTTAGACGTTTTTTGCGATTTGGTTGGCTATGCGACATTTTCTATAAAATAATTAGGAACAAAAAACTGCCACTGTACAAATCTTTTTGACAGGACGAAGTCTGTCGGGTCCGCTAGTATTCATTAAAAATAACGGTATCATTATATCGATCTTAATCCTTATCTTCATCTTGAAACCAAAAGACAGATGTAACCACTGCAAGCGTTGCGGGCTGGTGAGATACAACTATTTGGGTGGTATACCCGACACCCAGTCCTTGGCAAAATTATAAACTACTGAATCTTAGATCCCCGCAAAGTTTGTCCATCAACGTCACGGCCGTCGAACGGCGCGACCTTTAATGAACTGTCAAAGGCGAGCAATCAAACAGCGCAGCGAGGACGGGGATTAGGGATCATCAATAAATCGTTGGAGCACCTCCAGCCATGATTGACAGTTTCTCCACAGTTCGCAGGCGAATTTGTGTGGTGCGAGCGATGGAAGAGGGCGTTTGTTGCCACTCACGAGTCTACAAGCGATATTTAGAAGTGAATTATTCAAAGAAAATTTATAATTTGAAATGTTCACATTTCTAAATCATAAAACGATTAATTTGATTGTCTTAATCTTTGACATTGACATTTTCAGTAGCAGCCTACACAAATTTACGTAAACAGGCTTCTATGATACCTGTTTCTAAGACATACATAAAGGGCTCCCAACCCTCCCGGATTGCCCGGAAGACTCCGTTAACAATGGTTAGCCTCCCGACCTCCTGAAGAGCAATAATTTCTCCGGTTTTTCTAAAACTTTAATGCATCAAAACAGCAACACCGCCCACACCGCTTCGCTGCCGGTTTAGGCCGGCAGCGAAGCGGCGGGATGTTCGTTTTAAATAATAACTTAGTTTGTGACAAATTGTACAACGCGGTTGGACTTTTGCGTGAGATGCAAACACATACGATTTTGTGGTTAAAAACCGACAAATTTTAGATACTGCTCGAAAATAAAATAATAATAAATTTAAAAATTATTAATGATTTTCTTTCAATTATATCTAATCCTGCCTAGCGCAATATATATAAGTATAGGTATATATAAACATATATTCATATATACCTATACTTTATGTGAGTGTGTGTCTTGATAGTTGTCCTAATTGAATAAATAAACCTATAACATACTTGATTACTACACAAGAATGCAGTCCTCATATTAGGACTTGAAAAATATAAATATATGTTTAATTTAGATATAAAGTAATTGTCATATACATTTTTCAATGTTTAAAATGTCACCTAAAAATAATAATAAGAGAGAATTTTCTTTGATTCTTAGCAATATAAGAAGGAGATAGATACCATCCCCTCCAGTCGCATAGCAAAAGCGAGTGGGTGAAGACGTCATTCCTTGCTCCGATTCTTCCATCCTGTAGACTTTGTATAATATGTTTCATTCACTAATCGATAAATTATCAAAAGATAAGTACTCGTGCAAAATGAAGTCAATTTTGAACATCTTGCAGTATGGAGATACGTCATCTATAGCATAACATCACATGAATCGTAATCGAGCATATCGCCTAAACTTTGATAAACTTAGCTCTGACTGTATAATTGCTGTGACAAACACCAAACAAAAGTTATCCTTCTTTTCCTGACTTGGGCTCCCTGAACTGCTTCGGGCAATCACACGGACCATTGACTAAGCTGACTTATCGACCGCGGATGACGAACTTCGGTTTCGCCGCGTCATCCTCCGCTGATCTACCAGGTCGTCGGTCTGCTAACCCAGTCAGCGGGAAGGAAGGAAGGAAGGCCTTGTCCCTTTAATTAATTTTATAAAATAGAATACGGAATACAAATAAATTCCGAAGATGTAAGCTATATTCCACTAATCGGAATCACTTAAATCGACGCAGAAACGGACCAAACTAGGCACTGTTTTGAAAACAACTGAATATTCAACAATTAACAGCTGTGCTTTTTTTACAAGCTTCTATATTAGATTCACTTGTAAATATGTAAGAAAATCTTGGGATCTTAATTTGACCCACTTCCCGGTCTCCAATTGAGCTGAAATTTTGCATGCACGTGTAAGTCGGATGATAATGCATGGTTATGTATGTGACGTCATTCTAAATACAACATGGCGGCATTACCAAGATGGCGAATCAATTATTTTTAATGAACCCCTACAATATGGGTATCAAATGAAAGGGCTTGCAAAGAACACCTCGATAAATAATGTGACGTCACTCTTAATCCAATATGGCGGATTTTCCCAAGATGGCGGACCAATTGACGACCTCCATAGTCGAGTGGATAGTACACCGGTTTCAAGGTGTCGCCATCTCTGAGGTCCCGGGTTCGAGTCCCGGTGGGGGCAGATGTTTGTGTGATGAATGTGAGCATTTGTACCTTAGTCATGGTTGTTGATATATATTTCAATAAAAATTATTTATATATGTATAATATATGTATGTCTATCCGTTACCCTAGATCCCATAGCACAGCCTTACAGAGCTTAGTTTGGGCTAGGCTAATTGGTGTAAGTGTAACAAATATTATTTTTTTAAATTATTTATAATGCACCCCTACAATATGGGTATCAAATGAAAGGGTTTGCTAAGCTTGGTTTTATAGTCTGAAAATAATTTAAAAGTAAAAAAAAAGTTTAATACAAACTTTTATTAAATACGCTAAAAAAACCAAATTAACTTTTACATATAAAAGCTTGTCGTTAAAAGTATTCTTTAAGTAAGTAAATCTCGCAACAAGCTTTTATATGTGAAAGTTTATTTTGTTCTTTTTAGCGCATTGTTTGAAGACAACTGGATATACAGAAATTAATAGCTAGATATTTTTGAAGACAACTTTAAATTACTCACTTTCAATTTACATATAAAAGCTTGTCGTCAAAAGTATTCTTTAAGTAAGTAAATCTCGCGACAAGCTTTTATATGTAAAAGTTTATTTTGTTCTTTTTAGCGCATTGTTTGAAGATAACTGGATATACAGAAATTAATAGCTAGATATTTTTGAAGACAACTTTAAATTACTCACTTTCCATTTACATATAAAAGCTTGTCGTCAAAAGTATTCTTTAAGTAAGTAAATCTCGCAACAAGCTTTTATATGTAAAAGTTTATTTTGTTCTTTTTAGCGCATTGTTTGAAGACTACTGGATATACAGAAATTAATAGCTAGATATTTTGAAGACAACTTGATATTACTCACTTTCAATTTACATATAAAAGCTTGTCGTTAAATATATTCTTCAAGTAAGTAAATCTCGCAACAAGCTTTTATATGTAAAAGTTTATTTTGTTCTTTTTAGCGCATTGTTTGAAGATAACTGGATATACAGAAATTAATAGCTAGATATTTTTGAAGACAACTTTAAATTACTCACTTTCAATTTACATATAAAAGCTTGTCGTCAAAAGTATTCTTTAAGTAAGTAAATCTCGCAACAAGCTTTTATATGTAAAAGTTTATTTTGTTCTTTTTAGCGCATTGTTTGAAGACTACTGGATATACAGAAATTAATAGCTAGATATTTTGAAGACAACTTGATATTACTCACTTTCAATTTACATATAAAAGCTTGTCGTTAAATATATTCTTCAAGTAAGTAAATCTCGCAACAAGCTTTTATATGTAAAAGTTTATTTTGTTCTTTTTAGCGCATTGTTTGAAGATAACTGGATATACAGAAATTAATAGCTAGATATTTTTGAAGACAACTTGATATTACTCACTTTCAATTTACATATAAAAGCTTGTCGTTAAATATATTCTTCAAGTAAGTAAATCTCGCAACAAGCTTTTATATGTAAAAGTTTATTTTGTTCTTTTTAGCGCATTGTTTGAAGATAACTGGATATACAGAAATTAATAGCTAGATATTTTTGAAGACAACTTTAAATTACTCACTTTCAATTTACATATAAAAGCTTGTCGTCAAAAGTATTCTTTAAGTAAGTAAATCTCGCAACAAGCTTTTATATGTAAAAGTTTATTTTGTTCTTTTTAGCGCATTGTTTGAAGACAACTGGATATACAGAAATTAATAGCTAGATATTTTTGAAGACAACTTGATATTACTCACTTTCAATTTACATATAAAAGCTTGTCGTTAAAAGTATTCTTTAAGTAAGTAAATCTCGCAACAAGCTTTTATATGTGAAAGTTTATTTTGTTCTTTTTAGCGCATTGTTTGAAGACAACAAAGTACTATTAAAGACATTTTTTTTTATTCATATTGATTAAATTCACATTTACAATTGTACCTTGCATTGGTTATGTTTACGTCGAATTGTTACTTTGACATTGACAGTTCTATAGTGTGGGCCGCTTATCATGATCCTAACACCATTATCTATAGCGCAAATTAGGCAATCAAATCTAGCCAAGCGTCGTCTACAAAGATAGGTTCTTTATCAATAATACTGAAACATCACTCCGGAATTCATAGATTAAAAACAGTGTCGTAGATTATTAACTGCCCACAGATTATATACCGGATACTAATTAACAACAAACTATTTGCACTGCCGGTTACAAAAATATCATTTAGAATTAAACTTAAATTTAGGAAGATCAATTCTTCCTTTCCTTTATTTGTGGCGGATCGGCATAGTTTCCACACCATCCTAGTTCGATTTAACAACAAACATCACATAGGTACTATACATCGTCTATATAGTCTTTGCCTCATCGGTGGTAAGCAATCTGTAATGATATACTAATCTGTGACTTGGAGATCTGAGATCTGGGAATTGGGAATCGATCTATTGTAAAAATCTCACGCATCACGCATATTTCGTGATATAAAAATCGTATAAAAGTTACTGAAAGTGGTGTCAGGATCACCGATTTCAGGAGTATTCTACTTAACAAAATTATCCATATCTGTTGGAACACATAATTTAACCTAGTTGCCACCGGCACTTAGGAAGAAAAATAATAAACTAAAATATTTACATATTGAAAGCCCGATAAAAAGGGCAAAAAGGTACCGGGAGGTATTTATACCTGAAAGGCCCGGCCCTACAAATTTATGTAAGAAAAACATACCTCTATAAATTACAATATCCTTGGAGAAAATTATATAAACCTGAAGAAGAATAATTGCAATTTATTAAAAGAAGAGTTAAAATCGAGTGTCTGGACCCAGTCTCAAGGAAGGTATTCAGTACTAACCACCGGGGGATGGGAATCTAGCTTAAGAATTCATGTTTTAGATTTTAGAATTACCATTTAATTAAATAGTTTATTTCAATACCCTGATCAACCATTGTTGCTAAATATCCTTGCCGAGATTGATCAAACAGCACCAGAACCAACCTGCCCTTGTGATTAATAATTCAAATTTGTTATTTTAAGTACATAATAAAGAGTACACTTATTTCTAATTGAGTATTATTTTATTTTTATTTAATTGTAAAAAAAACTTAAATATATATTGTTAATAAACTTAAAACTTAAATTAATAAATCAGTAACTTTGTTATTTTGTATTATTTGTGTTTTCTTTATAAATCTAGTTGGTGAGTAAGAGTATTATTACATTACAACTGGATATACAGAAATTAATAGCTAGATATTTTTGAAGACAACTTGATATTACTCACTTTCCATTTACATATTGTTTGAAGACACTTACTCTACATTCACCATGATAATGAACACAAGGTCGTACACAAGGTCGCTTAGTACTTTATAAGGAGTGTCCCACGTTCGCTTCCCGACTAGCTATCAACAAGCACGGTAACTAACAGTAATCCACCTGACGAAGTATTTATAGAAGTTCAAACTTCTAGTAAGAGCTTGATGTTTAATTTTATTTATCTTCGATATTTTCCTTGCCTTCCTTCTCATTACTGTGTTCACAATCAAAGCGCATCTACAGGGTCGGAGTTAGGACAGGTTAATATTAATTTATATGATCTGTCTTAAAAAATATTCATAATATGCACCGCTCCGTTCTGGAGGGCGGGAGCGTTAGTTCAAGCCGATAGGGTCCCAGGCCTCCCGCCCGACTAAAGGCTGTAGGTAGTGTTTAGTTGGTAGGCTGGCCTTCTGCTAGAGTCCAACATAACCATCCGCCGTAGACCGGTTGCGGGTGGTATCCGGTGCGAGGTCGTCCAAGCACCAGGGGGTTGTCATAGCGACCACTGTGGTGGCGCGCCCCCTATGAGGATTCACTACCATCCCCCGTGGGAAAAAAAAATCATAAACTGTTTGCATTTTAATGGATTTTGAATTTGAATGCTGGCTTATTAAACCTGCGTTTTATTCAATTAATTTATATTGAAATTATAATATTTGACACAAGATTTAAATCGATTATTAATCAAAATTGTATACATTACACATTAGTCTTTACATCTTATAAGAACTTAAGAGATACATCATCGCGTTTCATACACCTGTTGGAAAATTGGGAGAGCCTTATCGAGAAGAACAAGACAGAAACGCTGAAGGACTATTTTTATAAAACTTTATATATATATCAAATCGATATGTTTATTGTACATATCGGATATAAATACGCCCGGTACAATAACAATAGGGTTGTTTCCTAGTATTCACTCAATTAAAAGTAGATAAGTACACCGAAAGTTCACAAAACTAGAAACACGATAAGCTATATTTTATTATTTATAACTGACCACATAATTTTTTAATAATTTATGAAATTTAAGTTTATCGCCTATTACGTCACGCCATTTAAAACGGCGAGTGGCGCCGATTAGAGACTGATGACGTCACTTTACATTTGACAGTGACAAGTATTTGACATTGACAACGCTGACACAAACATAACCTCAAACCTTTGCCTCAAACTCGTATTAACACAAACTTTACGTTTGACATTGACACTTCATTGCACCGTTTCCTTTTAACGCATTCAAAGCTCTAAACATTTAAGATATTTTATTTTTGTGCTCATTAAAAGAAACAAAATCGTGATACTCAAATGTTTAAATATATGTTTTTTGTATCTTTATTATAAAAATACATCAATAAAATTTTAAAATCAATTGGTCAGTATATTGGTGTGCGTTAAAATGTAAAGGAACATAATGTATAGTGACGTCACAGTCACGTGATCGAGCGTTTTTTGGCCATTTTTTAAGAAAAATAGAATAAAATTAAATACATAAAAAGTAAAGAGATTTATGACGAAAAATGATAGGGAGGGTGATCTTTAAATTATTTAGAAGCTATTTAAATAGTTTTGCGAAAATTGGAAACAAGCCTATTGCATTCCACTATCCCGTTCTACTAAAAAAAAACCAGTCCATCTCATTCCAACATCACAACACCGAAAACACCTAAAATATTTATTTATAATTTGTACACAACATAAAAACAACATAATAATACAAAGAACATTAAAGAGTACAAAAGGTTAGGCTTATCTCTTACGAGATCTCTTCCAGTCCTGCAGTAGGAGAAATAAAAATACAAACATTGCGTGTACGGTTACAAACAAATAATATTGAATAAGAATTAAACAAATTGCGGCACTTGGTTAGTAGCAACCAGCCCTCCGCAGGTAGGTAGGTAGGGTTCGAATCAAGACCACGAAGTAGGTGGTACTAAATTTATTTAGCCCAAAATATTGAAGTGGCCGCCTCACATCCCGACTGTAAGTCCGGAAGTCTAAAAAAGTGACACTGGCCTGATGTCGCGGTGATAGATGATAGGCCGCTGTAGCCCAGGTCGATATTCCCTCCAACCAGCGCTGGTGAACTTTTCTTTTAATCTTATCCAATCTTGTTCGGATTTTAGTATTAAATAGTATAGTTGAATTGTAGAATTAAATTCCTGGAATACAGATAGCACGGTGTTAGCAGATTATTCGCGGCCAGTCACCACGCATAGATCAAAGGTCACAGTGTCACAGTAAAAGGAACGAAAAGGCAAGCGTTAAATGAAGCTAATACGTAGCATAGAAACACCTTACAATAAACACTTCCAATAAACATGTAAAACTTACCCCAGCGGGAATTTATAACTGTGATTGAAAATAATTTTGACTATTGAATTTAATATATAGGCTTTAAATTAATATGCCACCGTCGTCAGGTGATAGTTAAGTACGCGACTGCGCGCTGAGCGTCGGTAACACGAGAACCAGTTTGTCCGTTTGCCTAATACTCCGATAGATTTTTAGGAATGCGTGAGCGCAAAACACCGCACATAATATTATAATTTTATGTTTTAGTGTTAGAATGTATGTAATTGGAATGTAAGTATATAGTTTTAATATTTAATAGATTTTTAATTAGTTGTGTAGTTTAGTTTAATTAATTAGTTTAAATTGAAGTTTGTGTAGTTAATGCTTAATTAAGTTTTAAATATTTATTTTTTTATTGTAAGTTTAGATGTGTTACATTTATTTAAATGTATTTATCAATAAGTAAGAAGCTATTATTTTAATATAGTTTAAGTACAACGCTACAAAATAAGCGGAATAAATCACAACATAAAACGAACTTGCTTTAAAATAGTGCGGCCCTGAAATGGCGCTGATTGCCACGACCCGTAAACAAGCTAACAAACACTCCCTCACCTCTCCTAAGTAAGCTTTGGCGTTCAACTACCTTCAATAAGTCTCATCGAATTTTCTTCTTCGAGAGAGAGCATTACTTGCAATTCATTTGCTAAAGACTTTAATTAAGAGACTTTAAAAGTGGAGGAGATTTGTACAACAAAATCAAAATCAATCAAAATAATATTTATTCAACATAGACCTTTACAGGCACTTATTGACGTCAACAAACAAAACAAAAAAAAAGCTTAAATAAAAAAAAAAAACCTTGTCCGTACGTACGAATAAGGAAAAAAAAAAGAAAAAAATATATTGACTCGACACCTGTTCGGAAATTGGGAGAGCCTTCTCGAGAAGAACAGGCAAGAAACTCTGAAGGTCTATTTTTTATCTCCTCTTTTCAATGTTAATAATTATAATAATATAATATAAAAATACAATATAGTATAAGATACAATCATACCTAATACTATTACAGTCGTATGTATGTTTACATACACATATAAAATAATACAATATTATAAATAATGTTGTTACCAAACATGGCTCTATGAATAGTGTCCCTATTCCCAAATAGTGTGATCATTTAGATAGTCACTTACTTTATAATAACCTTTACTCATGAGTGTATTTTTGATATGGATTTTAAATTTATATAAAGGCAAATCAATGACACTTTGCGGAAGCTTGTTAAACATAGATATACATTTCCCCAAGAACGAACAGCTAGTTTTATGGAGTCTGAACATTGGAACGGCAAGTTTATTTTTGTTTCTAGTATTCACATTATGAATAATTTAGAGAAAGGATATTTTATAATATAATAATATTTATTTAATAATTTCTATAGTCAATATTACATTTTTATCTTAACTTATATGTATACATGTATTATATAACTGTGAACATACCTGAACTAGGATTAACCTGTATGTCAGGCTTGTAATTACAAAATAATAATAGGGACACATAAATGAAATCCAAAATGTATAGTATATCTGATTAATAACTAAATTTAAACAAAGTAAGAAAGAGATAAAAATATAAATAAAAATACAATTTATTTGGTAACTAGTAATAGTTTCTCTGTATCGTCATACGACATAACTTGAAGTGCTTCTTGAAGAAGTTTTTTAGCTTTATGATAGGTACAATTAAACATACATAGCTTGGCGTTTAATCTATTATATAGAAAAGGTACGAGTATACATAAAATCTGTTATCCTTCTTCTCTCTCTCTCTCAACAACTCTATCTAGTTATTGATGGTGTTATACATTTTTAATTTCCTTATTGATAACACATAATGTTATCTAGTTAAAATTGTTACGCTCTATAGGTTAAAAATTCTTATATTATAGATGTAGAAGCTGACGAACTCCGTAGTTGAGTGGTTTCAAGGTGTCTCTGAGGTCCCGGGTTCGAATCCCGGTGGGGGCAGAGGTTTGTGTAATGAATTCGAGCATATGTATCTTAGTTATGGTTGTTAATATTATATGTTTCTATAAAGTATATTTATAAATGTATGCACCATGACACTGCGCTGGCAAAGCGCGGCCGTGGGTGGGGCTCTCTCTGTGGAATCCAACCATGCATAAAAAGTCGTTTCTACGTTTTTACTTGCAAAGTATTAATAATAACCCACTCTCACGAAATGGACATAGCTGGTTGCATGGAATAAAAAATATTAATTTTCAAAACTAAAAACCTGACTTACTTTTTTTATTATTTATTTTGGTATACCCAGTATCACTCTCACAATAAATACAAATCTAAAGACACCTCTCAAACTAAAATTCATCAAACCATTCAGGCTGGAGAGCGTACCAAACATATACAAATCGAGCGTCTAAAATCAGCCTTTTCGTTTTTTTTTTCTCACTTCTGATATACACAATATCATTTGATAAACTAAAATCGATCAAATCGTTCAGCTTGCAGAGCTTGTGAAACAATTATACTTACATACATGCATACACGTTATAAAAATGAATTAAGATTATAAATATTTTAAACATAATTTGGAATTTGTTCTTCAAAGAATAAAGAAATGTGTTAATTACCTTAGTTATTAAATAAGGCACTAACTAATAACTTTTACTGATTGCATTTTTGGCATCAGTATCGATCCCTAATCACCCCCTGATAGTTATTTTGGAAATATATTTTATGAACAGAATTGACCTCTCTGCAGATTTATTATAAGTATATTATCAATACATATCAATACATAGTATAAAACAAAGTCGCTTTCGCTGTATGTCCGATGTATGCTTAGATCTTTAAAACTACGCAACGGATTTTGACGCGGTTTTTTTTAATAGATAGAGTGATTCTTAAGGAAGGTTTGTATGTATAATAAATGCATAATATAGTAGAGAAACACTGATAAATTTAAAGGTTTCTAATGTGATGTCGTAAATAAGCACGTTTTTTGCGCTTATATTGCAAACGCTGGCTGAACCCTACGAGATAGACCAAAATAATGTACTACAGTATTGTACAACTTACAAAAATCCACAAAAAAGTCCGCGATGGTATATGTCTATCTCTTAGGGATAACCCACCATAACTATTTTTTCACTGCACCCGTGCGAAGCCGGGGCGGGTCGCTGTAAGTATATAATACAACATAACCGAAACATTCCTTTAAATGAATCTTGTGTCTTTTATCTCTCCTCCTCTGCGCACATTCTGCAGCTCGCCTTTTGTTATTTGAAATTCTCACAGGCGAATGTTTAATAAGTAGATCTTGAGATTAAAAACGTCGTGGATTCTTTTAACCGACATCTAAAACGAAGAATGTTCTCAAATCGACTGTATTTTTTTATGTTAGTTACCTCTGAACTTACAGGCATTCTCTGACAGTCACTTGTGTGTCTAGTTAGAAGGAATTAAGTATTTTTGACAAGGAATAAAACTATTATATACATACTGTCTTATACATATACAAATATTTTTTTTTTATTTAAGCTTTTTTTTTGACGTGAAACGTCTTTAAAATCGCACCGAAACATACGGGTACCAGGTTTAAAAAGTGGACCGTAACGAAAAGGTCTATATCATCGTACCTTAATAATTAAAAAACTATTAGTCTTAGAAACAAAAATATGGTGTGAATATTTCACTTATATAGTCAGCTCGCTGTTGTGACATTGAGTTTTTTATTAAAATTCTTAAAACACCGTCAATCTTGTTTTTATTTAAAGCGATTTCCTAACATAGACGTTTCACGTTAAAACCAACGGCCGTGTGCCCCGGCACAGCCCCGCCCGATTTTTTGTTTTGTTTGTTGACGTCAATAAGTGCCTGTAAAGGTCTATGTTGAATAAATATTATTTTGATTTTGATTTTGATTTTGAATACATAGATAGGCTTATAACATAAATACATAGTTATACATTACGATTATATATATAATCTTGAATATAAATATTGAAACTTGAGAATAAAGTGTTTAAATAAGCGATGTCAGATAGTTAGATTATGAACCAATCTCCTAAATATGTATAATTACTACCATTCGTAGGTAAGTGCATATTTTGTGGATACTATTTTCATTTATCTGTATTATAGTATCGATATGTATTTTATTTTGCAATCAACCAATTAATCTATTTATAATTCTTTTAATTTCCGTTACAAGGTTTCGCATGATTCAGGTACAGTGGTTTGTTTAGGGTTGTCTCTTGTCAATTATAATACATTTCCTTCGATAATCTATTTTCTTCCTGCACCCTCTTTAAATGGAGAGAGATTATTCCTTGGAGGGAGGAATCGTCGATTAATTCTAGGCTATTAGTAGAGATCGGATAATCGGATGCATATTTACCTAAAGTTAGTTTAAGGCAAAGTATGGAAACGGCTTTTTATTGTTTTGTTAAATTAAATTTTTCACCATTTCTATTTTTTTATTCAATTATTTAATTGATTATTGTTTTAGTCAAACTAGCTCACTACTTTCGTACAACACTCTTCATGTAATAAATCGTACATTCATAAATCGCACGGGGAACTGAAACTAAACTTCATGTAAATACGTATGCATAGTTGTATAAATGAACCCGGAGTCTCGGTCTTTTGAAAATAAATACCACGTGCTAGTTTAGTAATTTTCAAACAATATCACTACTTTAAATTTGCAGTCCCGTATTTTCCCGGGATTTTCATTTAACAAAATGTATTTTAAAAAGCCGCTTCCATAATTTGTGAGCCAAAAATTAACTTTAGGTAAATATGCATCCGATTATCCGATCTCTAGCTATTAGTAACACCGCTCGCTGGAGTTTCCAAGTTAATGATCCATCACACACTTTCAAATTCTTCAGGTGGTTACCAATTAACGTAGTGATTATAGCGGCAACTTTGGGTATAAAAGTGTTAACAACTAAACTGCAGCATAAAACATCTGCCTTATATTATATTAGAATCTTATATTAGAAAATGTAAGATGTTATCACGAGATATGGAAGAGCGGAGCTTCCTGACACAAGCATCTTCGGATACTTACTAGGTTGGCTCCAATCACTATAAATTATGTAACTGCAAATTTTGTTACTGAATAAACTATTTTTCATTTTCATTTTTTCATTTTCATATGAGTATTGAACTGCGCTTCTCCCGATCAAAACGAGTTTACATTCAACCACTTAATAACTCGCTTACTGAACTATCGGTTTTCAGTTGGTTAAATAGAAATCGTATTAATATTTACAGAAATCAAAAATGTATTCTTCAATAGGTTTCTTACAATTATTTTTGCACCTCAAAGATGCTACGGCAGTAGACTTTATACTGAAAAAAACTAGCAAGGGTTATTTTTTTCTTCCTGTATTTTACCCGAGTCGTCAATTAGAAGGTAGCCTCAGTCTGACTAACAGTCTGAATCCAACTTCCTTTACAAGTTTAAACAAGTTTACATTACTCGTATATCTATAAAAGCTATAGTTTTATTATGTTACTAGCGGACCCGACAAACTACGTCATGTCAAAAAGATTTGTAAAGTGGCAGTTTCTTGTTTCTACTTATTTTATAGATAATATCGCATAGCCAACCAAATTGCAAGAAAGGTCCAAATGAATTATTACATGTTATGAGTATTCAATTTTGGAATGTGACATTAAATCCTCCAATAATGCACACTGTTTTGATAGATATGATTGAAATTCAACTTTATGTAGCGTTAATATAGCGCAAATTGACTTTTTGACGCTAGAAACACACCTACATTGCTTAGTACAGTACAGTGAGTGCTTGCAACATGAACTTTACACAATAACAATAAAGTTTAAATTGTAAGTATGTTTTAGTTAGAAAACGTTTGTATGGAAAAAAAGGTCTGTTTTTAGGGGTTTTTCGATAATTATTCGAATTTTTCCCACCAAAACCATCCATGAACTTCAACGAACATTTTGAAAAAAGAATTGGCCAAATTGGTCCAGGCGTTGTTGAGTTATGCGCTTACCAACACATTTTGCGATTCATCAATACATAGTATAAAACAAAGTGGCTTTCGCTGTATGTCCGTATGTATGCTTAGATCTTTAAAACTACGCAACGGATTTTGACGCGGTTTTTTTTAATAGATAGAGTGATTCTTAAGGAAGGTTTGTATGTATAATAAATGCATAATATAGTAGAGAAACACTGATAAATTTAAAGGTTTCTAATGTGATGTCGTATATAAGCACGTTTTTTTGCGCTTATATATGCAAACGCTGGCTGAACCCTACGAGATAGACCAAAATAATGTACTACAGTATTGTACAACTTACAAAAATCCACAAAAAAGTCCGCGATGGTATATGTCTATCTCTTAGGGATAACCCACCATAACCATTTTTTCACTGCACCCGTGCGAAGCCGGGGCGGGTCGCTAGTTTTAATATATAAGAAGATTTACTAACCCAAAATATTTGTCAACGTAACTATTAAGTTATTAAAATTAAACTCAAATATTTTTATTATTTACGTAATCCTTAATAGTATAGTAACCTTTATTAAAAACTACTTCGCCGTCTGAATATGCACTTTCGGTCTCTGACAATAAATTTAACAGTCCATTGTACACATGTGGAATTAAAAGTTCACAGAGAATTAATTGGGCATATTTTAATGCAATTACCTGGACGCTTGCGGCTCATAGTGAACGTCCAATTTCAGGTCGGCAGCGTTTCAGGGAATCAAATTAATCGGAGCAGTATAGGCTTGGATGTTGAGAGGTAATTCCATTAAAGAGAGTCTGTGTATCATAAAACATATTCTTCAGTAGGATTTGTAATTTTTCATCGATTTCTATATAAACTCTTCATTGAACACAATTAAATAATATTACAATAAAAATATTAAGAGGTACAAATTTAAATGGTTTTGGGACCATTTTTTTGTACCTCTAGGCGGACTTATCTCTCAAGAGAGATTTCTTCCAGCCAACCCATCTAGGGTTAGCTGTTGTGATTTTTTTAAAGAAAAATTTGCGGGGACACAGTATTTATATATAATTGCTTTTTTTAAATATAAATAATAGAAAATTCATATTTATACTACATACAATAGAAGCATTATTAAAATAGATACGATTAATTAATTTGATACATCACACATAATAATAAATATATAAATATACTTACCCATAATACATACATACACATATAAATATATATACAATATGATCAAGTGCAGAAAGAAGTCTAAAACAAACTACATAGGTAGGTGTATTTATGTATTTGACATTCCTTTCACGTAGATGAAAATTGAGGGGGGAGCGCCCTGGAACCCGCGCGCGAAGTGCCTAAGCGGGAGTGGCACCGACGGATTGTGGCGGCCTGGCGTGCGCAGCTCGAATTACGGATCTGCGCGCGCCAGCGGGCCGTCGGTGCCGTACTCCCGCACCTCGAAGCTTGGCTCCACGGGAAGGAGGTCACCTACCGATTGACTCAGATACTCACCGGGCACGGCTGCTTCGGTGAGTATCTGTGTCGAATAGGACGGGAGGGATCGACACATTGCCACCACTGTGCATCCGATCTCGACTCGGCCCAGCACACGCTGGCGGAGTGCCCCGCGTGGGCCTCCGAGCGCCGAGTCTTGGTCGCAGAGATCGGGCAAGATCTGTCTCCGCCGGCATTGATTGCGGCAATGCTGGCGGACGAGGGAGCCTGGAGGGCTGTGGCCTCCTTCTGTGAAGCAGTAATGCTCCAGAAGGAGCATTACTGCTTCTTAGGCCGCCGAGCGGGGTCGGGAGATGGCCGTCCCGCTCGAAGGAGGCGGGGCGCCGGGCTCGGTAGCACAGCTGCGGCGCCGCCGCGGGTCGCCGGCCGTATGTTTTTTATAAATATATACCACTAGCTTTTGCCCGCGACTTCGTTCGCGTGGACTTCAGGTTCGTCCCGTCTAGTCTAGTAATAAGTAAGAAATACGGTAACTAAGCACTGCAGAGCCCTAATCATAGGCCTATAGGTAGCTACTGCAGTATGCTTCTTATAAAACAGACACAACAGACAATTTGCAATGTAAGCGCAAAAAATGTGTTTTTTTTTTACGACCTCACATTAGAGACCTCAAAAATTGTAGCCTATGTGTTATTCTGATGTATAAACTATATTGTGGTAAAGTTTCATTCAAATCCATTCTGTAGTTTTTACGTGAAAGAGTAACAAACATCCATACATCCATACTTACAAACTTTCGCCTTTATAATAGTAGTAGGATATAATATGATACTTGTAGGTGTAATTAGGTGAACTCGTGGTCGTCCACTTTTCCATTCCAATCTTCAAGGCACTAAACACTTGCGGCTTGTGTTGATCCGTAAGTGATATAAACCGTATATTTAAAGCACGTATTTTATGCAATTATTAATCCGAAATAATACTGCTGAAAAATGCGACTGAGATAAATCCGTATACAGTAACATATCGTATGTCAAATCTTTTTTTTTATTGCCCTTCTTTTTCCACGGTCCAAATGTTGTCAGCGGTCATAAATTCTAAACGTATTATATGTTTTTATTATGTACTAGCGGACCCGACAGACTTCGTCCTGTCAAAAAGATTTGTACAGTGGCAGTTTTTTGTTCCTAATTATTTTATAGATAATGTCGCATAGCCAACCAAATCGCAAAAAAAGTCTAAATGACCTATTACATTTTGTGGCTATTTTGGAACGTGACATTAAATCCTCCAACGATGTATTCTGTGCTCCAACGCACGCACGCACACTGTTTTGATAGATATGATTGAATTTCAACTATATGTAGCGTTTATAAAGCGCAAATTGACTCTTTGATGTTAGGATCACACCTTCATTGCTTAGACAACAGTAAGTGCTTGCAATATGAACTTTATACAATAACAATAAGCTCAATTCGACTGTACGTTTTAGTTAGAAAACGTTTGCATGGGAAAATAAAAGAGCTGTTTTTAGGGTATTTCCGATAATTATTCGAATTTTCCTCATTGTAAAAACCCTCCTTGAACTTCAACGAACATTACCAAAAAAGAATTGGCCAAAAAGGAATTGGATATGAGCTTACCAACACATTTTGCGATTCATTTTTATATATAAGATTAGTAGTATGTAAATACATACAACATAGCACTAATATATTTGCAGTTTTGAGTAGTCGAATTCAAATTACTAATAAATAGCTACAAAAACAACCTTTAAGCCTCATTCACGAGGCCTCGCCGTCAAACGATTCCCGTTAATTCCCGGCCAGCCCGGCAGTTAATCTGCGGTCCTTTGCGGGTTCCTATCGACAAAAATGAAGTGTCACAAAGAAAGACCCTCCGAATATTGTTTGATGTGAAAATGTTTTCGCCGAACACAATTTCTGTTTGAATCGTTCAATGTATCAAACGGGGATGGGGTGGGGAATCACGGGGCGGTTTTCTGTTTATTGTTGGAAATTTCAAATAACACAAAACGTGATCTTATCGTAATGCATACAAACGCCTCTTTGCTCACTTTTTTGGCGTCAACTAACAGTGACGTGTATAGATAGAATAGGGTATTCTTATAATAAAAAGAATACTCAATATCCACAAAAACATATTAATTTTATTTAGTTGCAGAGTGTGTATTTAAAGCTCTATTTATTTGTCGCTATTGGCACTTCCCTTTTATTGCGCCCTCCAGCGGCAGTCGGTCGCAGCGTGTCGCAGTCTACGAATCCTCTGCGGATTTTGAGGGAATTTTCTTTTGAGTTTTGACAAGCTTTTTTTTTCCCTCAGGAGAGGAGGCTGAGGAATCCTCATGGATACCAACACAACAGGCAAGCAGGGATGCGTTGATTATGTCGGACTCCTGGTGAATCGAGGCGGCTCGACCCAACAGACCTACCGACTAAACTCAGCCTGAGCCTTTCGTGCTAATGACCCTACTGGCTTATATGGAAGGGGGCCGCATCTCAGGAGAGGTACGGTTAGCGCTGCCCCATGGGGAGGGCATAAGCACTAGAAGAGGCGCGGTTCTCCAAAGTGGGACCGGCCTGTATTGACTGGGAACCTTCTCGTGGCGAAGCAGAAGGCTGCCGAATAAGGGGAGACAAGGGAAGCGACGGCTCAGATGCCGCCGCTCGCAGGTCTAGAAGGTTCTGCGTTAATTGATTAGTTTTGTCAAGCCAAAATGATTTAGACCCCTCTCGGCAGGATGTACCGTACAGAAAGCGCCTGTTTAATCTTTATGACCCTTTATTTTGTCCCTTCACTTTCTTCTTTCTTTACGGTGGCGGTTTTCTCAAACTTTAAATTCATTAAATTTTATTCGTACATGAAATTATATATTTATTGAATTGACATATAGTATGCAATTGAAGCCTATTTGCTATGTTTATGACGGGTTTTCCTACGCTAGTTTTTATTTCTTTATTTCTTACTATCCTAACTTATTGTATTAGTTATATAATTAACATATATTCAAAATATCCTTACATACTACGCCCTGTATCTATGGAACCTAATCTATTTGTCTTTATTTATTTCCTATGCTATTCTAGATGCTTATTTCTATCGCTATGTCAATGTATACTATTCTCTAACTCGGACATTCTCTCGCCGTATTATATTCTATCCCGAACAATATTCTATCCCGAACGGACCTTAATAATTACCCTAAACGATATGCCTAATCCCATTGTCGCATTAAATACTATCTTTTATATTAATTATGGGGCCGAGTGCGCGGTCGTTTTGCGTGCGTTCAGCCGTGCGCGTTTATTTATGGGGTTTTAATGAGCAGCGTGGTTGCGAATTAAGGGTAATTCGTTGTGAATGTGTTTGGTGTACCGTTCGGATATATTATTATTAGCATAAAATAAACATAGATTTGTTAAAAACATATTATTCTATCGTGTGCTAATTTCAATTTCGTAGATAACTTATTTACAGAACTAATTTTGGTTATCCACGTCACAGTTAAACAAGCTAGCATTGTAAAATGAGATGAACATTTATTTCAGTATTTGTCAGCGCTTAACACAATTCTGTTTAACTATTGAATGTTAGGGAGAACCTTGTCTCCCCGGGACCGGATGGGGGTCCCGGGAAAGGTGCTAGCGCTGGCGCTCAGGGCGTTTGGAGCACGGTGAGGCAGCTCTTTACGAGCTGTCTCCGCGAGGGCGTTTCCCGTCGACTGGAAGTCGGCCAGGCTGGTGCTCCTCAGGAAGGAGGGAAGGACCGGCGACGTTCCGTCCTCGTTCCGTCCGATCTGCTTGCTGAACGAGGCGGGGAAGCTCTTCGAGAGAGTTATCTCCGCTCGTATCAGCGAGCACCTGTCGCGCCTGGGTCCCGACCTATCGGACTGTCAATTTGGATTCCGGCGGGGGCGATCAACGCTGGACGCCGTCCAAGCGTGTTCGTTCCCTGTCGGAGTCCGCAGTCCGATCGGGGGGGTGGCGTTGGCGGTGTCGTTAGACATCGTCAACGCCTTCGGCACCCTCCCCTGGCCGGCCATTAGGGAGGCGCTCGTATACCACGAGCTGCCTCCCTACCTGCGGGCCGTGGTCGGGGACTATCTGCGCGACAGGACGATCGGCGTGATGGGACGGGACGGGAGGAAACGTCGAGGAGGGTCGAGTGCGGCGTTCCGCAGGGGTCGGTGTTGGGACCCTTGCTATGGAACCTCGCATACGACGCGGTCCTTCGCACCAGCCTTCCTCGCGGCGTGAGTGTCGTCTGCTACGCTGACGACACTCTCGTCGTGACGACTGGGGCCGACTTCGAGCCGGTGCTCAGGCTTGCCGAGCTTGGGGTGGCATGTGTCGTGCGGGCGATCTGCCAGCTGGGTTTACAAATAGCGCCTCATAAAACCGAGGCTCTATGGTTCCACGGCCTTCCGAGGCGCCGGGAACCACCCAGCTGCCGGATCCGAGTAGGTGACGCGGTGGTCCCGGTGGGGCCGTACATCAAGTACCTGGGCCTCACCCTGGACCGCCGCTGGAACTTCGAGGAGCATTTCGTGCGGTTGGTCCCCCGAGCCAAAAGGGTGGCGGGCGCATTGCATCGCCTGCTGCCCAATCTCGGGGGACCGAGGGATGGAGTTCGCCGCCTGTACGAGGGCGTCGTGCGATCCGTGGCCATGTATGGGGCTCCCGTGTGGTCGCAAGACTGCGCGAGGTCCCCCCGCTGCAGAGCTCTGCTACGGAGCCTGCAGCGGATAATGGCCATACGGATCGTACGAGGCTACCGTACAATCTCGTACGAGGCGGCGACGGTTCTGGGACGCTCCCCCCCATTCGACATCCTGGCCGACATGTACGCGGCGACGGCGACGTATGCGTCGCGGCGTGTCGGCCGGGGGGCGATGGGGGGAGCACCCTGGAACCCGCGCACGAAGTGCCTAAGCGGGAGTGGCACACGACGGATTGTGGCGGCCTGGCGTGCGCAGCTCGAATTACGGATCTGCGCGCGCCAGCGGGCCGTCGGTGCCGTACTCCCGCACCTCGAAGCTTGGCTCCACGGGAAGGAGGAGGTCACCTACCGATTGACTCAGATACTCACCGGGCACGGCTGCTTCGGTGAGTATCTGTGTCGAATAGGACGGGAGGGATCGACACATTGTCACCACTGCGCATCCGACCTTGACTCGGCCCAGCACACGCTGGCGGAGTGCTCCACGTGGGCCTCCGAGCGCCGAGTCTTGGTCGCAGAGATCGGGCGAGATCTGTCTCCGCCGGCATTGATTGCGGCAATGCTGGCGGACGAGGGAGGTTGGAGGGCTGTGGCCTCCTTCTGTGAAGCAGTGATGCTCCAGAAGGAGGCCGCCGAGCGGGGTCGGGAGATGGCCGATCCCGCTCGAAGAAGGCGGCGCCGGGCTCGGTAGCACAGCTGCGGCGCCGCGCGGGTCGCCGGCGGGCGCGAGTAAGTCGCGACTGCTACGGCGACCCGGGATGGACCACGCCCCTTCCGTGGCCGGGGGGCGTCGTCGGTGGAGGAGACCGGGGGAGGTAGTAAGCCTCCCCCGAGGAGGGCTCCCCTGTGTCGACGGGGGAGCGGAGGCTGGGGGTTCCGGAAGAAGCTTTCTGTTCCCAGGGGCTCCCTACATGCCTGAGGAAGGCCATCCCTGAGTTTTTAGTGGGTAGGCCTCCCCCTTCTGGGGGAGAGCCCCACATAAACCCGGCTCGCCACAGCCGGGGTATGCAATTTAATGCATTTTCCTCAGGGAAACAAAAAAAAAAAAAAAAAAAAAAAAGGGAGAACCTTGTCTATGAAGTCCACTTTTTTTGTCTACTTTGATTTTTTATTGTGCAGTTAAAAATACTATTACTGAAAGATAACCTCTCAACCGGTGAAAATGATTAGATATTTTTGGTAAATTAATACATTATTGATTAAAATAATATCTAATGAAATATATATATATAAGTATATATATATATATATATATATATATATAGTATATATAATATATTGTACAATAAAAAAAATGAAAATTGTAGTTATTTATAGTGTACAAGGGCGGACTTATCTCTAAAAGCGATCTCTTCCAGCCAACCCAAATAGTGGTGCAAGATGTTAAAATTGCAGGGGTAATTAAGTGTTTAACCTATTTAAATGTACACATCATTAAGCATATATATATACAAATACATACTTACACATAAATAAATATATACACATATATACATAAATACATACATACATATATATATAATAATTATATAATTTAATACAATTAATTAGACAGATAGTACTCTTTCAGAAGACATATACATAATAATAAAAAGTTATACACTAATGTAATATAGAAACGGAATGATAATAACATTATATACTTAAATACATATAAGTATAATTATGTAGAGTAAAAATCAAAATCAAAATTGTCTTTATTAAAATATGACTTTATAGAAACCTCTTTTGAATCGTCCAATCTTTTCTACCCTACCACCCATTCAGGACGTGTTTTTTAGCTGATAAGAAGAATGGGCGCAAGAAACATATCAGCTTTATCAAAAGTAATAATAACATTTACAATAAATTATGTCTTTATCATACAATGTACATATGTGTTTACAATTTAAACGGCAAAACAAATATTTACAATTTAGAATGTAATATAGAGTAGTTATATATAGAATAGAATAGAAAACATTTATTGACCACAATACAATAAGAACAATAACATAAAATAAATAATAACGCAGCAAATGGCCAATTAGGACCCGCCCTCAGCTTATGCTTCAACAGACTAATCTGTGGCAGCGCTGGTGTTCTGGCCGAGCCTAAGTACGGTGATAAATAGTAATTGTAAAACAGAACAAAACAAAAAAAACTAAAGTATACATAAGAAAACAAATCTCTTGGTTGATGGACATGTATCCCTTTGCCTTAAAACTAAACTATACAAACATATAAAGAAATATGTATTATATATGATGCGATTTGTTTTGACAGCATTCACGTGGTGTTCTATAGTTACGCTGAGAATTAATACAATATTAAAACAAATGTTGAAAAAACTGTGCCAGTGCGTTCTTTATTACTAAACAATAATATATATGTAGTTAAACAGAGTAAAATCATTGTGTCCTTACAATCAGTAATATTTATACTTCTAGTTTCGATATATAGTTCCAAATTTAGAGCTTACCTTGATACTGTCATTTTCGTATATATACATATATCCTGTGCGGTGTCATATATCATACTAATATGAGAACATATTCATAAACAAGCAAAACTCTGTCAGATGCTGCCTGTAATCCATTTGTTCAAATTACGCACGTATTTTGTGGTACAGAGTGTTGTTTATAGTGATGAGGGCGTAGGGTTACCACCTGGTCGAATTTTGTCGGATATGTTTGACCGAATATGTCCTTGTCCGGATATGTACTTGTATACCTATGATCGAATGTGTTAGTTTCATAATAGTGTAGCGTCTATTACGAGTAAGAAGGACGAGGGAACAGTCGAGCTATTACCTAACCATTTCGCGGGTGGTGGCTCTCCCCTCCCTCAAATGTTGCTATGATTATGACCTTGACCTAAAAGACCTAATTGTTCGGCTTTTTTCCTTTTTGTTTTTCGGGAGATGACAACCCTATGAGGGTACCATCCGTCGACATCTGTTCTCGTAAAATTCCATTATTAAATTTGGTAAATTATTTTCCTTTTAAATGCAATTTGGAAATGGATTTATCACGTAAATTGTGGATTCTCGTTATATTATGAAAAGATTACAGCAGTCAAGTGTTATTTATTAAATATTAATTTTCTTTCTAGTAATAGTTTCTCTGTATCGTCATACGACATAACTTGAAGTGCTTCTTGAAGAAGTATTTTAGCTTTATCATAGGTACAATTAAACATACATAGCTTGGCGTTTAATCTATTATATAGAAAAGGTCCCAGGAATACATAAAATCTGGCCAAGAAGGTATGCTTAATTCCTATATTTTGAGCGCAAACAATATCCCTTCGTCTTTTGTTAGTATATTCGGTGTGGGGTCTAAAGGGAAGTGTTGAGTGCTGTTTAAGGATTGTATTCATTATAAAAAGTTGTCTCACAGTTAAGACTTTACAATCCTTATATAGGAGGTGCGTGGGAAAAAGAAAAGAACGAGACGTGTGACATGTTTTTGCGGTCCCACCCCATGAGGTTATGCAGTAGGTAATTATTGATTGACACAGTCAAAGGTAAATCTGTCTAACTAGTTTAAAATTTGCTATACACCGAAGTTTCTTAAAAACTAATATTAATTTGCGAATTCGACTACATAAAGCATCAATATGGTACTTAAATGAAAGGCGGTCATCAATGATAATGGCCAAGTATTTTGTTTATCAGTGTTATTAATTAATAGACACTTACACTTGTCGCTTTCTTTCTTGCAGTAGTGAGCATAAAGAGCCGGAGTAATTGACAAGGTCTTAGGTTTACGGAAATAAAAATTTATGTATTTAGTTTTATCAACATTCAAGGTTAGCAAATGATGATGAAGTCAGTTATTAACAATATTGAAACCTTGCTGCGCATGCTTAAATACATTCTCCTCTGAGTTTGCAGAGAAAAGTAAAACAGTGTCATCAGCGTACGATATGATTTTTCCAGAACATATATTTAAAGAACAGTGGTCATTCACATAAATTAAAAATAACGTCGGGCCTAAAATACTTCCTTGAGGAATACCAAAGGGAGTATTATTAATATCAGTACTGTTAACATTATTAATTCCAATGTTCCAATGTTCAGACTCCATAAAACTAGCTGTTCGTTCTTGGGGAAATGTATATCTATGTTTAACAAGCTTCCGCAAAGTGTCATTGATTTGCCTTTATATAAATTTAAAATCCATATCAAAAATACACTCATGAGTAAAGGTTATTATAAAGTAAGTGACTATCTAAATGATCACAGTATTTGGGAATAGGGACACTATTCATAGAGCCATGTTTGGTAACAACATTATTTATAATATTGTATTATTTTATATGTGTATGTAAACATACATACGACTGTAATCGTATTAGGTATGATTGTATCTTATACTATATTGTATTTTTGTATTATGTTATTATAATTATTAACATTGAAAAGAGGAGATAAAAATAGACCTTCAGAGTTTCTTGCCTGTTCTTCTCGAGAAGGCTCTCCCAATTTCCGAACAGGTGTCGAGTCAATATATTTTTTCTTTTTTTTTCCTTATTCGTACGTACGGACAAGGTTTTTGTTTTTTTTTGTTTTTTTTTTTATATTACTTAAGCTTTTTTTTGTTTTGTTTGTTGACGTCAATAAGTGCCTGTAAAGGTCTATGTTGAATAAATATTATTTTGATTTTGATTTTTGAATTTTCACATATGGGCTGCTACTTCATTTATATAGTTACAGGTATTGCTATCTTTTTTACCCGATTTGTGGCTCAGTTTAATAGAGTTCAAAAATTTTCAAGCGATATATCTTGTATCTTGCTGGCCAAGTTTTGGTGGAAAATTGAGTTGAATACTTCTGTCTCCTGCATATCAGAGGGTACACCGAGTACAATAATTCTGGGCTTTCGTTTGTACGGTTCATCAACTGTAAAACCAGAAGACCTCAGCTGTGTAGATTGTTTTAATTTTTCAACGTCGTCCTTGGTCTCAGTGCTGATAATTACACCTCCATTTTTTATTTTTCGTATACCGGTCACGTGCAATTTTAATTTGTTCTGGGCATATAATTTTCTGTACCATAGACTTGGTTTCTTCGCTGGATATCGATTTATCCGCAGGGAAGATAGCTACGGATTTAATACCAAAAGGACGGATATGATTGTTAGGACCTTTTTTTACCATCTCTACGAATGAACACAGAGTCTTTGGTCGGTATTGTAGATGCCTCGATACTCTGTTTGAGTTCCTGGAGTCGCAGGGATAAATTATGTTTCTCTTTTAGCGCTTGAAGTGTCATATGCGTTTGAAGAGACTTAAGCTTGAGAGCTTGGTATTGGACAGCTAATTGGGAGGTCCCGTGGCTCACATTACAGCAAAGATTATGAATTCTATTTCATTGTTCCGAATTAAGTTTTTCTTCGCAAGAAATGGCACAAACATCATTTAAACATTGCTCTATGCTGGTCATCCATTGTTGTATCTCGGGAGTTGGTACCACCTCCGGGAGATCTTCTTTTTCTGAATCAGGTTGAGGTGGTGGTCTTGAAGGCGTCGGTAGCGGGTGCGACGGATCAAACTGCTTCGGTTAAAAGGGCTGCTATCCATATCACACAATATATAAAAGACGCATTTGAATCAGAAAGAACTAAGTCGAATCAGAGTCAAATAGGTCACACTGACATGAGTAAGATCTCTTCCGCGTTTTGAATAGCTGGGTCACACTTTTGCAGATGATTTATTTTTTATAATTAATTATTGACACGTGCGTCCGATCACATTGGCCGATCAAATGTCTATGATATCTATATTATAGATATATACAAACTATATCCATATATGTATTTTAATGGAACAAAATAGTATTATAGAGCGAGGACACTTCACGAAACGGGCGTACCTCGAACAGCATCGGGAGATTCGCAATGCACCAATTTTTATTTCGTCTGTTTTAACGTTCTTACTTTTCTAACCGACGAGAATAAACCATCGTGAAGCAACCTGTATACATATCCTTAGACTTTAGGACAACGGCTTAGTTTTCTAAAGCCTTGACCCCTTGATAGGGGTAACAGCCCTTTTATAATTATGACATGTGAACACGGAAAAAGTCCTATGCACTTCCGTTATCTGCGTCTGCAGAATTTTGGACAATAGTATTAAAATTTAAAAAAAAAAACAATATTCTCATCGTCAAGTCAAAGTCAAGACTTATCATCAAAACTCTATTTACGCATAATTAAGGGGGTGCCTCAGAGTTCGATATTGGGGCCTTCCCTAATATACATTCCCATACTTCAGCCTATATCAAACAGAACTGATTGCAGATGCTTTATTAATATTTAATATTGTTAATAAATAGTTTAATAATCAATTCAAATAGAAGTAAATTATTTTTAAATGGAAGAAAAGTGTAAAGATAACGAAGAAGTTTTTTCGCCATCCAATTAACCTGGATGTGACATTGTTATAAAATCTAGTAATCTCCTTTTTTCTGTCTATCTGATATTTAAAATTTAAAACGATAACGGTCTATGCCTTGAAGTGTCTCTCTCTATTGTACGATCTATAAACAATAAAGTCTTATGATTTCAACCAACAAGTTTAAGGCGCAAGTCTTGGGCTGAGCCAGCTACGTGATATAACGGTAATCTGTCCAATGTAGAACTTGCGATACCCCTACAAAGATAGCTTCCCACGGCCTGTATTATCACGGGCAGTAACAAAAGCTCACAACTTTTAGTTTGATATTCTGAAGGTTTTTTAGTTTATCTATTGTTTCTATAAAGCTGACGAGACATAATCTTACTCAAATGAAACAAAAATGGTTAACGATTGTAATTGATTAATTACTCATTAACAGGAGCTTTACTAATACGATTTCGTTTTAGTTTAGTTTTTAGTCAGAAATGGTTGCAAAAGTACTGGTTGTAATAAAAATAAACTTGCCGTTCCAACATACAGGCTTCTAAAAACTAGAGGTTCGTTCTTAGGGAAATGTGTAACACACTTTTTGTAACACACTTCCAGAAAATATGACTGCTTTACCGTTTCATGAATTTAATGCACATATTAAAAATACTCTAATGTAAAAAGGGTATTACAAGGTCAATGATTTCTTGAATGATAAAAATGCTTGGATGTAATTTTTACGATATTTAATTTCCTAAATGATTAAACATGCTTCGATGTAAATTTTGCGGTATATAATTTTAATGATTATATAATAAATATTATTTTGTTTTGTAACGGACATATACATATCAGATTTGTTTAATGCGATATGACTCTTGTGCCGGAAATATAGGTATATTTGTTAGTTGTTTTAACTTGTATCGGAGGTTGGGTTCAGACTGTGTATCTGAAGCCGGCTTCCAACTGACGACTCTGTCATGATACAAAAAATTGCCCATGCTCGTTTTCTTACTGGTTCTTTCCAGTACTAGGTCTCTCGCCGTGAGTTTGTGAACCAAGGGCGTAGCATCTTTGACATTCAAAAGTGATTGTAAATTTTTTTGTTTTTTTTTTTTTTTACTTTCCTTCTGAGCTGTTTATGTGACGAATAATATAGCTGAAAAGTTGAGATTACGCACTTAGTTTAGTTAGACATGTCTATACCAGCTCTTCACAACATGGCTGGATTGTAATATTAATAAAAAGGTTCGTAGCATTACACATTCGGTTTGCACCGCCCCCGTTATGGAAGGCGGGAGCGTTAGTTCAAGCCGATAGGGTCCCAGGCCTTCCGCCCGACCAAAGGCTGTAGGTAGTGTTTAGTTGGTAGGCTGGCCTTCTGCTGGAGTCCAACATAACCATCCGCCGTAGACCGGTTGCGGGTGGTATCCGGTGCGAGGTCGTCCAAGCACCAGGGTGTTATCATAGCGACCACTGTGGTGGCGCGCCCCCTATGAGGATTCACTACCAACCCCCGTGGGAAAAAAAAGAAAACACATTCGGTCAGTTCACGAAACTTGGTTGTAGAAGCAAATTAAAGAACGGTGTGAAGTTAGCAGCCCAAAAGTATATCTATACTAATATTATAAAGTGGAAAGATTTGTTTGTTTGTAATGAATAGGCTCCGAAACCACTGGACCGATTTCAAAAACTCTTTCACCTTTGGAAAGCTACATTATCCCCGAGTAACATAGGCTACTTTTTATCCCGGAAAAATTTACAGATCCCACGGGATGCGCAATAAAGGCTTCGCTCAAAAACTACTGCACAGATCTTCATGCGGTTTTCATCAATAAGATAGAGTGATTCTTGAGCAAGGTTTTGCGGTATTTTTTATCTCGGAAAAACGGATAGTCCCACGGGGAGCGCGATGAAACCTTCGCGCCATAAACCGACTTCCGCGCATATGTAGCCGTGGGCAAAAGCTATGACCCTTAACCCTCTATAGATCCAATCCCGAAATCCACGCAGGCGAAGCCGCGGGCAGAAAGCTAGTTAGCTATATTATTGTAAAGTTTAATTAAAATCCATTTAATAGTTTTTACATAAAAGAGTAAGAAACATCTATCCATACAAAACTTTCTCGCTTATAGTGAATTAGTTGGGATTCGTTCGTTACGGGAATTTCCTTTCGAAGAAACAAAATAATAGTAGGTAGCACAGTATTCTGTTGTAATGGCACTTGACAACGATGAATGATGTGCGTGATTATCCTCAAATTCATGAACAGTAAGATGCCATCTTAATGAATATATCCATTTTGAAACTATTTACGAACATCCAACATTAGCTGCTAAAGTTATATTCAAATTTATAATGTACTTTTTTTAAGTCCGTTACCTCTTCATGGTGGAATATAGATTTTTTCGGTCGTTACCCTTCTAAGTGTGGACTATTTTTAATTGACTTCAAAAAAGGGAGGTTATCAATTCGACCTGTATGTTTGTAATATTTCCAGAACTGCCCAGTTTTCGTATATGTTAGTCTATATGTATAACAAATCTGACAAATTTTAAAAGTGTATATACTCGTATGTATGTTTTTATGTTTATGTTCGCATATCTCCGGAACTACAAGTCCGATCTAAGTAATTCTTTTTTGTTTTACTAGGTATTGTTCAACTTAGGGATACCTATTACAAGTTTCATCGAAATCGGTTACGCGCTTTTTGAGATATTACACGCGGATTTTTTTAACCGACTTCAAAATTTTATGCAACTAACATACCTACGTATGTTTAGAAAGAATATAAAAGAACTAAAAAGTAAAAAGTTGAAGTCGCGGTGCCTGCCCGAATTATATGAAAGTAAGGGTGATGACAGACAGAAGTTATCGTATTTACTTTTTTACTTTTTTTCTCTAAATATTACAATTCTGAGTCTAATAGTATTTTTAATTTTAAGGGTTTTCATTAAATAATTAGAGATGTATACGTGAGATTTTTTCAAAATCCAAAATATATTTCTAACATAACGAGTCCAAAATAAATAACAAACCACGGTTATCTTCTTAAGGGGATACGACAAGGAATTAAATACAACAGTATCTATGCAATCCAATACAAAACATATAATCTTTGTTGAACTATCATTGAGACGTTGTAACACTGTTTTTCTCACTGATTTTAAGTACTATTAAAGACATTTTTTTTATTCATATTGATTAAAATCACTTTTACAATTGTATCTCGCATTGGTTATGTTTACGTCGAATTGTTACTTTGGCATTGACAATTTTAATAGATGACATGGACAGTTCGATAGAGTGGACCGCTAATCATGATCCTAACACCATTATCTATGGCGCAAATTAAGCAACCAAGTCTAGCCAAGCGTCGTCTACAAAGATAGTATTTTAATCAGTAATCCCACACACTCCCCCTAAAAAAATATTAAAATATTATAATGTCACAATTAGTAGTTTAAAAGAATAGTCTTATGTCAATGAAAAGTTAAATCGCAATTGATCATCATAAGTGTAGTCGTTTAACCTTATTTTTATTATTCCTCAGGCAAATGTTTGTCTGTGGCAATTGAGTCTGTAAACTAGACCTAGCTGTGAGGACTAATAAAGAAATATTAATCCTTCTACAGATTAACATAGTCAGGCTAGATTGCTCGGGCTAGCATAGATTATGTCCTTTGCCTAACTAAAAAATTAAAAACTTAATAAAAAAAAATGATACACACTAGTTTGTGGCAGTGATTAGCGGATATTTGGTTTTGGATCAATAGCTGTGATCAATAAGTAACAACTTAGCTATTCACTGTTCTAATTTAAATAATTGAAAATACTGTATTCGGCTGTTGAGGCCGAGCTCTGCTACAAAAGAGAAGGAGTCTATATATAGACTGACGAAATAGATGTACTTTCACCGAATATAATGAAGATCTTCTTTCTATTAAGAACTGGGCGGATTCTTTTGGACTACTCGTAAACCCTATAAAGTCACAAGCAATTATGTTGGCTAGCAACCGTATGATTAAAAAGATTGATTTGAAGGTGCTTCCTGAAATATTATTCAATGGGACTAAGATACCTTTTTCCGATAAATGTAAGAATTTGGGGTGATTATTGAGGGTAATTTGTCTTGGTCGGCTCATATTAATAATGTGAGTCAACGTTTACATTTTTCATATCACTTGCTCAAGCGCTTACAATATTTCCTACCGTTCAAAACTAAAGTTATGCTGGCTCAGTCCCTTTTACTTCCTATTCTCGACTACGCTGATGTCTGTTACTTAGACGCAACCGAAGAGCTACTTAATAAGCTAGAGCGCCTTCAAAATTTAGCCATTCGCTTTATATTCAGTCTGCGTAAATTTGACCACGTGTCTGATTATCGTAAGCAGTTAGGGTGGCTACCTATTCGCTTGCGTAGAAATCTACACATGCTTTCCCTTGTGTACAAAATTCTCCACTATCCCCAGTTTCCAACTTACCTTCGAACCCGTTTTAAATTTTGTGCCGAAAGCTCCCGCCCCAAGCGATCCTGTGTTACTAAAAATGTCCTTGAAATTCCTAAGTCCAATTCCGTATTTTTTCAAAAATCCTTTTCCGTTCGTGCTGCCAAGCTGTGGAATAGTTTGCCCGCTTCCATTCGTGAGAGACCATCCCTTACATCTTTCAAATGTCTTCTGAAAGAGTACTATCTGTCTAATTAATTGTATTCAATTATATAATTATTATATTATATGTATGTATGTATTTATATATATATGTGTATATATTTATTTATGTGTAAGTATGTATTTGTATATATATGCTTAATGATGTGTACATTTGAATACCAGGTTAAACACTTAATTACCCCTGCAATTTTAACGTCTTGCACCACTATTTGGGTTGGCTGGAAGAGATCGCTTTTAGAGATAAGTCCGCCCTTGTACACTATGTATAGCTACAATTGTTGTTTTTTTATTGTACAATAAAGTATTATATATAAATTAGAGCAAAAAAGACAATCATCCCCGAAAGAAAGGTACCTAATTTTCATGATTCTTTCTTTTATTATATATTTAGAGTTTTTAACTGAGATTCATATATAACATTTCATATACCTAAAACATCGTTCTAGAACATTTCCTGAATATCCGTTGAGTGTGGGTAGAGAAAAATAACTGTGGTAAATTGATAATAACAAATTTGGTCTTTTACAATAAAATATTGATTAATCATCATAGTATGCCTGGTGGGAAACCAATATTTATGCAATTAAATCCATTAACTACCTCTCATAACCGTTACATACATGGGGATTTAAATAAAGCAAATTAATATTTTAACCAGATCAAATCTTGTAATATTCTAGAATCAATAGTATCTTCATGTTTGTTTTCATTTTCTACATCACACTCTTGGCTTTTGAAAGTTAATAAATAGTAAAGTAAATGCCAAGAGAGTTGTTATTTGAAATGATTCATGTCATCTTCAGGGAACTATATTTGGGCTGAACATTACCCTCGTCACCCAGGGACTTCCAAGTGACCCAGCTGCATTAAATAGACCGCTGATCTACCTTAAATCCTAATTGAAGACGGCGACTTGGTAAGCCAAGGACAGAGAGTAAACTAACCCAAACACGGCCATCTAACCACGGTTACCAGTTGCCTGGACCAGTTCCTGAAGGACTCCTGAAGGACTACCGGAATACTGATTTTTTTATCCTCGGAATACCGTCTTTTAATCTTTTACATTATAAATTTCAACTTAAAACCAATATCGATCAAACGGACCTATAAACCCTGCCTGTACCTATATTAATTTAAGTTCTTTAATATTTTTAAGTCATTCTATGTATATGAATTGATAGAATTGACAGTAATATTGTTGCCTAGTAAACATTAGTGAATTGAATTTTGTTTAAACTCCATGTGAAATAAAGATTTTGTACTCATACTTCTAGTGATTTATTGGTATAAATATTGTTGCATAGTAAACATTTGTGAATTGAATTTTGTTTAAATTCCATGTGAAATGAAGATTTTGTACTTATATTTCTAGTGATTTATTTGTATAAAATATTGTTGCATAGTAAACCTTAGTGAATTGAATTTTGTTTTAAAACTCCAGGTGAAATGAAGATTTTGTACTTATATTTCTAGTGATTTATTTGTATAAAATATTGTTGCATAGTAAACCTTAGTGAATTGAATTTTGTTTAAATTCCATGTGAAATGAAGATTTTGTACTTCTATTTCTAGTGATTTATTTGTATAAAGTATTGTTGCAAAGTAAACATTAGTGAATTGAATTCTGTTTGAATTCCCTGTGGAATAAAGATCTTGTACTCAAACTCTTAGTGATTTATTTGTAAAGATCCAACTATTTCATAAAATAAATAAAAATACATTACAACGTGTGAAATTAAGGATAACATCTGAATTGAACAAAGTCTGACGTTACCATACAACAAAATAAAAACAAAATTCTTACACAATCTGTTGTGTCGTTAGGACCTTACAGACCCATTTATCAACCAACGAATAATGTACCATGGACCATAGCAAAGGAAATTTACTGAAAAATATAGTTGATATAGCGACCCGCCCCGGCTTTACACGGGTGCAATGCTTATGTAAATGAACCTACTACAAAATGTCCTTATATACAAAAAAAAAACATGCTTATTTACGACATCACATTAGAAACATCTAAATTTATCAGTGTTTCTCTACTATATTATTGTTACGAGCTGGGGTCAGTAAATTAAACGGCGGTCTACCAAAACACTGAACTTTTATTAATTAGTACACTAACAGTCGCTAATCACTTCACTGAAAGCACTGAAAGTCGCTTCTTAGTTCTCCAATATCACTTAGATGTTTTCGCACTGTATCGCAAAACAATCTCCTCCCGGCGGCCGGACACAGCCTTATATAGTCCCCTAAGGTACTTGCCACTCTTGCCAGAACATTCGCGGATACACTCGAATGTGTAGTCCAATACACAAGCGCGTAGGAATGACGTCGCGCGTTCGAGACGTTTCGAGTATAACTGTCTCTTCCTTGTGCTATCGAATATTCCCGTACTATCTTTCTCGAATATTCTGAGTTTGTCTATCTCATTCTAATGATGTTTTCTCATTCTAATACTTCTCGAATGTTCCAACTATATCTGTCTCTTTCTACTATTGCTATCTCTTTCACTCCTATTGAAATTTATGTCCTTTTACTGAAGTAGGCTTAATGGCTCATAAGGGGTCCTGAAAACGCCTGAAAACGGGTTTTCAGGTTATTGCGGCGTTGGATAGAGGGTAGCCTGAAACGTACTGAAAACATGTTTCAGGCGCCTGAAAACTACTGTAACTTGGGTGTAATTTAGATTTTTTAGTATGTGAAAGAGCTACTTCTGAAACGGCCTGAAACGACGTTTCAGCCTGCTGAAAACGTTTCAAAGTCACAGAAAATCACTTTTGAAGTTTTACTAAGCCACCGGCGTAACATTATGCATGTATTATACATACAAACGTTCCTTAAGAATCATTCTATCTATTAAAAAACCGCATCAAAATCCGCTGCGTAGTTTTAAAGATCTAAGCATACATAGGGACAGACAGACGGCGGATAGCGACTTTGTTTTATACTATGTAGTGATTACTAGTTGCAACAAACTTTATTTAGAGTGAGAGCAGCGAGACATTTTCATTACGGCCCTGACGGCGCTTTTGGGATAAAATCAGTAGGTGGAAAACAATGCTTCTGTTTCAAATTCAGTCTGTAATTACTTCCATCTGGTGAAGTCTTTAATTGGAAAGGCCTTAACAGTTGTACTTTCTAACTGACATCACTGTCATTTTATTTCATTTTATAGTTACGCCGGTGGCTTAGTAAAACTTCAAAAGTGATTTTCTGTGACTTAGAAACGTTTTCAGCAGGCTGAAACGTCGTTTCAGGCCGTTTCAGAAGTAGCTCTTTCACATACTAAAAAATCTAAATTACACCCAAGTTACAGTAGTTTTCAGGCGCCTGAAACATGTTTTCAGTACGTTTCAGGCTACCCTCTATCCAATGCCGCAATAACCTGAAAACCCGTTTTCAGGCGTTTTCAGGACCCCTTATGAGCCATTAAGCCTACTTCAGTAAAAGGACATAAATTTCAATAGGAGTGAAAGAGATAGCAATAGTAGAAAGAGACAGAGATAGTTAGAACATTCGAGAAGTATTAGAATGAGAAAACATCATTAGAAAGAGATAGACAAACACAGAATATTCGAGAAAGATAGTACGGGAATATTCGAGTATTGTGTATCGAGAATATTCGAGTATCGAGACAGTTATACTCGAAACGTCTCGAACGCGCGATGTATTGGACTACACATTCGAGTGTGTCCGCGAATGTTCTGGCAAGAGTGGCAAGTATCTTAGGGGACTATATAAGGCTGTGTCCGGCCGCCGGGAAGATTATTGTTTTGCGATACAGTGCGAAAACATCTAAGTGATATTGGAGAACTAATTAGCGACTTTCAGTGCTTTCAGTGAAGTTAGTGTACTAATTAATAAAAGTTCAGTGTTTTGGTAGACCGCCGTTTAATTTACTGAGCCCAGCTCGTAACATTATTTTGGTCGAGTAAAAAGGATAGAGGAAAATGACTGAAGAAAACTGAATGATGCCCGGTTTCTGAGTACATTTTGTCAATGGTTTATCTGTTCAATAACGCTATCATTTCGATAACTCCCAACAATTCGTTTCTGAAACCGTAGAATTAGATAAACTCCGTTTAAACTTAGCTTAACCTAACTGACCGTTTAGTGCCGTTTATCGGTCCCATAACTTTATTTGACGTTTATGTATCTGTGGTTTATGTATGGCAAACAAAAATCTTAAGGCTATTAACGTGGTAATTTTATGTGAAATTAAATAGTGACAGCTACATTTTAAATTATTATATTTAAAAAAGACAATGAGATCTACAATATTAAATACGAGTAGTTCTTCAAAGTCGGATACAGAAGTACTGGAGTTCATTTCTGGAATATCTATACCCAGAAACTTATGAGAAAGAAGAAATTCATTTAAAATGTTAAAATAAAGTACCGCGACACTACAAAGTAAAACAATTAAACACAAACGAATTCAAAATCCGTGCGAAAGCATGCCATTTTTTTTTCATCTATAATCTTTTTATTTTATCGATTTATGCGTATGATTCATACAGGCAATACTATCGTAATGTTAAAAAATATTTCATAAAATAGTGTTTTAATACTTAATATCGATAAAAAAAATGTTATAAATGTTTAAATTGTAATTATGGATGAATTAATATAACAAAGTCAATTTTTATTTCATATTTTGTGAACAGACCCATCTAGTGACATAATTTAGAACTACTTAACTGTTTCATAGCTGTTGAAAGCACGGTCCCGCATTCAGAAACTCACTGACAGTTATGAGACGTTTATCTTTTCGATAACTTTGTTGAATCATTAGTTATTGAGAGCTTAGCTAAGGTATTCAGAAACTGGGCATGAGTCAATTGGTGGTAGATGACTGCGACGAACATACTTAATACAAATAGAAGAAAGAAGGCAATGTCAAAAGTATGAAAGTAGTAGTCAAAAATATTAATGAAAGTCGAGGAACCTAAGGAAGTATTTTTAGATCGCAGCAAGTGGAAAACTATGATCTCTGCCACGAGGAAGAGGCAAGAATATTATGTATATATGTTAATATGTGTGAACAATATCTTTATTTTGTCTTAAGAATTTCTGTGCTTTGATTAGAATATCTTTCTAGAACATAAGGACATAATAACATAAGGAGGGTATAAAATATAACTATACTAAATAATTATTAAGTCTGATTGAAAAATGTTCAACAAATTAGTTAGCTCGCGACTTCGACCAACAAAATCCTATCCTGTGCGCAACAAACAGAAAATCGCTGACATAACTGAACCTCTGCAAACAGTCCCAATTTACCAGTCCAACTAAGGTTTACATTGGACGCAATATTTTTATTTAGGGTCAAGATTTGTGAGCACAATATTGATTTTACATTGGTTTGAATAAAACCATTTCGCAGTTTTCATATACATGACAAAACAATGGAAGAAACTTTTTTTATTCGATTATGTAATTATGTTGTGCGAGAAAGGAGACTTTTAGAAAAATATATGAGAATTGGAGGAAAACACAGCTCTTGATATTGACCTTTATTTCAGACTAACTTGTCAAGTTGACAAGACAACGATAATACATTTATAACTAATGACCATAAATACTACGTGGAGTTCCTAACTCTACATTTAGAAGGGACTTTTAGATGCGGTCTTTAATTAATAAAAGACCGCATCTAAAAAAATGGTCGAACTCGGAAAGATTTGACTGTTCATCCGGGAGGTCTCTCAGCTGGATAGTGATTAGTATTGTCAGGTACGAGAGCATATAACTCACCACCGGGTCTTCGCATTGATAGTCAAGGGTTCTTCGTTAAATAGAAGCTTTCGCCCAAGATCCATCCAACACCGGATTACTCTATTTCATAAGTAATTAAAATCGTCGCAACGATTCACCGACATTCCATACCTTTCAGCTTCATGATTCACTGCTGGTTGGGTAGTGGTAGTAGTTTTATACCCCTGTATTTGACCCCAAAAATTCCTTTACTAGAATGGGTTAGAAAACAAGTACCGTGACCACAGCGCCAACACAAAAGAGCATTCGCTATAATTAAATTCAGATGGAAATATTAAAAATATTTCTCTAACTCGCGCTGTATCTTACAAGAAGTTATAAATTAAAACTGCTAGCACTGGTTCAAAAAGAATTTCTCACTGAAGTCGGGTGATATTGAAAAACTTTACTGAGAAGCGAATAACTTGAGTCTAAGTATTTTCTAGTTTACACTTGACTACCTCAACACCGCAACTTCGTCTGCAGTTTTAACAATGACAAATTTTTCATGAAATTTGACTGGAGTTAGCGAACTCTCTTACCGGGTACTCTGTAAGACTGTTTTTACCCACGATTGTTGCCTAGAAACAATCTAGTATCTATATATATATTCCAGCTTAGAATATATTATGTTTACGCCAAAACCTGTTTCGCGCTTGTTGCCCCGCTTTACATATTTATTCCTATTTATTGTGAGTGTGTCTAAACTGTGCCAGTGAGAGTATTGAAGAGAAGACAAGAACTCAGTGCGTAATTCGTATGGTCGGAGGTAAATGTGTAACTTTTTATAACACACTTCAAGAAAATATTACTGCTTTACCGTTTCATATATTTAAAGCACATATTAAAAATACTCTAATGAAAAAAGGGTATTACAAGGTCAACGATTTCTTGAATGATACAAATGCTTGGATGTAATTTTAACGATTTTTAATTTCCTGAATAATTAAACATGCTTGGATGTAAATTTTGCGATATATAATTTTAATGATTCTTTAATAAATTATATTTTTGTTTTGTACCGGACATATACATTTACATATCAGATTTGTTTAATGCGATATGACTCTTGTGACGGAAATATATATTTGTTAGTTGTTTTAACTTGTATCGGAGGTTGGGTTAAGACCGTGTATCTGAAGCCGGCTTCCAACTGACGACTCTGTAATGATACAGGGAGAAAACAAATATTTCCCTTGCTGGTTTTTTTGCTGCTTCTTTCCAGTACGAGGTCTCTCGCCGTAGACTTGTGAACCAATGGCGTAGCATCTTTGACATTCAAAAGTGAACGTAAAATCCTGTTAAAAAGACGCTAATGAGTAAGGGCTATTACAAAGTCAATGATTATTTAAATGATGCTTGGTGTTGATTTGAAGACATTACATTCTAAAGAGTAAATATTTGTTTTCCCGTGTAAATTGTAAACACATACATACATTGTATGATAACGACATAATTTATTGGAAATGTTGTTATTACTTTTGATAAGGCTTCTTATCAGCTAAAAATACGTCCTGAATGGGTGGTAGGAAAAGAAATTTGGACGATTCAAAAGAGCAGTGCCGGTTTTAGCACTACCAGCGCCCTGGGCGAGATATGTACGACAGCACCGATACTAAATCTTGGTTACTTTGAGACAGATGGCAATGTGAAACTAAAATTTCTTTGATAAACTGTGAAACACTTTATCTGAGAAATCCTATTATTCGCAGCAATTAAACGCTTCAATCCTATGTGGTCACAGAAATGTCCAAAGCTTGTCGAAGTATAACCCGACCAACTCATGTAATCTAATTTCAATTTGTAAATGAAACGCTATCGCCCGGGCCAGTCCTGGCTATCTCGACCCTACCTCGTTTGGTGTCCGCGCTGATTAGGCGGATAATGCCGGCATAATGTGCCGCTTAATGTCGAGTGTTAGCTGGCTGTGTTTAGCGATAGCGTTGCATTTCTTCTGTCTTTTATAATTAGGGATCGGATATTAAGATAAATATTCAGGTAGGTATGTATGTTAGTTATTATTAGAGATCGGATAGTCGCATGCATATTTACCTAAAGTTAGTTAGCTGGTCCCAATATTAATGTACGGAAGTGAAAGTTGGGTTTGGGAGAAACGACATGAAAGCAGAATAAATGCAGTAGAAATGAGAACTTTGCGGAGTATGGCAGGAGTAAAACTGAGTGACAGATTGTATAATGAAGTAATTAGAAAGAAATGTGGTTTGAAAGAGGATATCGTGACAAGAATAGAGAAGGGGATGCTTGGGTGGTTTGGGCATGTGGAACGGATGGATGAAAGTAGACTGACCAAAATGATTTATGAAGCTGGAGTGAGTGGAGATACGGGACGAGGAAGACCTAGGAGAACATATTTCGAACAAATCGAAAGTGTCCTCAAAAAAGGCCAGGTCAGAAGTACCCGCAATCGTCGAGCAGGTATGAGGAATGTTATGAAAGTGGATGAAGCGAAAGAGATATGTAAAGACCGTAGCAAGTGGAATGACGTAATCTCTGCCTACCCCCATGGGAAAATGGCGTGAGTGTATGTATGTAGTTTAAGACAAAGTATGGAAACGGCTTTTTATTGTTTTGTTAAACAAAATTTTTCACCATTTCTGTTTTTTTATTCAATTATTTAATTGATTATTGTTTTAGTCAAACTAGCTCATTACTTTCGTATAACACTCTTCATGTAATAAATCGTACATTCATAAATCGCACGGGGAACTGAAACTAAACTTCATGTAAATACGTATGCATAGTTGTATAAATGAACCCGGAGTCTCGGTCTTTTGAAAATAAATACCACGTGCTAATTTAGTATTTTTCAAACAATATCACTAAGTTAAATTTGCAGACCCGTATTTTCCCGGGATTTTTATTTAACAAAATGTATTTTAAAAAGCCGCTTCCATAATTTGTGAGCCAAAAATTAACTTTAGGTAAATATGCATCCGATTATCCGATCTCTAGTTATTACAGAGAGATGTTTACATCGAAAAACAATAGCGATCATTGGATCAATGAAATTATTTGTATGACACAAATATAATAGAATAAGAAGTACTTGTAAAATAAAAACACCAATAAATTTTATGTAGTTAGTGTTTTAGACTTAAGAAGAAACCGGCCAAGCCTGAGTCGTACTCGTGAAGAAAAGGTTATCTATAAAAATAATTATCTTTAAACATTGATGTATTTTTAATCATTATTAAGTATCCATGTGTATATGTATGTTAATATTAGTTAAGAGAATTGTAATAAAATATTTTTCAACACACTTCCTCATAAAGTGGCTCTAATCCCATGGCAATTAGGCACATAATGACACCTATAATCAAACTGTGACTTTTTCATTACTATTATTCACGAGTGAGTAATAGTTTTTTTTTAATGTTATTGGTTGAGTTACGCTTACATTTGCGCTAAAAAGCTATCCGCGAAAAGCCCAAAAAAAAGAAACCTCATTTTTTAGTCTATGGCCGATGCGCGCGCATAGGAAAACTGATTAATTTTTCCCGCCATTACGAAACATTTTTCACAACTCGTCTCGTTTTTTCTTTTGAAGTTATTTAGTTAGTTATTAATTAAGATGTCTGCAAATACAATTTATGAAGAAAATGGTTTTTTATTTAAGTATTATTTTATTCAGAAGTGTGTTGAAAAACGCTGTATGATACACGTGTGTATTGATGATTACCGTCCTCGGCTCGGAGGGTCTTACCCTCGCCTGAAGGCTCGGGCCTCAATGCGCCTCAGCGGTAATCACCAACATTACACACTTGTACCATAATGTACTATAATTAAGAATTATAAAGGGCATAGACTACGAGTCCGTGGAGTAGCAAATGTATAATAAAAAAAAACATTAATGTATGGGTCTCATTTGATGTTGTCCTATTTGATACATGTTTTATTTGAATTTTATTGATTACTAGCTGCTGCAGCAGCAGCTGTGCCCACGACTTCGTCCGCGTGGAATCGTAATTTGAGGTAGCATTCTTAATTATTATTGAAATTGGTGTTTCTATACCAATTTCTATGATTCTTTCTTATGAAATAGTAATTAATGTTAACTTTTTTTAATCAGGGGTGACTGAGAATATCATAAACGTAGGAGTAGACAAATACAATCAGAAAGCTTCAAACTGCTAAGCTGTCGGCTCAGCAATTTGAGAGTTATTTTCTAGCGTTTCTATGTAATATACAGTGTAATATCCCAAATTTTCTTTTTTCCTTGTTTCGTGTATGTGAAAAGATTTTTATATATTGTAGTTTACTTTTACATTAGTTTAAGTAACTTTTAAAATAGGTATTTATAAATAACATGTTTGTCATTTAAATATAAAAGATAAAAATTTGCCCAGCCCAAAGTAAGCCCTGTAGGGCTTGTGTTATGGAATCTAGGGTAACGGATATACGTACATACATATAAAATGTTTTTGATAGAAATATATAATAGCAACCATGATCAAAGTTCGAATGCTCAACATCTGCCTCCACCGGGATTCGAACCCGGGACCTCGGAGATGACGACACCTTGAAACCGGCGTACTAACCACTCGACTACAGATGTCATCAACTAATATGACAAAACTGAAGAGCTTATGCAAGGATTGGTGCATTTTTTAATTAATAGGCCAACGGAAGGTAATGAAAAAAATGAACATAAGTACAGGAAACACGTCTAACCTATATACCTGAGAATTTTCCCTAAACACGCCAACACAAGGCGCCGCGGAGCGCAATAATTTCCCCTGGGCTTATTTATAATAAATAATAAGAAACCATACAATTACCGGGAACCCTAACTCGACTCGCAACTCTCTCGAAGAACGCCAATTAACTCGACTTTAAATAAACACCATTATATTTATTTTTCCACTCGAACGACTCTCGCATGTGAGGGGGGAATCGCCAATTTTTCGTGCGTACTAAAATAATAATTCAATATTCCTATTAAATTGTTACGCGCGATGGCACACACAATTTTGTTTTCATGCGTGATTGGATCCAATATATCGAATGAAAAGGGCAATGGGGAATAGTGCAGCTCGAATCCGTAGGACTTTGATGATTCTATTTTTTATTAAAGAGATAAATACTGTGTACAAAAATTGTACTAATTTTCAAATGCATAATTTAAACACAAGAAATAAAAATAAACTTGCCGCTCCAACGTACAGGCTACAAAAAACTAGAGCTCGTTTATGGGCAAATGTATAAAATTTTATAACAAGATTCCACATAGTGTAGCTGAATTGCTCCTTCATAAGTTCAAGGTACATGTTAAAAAGACGCTAATGAGTAAGGGCTATTACAAAGTCAATGATTATTTAATTGATGCCAATGTTTGGTGTTGATTTGAGGATACATTCTAACGTGTAAAAAAAATTTGGACGATTCAAAAGAGAAAAATGCAATCGGTGAAATATATATATATATATAATATATATATATATATATATATATATATATATATATATAGCTCAGAGGCACTACTATTATCGAAATTAATCTGAAAAATATCTACGCTAATGAGGAATTTAATACCAGACCTTCCGAATACCACCTGTAGCCTCACAATTAAATCATAGTGGTGTCTTTTGAAACTCCGATCCGACTGTTTTCATTGTACAGAAATAGTCTACTGTTTTCACTCAATTATGAATTTCTTCTACACATCATCTGGTTGTTGTTGAACGTTCATATTACAGCAGATTTCAGTACTTTACTTCAGTGGATATCAGGGAAGTTTGTTCGAATAAATTATTCGTACTACTGCCGCCAATAAACGCATATAGTCTTGACATATTGTAAAGACTATTATTATAAGCTGTGGTTCTAGTTCGCTCTTGTAGCTTCGTCGTTTACTTGTAGCCTCTGAAGAGAAGAGGTTGAGAATCCTCGTGGATACCACCGCAACCCAGAGCCAGTGGTGATTAAGTAGGAATCCAGACAAATCAAGGCGACTCGACCCAATTGACATACCGACTAAACTCCCGGCCGTTGGTCCTAATGACCTCTGCCTATGACTTGATCTGACAAGAATGTCTCTGTTCGCTTATATAGTTCTACCATGCCTACTTCTACTAAGATCGCGATAGCGCATCGCATGGCGAAGTTTAGGTGATTATATAAAGATCGTGACGACGACCTTTAACCCTGCTACTCGACATTAGATGGCGCTACCGACACAAGGCTCGGTACCTTTCCCAAATATTCTTCAATTTTCTTGAACTTTCCATAGCCTTCCAGGAAGTTCGATGTACTTTAATCGCTTCTACGATATACTGAAAAGTTCTCGATTGTTTTCGAATATTCCAGAATAAGTTTATTCCATAGCGCGTATGTGGGGCTCTCCGGTAGAAGACCGGCCTACCCACTAAAAACCCCCCGGTGTCCTTCCAGCCCATATCGGGGCGCGTGGCGGGGTGCGCTCTCGCGATTCTACCACCACACGCCCACTTCTTCACTTGTTACCTAACCTAACCTACTTCAGATACGCGCTGGAGGAGTCGAAGACGCTGAAGAGGGAACTGAGCAACCGCGGTCGAAAATCTCTCCAACCTATACGAGCTCGTTTTATCCTTGGCGGACTCAAGAAACAGGCATAGGCTGAGCTTGGAAGTGGAGAGATCTCGTGCCGCCAGAGAACTGCTACGTGTGGAGCGAGCCCACAGACAGCAACTAGAGGAGGAGAGAAAGTTGGCGGAACAGAAACTAACCCAACAGAAGGAAACCGCGGCCACCACCTCGAATACCCTAGAGGACATCCAGAACTGGATATCCCTCCAGATGGGCGGCTTAATCAAAACGGTTAAGGCCGTCCAACTGGAGGTTGCACCAGTGCAAATAGAAACAACACCAACCCAAAGTCGGGACGTACCAGACCTCAGGCCAGCGCTGGAGGAAATCAAAATAAAGTTGGGAGATCTCTCTAATGAGATCTTCTACCTAAAACAGAACACCGACAACACACCGAAGAAACAACAACAAGAAGAGCGCTCCCCTTCGCGATCGCCACCGGAAAGACCAAGCAGAGGAAACACAGAAGAAATTCTCGCCGAAATGTCTAAGGACATTGCGGCGATGAGCATTGTAGTAAGGGAGCTCTCGGCGTCCTTTGCCTCACATAATACAATCATCGACAATATACAACACACCACGGAGGTGGTTAAATCAGAAACGAATGTTCTCAAGGAGAGAACAAGGGACATCCTCCGTGAAATAGAGGAAGTTAAGGATATCGCGTACTCCGGAGGACCAACAGGACCGGCACAAATGGCTCTAGGCTCAGAGATGGTCGCCTCTGATACGGCCGCCCAGCTGCGGGATATTATTACCCCGCTGAGGGACGACGTTGCGGGGATGGCGGAAGAGTCGAGAGCCATAAGAACAACACTAACTTTTATTAATTCGGCACTAAAGCACAAACAGCCACATCAAGACCCCAAACCACAACCAAATAACAGGAACACCTACGCAAATATAGCCGCCAAACCCAAACATACACTTATAATAACGCCCACCGACTCCACTACAACCGGGGAGAACACTATAGAAAAGATAAGGACATCCCTGGATCTAACCCAGACAGGGATACAGATATCAAGGGTCAGAAAAGCCAAAAATAGGAAAGTGGTGCTAAACTTCGAAGATGAGAAGAATGCATCTACGGCCACAGCAATGCTGAAACTACAGCCAGACATAACCGTACAGACTGGGAAAATGTTAAACCCACTTATCCGAATAAACAACACCATGGCATATATGACACATAAAGAAATAACGGAGCACATCTACGCGCAAAACAAACACAATTTCGAAGGCCTCCGACCGGAAGAGAAACACCTTTAACTCAAATACCGGAAAAAGGCGCGCAACAACCTACAGTGCCACCCGGTACTGGAGGAAAACCCCGAGCTGCATAGGCGATTACTGGCAGCAGAGACAATTCACGTAGGGATGGGGAGATGTAGGACCAGTGACCAATCACCACTTGTACAGTGTGCGAAATGCCTAGGTTTCGGGCACACCAGGAACCTGTGCAAAGAAAAAGAACAGTGGTGCAACTACTGCGGTGAGGCACATAACTGGCAAGATTGCCCAGCCAGAAAAGAAGACCGCCCCCCATCCTGCAAGAATTGTAACATTAAACACACAAAAGAAACTAACAACAACGTCACCCCCCACATGGCCTACAGCGACGAGTGCCCGGAAAGGCAAATGTGGGACGGTATAGCGCGGTCGAGGGTCGCATACCTCTGCTGAAGACAATAACAGGCCTCCCATCCCCCAGCGCACAACAGGCATAAAGTTTATACAGGCCAATCTTCAGAGATCTCGAGCAGCAACAACAGAGCTGCACAGGGCGGCGGAGCTGCAGGGAGCTGCAGTAGCACTGGTGCAGGAGCCCTATACAGGCTCGGCAGGCACAGTCAAGCAGCTACCCGGCACAACCGTCATCCAGTGCACACTCGGCCGCCAAAAGCCTGTCAAGGCCGCCGTGATCGTCTTCGGTGGCGAGCTGAGGGTCATTCACGACCCTCAGATCGTCACTGAGACGGTTGCGGCGGTATTGGTAGAAGCGGGGCCTCTGAAGATTGGAATCGTGTCTACGAACGAGGGGCCTAGACAGTGGGCTATCGGACGACGATCCACCATTCACCCGGGCAGAGGTTGAGGCTGTGCTCAAAGCACAAAACCCGAAGAAGGCACCGGGGTCCGATGGCTTCACTGCCGACATCTGCGCCAGAGCGATCCGCTGCGACTGGGGAGTGTTCATGGCCATAGCAAACAATTTTTTTTTTTTTTTTTTTTTTTATTTATTTATTTATTTGCGAGCATGTAGGTAGGTATACATTAGGTCTTATATTAAGTACTCAAAATTCCCTTACAGGCTGCCTACTTCAGGCGTACAAATAACTTTAAAATTAAACTAATTATACAAAGTTATCAATCAAAATTAAGGTGAACAAATTAAGATTACATACGATTGAATTGATTTTATAATTTCAAATTAATACAGTCATATTTAAAATTAATACAGTCAAAATACACAAGATGTCAATAGAAGGATGTCAATATTAAAGGGTCCAAATTATATCCGAATTCAAATACCTAATAAACGATTAAATGTATATAGTCAATATTAAATAAATTCAAAATTAAATTATTTTCACATGTATACAAGTCTTAAATTGCGTACAGTCTAACCTAAACATTTTCCAATTAATAACTAATTACCCTCTATCCTCCATAAACTCTTTCAAGCTATAAAAACAGTTGTTTATTAACCATTGTTTGGTCATTCTTTTGAATTGTCCTAATGTTAAATTTTCGTCTTTGAACTTATCTGGTAATTCATTAAAAATGTCAATACACATAATAAATACATTCCTTGACACTGCCGACAGTTTTACACGAGGTCTTTCTAGTTTATATATATATTGTTTACGTATCGTACCATAAGTGACGTCTTGTTTCTTTACGAAGAAAGTCTTATGCTTAAATACAAATAAACATATTTCGTGTATATATAAGCATGGTAATGGTAGAATATTATGTTTTTTAAAGTAGGGTCGGCAGGAATCAGTTATTTTAATATTCACTATTGCCCTTATACATCGTTTCTGTAACAGGAATATATTATGAATGTCTACAGAATTCCCCCATAGAATAATTCCATAACGCAAAATACTGTCAATGTAACCATTATAAGCTGTAAGCGCCGCATTTACAGATGCCGCCTTACTGACTTTCCTTAGAGCATATACGAAATTGTTTACTTTGGTACACAATTTATCAATATGCGACTTCCAGTTACAATGACAATCTACATTTAGACCCAGAAATTGTATATGCTCAACCTCTTCAATGATGCTACCGCTGGCTGTAACATGTAAGGGTTGAGGATTTCCTTTGACCGTTCGAAACTGAATATATTTAGTTTTCTCTGAGTTTAATTTTAAATTATTAGATTTAAGCCATGCCACAGCCTGCGATAACACATCATTCACCTCATCATTGTATGCGGCTACGTCGCCACATTCAACGATAAGGGTTGTATCATCTGCAAATAAGATACACTCCTGAGATATATGTTTGGGGAAATCGTTGATGTATAATAAAAACAGTAAAGGACCCAGTATGCTGCCCTGTGGAACACCAAAGTGATTATTTCTATAAGAAGACCTATATGGCAAAATAGTTTTTGTTTTAGGGCAATATCTTTTAATCTCAACGCACTGCGTCCTATCACTTAGATATGATCTAATCAATTCAAGTGCAGGTCCTCGCACACCATATCTAGATAATTTTGTGAGAAGTCGCTCATGACAGACGAAATCGAATGCTTTAGACATATCCATAGTACTGCTATTGGTTTCTTTTTATCTATACAGTTCATTATATGTCTTATTAATTTAAATGCCGCTAACGAAGTACTTCTACCTTTTCTAAACCCATTTTGTTCCTCCGTAATAATATTATTTTTCTCAAAAAAATTATTTAACCTAATAAAAATTACCTTTTCAAGTATCTTTGAAAATATTGGTATCAGAGTAACGGGTCTATAGTTTTCAATTTTACTTTTTCCACCTTTCTTGTACAATGGTTTTACAATTGACTGTTTGAGTGAGTCTGGAAATTTGCCTTGCCCTAAACATAAATTAACCACATACAAAAACGGAGCGGATATATATGTAATAACTTCCTTAATTATGTCCGTTCTTATGTCGTCATACCCAACTGAATTAGAATTTTTTAATGATCCAACTACCTTAATAAACTCCTTCATGCCTACTGGGCTTAAGAATATACTTTGTTCGATATTATCCATTTTAAGGTCATTTGCTATCGATTTATCACAATTATCTTTGACAATATTTATAAAAAAATCATTAAAAATATTAGATATGTGTTGAGGATCAGTTATGTCAGAGTTACCACATGCTATTTTTTCTATAGTATTACCGCTAAAATCGGGTGTAGTATATTTTTTAATGACTCTCCATGTAGCCTTACAAGTATTGTTTGTGCTAGCAATATATTTTGCGTTTTCTGACCTATAAAAACTATTTATACATTTTTTTAATATTTTTGAATACCTTTTATATATATGTTTATGATCTTTGTATTGTCTACTTTTGATATACAGTTTTCTTTTATATGTACAAGATCTTTTAATTCCTTTAGTTAACGGTTTAATTTTATTTTTATTAGAAACTTTAATTTTGCATACAGGAAAGCAAAGATTATAGAAAAGAGAAAATAAATTATAAAATGCACTGAAAGCTTGAGATGCGTTCTCTTTGTCGAATACTTCTGCAAAAGAAAGAGACGACAAACATTCCTGAAACTTTCTACGGTTATCTTTACAATAGTCTCTTCTATATTCATACCACCATGTTATAGGCGAATGTAGACGCTGTCTTATCGGAATGAGAATAGATTGAGCCGTATGATCAGATAAACCTAACTCATGAACGCGAGCCGGAACGCCTTGAACATTTGTAAATATATGATCTATACAAGTTTTTGATGTTGTCGTAATCCTAGTAGGGCTTAGAATGGTAGGATGCAAATTGAAAGTTTGAAATATTCTTTTTAACTCGGTTGCAACTTTGGTGTCCTTCATAAGATCAATATTAAAGTCTCCACATATGACATAATTTTTCCTACTTCTATTCCTACCGACTGCAATAAATCGCACAATTTATTATAAAACGTTGAAGCTGTTGATGTTGGTGTTTTATTTGTATATATACATATCAATACAATACCATAGTCAATAAGGTTTATTCCACAACATTCGAAGGCGAATGGAAGTGCAATTGATTCTAGTTCTTTTATGACTGTATAGTTTGTATTTCTGCGAACTAATATTGCCACACCGCCTCCCTTACTTTTTTTTCTAGAAAAAGTAGTGGCAACTTCAAAATTTTTAAGTTTTACATTGAATTCTGACCCTTTCCTAAGGTTTGTCTCACATAAACATATAGCATCTACATAAGTACCTTTATCATTAAGTTCGGATACTGAACAATATAATTCCTCCTGTTTATGAAGAACCCCTGCAATATTTTGGTGTAAAATACCTACGTAATTATTTTTATTATAACGAGAGGGGACGAAAAAGATTATTTTCTAAACGAGACGTATTTGGTGATGTTTGCTGGTGAATAGGAGAAACTTCATTGAGCAGTGAATAATATTTTCTGATATCATATGCTGTATTTTTAATGTTTTGGAATACTATGTTTAAGCCGTGATTGTTAATGGAACCAAATCTGTTGTGAAACATCGTATTGTTATACTGTAGGTCGCGGTTAGAGTCAATTACATAGGCATACTCATGGGTCATTATGTCCGAATATAAAACGTTGTTAAATACTTCTACTCTCCAGTTAAAAATATTGGAAAATCTAGAACATTTGTATGTTGGAAGACAAATGAGAACATTGGTGTGTTTAATCTTAATTAGCTCTTCCGTAGATGCTTTATCAAAGTATAATAGTCTGTAGTCGTATGGAAATCAGCCTCCCCTACAAGTATAATGCAGTAATCTGTCATTGTAAAGTTTGCCAGTTTCACGTCCATCCCTTGTACAAGTTGCCTTATTCCACAATTTGGCATGAGGTAATGACACACATACCACCTAAAGTTGACATTGCTATCGATCTAGTTTTGTTATATTTGTTACAGCTTAGCAAGCAAATCTTGTGTTTGAGCTCTTGGTGGGGTGAGTTTGTTATAGTTCTATGCTGTTGTTTTTCCGGAATTCGCAATTTATCATCTAATTTAATCTGCGTTTTAGTATTATTTTTTCCCGGCGATATGTTCTGAATCTGTGGTTGTGACGCCATGATCCCGGTTTCGTAATCTGTCCTTGAATCATTTATTCCAGAGATCCGATTACTTTTTTTCGTGATACGTTTTCTTTTTTACTATGACTTTTCGGAGTTGATTGAAAAATTTTTGTCAACTGTTGATTTTTGAATCTTTTCTTGATATTATATCCTTAAGGGAAAAATTTTCATTCAACAGTCCCTCGATTTCGTTCTCTGCACATGTGAGTTTTGATTCTAACTGGGATACTTTTGCTTTGAGTTCTTCAATTTCTTCCCACATATGCACGTTATTTTCCGGACAACTACGATTGAACACTGTATCGCCAGCTGATGACTCCGAATCTGTTGTTGAATCCATATCTCTAGATTGAGAAGTAGTCGATTTTTCATTATTTTCCTTTTTCTGCGTAGTGATATTCGAGCTATTACTTGAAAGGGTCGATTCGGGAATAGTTACTTGCAACTTATTTACCGCAACTGACTTAGAAGTAGTCAATATTTCATTATTTTCATTTTTCTGCGTAGTGATATTCGAGCTATTACTTGAACAAGTGCTTGGCGATGGGCTACTTTCCGTCGCAATGGAAAAATGCTCACGTAGTTATTCTCCGCAAACCTGCAAAGGATGACTACACTCAACCGAAATCTTTCAGACCGATAGGACTGCTATCGGTGTTCGGAAAGATCGTTGAGAAACTTTTGATAGGCAGGCTGCAGTGGTACATCTTCCCATCTCTGAACGAACGGCAGTACGGATTCATGCCTCAGCGCGGAACCGATGACGCCCTCTACGACCTAGTAAACCACATAAAATGTCAACTGCGTGACAAGAAGTCGGTACTAATGGTTTCGCTGGACATAGAGGGCGCCTTCGATAACGCGTGGTGGCCGGCTCTCAGGCAACAGCTCCTGAACAGGAGATGCCCCAAAAACCTGTACAGGCTGGTGGATTCCTATCTCACGGAGAGGAAAGTAACGGTGAATTATGCAGGGGCACAGCACGAGAAGAAGACCACCAAAGGCTGCATTCAAGGATCCATAGGAGGGCCAACGTTTTGGAACCTGATCCTTGACCCCCTGCTAGTAGAACTGTCGAGGGAGGAGGTCCACCAGCAAGCTTTCGCGGACGACGTGGTGCTTGTGTTCTCTGGCTACTCCATACCCCAGATTGAGGAGAACGCCAATCGGGTGCTAGATAAGGTAGTTCAATGGGGGGACCTCAATAAGCTGAGGTTCGCAGCACAAAAGACCTGTGCCATGCTGCTTACCAAAAAGCTCAAGTACGAGGCATGTCAGGGACCCGGTTGGCGCTCGTGGACTCCGTTAAAATCCTGGGACTAACAATAGACAGGAACCTAAACTTCAACCGGCATGTGAGAGCGGTTTGTAAAAAGGCAACTGCCAACAAGCAGCTCGCATGCGCCGCGAAGGTAACCTGGGGCCTGAACGGGGAGATCACAAGAACAATATACGTGGCCGTGATTGAACCAATTGTACTGTACGGGGCATGCTCCTGGTCGGAAGCTGCAAAACTGGAAATGAATAGGAAGCCACTGGAGGCGCTCCAGAGGAGTTTTGCCCAGAAAATATGCCGAGGCTATAGAACCATTTCGGCCACATCAGCCCAAATTCTGTCTGGCACTCTACCTCTGGACCTACGGATACAAGAGACCGCGGCCCTGAATGAGGCGAAGAAGGGCATCTCCACCAGCTACCTCCCGCCGGGAACAGAGCTCGAGCAGAAACGAAGACACTTAGACCGCACCCACCCCGCCAAGCAGGGGACGATCAAATACGAGCTCCTCGAAAAAATAGACGACAGCACCCGGGAATCCCTCCAGAGGGCGGGACCGCTGGTGTACACCGACGGCAGCAAGCTGGAGGGAGGCGTGGGAGCGGCCCTAACATGGTGGGAGGGGGATCAAGAGACAGCATGCGACACCTTCATCCTCGAGCAATACTGCACAGTCTTCCAGGCGGAGCTTTACGCGGTTCATAGAGCGGTGAAGATGGCGAGAGAGAGTGGAAGGGAAACCGTCAGCGTGTTAAGCGACTCTAGATCGTCGCTCGACATGCTGACGGCCCCAGGCTGTCTTCACCCGCTCGCCGCACTGGTACAACAAGACCTGGCAGAGATAGAATGGGAGGGTCGACAGGTGAGGCTGTTCTGGCTACGAGCCCATATAGGCACCGCAGGCAACGAGAGAGCAGACGAGCTAGCAAAAACAGCCGCCAGCAACAAGCCACTACAACGAAGACCCGACTACGGCGGGGTCCCGCTTTCGCACGCTAAAAATAACATCAGAAGGGAAACTGTACGAAAATGGCAGGATAGGTACGACACAGCCCAGACTGGTAGGGTGACAAGGGTCTTCTTCCCCTTCGTGGACAAGGCGTACACGATAGTGAGGGAGGTAAGGCCGAACTACCAGCATACCCAAATCCTAACAGGGCACGGAGGATTCGGCGAATACCTCTATAGATTCCATCTTAGAGACAGCCCAGCGTGCGAGTGTGACCCCGACGTGGAGGAATCAGTGTGGCACATACTGCTCGAGTGCCCACGCTTCCAGATGGCTAGACACGAATTGAAACAATCCCTGGACGTTAACCTAGAATTAAGTACTCTAAGAATCATATTAGAATGTAAGAAGTCTCGTCCGAGGCTACTAAATTTCATAGACACAATAGTAAAAATAACAACCCGCAGAAACAGTACTGTATTAACAATACCCACAGACACGCCTCGGACTACACGACAAGAAAGAATAGAAGTACTGAAACATGTCAAAACGGTGAACATCCTAACTATAGCACAACGAGGAACAAGGGGTCCGGGGATAACTCTCAGAGGTGTGGCACTGTTCATGGACACCAACAGTGAAAATCTGGGAATTGCTTTCTGCAGCGACTTGGCAAAAAATGTGACCATCTCCCCAGGGCTCGGGGCACTCCTACATGGAAACACAAAGAAAATCACTATGCGCCGCAAAACGTATAATCAGTTGCCAGAGGTAAATGTTGAGGGTTCCGTGGGCAGGATAGTGCGGAGGGACAACAAGACTATCGTGTTGTTCCCCACGCGACCCCACATTACCGAATTTGAACAGGCCTGCGCTGTGCTCACCGCAATTGGAAACAGGAGTACTCCAAACACACCACCCGGCAAAATTAGTATAGACGCAATGACGGTAGGCTACACCAACGGGGAGATGAAGGACATGGAAGGCATCATCCTGGCCTCGAAACACCACGAACTGGTGGTATACGAGGACAGAGGACAAGACCTGGAGTACCTACTGCCTAGAACGAACCCACCCGCCATCCCGTCAACCAGCGGAGAACCCCTAGCTAACCCGAACATAAGCGGCTCAGAGGAACTACAACTAAGAATGGAGCAAATGGAAAGACCAGTTAACCAAAACAGCAGTACTAATAATAACACCAGCCCAATACACGCTATTCTAGTGACCTTGGGAAAGGCACTACTTACAACTCCTCACAAAGCAACCAACAATTTAGGAAGGTTGCTGAGGAGACTAACATCGACACCTACTCGCACACACAGAGAGATAACCCGTCAGAAGTCAGAGCCTCCCGACACACATAAAGGAACAGCATCCATTCCAAAACTTCTCCCGGCCACCGAGCCGCGAGTCCACTCGATGAACGCCCTCATGGAATTTGCAGCATTCACGACGGCAACCCTAAGAACCCACAAAGAGACCTGTAAAACATCCTACAGAACTACCGTCGGGGAACTTGGGGAATGCCCACATCGTCGGCGGTGCTGCGGGATCTACTGAGAAAGGCTGAGGCCGCCGTTTACGACAATGAGCGCCGGATAGTCCTTATGGGCACCATGTTGGGGTCGTACATGGCGGCATACAGCGACACGAGGGGTTTCGTGGCTGCGAGGTCGGACAGGGTGGAGGAAGGGATGTATGACACTGCGCCGGATGATCCAGTGGTGGTGGTCGCCAAGTGCACGAGGGTGATGCTGGAGGGCAGGATTCTCGCCATGGCCGAAACCGTGGCGGGAGGGCTGCTCCGAGGCGAAAACCCGACGAGCTGGACGGAGACCACCTTCACATGGATCAACGGCGTCCCAGGATGCGGCAAAACACAAGTGATCATTTCCAACATAAACACAGACAGAGACATGGTAATAACAACCACTACCGAAGCCGCGGAAGACCTACGGGCTAAACTGGTGAGAAAACTGGGCGAACGCGCTAAACACCGAGTGCGCACCATGGCATCGCTCCTGGTAAATGGTCTCAGGAAAGAGGAACAGTGCAAAAGCTCTTTGTAGATGAGGCACTGATGAACCATTTCGGAGCGATAGTCATGGCAACCCAAATAATAAAGGCAGGGGAAGCGGTCATCATAGGGGATGTCAACCAACTACCCTACATTGACAGGAACGACCTCTTCCCCACGATCTACCACCGACCACACCTTATCACAAACATAACCCAACGGTGGGTATGCACGCACATAAACCCGCAAGACGTAGCGTACGCACTTAGGAGCGTCTATGACGGCATTTATTCGTCTAAAACCGGCGTGAGGTCCCTGGAGCTGAAGGGATGGGGGGAGACCGAGATCCCGAAAGAGACCAACACCCTCTATCTGGTCCACACACAGGCGGAAAAGGAATCCCTGATCCGCTTGGGGTACGGGGAACATACGGGATCCCGGACTCTAACCATCCACGAGGCGCAGGGATTGACCAGCGAAGCGATCGTGATTGTGCGTGCATCCCCACTACCCATCACCATATACAACAGTGTCCCCCACGCGGTTGTTGCTATCTCCAGGCACACAAAAACGTGTAAGTACTACACGCGATACTTTTCGGAAGATGCCATTGTAAGATTTATAATGGAGGCGGAGAGAGCAACAACCGCTGAAATCAAGAACCACAACCTACAAATGGCCATTAAATATGGAGACACAAACATTAGGGACAAATTACTACAAAGCCTCAAAAGGCCAGAGGCTTAGTCCCTACAATACAATATAACATAATATAATATAAGACATATTAGAAATACATAGACTAACTAATTACCAGGTATAATAATAATAATATGAATTTTAATAACATATATAATAATCGGTATAATAATAATATAAACAAATAATAATATTGTATAAAATTGTATAGAAAGAACAGCAAATTGCAGGAACGTGTGTGCAAGTGCAAGTGTATACCTACACAAAGGTATGGTACTACACATGCACGTGCATACAAAAGCAAGTGGTGATATCCTCCTCTCCCTCGCCCAGCGAGGGTACAGGATGGAAGAATCGCCAACAAACTACCACACCAAGCAACATAGCAATATCATAATGTAACATTAGCAAGTAAGAAACGTATGTAACACAGCAATATCAGAACGCGCAAAGAAAAATGTGAAATATAGAATGAAAAGAAATACAACAATGTGTAAATAGTAGCATAGCAATATTAAATGTAACAGAGCAATAGAGTATAGTGTAACATAACCACAACATCTAACATAGTGTATATAATATATATATAATATATATATATATATATATATATATTATAAATATATATATATATATATATATATATATATATATAGTTGAATACTTAGTTATAAGGAACAAATTAGTATAAGGTACTAAGATCATATATGACAAGCCCATCGGTCATAAATGTAACGGGGAAAAACATCAGCCCCCTGGTACCATTAACAAACTTATGGATTTTCGGAGAATGAGTGAAACAATATGAATTTATTAAGTCAACAATAAAAATAACTTTAAAAAAGTGCGGACCAAGAGTCTGCAGGCTGAAAAACTTATTAAAAAAAATGTTAAATTACCTTTGTGCATGACATTCCGAAGTTTTTACTTTTTAATAATGCCTAACAATTAATTAGTTTTTATGCTTGCAGTACAATAAAATTCGTAAGATGTGCGAGTAATTTTGTATCTGTATTAGAGGCACTTCTACGTTATCTGTGCTCCTTGCTTTTAAACATAATGGCTTCGCAACAAAACGTGAAACATAAAAAATACATTTATTGCATAGACACTTTATATGATTTTATAACGTAAAGGTATACTGTCATTACGTCACACGTAGTGACGTAGCAATTGTAGGGTTGCCTATCTTTCATATCTGATCCAAAATAAAACGTATGTTTATTTATTAGCATACCAACTGTACATGAATCAATACATAAGATTTTGTATTGCAATATTGGTATTGCTTTGATGTATTCTTTACATTTAACCTTTGTAGGTGAGACGACTTTATAAAGTTACAGATTAAAATATGAATAACCAAATTAATGTTGTCGTTATCAAATATTAAATATGGGCTACAGCTTGGGTTCTTCAAAAGGGGAGTAAATAGGTTTTTGAAGGGTCGGCAATGCGCGAGCGACACCCCTGGTGTTGCAAGTGTCCATAGGCTACGGTAACCGCTTACCATCAGGCGGGCCGTAGGCCTGCTTGCCACCATCGTGGTATAAAAAAAATTGTTATGACGTATATGCAATGTATGATGTTTTTTTTTTATTACTTATTGCTGTTAATTAGACATACTCTACTACTATACTTATGTTCTTTATAGGCTTTGTTCTTTATAGGCTCCTTAACGGAGAGTGCTCTGAGGAATTATTTGCAATGGTGCCTTCGTCACCTTTTTACCATCGCACCACCCGCCACCGCAGTAGAGTTCATCCATATCACCTGGAACCGATCTTGTCTAGTACAGTTCGGTTTCAGCGTTCATTCCTTCCGCGTACATGCAAACTCTGGAATGAGCTCCCAGCTGCGATGTTTCCTGAGCGCTACGATATGTCTAACTTCAAACGAGGCTTAAAAAGAGTATTTCTCTCCAGGTAGGCAGCGGCTCAGCTGTGCTCCTGGCACTGCAGATGTCCATGAGCGATGGTTACCACTTACCATCAGGTGGGCCATTTGCTCGTCTGCCACCTTATAGAATAAAAAAAAAGAAAAAAAAATACTCGTAACTTTAATAGCTTCACATTAGGAATTAGGGAAGTCGAAAACTTTACTAGGTCTTGCTGGGTAACAGACCTGTCAGGTTTCTATCAGGCAGGCAGTAGGCAAGTAGTTTAAGCTACACTGGAAGGTTTAAAATGAAAATATTATTACTTTTTACATACAGCTTGAATGTGTCGCCAGTATAATCAGCTCGTCAGGGGTTGCGCCGATGCAGGAATGACGATGCCGATGACGACCTCCATAGTCGAGTGGATAATACACCGGTTTCAGGGTCGCCATCTCTGAGGTCCCGGGTTCGAATCCCGGTGGGGGCAGATGTTTGAGTAATGAATGCGAGCATTTGTACCTTGGCTAGGCTAATTGGTGTAAGTGTAACAAATATATATTATATATATTATATTATAAGGAATTGATGCCGATATTTTTCATTGTAGTTTTGAGAGTTTAGAGTTTAATTGTAAATAATGTATGTATGTTTCTTCTTTTTACTTTTGTGTATGTTTTTTTTGTTTATCTTTGTTATTCCAACATATCAACGTGCCAGTTGTATATTTGCTGCACGTCTATAATATAATTAGTAGAATGTACATATATTGGGTTTCAACCTAGTTTTTAAGGTTTGGTATAGATTATTTTTGTTTTAATTGACGGAAACCTGATGTCGTACTTGTTATTAAATAAATATATCTACAAATAATAAATAAATCTTACTTATATATTTCATTTGAGATGTTGTTTAAATTTTTCTTAGGTGGATTACAAATATGTCAAAGTCATAGGATAGTTTCTGTTCTTTTGAAAATCACGTTACAGAAGTTGCCATAAACGCAATCATGGAAAAATCTTCTAATGTTTTATGCTCTAAGTTTAAGCACAGAATCGGATTAATCCAAACAATGACCCAATTTTCAACACCAAGAACCCTCGAAGTTAGAAGAGCTAAAAACAAAACTGCAAACTAGTTAAGCTGCAGAAAAATAATGATTAAAACTTCCGCAAGACGCAGCCGCACGCCGCTGCTTAATGAACTTACGAACTACTTGCAGGGTTGCTGCAGAACAGTTTTGAGTTCGGATCCGGTAACTTGGAATGAGCGTCTATTAAAGACAACTCAGGAGTGGCCCGCTTTATTACAGTAATTACGATATAAATCATACCAGTTGTATTTGAGTAGTTGTACTTAAGATTGCAGATTTAAGGAGATTTATAGAAAAGAGTGTAAGTATACATACACACATATACTCACTCCTTTGGAGGTAGGCAGACATCACAATTTTCCACGTACTATGATCCAAACATATTTCGCATGCTTCCTTGACTTTCTCCGTTTTCGTCCTCTAGGTTTTCGTCGAATCGAAGTCTTCGCAATATCCTGAATATTTACTGGCCAGAAAAAAACTCTACGAGCAGTTTTGGGAACGTTGTGATGTAGTCCGGATTGACCAGAAGATCAAACGCCGCAAATGGAGTTGGATAGGCCACACTCTCCGAAGGGATCCAAACCACATACCGAGGCAAGCCCTAGACTGGAATCCCCAAGGAAAGCGCAAACGTGGTCGTTCAAAACTGACCTGGCGGCGGACTGTCATTGGCGAAGCGAAGGCCATTCGAAAAACCTGGAGCGAAATCAAATGCAAAGCTCAAGAGCGTGCGGGATGGAGTCTCACTGTGGATGCCCTCTGCCCCAGCTACGGGAAAAAAGACCTTAATGATGATTCCTTGACTTTCATGAATACTTTTATGCACGCTCGTCAGTAATAGGTACGCTTGACCCTTTCTTCCCTTCCTTCAGTATATCACCATTTGGTCCAAGAATGTTTGTCTAAGTCGACCATTTTTTTTTTCGTTCCCCTAAGAAAAATGCATGAAGTTGCTTACCCCGGCTGTGACGAGCCAGCGGTTATGTGGGGCTCTCCTCCCCAGAAGGGGGAGGCCTACCCACTAAAAACCTCAGGGATGGCCTTCCTCAGGCATGTAGGGAGCCCCCAGGACGGCCAAGCGACATCCGGGAACCTCCAGCCTCCGCTCCCCTGCTGATACAGGAGAGCTTTCCTCGAGGGAGGCTACAATACCACTCCCATCTCCACCACCGACGACGCTCCCCGGCCACGGAAGTTTTAAATTTCTTTCGTCGAATTTGAGTTTTAAATTTCTTTCGTCAGTTGTCTTTCGTCCATCCTTTCTACGTATCTAAACCATCTAAATATTCTCATCTCTATTTTATTTTTGTTACTACATCTTCTTTCACACAGCCCATTATTTTTCCGTTGGGGAAAATTCATTGAGTTGCATACCCCGAGAATCGGTGGTTATGTGGGGCTCTCCTCCCCAGAAGGGAAAGGCTTACCCACTAACAACCTCAGCGATTTCCGTCACTACGCCTGGGCGCGACCGTTCGATCCCGAAGGAGAGCTGCATCGCGCCCTGACGAGGCCATGGGAACCCTTGCGGACACTACCATGACCCCGTCGGCGTATGGCGACGAGCGACCACTCCAGGCCACCACAAGGGTAGTCGCCGGATACCTTCGGCCATCCACCGACCCAAAATGTGCCCCCTAGACAACAACCACCCCCACTTAAAAAAGAAGGGGAACTTCGCCCGCTAGAAGCGGCCCGCTAGGTTGGACCCGGTTATCCACACACCCCCCCTCTTAGGGTGCCCTCTGCCAGACTACTAGCTGACATCGCACCCCGCACACAGCCCATTGCCCTTATCCCACTATTTCGCAATTTATACTTCATCGTCACTCCAGCTATTCCCCTCAAAACTCTTATTAACACTGTATTAATTTTGTTATTATCCTCCTTTTACCACACCCGTATCTATCATAGAGTCACAGATAAACTGTATATTACATTTAAAAAAATGAAATTTAAAATACATGGAATAAATATTCATTTCAAAAACGTAAATTTAACATTGTTTCGGGCTTTCTACCCTGGTTGGGTGAGGTAAGTCGACCTTTTTTCAATTCCCTTGCTGATCTTCTATAAAGCTGGACTAAATGTAATAAAAAGGCCAGGAAATTTACTGTCAAGGTCAAACGTAATTTAATAAATTATTTAATATTTTTATGTATTTTCTGTCATACACGTGAAGAGAAGATTTGTTAAAAAAATATTTAATGAAAACTTCTCTCACAGATCTGAAAGAAATTTCAAATGTGAAACAAGCAGAAAAAGGTTCTGTTTGTTTTGTGTTTAATGTTAACTCTGTGTCAAAGTATATGTGCATAAATTATTAAATAAATGAGATAAAACACACAGAGGAAGGGAAGCCGTAGAGTCAAAAAACAGGCCTTAAAAATGACATGTCCGATTAAGTTCGGATAGATGGCAACCCTAATCCTGTAGCTTTGCGCAAATTGGTTTCACCTTCCATGGCGATTCCACCAAACGGCTCATAATATAGAACTCGACGATGTTGGAAATCTGTAATATTTGAAATCAGACAGAGCTCAAATCTCGTTACGAAGAACTTTCCGAGAGAATGGGATTAAAATTACATCTAAACATAAGCACCGAAAAAGATTCCTTGGATTAATTTAAAATAAATCCTCGGGATCTCATAAAACCGTGGAAGCTCACGGTTCTTACGCTCGCTGCCCCTAATTCGTTCACAGAAATGAAACTGCCTTCTGGGTCCAAAGCCAACTCGATGTTTCCAGCGTTATTCGCTGTAACAATGGCCGAGGATGTGATATTGAAAGATTTTACGTTAGTGGCATTTATGGATATTAGAACCATACAAAACATAGATTATTTATTTTTTAAGTACCAGCATTAGGGAGCGTTCAAGTATTACGTAACGCAATTTTGAAGATTTTTGACACCCCTCCCCCCTTTGTAACACACTCAAGTGATCATTTTCACCCTAAAGTCGCAAAAAGTTATGTTATAATTTTTATCCTTGGTATACATAAACACTAACAAATACTGACAACGAAAGCAACATCAAATGATGTACAATACAATCTAGGGATTCCCCGTGAAATATAAAAGAAAAGATTTGCCAACTTACAGGAACAAATTAAAAATGACGACCAGACTAATATAATCGAGGGATTCCCCGTAAAACGTAAACGGTTGCCAATTTGAGAGATATAATTCCCAAATTTTTTATTTAAAGAAAAACAATGTTACGTTTTATGAGACCCCCCCCTCCCCCCAAATACTTGAACGCCCCCTTATCTACACTAGAGGTTTCCAAACTTTTTTGTGTCGTAGACCCATTGCCATGTTTTACGGCGTTGGGTCCTTATCTACACTACAGGTTTTTTTTTTTTTTTTTTTTTTTTTAGCGATGGCCGTCCGCTGGCGTTGTAGGGGGCCTCAGGTCGAGTGTCGCCTCTGAGGACCCCTGCCTTTGCACCCGTGGGTGCGTTAGGGGAGCCCTTCTCGGGGAGGAGTGATCTTGCCGCCTCCTTCCCTCCAACCTCCTACGACGTCACCCCCGGGGGTGAGGTCCCTCCGTGGCGACGCCTCAGGCCAGGCTATCTGGCCCGAAGCCGCTCGGCGGCCTCCTTCTGGAGCATCACCCTAATACCTACATCCTGCAACATACAAAATTTTATAAGCATATATAATATTTTTTTACTTCATTGGTACTTTTATAAATAATGCATATGTCTTTATATTAGAAGATAGTATAACATAAGTAAATGGATACTATCAGTGTATGTTGAGATCCATTATTTTAGACCCCCATTTTCACATATACTACAAGAGGAATGATTTGTATATTTAATGAAAATACTAAACCCATTTTTATGAATTTTTAAGAACACATAAAAAATGATACCCATCAACAAACGAAACAGGTGGTTTGAATACCATCAGCAACTATATAGGAATTCTCACTTTCTGTCCGACCCAGCGGTCGCATATCCAGCGAGCTGCAATTCGAAATTCTTTAGGCTATGTCGGTGATTCTGGTTCTTCTGTGGATTTCATCATTTCTGATACGATCAGGCAGGGAAACTCCGAGCTAAGCCCTTTCCATTATCCTTTGGGTGCTTTGAGCCTCCTTTTAAGGCCCATTATGAATGACCAGGTGTCGATTCTATACCTCATCACTGGCAACGAATCAAAGACTTTGGTCTTGAGATAGGCCAAGAATCCGCGTAATTTTCTGGACACTGCCACTCGTTGCTGCCATTCGTTAATTGACCTCTTTCTGGAGATTAGACCTACCTAGTTGGATTGTATGTCCTAGATAAACATACTTATCAACAAATGTCAAGAAACGGTCGATGGACCATTTTTTTTTAAGGGGGGAAATTGCACCTTAAGCACCTTGTCGCCGCGGCTAGGCGCGACCGTGAGTGGGGCTCTCCGGTAGAAGACCGGCCTACCCACTAAAAACCCCCGGTGTCCTTCCGACCCATATCGGGGCGCGTGGTGGGGTGCGCTTTCGCGATTCTACCACCACACGCCCACGGGCCAGCTCGACCTTAGTCGGCCGAGCCATCGCCAAGGGAGGATTGTTCCAGACACCAGAACAATCCTCAGATAGAGAGACATCTATTACGTGCACGGTAAGCCAGCCGCGCACGCTGCCTTCGCGGCAGGGTCATTAGGCGAACGCTTGCTCGCCTTCACCTGCCAATCGACCTACGGAAAGGAGCCTACGTCTCCATTGGGAGCGCACACTCCTGGGCCAACAACGACATCGACGCCGCTGGGGACGACGGTGCCACCTCCATCACAGCGGCACTAGACTGTGCCACTTTTATTGGAGCCAGGCGTCCGCGAAAGCTTCCGTCTGAGCCATCCGGCTCATTATTCTTCGGGGGTCGGGCCCCGCCCGATCTCCCCGGACTATCTCCCATGCCAGAGTTTGCCCTTATAGAAAGGCACTCTAATACACTTATAAATATAAAACGACCAAAAAGTAATAAACAAACTTAAATAAATTCGAAAATTACCTAATAACTAATAAAACTTACATCTATTAATATTTACAATCAAGAAAGAAAAAGTAAACAACAAGTCTAATACTAACCATACAAAAATTAAAATAAATTATTGGCTCCCGGCTATAAAATATTGCCAGAAATTTAGGCTCCCGGGCTACCAATATTACTTACGTAAAAATTTTTTCGACTTTCTGTATATGTACAAAAAATCGAAAAATTCCCTAACAATATATAAAACAACACCCAAAAACAACAATCACAATAAGAAAAAGAATAAAAAACAACAAAAAACAAAAATAGAAAACACGTGCCTAACCTCGGCGGAATTCCCCGTGTAACGGTCAACCGAGGTTAGGTGGTGAATCTATTTTTTGACGCGAATTTTGGTAAAAATCGACTTTTTTATCTCCGATTTTGACGAAACTAGTACCAAAAGACGCGTCGTACTGAGACCTACAAGATCCCCAAACACACTAGGTGTCTAGGACTTATAGTCTCCCCGTAATTGGCCGCTGAAAGTGCCAAAAACGTGTTGGCTCGGTCCCACTCCAAACAGTATATTCGTCAATGTAGCGAATAAAAAATGTTCAATTTGCAATTAAAAATAGTTACAAAAAATCTACCCTATTAAAAAATATATGAAATTGTAGGTCTCGACGAGACCTACAAGACAAAACAACAAGAAAGAAATAAAAAACAAACAAAGAAAAGTTATTGAACAAAAACCACAGATGGAAACTGCAATTTTTGCCCAGGAAAAAACCACGAAAATATAAACGAAAAAACACCTTAAAAAATAGAAATATTAAACCTAAAAATACAAAACTAACAACGACGGATGCGGCAAAAATCGAGTGATTTTTGCAACAAACAACCGACACTCTCACGCTTGCGAGAGTGAAACCAGCAGCGAAAAACCGAAATTGCAACGGCAATTTCAGGCGTATCGGAGGAGCGATGGACGCGGGTGCACCCTGACAACTCTCGACCGATACTAACTCACGGTCGATGGACCAAGAATATGTCATGTACCTTCCCGAACGCATTAAAATGCAATTGATTATTACAATCCATTAAAATGACACCTCCAATTCAAAGAGAAAGTAATAGAAATGGATATAAAATTATCATATCGCATGTAAGCATAAAAGTACATAAAAGTACATAATACTAATATCGCTATTGTAAAATAAAGATAGAAAGAAACAGAAAATTTACTCACATCAAATCTGAAACAAATACCAAATTGCTATTATGTAAAGAAACATTTTCCATATCATTTACTAATATACAACAAAATTAACGACTGATTATAAGAGCTCCAAATATATAGAAAGAAATTGTTTGGGAATTCGATAAATAAGATTGAGAAAAGAGATCTTTAATATTAGATATATCAGCTAACAAATGTATACTCGTATTTTTATGTTAAATATATAGTTATAATTGAATACTAAATTAGATTTCTACCTTAAAAATGTAAAACATTACTTCTTTCAAAATGTATAGCTTATATCCATGTGTCGCAGTAGGAATGTATGGAATACTCCTGCTATGACGCTTTTCCCTTGCATAATGGTACAATCACGGACTTGCTCTAGTCCTAGTACCTTTCCTCCAGCAAAGGTTGCATTAATGGTACAGAAAAAGATATCACGTAGCCTTGTTCAGCCTTCAGTGTTTCAGCAGGTATCCTATCATAACTTGCAGCCGTTCCTCCTTTCAAAGATCTTGTCTCTTTCACCACCACCTCTTTCTCTTTCCTATAACGCAAATTCTCTCTCGGCTGTTTAATTTTTTCCTCAACTCCAGAGCTTAAGCTTTTAAACAAACTTTCAGTATACTCTTTCAAAAGCCTTAGCACGCAATCTTTTAAAAGGCCCCAGTCTGGCTTCTGTCCCAACTGTAAGGTCGATGTTTTTATGAATCACTAGCTATTCTTATGAATTTATAAAAATGCTTAACATTATTCTCGAAGTCATCCTGTGACAAATGCCTCTTTTTGATCATTTTTCTTTCTTCTGGTAATATTTTTAGTTGCATTGTTCAATTTACTGGTTTCATCCTTACCACATTTATATCCTCATTTGTTGCCTATTACATTTTACTGATTAGCATTTGAACCAATCTAATCTAACCACGCTTTCTTCTTACCAGAAATAGCATCCTTTACATCTTTTTCAAAACATACAGTAATCGTCATACTTCTTTTCTTTTTTTGCTCACTCCACAAAAAATATAAATAGCAACAATCACTTCACCATTTTTAAAAATTTCATATATTCTTCCTTTATTTTTATTCGTAAGCATCATCTTTATATATATATATATATATTAAGTTGGATATATCTTCCTCATTGTTCCAATGTTCAGACTCCATAAAACTAGCTGTTCGTTCTTGGGGAAATGTATATCTATGTTTAACAAACTTCCGCAAAGTGTCATTGATTTGCCTTTGTATAAATTTAAAATCCATATCAAAAAGACACTCATGAGTAAAGGTTATTATAAAGTAAGTGACTATCTAAATGATCACACTATTGGGAATAGAAACACTATTCATAGAGCCATGTTTGGTAACAACATTATTTATAATATTGTATTATTTTTATATGTGTATGTAAACATACATACGACTGTAATCGTATTAGGTATGATTGTATCTTATATAATATTGTATTTTTATATTATATTATTATAATTATTAACATTGAAAAGAGGAGATAAAAAATAGACCTTCAGAGTTTCTTGCCTGTTCTTCTCGAGAAGGCTCTCTCAATTTCCGAAGAGGTGTCGAGTCAATATATTTTTTTTCCTTATTCGTACGTACGGACAAGGTTTTTGTTTTTTTTAAGTTTTTTTTTTGTTTTGTTTGTTGACGTCAATAAGTGCCTATAAAGGTCTATGTTGAATAAAGATTATTTTGATTTTGATTGTCCTTATCCTCTATTTTTTCTCTTGTATTCCTCTTTCACACATTCTTCTTGCAATCTATCTACTTTTATTCTATGTAAAATACTATAGACCTTATTGAAGTATTAAAACGATTTCTCGACAGGTGTAAAGTAAATTTATGAAATTAATTAATTTGACGACAAATTTAATATGCATGAGCGCAGTTATAGAATCATCTTAGTCGTATCATGTCCCAAACGAGAATAAAAAATAAGAATTTAGAAGCAAGTAACGAACACTCTTATTTGATTTCTAAGACGTCGGTGACGTCACAGAGAACATCTGCTACAAATAATATGGGTTCCGACAAAAATCCATTCTATTTTAATGTTTATCCACAAACGCAGAAGAGTCCTCGTTTCGACAATCACAAGTAGACAAAATAGAAACCCTTCCTACCCCGCGGAGCATTATTCAGTATTTTATTAACGCTTCAAATTGTAATTTACTTTGGAAAATTGGATTTCGGCGCCGCAGGAAGACTGGCCACTAACAATTCGGTAAATATTTTCTTGGGAATTTTCTTCGGTATACCACAAAAGTTCTGCTAACTGTTATTTTATTGGAACATTATCTTCATTTATTTTAACAACGTGTTAGCGGGGTGCACCGTGAGCACTTGAAATGTTGACTTGGGCACTATCAAGTATAATTTACAACATATTTACACAGTTAAAATGAAACCATTATATAACATATGTCATACATATTGTACAGGCTACAAAAAACTGTTCCCGGAAGTAGCTTGGTGTTCCCGGGGGCTCCCTACATGCCTGAGGAAGGCCATCCCTGAGGTTTTTAGTGGGTAGGCCTCCCCCTTCTGGGGAGAAGAGCCCCACATAACCGCCGGCTCGCCACAGCCGGGGTATGCAACTTAATGCATTTTCCTCAGGGAGAACAAAAAAAAAAGGCTACAAAAACTGGAGTTTTGTTTATGGGCAAATGTATAAATTATTCTAACAAGATTCCACATAGTGTGCTGAATCGCCTTTTCATAAGTTCAAGGTACATGTTAAAAAGATGCTAAAAAGTAAGGGCTATTACAAAGTCAATTATTATTTAAATAATGCCAATGCTTGGTGTTGATTTGAAGATATTACATTCTAAAGTGTAAATATTTACTTTTCCGTTTAAATTATAAACACATATGTACGTTGTATGTACATTGTATGATAACGACATAATTTATTGTAAATGTTGTTATAACTTTTGATAAAGCTGGTAAGTTTCTTGCGCCCATTCTTTGTATCAGATAAAAAACAAGTCCTGAATGGGTGGTAGGAAAAAAAATTGGACGATTCAAAAGAGCTTTCTATAAAGTCATATTTGAATTGAAGCTCTTTGTGTATACTACTTATACTTTTTGTCTGCGTCATATTGTGTTTTTTTTTTTGTAGCATTACACTTATTATATGTTTGTTTTTAATTATATTCAATCACAGTATTGTATTAAAATATTCTTAACAATTTAAAAGTAAGAGTGATTTTAAAGAAGATAACAATCGAAATAACGTATATACGATTTACTGAACTAAAATCAATTAGAACAAACACGGAATGGTTAATTGTCTATAGGATCCTAATCGCACGTCCGTTGCGTACGAACCCGTAGCCAAACTGGCGGTCGAGGCGAGCTGTCGTCTGGCGGGGCTTGCGATTGCGCCACCGGTTGTGACGTCACTGAGTAGAGGGGCCGGGCAATGGAGAATTCTCTAAAACGGCCTCTCCTGACAGCTGAACGTCCTCGTCAGCCAGGTTCTCTCCGGTCTGGGCATCTCTGTTCACCGCAGCCTGGTCTTCTTGTTCCGCTTCAGCAAGGTCACCTTGAAACTCGTCCTCATTTATAGAGTCGTCATCGAATTCATTGTTATCTAAAAACAAACAAAGTCTTAGAAAGTTGTTCCATTGTTTATTTATTATTATTTTTTTTTTGTTTACTTTGTAGCCCATCCACTCTAATCAGATCGCAAGCGTATCGGAGCGTAGAACAAGCCGCATTATCGAGGCGCGCGCGCCTGGTTCGCCACAATGTCGGGGCAAAACAATAGCCACGATGTCGGGGCGAAACAATAGCCACAATGTCGGGGCTAAACAATAGCCACAATGTCGGGGCGACACAATAGCCACAATGTCGGGGCAAAACAATAGCCACAATGTCGAGGCTAATCTACGGCCACAATGACGGGCCAAACTATAGCCACAACGTCGGGGCTAAACAATAGCCACAATGTCGGGGCGACACAATAGCCACAATGTCGGGGCAAAACAATAGCCACAATGTCGAGGCTAATCTACGGCCACAATGACGGGCCAAACTATAGCCACAACATCGGGGCTAAACAATAGCCACAATGTCGGGGCGACACAATAGCCACAATGTCGGGGCAAAACAATAGCCACAATGTCGAGGCAAAACAATAGCCACAATGTCGAGGCTAATCTACGGCCACAATGACGGGCCAAACTATAGCCACAACGTCGGGGCTAAACAATAGCCACAATGTCGGGGCGACACAATAGCCACAATGTCGGGGCAAAACAATAGCCACAATGTCGAGGCTAATCTACAAAAGACACTCACCACTTTCGAAGAATGCTTCGCATGTGGCTGGAGTCCACTCGCCGCGCCACTGAATCATATGTTCTGCGGCCGTTTGCGTCTTCTTTCCATATGACCCAGCCATCAGCTCAAGCTCATACCGGTGATGCGGCAGCGCTCGAACAATCTTGTACGGGCCTCGCATCCCCGAGTCCAGTTTCCCCGTACTCTGTGAACTCTTGCTAACAAAAACAAAACTGCCAACGGCAAAAGTACGTGGCTGTCGGCGACCTTCATTGACGTAGGAGTCCTGGTTTTTTTTGATTGGCAGCCAGCAGTTCCGATGCTCTCTGACGTTGCAGTGTCATCAGAGCTTCTCGGTTCGGATGGGAGTTTTCCAGTGCGACATCTCGCACGAGAGACCTTAGAATTGGAGTTGTCCCCTCAATGCCACTTAATAACTGTAGTGGTGAAATGCGGGTTGTTGATTGGCCTCGTTATGTTTAGGGTTAGTTGTGTCTTCCACAACACATCAGACCAAGAGGCTCCCTTGTTGTTGACTTCGACTCACAGTATGTTGAGTACCGTCCTACAATACCGCTCGACCTGACCATTTTCGCGGTGCATTTCAGGAGTTATAAAGTGTAAGGAGGAACCTAGCCCGGTAACCCAGTCTCGAAACGATGCACTCTCGAACATTCTTGCTCGGTCGCATACGATTGTAGTGGGGGTACCAAAGAGAGAAATGGCATTAGTGAAAACACGCTTTAGTTCGTCAGTGTCTTGTCTGTATAACGCATACAACAGGCAATATTTTGAAAATGAGTCAACAACTATGAGTACGTATTTAAAACCATTTGACTCGGTGAGTGGTCCAAGAACATCAGTATGAACTATTGAAAAGGGGGTATCGGGTTTGGTCCACGAATCAATTGGTTGGATGGGTGCTCTAGGCACCTTTTTATGTGCTAAGCATATGATACAATGGCCAATATATTTTTTTATAAACGATCTTAATCTGGGGAACCAAAAGTGACGCAATAACTAATCAGTAGTTTTGTCGATTCCGATGTGGCCATGATCATCGTGAAAGATTCTCAATAGACTAAGTCTATGTCCTTTAGGGATAAAACAGAGAAAGCGCGAATCTTCACCAGTAGGTGCATACTTATAGTATAACAAGTCGTGTTTCATTATAAACCGAGTAGCATCCAATTGACCATCCCTGAGCTTTTGAATCAAACTCTGGGTCTCTAAGTCAGCTGTTTGAGCAATTTTCGCCCAGTTGCGCGGATTTCGAATTTGCAAAACGTTAGCGGGTTGTCGGCTGAAGAAGTCGGCATGTTGCATAAGGCAACCCTTTCGATATTCCAGCGTAAACTGGAAATCTTGCATATATATCCACCAGCGAGCCACACAAGGTAATAAATCTCGTTTACGCTCTGTCAGTTTTAAAGAATTACAATCAGTCACAATTTTGAATTTAATACCAATTAAGTAATGTCTAAAATGTTGTAACGCGCGCACAACTGCAAGAGTCTCAAGCTCGTAGTTATGATAACGTGACTCTGCGCATTGTGTGGATTTGCTATAGTAGCCGACAACTCGCTTACGATTCCCTTCGTGTTCATGAAGTAAAATCGCGCCATAACCTATTGTACTGGCATCGGTGTGCAACTCAGTGGGCAATTTGGGATTGAATATTGCTAAAACAGGTTCTTCTGTTAAACATTTGATTACATAATCACCAGCCTCGTCTTGTTCTGTACCCCAGTTGAAAGGCTCGCCTTTTCGAAGCAACTTAGCGATGCAAGCCGTTTTAGATGCGTAGCCCGCGATATACCGGCGAAAATAGCCCGCTAGGCCTAGGAACTGACGAACCTCTCTTACATTGGTTGGTTTCGGGGATTTAACTAAAGCCTCAGTCTTACCCGGGCTCGGCCGTACCTGACCATGTCCAATCAGTCTACCTAAATATTCAAGTTGTGTGTCCGAAAATGTACACTTTTTAAGGTTAACTGAAAATCCTGCTTTAGTGAGCGTTGTTAACACCTCGCGCAAAGTCCCTAAACCTTCATTTACAGAATTGGACATAATCAGTACGTCATCAATATAGATCAGAATTTTCCCGGCTTCTATCAGATGCCTCAAGGTCTTGGTGATGATTCTTTGATAGACAATAGGTGCGTTTGCGAGCCCATAGGGCATTTTGAGATATTCGTAGTGCCCTTCGGGCGTTACGAAGGCTGTCTTACTTACAGAATCATCATCCTTCATGGATACCTGATGGAAGCCAGTAGCCATGTCCAGGCTCGTAAAATACTTATAATTTCCTAGCCTGTCTACATGGTCATCTATCAAAGGCAGTGGAAATCTTTCTTTAATAGTGACTGCATTCAAAGCTCGGTAATCGACACACATCCTATCCTCCCCGTTCTTTTTCTTAACGAGGATGATAGGGCTTGCGTAATCAGAGTGCGACTCGCGTATGACCCCCTTGTCTAATAAATCTTTGATTATTTTACGAACTCGTACCTTCTCATCTGCCGAAAGTTTATACGGGCGATAACTCACTGGGACGTTACTGTTAAGTCTGATTTCCATGCTTCCCGTATTAACTGTTGAAGTCGCTGTTCCGGTAGTGAAAGTCTTAGAAAATTCTGTGATCAAAGCCACTAAACGTTTTTTATCCTCTCCGACCAAAAGGGTTTTTAGCATATCGATCTCAGCAGTCGATACAACCTGTACATTATCAACTCGCGTCAAGCGTTGGGAATCATTTGTGCGTATATAGGTAACTCCACTTCGATTTAAGACATCAGTACCTATAAGAATCGGTGCTTGTATGCAAGTTGAGGGTACAACGTACAAATCTACCTCCAAAGTTATTTCAGGGAATTCCATTATTGCACTCACGCACGATGTAGATTCTATGTCCTGACTGCCGATGCCACGCATTCGACGATAAGTAGGGAGTTTATTTAAATTAAAATATTTCAATACAGACTCAGAAATAAGTGAAATATCGGAACCAGAATCTATTAGCACATCGACGGGTAGTCTTTGAATAATAGCGGGCATCACATTGTTTCGCCTATAGTCGTGTCCGAGCAAAAATTTACATTGCTAGAGTTTTTAGTACCAATAGATTTCGATTCGACACGTTCTTTATAAAAACATGAATCAACGAGATGTCCGGTCTTTTTGCAGAATGTACAGGTCTTGAACGGCTTAGAAATAGTTTTCAATGGCTGCGAACTCGAAGGCGTCGGTGCCGTCAAGCTTGCGCCGCTACTCGAGGTTCTGGGTTTCTTAGGACAATTGACTTGCTTATGGCCAACTTTCCCGCACAAATAGCAAGACAAACGGTCATATCTAACAGCGCCGCGCTTGCGCGAATTGAACATGCTAGCGTTTGACGAGCGAACAGGATTGTTAGCGGCAGGTACACTTTTCGGTTTTACATATACCGACAAAAATTCGACCAAATTATTTAATTGTAACTTAGCGTTGGCTGTCGCGGCTTTTACTTGAGGATCGCAAATGCCCCGGATCACTATGGCGGCTTTAAGCTCGTCCGAAAGTCCCTTAACGACATTTAAACGTAAAAGAGACCTTCGAGCATATTCCGCGTACGTGGTGAATTCATTGGAATTTGTGCTCATGACCTCATACAGGACTGTGGCCATATCAACCTCACGTGGACATAATGTCACCAACAACAGCGCACCAACAATCCTGTCCACCGTACCAATGCTCTCATCACGCAGCGTCTCGGAAGCTCGACCAGTAGCGCGCGTTCCCACATCGGCGACGGACGCCTCGTTGTCACCCGGGACCGACGTCGGTGCGCAGCTCACTGCGCTCGGGTGCGGTAACGGAGTCGATGTTAGTGGTGCCGAAACCGGCAACCTCCCCTCTAGTGCACTTAACCGCTCAAATATTTGATTTAACGGATCGTGTTGTACACCGTTGCGACGGTCAAATGAGCCATCACGGCGCATACGCCGATTATCCCAAGGAGATGTACTGTGCGCGACACGCGAACGGTTTTGTCTATGCGAATGACTATTATCGTTACTACGCGAATCGTCGCGACGTTCACGTGAATTCCGCTTCTTATCCTGTCGCCTGGGTGGAGTACGGCGACTCACAGACCTATACTCGCGACTCGACATGATTATTTGATTAAAATAACGCGTAGCGAAGAATTATTAATTTGGACGATAGTTGTAATATACAATCGCGCAAACACAATCACAATTTTTCGAAAAAAAGAAATAATGGCGAACGACAGAAACGTGTTTTTCAAATCCCACTTCTGATCTTAACAATTTAAAAGTAAGGGTGATTTTTAAGAAGTTAACAATCGAAATAACGTATATTCGATTTACTGAACTAAAATCAATTAGAACAAACACGGAATGGTTAATTGTCTATAGGATCCTAATCGCACGTCCGTTGCGTACGAACCCGTAGCCAAACTGGCGGTCGAGGCGAGCTGTCGTCTGGCGGGGCTTGCGATTGCGCCACCGGTTGTGACGTCACTGAGTAGAGGGGCCGGGCAATGGAGAATTCTCTAAAAATATATATATTATAGTACTCATTGTTTTTATGTTAAAATAACATGCAGTGCTGTAATAGTACATTGTTTATTTATAACAACATAATGTATCCGTGCTAAAATTAATGTACCTACTGTATATTTTCTTATTTATTAGTATGTTTTTACGTCTGTGACTTTATTTGATTTCCTCACTTTAATCGTTTTCTACATTATTTACACATATGTTATAAGCTTCGCCTATTACTCCTCACAAACACACACATGACAAAACAACATACATAAATAACAACATACCTACACAAATATATTATGAACTAAATTGCAGAACTCTGGCTATGACATTTTTGTACGGATATTGGTTTTTCCATAAATAGAGTACGTAGTATTAATAAAATAAAATTAAATAATAAAATAAATTCATTTACTTCAGACAATTATAGCCCATATTAACATAGAGTATAGTGCAAAGAATAACAAAATAATAAATCACTGTCTATATAACACAATGTCAAGTTTAAAATAATAAAATAAATAATTCTAAATGATAATAATACGACAATGACAAAAACAGATAGATATTCCGATTAATATGTTAAATAAATACAATTATCATAACGTCAAATGAGCCTAATCTACCTAAACTGATTATCACACTATGCTGATTGAGGTATTTAGTACCGTCTCTTAGGTACTGGTACCGAATTATGCTTCTTGCAGCAATGCCCAAGAAAGAGACTACCGGGTCGGAATACAATCCTCGTAAGGACGGTGCTGAAGCTGGCCCACACCCTTCGCACCTAAGACGCGCTTCGCTTGCGCACTAAAACCATCCACGCATGCAAACATGCCCGAGGCGCTACAAAACCGGGGCAGCCTCAATACCACCCTAAAAGCATTACTGTATTGGACTGGAGGACACTGTAGCTTTTTTCAGTATAATGTGCCTACAGGTTGTACGTACAGAGCAATGTGCGATAATGTGCAATATTAATACATTTCCAAAGCCAACATAATAACAACATAACACAACAACACATCAAAATAATAATATAACATTTAATAAGCTCTTTTATTCTGCAATACCGATCAGGATGGTTTTCAATCTGAACTGTTTTCTTTTATAACGGTTAGTGTCATCTAAAAAGATAAAGAGGTTTCAGCTATACATACATTTCTTAAGTTTCTAAAAGTTTACGGCTGAGATTTATATCTGTCCAAACAGTATACCAAGTTAATCCGTAGCTCGCAACACATCCCGAGGGAACCGAAGAAGAATGAAGTTAAATGAAACGAAAACCGTGTTCATCGTTAAAAAATTTTGTTAACAAAATAAAGGAAACAATAATTTTTTAGATTGATATGTTACATTTTGTATTTAATATTGTTTTATTTTACACATTTATTATTCTAATTCTGGAGCATAAACAAAATTTTCATGTTCATGATATTCTTTTTCTAAATTTGTTATTAGGTTTCTAATACCAAATATGAAAACAAATTACAATAGCTTTTATAGATGTAATGTGAACTTGTTTGAACTTAAAAAGAGAGATTGGTTCAGACTCTACTTATCATACTCTGTTTATACTCTGTAAAAATAGGATAGGATGGAAGTAAAAAAACCTTTGCTCTATTTTCATACAAAAATAGAGAAAACAACAATAAATTTTGAGGTTCCCCATACTTGAACTGACAATTTTTTTTTTATCAAACTCATACTGTGCTCATATAGTGTGAGGTGTCTATAGATAGATCTTCAAAAATGATATTGAAGTTACTAATGTATTTTTTTTCTACACTGAATAGTTTGCGCGAGAGACGCTTCCAAAGTGTAAAAACGTATGCCCCCCCGTAACTGTATGATAGATCTCTCTCTCCAGTCGTTCCCTCATGTCTGAGGATCGTGGTCAGCATCAGGGTTGCATGTACAGTGGATGATCTGCCTCCACTGGTTTCGGTCCAGCGCGTCTCTTGCAACCGTGTAAAATTTGGAGGTCGATGAGTCTTTGATCTGGTCGGTTCATCTCGTTGGTGAACGACCGCGCTCTCTTTTGCCTGCTGTGTTCCCAACCACAATCAATTTCTCCAGACTATCGTCTCCTCTGCGGACTCTGTGGCCGAAGTAAGAAAGGATGCGCTGCCGGCATATGGTTGACAGGCGAGTTTTAATTCGAAGCTGGGCCAGGATCGATGCATTGGTGCGTTTCGCAGTCCAAGGTATTCTCAACATTCGCCTCCAGCACCACATCTCGAGCGCATCAATCCTTTGCATGATAGATATTACCATGCAAACTTCCACTTGAAAATTGGTTTGAACGAGTTCTAATAATTCGTTTTTTAATACGTATAAATAGGAAACCGCGTTTTACCTTTCACTCAATTAACTCAAATATAATAAAACATTAAGAAAAACATTTATTTATATGTCGTATAGTGGCACGGAACCTTACGTGCGCGAGTCCGACTCGCGCTTGGCCGGTATTTTTACATCAAACTAAATCGACATTTTGAATTGAGTTACGTTTTTATCAGATGAGGTGTACAATTTTAATCAGATAACTTATTTATTTTTTCAACTGATTATTTCGGGACGAACGATGAAACGTCTTTGAAAGAACTAAATACTTTAGAATTTTAGAGAGGATTTATTAAAATTAATGTTGGTACTGTTTAGACCTACATATTTTGAATGAGGTAATGTTAAAAGGTGAAGTTTGTGTAATTAGGCTTTACAAAGTTAAGGCGTGTAGAAAAGCATTGCTCAACATGTAGAGAAGCATTGCTCTACATATAAAAAAGCATTGCTTTACATATAAAGAAGCATTGCTCTACGTGTAGAGAAGCAAGCAAGGGTTGGGGGGAGCGCCCTGGAACCCGCGCACGAAGTGCCTAAGCGGGAGTGGCACCGACGGATTGTGGCGGCCTGGCGTGCGCAGCTCGAATTACGGATCTGCGCGCGCCAGCGGGCCGTCGGTGCCGTACTCCCGCACCTCGAAGCTTGGCTCCACGGGAAGGAGGAGGTCACCTACCGATTGACTCAGATACTCACCGGGCACGGCTGCTTCAGTGAGTATCTGTGTCGAATAGGACGGGAGGGATCGACACATTGTCACCACTGCGCATCCAACCTTGACTCGGCCCAGCACACGCTGGCGGAGTGCCCCGCGTGGGCCTCCGAGCGCCGAGTCTTGGTCGCAGAGATCGGGCGAGATCTGTCTCCGCCGGCATTGATTGCGGCAATGCTGGCGGATGAGGGAGGTTGGAGGGCTGTGGCCTCCTTCTGTGAAGCAGTGATGCTCCAGAAGGAGGCCGCCGAGCGGGGTCGGGAGATGGCCGATCCCGCTCGAAGAAGGCGGCGCCGGGCTCGGTAGCAGAGCTGCGGCGCCGCCGCGGGTCGCCGGCGGGCGCGAGGAAGTCGCGACTGCTACGGCGACCCGGGATGGACCACGCCCCTTCCGTGGCCGGGGGCGTCGTCGGTGGAGGAGACCGGGGGAGGTAGTGTAGCCTCCCCGAGGAGGGCTCCCCTCTAGGTAGGGGAGCGGAGGCTGGGGGTTCCCGGAAGTGGCTTGATGTTCCCGGGGGCTCCCTACATGCCTGAGGAAGGCCATCCCTGAGGTTTTTAGTGGGTAGGCCTCCCCCTTCTGGGGAGGAGAGCCCCACATAACCGCCGGCTCGCCACAGCCGGGGTATGCAATTTAATGCATTTTCCTCAGGGAAACAAAAAAAAAAAGGATACTATATATGCGGAACACAACATATAACGCTTAGATTGGTAAGCAATGGAATCAATAGGCTCAGTTGTTCATTCTCTCCAAACTTGCTTCTCCGATACACTCCAATCTTTCGCTTGTTAACGGCGCAACAATGGCCTATAGGCTACAGGCAAATTGGCAGCAACATCCGCAATGAACACATACCGAACATAATGATTCGGAGATTTTCATTTTTCAACTCGACTCATTGGCGAATCGCTTTAACTTCGTAAAAAAACATGGCCTACTCAGGAAGTTAGGAAAGTAATTTCTTTACAGAGCATTGTTTAATAAACATAATGGGCCATGGAAACTTATTACCCAAGTTAGTTTTTTTTTTATATAATTCATTTTGGATTTTATACCGGATTGATTACTTCAAAACATTTGGTATTATATTCTCAATTTGTAACTACTTTCGGAGAAACATTAAACTAATAATAATAATAATCTAAGGCGTAGGGAAGTGACGACCCCATCGCCCGCTGGTGGGGCATTTAATGCCCCTTAACTGCCATAAATGCCCCATCAGTGCAGTCAGTCTCCCTCAGGGCAGCTTGTGGCGTGCTGGCGGTGAGTTGCGTCACCGAGGGTACCGATGTGCTTCAGGGGGGCGTATGCCACCCGCCTCTGTTTTGCCTTAGCCAGCCGGACAGAGTGAAGTCGCAAGAGCAAATGCTCGAAGGGTGGAAGTGTAATAATGTCATAACGCCGACGGCGTCTCGATCGCTGTCGCAGACACACCTCTCTACACCCTTAGCCGTTCACACCAATGTTGCTCTCTTCGCACCAATATTGGTCTGCTTTTTTGGAGGGCCCATTTAGTGAGCGGCGAGTCACCACCTGCCATATTTAAATCAATTAGGAGGCTTTGAGAAGGCAGGTGAGCGGAGTCTCTTCCATAGCCCGGTTTTCATTACCACCTAAATCGAAATGCAATAGGCCACAAACGTTTTGACCACTAATGACAATAGTTTCTGTGCATCTAACTGGGTATAGTCTTTGGCTGCATTTTTCATGGTGCAGATAGAGATTAAACCCAGTTGGTACACTCCACGCACACTTTCATTAAATTTCGGTTAAATGGCCTCTACGCGTTGGATCTGTATCCCCGCGCACGCCTTATAAAGGACCGTGTCTTCAAAGACACGTGATGTAAGCTACAATAATAATCTCTAAAATACAAAGTTCACAACCCTTTCTATATATCGTCGGCTTGGATGAAGACTGTCATAACTCACAAACAAATCAACAAACTTTCAGGGGAAGTATGTAAACATTTTACTGGATAAAATGTACTCAGATCTCGATCTCATTAAATAATTAGAAACCATACTCTTTACAGGTGGCTTTATTATTATATAGACATTTATTATTATTATAGATAATTTGAGGTTGTTTCATTGCGAAACAAAACAATGCATTTTTTTGAGTTATGACAGTATTCTTCCAAGCCGACAATCCTACTACTATTATAAAGGCGAAAGTTTGTAAGTATGGATGTATGGATGTTTGTTACTCTTTAACGTAAAAACTACTGAATGGATTTGAATGAAACTTTACCACAATATAGCTTATACATCAGAATAACACATAGGCTACAATTTTTGAGGTTTCTATGAGCTCGTAAAAAAATACATTTTTTGCGCTTACATTGCAAACGCTGACTGAATCCTACAAGATAGATCAAAACAATTTACTACAGTATTGTACAACTTAAAAAGGTCTACAAAAAAGTCCGTGATGGTATATGTTTATCTCTTAGGAATAACCCACAATAACCATTTTTTATCCTTTACTTTGTACGAGAAATAATGGCTTATTTACGAAGCGATTTTATACGCAATACAGTATTAATCCTTATCCACTTAAGTATCTTAAATACATTGTGCATTTAATAAAGATCAATATGGCTTTTTACAGCATGTAAATTAAATAAATATTTTCGAAGATATCACAGATTTAAAATGCAGAGTCATTGCAATTTCGGCGATAAATACCGTTTCGGTGATAAATACCGGCAGCGGTGCCAGGCGAACGGGGCGTGGGGGGAGCGGGGTAGGGCAGTGCTTAGTTACCATATTTCTTACTTATTACTAGACTAGACGGGACGAACCTGAAGTCCACGCGAACGAAGTCGCGGGCAAAAGCTAGTATATTATAACTAGCTGGTTTCTGCGACTTCGTCTCCGCAGAATTAATAATTCGTTGCTTATATTAGCGTAGCATACCCGTATCCCAACTAATATTATAAATGCGAAGTAACTCTGTCTGTCTGTCTGTTACGCTTTCCCGCTTAAACCTCGCAACCGATTTTGATGAAATTTGGTACAGACAATCTTTAGACCCTGAGACAGAACATAGGCTACTTTTTATTTCGAAAAAAAGGATGAAGGGGTTGAAATAGAGGTTGAAAATTTGTATGGGATTTCTTAATTTTAAAAGATAAAACCATGAAACTTTATATTTAAGCACTTGATAAATCATTAAACATTTGTTCTAGCATTTTTAAATTTCGACCAGCTAGGGGGTGAAATAACGGTTGAAAGTTAGTATGCAAGTTCGTCAAATATCACGTCATAAGAAACAAAAAATAGTTTGTTCTAGCATTTTATATTTTTTACCAGTGTGGGGGTGAAATAGGGGTTAAATTGAAGATAAAAAGCTAGTGTCTTTACAAATTGTAGCCTACGTGTTATTCTAATATGTAAGCTATATGATTGTAAATGTCATTAAAATGCATTCGGTAGTTTTTACGTAAAAGAGTAAAAAATCGTCATCCATACAATTTGCGAGCTTATAATACTAATAGGAACATACTTAACTTTTTGATTGGTATATATTATCAAGAATTTTGTTTCTTACAGCATAAAATTTCATGCAAACGAAAGGTGGATGAGAAATCTTCATTCGATTGAGGAAATTTGTAATGCCACCTGGAGGGGAATTACTCTTAATACTGTAGATAGAAAGTTTTATTTAAAGGAAACATTCCTTTATCTTTGAAAAGAAATAAAATTGACCCTACCGATCGGTGCAATAAAAATACAGGGTGAAACTTTTGCAGATTTTAGTCGGTTCGATTACCGGGTGGGGCAAGTGAATTTTCAAAAACCTTTGAATGCAGTTTTATTTCTTTTCAAAAATAAAGGAATGTTTCCTTTAAGTAAAATTTTCTATCTACAGTATTAAGAGTACTTCCCCTCCAGGTGGCATTACAAATTTCCACCCGGTATATTATCAAGAATTTTGTTTGTTACAGCATCAAACTTCATGCAAACGAACGGTGAGAGGTGATTGATAATAATAGATCTCTTAAATATTTTTTGCCTAGTAGTATAAGTAATAGAATAACGTTTATATGCAAAGTGTATCGTTTGTGTTGGTTTTATTGTGTTTTGTTTGACGACGCTTATGTTCACATACGTTTTGGGTTATAGTCTCAACCTGATTCTAAATTGTCTGTACCTCTACAAAATAAATAAGATATAGACAATAAACAGTCTCAGAAGTTGTGTGACGAACAAAGAAAGAAGAAAACACCTAAAATTGAATAAAAATTCTACTCTCGGATAACACTGCGAAAATCAGTTACCTTTTCATAATAATTCACGCTTTCCTTCCTCAAACATTAAAGGGATTTTGCCAGAATCCAAAACTAAGGCGGCGAGTTACAAAATGGTGTGTTCCAATATATTGTGGGGCGGTTATCGGCGGACCTTCGTCACTTTCAAGATCAAACGACTTAACATATTTATCAGTGGATAGTTCTTCTTTCGTAGCCGATAAATCTTTATTTTTTCCGGAATCATTTTCTATTTTTCCGTCCGATGTTACAACAATTTTCTTGTGTTTGCGTGTCTGACCTGTTTTGTGGTAATCGTACCACCGTTTTATTTATAGATGATTTCGTAAATATTCTTATGTTTTTAATACACAATATAAAAGTTTTTTATCTCTCAATTTGATTCGTCAGTAATGTATAGGTATGTCAAGTTTTATTTAAAATTAAAATGAAATAGTATTTTACAATGATTTTTGCACGCAAAAAAATCTACGCCCTTGGGACACAAGTCTACGGCGGGAGGCTTTTACTGGAACGACTTTTACCACAAGAAAACCGGCAAGGGCTATTTTGGTTTCTCTCTATATTTGTATAGACCCTTCATCGTCAATTAGAAGTATCAGACAAATAGTCTGAACCTAGTTAGGTCTTTACAAATTTAACAAATTCACATTATATGTTATTTATTATAGTTAACATAATTAACAATATAACTATTGAGTAAAACCCATGCATTGACCATCCCCCGCCCTAGAGGGCGTGCGCTTTAGTTCACAGCTGATAAGGTCCCAGGCCTTCCGCCCGACCAAAGGCTGTAGGTAGTGTTTAGTTGGTAGGCTGGTCTTCTGCGAGAGTCCAACATAACCACCAGCCGTAGACCGGGCGCGGGTGGTATCCGGTATAAGGTTGTTCGAGCACCAAGGGGTTATTAAGACGACTACGAATAGTAGCGCACCCCTTATGAGGATGCACTTGCATCTAATTAAAGTAACCTTAACACTAGAATAAACTTTTTTTATAAGAGTATGTTTGCGGTAACTCTTTGCGGAGCCTTGTTGTAGAAGGCTATGCATTACCCCATAAAAAAACTTCTGGTTTTTGCAGTGTTTAATTGATGAATTTGATTATTTTTATTAAAACTATTATGGTTCTTATGAATATAAATTTTCATAAATGTATTGACCTGCAAAGTTTAATATATTACTCAATACTCAATAACTTTATTGCGTTCCATAATGTGATATAGGTGATCTTAAAATTAGAGGTAGGTACAATTAATTATGGACCCTGTCGGGCACAGCAACATAGGTCAATAGGAGCGAGGAAGTATTCTTATATGTATTAATCATTACTGATAAAATTGTATTAATTTAAGTATATTTAATTATTATTTATATGTAATGTATAGTGTGTTTAAGTGTGTTTAATTATTCATTTTAATTTACAATAAATATTACAGTTTACAATTTTTACTATTACACATTTAGGTAGGTATATTTAACTTATTTTTATTTTATTTATATGTAACGTATAATGTATTTAAGTTTATTTTATTATTCATTTTTAACTAAAATAAAATACTTAATTACAATTTTTACTATATTTCCACCAAAGAATGAAAGACATCACCTTAAAGAATGGTTATATGTATATTATTTATATATATTTGTATATTTAAAGTATATTTATGGAAAGGATATTGTAGGTGTGTTGTGTGTTATTTTTTTATTACTATAAGAAGCCTGGTTGAGGTATGTATGCATGTTATGTTTGTTGGTCATTTAGGTACTCGTTTACAGAATAGTAAGTTTTATCTAGGAGGAAAGCTTTCAGTTTATTATTTAATATATTTACTTTGGGTTCGTTTTTTATTGAGTTTGGCAATTAATTATATAGCTTAATGGACATAACATAGGGGCTGGATGAGTGCATTGCTAATATAGAAGTGGGTAAGTTAAGTCTGTTCTTGTGTCTTAGTGTCATTTGAGTCTGTATGTCCTTTCTCTTTATGTATTGTTCTGGATAATTACGGACAATTACGGTTAGGTAATGTAATGATGTTAAGATCTCTAAAGGGAGGTTTACAACTGTCGGTTTCTTCAATATTGACCAGATTTCTAATAAGGTTTTTTGGGAAATAAGAAGTGTGTGTGCTTCCGTACTGTTTCCCCATAGGATTACACCATATGTGAGCCATGAGTAAGCATATGCATAGTAAGTTGATAAGGCGGTCTTTAAATTAGTGTTTTTATTAATTTCTCGGAGTCCATAAGTAAATTTTGAATGTATTTACTGTTTCTAGTTTAATATTGATAAAGCTATAGTCTATATCTATATTAATTTCAATACGAATATAGAAATTATTTTTATTCCATAAAAAAAAATCTATATTCGCAGCGGAGCAGGGGTTATCAAAACATCCTCATGAAATAACTGACATCCATTTCAGCATCTCATGCACAAGTTTTTAAGCCAATCTGATTAAAATAATATATTTATTGGTTTTCGAAGACTGTGCAGATACGAGTATTTCAACTTATGGTAACTTATTAATGATTAGTCATTATTAACAACTGCTTCATTTTTTTTGTTATTTTGTATTTATTTTAATTTACTTATTATACCTCCGTAGTTGAGTGGTTACAAAGTGTTGCCATCTCTGAGGTCCTGGGTTCGAATCCTGGTGGGGGAAGATGTTTGTCTGATGAATGCGAGCATTTGTACCTTAGTCATGGTTGTTAATATATATTTCTATCAAAAATATTTATATATGTATGTCTATCCGTTATCCTAGTTCCCATGATAAAAACCTATCATAGCTTAGTTTGGGCTACGCTAATTGGTATAAGTGTAACAAATATTTATTTCTTTATTTATCACTAGCGACCCGCCCCGGCTTCGCACGGGTGCAGTGAAAAAATGGTTATGGTGGGTTATCCCTAAGAGATAGACATATACCATCGCGGACTTTTTTGTGGATTTTTGTAAGTTGTACAATACTGTAGTACATTATTTTGGTCTATCTCGTAGGGTTCAGCCAGCGTTTGCAATATAAGCGCAAAAAAACGTGCTTATTTACGACATCACATTAGAAACCTTTAAATTTATCAGTGTTTCTCTACTATATTATGCATTTATTATACATACAAACCTTCCTTAAGAATCACTCTATCTATTAAAAAAACCGCGTCAAAATCCGTTGCGTAGTTTTAAAGATCTAAGCATACATACGGACATACAGCGAAAGCGACTTTGTTTTATACTATGTATTGATTGATTATATCTTGTTAGATCAAACTAATACTTCCTAATGAATAAGTTTGTTATATAAATCAATCAAATCATGATGCATTATATTTCTAATCGTTAATTTTCTTAATAAAAAATTATAGCTTAACTTTTACCATGTTTATTTACGACAGGAATATAGATACTTAATTAATGAGGTTCTCAAAAATATTCAAATACATCATATTTTGCGTTGTAATTAATTTGGCGATGACAATATATATTAACTTTAGTGCTAGAGTAACTATTGTGAGCCGAGATTCCGATCCCACCAAATAAAAAGGTCCCGGCACTGTTATTTGAAATATTCCCGGGGCTCGCGAGATGTGAAAGGGCTAAATGGGATTCTCGTTTAGACGCGACGATTCGTAGAGCTTATTGAATTTAAAGCTGATATGTAGGATGGGGATACTCAAAGATCTTTGGAAGAAGTGTGTGGGATGGATTTCGCCTTTTTATTTTGTAACTTATTCAGAAATTTTATTTAATCAATTTACAAAATGGTGAACTATTAACTTGTGAAAAATTCTACCATAGACAGTTACAGAAGTAATTACAGTTACAGAAGAGTATTTCTCTCCAGGTAGGCAGCGGCTCAGCTGTGCCCCTGGCACTGCAGATGTCCATGAGCGATGGTTACCACTTACCATCAGGTGGGCCATTTGCTCGTCTGCCACCTTATGGAATAAAAAAAAATTAATACATTGCTGAAATATTTCAGTTCCAAATTTTCATTTTAATTATTTGATCATTAATATTAATACATACATACATATATGTCACGCCTTGTTCCCAATGGGGTAGGCAGAGACCACCTCTCTCCACTTGCTACGATCCTGGCACACTTCTCTTGCTTCCTCCACTTTCATGAGCGTCTTCATGCATGCTCGTCGGTTGCGAGTACTCTTGCCCGGCCTTTCTTTAGGACATCTTCGATTTGATCGAGATATGTCCGCCTAGGTCGACCTGCACCGATTCGTCCTATCATTCTTACCTTGTGTATCTCTTTCGTTAATTAAAATCAATAATACTAGTATAACAAATATTTAAAATATACCTACAAGATCCTATAATATTTTCAACATTATAAATTTTTGATCACAAGTTTCTAATGATTTTTTGATATAATATAGCTAACAGCACTTAAGGTGTACATTTTAAATACAAAAATTATATATTCTGACTACTAGACATATGTATTTATTTAAAAAATTAAAATGCTTTTCTTGTCCAATAAAAAATCTGTACCAAAAAGAACTGAAATCATTCGGAATATTTTAAAAAATATAATTAAAATCTACGATAAAGGAACTTGTCTCTCAATTTATGCATTTTCCTTTTTTTTAAATGAAAGTATCTATGAAGATAGAAGAATAGGAAGAACAAAATAAACGTAAAATATTTCACTGTGAAAATATAACTCACCCTTCAAATTGTAGAAAAAAATACTTTTGTAGATACTAAACAAGGTTCAATCTTAGCATCTAGGAAATATTTCATGATCACATCTTATAAACTGCCCCACGAGGAGGTAGAACCTACCCAGAATAAGTCAGAGCAATAAAGCTCAAAAGCTCAGTGATTGTTGATCGAATTCATACAGATTTTTTTGAATTTACTCACAAGCGTATACATGTTGCCTCATGATAATTTTCTTCACCGATAAATAAATCACTACACAGTATAAAACAAAGTCGCTGTCCGTCTGTCTGTCCCTATGTATGCTTAGATCTTTAAAACTACGCAACGGATTGTGATGCGGTTTTTTATAATAGATAGCGTGATTCTTATGAGAGGTTTATATGTATAATACATGCATGATATAGTAGAGAAACACTGATAATTTAGAGCTTTCTAATGTGATGTCGTAAATAAGCACATTTTTAAGCGCTTATATTGCAAAAACGCTGGCTGAACCCTACGAGATAGACCAAAATAATGTACTACAGTTTTGTCCACCTTAAAAAGTTCAATAAAAAAGTCAGCGTGGTATATGTCTATCTCTTATTCTTTACTAAAAAATGGTTACGTAGTGATTTTAAGCAATACAGCGTATTGCACCCGTGCGAAGCCGGGGCGGGTCGCTAGTATACATATAAATGTCGTAATCCAACAATAAGTCTTTCACCTTACCTTACTAAAATCTGCCAACAACGGTAGTGTGAATCTTTTTTTTTTTATAGGATAGGGCCGCATTCGAGCAAACGGGATCACCTGGGCGGCAATCGCACTAACAAATCGCAGCTGAAACGAAACCAAATCATTCCACTCAACCAATCCGAGAGCTAGAATATCACGTCATCGAACAGATGATGTGATATTGTGGCGTTCGGATTGGTTAAGCCGAACGGTTCGGTTGCGTTTCGCTTGCGATTTATTAGTGCGATCGCCCTTCTGATGGTAAGCAATAACTGTTACCCATGGACATCCGCAACACCAGAGGAGTCAAAGATGCGTTGCCGGCCTTTTAAAAGGGGATAAGGGGGGAAGGGGGGGTTGGCCTCCGATATCCTCACTCTCTCGGCGAAACACAGCGCAAGTGCTATTTCACGCCGGTTTTCTGTGAGGCCGTGGTATCACTCCGGTCGAGCCGGCCCAATTCGTGCCGAAGCATGGCTCTCCCACAGAATTCGAATCATCAGAGAAAACATTAGAATATTTTGGTTCGTTTTGGATTTAAATCATAAAAGTTCACGAACAGGAAACCAGAAAGATCATTGAATGTAACATTAACATTTCCAAAATTCCAATACAGGTTGGCAAAAGTTTGTCTGGAAATAAAGCTACCCAATTTTACGCAAAGTATTTACAACGAAAAACGGATTGTATCAGATGTATATATGGTTCACAAAATCAACCCACGAAACCTATTTTAAGGGTTAAGCCTACATCATTTCTCCGATATAACACAAACTCTACATTCCGTACATCTCGAACCTGTCGTACAAAGGGATAAGGATCCAATTCGACGGCTTATTACAATTTTAAACAAGCCACCGCTTTTATTCATTTGTTGTTGTTCGGAAAATAGAGCCCCATAGAATTCGGCTAAGCCAATTTTTGTTATCTCAAAAGCCTTACGATGTAATCAGGTTGTTTATGCATTCGATATGGTTAAATAAGCCGCGTGGGTGAGCTATTCACGAAAAGTACACGTTTGGCTTCATTTGTATTTTATTATTTGAAGGCTTGTGTCCAAAGGAGTATATGATTAGATTAGATGCTACGTGGACTGATTGAAATTAAGTTCGAGATTTTCCGATGTCATGAAATGAGATACACATTGTTATTGTTACGCCGGTGGCTTAGTAAAACTTCAAAAGTGATTTTCTGTGACTTAGAAACGTTTTCAGCAGGCTGAAACGTCGTTTCAGGCCGTTTCAGAAGTAGCTCTTTCACATACTAAAAAATCTAAATTACACCCAAGTTACAGTAGTTTTCAGGCGCCTGAAACATGTTTTCAGTACGTTTCAGGCTACCCTCTATCCAACGCCGCAATAACCTGAAAACCCGTTTTCAGGCGTTTTCAGGACCCCTTATGAGCCATCAAGCCTACTTCAGTAAAAGGACATAAATTTCAATAGGAGTGAAAGAGATAGCAATAGTAGAAAGAGACAGATATAGTTGGAACATTCGAGAAGTATTGGAATGAGGAAACATCATTAGAAAGAGATAGACAAACTCAGAATATTCGAGAAAGATAGTATGGGAATATTCGAGTATTGTGTGACAAGGATAGCACAAGGAAGAGACAGTTATACTCGAAACGTCTCGAACGCGCGACGTCATTCCTACGCGCTTATGTATTGGACTACACATTCGAGTGTGTCCGCGAATGTTCTGGCAAAAGTGGCAAGTACCTTAGGGGACTATATAAGGCTGTGTCCGGCCGCCGGGAAGAGTATTGTTTTGCGATACAGTGCGAAAACATCTAAGAAGTGATATTGGAGAACTAAGAAGCGACTTTCAGTGCTTTCAGTGAAGTGATTAGTGACTGTTAGTGTGCTAATTAATAAAAGTTCAGTGTTTTGGTAGACCGCCGTTTGATTTACTGACCCCAGCTCGTAACATTATTTTGTGCTTATTTAGCTCGTGCATCTGTTAGGATTCGTCAGCTTATTGGTATTAGTAAAAAGTAGCTATTTTTGAAACTGTGGAGTGGTTAGTACACTGGTTTTAAGGTGTCATCATGTCTGAGGTCCCAGGTTCGAATACCGGTGGGGACGGACATTTGTGTCGCCTTAGTCATTGTTGTTAATATATATTTGTACAGGGAGCGGCAAAATGATCTGACGGTTTTAAAATGTAAATAACTCAATAGTTTTAAGAGATACAAAGGGTTTTATTGCATACTAGCTTTCTGCCCGCGGCTTCGCCTGCGTGGTTTTCGGGATTTGGTCTATAGAGGGTTAAGGGTCATAGCTTTTGCCTACGGCTACATATGCGCGGAAGTCGGTTTATGGCGCGAAGGTTTTTATCGCGCTTCCCGTGGGACTATCAGTTTCTCCGAGATAAAAAATACCGCAAAACCTTACTCAAGAATCACTCTATCTATTGATGAAAACCACATAAAAATCTGTGCATAGTTTTTGAGCAAAGCCTTTATTGCGCATCCGTGGGATCTGTCGATTTTTCCGGGGATAAAAGTAGCCTATGTTACTCGGAGATAATGTAGCTTTCAAAGGTGAAAGAATTTTTGAAATCGCTCCAGTAGTTTCGAAGCCTATTCATTACAAACAAACAAATCTTTCCTCTTTATAATATTAGTATAGATTACAGATTGCTATTTATGAACATTTATAAAAATAACCAAAGAAATGTTAACTTGCCATTGGAAACATTGTGTTATAGGCCCATACTTTTTTGAAGAAAACGGTCGAACTGTAACCGTCAACTCACAACGATACCTGACTATGTTGAAAAACTTCCTTATCCCCGAACTACGCAGAAAACGCTTAAACCACAACAGAATTTGGTTCCAGCAAGATGGGGCAACTGCCCACACAACCGATGAGGTAATGAACTTCTTTAGAAGCAAGTTTCATAGCCGAGTCATCTCGCGTTTCGGAGACATTGCGTGGCCAGCTCGCTCCCCGGATCTCAGTATTTGTGACTTTTCTTGTGGGGACTGCTGAAATCAAGAGTGTACACAAACAAACCCCGCACATTGGATGACCTGAACGAAGCCATACGTCAAGAAATAGCCAACCTTTCTCCTGCAATGTTAGGGAAAGTGTTTGACAATTTCAGTGCAAGATTGGAAGAATGCATGGCCCAAGATGGTCATCATTTGAAAGATGTCATCTTCAAATCTTAAACGGATAACATAAACATTTCTTTGGTTATTTTTATAACTGTTCATAAATAGCAATCTGTAATATGCAATAAAACCCTTTGTATCTCTTAAAACTATTGAGTTATTTACATTTTAAAACCGTCAGATCATTTTGCCGCTCCCTGTATGAAAAATATTTATATATGTATATTATTTGTATGTCCAAAGCACTAATTTATATCCATTCTTTGACATAGTGAGATACGGTAAAACATCAAAAGCAACGCACAAATCAATCTCCAAATTGCCGAATTGAACTAATTTGCCTGGTGATTCCCCGATGACATTACTCAGATCTGAATGGTGATTGTCCGCGATATTCTGTGAAATAAAGGGACAATGGGACGTACGGAGTTCCTGGTTATTTATGGGCAGTCCGAGGCGATGGTTCGAGAAATTTGTCGTTATCGGTCGTTAGCCGCGCCATTGTTCGACCTCATTACAGTATCCTCATTAACGACATTCATTTTGTAATGATCGTTTGTTTTTGAAGGTTCAAGGTGGACGGAAGTAAATTAGCGCTCCTCCTATCGGTTTGCGGTCGCTGCGATAAAATTTAACAAAACTGCGCATGAGTTATAGAGAATGTCTGCAATGACAAACGCGCTCTGTTCCTTCTCTCTCTATATAGATCTAGCTGCTCCCACGACTTCGTCGGTGTGGAATCGTAATTTAAGGTAGCATTTTTAATTATTCTTCATTATCATATAAAAGGTAGCCTATGTCCTTCCTCACGGTTCAGTGGTTTTTATGTAACAGACAGCAAACTGCCTGCCTGTGCGTTCGCGACCTTATACAAAAATAATCCATATAGAATGATTCAGTATTCTATATATCGCAGTAATAATACAATAGTGTATCAACTCAAAAATCGATCATTTTTCCGAATCAAAAAAACTTATTACTCACTTCATGTAATAGTTGCAAATTGAATAACTGTCACTTACGTTTTTTATTTATCCTTATTCTGTTTTTGCACTAATCGAACGACGGTCTTGATCACGCGTGAGGAATCAATTTTGCGTGTGTTTATTAGTATAATGTCAAGTACGACGTTTGAGTTGATACACTATTGTATTATTAGTGCGATATGATACTTTTTTATGGAATAGTTAATAATTTAACTTTTTTAATTAGGGATGACTGAGAGAGTTATAAACGTAAGAGTAGACAAATGACACGGCATTCCTAATATAGGCATGTTTTCAAAATAAATTTTTATTAATTATATTATGTAATGGAAAGTGACTTCATGAGTTATCAATATTGAAGTCATTTTCCAAATTGACGACTCTGTATCTATTCAATACAGGAAAAAAAAAACAGCCCTTGCTGAGTTTCTTGCCGGTTCTTCTCAGTACAAGGTCTCCCGCCGTAGATTTGCGAACCGATGACGTAGCTTTTCGACATTCACTAGTGCTTGTAACAGCCCAGACTGAATAAATGACTTTGAATTTGAATTTGAAATATATATAATATATAGATAAAAACAGTATTAGACAAAGCTTCGAACTGTTAAGACATCGGGAGTTACACGTGTTATTGTGAGTCAATTATAAAAGATAGACATATGCTGTCGTGGGATATTTGTTATATAATTTTAAGAAAAATATTTCCGTCATACATTATTTCTGTGTAGCTTTAACCATTAAGCTTGCACGCGCGACGGAAGCTTAAAAAATGGAGTAACATCTCTTGTTTTCCCAACATTTCCCTTCACTGCTCTGCTCCTATTGAATGTAGCGTGATGAAAAGTATACTATAACCAGCTCAGAAGTAAGAAAAATAATTGTACCAAGTTTCGTTAAGTAGTTTTTGTTTCTATAACGGTTATACAGACGGACTAACATTTTACTGATTGTATTTTTGGCATCAGCTGGCAACTGACTGACACGAGGTTACTAATTATTGTGCTCTTCAAATCAGGATTCAAATCTTCAATCGGCCTAAAATCCTGGCTACTTTGAGAGTACTGTAGTATTATTTACTATCATTACACTTCATATAAGTCCCTACCCTAATTATGTTAGAGCGATTAGGGCGTTAGTCAACCACTCATAATTATTTCATTACATATGTCATAACGATGTTTTCCTTCAACGTAGGAGCGTCAGATAATTGTTCATATGAAATTCGATAAATGAAAAATACATTGGTGCATCACAAGATCAACCCCACACTGAGAGAAAAAAGCTACGTATACGAGTACGTAGGCTGTCGCAAGCTATCTACCACGTAGCTTGCAACGGGATACAGATTACGAGTGTTGGACTAGTACTCTAGTTGTCACCTACTTGATAAGGAAGTTTCATACTGATGCTGTTATAGGACACCATGCTTCATCATGGTCTTACAGGAATATCCGTATAAAAACTGCGCATCATTCTCAATGAAGTAACAACATGTCATACGTATGTATAGCTTGATATATCCAGTACGTATGTATAGCTTGACATATCCAGCCGTTCCAATGTTCAGACTCCATAAAACTAGCTGTTCGTTCTTGGGGAAATGTATATCTATGTTTAACAAGCTTCCGCAAAGTGTCATTGATTTACCTTTATATAAATTTAAAATCCATATCAAAAATACACTCATGAGTAAAGGTTATTATAAAGTAAGTGACTATCTAAATAATCACAGTATTTGGGAATAGGGACAATATTCATAGAGCCATGTTTGGTAACATTATTTATAATATCGTATTATTTTATATATGTATGTAAACATACATACGACTGTAATCGTATTAGGTATGATTGTATCTTATACTATATTGTATTTTTATATTATATTATTATAATTATTAACATTGAAAAGAGTAGATAAAAAATAGACCTTCAGAGTTTCTTGCCTGTTCTTCTCGAGAAGGCTCTCCCAATTTCCGAACAGGTGTCGAGTCAATATATTTTTTCTTTTTTTTTTCCTTATTCGTACGTACGGACAAGGTTTTTGTTTTTTTTATTTTTTTATTATTTAAGCTTTTTTTTGTTTTGTTTGTTGACGTCAATAAGTGCCTGTAAAGGTCTATGTTGAATAAATATTATTTTGATTTTGATTTTGATCGTATGTGGCTGTGTTATGTGCTCCTGTGTTGGACTACGTACGGTAACTATGTGATTATATTCATGTTGGACGCCACTGAGTTAAAAACATATACGGCTTACTTGAATCCTCGTACGCACTACGTACATGACGTAATGCGGCTGCATTATATATTCGTGTGTTGGGGTTGGTACACTAAGAATAAAGTTACATTCTTACGGTACGTTACTACGTACAGTAAGTACTCATCTTACTTGCACCCTGGGTACAAAACTAAATACAAGAGTTATGCAGTGCCATTATAAATATAAGTGTGAGCTCTTACGTAGTGCGATCAATTACAGTGTAATGGAGTGGGTTCCGTATAATCACGGACTCCCTCACAATTGCCAGCTACTTACCCAGCATGTTGTTACACACGTATGTAGCAGTGTCCTTATTTGATCTGGTTACGCCAATTTATAAAGTTCAAAATTATTTATTTTTTTATGGTAGGCAAACCTTTCTATCCTATTCTTATGCACGTACAATCGAATACCGGTGGCGCCGCCTAGCGGCGAGAGAAAACATTAGTTAGAATAACCGCCGCCCGAACGAGCAAAACCCGAATATCAAAGTCTGATAGCCTTTGAATCTTTGTTTAGTCGCCGTTGAAGATCCCGAGGGTTGGAGCGAGAGGCGAGCCACCGCCATCCAGAATGGTACGTACGTGCTATCTTTCACAACTTCCCTTCTATGCTGTGTGTGCCACTTTTATTATAAACTAGCTGACCCGGTGAACTTCGTACCGCCTAATTATTGGAGGCATATTTAGTAAGTCACAAACACACGACACAATACTTTTTTAATTTTATTGAAATTTGTTGCTTTTAGATTTTTAGGAATATTAAAGAATTATAGTATAGGTGCACAGCAAAGAGGCGTTTACATTTCAAGTGACATTTTACCATAGACAATAGGTTGGCACCCATCAAATATGTCAACACATTAATTATTTTTATATTTTGAAATTTAAATACACGATGTTATAAGCAAAGTTGATATTATGTTGTCGATTCAAAAGTCTTGTTTTAATGCGTTCTTCAATTCGAGTGGAACATTTGACGGTATTTGTAATACCGTCAAATGTTTGACAGAAAGTAAGTGATCAACTTTTATATGGGAAAATGAAATTGTCGTCTTACTCTATCTTACTCGCAATTTTTCCTTATTTGCTCACCGTTTAGACCTACCCTGGACTACGACAAACATTTTAAAACCAAAATCAGCTCAATCGGCCCAGCCGTTCTCGAGTTTTAAGCAGACTAACGAACAACAATTCATTTTTATTTATATAGATTAAAAAGTAAATCTCCGATATAATCAGTAGGTAACGTAAGCAATTGATGCTTACGTTACCTACTGATTATATTGGAGAATATAATTTCATATACTTGGCGCGACTATGATCCTTACATACATAAGTGGTCTAAGGAATTACGTAGTTTTTTTTTCTCTGTGCAGGCTCCTTGACTCATCCCATTAGTAGCCTTTTTTTGAGGGGGGGAAATGCGACCTTATGTACCATGACACCGCGCTGCCAAGGCGCGGCTGTGTGTGGGCCTCTCCAGTTATAGAGGACCGGCCTACCCACTAACCCCCCCGTTCTCTAGGTCCATACGGGGCACATGGCGGGGTGCGCTTTCGCGATTCGACCGCCATATCCCATTAGTAGACTAGTTTTTTTTTTAAATTTATTATCACAAACTTCGTCCAGTCAAAAAGATTTGTGAAGTGGCAGTTTTTTGTTCTTACTTATTTTTTAGTCAGAGCAAAATATTCTCCTTTACAGAACCGCCACCCTGGTGGTAGGGCGTTATGTATAAAAAAATATTGACGACCTCCATAGTAGAGTGGATAATACACCGGTTTCAAGGTGTCGCCATCTCTGAGGTCCCGGGTTCGAATCCCGGTGGGGGCAGATGTTTGTGTGATGAGTGCCAGCATTTGTACCTTAGTCATGGTTGTTGATATATTGTCACGTAGCGGAAGGCTACGGAGCAAAATAGGTGAAGGATATTAAAAAAAAGATAAAAACAAGAGACTAATATATTAAAATAATTATTAAGATAACACGGCCGAAACTTAATAAATAAATTAAAAATACAAAAATAACAATAATAAGATGGTAGAAAAGGGGAAAGAAAGGAAGGCGGTACCAGGATCTAGATAGACCAAGTATCGGCAGGCTGGCAGGTATACAGCAGCAGGCTGGCAGGTATACGGCGGCAGGCTGGCAGGTATACAGCGGCAGGCTGGCAGACACACAGCAACAGGTTGGCAGGTGTGCAGCGGCGAGCTGGTAGGTATTCACCGGCAGGCTGGTTGGTATTTTGCAGCAGGCTGGCCAGTACCCCGCAGCCGACAGGCAGGGATGCAGCAGCAGGCAGGGATGCAGTAGCAGGCAGGTAGGCAGAGAACGTTGGAGGCTTGATGTGGCAGCAATAGTCCGTGGTTCTTATGGTGAAGTATGCAGCAGAGTTTCCACAGTACTTTTAGAATTGAAGACTTTTTCTTCACAGAGAGCTTCAGGTAGTATTGAAGGTTGTTTGTAGCTTCAGAAGTGGAAGTAGAATGTCTGTCCAGAGACCCTGGACCGCCTTATATAATAGCCAGATATGGTGTTCGAAACTAAATACAAAAATTTAAAATTATGACATAAAATTCATAAAAAGGAGTCCAACATGGCATGAAAAATAATAAATATATTCAAATTTAGACATTTGGAATTATGTGACGTCACGTCGGACTGTTGTCATACGTTGTCAAATTCTAGAAGGTTCCTAACAAACCAAGAGAAATTGTTGAAAATAATAAAAATTATTAAGAAATTATAACAAATATACAGCAAAAAGTAAAGAGAAAAGTAAATTACAAGTATTCAGTACAATAAAAGTGTTAAAAGTGAAAGATATAAGCCAAAACAGTGCAATTTAGTGATACAACAAGATTACATAATATAAGTTGGTTTATAAGTGTTAAACATATTTGTAAACAGTTAAATTGAAAATAATATATTATTCCAAGGTAAAGTTGAGACATTCTTATTTGTAGTTACACCAAAGACTCATATTTAAACATTACATAGGTAGGTAGCAACTGAGAAGTCAATGATACATATAAACCAGTCTATAAAGTAACAAATATATCCGTCCATCTATTAGTTTTCTAGTAGATTATGATTTATAGCTAATAGCATATGCGTAGCCCTCAGCATATCAAACATAACACTTACAGTACTCCTACAGTACACATTACAGACAGAATACAACCCATTTGCACATACAGTAATACTATACGCGATTCCCAAAGGAATCAACACAAAGTTGTGTTGGGCTTGGGTGTTAATAGATCACCTCTGTCCAGCTCGCTTAACACTAACGGCAGTGCTGTGGGGGAGTACCCCCAGTGTATCCTACATACAAGTTGGGTGTAGCGAGCACTTTCCTAGGGCAATCCGTGCCGACTATCTAGAGGTGTTCAATATTCCCATACTTGAACTCTATACATGCATAATACGATTTATTATAGAAATGCAGATGCGTAGATTGCATGAGCGTAGCCTGAAAACTAGCAGATGGGCAGATTTGCATTAAAAGATAACAATGTACTTATAATTACAAGACCTAAGAAAATTCTAGAACATTCCGTTAGAAGATTAAAACTTTACATATAATTGCAAGTTCCGAGAAATTTCCAGAATGCAGAATATTCTAATAGTATAGACGTTACAATATATTTCAATAAAAATTATTTCTATATGTATAATATATGTATGTTTATCCGTTACCCTAGATCCCATAGCACAAGCCTTACAGAGCTTAGTTTGGGCTAGGCTAATTGGTGTAAGTGTAACAAATATTTATTTATTATTTATTTATTATTTAATTAATTGCAAAAAAGGTCCAAATGAACTATTACATTTTGTGACCATTCAATTTTGGAACGTGACATTAAATCCGATAGATGAATCGACAACGATGTATTCTGTGCTCCAACGCACACACACACACTGCTTTGATATTGAAATTTACTCTGAACTCGAACAAATTACAATAACATTAAAGCTCAAATTTACAGTACGTTTTAGTTATAAAACGTTTGTATGGGAAACAAAGGGCTGTTTTTAGGGTTTTTTCTATAATTATTCGAATTTTTCTCACAGTATATAAGATACGGGACGAGGAAGACCTAGGCGAACATATTTCGAACAAATCGAAAGTGTCCTCAAAAAAGGCCAGGTAAGAAGTACCCGCAATCGTCGAGCATGTATGAGGAATGTTATGAAAGTAGATGAAGCGAAAGAGATATCTAAAGACCGTAGCAAGTGGAAAATGTATGTATAAACCAAACTTGAACATTTTAAAAAATAAAAAAAAAAGGAATTGGGCAAATTGGTCCAGTCGGTATGCGCTTACCAACACAATTTGCGATTCATTTTTATATATGTTACCGGCCAAACCCGATTTCAGGACAAACCAGTTTTGCCTAGGCTAAACTAGTTCTTCCTATAGGCGATAGGATTAACCAGTTTAGGCTATTCCAAACTAATTTGTCCTAAACCCGATAGAATAGACCAGTTAAGGCTAGGCCAAATTAGTTGATCCTGATATAAATACTCACACCCTAGGATAAACTGGTATCGTCTAGTCTAAATATTATAGTACATATAGAAAGTAAAAATAAATAGATAAACAGAATAAAATAATCGGTAATTGGAACAATAATATTTTTTATTAAACTAGAAAGATTCTTCGTTAAAAGTTATGGATAATTGTTAATACGAACAAATAATACTGTTTTTTTAATAGAAGCAATAATCATATTATGTCTTCTTGCCAAGAAGGCAATGATACTCTGCAATTTTAAGTGCCACCGAAGCAAACCATGTAAAAATAAATAACAATTTTAATAATTGACATAATCTTAAGTTTAATAAAAAATATTTTTGTTCGAATATTTATTTTTACTTTCTAAATGTACTATAATATTTAGACTAGACCATACCAGTTTATCCTAGGGTGTGCCGTATTTATATCAGGATCAACTAGTTTGGCCTAGCCTAAACTGGTCTATTCTATCGGGCTTAGGACAAATTAGTTTGGAATAGCCTAAACTAGTTTATCCTATCGCCTATAGGAAGAACTAGTTTAGCCTAGGCAAAATTGGTTTGTCCTGAAATCGGGTTTGGCCGGTAACATATACAAGAAGAAGATACGTATTCTCGCCACACATTATGTTTATCGGTGATATGCGCTCTTATCTTTATACATAAACATAACTTTATATACCTTTATATCTAACTTTATATACCTAGTAAATAATTGACCCAAATTGTAATTACACTTTGTAATTTAAACTTAAACTAACCCGATATCGAGCAAAGCAACTCGTAGCTTTTATTTTAGCATTGTTTAGCAAAATTCGGAACTTAATAGCTCGAACTTATTATATATTTTAGGCACCAAGTATTTAGGCAGTCTTCGTCCATAGTAATTTTTCGCACCTGATTGTATCAACTTCTTTTCCCTTACACTTTTTGTATTATATTTATTTATTACACTATTTTTAAACTCTGTACTAAAATAATATTCTATGCTCATTAAATATTTGATTTTATAATATATTGGTAAAATTTTATAAATGCTGAAAAGTTTGTCTTAATCTTTGTTCTCCGATTTCTCCGATGAGGCCGACAAGTCCAACGTGGACTTGTCGGTAAAGTTCAAGTTTTATGAAGTTTTACAACTGTATTGGCACGAGTGAATGCTTTCGTTAAAATTAGTACTTAATACTGGAACGTTAGCCTAATGTGACTAAAAATGTACAGCTTATTTGCAATTTCAAAGTTTTCTTCATGAATTCTCATTTCAGTTAAGCAGCTCAAAGTTCGGAGCTTCCAACACGATACTCCCTGTAGTTGGTTAAGCTTTGAGACGATAACAAGGCTGAACTTAAAAGTTTGCGCTACTTAAACGGAACCCGGTACGAATTTCGGACGTCCCGAAATTATTTAAGTGCTTAACTTATTAAAATGATTATAATTTTTATCTGATCTCATCCAACTGCGACGGTGAGGATTTTCCATATATTTTTAACAATTATTATTTTGACAGTTCATCATCTGTTGTACTATCAACTTTTATTGTAAGCGTGAAAGTCGCTCTTTCTATTTCTGTTATGCTTTAGATGAAAATTTAGGAATTTGGCTAATACAAAATTTCGATCTAGTATGTTATTTAAGATAAGATAGAATGGTAGGAACTGAGAAGGATTTTAAATTGTTAGTTCTTGACCTTACCCATCTTACCTTATCAAAATAAGACCATATATATTATATATATATATAATAATTATGAAAAATATATAATAATTAATAATCACATACAATTAAAATTTTTAATTTAACTATTGACATGTTGTATAAATTTAAACATTTTTAAATTGATAGATGCACCCAAATTTCGTCGCGGACATAGTTCCTGCAGACTGTAACAAAAAACCAGCTGAGTTATGGCCTTTTTGTGTTGCTGCAGTATACACACAACATACGGCATACGGGATTGAGATCATGTTAATTGTAAAGTTATATTTAAGTAATGTTGTGTTTAATAATTTTTTGTATGCTATAATTGAAATATTGTATTTAATTGTGGTTAGTGATAAAGGCCTTTTTTTTTTTTTTGCAAATGCATTAAAATGAATTAAATTGCATACCCCGGCTGTGGCGAGCCGGCGGTTATGTGGGGCTCTCCTCCCCAGAAGGGGGAGGCCTACCCACTAAAAACCTCAGGGATGGCCTTCCTCAGGCATGTAGGGAGCCCCCGTCGACACAGGGGAGCCCTCCTCGGGGGAGGCTTCCTACCTCCCCCGGTCTCCTCCACCGACGACGCCCCCCGGTCACGGAAGGGGCGTGGTCCATCCCGGGTCGCCGTAGCGGTCGCGACTTCCTCGCGCCCGCCGGCGACCCGCGGCGGCGCCGCAGCTGTGCTACTGAGCCCGGCGCCGCCTCCTTCGAGCGGGATCGGCCATCTCCCGACCCCGCTCGGCAGCCTCCTTCTGGAGCATCACTGCTTCACAGAAGGAGGCCACAGCCCTCCAGCCTCCCTCGTCCGCCAGCATTGCCGCAATCAATGCCGGCGGAGACAGATCTCGCCCGATCTCTGCGACCAAGACTCGGCGCTCGGAGGCCCACGCGGGGCACTCCGCCAGCGTGTGCTGGGCCGAGTCAAGGTCGGATGCACAGTGGTGGCAATGTGTCGATCCCTCCCGTCCTATTCGACACAGATACTCACCGAAGCAGCCGTGCCCGGTGAGTATCTGAGTCAATCGGTAGGTGACCTCCTCCTTCCCGTTGAGCCAAGCTTCGAGGTGCGGGAGTACGGCACCGACGGCCCGCTGGCGCGCGCAGATCCGTAATTCGAGCTGCGCACGCCAGGCCGCCACAAGTAGTGATAAAGGCCTACCCACTAAAACCCCCCGGTGTTCTCTGAGCCCATATCGGGGCGCATGTGGCGGTAGAATCGCGGAAGCGCACCCCGCCACATGCGCCCCTATTCCACCCACTGGAACACGATGTTTTATTTTACCTTCAGGAGGGGAGAGGTTGAGAATCCTCATGTATATCAGCGCAACCAAGTGTCACGGTGATCATGTTGGATTTCAGACCGATTGAGGAAGCTCGTCTGCTATATAATAATAATAATATTCTTTATTTTTCTCTCACACAGTTATAATTTATAATATTAAAATCTAGAATGTACACTGCAGGTTGACATTAACATGTGAGAGAGACTGGTGTCTGTACTAGGAGACCTGTATTACAGATTACCAGCCTCTCCCGCCGCGGACCAGGCGGAGACAAGTAAGTAGCATGCGGTCATGGTACAGGTAAGTCATGTTGCAAAGTGCACTTTGCACATAGCCCACCCCACCGTTGTACATTTATATCTTATAGTATCTTATAGTAGGCGTGCGAATATTTAAGCGAGCATGTGTGTGTGTGTGTGTGTGTGGGCGCGTGTGTGTGTCTGTGTGTTTGATGTATTATGTATAGATATATTATGTACAGATTGACGGAACTACGAGATTGTTGGATATAAGTTATATAGGTATATATTTACGTTTTACAATAAATACAGATAATGTTTACAGAAATACAAGATATTTAATGTACGAGTACTTAGTTAGGACAGAACCTTCAGCAGGTTCTCCGTTTCATCATAGCTAAGGGATTTTAACCAAGCTGTAGTAACCTTTTTGCAGCAAGACTTTGTCATAGGATAAATTGCTAACTTTTCGTTTATTTTGTTATAAAGATAGCTTCCTAAGAACCCAAAGAATCTTTTGGAAAACACGGTGGAGGGATGGAAGTGGCCTGAACATACGTTATGAACTAGTGACCAAAATCAGCGTAGGCCTTGCTCTTAGTTAGTTAGTTTAGCTGGTCTCCACCGCACTTAGCCTCATGATTGGGCCATTGTGCGCATAGGAGAAGGCTCCTGCGTCTGCCTCCTTCCTACTCCATCCATCCCAGTTCCTCCCAGAACGCCAGCAGCCTCCGTGGGCTGCTGCATGCTTCTGGCATGGACTCCGGGGAATGGAGAAGTTTCTCCCGTTGGTCGGCCACACTTGCACATTCCATAAGAACATGCTGTGGCGTTTCCTCAGCCTCCATGCATTCTCTGCACAAGGGGCTGTCTTTTATACCAATTGTGTACAGGTGTATGTTTAAAAGGCAATGTCCAGTTATGGTAGCTATGACCTTTCGGATCTTGTCTCTCTTTAGTTTGATAAGGGAACGGGCAAGCTTGGAAGGTACCGGGACTGCTTCCTTCGTTCGCTTGCACCCCTCCTTTCTATCCATTCTTTTAGGTGTAGTTCCTCTGTTCTTGGCGGAGGCCTTCCTCTTAATGACCATGAGGGCGCAGTGCAAGGACAGCGATGCTTTGGGTACAGGTTGCACTTTTGTACAGAATCTTGATACTCAAATTCAACGTTACTCTTAACATTAACCTCCACAAGATTAACAAACACGAGCTAAGTATTTTTTTTATAATTATGACTTTGCATATTAGTTAAAAAAAGTAATATTTCTTACATACATAAATATTTCTTACACCCACGTCAATTAGGTAGACGACAATTTTTTAAATTCTATTCTATATATAATAAGAGTACTCTTTTAACTGAGAAATATTGTAGAACCAACAGTACACCTGCGCCTATTACTTTTGAAGATACATCGACATTTTCTACGTGTATCAGTTCCAGTAAAATACCGTTACTAACTAACTAATATGATAGGTATTTTTTACATATGTAATCTTCATTTTCTACGTGTATCAGTTCCAGTAAAATACCGTTACATACTAACTAATATGATAGGTATTTACATATGAAATCTTCATTTTCTACGTGTATCAGTTCCAGTAAAATACCGTTACATACTAACTAATATGATTTGAAACAGTGTTATTTGCCGATGATACTTCTCTTGTTTTTAAAGTTGACAGAGGCAGCAATTGTTCGGACGAGGTAAATAGTGCTCTATCAAAAGTTCTACAATGGCTTACATTAAATAATCTGTCATTAAATTCGAGAAAAACCAAACTTGTTAAGTTTTCTATACCAAATGTAAGGCAGGTTAATACACCCTTAAATATTAATGGTGAAGTGGTATCTCTTGTTGAGAGTACTAAGTGTTTAGGCATACACTTAGATTCCAGATTACAATGGTATACCCATATTGATGCTCTGTCAAGCAGACTTAGCTCAGGTGCGTATGCTGTTAAAAAAATAAGACTTCTAGCTGATATTGGAACAGCAAGGTTAGTTTACTTTAGTTATTTTCATAGTGTAATGTCTTATGGCATTTTGTTATGAGGATTAGCTGCCACCATTGAAAGTATTTTTATACTACAGAAAAGAGCAATTAGAGCTATATATAATTTAAGACCAAGGGATTCCCTTAGGGATAAGTTTAAAGAAATTAACATTTTAACATTGGCGGGGCAGTACATCTATGAAAATATAATCTATGTACACAAATATTACAAAATTTTAATTAAGAATAGTGATATTCATAAATTAAATACAAGAAATAAAAATAAGCTTGCTGTTCCAAATTTTAGATTACATAAAACACAAAACACATTCTTGGGGAAATGTATATAATATATATTGATATATTCTATAATATTGTCGAACATTTTTTTGTCCTATCGTTAATACTCTTCGCAGTGTTTGCGATGAAAGACATTTTATGGTTAATTTTTTTACACCTTCGGTTGGTTTTAATAAGAATTTCTAAAGATTTCTACAGTAATCTAGTACTAAATATAGCCTATGTTACTCAGTGATAATGTAGCTATCTAATGAAAAAAGAATTATTAAAATCGGTCCAATACTTTTTGAGTTTATTCGTTACATACAAAAATACAAATCTCTCCTCTTAATAATATTATTAGTGTAGATTTAACAAAAAAAGATCGACAGATACTAAATTATATTGTTATAAAAACTTTAACATATAAAAGCTTGTCGCGAGATTTACTTACTTATAGAATACTTTTAACGGCAAACTTTTATATGTAAAAGTTTATTTTGTCCTTTTTAGCGCATTTAATAAAAGCTTGTATTAAAAAAAATTATTTACTTTTAATTTATTTTCCGACTAATAAACCAAGCATTGCAAACCCTTTCATTTGATACCCATATTGTAGGGGTGCATTATAAATAATTGGTCCGCCATCTTGGGAAAATCCACCATATTGGATTAAGAGTGACATCACATTATTTATCGAGGTGTTCTTTGCAAGCCCTTTCATTTGATACCCATATTGTAGGGGTGCATTAAAAATAATTGATCCGCCATGTTGGATTTAGAATGACGTCACACACATAACCATGCATTGTCATCCGACTTACACGTGCATGCAAAATTTCAGCTCAACCGGAGACCGGGAAGTGGGTCAAATTAAGATTCCAAGATTTTCTTACATAGTTACAAGTGAAGCTAAATATAAAAGCTTGTAAAAAGCTAATAAAGCTAAGCTTGTAAAAATTATTGTTTTAAAAATAACATGAACGATCGATGATTATTCAATATTTGGCGAATAGTCGTCTAAAATAAAGTCAATCAAATAACTAATGAGTTAAAAATAAGCTTTCTTATCTTTATTATTTTCATTAATGAAACTATACACAGTATCAATTATTACCTTTAATATTAAAATTAAATCCTGTTCCTGTCTTATTTATAAGCTATTCTGTTTAATTGATTATAAATTACTACATATGAATGTATGTTATAACATGACACAGATTTTTTTATTTCTCTTAACCATAGAAAATATTAGATCATAAAATTATTATTAACTTTAGGTAACTAATAAATAAACGATACATTTAATTATACAATTAAAAATATTTTTAATTATATAATTGGAATAGAAATTATTTTTAATGTGCCGTATTTATGTCGAATAATAATGCCGAGTTATTCGCCAAAGTAAATGGCGATTAATCGGTTTTCGAATATTCTCTAACTCTAATAAATATATTTTATATTACTTCCTCTATCAGTATCAATATACAAAATGCTGATAGAGAGAAAATACAGCAGGTGCTTAAAAAAAAAATTAAAAACAGTTGTTTCAAAGCCTACTTTCTTTTTTACTGGCAATCCCGAAACTATTTTATTTCCTAATGAAAGCTTCGATAGAAACAACCAATGGGAAACGAAATATCTACACAGGCTTCTGAGAACTGTCTGCTTTTCAATATGGTTCGAGTTGGAACAACATTCATTCGAGAAGTTTTTAAAGAACCTGTTAAATACATTTAGTGTTGTGTTAGTATTTTGTTTGAGTATCGATATTATTAGCCTATGAAATTGCATTTATTTTTTGTTGAAACTTTACTTTTGTTTTTAATTTAAGACTTAGAAACTAGACATTAACCGTACATAAAGTTTAAAATGAGTTCTCAATTCATGACATGCTGTTTTTTTTATAAATTACTGAATAGTATCCTAGTAACCCTAGAACTACTAAGCATAGAAGAAGACATTTTATAGTGTCTTCTTCTCTGCATCTATAAATTTTCTTCATAAACCGCTATTAAATATTTTGGTTAACCAAAGCAACATGTCCAATTTCGGTTACAACGCGCCATTAATTAATTGCGTTAGAGAATATATACAGGGTGTCCCAAAAACGACACGTCACAGTGACACTGGAGTTAGGCCAGCACAAGAGGCATCGAACAAGCCTAACATGACCTCAGTAAAAGTTGCTCGGTTTTCAAGATATTTCCAATTTAAACTTTTTCTAAATTTTCTAAATTAAGAAAAATGGAAACCTGAGGGCTATCTAACATAATGCTAGCACTGAACATGTTAAAAAACGTGAAAATTTTGAAAAAGTTTAAATTGACAATATCTTGAAAACCGAGCAACTTTTACTGAGGTCATGTTAGGCTTATTCGATGCCTCTTGTGCTGGCCTAACCCCAGTGTCACTGTGACGTGTCGTTTTTGGGACAGCCTGTATGTAAGTATGTTAGTAAATTTATATTATTAAATTTACATATATTATGGTATTAGTTTAGCTCAGATTAAAGACTTAAAATTACTTGCTGATGGCATCGTCCATTTAAAATGTAGTGTAAATGTTTGTGTAACTTGTTTTGGCTTCATTTGCTCAGATAATTATGTCTTGAAAATTTCAAATTTGGTGTGTTCTATAACCAATTCAACAAAGTTTCGTTCACATATATTTTAATTCATTATAATAATTAATTTTAAATTAAGTATGAATAAATTCAAAAACCCAATTAGTGCATAACGTTAATTAAGTTGAGAATTATGTGTGTATTATTTAACTTTCGAATCTAATGTATTCTCTTTATGTGGACACTATTGGTTTATGTTTTGCAAGTTTGTTAATTTTTTTTATTATTGTGACCGTTGTATTCCGAATCAGCAAATAAATTGTAAAATCATCGATATTGCACATTCCCAAATTAGCACAACACGATTGCCTCAGAAACATCACGTACAGGATAAGAGCTTCTTTTAAAAGTATTGGTTGCAAGTTTTTTTGAGAAAAGAAGTAGTGATAATGTATGCCAGATGCATTTGCCTACATTCCATTCATTTGCATTCTCGCTTCTCTGAAGTTCGTTATAATCGCCTTAAAAGCTTTCACGAACAAGAATACTAGTTCTTTTGTTATGCCTTACTTCACTTTATATATGAAAGTATGTCCGAACTTTATTCGTAGATAGCAAAGTTCTGAATAGAACATAGTTTGAGTATAAGTTTATTGATTCGATGGCGCCACAGTATCGAAAATCTGTAAGATTACTACTTAATATTATAAACGCAAATGTTTGTACGAGTAGTTATGGATGGATCTTAGTTACACTTTCAAGTAAAAACTACCGACTAGATTTAAATGAAACTTTATATTAATATAGCTTATATATCAGAACGATACATAGGCTAAAATTTATAAATAAATTATACCTAAGTGATAAGGGTAGTCCAACTCTAACATTTTATTTTTTGGACATAATTCCTTTTTATGATGTGGCATTGAAAATACATTCAAACTTAAATTGTCTCCCTTCTATTACAACTACATTTAATGGACCTTTATTTAGCGATCAAAGTCTGCACGATTCAGTTTTCGTACAAAAACACGCTGAAAACTATTTAGCGCTGGGACTAAGCGCTTGCGAGTTTTGAAATACTGAAAATACGAACATTTTAACGAGAGCCGGTCAAAAGGCCCGTGTAAATCTGGCAATGGCGGAAAATTTGTGAAATAAACCTGGCGTGTAATCACGAACTCAAAGGTCGGTGCAGACACACAATGCATTATGCACGAGGCTTTTCAACGCCCGTTTGCCCCGTACCCTTGGAACTGGAGCAAGTTACAGGAGATTTCTTTTTGTTCTTATATATATACAGGGTTACCTGGTAAGTCGTGCGAACCCCGTTAGGGGGTCGTGGTTCCCACCATTTCTGACAGATATCCCCTTGGAACCCCGCCCCCCAACTTAACCCTTTTCAAGTTATAAGGCTTTAAAGACTTTTTTGAAAAAAATGACCGATTTTTGTCAATTGGCCCATTTTTTTTGTTTATTATAATTCAAATATTTAGTTTTATACTATTTTTGTGTAGCAGATTAGTTTGTTCATCATAATGCAAAATAAAAATTGAGTTACCTCAACTAAATAGGTTGTAGATAGAAGATTGATAGTTATAGCATCAAACAAAAATCAGTACAAATCAAACTTCAACCAGCAATAGTAAAAAAAAAATCTATGACACGTAGGCTGCAGACACCTTTAAAAATATCTACGTTTCATTAGCTATTCAACAAGGTATAACAAAGTAGGCTGCTATTAGATTTCTTGGAATAATCTTTGGTAAAAGTCCTAAAAGGAGTAGTGAAATTAATGTAATATTTATCAATTATGTTACAAAATAAAATAAAACAATTTAAATTAGGTTAAACAAATGTATTTTATTTTATCTTTCGTGTTCAACATATCCACCTCTGTTTCGCACACACACTCGCATTCTATTTCTAAGTCCACTTTTAACCACCGATGTTGTTAAACCTCTTCTTATTTGATCTGCTGCCATTAGAATCCTTTCCTTTAACACGTCGGTTTTCGTCGTATACTATGCTTTTCATGTGCCCCCATACATAAAAATCCATGGGGGTCAGGTCTGAGCTTCTCGCTGGCCACGGTATAGGTCCACCTCTCCCGATCCACCTATTGGTATAGTTTGTGTCTTACCATTCTCGGACACATCTGCTATAATGTGCCGGGCAACCGTCGTGTTGAAACCACATGTTTCTAATAAGATTCAGTCCGAGAATGGTTAGACACAAACTATATATATATATATATTATATATATATATATATATATATATATATATATATATATTACAGTACTGCTACATGAAACATATTAAAAGTATAAAAAGTAACTTATATATATACAAAATGTTCTGATATGCATCACAATAATGGCGTACAAAACATTCACAATAACTACCTACAATTTAAAATCAATAGCTGTACTACTCACCAACAGGCGTGTTACATAACACCGGCAAAATATGTATTTACTTTTTTATAAATAACCGAAAATCCGTCACTAAAAACATCAAGATCGGGAATTTTTTGGGATAATAAATTATAGTCAGTTATTCTGACTCTTAGTTATTCTGATTCTTACCGAAGGCGACTGTAAGCCGAGATTGGTCCTGGCCATCGGAACAAAAAATAGTTTATGTATGCGACCTCTAGTGTATTTGTAAGGGTATATATATATAGAAGTGTCCAAAAAATATATGTACTGTTTAAAAGTCCATAACTTGTAATTGCAAACGAATTGACGGAGTCTCATTTTTGCTAGTGTAATATAATCAATCGCCATACAAGCGTATTGCATTGTTTTGTTTTGTCAGATGACAGATGCCAGATAGTGTTTTATTGTTATTTGTAACTAGTACTAGAGTAAAAATGGCTGGTGCAAGGCTTACATTAGTAAATAGGAAGTAAGTTTTGAAGTCTTACTTTAAGTACGAAAACATTAGTGACGCTTAACAGCAATGGTGAAATGAGTAACAAAGCCGCTGACACGTTTAACGATTCGTCGCATTCGAAACAAAGAAGCCAAAGGATGTGTTCCACTACGTTTCCCAGACTCAACCCAGACTTATACTTGTTGGGAACAATAACGTACGTAGTTTATTGACAAAAGTCACGCACATTGGACGGAATTCGAGAATACATCGTACATTTATATGCAAATATGCAACTGAACACGTTGCAGTCAGCAGTTCGTGCTGCAGTTCGACATCGTTTGTGTGTGAATGTCAATGGTGACCTTTTCGAATACCTACAGTAACATCTTTAACTTGGACTTTAAGCTACACTTTCACCAAAACTGACAGAACTTTATTTTTGTTTGCGAGTTATGGACTTTTAAACAGTGTATACAATTTTTGAACCCCTCTGTATATACACATATCATTTATACACACTTATTGTACAGCAACACGTCGACCTTTACATTTACTCTATGAAAACCGCCACTATAACTAGTTCTATTTGATGAATGTTAAATTTTATTAATATGTTTTGGCGGTAAAAACAGTTATAATTGATATGTATATGAACTATTACGTTCAGTTACTGACGCTAGCGATGCGTTTAGTTTATTTTGTTTCTATCAACAAATTATTACCGATTACATAATGTTCCAGCAAATAATAAAAAGAAATAAACATATAATGTTAATGGAGAAGAAATAATTTATAGGATCTAACAGCAGACATGTCTGCTTCTGTAGTTTTCCACTTGTCTACGTTGGCCGTTCTGTAGTTTTTAACTGTGGTTAATACACCACAAGGTAAATAATATGCTTGCTTGGGTATCTAATCAAAGAAACGAATGTGTTTATTTTGGCATTAAGTTGTAGAACAGAAAGCGCTCTCACCTTCATACTTGGACCATACGACATCGTGTATAATGTTAGGGCTTGTTACCATTCTAAGCGTTCCAAAGTATCCGAGAGTGAATTGAAACTTCGACACGGAACTTGAGTGCGTCTGTTTTAGTTTCTTTCGTTTTACTTTTTCACCGTTTTTCGATTTATTTACTACTAGCTTTTGCCCGCGACTTCGTTCGCGTGGACTTCAGGTTCGTCCCGTCTAGTCTAGTAATAAGTATGAAATACGGTAACTAAGCACTGCAGAGCCCTAATCATAGGTCTATAGGTATGCTCCTATAAACTACATTTAATGATCTTTTTCCTAATGTGTTTTTTTACGACCTCACATTAGAAACCTCAAAAATTGTAGCCTATGTGTTATTCTGATGTATAAGCTATATTGTGGTAAAGTTTCATTCAAATCCATTCAGTAGTTTTTACGTGAAAGAGTAACAAACATCCATACATCCATACTTACAAACTTTCGCCTTTATAATAGTAGTAGGATTATTCGAGGTGACGAACTTGGAAAACGTGTTCCTGGGTGTGTATTTTATAAACGTCGGCAAAGGAAACTTGCCGTAGTGACATTACGATGTTTTATACGGAATCCATACGAAATGTAACAACGTCTCCTAATTGAATATACGCCCATTGCTGGACATAGGATACGGCGACTCGGGATGGACCACGCCCCTCCCGTGGCCGGGGGGCGTCGTCGACGGAGGAGATCGGGGTAGGTATTGTAGCCTCCCCCGAGGAGGGCTCCCCTATATGGACAGGGGAGCGGAGGCTGGGGGTTCCCGGAAGTCGCTTCGCGTTCCCGGGGGCTCCCTACATGCCTGAAGAAGGCCATCCCTGAGGTTTTTAGTGGGTAGGCCTCCCCCTTCTGGGGAGGAGAGCCCCACATAACCGCCGGCTCGCCACAGCCGGGGTATGCAATTAAATGCATTTTACTCAGGGGAACAAAAAAAGGCCTCAATATAGTCGTAGACAGCACAGGACACGGGCCAATTTTCCGAACAATATTTCCAGCTCGTTACCACTTATGATCCGCAACTCTACGACCCAGGTCCTTCTTTGGATTTAGTAACCACTAACCGCTGGATGACATTGAACCTCCTTATAAAACTCATATTGAGTGACTAGGTTTCGGTTCCATACGTCATCACTAGCAAGACGTAGGAATCAAAAACATTATTTAGTCTTGAAGCCTAGGACGGATCTAGCTTTGATGCCAGGGGGGGGTCACATAGTCGTGGTCATGTCAAGAAATAATTTAATTTTGATAACAATAGATACAAGTAAAAAGTAGGTATTTTGTCAATGTACATAAGAACTGTACTTAAAAATATTTATTATTTATTGTACACTTGAAAACTTAACACATAATAACTTGTACACGTACATATTGCCATCTTCTCATGAAGACATCCAGAGAAGCACTATCACGCACGGAATGAGGCAGCCTATTTATATTCCATAGCCGTGGTGAATGATTTATCATAACAGCTATGGGAAATCTGTATGCTGACAAAATATATAAAATCATTATGTTCAATTAGTGCTCCACCTAAGTCCTGGAACCAGCTCAGTCATAACCTCCATAACCCCCCCTGGATCCGTCACTGCTTGAGGCCAACTTTCGCCAATTGAGCAGGCTAAAATGTAACAATTTTATATCTATTACTAGCGACCCGCCCCGGCTTCGCACGGGTGCAGTGAAAAAATGGTTATGGTGGGTTATCCCTAAGAGATAGACATATACCATCGCGGACTTTTTTGTGGATTTTTGTAAGTTGTACAATACTGTAGTACATTATTTTGGTCTATTTCGTAGGGTTCAGCCAGCGTTTGCAATATAAGCGCAAAAAAACGTGCTTATTTACGACATCATATTAGAAACCTTTAAATTTATCAGTGTTTCTCTACTATATTATGCATTTATTATACATACAAACCTTCCTTAAAAATCACTCTATCTATTAAAAAAAACCGCGTCAAAATCCGTTGCGTTGTTTTAAAGATCTAAGCATACATACGGACATACAGCGAAAGCGACTTTGTTTTATACTATGTATTGATTAGGTTTAAACTTACAAATTTTGTTCCTGTGAATAGTGACGTCTCCAGACTGCCATATAAATAGAGGTTGTTAGTCAGAGGATTCACTACCATCCCCCGTGGGGAAAAAAGGGAAGTGGAAGGGAAAATTTTGTTCCTGTGAATAGTGACGTCTCCAGACTGCCATATAAATAGAGGTTGTTAGTCAGAGGATTCACTACCATCCCCCGTGGGGAAAAAAGGGAAGTGGAAGGGAAGGGCGCTCGGATAGATTCGGTTGCTGTCGCACGAACGGTACATAGACCACACAGCACAAGCAGCGCCATCTGTTTTTCATGAGCGATAACATTCCTAAAACTATATACATTGATAGTTTTTTTTTTTACATTTGCTACTCCTCGGACTCGTAGTCCATGCCCTTTATAATTCTTAATTAAATATTTAATTACAATTCTCTTAACTAACATGTAACTCAATTTTATTTATTTTACGCAGCTAACAATATACATACAAATTACTCTTTTAAACTTACGCTATATATATATATATATATATATACATACATACTTATTTTATACATACATATACACATACATACTTAATAATGATTAAAAATAAAAACATTAACTTTATAATACCTTAATAGTTGACAAACTGTTATATGATGACTATATGCATTTATAATAAAATTCCATCGAAATAAGAAAATTACCACAAACCATTTTTATTTAAAAAATAAAAAACCTGGTTAATTAGTAAGTGCTTTTATGACGTAAAAAATTATTTGACATTCGCTAATTGAAGTAACTATTAATGCTGTTTATTAAAACACTTGAAATGTCTTACGCTAGTGATTCCACGTATTGTTTTCTTTTTATTGTGTACTTCGTACGTTCTTTATAACTTAAAATGAATAATATAAATTATGTATAATTAAAATATATATATATATATTATATATATATATATATATATATATATATATACATCCCGGTTACCTTTCTGCATCCTTTTATATAGCATTATTGTAACGTCCACAATTTAGACATAATTTAGAAAAACAATTTTAATGAATATTGGCTAATTAAACAATTCTAATTATGGCACTAAACTTTTCTTTTGATTATATAATGATATCTTAATATACAATTATACATATATTGCCTGACACAGTGAAATTAGTGTGAACTCCTAGCATATTAATAGTCAATAGACATCCGCTGTATATTTATTTTTTTTGTTCAATGTGACGACTATTTAACTTCCTACTAATTTTGTAATGTCAATATTACTATTTTACCTATACGTATATTATAGCATCAATAAATAACCGTTTTATGACACATTTTATGATTTTAATAGATCCAATCCCCCTAGCATTAACAGGAACCAAAGAAAAATCCAAAATACGTCAGAGCATAATACTATGTTTACGAGGGTTATGTTATGATACTTGATACTTAAGAGAAATATTCCATTGTAGTAAACGAGTGAAATTTTGTATCACAATAAGTATGGAAACATTACAAAATAAAACAAATAGTTTAATAAAATCAAATTTGTATTATTGAAATGGTCGGTTGTTGATAACAATGATTTATGATGGTAATAAAATGGTTTAGGCTGAAACTCGTGAAGTTCTCTTTCATTTTACTGTCAGTGGAGTCACTCACATATTTTCTTAGTGTCAAGTGACACAGTGATGCCCATGTGATGCCACATCACATGAGCATCACCCGACGAAAGTTTGTACATCACAGCGCCGCCGGTAAGATACCTTAATTTGTTTGAAAATACAATAATTAACATCTGTATACAAAAAAAATATATATTGTATGCTACCGATACTAAATGTTAGGCCGGCTTATGTCTTTGGGAAATAATTTATATTACATACTGGAAACTGGCCGTACCACGGCATACGCTAGAGAGCTTAATAAAAATACCATTATATTTGTCAACACTTGAGTGGTACCGACAAAGGAATTGGCTAAAAGATATCCCAGTGTCTAATATAGATTATATACCACACTGAGAAGGCTTCTCTATACATTATAATTATAATTTCGAAAATTACTAATTGCCATGATTGTTGATTCAAATACAAGCATTGTGTGACGAAAGAAATACTATCACTAGAAATACTCTATTCTCAAGAAATAAATAAAGAAATAACATCCTGACGTGGTGTGAACACACATCGTATACGCTGTGGCATCCACAGTATCACAACACATTCATGCTTTAACCAGTTTGAGACAGCAAAATTTACTTATCGTAATATGTCGAATATTCCCTCTTATTCCCTAGTCCCTGTTATTCTAATGTAATTACGAGTATTAGTTTGTTATGACGCCATGAATAATAAACTGTACTTCTATTCTCTATTTATTTCTTCTATTTTATTATTATTTATTTAACAAGTTACTTAATCATCGTTATTTTGAAACAAACATTAAATAAATACTAGATACTGGGCCCAAATCTGGTATGATTCTCTAAATTTGAAAACATATTTAAGATCTCTCTTTCATTTTCTATAAAATAATTGACAGACTGCTGGTACATTTGGTTTTAAGTTTAGACAGTCATGCCAGAATTGTATCCAGTTAAATGCAACGATAAAGACATTAAAATAATCACAATAAAATTAAATTAAATACTCATTATTTTGGAATATTTTAACACGATAGTTGTGCGCTAAATATTTAAAGATAATTTGACGGCTGTAATAAATGTTACTCTGTGAAACCTTATCTGGCTTAATAATTTAATATTACGATACATAATTACCGACAATTAAAATAAGTGAAATAGACAAGATATAAGGATAATGTTATTTAAGATTAATAATAAAACAACCTTGCCTATAAATAACCATCAACCTTCACATTAAAATATGAACGATATAAAAGCAAAAGAATTTAAAATTACTGTTTGACGAATTGTTGACTACACTATTTTATGAATAAATACACAAATGATATGGCGCGTTGTGATAAGAAATCAATTGGGTAAATACACTATTTTTTTGTGTATGTATTCTGCACGAATACTTTGATTTTTAGCCAATCTTTGTTATGCAGTGTAGCGGGATGTTGATTGCGAAGTTTTTCACACTCATGGCGTTTCGGTGGTTGTTTTGACTTAATGTGTTTGTTAAAAAATTTTAATACTATCTTTTTTTGTTGTTCAGTCCAAGGCACAAGAGTTCTTTTTTTCTTTTCTTTAGTAGCATTTACAGTATCCAAAAGGTATGTTGCCTTTTGTGGATAAGCAACAGCCGCAGTACTCATATTTTTAGTAGATTTATCATTTGGCACTAAATCATCATAATCCATAATATCTTCAATTTCGTCATTTTCATTGCTTTCTTCTCGTAACAAATCCTCTTCTAAATCTATATTTATGTCATCCAAAGATTGACCTTTATAAACATCCGCTTTACCATTCTCCATTAATAATAATAATTTTGATATTTTGGCCGTTTGATAAATATCATCCGGTAATCTGTAATTTTGCCTGTGGATTGCTTGTGTGTGCCCCATGAAATTTGCTAATTGTTCGATGTCAGTATCTTTTAAGTTTAACATCTGCGTAAGGGTAGCTAAATGTTTACGTAATTTTGTCGTAGTAATAGCTTTTGGATTTTTGGCTCCACATGACTTAGCGTACATAGCCACCACTTTGTATCCACATAAAGGAGTTTGACATCCTGGCTTTGCGAATAAGTAGTTATTATTATCCGGTATATAATTTGATCTGACAGAGATCAACAGATCAATGTCGCTTTGGACATCATCTGACAACAATACAGGTACTCCTCGTCCCCTTTTCCCCCTTATAACAATGCGTTTGAAACTTTTCACTAAATATTTTTCAGCACTTGATATAACGCGATCAAATTCTTCATAACTGTTATTACTATTATTACAATCTTGATAAGTGCTAAGAAGCAGTCTTTGTAATTCACCAGGCCGACGTCTATTTAAAAGAATAATACGGCAGTAAACCGTTTCCAGTAATGAATTGTACGCTTCGATATTGTTTTCTTTAGACTCTCGTAATTTGAAAGCTGCATTTTTAGCCTGTTCACGAAGATGATCTTTAAGAAGTTTCAAATCACTCGCTAGAGGAATTATTGTTATCTTATTCCATTTTTTGAGATTTAAGTCGCTACATGCCTGACTTGAAATATCATATTTCCAATTAGCCTCAATCAGTTGAATGAGAGTTTTTAAATCAGACTCCAATGTGGCATTTTCTACACTAGTTCCTGATTTTAATGTTGCCATAATTGCAATATTACAACACTGTTTTATGCTCGTACTTATATTCAGTGCATACGTAGGAGCGCCATAACGTTCTATTTTATCGTCGTAGCTTGATACTTTCTTTGTGGCAGTTACGATTAAATCATAATTTTGCGGTTTCAGCACATCCATTAAATCCTTAAAAGTCCTCAAGGTTTTTAATTGGATTAATAATTTAGCTAATTCTCTCATCTTTCGAGACGTAACATTAATAAAATGTTTTTCGCGATGAATTCTCATGTATTGAGCACCAAATGCACAAATCAATGGATCTTGTTTTGCTTCTAGAGATACACGATCTGGTCTCATTTTAGGAAAAATCTCACTCTTAAGCTTTTTGTCAACAGGAAGGTGTCGTAACATGAAGTTTTGTGCAATAACTTGGGTATTATTAGTTTGAGACTTAGGGTGACATCTTTTTTTATGTTTCCATAGTTGTTTGCGTGCGTAAAAGCCTAAGCATACCTCACAAGGTAAGTATTCTGTATTTGGATAGATATTACTTTTCTTCATCGGTTTCACGCACTTCGAAACATTAGTTATATAATTTCCTTTTTTACGTAAAGCGGTTAGAAGATTTTTTCGTTTAATGCTTTTTTTGGGATAAGCTAAGATTTTTTGAACCTCAGTTTCGGTTGTGTGATTACGTATTACATGTCTGGCAAAATTTAAAACACCTGTCTCACAATAAAAACAGAAATCTTTTATTCGTTCCCTACGCGTTTTATCCTTTTTATTGGTTTTATCTTCATTTTTGAAGTCAGTGCTATGTAAAGTATAATTAGCATTTTCTTTATCACTTGACTCACTAGACAAGTCCATGGCTGTAGGGTAAAAAGTTGCATCTCTATCGCTTTCATCATTTGATGAACTAATATAACCAGGCGAAATTATACTATCGTTATCAGAATTATTACATTTAAAATCTTTTGATATATTTGATTTTGCGGAAACACAAGGCTTTTCCTTTATTGGAGTAGAATAAGATGACATTAAATGACTAGTAGACAAATAATTGTTTGTAAAAGCATGTATATCTTTCTGGTCTCGTTGAGAAATATGCATATTATTATGAGAATTATTTGAATGTGCAGCCATTGAATTGTCGGATTTATCTACATATGAATATGTTTGAGAAGTACTTGTACTATTATCGGTAATTGCAGATCGGTTATTTTCAGTAACTCGTGTAGTAAATTGGTTTTCATGTGAACCGATAGATTCCGTTATATTTGAGGTCAAATCTGAATCTTCGATAAAAGAATAAGATTTTGTAGTATGTTGCTTTTCCATTATATATGATTGGTCACTGTCACTAGGTGGAATAAATATGTTTTTAGGAATACAAACGTTTTCAGATATATTAGAGGATAAGTCAGAATTTTCGACATAACAATATGACTGGGATGCGTCTGTATTACTTATTGCGATAGGACATGACATTTCACTTCCGCTAGGTGAAATATAATCATTGTCACTTATCTGATTATCTTCCTGTGTATTACTCTTATCAGTAACCAATTGTCCAAATAAATCTGAGGGTGTAATTAAATCACTGACATCTTCAAATGCAACACTACTGGTTGCACTATCTATTTGAAAAGAACTGCAGACCATAGACAAGTCTGTAATTGACGCTTGCGGTGTAGTCTCTGTATATTTATTTAAAGTCGAACTTACATGTTTTAATTTAGTAACCGTTTTCAATGCCTTATTTTTTCTGTGATGGTTATTACTATCTGAAATAAAATTATACAATAAATAGTTGCGTTATTACAATTAATATTGAAGATTTTTTTGGCAAAGTGTATAGGCTGCAGGGGAAAAACACAGATATGAAGTAAAGGATAGTGTAGAAATGCTATTTGAAAGTGTAAAAATATCTGTTTAATTCAATAGATTCTTTTTATGTAGGCCATGTCTTGACAACGAAACGCATAATTACATACGAATAACAAACGAAACAAATAATTACGCGATTTTTTTTGCTAATTCTAAGTAGTTTACGTGCCTTTTATTATTATATATTCATTTCAGAGATTTATTTTCACTTATACATGTAATGTGATTTAATTAAAATATTATATTTACGACAAATGAAACAGGTATCGATATTTGACACAGCTAGTTAGACTTTAATTAACTAAAATTTTGTCAACTTTGCTTTTTTTTATTATTTTTAGATGTTACATAGATATTGATATAATAGCGCATAAACATGTGTGATTTGGATGGGATTCGAACCCAAGTCTTCAGACAACAAACGAATTCTGCCAGCGTGTCATTATACGATACGATCGAAAATTGATTGCATTGTTCTTTACTTTATCAAACAAAAGTAGATTTTATTTACTTATTAGAGATTTGATAATTAGTTAAGCTTAAAGCAAGCTTGAAAATTTATTTTTATGACTTAAATTTAATTATGAATCCCTCAGTATTATTGTAAATACGAAAGTAATTCTGTCTATTTTTGTGTTACGTAATCAGGCCTACTAAACGTACTTAAATGAAAGAAGATGGCTAAATACAGCATGGGCAGTTGCCCTAGCAAATAAATACTGGATACTGATACAGAAATAGTCTGAGACCTTTTTAATGTGGAAAAAAAATAATTGCGGAAATAGGTAAGGCTGAAGTACACCTGCAGAAAGCATATGTGCTTGTAATTTATGAAATCGGCCATTATACACACCGATGTTAGGAGCAGAAACCACTTGAGCGATCGTTGTAAAATAAAGTCACAGCGGTCGATAACCCCACGCCGCGCGATCTTTTACAAAATTTTTCGGTAACAGAACTAAGAAACCAGGTGTCACTTTGTGGTACGATTTGGTACGTACAACTTTCGTACGAATATGATTATCATCCCATCTTACAACGAGAGACCTGGGTCTAATGTAACTTGAGCGATTAGACCGGAGAGAAACTCGGTACTGAGGGGCAATCGCACTAACAAATCGCAGCTGAAACGATACCAAATTGTTCCACTCAACCAATCCGAGAGCTAGAATATCACGTCATCGAACAGATGACGTGAATTTGTGGCGTTCGGATTGGTTAAGCCGAACGGTTCGGTTGCGTTTCGCTTGCGATTTATTAGTGCGATAGCCCCTCTGGTCTGCTTGGGTATCTAAATGTTACTTATTTCTGATGCAAAATTCTGCTGTAGTGTTCGTATTGCTGTGTTCCGGTGTGAAGGGTTAGATAGGCATGTTACTCTCCATGAATTCATTTGATAGGTACAAATTGACAGTCAGTAATAATAAAACCTGCTAATATAATAATAAAAAAATACATCATGTCACTTATCACAGCCTAATATTTAGCATATACATATTTAAGGTTTTGAATCGTCAGCCCGTTAATACATATATAGATAGGTACCTATTTTAATTAATTTTCGATGCATAGATAAATAAGGTTTATTTATACCTACTGCAACAATACGGGGGAAAAAATAGCCTGTACTAGATTTATGAAATAATGTACTGGATGCTTTGACTTTTTAACGTAATCATGTAAATCCAAATTTGTTACACTTTCCTTTTTAATAACACTTTTACGTAAAAAAATAATACTTAGCTACTGAGATAATATACCTACTAATTTTAAACAAATCCATAGTGCGCCAACGTGCAAAGAAAATTAAACCTATTATATAAATACAATATATTATATATATTGTATTAATATAATAATGGTCATTATGGCGAAAACATTTTAAACAAGTTTTGCATAAGTAATGTTTGAGTATATATTATATAAGTTAAATAGTGTACCTACATATAAATCAATAATTACTATTGTGTAAAATTCCCAAGTATTTGAACAAGTTTAATAAAACATTAAATAGATGTCTATTTAAAAATGAAAACATGTAGTAAGTAGATAGATGTATTATTTACCTGATTTCGGCAGCAAACTGAGAATCCTTGCACTTCGACAGTGTTTTTTCATTGTTTTTTTTAATTATGGACGCCACTTCTCTTACAACACAAGTTCATAGGTCGCGTCACCTCAAGGAAATGGAATCAAAATAAACCGTCTAAAGAAATTCAAAATCGGTTTCAATTAAGCAACGGCGATTTTTTGACCTTGTAGCCGGACGTTACGTACGGCTAAATATGAAACGTACTTTTTACGATAGAAGCGCCACCATTCGTGTGTTCGAAAAATGATCGAACTAACAAATATGCAGTTCGATCAGACCGCTCGAAATTTGACGTCCGATTTGATATTTTATATTTCATACTTTTGTCATCAGTGCAACAACCGTAAGTGATTGGGACTAGTCTCCCATTTGGCTTCCGTATATCGGACGTCACAAGCAGGTGGACGTCACATTAAATGCAAAAATGACCATAATGGACGCCGGATGTATTGCGAGATATATATATATATAATATATATATATTATATATATATAATATATATATAATATATATATATAATAGTGTGTAAATTGAATAATGCAAACACATATCTAAAAAAACACAAGGATTTCATTTATTAATTGTATTTTATTTTACAAAAAATAGCAATTTATTTTGTGACATTGTAATGTGGTTCTTGACATTTTCTTTATTGACTAATTTAATTAATTGCCATTGTGATTCTTCGACATTTAATTTTATCAATGTATAAATTTTGTTTAATTAATTTGTTTGACCTTCAAATATGATTATTCATTGGCAATTCTTTGTTATTTATTAAATTTTGTATGCCTCAGCAGGCCAAACATGTAAGGGCAATCAAAAAACCTGACATCAACATTTTTTATGTACTAAATCGTAATGTTCTTTATTAAAAATGGATAAAAAAAACTGTGTAATTAAAAACAAAATACATATAATAGTGTAAAATTGGAAAAATGCATATACATATCTAAAAAAACATAAGGATTTCATTTATTAATTTTAATTTACAAAAAATAGGAATTCAATTGTGACATTGTAATATGGTTCTTGACATTTTCTTTATTGATTAATTTAATTAATTGCCTTTGTAATTCTTTGACATTTATTTTATCAATGTATAGTTTTTGTTTAATTAGTTTGTTTAATCTTCAATATGATTATTTATTGTCATTTTTTTGATATTGATTAAATTTTGTATGCCTCACCAGGCCAAACATGTAAGGACAATCAAAAACCTGACTTCCATATTTTTATATATACTCATGTTTGACACAATAAATAAATTATTATTATTATTATTATTATAAACAAGCAGGCTGCCCACCTGATAGTAAGTGGTAACAGTCGCCTATAGTACATGTGGTTCCCACGAGATTCGCAGCAAATCTGCAAACCTCATAAGAACCACAGTGTACGTTGCCAACTTGTGACATAAGATGTAAAGTCACAGTACCCAGTAATTTCACTGCCTATCTTACCCTTCACGCCGGAACACAGCAAAGCGAACCCTGCTGTTTGGCGGCGGAAATAGGTAAGACGGAGGTACCCATGCAGACGACCCTGGTACAGAGTCTACCTCCTAGAAATATTGACTGTAACCTGTTCTGTACCTATTATTAAATACTTATTATTATGAAATACATTTATGAATAGCACCTCTCTTTAATTACTTATTTGTAGACGATTTTAATATGTTATTGTGTACTCTCGAAAAAGGTACATAATTTTTGAGTTTTAATAAGCCGAAATAAGTCAAAGAAACTCCCGAGGAGAAGGTCGCAACTTAAGCGGACATTTTACATAATTTAAGCGGTACCTTCAAATTTCCTGGTCTAATAAAAATCATTCAGCGTCGTGTCGTTTAAATAAACATTTTGAGTGACACGCCGCCCGTTTTAATAATTAAGAGGCGCTTCTGAGAAAATTAAACTATGGACCTGTTTGCGACTACCGTCAGTTTTCAAATTTGTTGGTCGCGAAATACAGTTTGATAATTTCGAGTGTTTATTACCGCAGTTAGAATTGATTAATTGTTAAATATTCCTTTCTGGTTTGTGTATATTGAAGAGCTCTGTTTCTGAGCGATAAGAATGGTTCTTTTTTCTAAAATGCAGTATTTATTAAGCAATATGAAATAAACTTCCCTGAACCTACGTCAAACAAAAAAATCGCAAACTATTATATTTGAACGCCTTTTTCGCATCATAAAGTAGCTATGTCCTTTCTCTAAATTATCTGTCTATTAAATTCATTTAAACTGGTCCAGTAGTTTGAGCATACCCCCCATGATAGGGTTACTTTCGCAGTTATAATTTTCCTAAGGATGGTTTAAATCCGTTACAAAATAACAGACTGATCGCACGCCACATTCAATTTGCGGATGAATTTCGGCAGGCACTCACCACGAAGATCATTCATTTGTGCTAGCTGCTATGTCAAAGCAGCAGTTTTGATTTCTCCACTTGATAATGGAATATTGAACATAAATAAAACTGCCCACAATAATATATCATTGGATTAAAGCGTGAGTTTAGGGAGGAAGTCAGCGGTGTTAATTTTGAGAGACATTTCACTGTTTGTTAAATTTATTAACGTAAAACTAAATTCCGTTTAAAAAGAAGAAAACAAGTCTTCATTAATTTATTTTAATTTAAAACGGGATTATTTGGAATCCATCATTGCGTATTCCAGGATTTTGATGAAAAAAAAAAGGTATTTGCCAATATATGAATATCGTACGCTGAACTCATAACAATAAAATTATAGTGCCAAGATTACCATCACAATAAGGATTTAAGATTTTTACCCATAGATATCCTTTTAAAAAAGATTATTACTTAAGGAAAATAATTCGTTTTTAATAATAAGTTACATTAATTTCTAATTGCAAACAAACATAAAGTTCGATTTTTAATTCGAGTCAGTAAAATGACATTTCCAGTGTCATGTGTCACAAATCATATTATTTAATATGGTATGTATTATATATTTACAATAAAAAAACGCTTTGATACCTAATAAAATAAAGCATGTCTAAATGTCTAAATCTATTGATAGCCGAACATCACTATTGTAGTGGGTTGTAGTGGGTCACCCTTTTTTGTATCAGTGACAGTTGCACTTGTCATTTTACTGACTCGAATTAAAAATCGTAGTTTAACTCAAATGTTTTAAAATTGTCAAATAGAAATACAACTGACAGATATAAACCAGCAGTATATAACGAGCGCAGCTCACCATATTTTTTAATTAGCGTGTACGTTCCTGACAACTTTTTTTCACAAGAAGTTGCGTTAGCTGATGCTGCTACAACAATATACTGAAAGAATGAAACTAGAAACATAATGAGGTATTTGTTTCGATTGATATTAGGTATTGAGAGCGTCCGGATAATCCGGAAGTGGACTCGATATATTTGCGCTGTAAAAGTCAATTTTACTTCTTTTTTATTCGCTAAGTAGGTACATAAATTTGCGGGACCTTTAAGAAGCTGAAAGGTTGGTTGTCAATAATAATACCAAAACTTCCTCAACTATATAATAATACTTCATAATTTGTATAGCTACTATGTACAAGCTTTAATTTTGACACAACAACATGAATAAGATTGTTATCAATCCAAAAAATATATTGAGTGCTTTATTTTCCAATATAATAAAAGCTCAGTCTTAAAGAGAAATGTCCTTACTTATTTAAATACGAAGTAACTATTAATTATCTAAACATAATGTTTTATCTTATTCAATTTTAATAGATGCATCGTCATAAATATCATGTGACAGGTGTTCATTTGAGCTTACTTCTGGCAATATCTGTTGAGCTTTGGAAGCTAATACCAATTCAGCGTTAGCGAAAAGCTTAGCCATCTCCACTTTAATATGCGCTTGTTGCTGAACGGATAGCTTTTTGAATGTCTTGGAGTAACTCTTGAACAGGTGGTCTACATCGTCGTATTCCTCCTGTCTTTCACTAAGTACCTTGATTAATTTTATCATGTTACTTTCTGTGTTATCTTCGTCTACGCTTCTCTTTTGTCGCTTCGTCTCCCTTTCATCTGATTGAGAAATGGAAGTTACAGAAGAAGGTTCTGGTGACGAATCTGGCTTAAAGTGTATAAGCGAACTCCTTCTCGTATTTCTAGCGCGTCTGTTCACCTTATGCCAATCTAGAAATGACAAATGCTCGGTCCACACGTAGTTGCATATAGGTCTGCCAGGGATCTCCCCTTCTTTCTGTTTCCTGAATTTCAAGTAGCCATCTTTTATCGTCTTCCATTTGAGCTTGACTTCTGCAACTGGAAAATAATAAACTTGTTATTTCAAGGTTCTAAACTAATCATTTCCAAAGTGGACTCCTAGGGGTGGGAGGGACCACGCCCCTTCCGTGGCCGGGGGGCGTCGTCGGTGGTGCAGATCGGTGGAGGTATTGTAGCCTCCCCGAGGAGGGCTCCCCTGTATCGGCGGGGGGCTGGGGGTTCCCGGAAGTAGCTTGGTGTTCCGGGGGCTCCCTACATGCCTGAGGAAGGCCATCCCTGAGGTTTTTAGTGGGTAGGCCTCCCCCTTCTGGGGAGGCGAGCCCCACATAACCGCCGGCTCGCCACAGCGGGAGTATGCAACTTAATGCATTTTCCTCAGGGGGGTCAAAAAAAATAAAAAATGGACCTCTAGGGGTTTATGACAACATGCAAGGGGTTTACGTCAGCGAAACAAAAATTTTGGAGTCCATGAAATGAAAACGGTAGTTCACAATAAAGAATCTCAACATACATTGATAGTACATATTTACTTACATTATACAGATACTATAATTTAAGTCTAATATAAAAACATAAAATTATTTATAAAATTACCTATGAAAAAAAATAACATTATTACAGATCATATACGTCACCACCGAAGAACACAAACCTGCCCAAAACATTAGGGCGATTAGGCCTTTGCTGGCCCAGCGCGGTTTAGAATCTTATCTTCGATTAGATCTTTGAACTTTCTTTGCAAGTCTAGATTACTTTATAATGATTTCCTTCACCCTAGGATAGATTCTTTAAGAAGGCATCATAAATGACAAATGTATAAAAAATTACTAGAAATGACTGAATATTTATAAGAAACAATATATTAATAAAATATCGATAAATTGAGACTGGATAATCCCGAAATATTATTATTACTGGTAATTCAAATTAACAAATAAATAATAATGATAGGATTACATTATTTATACTGAAAACATTACAGAAATGATATATTAATAAGTACATATATAATCAATATAATAAATTAATATATAATTAAGAAGACTTTAATATTAATGATAAATATATGTAAATTGCCATTTAATTATATTGAATGTAAAATAGCATTGCATTAAAATAATAATTATCACAAACTATATAATAAAATATAAACAAATGAATAGCCATTTGTATTATTTTATTATATAGGTACTTAAAACTTCATTAATCATGTTGCTTATTTTTATTTTGTTGATAGTATGTAATAATCACTAACTTGGCAATTTCTATTGAACTACAAACAAAATTGATTATAATTTTACTATATATAACTTTGCATACTGTATATGTTTGTTTCCCTTGCGAAATGTTATAAAATAAGACAAAGACTATATTCTAAGCTTAAAACTACTTAACGACTAAAAATTACTACAAATAAAATATACAAAATTTACAAAATAAAAAAAACTTCACCTCCAGTGCTGCCGTCAGGGATGGTGCCCAAAAGGATGGCAGCATTTCCCCGTTGGAGGGCGAGGCTAATACGCTGACCGAGATAACTGCCAGCCTTTTGATCACCCGTCACCTCGGCGAGTCTCTTCGCCAAATCCTTAAAAAAGGGACCGAGCGCTTGGACCCCATGGACCCATTGTCTCTACACCAAACGGCGCAAATATGTAGCTATCATTGAGAGCCGAATATTTACGCCGCTTAGAGCACTCAGCAGCGGCAGCCGCCGCGCCTGCAGCAAGGGACGTACTACCTGTATGACACGGAGCAAGCGTATCAGAGCAAGTTGCGTCCCACACAAGAGGACGACCCTGCTTCCATGGAATGAGCGTCATCCCATCAGGTCTCCTGCCGTCGTCACGAGAGATACCACTAGGCTCAAGAAGCGCGCCTGTACGAGGGCGTCGTGCGATCCGTGGGCCTGTACGAGGGCGTCGTGCGATCCGTGGCCATGTATGGGGCTCCCGTGTGGTCGCAAGACTGCGCGAGGTCCCCCCGCTGCAGAGCTCTGCTACGGAGCCTGCAGCGGATAATGGCCATACGGATCGTACGAGGCTACCGTACAATCTCGTACGAGGCGGCGACAGTTCTGGGACGCTCCCCCCCATTCGACATCCTGGCCGACATGTACGCGGCGACGTATGCGTCGCGGCGTGTCGACCGGGGGGGCGATGGGGGGAGCGCCCTGGAACCCGCGCACGAAGTGCCTAAGCGGGAGTGGCACCGACGGATTGTGGCGGCCTGGCGTGCGCAGCTCGAATTACGGATCTGCGCGCGCCAGCGGGCCGTCGGTGCCGTACTCCCGCACCTCGAAGCTTGGCTCAACGGGAAGGAGGAGGTCACCTACCGATTGACTCAGATACTCACCGGGCACGGCTGCTTCGGTGAGTATCTGTGTCGAATAGGACGGGAGGGATCGACACATTGTCACCACTGCGCATCCGACCTCGACTCGGCCCAGCACACGCTGGCGGAGTGCCCCGCGTGGGCCTCCGAGCGCCGAGTCTTGGTCGCAGAGATCGGGCGAGATCTGTCTCCGCCGGCATTGATTGCGGCAATGCTGGCGGACGAGGGAGGTTGGAGGGCTGTGGCCTCCTTCTGTGAAGCAGTAATGCTCCAGAAGGAGGCCGCCGAGCGGGGTCGGGAGATGGCCGATCCCGCTCGAAGGAGGCGGCGCCGGGCTCGGTAGCACAGCTGCGGCGCCGCCGCGGGTCGCCGGCGGGCGCGAGGAATTCGCGACCGCTACGGCGACCCGGGATGGACCACGCCCCTTCCGTGGCCGGGGGGCGTCGTCGGTGGAGGGGACCGGGGGAGGTGGTAGCTTCCCCCGAGGAGGGCTCCCCTCTAGAGAGGGGAGCGGAGGCTGGGGGTTCCTGGAAGTGGCCTTTGTGTTCCCGGGGGCTCCCTACATGCCTGAGGAAGGCCATCCCTGAGGTTTTTAGTGGGTAGGCCTCCCCCTTCTGGGGAGGAGAGCCCCACATAACCCAGGCTCGCCACAGCCGGGGTATGCAATTTAATGCATTTTCCTCAGGGGAACAAAAAAAAAAAAAAAGGCTCAAGAAGCGCTGGCACGTTGACTGCGACAAGAGCTCTGCGGATGACGTCATTGATGCAGGCGTGGCGGGAGACTGCCAGCGCCAGGCCATGGTGACCATACTCACCGACACGAGCTCCACAACGACAGCGATGGGGGTGATTAGTCTTGATAGATCACTAACTTAATTATTGTTTGTTAATTTTTAAGCAATATCTTTCATCTGTATCCATTTTTGTCTTAAAAGATCAACTACTTAGTCCAGACGACTATATAAGCAATCAAACATATACAAACAATATAGTTATATTGTAATACGTGACACGTAACACGTGCCAACTGATTGACAATCGTAAGCCGTCCAACAACTGACGGGATTATATTTATCGGTTTTATCAACTTGCCGATCGCACTAAGTCCGTACGGATGTTGAAAATAACGAAACGTATTAATGAAAAAAAACGAAATTGTATTATACATTAAAATAATAATTTAATGGCGACAAAAGAAACAAATCAACACGATAGCGATTACTGATTTAGATCTTTAATATAGACTGTGACGTTACCACAACTAGCAAATTATTCTGATGGATATTGAACTCTATGGGAGTTAATTTAAGTTCGATATGAAGTGAGTGTGGTTGCTACATTGAAGTTATATACAAAATGCGTTTGCTTTAATGAAATTACATATAAAATACTATCATTATAGTAACCATATTTACATACATGCGTCCTTCTCCCATCTGTAACTTCTAAAATAAGTAAATAATAAAAAATGTATCATTACCATGCAAACTTCCACTAAATATTGATTTGAACGAAATTTAGTAAGTCGTTTTTTTACTGTTCCTAAAATTGTAATGTTATTTGCTGCTTCTGTAATGAACCCTTCATGGGCGAGTCCGATTCGCACTTAGCCGGTTTTTTGTATAATAAATAATCAAAAGATTTATTTGAATTGCATTAAATTCAACTTACCATCCCTTTGGAATTCCTTTGCGATTATCTCCCAAGTTTCCGCCTTTAGCGCAAGATTCTTGTAGTCTTTATGGCAAATATCGTATAGGAAGTAGTGTTTTCTGACCATCTTAATCAGATGTACTACCTCGTGTCGCGTGAACGACATCCTGCAACAGTCGCGTTCACGCCCGACGCCGGTTCGCGCGACGCGACAACTGTTCTACAAACATGGCCGTTATGCCACGCCGCGTTCGTTCTCGCGGCACGCCCCGCTATTGCTGCGCTACCGTCATAGATTATGTTGGTTTGAAAGTCGCATCTATTGCAGATGTTATTAAGTTGTAAAGAAAAATACATTACATATTAAATAAAAAAAAAACAATATAAATATGCACGTAAACTTACACCTATTAGTCTAGCCCAAAGTAAGCTCTGCCTAGTTGAAAATTGAGTTACCATTTTTTTGCTTATCCTTTACTTGTTAGAATAGTTTCAACAGTTTGTTTATATTAGAACTTTAAAGAGTTAATATATATATATATATATATATATACATATATATATAATTTTCTGGACACTCCTTAATATTTTCCTTGTGATAATGTGTTTCTTTCGTGACTACCAGGTAATGAAGCGAAATTTAAGTACTCTTGAGAAATTGTAATCTAATTATTTTTATTAAAATCATAGTATAATATGAAAAAAAAACTATTGCGCCGACCCCAGATGATGGGAAATGGGCAAGAGGATGATGATGAAGTTTACCGTGGGAGAGCCATGCTTCGGCACGAATTGGGCCGGCTCGACCGGAGTGATACCACGGCCTCACAGAAAACCGGCGTAAAATAGCGCTTGCGCTGTGTTTCGCCGAGTGAGTGAGAGTACCGGAGGCCCAACCCCCCTTATTCCCCTCTATTCCCCTTATTCCCCCTATTCCCTTTTAAAAGGCCGGCAACGCATCTGTGACTCCTCTGGTGTTGCGGGTGTCCATGGGCAACGGTTATATCGCTTACCATCAGGTGATCCGTTTGCTCGTTTGCTGCCCTATGCTATAAAAAAAAAAAGTATTTTGGTCAACAAAAATTAAACAATTGTGTAATTTAGAATCAGTTAATTATTTCAGTCTTTGAAACGCTAGTACTAATTAGTAATTGGAAGCCTTTGATAGAAAAAAAACTTATTTCTTAGATCTATCTTCTTAAATTAAAAAATTTCAATAGATATAATACAAATTTTTCGAATTTCAATTAATAAACACATACAACTATATAGTTGTGTCTTTTTTTTCCCAAAAAAGGGGTGCGCTACTATTGTAATCGTCCTAATAACCCTTAGTGCTCGGACCACCTTAAACGGATACCACCCCCGCCCAGAGTACGTTGACTGGTCTACGTTATGTTGGACTCTAGCAGAAGGCTAGCCTACTAACTAAACACTAACTGCAGCCTTTGGTCGAGCAGAAGGCTTGGGACCTTATCAGCTTTGGACTAAAGCGCCCGTCCTCTAGAGCGGAGGGCGGTGCATTAGTGTGTCTTCATATCAGCTTACTTTAAATTGCGAAGTTTTATACATTTTGTATGTAGCAACCCTTCTGTACCTCTTTAGTGTAGGTACCTCTGCGTGCTCCGTGCGTCACCGCGCGTGCAGCTGGCGCGGCGAGAGTGATTCCACTTTACTCGTATACACAATGGATTCTATTTATTTTGTTTTACAAATTTCTTGCAAGATTTACTCTGTAAAAAATGTGTACAATTCAAAATGTACATGCTTATAACTGTGAACTTACGTTCAATTTTGTTAGTAAGAACTAAGAATTATAAACAAAGCGATGAAACGTTAACAATGTAATAACTTGGCTTATTGTTCTAGATTATTTTTTTATTCATGCTTCATATAAACAAAACCATGTAAACAAAACCTATTTTGAACATTAATGTACAATATTATTATTTGTTAGTAGAAATATGGTCTAAGCCAGTGATTCCCAAAGCGATTCATATCTATGACAACCTGCAAGCAAAAATAATTTTAGAATCCATGAAATGAAATTGGAGTCCACTACAATGGATCTCCTATTTATTTGCATTATACTATTTTCTAATAGAAACACATGTAGGTAGAGGTACATGTGGGTAGAGTTGGACTAAGAGTACCAACTAGAATGCCATGCAATCAGGATGGAGCGCTAGCTCCGCGCCGAAATCATCGGCTCCTGGTAAGTGTCTATTACACGCACTGTTCGAACAGCTCACGCACCAACAAATTACGCACTAATGGCCGTTTTCACCAACCTTGTCTTAGCTTAGGTGACTCCTAAGTGACATGCTGTCACTTTTTATATTAACTGAAAAGAGTGAGACAGCATGTCTCTTAGGAGTCGCCTAAGCTAAGACAAAGTTGGTGAAAACGGCCATAAGTCTGATAAGTGACATACTTGCACAGCACTGTGATATTGACATATTTGCACATTCACCAAGACATCTTATCAATTGTTTCGAATTAATTATTAATGACATGTAATTTTAAATTGTTTGACATATTAATATACGAAATCTAAATTATTATTTAGATTTTGACATTATTTAATTGTATAATTTTACTATTTTTTTTTTATTTTTTTTTCAGTTTACAAAATCCACAGCTCTTAAATAAAACTATTAACCTAAGAATACAATACATACAGCCAAAAAAAAACGGATTTTCATTATTTAAGTAAGCATTCTTAATGCAGTTGACTATCCTCAAGAAATAATAAAAAAATACTTATATTACAATTTATGACCTATTCTATAGAAACAAAAACTAAGAATTAAAATTACACCTGACACTAAAAATAAAAACCCATTAGCAGTGGGGTTATGACTGTTTATGTGTGTGTGTGTGTGTGTGAAAGAGTGTATGTGTGTGCATATGAGTGCATGTGCCATATACAAAACAAATAATATGTAATAATCTAAATATACAAATACATATATATATATATATATATATATATATATATATATACATATATACATACACATATATACTCATTCTACTACTATTCATAATTTTTAGATGTGATCGACAAATTATGATGACTATAATTCTTATTAATTCTATTTAATTATGTTTTAAGCGTTTGTTCACATCTTAAATTTCTTGACAAGCATGTATATGTTCTTATTATTATTTTTTGTATGGCAACTTGTATACGTATTGGTTATGTACTGTAAGCTTGTATGTATCAATAAATAAATAAATGAATGTACACTATTTATAATAATAGCTATGAAGTAAAAAATGTATTATATGTTTATAAAATTTTGTAAGTTGTAGGATGTGGGCATTTAATATTAGGTAAGAAGGGGTAAGTCTATCTTTTTTTTTTCCCCTGAGGAAAATGCATTAAATTGCATACCCCGGCTGTGGCGAGTCGGCGGTTATGTGGGGCTCTCCTCCCCAAAAGGGGGAGGTCTACCCACTAAAAACCCCAGGGATGGCCTTCCTCAGGCATGTAGGGAGCCCCCGGGAACATCAAGCCACTTCCAGGAACAGGGGTAAGTCTACCTAAAACCGAAAAATATGTCATAGGGTCTACGACACAAAAGGTTTGGGAATCTCTGGTCTAAGCATTGGGTCACACGACTCAAAAACACTCCGAAGTCGTAGTCGTAGTCGGTGTCTTAGTCGTAGTCGGATTCTTAGTAGCAGTCGGATTCTTAGTCATAGTCTTAGTCGTAGTTGGAGACTTAGTCGTAGTCGAAGTCTTAGACGTAGTCGTAGTCATAGTCGTAGTCTGAGTCGTAGTAGCCAGTTGTAGTCGCAAACATCGTTCAATGACCTCCAGCATTTCCCCAGTATTAAAAAGTAATCTACTTTTAACAATGACGCTCGTTTCATTGTAATTTCTCTCAAGGGATTTTTTTATTATTTAATTGAAATGTTAATTAAAAAATGATCAAAACAAATTGTAACCATCTCAACGTTTTATTTTTATTGTCCAGTTCCAAGTGTCCAAGAACTACCTACCGCATTTGGAGACAACAATTTAAGAACCAGAGGAGATTATCGCGATTTAATACTAGCATGCTCCAGTCCACAAAGAAATTTCGTCTATTCACTGTGACCATTTATCATTCTCGCGAGACGGAAAAAATTACGGCGTTGGGCCAAGTGAGAATAGCGAAGGGTTTGATTTACGGCAGCGCTCCGGCTTTAATTAAAGTTCTATTAAACTTTTACAGATTGTTTTTTTTAACTGTATGTTAATATTATATGCGTTTTATTTATAAACATTCACTAGAAATATTGAAGTATATTGTAGTTGATATAACTTTACTTTGAAACTTTTATATTATGTAAAAAAATCATAAATATAAAAGGATGTATTGATTGAATGTGTGAATATTTACATACAAAGGTTGGCGAATGTCTCGCTGTTTGCACAATGCACTAGGAAAAAAAGATCAATATTATCGTAAAACAAAGGCGCCAAAATGCCGACCGCCATGTTTGTGACGTTAACTGTACTAAAATAATGAAATGTCAAAGTTGTCAAACGCCGAAGATAGTAGTGATGTGTCCACTCGGAAAAAACAAAACTCGATTTAACTCGGGTTGAACTCGAGTTAACAAGATAGAAGAGTTAATGTAAATTTTTGCCAATTTATTTTCCACCTTCGATATTACAAGTAAAAAAAAGTATAAATTGAACAGACAAATTATATTTTTATCTGTTTCAATTCTTTAATTTTTTATAATATTTGTTTATAATGTATTGGAGGAGTTATACAAACTAAAGTAAAAAGGAAATTATTTTTTGAAATCGAATCATTTATTTATGTATTTTTGGTGTGAATTTTAATTTTTAAAAATATTTATTATTAATAAAACTTTGAAATTATACAGCAATCTTTTCAAAATAAAATCTAATTAACATTATGGTGCAAGTATGTACATAGGTACATAGGCTCATAATTGTATTTTGATTATAAATTAATTTATAATCACAATATTTTCAAAAACAAGATAATTTACTGATTAGGTACTATCTATAATATTCTTGCATTAGTTAAATTATATATTGATATTTTAGTTTTAATTGTTATTGTTCTTAACTGTTTATATAAAGGAAAATTATTTTAAAAACAAAACGATAAATATTTTCCTGTCAATTAACTACCAATTAGTAATTAACAAAAAATATATAAAAATCTTATAAATAACTAAAACAAACATCTTATAAGTTTTAACAAAAACAATATTCTTCTATAAGATTTTTCTTTTAGGACCCGGCATTTTTCAAATACAGAATTTAAAACACGAATAACTATAAAATAACCGGCATTGTGGAGATTTGTATCGTGAGCGAGCACCAATACTGTAAATGTGGTGTGAATTTGGGAATCATGAAGAACTGTGGAGTAGGGAGTAGATAAAGCCCTCATCTTCGTCATTGGATGGGCATCAGGTATAGAAATTAATGATAGGCAGCTAACCAACAGTAAGTCAATAGCTATTTCAATTAGTTGATTGTAATAACAAATTTATTTTATACTAGTACACAAATAGACTGTTCTTTTTTTCGCACGGGCGATGGTAGTGAATCTTCATAAGAGGTACGCTAATATACGCAGGCCGTTTTTTTTCAACCACCGATAGGCTATAAATAAAAGACAAGTTCATATAAAACAGTAATTTTATTACCAAAAGATTATTACACTTATGGTTACTTTTCGACATAATCACCGAAGAGATTGAGCCATTTGTCATATCTGTGGACAAGCTTCTCAATACCCTCTTCGAATAAAGTTGCCGCCAATGAATTTAAGTAGTCCTTGACGTTGGTTTGAAGGTCCTCATTGGTTTGAAAGCGCTTGCCACCAAGCCACGTCTACAGTTTAGGAAAAAGATGAAAGTCACTGGGTGCTAAGTCAGGACTGTATGGTGGATGATCAAAAATGTCCCATCCAAATTGTTCGAGAAGCCGTTGAGTTACTCCAGCAGTGTGTGGACGGGCATTGTCATGAATCAGAACAACTCCAGAGGTCAGCTTTCCTCTTCTTTTGTTCTGAATGGCTCTACGCACAACACCATCACTCATGAAGTTTTCCTCATACACACGACTCATTCTCCGATGGATTTCTGCAGAACTATGGCCTTCAGCCTGTAGAAAACGAATCACACTTCGCAATTCATACTTGGCGGGAGCATCGATAATGGCGGACATGTTTACATGGCTGTAGCACAATGCCGACCAAAGAATATATTTACTCTAGCGAGATGCCGACTGACGTCTGAATGTCAACAACGGCGGAGTGTGTAGTGCGAGAGCTGCGCTGTCGCCTACAGCGCATGCCCGCTTTCTTCTGCCCGCGTAGCGTCTGTACGGAGCGATCGGAGGTTGAAAAAAAAAGGGCCCACGTATTATTAATATTGTAGTCGTCTTAATAACCCCTTGGTGCTCGGCCGACCTCACATCGGATACCACCCGCGCCCAAGCTACGGCGGGTGGTTATGTTAGACTCTAGCAGAAGGCTAGCCTACCAACTAAACTCTACTTACAAGTCTTTGGTCGGGTAGAACCTGGGACCTTATCGGCTTTGAACTAAAGCGCCCGCCCTCCAGACCGCCCACTGGGGCGGTGCATAATAGCGATGTAATATTGCTACTTTGTAGCAGCATAGCGTATTTATATTAGTAAAATATTTTTTAATACAGTTGCTCAAAAAGTGGCGTATTGCAGGGACGTGTAGCGTTCGGGATCTGGGCTATTTCACACTCGTGCTTTTTTTTGCTTTCCCGAACTCGTGCGTTTTCTTTCCCAACTGTCAAAATAATTTCTATTAAAAAAAAAAACAACCATGAAGAAATAGCTACGTTTCTTGGTCTGCCGGATGCTAAGTGTTATACTGGGCATAGCTTCAGAAGGACCTCTGCTACATTATTGGCAGATTCAGGAGCCAATTTGACGTTCTTAAAGCGACTAGGTGGTTGGAAATCGGACAAAGTTGCAGAAAACTATATTGGTGATTCATTAAACAACAAACTAGAAACTGGGAAAAAGATCACACAATCCATTAATTTAAGGTCCAGTCCGTCTCCTTCACATGCTGAAGAGAACGTCGTCCATCTACGAGTACCTTCGTTGATAATGATAATTCATCAGATCCAATTCCATCAACTAGCAAACGCCATTGCATGACAAATATACATGAACAATCATACGAAATTAATAATAGTTAGTATAAAAAATTGTACCAATTTCAATGTATATGTGAATTATAACTTTTATAAGAAATAAATGATTAGTTAATTGAGTTTATTGTGTTTTTATAATTTGATTAAATTGCTTCATTTTTTCGCAACTGTATTAAAAATAGTCGTTCAGTACACGTACGGAACCGTCATTGCAACTCGTTCCGACTGTCAACCCTCGCCTTCGGCTCGGGTAGACATTTGTCGGAACTCTTTGCAATGACAGCCATTCCGTACTAGTAATGAAATATACTATTTAGCTAGTGAACATCTTCCAAACCAGAAATTAAACAATTACATATTTAAACAATTTATTGCAGTTGATTAAGATTTACATTCAACTTATAAATTAAACATTTTAAGAATGTAATGAGTAGTCAGCATATTAAATAGAAGCTAAAGTTATTGAAATTAAATAGAATATTTTATTTAAATTGTCAAAATGACGATACAGTTAAACTAACTAGTTTAAATGTTATTATATGTTTAATTTAAATACTGTTCATTGCAGACAGTTCATTAATTAAACACCTACTACGATTTCTGATACAAATAGTTTCGAAATTAAAACATAAATTCTATACCTAAAAAAGCGACTCGGACCGTATTTGCGTTAACTTTTCTAGGTATATTGAAGACGCCATTAGCCGTACTCTTAAAATCAAACACAGTTTTCCTTTTTATCATATACTAGCGACCCGCCCCGGCTTCGCACGGGTGCAGTGAAAAAATGGTTATGGTGGGTTATCCCTAAGAGATAGACATATACCATCGCGGACTTTTTTGTGGATTTTTGTAAGTTGTACAATACTGTAGTACATTATTTTGGTCTATCTCGTAGGGTTCAGCCAGCGTTTGCAATATAAGCGCAAAAAAACGTGCTTATTTACGACATCACATTAGAAACCTTTAAATTTATCAGTGTTTCTCTACTATATTATGCATTTATTATACATACAAACTTTCCTTAAGAATCACTCTATCTATTAAAAAAAACCGCGTCAAAATCCGTTGCGTAGTTTTAAAGATCTAAGCATACATACGGACATACAGCGAAAGTGACTTTGTTTTATACTATGTATTGATAACGATCTAATTGTCGGGCGTGAAGCCTTACACAAAGAATCAGTCGCTTGCGTTTCAATATCAACATCTATATTAATCGAATGATTCCACGTTACGGAATCGTTCTGATACTTTCTGTTCTAACAAAACAATTGTGTTTGGAACTACATGCTACGTGACATTGATGTATTTTTTATTGCTCTATTTATTTCGAATTCTTTTGTTGTTTTTGTGAAATAAAATGTGTTTGTTTAAATTATCCATATATTTTCCTTTAAGTATTTTCTCACACTCTATTTCCTACTTGATTATAACAACGTCACAAATGTTTGTCTTCATTCTGAACACAAAAATCATATATGTCCTACCCTGACACAAATATTATTAATATAAATATATTTTTTATAGTAAGCATATAAAACTTAATCTAGTATCAAAAAAATACAAAGTTGTTTTGATCACAGCTTTTATTTCTTAAATAATTTACTCTGTTGTTCTATACTTAACAGGATTATTAATTTATGATCTATGAAGAAGAATTAAGACTAGATTTTTCTATACTCTCTTTTAATTCTGGATCGTTTTCTATAAGAGCTTGGCCCTCAGCTGAGTCCAAGGTAGGAGCCTCCCCGTGGAAGGTCTCCTCTGTGTAGACCCGGTTGTTCTTCCTCATGGTTCCATGTAACTGAAATTATTCAACAATTTCCATACATACATACAGATATAGAATAAGGGTTGACTTCTTTAAGCGTTGCTTAAGGGAATACTATATAAGTTCCATTCATGAGTATATATTATATACTATATGTGTAGACATTTGTAAACATTTAATATGTGTTTGTGTATATTATATGTTTGTATGTGTATATCTTGCTGTCTTACACGCAAACAAATATTAAACAAAACTTTTCTTCTCGAAGGAGTTCTGGAAAAAAGTTCACTTGTTGCATATTTTGTTTTAATTTTTTTATATACGATAGGGCAGCAAACGAGCAAACGGATCACCTGATGGTAAGCAATAACCGTTGACCATGGACACCCGCAACACCAGAGAAGTCACAGATGCGTTGCCGGCTTTTTAAAAGGGAATAAGAGGAATAAGGGGAATAAAGGGATTAAGGGGGTTGGGCCTCCGGTACCCTCACTCACTCGGCGAAACACAGCGCAAGCGCTATTTTACGCCGGTTTTCTGTGAGGCCGTGGTATCACTCCGGTCGAGCCGGCCCAATTCGTGCCGCTGGCTCTCCCACGGTAAAAAAATGTTGCTTCTGTTTAAAACTATATGTCATTAAATTTCTTCCCGTGGGTAAGAGCGACAGGAATATACCGGAATTATATATATATTCAAAGTGCCAAAGTGCCACAATGTGCTTTCTATATTGCTAGTTAGGATTCCAATTGCCTAGGCAACTCTTATTTCTCCCTCGAGGATATGAACGCTTACACGAGAAGCTGCCACGATTGCTACAGAACGATTGGCACTTACTCTATCCCACAAGGACATATTGAATCCAAAGTTGCAATGGAAGAACTCGTGGTGGTTATCGTGGAACACTGCGTCCGGCTGCCAGGGCTGCCACCAGTAGGACTTGAAGTCGATCCCGGAATGGTCTATGATGCCGTGGTAATAGTTGTAGATTGCTACTACATAGAAGGGCACTGGAAAAGATATATTTACACTTAATACTGAAATCAAAATGTTGCCAAAATACTTTATCGTAGTTGTTATATATGTTTCTTCAATGAAACGAATGTAGACTTAATATTAATATATTAGACAATAATTCCATACAATATAATTTAATGACAACTCAATATAACAATGAATAAGTAGCCAAGCAACATAAGCATATACACCAACTCAACATCCCCCTTCTTAATTCTAAATAAACATTTAAATTATATTCCAACATTACATCTCTCCTCCGTTAGTGAGGCAGGCGTGTAGCTACACCCCGCGTACCCCAGTCAATCCGCGTAATACAGAATATCGTCGACCCAGACACGTCCTTTCTGACCCTCCCGACTCATTGACGCTGGCTCTTCAAGCCTTGCGAGAGGCGGCATCTGCGCCGCCATCCCTTAGTTAGTCCATACTTTGCAGCTTGCTGCACATGTCGAGTAGGCCCCATCACTTCAAGGCCGGACCCACTTTGGCGTACCGAGCCTTCCTTCGCGCATATGTCCTCTTCGGAGGGCAGCGCCGACGTGCCCTCTCCTGAGGGTGCGCCAACCATTCCATTCAAGCCGTAGGGCCATTAGGGCCAAGGCTAGGCTGAGTTTAGTCGGTAGGTCTGTGTGGTCGAGCCGCCTCGACAGCACCAGAAGTCCGACATAATCAACGCATCCCTGCCTGCCTGTTGCGTTGGTATCCATGAGGATTCTCAGCCTCCGCTTGGATTAATCTCTTAACAGGTTTAATAGCACGGCCTGACCTATTCACACCCAGTGTTACCCTGCTACACCCAGTTTCTACCTCCTGTCCAGCATGCGTATCTCCTTCCCTTGGTGATGAGCTGGATCGCATGGTAGAATCAGTATTTAAAATGCTACACTTTGAATCATATATGATCTATCATCATCTAATCTTTTAATTACTACAGCCCTATCCCAGGTTCTGTGAGGATGTTTTTTAAAGTAAACTTGATCTCCCGAATAAAGAAGAGATAAGAGTTTTGAATTCTTGTTATAATATTTTGACATTTGATGTGATTGGAATATTACACCGTAACTTCCTCGACATTAACAACTCAGCTGGTAATAACATATTGTTTTTAGACGTTGTTCTACACTGCAATATATACGGATCTGTTCCAGTCTCTTTACATTTCTGAAGTATATTTTTTATTATCTTAACAGAACTTTCAGCTTGACCATTTGAGTTTGGATGATAAGGTGCTGGTGTTTTATGTTCAATTTCCCATTCATATAAAAACGTTTTAAAATCTTTAGATTGAAATGGAGGTCCACCATCTGATACTAATGTCATTGGTATTCCGTGTCTACAATTCCATGTCTGTCTTTTCTCATAAGCAAAGGTCGGAATTAGGTAAATTTATTTATGTACTTGTATCGAAATATTGATTATAATGTGGACCTTCCCGGGATTTGTAATGGACAATCCCGTGTGGCCAACAATATCAATACATAGTATAAAACAAAGTCGCTTTCGCTGTATGTCCGTATGTATGCTTAGATCTTTAAAACTACGCAACGGATTTTAACGCGGTTTTTTTAAATAGATAGAGTGATTCTTAAGGAAGGTTTGTATGTATAATAAATGCATAATATAGTAGAGAAACACTGATAAATTTAAAGGTTTCTAATGTGATGTCGTAAATAAGCACGTTTTTTTGCGCTTATATTGCAAACGCTGGCTGAACCCTACGAGATAGACCAAAATAATGTACTACAGTATTGTACAACTTACAAAAATCCACAAAAAAGTCCGCGATGGTATATGTCTATCTCTTAGGGATAACCCACCATAACCATTTTTTCACTGCACCCGTGCGAAGCCGGGGCGGGTCGCTAGTTTCAAATAAATAATAATAAAAACCTCAGAGAAAGACAAATACAACAAAGATAATTAACATACAATTTTTATTAGTTTACATTTTTTTATAAATACGAGCGAATACTTTTGCTTCTAGCTTTTTTTTTTGTTCCCCTGAGGAAAATGCATTAAATTGCATACCCCGACTGTGGCGAGCCAGCGGTTATGTGGGGCTCTCCTCCCCAGAAGGGGGAGGCCTACCCACTAAAAATCCCAGGGATGGCCTTCCTCAGGCATGTAGGGAACCCCCGGGAACATCAAGCTACTTCCGGGAACCCCCAGCCTCCGCTCCCCTGCCTAGAGGGGAGCCCTCATCGGGGGAGGCTACACTACCTCCCCCGGTCTCCTCCACCGACGGAAGGGGCGTGGTCCATCCCGGGTCGCCGTAGCAGTCGCGACTTCCTCGCGCCCGCCGGCGACCCGCGGTTTGCTTCTAGCCTAGATTCGCGAGGTTATTCAAACGGCCCATCAGAATCATTTTCCTTGTTCGATTCAATACCAGTAAGATTTGAAGTGTTCGCTTCCGACATTACTGTATAACTTTTGTGGAAATTATAATATATAACCATTAGCCTCAAAAAAAATTCTGGCTTCTATGAATTTCTCCGAACGTCTAAAATCTATTTGTACATTGAAAATAACTTTTTATTTGAAAAATCCCGGAATTTAATTTAAACCTAATTCCGACCTCTGCTCATAAGTTACGTATAAAGAAAATGAAAAAAAATATATATATAGAAATGTTCAATATGTTTGTTAATAAAACAATAGCATTAATTCTGAATACTATCAAAGTAACATAAAATTTGTTTAAGAAGAAAGCTTTGATATCAAAAAAAGAATACAGGAGAAAATAAACGACTAAATACGACTAAAGTAAGATATGATGTTGAAATAATCTTCGCCGGAATAAATCGTTTGGCGGAGTCTCAAGTGCTCCATATTCGTATGTAGTCGAGTATCTCGAATATCAGTTAACGCGTATCAAATATCACAACAGTAATTCTACATAGCTTTGAATGATATTAACATTAGGGGTTAAAGTATAAAATTGCTGTTTACTTATTCAAATACTTACATACTCACATATTTACATACTTACATACTGACATACTTACATACTTACACACTTACATACTTTTGCTTAGTTATTGAATAACCAAGAGATGAAATTTTTACACACATGTCAATCAATAGATATTAAACTAATTTAATACACAGTGCACACACTTCCACAAACAAAAAAAAACAAAAAAAATGTTTGTGGTACCAAGGAGCATTTATTGAAAGTTTCTAGTTAACTATATTTTTATATAAGTAGTATATAATAGTATCTTATGTACTTAATTTAGATTAGTTTTTATTTGATATTTGTATATTTAAGCATAATTATATATTATTAGTATTTATTTTATATAGTTTATGTACCCATGTATCTTTTTTTTTTCTCAATCTCTCCCACGTAACAATATAAGTCACTTGACACCCAATAAGGTTGGCTGGAAGAGATCCCTTTTAGGGATAAGCCCACCCATGTACACATCCAATCACTGCATATTTTTTTTTACTGTAATGTCTTTTGTGCAATAAAGAATATATATAATTTTATAATTAGTTAGGTATATTCCTTAGATGTTGATATTAAAAATAGACAAACTTAGTTCTATGTATAAAGGTAATACAAAAAGCAATGATAATTCAACTTACTCCAATGAACAGGAACTGTGAACAGAGGCAGGCACATAGTGAGTTGAATGTGCATGATCTCGACAGGGTGGATGGCGGTAACGGAGAAGGCAGTGGGTTGTTTGTACTTGTGGTGCAACTTGTGGAAGTGCTTGTAGAGCCAGGGGGTGTGGTACAGACGGTGCATGACGTACGTGGTGTAGTCCTGGAACATTAATCAGTATTAAGAAAGTTTTCAGGAAATCACACTGTCTTGGAAATAAGGGACAAAACTCGATTTGATTTGCTTGATTCATTAGAAATGATTTTTTTTCCTCAGGAGAGGAAGGCTGAGAATCCTCACAAGGAGCACGAAACGTGCCCATGATACCCCCGCAACGGCAAGTGTCACGGAGGTTATGTCGGACTCCACGCGACCGCAACGGTCTAGCCACGTGACCTACCGACTAAACTCAGCCTGGCCTAGGCCTGTGTCTATCGATCATTTGTTGCGACCCGGGTCGATCGCGACCCATTCGCTAAGTGATTCGATCACAATGATTCGATCAAATGATCGATTGATTGAGGTAGCGGGTTGGGTGTTCAACAGGTCTCGGGTCTCTGATCGGGTGGCTATTGTACGTTTTGGGTCACGCTCGTTTGGTTGGGCTACGAGAAAATTTGGTACTCAAATATTTTAGATACGATTATTACATGATTATTATGTTATATATAAATAGATAACTTTTAACACACATTTTATATCTCATAGTGTTCATTGCTAGACGTAAATTTTATAAATGAAATAAAATATTTGTTTTCAATACACAGGACAATCAACAACTAATTAATAGAATAAACAAAACGATAAAAAAAAACTTGCGAAATTATTCCACTTTTTTAAATCTTCCCACACCGATTCAATATATCCAAAGTACAATGTCTACGGCTGCTTTTGATTAAGTAATTCAATGGTCACTCGACGCGGTTCGTAACCCGATCATTCCATCTATCACGTACTTACCTGTGCACGCAAATACAGGTTTTCTTATGTTACTAGAACGAGACAAAACATTCTCCATCAAAATCATCAATAAAAATATCTACAATAGACGCTAGTACCATTAATTTAAGGTTCAAATTATTTTATCAACAAGTCAGACTTTCGAATTGCGTTGCGTTGTATAGTAGGTATAAATCACAAAAAAACGTGCTTATAGCGCTTCATTAATGTGTGGTGGCGTCCTTAGCGATTTGCTTTTAGCGCTGTCAGCGCTGGGTAGTCACTCCAAAAATGCCATAATGATCGTGACTCAGGACCGAGTTACCGTGACCCAGTCGACCCGTCTCGGTGATCGAATCTTTTCGTGGGTCGTGACTCGATCATTCATAAATGCTACGCGATCGAATCACAGTGATTTGATCAATCGCGATCGACTCAGGTCTAGCCTGGCCTAGGTTCTAAAACCATATAGGCAAATCGTGAGGGCCACCGCCCTCAGGAGAGGGGCGATGCAGAAAGAAATGATATAAATAGTTATATTTCTTATTTACACTGGAATTCGTGACACACACACATAGTAACACAAAAAGACTTGAAATTATGTAAACTTAACAATTACCTAATACAATCTAAATTGGGTTTGTAAAAGAAGTGCAAATGGGTCGCAACTGAATGACTGTTACAATAATTGCTGTTACATACAACAGGACTGGTGAAGTGCCGGATATCCGTATCCGTATCCGCGGATATCCGAGACAGAGGAAAGATTCGTATCCGTTACTTTTTGACGGATCTTTTACGGATCTTATTTAGCAGTCTTCTTAGAATAATGAATAGAATAATTCATATTCAAAGAATAATTCATATTCTTGAGGATGATTTCTTTGTAAATGTTTTGTAAGGAAGTTGAGTCTATACCTTTGGGGCCATCCATAAATTACGTCACACGGTTAGGGGGAGGAGGGGGTTAATGAAGTGTGACATTGTGTTGACAAGGGGGTGGCAGGGTTCTTAAATTTCGTGACGTCACATTTCAATATCTATTATAAGCTAACTGTTAAAACACAACTTTAAATTATTACTATAAGTATGAAAAGTGCTGTAAATATTAACTTTTATTGTAAAGTCTGTATAAATAAATAAAGGAATAGTATCTTCTTCTATCTATTAATAGGGGTACTCCCGAAACGTACTATTTTTCTAATTGATTTTAGTAGGTGATTTTGAAAAATATAATAAGAAAATCATGAAATGACCATACACTTATTTAATATAAGTAATCGTTTTTTGTTTTGTTAATTGATTTGATGTTAATTTTATTAAAATGAAAATAAAACTGATTTCGAAACCGCTTTTATCATTCAATAATTTACATAATTTCAAAATTTGTGATGTCACACAGGGGGGGGGAGTCTCACAAATGTGACTAGCTGTGACTGACTAGCAAGGACGGGGGGAGGGGCAAAAAATCTCGAAATTCGTGTGACGTAATTTATGGATGATCCCTAATGAGAATACTTTCCATCACAAGTTTTACACTTTGCACATCCAACATTTATTATCAAAAATAATTCCACTACAAAAATTTTTTGTAGACTTTTTTTTAAATCATGTACCAATACCAAACACAAGTGTCATCTATGCTGCCCAAAATCACATTAAAGTAAAACAAAAATAAAAAGACCCGCCGCGCAATGCAAGTCGAAACATGTTTCAATTCAAGATCGCGTGCACCGACACCGATTGTATAAGAATGTTAAGATCCGTATCCGTATTTGCGGATATTGACACCAAATATCCGTATTCAGATCTGTACCGCGGATCTATATTTTTGACGATCCGGCACATCACTAAACAGGACGTGAGCAAAGCACTGGAGACGAATTTTTGAAACAATAGAAAACCAATTCGCATTCGAAATCATGAGATTCGTATACGAATTACCGAATTCACTATTTCTGAACGTTCATTTCGTGCGTTGTGCAATGAGTGGTTCAACCCACTGGTTTTTGATTTCTACTAGTAGAATATCCAACGCTGAAGTGACGTTGACAGTGATAAATTTACTCTGGTTAATGTAAAGCTTGTAAATAGGTACATAATAATAAGTAAATATTGTTTTGTGATTTTTATTTTTTCTGCGTGAAACGGAATCTAATTACGAATTTGTTTTTAATGACAACACTGAATCGAGTGATTCACAAATCTATAAAATTGTAAGCAGTAGAAAATAATTTCGCGCACGATTTGTATTATAGACTATGCCTCTTTGTGTGTGTTCTATCGCTTATATAACGGGTTGTGTTCCAAAGAATTGTTCGACGTGATGCCCACGGCCACATTCTACCATCGCACCGCTCGCCATCGGCAGGGTGTTCATCCTTACATGCTGGAGCCTAAATGGTCACGCACAGTGCGGTTTCAACGAAATTTCCTTCCGCGCACGCTCCGATTGTGGAACGAGCTCCCTGCTGAGGCTTTCCCGGGGGATTACAGTATGGGGTTCTTCAAAAAGGGAGTAAATATTTTTTTAAAAAGGTCGGCAAAGCGTTTGTAATGCCCCTAGTGTTGCAAGCGTCCATAGGCGACGGTGACTGCTTACCATCAGCCAGGCCATAAGCCGTTTTGCTACCGTTCTAGTATAAAAAACAAATTGTATTCGAATTCCAAATTCACGTCTAATGATTCAAAAATACGGCTCCTGGTATTCTGCTATGATGTGAAAGTTTCATGTTAACCAGAAAATTGACAAATTTAACAACTGTTTGTCGCATATAAACAATATATCATATTTATATAATTCAGTGACCAACTTAGATCATTGTTGTTTTCTTTTTATTTAATTTTATATTTCTTACACTTTCACCAATTAGCCTAGCCCTTTCCTCGGGAGCAATTGAGTTGCCTTGAGTTGATAATTGGTTCACTTTTGGGCTAGTTGATACCTAGCGGTGCTAACTAAGCTAGCCCACGGTGACCGGGAGCCTCAACAGGCCTCCTGAACTGTTCATCCCGAAGACCGTGCCCATTGCACTAGGGGATTGCGTCCCTAGGATGACGGTATAACGGTTATTCTACCGGGAGTGGCCGTTTCGGAGCATCTCTTCCCCTTCCCTTGGCTTGGCCCTTGTAAGGCTTGTGTTATGGGATCTAGGGTAACGGATAGATATACATATATAAATAAATTTGGAAGAAATATATTATAAGAACCATAACTAAGGTACAAATGCTGGAATTCATCACGCAAACATCTGCCCCCACCGGGACTCGAACCCGGGACCTCAGAGATGGCGACGCCTTGAAACCGGTATACAAACCACTAGACTACGAAAGTCGTCTGATTGATCATAATCATGATCAAGGTCGTCAGAAAGATATTACATTCAAAGTGTATTTCAAAAAAATACCTGTAGCTATTCACTAGAAATTAAAGGTATGAATACTACTCCCCCTTTGTTACCTTTACCCCTTTGGAACCCCTAAACGTTGTTTTTGAAGAAGAAATAATTTAATTATTAAATTGGTAATGATAATGGGTTGATAGTTTCACTGGAACAACAGTTAGACACCTCTCTAGCATTGATCGAAGCTGCCATCCCTAATAATTTCACTGACTATTCTATCATTGTTCTTGCAAATCTGGGGGCACGGCAGTGCCCCCGCCAAGTCGAATGCGAAGCAAACACTGCCGTACCATCCTTTACTGGAACCATTTCGCCGCATTTTCAGGCCCCTATTCGAGAACCTCTGAATAAGACCAGAACGCAGAAATTTTCGTCATCCAGTAAGCTATAATCACATACTTGAAATCCAAAATTTCAAGTCTACAGGTCATTTAGTTCCGAAGTTAAGCGAAAGCAAAGTTTCGCATTTATGACACATACTCACTCACTCATGTTCATCAAAATAGAACTAGTACTTCCCATAACCTCAGAGAGCTGAGCTAAAAACTAGTGTCTCTACAAAAAGAAGTGAAATCCCAATAAAAACATTCTGTAAAAAACTAGCCAAGTCTCGATGGAGCTGCTAGTTTATCTCTAAAAAGTAATGAAATATAACAAAGTCGTGCCAAGTCTAAGGTTCCTTATTGCGATTTCGTTATTATTATAGTTAATGTTGTGTGACTTGGCAGTTGAAGGGTAACACCACGTTTTCCAAGTGGCAATTTTCCATCGTCAATGGGTAGCGGTTCTGGCGACAGATTGGACAGCGGCAAGCAGCTCCATCGAGACTTGGCTAGGTTTTTACAGAATGTTTTTGTCGCATTTGCTTGTCTTTAGCTGGAGTAAGATATCAGACTTGTAAGATAAGTGAAAAGAAAGCTCATTGTGCATTGTGCCTTGTATTATTTTTTTATGAAAAACAACTACGCATAAAATCACGGCCTAATAGATTGGAGCACCGAGCCTTCCTTAATATTACATCTAGGGTTGTCAATAACTCCATTTCTACTTCTGTGATAATGCCATCTGGTTTTTACGGCACTATTTAAAAATTTACCACAAATTATATTTTGGTAAATATTTGAAAATATCTCGTTTATTGATTAAGAATTAGAGCTCAGAACTCAATAGGAATATTAATTATTTTTCAATTATATTCAGTCATCCATTCTAATATTATAAATGGGAAAGTGTGTCTGTCTGTTTGTCCTTCTTTTACGGCAAAACGGAGCGACGAATTGACGTGATTTTGTGTGTTTATGTGAAGATAGTTGAAAGAATGGAGAGTAACAAAGGTTACTTTTTATCCCGGAAAAGTCGACAGATCCCACGGGATGCCCAATAAAGGCTTCACTCAAAAACTACTGCACAGATTTTCATACGGTTTTCATCAATAGATAGAGTGATTCTTGAGCAAGGTTTTGCGGTATTTTTTATCTCGGAAAAACGGATAGTCCCACGGGAAGCACGATAAAACCTTCGCGCTATAAACCGACTTCTATAAACCGATGAAAATCTATTTAACCTTATTTCCTTATTTCCCTTTAGAGAGGAAACCCTAAAGCAGATTCATCGGAGCTAACCGCTTGTTTCAGTTATAGGGTTGTCAGATGACTGGGATAATCAAGATTGACAGAGAGTACGAGTCTTATCCAGACCAGGAATAGTATATTTTTTTGTTATGTTGATTTACTACTTTCTGGATTACAACGTCACCTGTCACCCTCACTAAAAGAAAAGCTTGAATTTAGTTAATATTGCTTGTTTATTATTGCCAATGAAGAAAATATCGTTCACTACACAATACTTAAACTATTCTTATAAATCGAGAAATAAATGTTTCAAATAGAGCCTTAGCATCGAAATAATAATATTGATAGATGAAGATGGAAGTGAGGGGGTAAGTTAGTTTTTTTTCTAATTAGATATATAGACAGTCCTCGAATCACGTCGTTTTAAGTTACGACGAACAATGTTTTGACACTATTCCTCCCTCAAGCATACGTTATTTGTTTTTTCGAGAACTCAATTTCGAATCACAAAATTTGTGCATCCTATCAGTATTACCAAGATCTGTATGATAGCAAGAAGAAAGAAGCGATGCAATCTAGAATTGATAGTTTAAATTATTGTTGCTCATTACATATTTTGATTACATATTTAAGTTTTATAATTATTACTAGCGGACCCGACAGACTTCGTCCTGTCAAATTTGAATTTGAAAAAGAATTGTAAAGTGGCAGTATACCGTATAGCCAACCAAATTCCAAAAAAAAGGTTCAAATGAACTATTACATTTTGTGACTATTCAATTTTGGAACGTGACATTAAATCCTCCAACGATGTATTCTGTGCTCCAACGCACGCACGCACACTGTTTTGATAGATATGCTTGAATTTCAATTTTATATAGCGTTAATAAAGCACAAATTGACTCAGATGTTAGGAACACACCTATATTTGCGTAGACAACAGTGAGTGCTTGCAATATGAACTTTAAACAATAACAACAAAGCTCAAATCGACTGTCCGTTTTAGTTAGAAAACGTTGTATGGGGAATTTTTCTGGCCGTAATAACCATCCTTGAACTTCAACGAACATTTTAAAAAAGAATTGGCTGAAATTGGTCTAGAGGTTGTTGAGTTATGCGCTCACCAACACGTTTTGCTATTCATTTTTATATATAAGAAGATTAAAATTAATAACACCTAAATACGTGCATATAGTTTATTACCGTGGGAGAGCCATGCTTCGGCACGAATTGGGCCGGCTCGACCGGAGTGATACCACGGCCTCACAGAAAACCGGCGTAAAATAGCGCTTGCGCTGTGTTTCGCCGAGTGAGTGAGGGTACCGGAGGCCCAACCCCCTTATTCCCCTCTATTCCCCTTATTCCCCTATTCCCGTTTAAAAGACCGGCAACGCATCTGTGACTCCTCTGGTGTTGCGGGTGTCCATGGGCAACGGTTATCGCTTACCATCAGGTGATCCGTTTGCTCGTTTGCTGCCCTATGCCATAAAAAAAAAAAAAAAAATATAATTATTTTGTAGTCTTGTATGTACTTATGTCTTTTGTTATAAATGCAGTATATTTTTAGTTTCGATTTTCGTCGAGTATTACAAGAACATAACATGCCGTAAGTACGAGGATAATTGTAATGATTATGCTTCACAAATACATTTAACTATTTTCATAATTTTTCCACTAACCAAATTTTATATTTGTAACTGGCAACCCTAATCGGTTGGCATAGAAATGAATTCTTATTAGAACATAACTACTCTATGGAGGCGGTTTCCAATTATTATTTGATATCCTTGAGTCTGTCGTCAGCATTACATAATTCCGGGAATCACCATGGCAACGACATGTATTAAAATCTGATACAAATCTATACAAATCAAACATAAGATTGTTTAGTGAGAATTAATTATAATAACACCATGAATAGTATAATCAGGCGTCTACCGATGATTGCTTTAAAAATACATACCTCCAATAGAAAATTTGTTATAAGAGAATTTTCTTGGTCATTCGTTATACTGGCCAATGCAATTCATGACAACTTTCCATCACCAATCGATGATTTGTCTACTAAGCCACATACTATTCAAACCATCACATGCACCTAAAAGAAAGGGCTTTTAGGTCAGTGCCCTAGAAAGATAATCGATTGATTGATAGCTTATTAATCAATTTAATGTGACATTAAATAACTAAACTTTGTTATGAAAGAAAATCCATGGACTCTACCTGGGTTTATTCCATTAATCATATCGCTGTGGTTTCTTAACCGATTTTGGATTTTAATACCTTGTTTGAAAGGCAATGAAACGTAAATGTTTTTTTATTGTTATGAGTACGTAATAATGTAGGAAGACTTTTGAGTATATCGACGTTTTAGAGGCAGTCGCTGCATTTTTTTTAATGTTTTTGTTTAACGATTTTCGCTGAAGATACTAATAATTACAAAGATTTGACTATAAATAGTCATTATTTAGTATAAATGGGTAAAAAATACCATTTTATAAGAATTATTGCCATTTTAGGATTGGAAGTAGGATTTTTTTGTAAAATTCTTTAAATACGAATATTTACGAAAGGATTAACTTTAGGACAGTAGGTCTCATAGTAAAATCGACTGAAATTGTCCCATACTATCACCCCTTAACGGCTCCGCCACTAATTTCCTGTCACCTGTATAAAACTGTGTGGTTGGCTGGAAGAAATTTCTCTGAGAAGTAAGTCCGCCTTCGGACCAATTAACTTGGTACCTGCTAATATATATTTTTATTTTTATTACTAGCTGTTGCCCGCGACTTCGTCTGCGTAAATTTCGAGTTGAATGTTATTGATACACAAATCATATTAATATACGATTTTACCGATTAAAATATTTTTGGTATAAAGCAATTCCTTGAGGTAAAGTAAACTCAAAGAAAAAAACTACAATAGCGCGTTGTAGAAATTGATTAAATGAAACAGCGCCATCTAGTGATTTATGAAAAAATTATTTGAAAAAACTACAATAGCGCGTTGTAGAAATTGATTAAATGAAACAGCGCCATCTAGTGATTTATGAAAAAACTAACATGCGTAATGAAACTGATATACACTTAAATATTTTTTCTGTTCTATATTATATGTATAGATTAAGCGTGAAGAGGTAATAAACAAACAAACTTTCGCATTTATCATATTATTTTGATAAAAACTGGTTTCGTTTCATCGTATTTTGGTTCCCTGTTCCATCTCACTGCCCACGAACATGCTAAACGTGGCCTTTGGGGTCTTATAACCTGTGGCTCTGTCTACCCCGCAGGGGATAAAGACGTTATCTTATGTATGTATTGTATCATGATGATGAATTGTCTTTAGATTTTAAATTTCCCATGTAACTTATGTAAGAATGGTGTAGATTATAATTCGCAATATTATCATGCCTTGAGTTCATTAAAATGACGATAACTTTTTTTTTAATGAACCGATTTTGATGAAACAAAGTTTAGATATTATTCTGAGTTAAAACAAAGCAAATAGTGAAAATTTCAAGCAAATCGGTTCAGTACTTTCGGAGATAAACGTGAACAAACATACAGACAGACAGACAGACAGACAGACAAAAAATTCCAAAAAATTTTTTTTGCTTTCTAATAATCTATTTAAGTGCCCCTCTATCCATTTCAGTCAAAAATACTAAATGTACAGACAAAATATTTTTACTGTCTTATTATATGTATAGATTACTTTATATATATAAGCTATAACATTTTGAAAACTAATTTCTCGATTATTATTTTATTAGCGTTCCAACCCTTTGCATTATCTCTGAATACCCTCAAGACACGCAGTAATGATGCAGTCTTTAAACACGAGAATCCATTGATTGTCGTTTCCTAATTCTAACCAACGCCTGTCTATGTCAAGTACGTGTTCCTTTTTTTTTTTTTTGTTCCCCTGAGGAAAATGCATTAAATTGCATACCCCGGCTGTGGCGAGCCGGCGGTTATGTGGGGCTCTCCTCCCCAGGAGGGGGAGGCCTACCCACTAAAAACCTCAGGGATGGCCTTCCTCAGGCATGCAGGGAGCCCCCGGGAACATCAAGCCACTTTCGGGAACCCCCAGCCCCCGCTCCCCTGCCTAGAGGGGAGCCCTCCTCGGGGAGGCTACACTACCTTCCCCGGTCTCCTCCACCGACGACGCCCCCCGGCCACGGTAGGGGCGTGGTCCATCCCGGGTCGCCGTAGCAGTCGCGACTTCCTCGCGCCCGCCGGCGACCCGCGGCGGCGCCGCAGCTGTGCTACCGAGCCCGGCGCCGCCTTCTTCCAGCGGAATCGGCCATCTCCCGACCCCGCTCGGCGGCCTCCTTCTGGAGCATCACTGCTTCACAGAAGGAGGCCACAGCCCTCCAACCTCCTCGTCCGCCAGCATTGCCGCAATCAATGCCGTCGGAGACAGATCTCGCCCGATCTCTGCGACCAAGACTCGGCGCTCGGAGGCCCACGCGGGGCACTCCGCCAGCGCCGCGTGCTGGGCCGAATCGAGGTCGGATGCGCAGTGGTGGCAATGTGTCGAACCCTCCCGTCCTATTCGACACAGATACTCACCGAAACAGCCGTGCCCGGTGAGTATCTGAGTCAATCGGTAGGTGACCTCCTCCTTCCCGTGGAAGTACGTGTTCCTAACATACAGATCTCATTTCATGTCAATTATCCGCGGATAGTAATTTAATTTCAATTTAGTGTAATTATCCTGCAAATTAAGGGTAACCATTAATTACTATTATCTTATTTGATCGTATATTTTTGGTGAGTTGTCACAAGCGTAAGCAACGTAATATAACTTTACTAACTGAGGTGAAAATATAATTGGGTAAACGACAATTTTTCAAATTCAATATATAATAAGAGTACTCTTTTAAGTGAGAAATATTGTAGAACCAACAGTACACCTGCACCTATTACTTTTGAAGATACATCGCCATGTTTGCGGCGCTGTCGCGGGTCGCTCAAAAACGCTCCATACTAAAAACACTGCAATTGTGACGTCATAACTATGTAAATTCGCCTAATTTGTATAAGCGTTTAAACAAATTTTAAAATAACTTTGTTATTTGTACGTTTATACGTATACTTTCTATATAAAAAAATGTTATATTTAATGTGAGAATGTTAGAAATGTGTTCGTTTCATCAAAATTACGTAAATAATAATAATTGCAATATAAATTAATGATTAATCTGAAATTTCTATATTGACATAATTTCATGAGATATAAATTGCTCAAATCGGATAATTATAGTATAAAAACGGCCATAATCAGTTGTAGTCGTCTACCCTATTCCAATGAAAACAATAAGTCAAAGGTGTTTCTTAAAGGTTTTGTACTTATTCGTTTTTCTTAAAATATTTCTTAAGTCAGCTAGCTATGTGACTGACGAAACTGTCACTGTCATAGAATAAATAAGCAAGTATTTCTTACAGTTATACCAATTAGCTTTTTTTTTTTTTTTTTTTTGTTTCCCTGAGGAAAATGCATTAAATTGCATACCCCGGCTGTGGCGGGCCGGGGTTATGTGGGGCTCTCCTCCCCAGAAGGGGGAGGCGTACCCACTAAAAACCTCAGGGATGGCCTTCCTCAGGCTTGTAGGGATCCCCCGGGAACAGAAAGCTTCTTCCGGGAACCCCCAGCCTCCGCTCCCCTCTCTAGAGGGGAGCCCTCCTCGGGGGAAGCTACCACCTCCCCCGGTCCCCTCCACCGACGACGCCCCCGGCCACGGAAGGGGCGTGGTCCATCCCGGGTCGCCGTAGCGGTCGCGACTTCCTCGCGCCCGCCGGCGACCGCGGCGGCGCCGCAGCTGTGCTACCGAGCCCGGCGCCGCCTTCTTCGAGCGGATCGGCCATCTCCCGACCCGCTCGGCGGCCTCCTTCTGGAGCATCACTGCCTCACAGAAGGAGGCCAATACCAATTAGCCTAGCATATAGTAAGTTCTGCCTAGCATATAGATAGACATACATATATTATACATATATAAATATTTTTGATAGAATTGTATATTTTAACAACAATGACCATAACACCAGGATTCGAACCGAGGACCGGTGTATTGTGTTCGTTATCGAATGATAAAAAACAAAGTAAAAATCACTCACAATATAAATGAAGATAATAGGAAACTGCAGCAGGAACCAGAGCCAGCCGTGTTCATTGAACTGGTAGTAGACCGTGGACGGGTTTCCGTTGCAGATGTAGGTGGCCAGGAACGCGGAGAAGCTGCCGGTGAGGAAGAGCGAGAAAGTGCCGACCAGAATCTCGTGCCGCTCCAGCTCAGTGGACAACCATTTGGTGGGCTGGATCTTCCATTCGTGAGGAACGTTGCGTCGGCTGACGTAGAAGTACCACTGGAAAAAGCGACTTATGTTTAGACGTTATGATATTTTTTTGAAACACACCTGTTTATTGAAGATGTGGATGGGACAGTGTACGTATTGGAACGTACGTACGGGAAGTGGATCAAATTTAAGTTGCAAGATTTGATTACAGAACGACAGACAACGGGACAGGTGAAAGTAAATAAAAGCTTGTAAAATAGCCTAAGTTACTCCTTATTACATCAGTTATCTCCTAATTAAAGTCCCGTCAAAATCGGTCCAGTCATTTCAGAGAATAGCCGGAACAAACAGGCAGACAGACACTGCAATTTTATTTACATGCACATGAAAAATCTTGGACTAAAATTCGACTTCGATTCTTCTTTATTTACACTTATTAATCAAGGGAAACGCAGAAACAATAAATTTCAAATGCTTTTTAGGCGAATATATTAACAGTTGATAGACAGGTTGGACTATATAACAAGATTGAGCGCTTTCAGAATTTGGCTAAACGTCTTATGTTTTCCCTTAGAAAATATGATCATGTGTCATTTTGTCGAGCTAAGCTTCAGTGGCTATATATGACAAATTTGTCAAGTATCAGTTACAACCACAGTGTGTAGGAAATATTAAATGTGAATGAAAATTTAATTTCAAAGTTCCATTGCAACGAAGTACACCGTTGAAATTTCGCTTGAGCATATTATATTCGAGGCATTTGCATTCTAATCTCCAGGGTGTCCCGAAGTTAACCGACCGCGCCGCCATGAGTGTTGGAGAATGCATAAGTGAAGTCAATTAACAAGAGTTTCCTTAGCATGTAATATTTTAAACATGACCTTCATTTTTTGATTTTTTTTTACAACACCCATTCCATTTCAAGCCACAGAAGTATTATATGAATTTTACAGGAATATATACATAATTAAAAACACAAACAATAAAAACAAAGTAATTATAGGCTTAGTGTAATAGGATTGTTATCAGTTGAAAACTGCATCAAAAATATCTTATCTAAGTATTTATGATAACCCTGCAATGCGGGGTTATTTTCGTATTCATTATTCAAACGATGTTGTGACTTGATCACTTCTCATTACGGTTTTATTTTGCCTAACTCGTTTCTTGTTGGTGTAGATATAGATCGCAATTTGTTATTTTTTCTATTTTTTTTCTATTTTTTGTCTGATGAGAATATCCTTACTAATATTATAAATCGGAAAGTGAGTTTGTTTGTTTGTTTGTTCCGCTTTCACGCCGTAACTACTGAACCGATTGCTTTGAAATTTTGCAGACGTAAAGATAAAAGTCCGGATTAAATAATAGGCTACTTTTTATCCCGAAAAAATCGACAGATCCCACGGGAAGCGCGATAAAACCATCGCGCCATGAACCGACTTTCGCGCATATGTAGCCGTGGGCAAAAGCTATGACCCTTAAACCTCTATAGACCCAATCCCGAAATCCACGCGGGCGAAGCCGCGGGCAGAAAGCTAGTATTTTATATTTGATTAAAATATTGGATCATATTTTTATCGATCAATCAATTATAATTCTAATGAAGAAATAAAAATAAAAGAAAAGAGGAAATTCGTAACATTTCTCTAAACTCTTGTCGAGTGGTGAATGAAAATTTCCGCTGTAGGTTTAAGGCGTCGCGGGTCGCCGGCGGATACGGTGACCCGGGAGGGACCACGCCCCTTCCGTGGCCGGGGGGCGTCGTCGGTGGTGGAGATCGGGGGAGGTATTGTAGCCTCCCCCGAGGAGGGCTCCCCTGTATCGGCAGGGGAGCGGAGGCTGGGGGTTCCCGGAAGTCGCTTGGTGTTCCCGGGGGCTCCCTACATGCCTGAGGAAGCCCATCCCTGAGGTTTTTAGTGGGTAGGCCTCCCCCTTCTGGGGAGGAGAGTCCCACATAACTGCCGGCTCGCCACTGCCGGGGTATGCAATTTAATGCATTTTCCTCAAAGAAACAAAAAAAAAAGATTTCAGGCGTGCTTTTCACATCACATTTCCGCGACTATTAAATCATATATTCACAAACTAATGACGACAATTGAATAAGAAAAAGGATACAGAAAGAAATCAAATTAAGGAATGTTATACATACTCTTTCTGTGGTAAATTTGTTCTCAATTTGACGTTTACATGCCAGTTATGATATAATAATGTATATACTTTTATTTTTTTTTTATTATTTTAATCTTTATTTAAAGCCATAAACCCTAAGATTAAGCCGGCTTAAAGTTATTTTAGAACAATATATTAGGTATACAAGTTTTCTATATCTACATTAAGACACGAAATTACAATAATGTATATACTTGTTTATTTAAACTTTATGTACAATGAAGTACAATGGCGGACTTAGTGCCTTAGGCATTTTCTACCAGTCAACCTTCAGGTGATGCAGAGATAAAGAGGTAGATGTACAAAAAACATTAAAAACAACAAGACTTATATATAAAATTTATAAAAAATCCTAAAACATATATAATACACTACTACATATATATACACATTTATGCAATAATGTCTATGTTTACGGTAAATAAGTTACCTCTGAAAATTCTATATTTGAGGGAGATCGTACAATTCAGTTGCTTGTAAAGTTGATGATTTTGCTTTTTGTTTTTGATGTTAGTTTTTGAAACCTTGCTACGTATTTGGTAATTAATAGACGTAAAGTTTCGGCATCATAATGATAAAAAGTATGTCCAGATAGAGTATGGAGTTATTTAAAATTATATTTGTTCTTAAAATAAGTACATTTATCTTTATTATTTTATTTTTTAACGACCTAAAAACCTAACACTTACTCTAAAGAGAACACCTTTTTTGTCATTCATTCTTGTAAATTTAAGAACAAATTTATAATGTACATTTATTTCAAAGTTATTCGTACTCGTATCAGGATTATGTGCCCACTTCGTTGGGCAGAATATTAATAATCCCCGAAGCGAGCACGAACGCGAACCGAATTAAACCCGAAGCCATCGCGCGCTGACCGTTGCCCGTTTTTTCTCCGATTCACTTTGCAAAACGCACTACCACGTAAAAGCCTTTTTATTTTTCGGTTTTATAACCTATGACACTCAGCAATAATGTGGCTTTCTATTGGTGAAAGAATTTTTAAAATCTATTCAGTAGATCCCGAGATTACCCCTTACAATTTAACAAATATACAAACACACGAACTTTACTTCTTTATAATATTAGTATAGCGCGATAAAAACAAATAAATACTACGATCTCACTAACGAAATAACTAAAAATGGCTTTACTTTCAAATTATACGCGGTAGAAGTTGGAGCGAGAGGTATACCAGCAAAATCTCTATACAACTTACTAAAAGACCTTGGCCTGTCGAGAGCTGCAATTAATTCTCTCTAGAGAGAGTATCAAAGGCAGCACTCGCGGGCTCCTATCAAGTCTGGCTCGGCAGAGGGGGAAACACGAGCAGTGAACGTGAGCGTTGATGCGCATCGAAAGAGGGCCCCCTTAAACCTACACCCGCGTCGTAAGTCCCGGGAGCTGCTCGGAGTTTCTCTCTTTGTCACACGATGGACCCGGCACCCACACGGTGGATTCATGGATTGATAAGAGTTTCGTCTCAAAAAAACCATTGGAATTAGACACTCAACCCATGACATGTTTCACTGTCAAATATTTCATAACACAATTCATTGAAATAGCTCTGAGTGATACACCTCTCGAAATACCCAGTTTCCTGAAACGTATTGTGTTCGTAAATTGATTTGACGGCCTGACTGAATACCTTTTCTTCAAATTCAAACAAGGTTTTATGTCCGACTGGTAAACATGATAACGTTTTAGATACAATGTATTACATAATTATTTATATTTCTAGAATAATCACATCTTTGCAATTTCCCGGATCACGGTTGAAGGTGTCGTGAATTGATTGAATTTCAATCAACTGTTTTGTATGTATATTATTATTTAGTTACATGTATACATATATAATAATCAATCATACATTGTGTTATATTAACTACAATTTGTCACTTCTAATTTAACCCGGCGTGAGTGAGGTTGGGTATGTTATGCCCGAAAAGTTTCTAAACTCAGACATTTTAATGTTACTGTTGCCATGCAAGTCCTGTTGTTTCATTAGCTGGAGGTAAAGATGCAAGGGATGAGGTACAGTATCGAGTTTAGTGTTGCTCCGGCGGCGACGGTAGGTACACATGAGTACTTGCGGCTGGGGTACGGGATTGTGTAGATTTGAAGGTGTAATTTTGGTGCTCTATTACATGATTTTACAAGACTTTTCAGCTCCTTTTTTATTTATAATAATTAGAAGACACTATTGTTATGTTGATTTACCAAAGTTGGAATTTTGTTAGATGTTTATGTCAAAAGAAGTTAATTGCCTTTATTTGTATTTTTTGAAAAACAATTAGATATTTTATTATTTCAATAAAAAATAATGCTGTTTAACTTAATGTTGGTATCTTATTTCTTTATCTTGTTGAATAGGTACTTTTATTAATATATCTTAAGCATAAATGCTAATTACACAATCATAGTATCAAAAATTTTACATCAAAATTTTGGGTATATCATACCCACCTCATAGCTGGTGTAACAATTTCTCACCTCATTCACGCCGGCTCAAGGGAACATTTAAAATCACAGTAGAAAAGAAAAGATAAGAAATCTTCAAAGATTCTAGTCTGTTTTTCTTGAAAAAATGCTAACTTCCACATGGATTTGGGTACAGTGCTCTAAGCCCTCAATACTTTCCCAACAAATGGGTCTTAAAATGAACATAGATAATATAAAAGCCTATTTAAAAATGTGGATTGGACAGTAGAGAATGTACTCCTATTGCATTGTTCAAAAGCTTCATTAATTGTAAGTGACAAGAATGTCTATTTACAAAAATTTCTATCATAACTTTATTTATTTTTTTCTCTATTATTATTGGTTTAGTCTTAGAAATGCTACTTCTGTAACCGAATCACTGACTTTTGTTATACAGGCTTGACCTAGCATAAAATTCAGGGGACTAAACCACCGCGATAAATTATAAGCCATTTACATTTTAATGTAACTGACATAAATATTGTAATCTATTTTGGGGGTTGAATAAATACATTATTATTATTTACTATTATTATTAATCCGACACGTTTGGCGCAGCGGTCGAGTGATCGGCTGGTATGCAACGGGACAGATAACCAATTAGAGTACTAAGTAAAATATTTCGGTTCAAATAAGATTCAACGGAAGTTTAGGAAATATATCTGTTAACGCGTCATCGTGCGGGTCATAAAAATGCAACGTGAACAACGCACAGGCTCCAATCTGCGCCACGCGCGCACTTCACTCGCCCATTCCTCGAGCGACTGCCGGCGCGGAAGGCCGCTGTCAAGCTTAGCACGCCATAGTGCATACCTTTTTTTTTTTGTTTCCCTGAGGAAAATGCATTAAATTGCATACGCCGGCTGTGGCGAGCCGGCGGTTATGTGGGGCTCTCCTCCCCAGAAGGGGGAGGCCTACCCACTAAAAACCTCAGGGATGGCCTTCCTCAGGCATGAAGGGAGCCCCCGGGAACTTACCAAGCTACTTCCGGGAACCCCCAGCCTCCGCTCCCCTGTCGATACAGGGGAGCCCTCCTCGGGGGTGGCTACACTACCCCTCCCCCGGTCTCCTCCACCGACGACGCCCCCCGGCCACGGAAGGGGCGTGGTCCATCCCGGGTCGCCGTAGCAGTCGCGACTTCCTCGCGCCCGCCGGCGACCCGCGGCGGCGCCGCAGCTGTGCTACCGAGCCCGGCGCTGCCTCCTTCGAGCGGGATCGGCCATCTCCCGACCCCGCTCGGCGGCCTCCTTCTGGAGCATTACTGCTTCACAGAAGGAGGCCACAGCCCTCCAACCTCCCTCGTCCGCCAGCATTGCCGCAATCAATGCCGGCGGAGACAGATCTCGCCCGATCTCTGCGACCAAGACTCGGCGCTCGGAGGCCCACGCGGGGCACTCCGCCAGCGTGTGCTGGGCCGAGTCGAGGTCGGATGCGCAGTGGTGGCAATGTGTCGATCCCTCCCGTCCTATTCGACACAGATACTCACCGAAGCAGCCGTGCCCGGTGAGTATCTGAGTCAGTCGGTAGGTGACCCCCTCCTTCCCGTGGAGCCAAGCTTCGAGGTGCGGGAGTACGGCACCGACGGCCCGCTGGCGCGCGCAGATCCGTAATTCGTGCTGCGCACGCCAGGCCGCCACAAACCATAGTGGAGTAGGTATGCTACTCCATTTTATTTAATTTTCATTAATACTGTATAAAAGGTGATTTGTAATAAACAAGGTATAAAATCCGTAGCATTCGTCATTTCTCGAACCTGCGTCAAGAATATCAATCTAAACAGAATGGTATGTTTAAAGGTAAGAGTTGAAGTTTTCTTGCAAATCTCCACAAGAGAACCTCTGTAAACCAATCACTATATCCAATTGCCATAAAATGAACAGACTTATTTCTAGTCAACAAAATTGCCTAAATCAATTTATACTTACATGTAAAAATCCTCCTATCAAATAGTACATGCTGAACGAGACGAGATGTGCTGAACAGAAAATTACTCCAAAATTCTCCATCTTCAAGTTCTGTAATGTGAACAGATTGAATATGTCCTCTGTTGTTACGTTCTTCTCGCTCTGAGTGTGTCCTGAGAGCTGCTTGAGCGCTGACACTAATATGACGACCCATTCTCCTGAAATCAGAAATAATGTCCAAATAATTAAGCAAGCTTCGTTGGAATGACTTGCTTTTTGCATGTCGTGTGGGCATCTCGAGGAAATCCTCGGAGAGATGTTTCTATCATAAGAATCGGGTACTACTCAAAAAGGTCAAAATCTTGTTTGAATAGATAACTTCTGAACCGATTTTAATAAGATCTGATATAGATATAGTGACAACCGAGGAAGTATATAAAAACAACTAGACGTCGCTTGCTGGCCGCGGGGTGCAAGCACCCCGCGGTGGGGTGGTCCATCCCGGCTGTGTTTGACAAAAATTGTGGTCTGTCGAAAAATGGGGAAAAAATGTCGTCTTTTTTGTCACAAAAATCAAATAAAGTACAAAACTGTGTAGGGTCGTAAATACATTAAGAAGCTCACGGTGAACGTGGTCGCCTGAGTGCCGCGAGGTGCGCGCACCTCGCGGTGGTGTGGTCCATCCCACTTCTGTTAAAAAAATTGGCGGTCGGTCGAAAATTGGTAAAAATTGTCTCCATTTGTGTCAAAAAAAACTACAAAACTGTGTACGGTTGCAAGAACACTAAGAAGCTCACGGTGAGTCTGGTCGCGTGAGTGCCGCGAGGTGCGCGCACCTCGCGGTGGTGTGGTCTATCCCACTACTGATAAAAAATATTAGCGGTCGGTAGAAAATTGGTAAAAATTGTCTCCATTTGTGTCAAAAGAAACTACAAAACCGTGTACGGTTGCAAAAACACTAAGAAGCTCACGGTGAGTCTGGTCGCTTGAGTGCCGCGAGGTGCGCGCACCTCGCGGTGCGGTTTTTCAAGGTGGGGAAGACCACATGTCTTCTCCACCTTGAAAAACAAATTGGCCGTCGGTCAATAATAAAAAGTAAAAAATTGTCTCCAATTATGTCGCAAAAAACTAAAAAACTCTGTGCAGATGTAAACACACTATGAAGCTCACTGAAAGTGTGGTCGCGTGAGTGCCGCGGGGTGCACGCACCTCGCGGTGGTGTGGTTTATCCCACTGCTGGAAAATAAATTTGGCCGTCGGGCAAAAATTGGTGAAAAATTGTCTCCATTTAAGTCAAAACAAACTGAAAAACCGCGTGCAGTTGTAAACACAATGAAAAACTCATGGTGCTGGTGGTCGCGTGAGTGCCGCGAGGTGCGCGCACCTCGCGGTGGCGCGGCTCACTATTGCGTTTATCAAATAAAATCTTGTACAGTTGCAAAGCGGCACAAAAGCATATCGAGGTAAGTAAAAAAAAAAAAAGAATTTGTCATTTTACTATAAATCACATTTGGACCCGTTCTACTCTTAAAATCCTTTCATTTGATACCCATATAGTGAAAAGGGCAAAAAAATGTCAGTCGCCATGTTGGATCGGCGGCCATATTGAAATTTTTCGAAACATCACATACGGCGTCGTATTCTACTTGTCAAGGCCTTTCATTTGATACCCATGAAGCACGGGTTGGAAAACAAAAGCGGTCCGCCATTTTGAGAACGGCGGCCATTTTGAATTTTCATCAATGTCTCTAACGTGGCTGTATTAGACTTGCAAAACCCTTTCATTTGATACCCATATTGTAGGGATTACAGTACAAAGGATACTTGGCCTTTTGGACCGCGGCCATATTGGTTTTTTAACGTTGCTACCAATTGGCTTCGATAGTGCTAAAAAATCATTTCATTCGATACCCATATCACCGTTATGGGGATTGTAAACCGCGAGAATAAAGCAAAAAGAGGAATATTAACCATTACAAAATGGCCGCCAGCGCCGCCGCCATCTTGAAAATGTCAAATGTCAAATTTTTCCAGTGTAGTAGAATAAACCGCTCACCGATTGGCGGTAATTGCAGGCGCGCAACTGTCATCGGTTCGCGTCAAAAAATTCGCAAAGTCGTCAAAGCCAAAATCTGCCATAGGCCCCAGTGTTGCCATATATCTAGCCCAAAATGGTGGTAGAAATGATCAGCGAGGCCCGACCGACCCGGCCATGTGAAAAAAATCGAAAAACACGCGATTTACGTTCTCCCCCCAAAATCGGGGAAAATACCCCAAAATCGGGGTAAATTACCCCACTGTTCGATGCGGCTCACCGAGCACTACAAAAAGTCACCCGGGGTTGTCAGTCGAAAAACACGCCGGCAACCCCGCGAAAACCGCGTTTTTTTCTTGAGAAGCGTAAACACGAACAGCTGTGTTTGTTTTAACCTTTGAAAATGCTGTAAAGCGAAACCGGTCAGGTCGACAATAATTAAAATTAGTGGAACAGTACAAGTGTTTTATTCAACATGTATAATAAGTTCCACCAAGAGCCAACAATCAACTCAATACAGAATATACGGTCTGAATATCTCGTCAAAATTGGCGATCCAAGATGGCCGCCGGCGCCGCCGTCATATTGTTTTACGCCGCGCGCCACAAAATTTATCAATCCCTGAGGACAGTCTCGACCACACAAAAAAGGAAAATCCCGGAAAAAACAAAAACCGCGCGGTCGACGGTCGCAAACACGGGTCGAAACGGGTTTTTCAGTCCAAGATGGCGGCGGCGCCATTTTGTTTTTTTCGCAGTTTGACAGCGGCACCGCATCCCCGCTACAGTATTGAACACCCCCACCAAACGCCGTTAAAAACGGAGCCGATTTGAAAAAGTTGACATTTCGCGCCGGCCGCCATCTTGGATTTTAAAATCGAGCTATATTCCAGTAGATCGGAAAAAAAATCTAAAAAATTCCACCCCAACATCAAAACACTCAAAACATCCTCTAAACACCCTAAAAAACACCCCTGATCAGTGAGTCAGTCAGTGAGTGAGTCAGTGAGTGGTAATCGAGTTTTATATATATAGGAGATATATGACATGGCATTTTCACCACGGGAAGAAATATTTTACTACGAAAAAATCTGATAAAAACACTAAGCTGGGTTTTGATAGAATTTGGTATGAGCATAGAAATTGGTATCTTTCCTTTTCGACAATCCGATATAAGAAAATAAGTGATGCTATTAAGGAATGCAATCCCGATCCCGCGGGATCCCGATCTCGCGAGATCTCGTATAATTTTTCGGGATCAATCCTGACGAATCATATGACGAGATCCCGTTCGAGATTGACGGGATTGGACGGCAGTGGTCAGCGTTTGCCGTTCAGAGTGTTCTGTACTTCTGAGGACATGAAGAGTCTTTCATGTCCTCAGAATCAATTACCAAGCAAGTATATTAAAAGAAAAGAAATAAAAAACATAATCACACGATTATATCGTAAAGAACCAAACCAAGCAGATATTAATACGGCAGTACTAATCGAAGATGACTTGCCTCTTTCAATGATAATCGCTTCAAGAGGAATTAAAAGAAACTCTGCGAGCTTCTAAAAGTCCTTTTGCACGTATATACACGTCCACGAGCTTAGACAAATTAGAATCTACCATTAAGAAATGGATTTGTTTGAGTGTAGAGAACAAGGGGGCGATTTTTGCAGTTTGCATATAATTGCTTCGCCACGCTGTTGCCAACCAGCCTTGAGTCGGAGAGGGCATTCTCAGCAGCGGGGTACATTGCAACGGACATTAGATGCCGTTTAGCAGATGAAACTATTAATACCCTTTGTTTTTTAAGGAGTCATTTTCAAAATCACTCTTTTTCCTAATTCCCTTGAAACAAGCTTATTGTTTTGATTACCTAATTTACCTACGTTAATTTCCTTACAACCTGATTATTATTTAGTTGGTAAGATTAAAGAATAAAGATTTTTATTTTCTTTCGAGTAATATGTTATTTTAGTTAACCTCACTATCACAAACAAGCAGTTATTAGCTTTTTCAGTCATCTGAATTCAACATTTTTTTTTAAATTAGACGGGATCCCGAAAATTCCGGGATCCCGCGGGATTGATATTTCTAATCCCGCGGGATCCCGAATTTGCAATCTCGAGTCGGGATTGCATTCCCTAGATGCTATGTAAACAAGAGCGTCGAAACTGTGCCGTTCAAATTGAAACAGTGTTATTTTATACATATCATAATTCGCATAGCAATAGCGAGAGAATTAAGACATCGTTCCTCACTCTTATTATTATATTTGGCTAATGCAACGCTATCTCTTTCCATCGTACTACTTTCTGTATAATCTGTTTCATTCACTAATGGTGTCATGTCAAGTTTGTGTTATGGGATCTATGGTAACGGACAGACATACGTATCTTATACATATAAATATAAATTTGGTATAAATATAACAACCATGACTAAGGTACAAATTCATCACGCGAACATCTGCTCTCACCGGGACTCGAACCCGGGACTTCAGAAATGTCGACACCTTGAAACCGGTATACCAACTACTCGACTGCGGAGGTCGTATAGTGTGCATATTTTTATGTAGCCTGGTTTTTCAAGATATAAATGTATAATCTGGTAATCGTTACCTAAAGTATATTAGAGTGTTTCATATTAGTCTTAAAGTAAGAAGTATCCTAAACATAAGAAAAAAATCCTAAAAATCCGGAGGAAACCAATCAGACAGAAAACAAAGGTAACAGACGCCCTTCGCACAAGCTCTATAATTGAAATGGCAGTAGGCAGGCCACATATCGAAGATCAGGCGAGATCTGTCTCCGCCGGCATTGATTGCGACAAGAAGGCGGCGATGGGCTCGGTAGCACGGCTAACCATGCCTCTCCCGTGGCCGGAGGGCGTCGTCGATGGAGGGGGATCGGGGGAGATATTGTAGCCTCCGCCGAGGAGGGCTCCCCTGCATTAAGGAGCGGAGGCTGGGGATCTCCGGAAGTCGCTTAGCATTCCCGGAGCTCCCTACATGCCTAAGGAAGGCTATCGCTGAGGTTTTTAGTGGGTAGGATTCTCCCTTCTGGGGAGGAGAGTCCCCCATAACCACCGGCTCTATGCAGCTGGGGTATGCAATTCAATGCATTTTTGCACAGCATAACAAAAAAAAAGGCCACATATCGAGATAAAAATACAACAGGTGGACAATCAATGCTACAGTATGGGAAGGGCCAATCGGCAAAAAAAGGGTAGGGAGACCGAATAGACGATGGGCAGACAACTTAACGGAATTAGCAGGAAAGGACTGGGAAATTGTCGGCAAGGACAGAGAAGGACAGAGTGGGAAGGACTGCAGAAGGCCATCACCCGAGGACGAGTCCAAACTACTAGTTCAACTACTATTGTTCCTGCAATTAATTCATCAAAAAAATTATTCCAAAGCTCTATTTGTCGATATTTCGAATAAATAACAAATAAAAATTATTACAATCGACAAAAACAATAAACACAGTAAACCGTACATTTAAATGTGCACTGCAAATGTGTACTTATACTGCACAGAACCGCACTACTGGATTTGACTTAGCTGCGCAACCTATAACTTGAAAACGGTAAGTAATACAAAAAAATTGTTTAAACAAAAGTTGTTGATAATTTTGTAAGAAACAACTTTTACATTTAAAGTTTTTCATTAAAATGATATTTTGATGATGAAAAAGTGAAAAAACACTTGTTTTGAGTCTTTAGCGCCACCTACAGTGCGCATTTTTTGTTGTACGATATTACAACAATGACATAAATTGTAGTACTCAATGCCCTCTACAATTTTTTTCTATAAAAATAGTTTGTAAAATGCATAGGAATCGAGATAAATGCAATTCAAAAATTTTTTGGACGTTTTTTGAGTTTTTCAAAGAGTTGAACATGCCCATCGCTAAGGTAGCTTAGTGACGTCATTTGGCAACGAATAAATCAAGAATCAGCCGTTAGGTAATTTTTTCACTGAAACGACCTTTTTTTCCACAGATTGACTGTACCTACTAAATAGGAAAAATAAGGTCATGGAAATAAAGGTATTTTTTATTTATTTATTTTTATTATATTAGTCTTAAGCAATTTCAATGATATGGCATTCAAATTACTAGGTACTTAGACCCCGTAATATTTCGTCTCCTCTCGATGATTAGGTCAGGTTTAAAGACACAAGAAGTAATAATTGAGAAGGCGTCCTTAAGGTATGCATTTATTCACTGATCCTATCCTCAGCAGTCCTATATCTCCACGTAGAGTTTTAGCGCGTACGTCAAAATGTTGTTACAAATGAGCAATGTTCACTCTGACTTGAGGGATTGAAGATTTGCTGTGAGTCTCACACGAACCTAGAACTGACTATTAGCAGGGCAGTATTTTTGTGCTAAGATATTTTTCTAAAAAATCTTATATTTATACTTCAAGTTAGGCAATCGACCTTTGATCGATTTGCCGTTTATCAAATTATCGTCTTGTATGCTTATCAGCGGTAGCTACGACAAATTATTAGTGTCGAGTTAGAGAATTGTGTTAAATAAATTAGAAATGATTGACCACTTTGACGATAGATAAAAAGGAAGAGGAAACAAAGTCAGGGTCAGGTGCTTGCCTTTCTGTGTTTTTGCTGGAAGGATATTAATACTCGTATGACAATGAAATTATCAAACTCTCGATGTTATACTGTGATTCTTACGTGGGTTATAATTATGGGTACATGTGGGTTATGGTTATAATTAAATCCATACTAATATTATAAATGGGAAAGTGTTTCTGTCTGTTTGTCCGTCTTTTAGTTGAAGGTATGAAGAGTAACATAGGCTACTTATTATACCGGAAAAATCGACAGATCCCACGAGATGCGCAATAAAGGCTTCGCTACACTACTGCACAGATTTTCATGCGGCTTTCATCAATAGATAGAGTGATTCTTGAGCAAGGTTTTGCGGTATTTTTTATCTCGGAAAAAACGGATAGTCCCACGGGAAGCGCGATAAAACCTTTGCGCCATAAACCGACTTCCGCGCATATGTAGCCTTGGGCAAAAGTTATGACCCTTAAGCCTCTATAGACCCAATCCCGAAATCCACGCGGGCGAAGTCGGGGCAGAAAGCTAGTGTTCAATAAATTAGAAAAGATTGCGCACTGCGACGATAGATAAAAAGGAAGAGGAAACAAAGTCAGGGTCAGGTGCTTGCTTTTCTGTGTTTTGGCTGGAAGGATAAGATGTGACAATGAAATTATCAAACTCTCGATGTTATACTGTGATTCTACTGTGATTCATATATTTCTTTATATTTATATTAATAGTTAGCGTTATCATCATAAGTTTATAGGTCGACATCATCAATGAACAACACAAGTTAAACGTCTGGTTTGGTTCGATGGTTCACATAGATTCAAAATAACTGGGGCATTCACGGAACCTTGAGAGACACCTGTTAGAATGAAGCGAGGGATGGAGTGGGTAAACTTATTTGTTTTCTCATTTTCATTTAAAAGTAATGTGTTTTATTTAAGAATGTATATAGTCTAAATAACTGTCTAATTTAGTAGATTAGCTGAATAAAATTTGTGAGTTCTCTATACAAAAATGATACATCTTTATCTCTCACACACTAACCAAACAGATTAAAGATTGTGTTAAGAACCAAGGAGCTTACTTTGGGCTAGGTTAATTGGTGTAAGTATAAGAAATATTTTTTTAAACAAAATATAAACTAATTAAAAAAGATAGGTTTATTTAAAGAATTAGCTAATAATTGTCTTCTTGTTTTAATTAAAATTTATTGTATTATTATTAATAATACTAGTTGTCCTGACGTCAATATTTAAAGGTTTAAATTTAATAAACAATTTTGACTTCGACTTCTTTCTGTTATTCTCGACGGAAATGAATCTAACAAACATGTGACAATTTAAGCATATTCCGCCATTCGTAAAGAAGATGATACTGTTTAAATGGCCAAGTGATTTTCGGGACCCGGGTCAAAATTTTGAATGTGTTGTTCTCCTGGTCGAGCTGAGCAAATAATGGTCACAAAAAAGTTTACGACTCATTTTCCCGCTAAGGGGCTCTGAAGTCTGAATTAGAAAATGGTGGTGGTTTTCTAATTTAGACTTTTTCTAGAATATTTTGAATCAGCTCGTCAAGAAGAACAACATATCGAAAAATCGGCTGATTCTGCCGAAAACCACGATCTCCAATTCAGATTTCGGAGTCCCCTCGGGAGTAAAAGCCCGAAAAAATCGTTCCATTTTCTGAAATACTTACATTTATCGATTCATGTCGGTAAAACCTAAGACTTACTAATCTTACGATTTAATGTAGTTTGCGTACTGCACTGTACTTTTACAGTAAAATATATAATTGATTAAAAATTGGTTGTCTGTAGAACTCCGTCTACTGCCGATATTTGAACGTGACAACGTCTATTACATGGTATTTTTTTCTGGGTGCAATGAAATTATTTAAAATAAAGTAATGTATAACATTTATATTTTTATTTAATAGTTTGTTTAAATTTTCTGCTTCTGAAGTTATACATAAATTAATTATTATGAGTAATGTGCGTGGCTCCGTGTGGCGTCAGATTCGGCCGTCGCCGTGCCAATTTAATAGACGTTGTCACGTCAAAAGGTTGAACGTGAAATTAGAAGAAGAAAGAGTGACAGAATGTTCGAGAATAATCTTTATTCAACATTATTAACGTCAAACATAAATAAAATTAAGGAACATAAAGGGCGTAAGAGCTATTTAACCGTAGACGCGGATACGTACAAAAAAAGAAAAAAGTTATTTAACAGTTACAAATAAGAAGTTAGTTCGGAAATTGGGAGAACCTTTTGGAGACAAACAAGCAAGAAACTCTGAAAAGTATAACCAAACATTTATAGCTTACTCAAATATAAGCGGTGCGTTAATAAATTTGTCCAATTTGCTTATTGCATGCTTTATTGTTGGCGATTTGTTCAGCCTAGAATCTGACACGAACTGGTTCAATTTCCGTGTACAAATGAAAACAATCCGAGAGGCTTCTCCTAATAGAACCATTAAATAAGTATTAGAATCCCATTGCTTTTATATTCGTAATCTAAATGAAAATCGAGTGTGATGGCCAGAGAAGACGTGGAATTAAAGCCTATTATAATATATGTATGCTCAACATACAATTAAAATTTAAGATTTTAGCGATTTGTAATTTGCTAGCTTATATTTTGGAAAATTCATAGTATATCTTTACATTGTATTTTATGTTATTCTGGTGTACGAGTTATATTATAGAAAAATGACATTAAAATCTATTTGGTAGATTTTACTTGAAAGAGAAACTAACATATTTCAATTGTTTAATTAATTTAAATCTTGAGTTTAATAGTTAATTTATTTCTCAATATAAAAAATCAGTTCGAAAATATCTCGGAAGTATGGGTAAATTAGATAAATTGATAAACTGTGAGTCATGGCGTAGCAAGATGACTCGCTCAATTCATATTTTGGTTTTATCTGTCACTAGCTGACCCGCGCCCACTTCGTTGGGCATAATATTAATAATCCCCGAAGCGAGCACGAAAGCGAACTGAATTAAACCCGAAGCCATCGCGCGCCGTCCGCTGATGATGATGATGATGACACTCAGCAATAATGTGACTTTCTATTGGTGAAATAATTTTTAAAATCAATGATGATGATGATGATGATGATGATGATGATGATGACACAGCAATAATGTGGCTTTCTATTGGTGAAAGAATTTTTAAAATCGATGATGATGATGATGATGATGAGATGACACTCAGCAATAATGTGGCTTTTATGGTGAAATAATTCTTAAATCGATGATGATGATGATGATGACACTCAGCAATAATGTGGCTTTCTATTGGTGAAAGAATTTTAAATCGATTATGATGATGATGATGATGATGATGACACTCCGCAATAATGTGGCTTTCTATTGGTGAAAGAATTTTTAAAATCGATGATGATGATGATGGATGATGACACTCAGCAATAATGTGGCTTTCTATTGGTGAAAGAATTTTTAAAATCGATGATGAGATGATTGATGATGATGATGATGATGATGATGACACTCCGCAATAATGTGGCTTTCTATGGTGAAAGAATTTTAAAATCGATGATGATGATGATGATGATGATGATGATGATGATGACACTCCGAAATAATGTGGCTTTCTATTGGTGAAGAATTTTTAAAATCGCTTCAGTAGATCCCGAGATTACCCCTTACAATTTAACAAATATACAAACACACAAACTTTACTTCTTTATAATATTAGTATAGATTACTTTACTGACGTTACCGAATGCAGTATGTTATTGATAAAGTTAAAAAGTTTCATAATTTTCATTATGTTTTTGGACTAAGTTATTTTAAAAATGTATTTAGTATAAGTCTATACATAAGTTGGTTGTTGTTGTTCCTCATTAAACAAATAAAATAAAATAATTGTTAATCAAAAACATTTTCTTAAACATTTTTCTGTTCGCGATGGACTATTATTGAATGACGATTTCCGCAGTCGAGTGGTTGGTTTACCGGTTACAAGGTGTCGCCATCTCTAAATAAAAAAAATGAATATATGTTTATAAGAACTACGATACATTTAATACAAATTTTCAAATTTATCATTTAAGCACGAGAAATAAAAATAAACTTGCCGTTCTAACATACAGGCTTCAAAAAACTAGAGGTTCGTTCTTAGGGAAATGTGTAACTTTTTATAACACACTTCCAGAAAATATTACTGCTTTACCGTTTCATGAATTTAAAGCACATATTTAAAATACTCTAATGAAAAAGGGTATTACAAGGTCAATGATTTCTTGAAACATAAAAATGCTTGGATGTAATTTTTACGATATTTAATTTCCTGAATGATTAAACATGCTTGGATGTAAATTTTACGATATATAATTTTGATGATTCTATAATAAATAATATTTTTGTTTTGTACCGGACATATATGTACATATCAGATTTTTTTAATGCGATATGACTCTTGTGACGGAAATATATATTTGTTAGTTGATTTAACTTGTATCGGAGGTCGGGTTCAGACTGTGTATCTGAAGCCGGCTTCCAACTGATGACTCTGTAATGATACAGGGAGAAAAAAAAATTGCCCTTGCTGGTTTTCTCGCTGGTTCGTTCCAGTACAAGGTCTCCCGCCGCCGTAGACTTGTGAACCAATGGCGTAGCATCTTTGACATTCAATAGTGATTGTAAAATCCTATTTGAAGAATAAATTTTTGATTTGTATTGATTTGATTCAGCGGTCCCGGGTGCGAGTTCCAGTGAGGCAGATGTTTACGTGATGAATGAAAGTTTAAGTCATGCTTGTTATAATATATTTTTACAATTTTTTTATATATGTATAATATCCTCCCACAACACAAGCCTTACAGAACTTTTTTTGGGCTAGGCTAATTGGTGTAACTCTAAAAATATTTATTACTAGCTGACCCGTGCCCACTTTCGTTGGGCATAATATTAATAATCCCCGAAGCGAGCACGAACGCGATCCGAATTAAACCCGAAGCCATCGCGCGCCGTCCGCTGCCTGTTTTTTTCTCCGATTCACTTTGCAAAACGGACTACCACGTAAAAACCTTTTTATTTTTCGGTTTTTTATATAACCTATGACACTCAGCAATAACGTGACCTTCTATTGCTGAAAGAATTTTTAAAATCGTTCAGTAGATCCTGAGATTACCCATTACAATTTAACAAATATACAAACACACAAACTTTACTTCTTTATAATATTAGTATAGATTTATTATTATCATATAATACTTTGCCGTCAATATCAGCGACACCACTTGCTGAATATCGTGCAAAAATGTACGAAAAACTCATCTATTATCTAATTTATATATATACATTGTTATATTCTGTTTTGCTTAAATTTGTGACTTTGTTTAATGAAAATGTATATATATATTTATTTGAAAATCTCGCACACAATATCCATGTACGAGTATGAATGAACTAATATATGGTTATTTAAAGATATGATAGATAAATAAACTGTTTATTTACACATGTGTTCATCACACTCAAATATAACTACACAAAACAAAGACTTAAAATTATATAAACATGCCCCATAACAGCATTAAATGTCCCCTCAACGGGTGATGGGATCCTCACTTCCTTACGTCCATATTACTATAATCGCTTATATGACGCATCTTTATAAGGCGTGCGCGGGGATACAGATCCAACGCGTAGAGGCCATTTAAGCGAAATTTAATGAAAGTGTGCGTGCAGTATACCAACTGGGTCTAATCTCTATCTGCACCATGTTAAATACAGCTGAAGACTACACCCAGTTAGATGTACAGAAACTATTGTCATTACTGCTCAAAACGTTTGTGGACTATTGCATTACGATTTTGGTGATAATGAGAACTGGGTTTTGGAAAAGACCCGGTCCCCTGCCTTCTCAAAGCCTCCTAATTGATTTAAATATGGCAGGTGGAATGGGTCCCAAAATAGCGAACCAATGTTAATGTGAAGGGAGGTATGTCTGTGACAGCGATTGAGACACTGTCGGCGTTATGATATTATTACACTTCCACCCTTCGAGCATCTGATTTTGCGACTCCTATCTGTCCGGCCGGCTAAGGCAAGACAGAGGCGGGTGGCATAAGCCCCCTTGAAGCACATCGGTGACGCAACTCATCGACAGCTCGCCACAACTTACCCTGATGGAGACTGACTGCACTGATGGGGCATTTATTGCAGTTATGGGGCATTAAAAGCCCCACCAGCGGGCCATGGTGTCGTTACTTCCCTACGCACTTATAATTTTTGTTAATATATTAATAAGAGATAAAACTGTGGTAAATACACGCAAATACCTGTTCCACTATTCTATGTAGCTCATTACATATTATGACTATATCAGTATTTGTGGGGTGTATCGCTTGTTATCTATACTTATATATCTACGCAAGATGAAGAGTAGGTCAGTGTTACGAATAGTTTTTATCATTATTAACTATTTATTAACTCAATGTTTTTTATAAGATTAGCTCTAAGTTTTTATACTTTATTATATCTGCTCTATGTTTTCTCTTCTTCTTTTTTTATGTCATATATATTTTTCATGTCAAATATAATTGGTGAAAGTCAGCTTGTTTCTTTTTGCTCTCCAATTTGCTATCGATCCTCAATATTTTCTGGTCCATTATTCCAACAATCTTGGAAATCTGGGGTTGAATGGGATGTCGAGCTGCAGCCCATGCTTGTTAGTAAATGGCGTACGTGGTACCAAAGATTATGTAACATTGCAAACCTTAAAATTCCTCGTTTTTATAGGAATGGGTTTGAAAACAAAAAAGTGGTCGAGCAACAACTGCATGTATTATCAGACGCGAGTGAGCAAGCCTATGCATGCGTCGCTTATTGGCGATTCACTTACTCTGACGGTTCAGTTCAGCTTGCTCTTATTGGCGGAAAAGCTAGATTAGCGTCACTCAAACCCATTTCTATACCGCGACTCGAACTTCAAGCAGCTCTTATTGCAGCTCGATTTGCTGTCACAATTCGATCTGCACATAGAGCTGAAATAGGCGCGACATATTTCTGGACAGACTCTACAACAGTATTGAGTTGGATACGAAGTGATGCTCAATCATTCAAACCATTTGTTGCAAATCGTATTGGCGAGATAGTTGAAATTACTGATTGTGGTAGCTGGAAATATGTAACAACTGCTTTGAATGTCGCTGATCTTGCAACTCGGTATAAAAATCAAAACATTGATTGGGCGCGATGGTTGTCTGGACCAGAGTTTCTGTTACTGCCCGCATCTGAATGGCCCAAAGAACCATCAGCGCGAGAGCTTTATTTTGGAAAAGATTAGATATCAAAATTCTAATTTAGTAGTTCGTATTTCTCCTTCAACAACTTTCCCTACTGGCAAAGACATAGAAATGGCTGAGAACATTTTATTTAGATTATCACAAATGGATTGCTTTAGTCAGGAACTAGCCTTGTTGCGTGACTCCAAACCGATACCGAAGTCGAGCAAATTGTATTCACTGTCTCCAATGCTAGATGATGACGGATTACTTAGAATAGATAGTCGTCTGAAGCTCATGAAGGACATCGACTATCAGACAGCTTCTCCAATTATACTCGATGGCCGACATCCAGTGGTTCGTCTTCTTATTCGCCATCACCATAAATTGGCTGCTCACGGATGCAACGAAATGGTTTACAACGAGTTAAAGCAAAGGTTTTGGATTATAAGATGTCGAAGCTCAATAAAACTGGTCTCCAAACAGTGTCAATTATGCATAAAGCGTAAGGCGATGCCACAGATACCTCCGATGGGTAATATACCACAAGTACGTCTGGAGCATAATCACCGACCCTTCACCAACGTGGGGCTAGATTACTTTGGTCCTCTTGAGGTAACCATTGGCCGTCACCGAGAAAAGCGGTACGTTGCTCTGTATACTTGTATGACGATCCGAGCTGTGCATTTGGAAATTGTTGCGTCCCTTTCATCCGACTCTGCTATTTCAAGTTTGCGACGATTCATAGCGCGCCGTGGCATCCCAAGAAAGATCTTGTCAGATAATGGTACTGCGTTCGTTGGAGCCAATCGCCAGCTAAAAGAATTCTATAGCAGAGCCATTGAGGATTTTACAGCTAATTGTAAAATAGAGTGGTCCTTTATACCTCCTGCGTCGCCATTCATGGGTGGCTGTTGGGAGCGTCTTGTTCGTTCTGTTAAAAACGCGCTTTCTGTTACTCTTAAGGATCGAGCACCAAAAGAAGAAGTGCTAGTGACTCTGCTGCATGAAGCGGAAGCGTTGGTGAATTCCAGACCCCTTACTTATGTGACTGAAAACAATGAGCAACAAAGCCTCACCCCCTTTCATTTTTTGATCGGTGCCTCTTCTAACCAGCAACTGCCAGCTCCATTAGAAGATGACGTGTTTTGCCTACGTAAAGAATGGCTGAAAGCGCTTCGTCTCTCAGAACACTTCTGGAAGAGATGGCTGAAGGAGTATTTACCTTGCCTTAGAACTAGACGGCCACAAGATGGACTATATAAAAATTTAGAAATCGGTGATGTAGTTCTGGTGGTAGATCCTGATCTTCCCAGAGGAGTATGGCCATTAGGCCGTGTGACAAAATTATACCCTGGTGCCGATGGAGTTACACGCGTAGCTGACGTTCATACCAAGGGAGGAGTCTTCAAGAGGCCAGTACGGAAGTTGGCGTGTATAGGTCAGCAAATAATTGTGTAGCTATGCTACACGGGTGGGACGATGTTACGAATAGTTTTTATCATTATTAACTATTTATTAACTCAATGTTTTTTATAAGATTAGCTCTAAGTTTTTATACTTTATTATATCTGCTCTATGTTTTCTCTTCTTCTTTTTTTATGTCATATATATTTTTCATGTCAAATATAATTGGTGAAAGTCAGCTTGTTTCTTTTTGCTCTCCAATTTGCTATCGATCCTCAATAGGTCAGGGTTGTAATCTCGAACCTTTACCGTGTTATTCCGTGACCTGGTTTAGGCCTGGTCTAAACGAAAACTTGGGTTTAACTCAGATTTTAATGCAATTGATATTACAAGACACGGTTTACCCAAAGAACGGGTTTATCTCTGGTTTAAAGATAAACTAGGCTACCCCTTAGTTTAAGTCTGGTTTCAAAACGAAATTATGATTTTTGACAGCTGAAAATTTGTAGTTTGTGCATACGTATCTCTAACTAAATAGTCTGTGATTTGCGTAGGTGATTTGTGTTTGTGGTTGTTCGGTTTTTATTATTCTTGCTATTAGTTTATTTTCTTGATATTTCACGGACTTTACGGCTTGATAATGGATATTAATTTACTCGATGATATGGATTTAAACGATAGAACATCAACAGTGTTTAGGATCATCTTTTTCAGATTATAAAAACTTCAAAAACTTTTACTGCTTATGTACATAAATGTTTAGTAAATTCAATACTTGTCTGTAAAATTTCTCCATTCTTTCACCTTCTTCATATTTATGTTGGTCGAGTTATTTTTATTTTCTAATATCGTGTCTGAATCTGTCACAAAATTCTGTAAAATATCCTAAAGCAAAGTAATTAAAGTAGGTAGTAATAATTTAATAATCATTGTCTTATGAACTTAGAATTATGCACAGTTAACATTTTGATTTTCAAAAGTTCTTTATTAAAATAATAAACTAGGTAAGTACATACCTTGTCTTCTTGGCACTAATTATAGGATCTCTTATTACTTTCCATTTTTATATAAGTTTATTAAAGATATCATTGGAAAATAAAAAAAAAATGTTGTTAGTTAAATCTTTTGGTGTCAAAAGGGCGGCAAATGTTGAATAGGTACTTAATTTACGTTCCAACAAGCAATTTTTACAACGTGAAATTATATATACTTTAAAATTACATTTATCTTATAAAATAAATGCTTTTTATGAACTTTGTAGTTTTATTTTCACTATAGTTATGAAGTCGGTTACAAACGAAGCTGCGTGAAATGGAACGATTATTGGTTTACTAATAAAATTGGCTAAAACTAGGGTGCCAACGCCGTTTTAAAACGAACGAATGAATGAATGATTTTCTTTAGACTCGGGTTTTGGAAGATCGTACTTGAATTTGTTTTTGTAATAAAGTCAGGTCTAAACGAGAGACCTTGGTTTAGACCCGAACTACATAGACCTGGTTTAAACCCGAGTTTTAGAAGTTTTTGTAATAAGAGAGTTAGAGTTTAATCTCATTAAGCTCTCATACTCCACTAGGGGAAATTAAAAAATAAATTAAGTGTAGTAAAGTAATCCCAAGTAATATTATAGATGCGAAAGTAACTCTGTGTGTCTGTCTGTTACGCTTTCCCGCTTAAACCTCGCAACCGATTTTGATGAAATTTGGTACAGACAATCTTTAGACCCTGAGACAGAACATAGGCTACTTTTTATTTCGAAAAAAAGGGATGAAGGGGTTAAAATAGAGGTTGAAAGATTGTATGGGATTTCTTAATTTTAAAAGATAAAACCATGAAACTTTATATTTAAGCACTTAACAAGAAATCATTAAACATTTGTTCTAACATTTTTTAAATTTCTATCAGCTAGGGGGTGAAATAAGGGTTGAAAGTTAGTATGCAAGTTCGTCAAATATCACGTTGTAAGAAACAAAACAAGAGAACAACAAAACCCCTGTAAGAGTCTCTTAGGGGCCAGGATTGACAAAAACTAATTTCACGCGGGCGAAGCCGCGGGCGGAAGCTAGTATGTATATAAAGTTGAAAATATATGTATATGTAATGCAATTGTAAACTAAACTGCTGTAACAATCTTGTCGAAGCTTTATAAAGATTAAAATTGAAATTTGGCTAAGCAGTGAGATAAAGAAGACTAATGATGATGGATTGGATAATATGATTAGAACAAAATCCGGCTAAGCGTGAGTCAGATTCATAATCGAGGATTCCGTACAAGCTTTTAGTGAAGTAACCAATAAATATGTTTATAAATTTCAACTTATGCTACATGATATTGCTTCATGATTGATTTCGTAATTCTAGATCAATGGTACCCTAAAGGCATTTCCTTTACAAGTGTCAAAGTGTGCGACATAAATGAAGCAAAGTAGCCGTATCTTCTGATTGTGTAGACTTAAGTTTGATTTTTTTACTGCTACAAGGGATTAAATAACTGCGTAATAATTTTTACTAAATAATAATGAGTCTTGACAATCGGATTGACGGGTAGGCAACGAATTAATCCTATATGGATTCTATTTTTTTTTTAAACAAAACATGGAACCTTATAAACATCTGTTTTAATGGATCAAGACGTATACTTATCCAAATCATAATCTAGATAAAGATAACTAATACAACTACAGAAAATAAAGTATACCTTATGATTATCACTTAAGAATGACTTAAGAAAATAATAATTAATGATAAATATAAACGAGTATTTATAAACATTACCTCTTAATGTAGCACCAAATGTAAAAACAGCGAGAGTCGCTATGAACGAGCTTATGAACTCAGGTAACTTTTCAAAGAACTTTTCCAATGGCTCGGAATATTTTTCTGTCCACTTCACCCCTTCTGTCAGCGGGTCCCAATATTTGGGCGATTTCTGTTCACTTTTGACAGGTTCTTGTGGGGATTTTGATACTCCATTACTGTGATTCTGTCTTGCTTTTAAAGTCATTCTGAAACTGATTTGAAATTGTAATAATTAGAGATCGGATAATCTGATGCATATTTACCTAAAGTTAGTTTAAGACAAAGTATGGAAACGGCTTTTTATTGTTTTGTTAAATAAAAATCCCGGGATTGCGGAATTGGATAGCCGGATGTTTATTTATTTACCTAATTTAGTTTTTGACAAAGTATGGAACTGTCTTTTTATTTTATTTCCATATTTTCCACATTTTGGTAAATACGTATGCATAGTTGTATAAATGAACCCGGAGTCTCGGTCTTTTGAAAATAAATACCACGTGCTAGTTTAGTAATTTTCAAACAATATCACTACGTTAAATTTGCAAACCCGTATTTTCCCGGGATTTTTATTTAACAAAATGTATTTTAAAAAGCCGCTTCCATAATTTGTGAGCCAAAAATTAACTTTAGGTAAATATGCATCCGATTATCCGATCTCTAGTAATAATACATACATATATGTCACGTCTTGTTCCAAATGGGAACAGTAATAAAGTAATTTTTAAAACTCTGTTTACAATAAAGAAGAAACAACATAGATACTTTTCTAATGGTACTGCTATTTACTTATTTTATCATTAACAATGCTGTTATGTATATACATAAGATATACATAATAGCATATATAAGAGCTACATAGTACAAATGTTATATGTAGTTCATTACATATTATGACTATATGAATATTTGTGGGGAGTATCGCTAGTTATCGTGTATGTTACCGTGGGAGAGCCATGCTTCGGCACGACTTGGGCCGGCTCGACCGGAGTGATACCACGGCCTCACAGAAAACCGGCGTAAAATAGCGATTGCGCTGTGTTTCGCCGAGTGAGTGAGGGTACCGGAGGCCCAACTCCCCCTTCCCCTTTTATTCCCTTTTAAAAAGCCGGCAACGCATCTGTGACTCCTTGCGGGTGTCCATGGGCAACGGTTATCGCTTACCATCAGGTGATCCGTTTGCTCGTTTGCTGCCCTATCCTATAAAAAAAAAGTTATCAATAGATATATGTCTACGCAAGATGAACCGTAAGTCAGGGTAGTAATCTCGGACCTTTAGAGTTTAATCTCATTAAACGACTTATCAAAGGTGGTGCAAAACTCAAAATACTTATTGTTGTCCGCCAACCTTTTTTTTTGTTCCGCTGAGGAAAACGCATTGAATTGCAAACCCTGGCTGTGGCGAGCCGGCAGTTATGTGGGGCTCTCCTCCCCAGAAGGCCTACCCACTAAAAACCTCAGCGATGGCCTTCCTCAGGCATGTAGGGAGCCCCCGTAAAGGCTAAGCGACTACCGGGAACCACAAGCCTCCGCTCCCCTGCAAGGCTCCAGGGGAGTCCTCGTCCGAGGAGATGACTATCTCCTCCAATTTCCTTCACCGACGACGCCTCCCAGCCATGGGAGGGGCGCGAGTAAGTCGCGACGGGCGCAACACACGCGTGCCCACCGGCAACCCTCGGGGGCGCCGCAGCCGTGCTAATTGTCCGACAACCTAACACTTTGTCTTAAGGTGAGGCCTTGACGACCATCTTAAATTGTAGCAAGATATTGATAGAGAAAGCAACCAGTCTACATGCAAGTGAAACCACATGTTGTACTGTATCTTTCTCCAGATCACATCCATCACATCCAGTACGATTATAGGGCAAGCAATGTGTTTTTGATGACACTAAATTAGTATTAGGGGTGGGGGGTGTCTGTGTGTTAAGTTTACTTCGGATGTCACTTTTCGTGATCACCTATCGAAATCTGATGAGTTGTGTTTGCTACGTTCAGGGCTATACATAGGACCAGTTCCATCACCTTACAATGCATTAGTAAGAAACCAATTGTAATCTTGTTAATAAAAAAAAATATAAGATATTTTTTTTAAGATATTTAGATATTTTTTTTTTATATAGAATAGGGCAGCAAACGAGTAAACGGATCACCTGATAGTAAGCGATAACCGCTGCCCATAGACACCCAAGCAACATCTGGTGTTGCTTGGGTGTCTATGGGCAGCGGATTCACAAGATGCGTTGCCGGCCTTTTAAATAGACATAGACATAGACATAACTTTATTTGCAACCTTAACACAAAATATACACCAGAACATTATTAAAAATACGTAGGTAACATTGTGCCCTAGTAGCAAACAGGTCTCGGCTCAGCGTTGTGCTTCACGATTCACTATAGCGCGAAGCGCTGATATTCTGCCGAAACCCTTTGAGAGGGTAAGTAAACCAGACAGCAGACACACAGAGAGAAACAGACAAACCTAAGCATACATATTACATTAATAAATAAAGCGCAATACGTGAATGTAGACAGATAATATTAATATATGTATATATACACACATGCATACATATACATATATATACACATACAGATACATATTTCCCAATTAGCCATCAGCATACAAATGGAGAGTCAGCATATCTATCAGGCAAACCAGTTCTTTGTTTTTGTAACACATGTTTTTTTAATTTTTTTTAAACGTAGATTTACACTTTAGTTGCCGTATGGGAGGTGGGATGTTGTTCCAACATTTGGTTGCCTGATAGCGAAAACTTCTCCTAAACGCCGCAGTCTTATGCTGCTGATATGACATTAGAAATCTAGTTGGTCTTCTCGAATACCGATATTTTGCAGGTAGGCTGAGTTTAGCATACAAATATTCGGGTTGTTGGTTCATTAAAATATCATGAACCAAGCATCCCATATATACCACTCTCCGTGAGTTTAAGTTTAATATACCTGAGTCATTAAGATATGGTGATATATGAGACCGAAATGGTGTATTATAACAGAAACGATAGCAAGCATTTTGTACCCGTTGCAAGATACGAGCATATTTTGACAATAATCTCGGCCCATATACTAAGTCACCATAATTCAACTTAGATAAGACTAGTGATTCAACTACTTTTAACCTGACTTCTTCACTTAAGAGGTTGCGGATCTTATAGAGAATCTTTAGACGATAGAAGCAGTTCCGAACCAGTTCAATGAGATGCTTTTCAAAACGCAACCTGTCATCAAAAATAATTCCTAGATTTCTAGCTTCCTTCACCTTTTCGAGATCTTGATCAATAATTCGCACTTTTGGATTCTGCTCTTCAATCAGTCTTACTTGTTGCTTAGTGCCTATAATTAAAAATTTTGATTTCATTTCGATGGATTCAAGACCAGTGCATTTCTCTCCGCCCATTCTGATATACGGGTATAAATGGGAATATATGGTATAAATGGGAATATACTTTTTTTTTGATATCGTTTCGATATCGCATCCGTTCGGAAATACTGCAGGCGACAATTCATTCCACAGTTTAGTAATGTGTGGCAGATAATTCCTAGGAAAACGCACTGTGGTGGACTGCCAAGCGTCTAGATGATGAGGATGAATATTTTATCGCGTAGAACGATGACGGAAACTAGCAGCAGGAATTAATCCGAATAATTCATTGGAGCTCCGTAATATAAGCGATAGAGGATACATAGCGAAGCTACATCTTTACGCAGCACTAAGGAGTCTAGCCGACATGAGGTATCCGGCCAATCGACGATTCGAGTCGCTTTCTGTTGGATGCGGTCCAGATGGAGAAGTTGGAGCCGCTGCCTAAAGATGGGAGCAGTATCCCATATGTGGCCTAACTTGCTTTCCAATGATTTATTTTTTTACTGCCACTAGTAACATTATTCCTTCATCTAAGTTAGCATTATCTTTAAACGCGTTCAATCCAGGATATATATTGTGAGTAATCATAAAGTCAAACTATAATTTGTAAAACCCATAAATCTTCAAAGGTAAGAAAGATACTGAGATCACATATACAATGCATTATAATATTTATATCTTTGGCTTTGTATAAAAATAATTGATTCAGAAACATATTTATCATACGCAACGTCTGTCGATCGGTCAACCTGGGACTATTAGTGAAGGGGTTATTAGTGAATTAATTTTGAATTACAATGTTATTTACATTTTATGATTGAATAATTTATAATTTTCTGTTTGACTATTACAGTTTTTTGTGTTTTTAATGATTATTGCTTTTAGCGTTTTCATTAACTTCCGTTGATATTTGACGGAAGTTTACATTAACAAACTTTACATTATTTTTATCCATACTAATATTATAAATGCGAAAGTAACTCTGTCTGTCTGTCTGTCTGTTCTGCTTTCACGCCAAAACTACTGAACCGATTTAAATGAAATGTGGTACACAGATAGTCTAGATTCTGAGAAAGGACATAGGCTACTTTTTCATGCAAAAAGGTTATAAAGGGTTGTAAAAGGTTGAAAGGAGGGATAATAGGTTGTATGGAAATATTGTTAAAACTACTGAACCGATTTAAATGAAATGAAAAAATTAAAATTGTAGTTATTTACAATTACTGGTTGCTTGTATTATATTATACTAATTTAAATTTATCTTCTAGAAATAAACGTGAATTGTATTTGACTCGAACCTATAAATAGATTGCTGTACCACTTTTGGGGATTATTTTTTTTTTTTTTTTTTATAGCATAGGGCAGCAAACGAGCAAACGGATCACCTGATGGTAAGCGATAACCGTTGCCCATGGACACCCGCAACACCAGAGGAGTCACAGATGCGTTGCCGGCCTTTTAAAAGGAATAGGGGGAATAAGGGGAATAGAGGGGAATAAGGGGGGTTGGGCCTCCGGTACCCTCACTCACTCGGCGAAACACAGCGCAAGCGCTATTTTACGCCGGTTTTCTGTGAGGCCGTGGTATCACTCCGGTCGAGCCGGCCCAATTCGTACCGAAGCATGGCTCTCCCACGGTAGAATATATTCTCCTCAAGATACTCTAGCGCTTAGCAGTGCCAAAATGATAATAAAATTGCGTTTGTGTTTGAGTGTGCCTTTGAATTTTTCGCAATAAACCTAGGAGAGAACGAGGAGCCGACATATATGTACGTTGCAGACGCGGTCCTTTACGAAACGAATTTAAAACACGGCCATGACGCGGCATACTATAGTTAACTCTCAAAAAGTGTATATTTTATCGTCGTTTTAGACTCGTTACACTAATAAGTAGGTAGTGATTATACAAAGCCATAAATGCGATCAAGCGGTAGTTTTGACAGCGATTCTGTTTAAAGCTGCATCGTGAATTTGGTAATTCGTCCAGTTTTAAGTAAAAATACGGCGTTTTTGGCGCGCGTCTGTCATGACGCGGAATTTAAATGAAAATCTCATTTATTACCATGACTTTGCTATCGTTTTCAATAGGTGTTTGACTTGAAACCACAGAAGTCAATCTATTAACTAAATATGGAATAATTTTAGTTCATTATGTTTCTGCTAAGGTCGCTGTACAATGTATACATACAAACATTTATATATGCTGTCGATATCGACTGCAAGCGAATGTAAGCTTATGATAGCTAAAGTGTAGTGAAAAATAAAGTGTTTAGTCGATAATAGTAAAGCCTTGGCGTTTAAAAAATGAAATAAATATTAGCTTAGCTAGAAATCACAAAATAGTTCAAAATGACGGTTTAATTTAACAAACAAGTAGAAATTAAGAAGTAGAATGAGAGAGTAGAATTAGTGATTATGTATGAAATAATAAGCTGCAACTTGCGAACCTATCTTGATTTGAATGGGATTTGATTGATTTTGATTCAAGACTCTATTATTTCCAAACAAGCTAATATTAACAATGTAGACAAAATTAAAGCAACAAAATGCCGAAATGAATTGTTTGAGAATGATGCTGAAAGTACTCACTTTTCAACTTATCACAAACTAATTAGATCACAAAACACTAATAACTTAAGTGACGCTTGAGGTCTTTCTTTTATCAAACAAATTGTTTACTTAATTTTTGACATTGCTATCTTCTGCTTCAGTTCGCACGTCCAGCTGATACCCACTGTGGCAACTCAATAAATACGGGTATCGTGAATAAGAACTTTGCGAAAATATCACAAGATAAGGAACATATTATTATAAGTAATCAATTAAATGTCTTTGTAGTTACATGTTACAAATTGTTTATCTGTTATAGATTATAATATGCAATTTATATTTGTAGGTCACTCTATACTAAGATGTACGAGTATTACATAAGACAATTGAATATTGTTCTATTTCAGTCTATCGAAATCAATTTGTTTGAGTTTTGATTGTAGTTTTGTCAGTAGAGCAATCGCCTCCTGTCTTGATGATAAGGCTAGTACGATAGCTTCTTCTTTCAGGTATTTTTCTTTCAGGATATCTCTTATTAGGCCCAAGTATGTCGTCTAGCATCTACCAACTTGTCAATTCGTATTCGCCTCATAAATGTCATCAACAATCTTTCGTTCGTTTTTTCTACCTATTCAAACTATGTAAGCGTAGCTCTCTCGATTTTTATAATTACATTTTCGTTTACACCGCACATTTTCCTTATCTCACTATTTTACAATTTATCCTTTATCGCCACTCTAGCCATTGCTCTCAAAGCTTTTATTGTCACTGCATTGATTCTATTTTTACCCTTCTTTTGCTATACCTACCATGTACTCCCATGCATAAGCGCACAACCAGACGTGCTACTTTTTCAAATAATATCTATTAAATGACTTGATAGTGGTTTACAATTAACTTAAGAGTTTTTATTGCTCTAAAACTTGTAAAATAAATAGGCTTAATTTGGATTACCTATGAAGCATCAGGATCCTAGAAGAATCTACGAGCAGTAGATGTTCAGCTAAGTCTCGTAAACTGATCCGGACTTCTAATATTTGTGATCTAATTCCAAAGGATACTAGACTTTCTGGAAAGTCCCCTAATAATGAAGAATAAGAACTTAATGTAAGTGTTTGAAAAACCTTGACTAAATTTAATACTTGTCAACATATAATAATAACACAAAATGCCGCTAGAAACTGTGAATGCGAGATAGAACTACGTCATCATCTTGGCAGCACAGACCCACCAAACGCTATCCAGAAAAGTTTAAAACTTATTTGAATACTATTTAATATTAACTTATCAGAATGTCAATGACCGAATCGTCAAGTTGACACTGACAACGATTAATCAGGCACTCAGAATGTAAAAGTCATTCAATCTATACCAATTACCTACAGATTTCGAATTTCCACAAATAAGCACAAAATCTTTTAAGAAAAAAAGGGAAATAGCGCGAGCGATGTTGATTTATGTATGTGTACGTACCCAATATTGTAGTGATTGGTTGGGTTGATGGGAATAATCGACCCTTCGAAGGACCATGAGTGATGATTCAAATAGCCCTGGCAATGAGGCCGATTTATATAGTTAGATCGATTCCAATATAGTCGAATTGCAGTTATGAGATTTAGAGCCTCTCAATATCGCCCTCGCATTTTAACATTCAAGACTAATAGCGATTTCTTTCAAATCTACCGTACATTTTTGTCGGTGTCTGTTAAAATATTTAGTCAGTTGAGCTATTTTCAGTTTTAAAGAGTGTTTAAAGTAATTTAATTGTACTCGGTTGCTACAGCTCAAATCAGTTACACCGATGTGCTTTGAATTATGGAATTTCTCTTGACGTTGCTACAGCGATGGTAGATAGTAGGAGTAAGGTAGTAGAAGGATTACTCCTACCTTCTAAAGTAACATAATACTTACGAATAAAGTCAAAGGTGAATGTGGAATGGATCAATTCGCACTGAAATAATGCGCTTCACGAAGACATATTACAACTTATAATTTTGTTGAAAATGAATGACTATTCGCCAATTTTGTACCAAAAATACATGTAATAAATACATATGTGTATATAAAAAATTTGTTTGTTACCAAGCTACACTGATATAGTGTCTTAAGATTACAGTGGGGCTAAATTAGGTAGAGAAACCAAATAGCCTTCGATAATCAGGACACAATATTTCTACTAATATTCTACAAATATCAAATAAGATCCGTTCTTCTTTAGTCACTTCTAATTTCTTCCAATTTCTGAAAAGTGTACAGTAACCTTTTTTTTCCTTTTACGTAGCTCTTAAGAACTTTGTGTCCTTAAATTTGTTTGTTTGACGTCAATAACTGACTGCTACGGCCTATTTAGTAAAGATTATTTTAATTTTGAATAAACTATTTTATTAATATTCTATAAATTAAGCTTAGTAAAAATTCAATTGATCATAACATTTGTAGTAATCGATTTTTGTCAAGTCTCGACAGAATCGAAGACTTTCTCATTTGCGTTTGTAGAACACGCGGAGCATAGTTTGTATAATCTGCCGCAGCGTGTGTATATAATCTATGGAATAATATCTAGTATTTATTAAATTCTGGCCCGACTCCTATTGAGTATAGTTCGCTTTTCCTCAAAAGGTCCGATTTCACCATCCACGCTCACTTAAAAAAACCTCATGTTATGTTTTTCTCAAAAACTATATTAAAAGAAACACCAAAACACCTCTTTCTGGGGTATATAATAAATAAAATGCATTCTGAAATAAAAATTAAAATCAACTATAAACAATATCTCTTAATGCTTATTGAAATGAATACTACACTGTAATAACGCCAAGAACACGTAAACAAAATGAGAGAATTAACTCAAACAGGACAGTCTCAGATTTTTCCAAACGCATCGTCACTCCAATCCAAGGTATCCCGTTAAGCTGTTTCAATAACACAGCCGACGTTTAAAAGTTATCTCATAAGCGTCACAAAGGATTCAGTAATCGCGCCTAATTGATATTTTAAGCGGTTTACGTACGCTTATCTCGAGTGGATTTGTAACTGATAACCCGAATAATTGGTCACAATATTACGTGATTGAGTTCACATCACGTTTCAAGTTCACTTATTGTTGTGAATTCTTTGTCTGTTCGTAAGATTATAAATAACACTTCTTTTGACCTTATTAATAAAAAGTTACGAGAGAATTTATCTTATCTTATCTTACGAGCGGGGCTGCTCCCATCGGGAGCTTGCGCACTTCGACCCTTGTTGGGTCTTTTGTGCTACCCCATGTGTCGGTTGTGGTGTGCTATCTAGCTTGCGTGGCCCTCGTCACTAGTCCAATCTATCGAACCCATGAGTCTGACGATGATCCTAGGCGATATGGTCCTATAGTCTTCCGGTCTTGGGTAACCAATTCCCGTTAGCCTTAGTCTCCTGCAGGCCAGAGCATCGCAATGACACAATATGCGCTCCATGCTCTCCTCTTCAACCTTGCAGGCCCTGCATATTTTGGTCCTAGCGTGACCCATCTTATGTAACATGACCCTTGTACCCCAGTGGCCCGTTAAGGCACCTAGTGCCAGGCGAGTTTGAGGTCTGCTTGAGCTCAGTGCGAACTTAAGCCAGCTGTCCATGCCCATGAACAGTTTTGAATGTTTCATTCCTTTATGACTGGCCCATTCTTTCTGGTGCTTTTGTTGTGTATGGGCTCTGAGGCATGAGCCCACTATTTTGGGCGTGACTCCAACAAACGGTTCTGGTCCCACCAGAGGTGTTTCCGATCCAAGTCTTGCTAGCGAGTCTGCTTTTTCGTTACCCATGAAACCTTTATGTCCTGGTATCCAAACTAGGTTTACTGTGTTTCTTCTACCCAGTTCATTTAGCACGTTAATCGCGTTCATTACGAGTCTAGTGTCTACTCTATAACTCAACAATGCTTTGAGTGCTGCCTGGCTGTCGCTAAGAATACGAGAGAATTGGTCAAAAATAAGAATATATGGCATATATGATGTAGCTCCCGAATCCGGAATAAAATGAATTTCCTCTTCATTTTAAAAATTTTAAATACTGTTTGTTTACCGTTTGCTATAGTGTGAATTGTTCCTGGAGAACCTACAATAATTTTTTTCCGAACAATCAATGCGTTTATAACCAAAACACAACACAACAAGCATTTAAAGCATTGTAAACTACTTTTATTTCAATTTTCTTTTTAATTTTACAAAATTTGGCTATATGTCCATTTTTGCCATGGTTGAAGCATTTTTGTTTTGTCAAAAATACATTATCTTCATTTATCACTTTAACAGGTTCATTTGTATTATTTTCTTTAATTTGCATCATAATTATATTTATTTTTGGTACTGTTATTTCCTCTCTGCTTGTTGACTTCCGTGCTGTTCTTAGATATACTGCATAAAATTTTACTTAAAAGTTTGTAGTCTTTCAATTCGAAGCAGAGAGATATCATTTTTAACAATATTGTTTTCAATTTGCTCACATCTTTGATAATGTCCGAATTTGTAATTATAAAAGTTTTCTAATAATTAGCATATTTTTTTGTGTTTATCAAATTTGTCGATCATATCTTTAACAGTTTATAATATGATTTATAAATTTATCACTGACGGAACAATTCAAAATCAAAATCAACTTTATTGAAATATGACTTATAGAAAGCTCATTTGAATCGTCCAAATTTTTTTTCCTACCACCCATTCAGGACGTATTTTTAGCTGATAAGAAGAATGGGCGCAAGAAACTTATCAGCTTTATCAAAAGTAATAACAACATTTACAATAAATTATATCGTTATCATGCAACGTACATATGTGTTTACAATTTATACGGGAAAACAAATATTTACACTTTAGAATGCATGCTTTAGAATGCATGCAATGCAAATCAACACCAAGCATTGGCATCATTTAAATAATCATTGACTTTGTAATAGCCCTTACTCATTAGCGTCTTTTTAACATGTACCTTGAACTTATGAAGAGGCAATTCAGCTATACTATGTGAAATCTTGTTATAAAAATTTATACATTTGCCCATAAACGAGCCTCTAGTTTTTTGTAGCCTGTACGTTGGAACGGCAAGTTCATTTTTATTTCTTGTGTTGAAATTATGCATTTGAAAATTAGTATGAAATGTGTTATAATTTTTGTACACATAAATCAAATTTTCTTCCAAAGTAAACTCAAATTCTGAATAATTTCCAGAAGGTCTATATACACACATAATAATTAAATTATCAAGTTGCACACAAGATATTTCAATGGTTCGTTCGATTCAGAGTGAAACTATGTCTTGCCTATCCTTACATTGCAAATTGTTATGTAAAATTATCATAGATCCACCTCTGATTGAGCTGATTTTTTAGTGAATGAACTCACTATAGTGTAACAAGCTTATCAACAATTGATCCTTTTTTAGCCAATGCTCAGTAATACAAAGTGCATCTATACATTCAGAATTTAAAAATAAGTTTATTTCTAAGTCTTTACCAGAAAGTGGGCGTGTGGCGATAGAATCGCGAAAGCGCACCCCGCCACACGCCCCGATATGGGCTGGAAGGACACCGGGGGGTTTTTAGTGGGTAGGCCGGTACTCTATCGGAGAGCCCCACTCACGGCCGCGCCTAACCAGCGCGGTGACAAGGTGCATAAGGTGCATTTTCCCCTCGCAAAAAAAAAGGTCTTTACCAGAAAAGCCTTGAATATTTTGGTGGACCAGTCGAAAAAGTTTTGGCTTAACTTTGGTCGAAGCCTGGTTGGAACTTGTTCCAAGACGTTTGGTTGCTCATGGACATGATAACAGTCCTCATTATGTTGACACTGGACTGCTAGCTCTGTCAAAGATTTGACGTGAGCGTTAATTTCATATTGAACCTGCCAAATTTTTGGGTCATTTGAGTTAAAGAATTTTGCAGGGATTCAATAGTATTATTTAGTTCTGTTGTATCCTTTTCATACATGCGCCTGCTCTCTCTCAGCTTGAAGTCAAAAATATCTATCGATTCTAACAGACAAGAACGGTCTTTTCTCAATTTAATATTTGTTTTCAGGAAGTTTTGTTTTTTTAATAAATATTGAGTTTTTTTAATAAACTTGTTAATTTTTATATATTTTTTTCAGCTTATTCCTAGAATGAAATTGAACTGGTAAATACTTTTCACATGTATCTGAACACGGCTGTATGATATTCTGACCACAGGGAGATTGCATAACTTCTTCAAAGAGGCTGTGGGTATGTTTGAATTAATAATATTTATAGCCTTAGCATCTTTCTCTTCAAAATTATGATCTAAAACATAATCATTTTCATTATTTGTTTTTGAAGTATTAGTATAAGCCAATTCGTCAAACATTTTGGGGACTCTTAAATTTAAATTAGCTCTATTGACTCTCTTAATTCTAAATGTTTGTCCGAAGCATTTTTATGAAAGAGGCCATAACCTCTTGATGGAAAATTTCTTATTATATAAATAATTTGAAATCCAATCATCTAATTTATTTCAATATATTTGCATATAATATTTAATAATAAACTTCATAATATCCACAACATTTCTTCTAACTAACTTATTATATATTAACAGGTCAAATTTCCATGAAATTTCAAATTTTATTTCGATAACAAAAACGAGACAATAAAATTCAAAAACTCTAACAAATACATAAGTGTTGTCGCGGTCATCCGTAATAGAAGTCTAATTATCAACTGTTTATACGTTATGTCAAACGCAGTGGGTTTTTTATTTGAATTTGGACGCACTCGCCGTAGATAGATACTGAAAGCGCCGACCTCCCATTGAATTCGTCACAGTACCGTCAAGGCAGTCTCCAGTACTGCTTCAGACCCACAGATCGGATATACATTTGCTGCCATTACGCAAGGATCTGATGCAAGTTACATTATCATTTGGTGTCTCCTCGACATGATTACAACCTTGTTCATCGCTCTCATCGTAGCAATCGGTCACGTTATTGCATAACCAAGAGTTGAGAATGCACTATTTTGCGGTTCTTACATAGAAAATTATTGTTCCCCCAGAAACCTGCTCCTGCCAGAAGTTTCGTGTCACAAAAATTATCATCTAAGCTATCGCCGCAATTTATTGCGCCATCACAGTTCTCTTTCCCCAAAGCCGTTGGAGAACTTGTCTTCTCCAAGGCACTCAGTTCATACTCTTGCATTAGATCGGTGAACCGTTGATTGTACCGTTATTATAGATGATGCCATTTACTGTAATTGTAGCTATTTCCCAACAAGCTATGAACTCCTGCCGCCGTGTGCTCGTGGACGTGTCACGATCGTGACAGATGAAATGCAAATGGACGCCAACATTGAAACAAGCCATTAATGTGGCATTAACATTTTCAATTCCACCCCTCATTTATTTTATTATCTCTCTCTTTCCTTCGTCATAAAACGCTTTACGCATAATACGTATATAAAAATAAAATTTAAAAGACACCAGGAGTTTAAAAGCTACATTACCTTAGACGCGGATACGTTTAACGAAAATAATTTACGCCTGTTCGGAAATCGGAAGATGCTTCCTTATAGAAAATTTAATATAACGCTGGTTAATTCGCAGACGAAAAGCTAATCTATATTAAATACCCGTTATAACAAAAAAAGACATTTCATAAAAATCACCATATCATAGAAATAGCAAAATATTAGAAATGGCTAATTAGTTTTTTTATAAACGATTTACAGCCCATAACTTTTTTACCATATAATAATAGCAATTTGTACAGATTTAAGGAATTATCAATTACCTACGAACCAATTACTTACAAATTATGTTAACATAAACAATGTTTTTCGATTCTACTGAAGGGCTCGATCTCATTCTAAAAAATACGCTAGCCCAGTGCGGATTATTAATATCTCTTTATGGAAAATTATGATAATAAATGAAAGATGTGCAATCTAGACGATAAAATAATTTTCGATATCAGCGTTTTATCATGTAAATTAGGCTTACTTGCTATTTGTTATCATTATAATTATTCGTGAAACTAAATATATATCACTAAAAAAAACGAACTGAATGAAAAAAATGGTAAACATATTTATTTATTCTGGTAAATATTATCCACAGTCTTTTCTAACTGTTTCTATAAGTCTATAACATGAAAATATTAAAAAGGCTGTTTTATTTAATGACAAAATTATTATTTCTCTTTATACTCGTAAGCCTGCTGACTATCACGTAGCATTTATTGGTTGCGATTTATGGTTTTCATTTATTTGTAGTTAGTTAACTGTAATTACAATGCTGTAATCATTATTATCATATATATAATATTAACCCAATGTAATAATGTTACTGTCTAATTAAAAACTGTGAACAAACTTATGTATTTCCGTTTCTTCGTTAACCGTTTGTAAATTGTTACAAATAACAAGTAGTCATTTGATTAAAATAAATTGCGTAGTTTTTATGTTGTATCAGAGATATTTTTGACTAGTATTTAAAAGCAAGATATTATTGGGACTTGTTTTATATGTTCTGTCAGTTGACATTAACGTATCCCTTGTAGCCAATCCTGATGGGTGTCACGATTCCGCGTTCCGTTCTACTCAAATATCGACACAGGTTGCTTTAGGATGTGTTCTTTTAGCGTAAAGTTATTATATCAATCCTAATTGCTCCTTTTATCATGGTAGCAATCAAGACCGCCCACTACTGGACAAATACCTCTACTGATCGGTGTCAAGGTCATAAAAGGGTGTTAAAATCAGAAAATTCTAACTATTAAATTACAACACGAGAAACTCCAACACATTTCTTAATACAAACAATGATAATGGGTTTCAAACCCGGTATATATGCGTACTGTGATATTAAAGTAAATATATACAGGCTTCTCTCCCCGTACGTTTTGGAGGATTAGGCACCCGCCAAATTTCTCATATTGCCCTTCCAGCATTTTTGTCTTCTGCATATGGCAGCAGTCGAGCTCTGCAGTCGAGCTCTTTAAAAAAATACTACGTCCTTCATTAGGCGCAGTGGAGCCGGCTCACCTTGCAGAGGCTAGAATTGCTTGGTCTAGGGCATGCCCGGAGTAGATCCACCATCTTCCCTATCTTCACAGAGACAGTGGGACGAGCCGCTCTGCTTGCGTATGCAGAGCGATCTTTTAAATTCCGCTGTAGGCGCTACTGACCGTGCTCGTCTCCTAGCGTCCTTCCAAGTGGAGTCCAGATACTGGCTGCAAGTCCTTCCTTCAGCCAGTGTCGGGACGCTGCTTGACAGGAGCACGATATCCCTCGCTGTATCGCTCAGACTTGGCATCAAGATTAATCACCCCCATCGCTGTCGTTGTGGAGCTCGTGTCGGTGAGTATGGTCACCATGGCCTCTCTTGCCAAAAAAGCGCTGGCAGAGTCTCCCGCCACGCCTGCATCAATGATGTCATCCGCAGAGCTCTTGTCGCAGTCAACGTGCCAGCGCTTCTTGAGCCTAGTGGTATCTCTCGTGACGACGGCAGGAGACCTGATGCGATGACGCTCATTCCATGGAAGCAGGGTCGTCCTCTTGTGTGGGACGCAACTTGCTCTGATACGCTTGCTCCGTGTCATACAGGTAGTACGTCCCTTGCTGCAGGCGCGGCGGCTGCCGCTGCTGAGTGCTCTAAGCGGCGTAAATATTCGGCTCTCAATGATAGCTACATATTTGCGCCGTTTGGTGTAGAGACAATGGGTCCATGGGGTCCAAGCGTTCGGTCCCTTTTTAAGGATTTGGCGAAGAGACTCGCCGAGGTGACGGGTGATCAAAAGGCTGGCAGTTATCTCGGTCAGCGTATTAGCCTCGCCATCCAACGGGGAAATGCTGCCAGCCTTTTGGGCACCATCGCACCATCCCTGACGGCAGCACTGGAGGTGAAGTTTTTTTTATTTTGTAAATTTTGTATATTTTATTTGTAGTAATTTTTAGTCGTTAAGTAGTTTTAAGCTTAGAATATAGTCTTTGTCTTATTTTATAACATTTCTAAATTATAAATACATTCAATTTACAGCAAATATAATATTAATCGCGTAAATAGATTTTTTTGGTATTATAAATGTGCTAACTTTATTTAGCAGCGGCTTATCTGTGTCCACCTCTGGAATTGCTGAAGTCCATGAGCAGCGGTTAACGCTTAACATCAGGTGTGCCGCTTGCTCGTCTGCCACGTACGGCAATAAAAAAAAAACATTACCCGAATAGGTAGATCGTAGACAAGTGACATCTACCAGGAATAGCTGAAACGATGTATGGAGTGAAAGAAACAGGGAGACACACGTGGCAAGCTGCACTTAAGCAAGGATGGGAGAATTATTCAGACTTATCCTGTTTTATTGCATTATTTTGATAAACAAACTGACACTCATGTCGTGGTAAGTGGATAAACTTTATGACACAGAGGAGTTCAAAAATTCTATCCACTGTTTTTGTACTAAAATACTACTTCTAAACTGACTTTCGTCGAATTTAAGCCTCCCTCCAGCCATGAATACTCGAGTAACTGAGTACAACTAACAACAAAACACAGAATTTCTAACCTCAAAACAATGCAATACATCTCTTGTATACTGGCAGGGTTACAAACTAGCAAAAATCTCATTAAACAAATAAGTAATTTTATAGGTACTTTTTTTCATGCAAGGGATGAAATAAAACAACTTGATTGTTTGTGTTTTTTATCGCCCCGGCTTTGCACGGTTGTAATATGCTTTTCTCTACTATTATAAGGACTTATTTTATCGTTCTCTTGAATCATTGTATCCATTTCTGAGAACAGCATAACTCTTTTTAATAGTTTAAAAGATCTCAACGAACAAACAGCGGAATCAACTTCATTTTATATTGTGTAAAGAAGATAAGTTTATAATCATTTTATATCAATTTATTATCATCGATAACGTATTTAATGTAGTATCTATAAATACGTTTCAATAATAGTTTTTATTAACAACATAATCAGATATAAGTACTTTTATAAAACATTTGCTAAGGTCTCAAAGTCAAAGTCTTTTTAGCAGCGTCTTTTTCGGAGTCCGTAGTCAAAATAATATTATAACGAAATATATATATGAATGATTCCATTTGGAATCATTTACATACATTTCCGATAGATATTATGACGATTTCAGTAACGAATCAAACGCGAATGATACTTAGGGGCTACTTAGTTATTAAATACTAGCTTTCTGCCCGCGGCTTCGTCCGCGTGGATTTCGGGATTGGGTGTATAGAGGTTAAGGGTCATAGCTTTTGCCCACGGCTACATATACGCGGAAGTCGGTTTATGGTGCGAAGATTTTATCGCGCTTCCCGTGGGACTATCCGTTTTTCCGAGATAAAAAATGCCGCAAAACTCCTCAAGAATCACTCTATCTATTGATGAAAACCGCATAAAAATCTGTGCAGTAGTTTTGAGCGAAGCCTTTATTGCGCATCCCGTGGGATCTGTCGATTTTTTCGGGATAAAAAGTAGCCTATGTTACTCGGGAGAATGTAGCTTTCCAAAGGTGAAAGAATTTTTGAAATCGGTCCAGTAGTTTAAGCGTGAAGAGGTAACAAACAAACAAACAAACAAACAAATAAACAAACAAACAAACAAACACACTTTCGCATTTATAATATTAGTTGGGATTACAGAAATTGAAAATTGAAACCGGTATTTACCATCATAGAGCGTCAGTGCCGCTGCGGCACTGGTCTTCTAATAAAAACCGTTCCTCTTGCGAAGAAACTTCAAAGTATTTATAGTGAACTCCGCAAATCTGCGTTGAGGTTTGGAGCTTTGATGATATTGAAAATCTTCAATGGGGAAGTAGTATAAGAACCAGTTAATTAATTTATTCAAATTTGTAAAGCATGTAATTAAATTTATAGGCCTGTGATATTGCTATCCAGTTAATGAGCGAGTACCTACAAAATGGTACCTACTTTATGGTGGAAAAATTAAACAACTTTTATTGCTAATTTATCAAGTAATAAAACATATAATACAAACAAAACATATCTCTATAAAACAATGATAATGTAAAATATAGATTAAAACAATCAAAAACCATATAGATTAAAAATTATTGTATTTGTCTTGGCAAATCTCAAATAGTCACATCTATTTTTATTACTAAGAACTACCATAATATCGTGCTAAAACATAGCAAGCATTGGTAGTTAAATAACATGACACTAGGTGGCGCTGTAAGTTATGTTTCAAGTGAATATACAACGCCATCTATTTTACTTAAAAGTAAGTAATCTGATTGGTTATTTGCTTGATAGTTGCTTTCTACTTAGGTAGTTTGAGCCAGAATACAATTAGATTTTAAGAGATGGCGCTATTCACTTAAGGAATTTTAGGCGTTTCCTATTTTATTATAGTTTTGTGTATTGTTGTTCTATTTATATTTATAGCGGTTTTAAGACATATACCTTTGAAAAATTATATTACAAACTATAATAAAAACAATTTTCTTAAAATAAGACATTTATTTCGATGAAAAAAGCTTTTCCTCCCTGAGATAATATTTCCTTGTGAAAAAAAATTATATTCTCAAATATGTTTACTCAAAACAAGACATAAGTATTTGAACCTAGAAAAAAAACCGTTACGATAAGAAATCAAAAGAAATTGATCCAAGTATGTATATTTATTGTCATGATTGCGAAGATAAAATTGGGTCAAGACTGCAACAATCTTCAAACAAGAAATATTTTCTTTGTGTATTAGAGTTATTTTTTTTTATTTTAAGGATATATGATTTCTGATCAACAAAATGTAGTATCAAATGAAAACTTTTTTGCATTAAGATACCACAAGATAACCATGGTAATAGATTCACGGAAATAGAGTCTTAATCCTAATTTATATTGTTTAATTTCAAGAATGTAATGTTCTACATTATATTATGTATCGATTTGATTTGATGATTCAAATGCGTGAGATCATAAATATTGTTTTCTTTTAAGAGCTACCTACATAATTTTCGTCCAACAATATAAGATTATCTTTTCAAGATTTTTCTTACTATACTGCTACTTTAGCCCACGAAAGGACATTGTTCCGGCTCAATACATGTTCTGCCTAAGAATCGTTCGAATCGAAAGTGACTTAAGTATATAACTCTTAAAATTATATGGAATCCTATGAAATAAGTTTTCACGAACGGACACTTACGAAAAAAGTTAATATTTTGAGGTTATAAATAAAAATAACCAAGCTTGCGTGAAATATCAGAGTAGTAATATCAAAGTAATATTAACAATACTATGTACAGCTATATATGTTCTCTTCTAGAACTAGGAAAGGACTACTCTACTAGATACTAGGAAAAGAGATAGTACCTAGTCAAGTTTAAGATAATTCTTTGACAATTGTCATTTTACAAAATCCAGTCCTTTACACACAGCCGAGTCTACCAAGCACGCAATGTAATCGGAGTCCGTAATCAAGCCAAAGTTGTTAGAATAAAACCATGAAACGCATAGAAAATCACAAAAGAAACGATAGTCGCAAAGCAATCAAAAATTGAATGAAACGGACACAGATAAGGTATGAAGTACACCAGTGTTGCCAATTACGAAAACTATAATAATCGAATGCCAAGCTAGAAATTCGCGATTTTGCTTAAAAAATATATAATACTAGTTTTTTTCTAGCTAGTCAATTTAGGTATTTAATTGAATAAAATGTTATCAACTAATTTTAATAACCGACTTCAAAAAGGAGGAGGTTTTCAATTCGATCCGTATTTACCGAAATCGCGAAAACTTCCGAAACTGGCAGCTGGCAGCACTGGCTGACGGAAAACATTTTATACCGGCATCAATAATAATTTGACCCAACTTTTTATTTGGAATTTATTTATTTGAAGTGTCCGTGGAATACTAAAATATGTTTCAAATAATATAAAAATAAATAAAAATTATAGTATAAATTATATTCACATCGGTTCTTAGCCAAATTGAACAATGTCCTTTAATTCTTTTCGAGTTTTTGGTTTATTAGATGACTTTGATCTTTTGTTGTATATTGATTGGAGTCATTTTAGTGTTTATCTCTGGTCTCACTCGATGAACAATATAAACAGAAGGTCGAACCACTAAACTAAATGGAATCTGAATTTCAAAGGCTAGGACGCGAGCAGGAACAGAAGTACAACCTTGAGTAAGAAAGGTCTTAAAACGATAACATACTACAATTACATAGATCTCTAACGCAAAGCAATAAGGTGAGTTTTAAAGTATCAAATCAATACATAATAACATGTAGAACATTGTCATACTCGTAACGGAACGGATTCGCACAAAAAATCATCTGCATTTAAATTCCTTAGCAGCAGATAACTGTGAAATGTTTCAAATAAATTAGTACCGCAATATAACAAACAGTTTGTCTTCAATGAATTGCAAATATGATAAGATTGTTGATTGAAATATGGAGAAATTGTACTTTACCGATAAATGCAACAGTAATTTTTAATTTTTTAACCCACTCTTTAGAAAGATCACCAATACACACCATAATTTTCATGGACTGTACATTTGAATTTTGATTCAACGGATAACTTCAAATTGTAACAACTACAGCACAGACAAATAACAAACGTGTGACAATTTCTCAAACTCAAATCTAACTCTTCAAAAACAAATCTATTGTATCGAATATGCAAAATTAATAATCTTCAACATATTGATCGAAAAACAGTAGTTCATAGAACAGGTAAAATATTTCTTTAAATGTGTAATTTGTGTACGAAACGAAGAAACGTAGATTTAAATAAAATAATAATTACTTATCTTCGCACAAGTAAATCTGTCTGAAAAGAAATCTAGATCCTTTTAAATGTAGAAATGTATTATTTAAAAATTACAAAATATTCGTTTTTAAATTGAAGTAAAAATCAAATCGAATCATGTATTTCTCTTGTAGTTAGAATCAATTGTGAGAAAATAAATGTTTCACATCAATATTTGCTTAGATTAAATTTCAGAGAAAGTAGATTTTTCTCATGATTGTTAAATATTTCTTCTGATTTACAATAAATAAAGAAATGATTTACTTGATTCTATACTTGTTCCAACGTACAGGCTACAAAAAACTAGAGGTTCGTTTGTGGCAAATGTATAAATTTTTATAACAAGAATCCACATAGTGTAGCTGAATTGCCTTTTCAAGTTCAAGGTACATGTTAAAAAGACGCTAATGAGTAAAGTCATTGATTGTTTAAATGATTTGCCAAACTTGGTGTTGATTTGAAGATATTACATTCTAAAATGCAAATATTTGTTTTCACGTATAAAATGTAAACACATATGTACATTGTATGATAACGACATAATTTATTGTAAATGTTGTTATTACTTTTGATAAAGCTGGTAAGTTTCTTGCGCCCATTCTTTTTATTAGCTACTAGCTTTCTGCCCGGGCTTCGCCTGCGTGGATTTCGGGATTGGGTCTATAGAGGGTTAAGGGTCATAGCTTTTGCCCACGGCTACATATGCGCGGAAGTCGATTTACGGCGCGAAGTTTTATCGCGCTTCCTGTGGGTCTATCCGTTTTTCCAAGATAAAAAATACCGCAATACCTTGCTCAAGAATCTCTCTATCTATTGATGAAAACCGCATGAAAATCTGTGCAGTAGTTTTTGAGCGAAGCCTTTATTGCGCATCCCGTGGGACCTGTCGATTTTCCGGGATAAAAAGTAGCCTATGTTACTCGGGATAATGTAGCTTCCAAAGGTGAAAGAATTTTTGAAATCGGTCCAGTAGTTTCGGAGCCTATTCATTACAAACAAACAAACAAACAAATCTTTCCTCTTTATAATCTAATATTATATAAATCTCATGTCACAATGTTTGTGCTCAATGAACTCCTAAACTACTTAACCGATTATAATAAAATTCGCACACCATGTGCAGTTCGATCCAACTTGAGAGATAGGATAGTTTAAATCTCAAATGAGTGTCATCATCATCATCATCATCATCATCATCAATTTTAAAAATTCTTTCACCAATAGAAAGCCACATTATTGCGGAGTGTCATCATCATCATCATCATCATCATCATCATCATCATCAGCGTACGGCGCGCGATGGCTTCGGGTTTAATTCAGTTCGCTTTCGTGCTTGCTTCGGGGATTATTAATATTATGCCCAACGAAGTGGCGCGGGTCAGCTAGTATTATATAGTATAGATAAATACGTCCTGAATAGGTGGTAGGGAAAAAAATTTGACGATTCAAAAGAGCTTTCTATAAAGTCATATTTGAATAAAGTTAATTTGGATTTTGATTTATTTTTAAATATATCCTTTTTTTCGTGAGACAGAAAACATCGTTAGACATAAAAGTTAGTTACAAATTCAAAAGTTGTGTGTAACTAGTCAAACAATCCACAGTAGGCCAGCTGTAATGATAACTCCAGTATGGACGGCCTCATAACAATTTGTATTAATTCGCTCTCATACAATACAGATAATAATGTATTTTTTCCCATGGGGGATGTAGTGAATTCTCATAAGGGGCACGCCACCACATTCTTCTTCTTCTTCATGTGCCATCTCCATTCCGAAGGTCGGCGACCATATGTCTGTAGCTCGTTCTATTAAATGCCATGCGGATAATATCTTCTGTGCTACCAGCATTAAACCAATCCCTCAAATTCTTAGCCCAAGATGTTCTTCTTCTGCCACGACTTCGTTTCCTTCAATCTTGCCTTCAATGATTAATCTTAACAATTTATATTTATCATTACTATATATATGCCCAAAATATTGTCCTTTTCTCTTTTTAATGCTTACTACAATTTCGAGGTTTTTATTCATTAATTTTAATACACTTTCATTACTTACTTTGTCCCTCATTTAATTTTAAGCATCCTGCGATAGATCCACATTTCAAAAGCTGTCAGTTTGTCAGTCAATTTTTGCTTTAAGGTCCAGCTTTCAGAACCGTACATCAGTATCGTAGGATGTAGCATTTCACCAGTCGCCACCTCAATCCTAAGTTCATTTTCCTATTAGTGAACAGTTTCTTCATACTGTTAAAGTTGCTTCGGGCTATTTCTATTCTGGTCTTAATCTCCTGTTCCGGTTCCCATGTCTCGTTAAACCAGCAACCAGTGGTCGTCTTAATAACCCCTTGGTGCTCGGACGACCTTACACCAGATACCACCCGCGCCCGGTCTGTGGCAGGGGTTATGTTGGATTCTAGCAGAAGGCTAGCCTACCAATTAAACACTACCTACAAGCCTATGGATCTATCTATTTATAGATCTAGGATCTAAAGCTCCTGCCCTCCAGAGCGGTGAGCGGTGCGCATAGAATAATGTACAAGTTTGGTTGTATTTAAAAGATTCCCCATTACCTGCGAGTTCATCACAGTATACTGTGTATCAGATTTGCTCGCAAAAACCATATAGGTATAATAATGTCTACTGTAACCATTTACCACGACAATTATTTTGGTTAGTCAGTTTGTGTATCAATATAATGCAATAAAAAACATTCAGCTTTATGTCTTATGTCTAATAATGCTCTCATCTTTGACAAAAAAAAAAATATAAAGAGAATCATTCTGTCGATGACGAATCAAAATTATCCGATATTAATCTAACCGAAATGAAAAATATTGTTGAGATGATTAAAAACGCCTCCCGTTGGTAGCACGTGGTGTGCCCACAAAAAGGCTTAAGACCTCCCGACGTAATTAAACTACCCCCCGCGGAGGCCAGCCGGCGACATTGTTGCTGTGGTTGGGAAAAATTGCCTTTTTAGTAATAAGCACTTCAAGCGATGCGCATTATAATCGCTAATGAATAAGTGAATATAATCATGTGATATACAAATAAACGGTAGATATCGCACAAGTGCGATACTGAGGCGTTTATATTTTAATTATTTAGGAAAAACATTTTAAGAAATCAATACATACTCCCTATGCATGAAATTTTAATTTGTTTCAAATATGTTTTTCTAGATTCGTTATTATATTTACAGTACACTTGAAAAGTATTTTTTTTATTTAGTTATTATTTAAACACAGAAAATAATTTTAAAAAAGTATAAAATAAAGAAGGAATTTTAAATTTTCTAAAGGCACTTGTTCACGCAAAACGAACATGTCTGAATATTTAAAATTGTTTTGTATATTTTAATTCAAACCTTGCCGCGCTTCACTTCATTCCTACTAAGGTGGTTATAATCTGTGACTTTAAAAAAAGGGGCGCACACGACGCTAACGCCAACAAAAAAAAAATATAGAACAAATTTCATGGCGTCGGGCTCTTAACCTGTCAAGCTGTAATTAGTAATAATTCATTTTATCATCATAAAAATAGGTTGTTAACTCAGTAATTAAAGGCCATCGTTGTAAGGAAAATTATCAAGTGGTTTCAATCATCATCAACCCAATATCTCAGGACGAGATAAGTTCCTGCAACATACCGGGACGATGTGTACGCAGGTGGTGGCCCAACAACTAACCTATTACCGGGACCTGGTAAGAGATACAGGTCATAATCATCAAAACTCAACACAAGAACGGAGTATCAGGGCGATATTTCGAACAGCACCATTGGTCGAAACGAAATATGACGTATCGCCGTCGATATTCATACTCGTACTATTAGTGTTGCTGCTTCACGACAATACATTGCACCATTTTTTCCGGAATTCGGATAACTTCTTGCAAGGAAAAAAATCAACTAAGATGCGGCAGTCTATCTATTAAGCGTGTTTCTCTAAATGGTTAAAGTAGTGAAAAGAATTGAGATAAAATACCCAACAACTGAAAAACTATAGGACTCTATAGCGCAGGAAATAAAGTGACCGCAATATACATGGCCCAAATGCAACTACAGATACATTTTTCTAACAAATTGTTTTGTGTGGCTTACACTGATTTTGAATCTTCAAAAGAAATTGCTATGTTAGAACTGGATTATGATAAACAACTGTCTGAAAATTTGTTAGAAAAATGCAATGTATTTTAGAATAAAGCCATCTTTTCCAAATTATATCAAAAACTAACAAACCCAGCGAACTCCGTTTCGCCATCAGTTGGCTTTGTTTTATGTAACATTTCGTTTGGTGATTAAAAGATGTTTTTTTGTTTTATGTATGTAAAGGAAAATTGCCGCTTTTCTGTAGAAATTTTTCCTGAATTTTCTTTGCTTTAAGCCTCACGGAGCCCGAGACCTTTCCAACGACTGCAAAACCGTGGAAATCGGTTTGTGCGTTCTGGAGTTATAGCGTCAGGAAGGAAAACCCGACTTATTTTTATATCTTCTTATATATAAAAACTAGCTTTCTGCCCGCGGCTTCGCCCGCGGTGGATTTCGGGATTGGGTGTATAGAGGGTTAAGGGTCATAGCTTTTGCCCACGGCTACATATACGCGGAAGTCGGTTTATGGTGCGAAGATTTTATCGCGCTTCCCGTGGGACTATCCGTTTTTCCGAGATAAAAAATGCCGCAAAACTCCTCAAGAATCACTCTATCTATTGATGAAAACCGCATAAAAATCTGTGCAGTAGTTTTTGAGCGAAGCCTTTATTGCGCATCCCGTGGGATCTGTCGATTTTTCCGGGATAAAAAGTAGCCTATGTTACTCGGGGAGAATGTAGCTTTCCAAAGGTGAAAGAATTTTTGAAATCGGTCCAGTAGTTTAAGCGTGAAGAGGTAACAAACAAACAAACAAACAAACAAATAAACAAACAAACAAACAACACACTTTCGCATTTATAATATTAGTTGGGATATAGTTGGGATTAGTTTTGGGATGAATCGCAAAATGAGTTGGTAAGCTCATAACTCAACAACGCCTGGACAATTTGGCCAATTCTTTTTGTTAATGTTCGTTGAAGTTCAAGGAGGTTTTTACAATGAGGAAAATTCGAATAATTATCGGAAATACCCTAAAAACGTTTTCTAACTAAAAACGTACAGTCGAATTGAGCTTTATTGTTATTGTATAAAAATTCATATTGCAAGCACTCACTGTGTCTAAGCAATGGGGTGTGTTCCTAACATCAAAGAGTCAATTTGCGATTTTAACCGCTACATATAGTTGAAATTCAATCATATCTATCAAAACAGTGTGCGTGCGTGCGTTGGAGCACAGAATACATCGTTGGAGGATTTAATGTCACGTTCCAAAATTGAATAGCCACAAAATGTAATAGGTCATTTAGACTTGGCTACGCGACATTATCTATAAAATAATTAGGAACAAAAAACTGCCACTGTACAAATCTTTTTGACAGGACGAAGTCTGTCGGGTCCGCTAGTAGTAGATATAATTGACACATCATTTCCTTTTTATATGCATATTCTTGGTTATTTTTATTTTTATGCAAGTTATGTCTGATCTTCAATTAAATAAATGTAAATATATATTCATATTTTTTTTAAAACAGGCTACACATTTACCAGTCCATTTCATCCATCCAAGCTGTTAATATTACATTATAATACCTTGTGGACTGTTAATATGCAGGATATGATAGGAGTCAAATTATGATCTATATGAGGATAAGGGAGTAACATGTTAAACTCTCTTTACCTATTTATTACTTGTTCAACATATCTTCTTAATACTGCTAGTTGCTTTGATGGTTTTACATCATCTTTAGTGCAGGGTGTAAACTGAGATAGAAGGCGGTCGTATGAAGGTACATTTTAGACTTTGTAGCACACATGACCAGTCTTTATATCGTCTGTCATCCATCACTGCTTTGTTAGGAGGTAAACACTGTAAGTAATTGCAATTCTAGTAGCAGTAGCTCTTCCAACATATCTATCAGAGATAAAATTGATCAAGCCATCAAGCGTACACGAAATTAAATACTTCAAGATGTTCTATTTTTATATAGACCGATCTTAAATGAGACCAAGTAAGTGACTGGTGGACTGCATCCTACGGCTTTTCAATCTGAATTTCTAGGCAGTTCTATTTCTGAGGTTCTGAGTTTCTAGTCATTTGCGTACCTACCCCTAAAATATGTGGGTAAATTTTTGCAAATGTCTGATGATGCTGACCACCCACTGAAGCCTTTTAGTTTCGCTGCAATAAGAGAAATACTTATAGAAAACACAAGTAATAATTCTTTGTGAATGTCCAAACTGTAAATAAATCTTGCACTGAACTTAACTCCGATAAACAACTTTTCTCTTCTGTAGTATCAACATTGACTTGCACAGCTTTGACTGCATCCAGGACGAGAAGAAAAATCCTAGAGTGGAGTAACGTTTTTTTAAGAAAAAAATTACTGGTGATCTCCTCAAGAACAAGACTATTAAAATGAAAAACTAACAAGAGGGTGGTATCTAGTAAGAAAATCCATCCCCGGACCTCCCAATCAACCATCAGAGGTCTCAACCACTCAACCACGTTGACTGTCAAATTAAAAAAAATAAAATTATCTTTATTCAAATATGACTTTATAGAAAGGTCTTTTGAATCGTCCAAATATTTTTTTCCAACCTATCCTATTCAGGACGTATTTTTTAGCTGATAAAAAGAATGGGCGCAAGAAACTTGTCAGCTTTATCAAAAGTAATAACAACATTGACAATAAATTATGCTGTTACCATACAACTTACATACATATGTGTTTACAATTTATATTATTTAATTTAGGAAAACAAATATTTACACTTTAGTATGTATGTGTGGCGCTGTGGTCTCGGCACTGGTTTGTGCGCCGCATAGAATCGGGAGGCCCGCGATCTAATCCCCGCCGTGTACCAATGTGTTTTTTCGTTCCGAATTTCATATGTACATTTATCCGACGTTCCTACGGTGAAGGAAAACATCGTGAGGAAACCTGCGTACATCTGCAAAGCGATTCAAAGGTGTACGTAATCAACCAACCCGCACTGGGCCAGCGTGCTTGACTAAGGCCTAATCGCCCTAACGTACCTAACGTTAGGGTGGGCTCGAGCCCCTCGCTGGGGACGCATATGAGCTGTGATGACATGTATGTAATGTAATGTCTTCAAATCAACACCAAGCATTGGCATCATTTAAATCATCATTGACTTTGTAATAGCCCTTATTCATTAGCGTCTTTTTAACATGTACCTTGAACTTATGAAAAGGCAATTCAGCTACACTATGTGGAACCTTGTTAAAAAAAAATATACATTTGCCCATAAACGAACCTCTAGTTTTAGTAGCCTGGACGTTGAAACGGTAACTTTATTTTTATTTCTTGTTTTGCTGTTGTTTTGCTATAAAGGTGTGAGAGCTTTTTATCAACCAGGTTACCTAAATTAACAAATGGAGAATCATGTAAACAAGAATTGTCGAAGCTTCAATACTGGAGACCACCAAACTCACGGCGATAACATCAGCACACTTGAATGGACCTCGTATGGTGCCTGTATTAATCACACTCCCCCCAGGCGGTCCTTTGTGTCCAAAATTACGGCGACTCCACCCTTGAGTTATGGGGCAACAAATTTAATGTAGCTCCTATACAATGCTCCATTGATTTGGCGTATGAGTTATGGAGTTCTGGCACGACATAGCGGTGTGCTTAGTTTTTGGCATTTTAGAAATTTTATTTTATTGAGGCAATTCGTTCCGAATTTCATATGAACATTTATCCGACGCTCCTGCGGTGAAGGAAAACATCGTGAGGAAACCTGCGTACATCTGCGAAGCGATTCAAAGGTGTACGTAGTCAACCAACCCGCACTGGGCCAGCGTGGTTGATTGAGGCCTAATCGCCCTGACGTAGTTAAGGTAGGCTCCAGCCCCTCGGTGAGGACGTATATGAGCTGTGATGATATCATAAAAACCATAATAAATCTGATTTAAAACGAGAAATAACAATATAATTTCCGTTTCAATATACAGGCTGTAAAAACGAAAGGCGAGTGGTTAGGACACTGGTTTCTACTTATCGCTAATAATAATGTTGTAATATGCTTTGAGAGGTCTACAAGTAGCTTTCCGTAGACACTCACAGGTTGACTGGAAGAAATCTCTAATAGAGATAAGTCCACATTTGTGTACAATATTTTGTACCTTTTTTATAAATATATAACTGTAATAAACTTGTAATGAACTATTATTGACTGATTTTGATGACATTGATAAGGTTATATTAAAAAATAGAGCTTTAAGCTATTTATCATTAGTGTTTATTTCTACAAAATGTGTAACGAGTTCTAATAAATAAATTCGACACTTTTTAAAATGTTAATATAATAATGTAACAAAAGCACCGCGATAGTAATGTGTATGGACCTAATGCATTGTCAGTAAAACTTACACAAAGCTAATTAGTTGGTTGTATGAAGCGTTTTCAGTCGAACTTTGATGTCAACATTGCAGCTCGCTCTGGCCGCTCAATTACATGCACAAAACAATGCTGCAGGCGGTAAGTAAGATTTTAATCATTTCATTTATCCTTAGCCTTTTTTATACGTAGGGAAATGCAGTTACGCATAACTCTAGGGAGCAGCATGAAGTTATGTCGGACTCTCCGCAAGATGGTAACTCGGCCTACCGCGTAAAACCCTTTTTTTTTTTTGTTCCCCTGAGGAAAATGCATTAACTTGCATACCCCGGCTGTGGTCATGGTGATCCAGGTGATCCATCCCGGGTCGCCGTAGCAGTCGCGACTTCCTCGCGCCCGCCGGCGACCCGCGGCGGCGCCGCAGCTGTGCTACCGAGCCCGGCGCCGCCTTCTTCCAGCGGGATCGGCCATCTCCCGACCCCGCTCGGCGGCCTCCTTCTGGAGCATCACTGCTTCACAGAAGGAGGCCACAGCCCTCCAACCTCCCTCGTCCGCCAGCATTGCCGCAATCAATGCCGGCGGAGACAGATCTCGCCCGATCTCGGCGACCAAGACTCGGCGCTCGGAGACCCACGCGGGGCACTCCTCCAGCGTGTGCTGGGCCGAGTCGAGGTCGGATGCGCAGTGGTGACAATATGTCGATCCCTCCCGTCTTATTCGACACAGATACTCACCGAAGCAGCCGTGCCCGGTGAGTATCTGAGTCAATCGGTAGGTGACCTCCTCCTTCACCGCGTAAAACCCTACGGTGTATCTTCTCTTCACGCCTGGTGTACGAGGCTACGGGAACTGCCAAGTATTCTTCCGTGACCCCGATGGCGTCAGTTCGTAAGCGAGCCTCTCCTATAAACTCCCTAGTCATGTTATGGGGAGCCTGGCAGATGCTCATGCGCAGCTCTCTCTAACAAGAGTGCCGGAGGGGCACGAGCCTGCCTTAACTATGTTAGAGCGATCAAGCCTTTGCTTGCTGACCTACTGCGTATTGGTTGCCTACATACACACACTATTGAATTTCTTCGCAGCTGTGTGCAGGTTGCCTCACGGTGTCTTCCTTCACCGATAGGTACCGTAAATAAATCAATTCAATTCAATTCAATTCAATTCATTTATTATTCATAAACATGGGTACAATATACATGTTATTTAAAAGTTATGAACAGCCATGATTCGCCGATTTGGCATATGAAAATAATGTTTTTAATTTACATTATATAATATGACCAATTACAAAAACAGTCAAAATGTCAGATTTTTAAAATTACAATAGGTTTTTTAACTTGTATGTCAGCATTAAAATTAATATTATAGTAGTACGAATGTCACTTATAAATATATACACAACTAACATGGAAGACTATAGCAATTTTTTTTTTTATAATAAAGAACAGCGATAGAAAACTATATAAACTTGTCATTCAAAAATGTATTTAACTCATAGTATGTTTTTCAGTAAGGAAGCCATTGAGTGTAGACTTAAATCGCTTATTGTCAATTATTGTTCTGATTGATTCAGGAATTTTATTATAAATGGTGGGTCCCATACTATTGAGACTTATTTTACGAAGGGAGCTTTTGTATGGATGGGTCGTCTTTAATTGCCCCTCACGGCGGCATCCCTTAGGTTGCACCTCGAAGTAGTGAATGTGATTTCGAACAATAAATGAACATATGAAATTTGGAAAACCAAAAACACATTGATGACTGGACCGACAGCGACGTTTCACTAAGGTGTACTACTTTAACTGGATAGATAACAATATTTTTATTCTATATATAGTAACAGTTCTCTTTTAGATGAGAAATATTGTAGAAGTAACGACGTACCTGCGATTATTACTTTTGAAGATACAGCGATATGTCTACGGCGCTATCGCGGGTCGCTCAAAAACGCTCCATATAAAGCACACTGCACTCGCCTAAGTTATATGAGTATTATATATAGTCAAATTCAAATTCAAATTCAAAATCATTTATTCAGTCTGGGCTGTTACAAGCACTTGTGAATGTCGAAAAGCTACGCCATCGGTTCGCAAATCTACGGCGGGAGACCTTGTACTGAGAAGAACCGGCAAGAAACTCAGCAAGGGCTGTTTTTTTTCCCTGTATTAAATAGATACAGAGTCGTCAATTTGGAAAATGACTTCAATATTGATAATTCATGAAGTCACTTTCCATTACATAGTATAATTAATAAAAAAATATTTAGAAAACATGCCTATATTAGGAATGCCGTGTCATACAGTTTTAAAAGAATATATTAAAGTTAAATTAAAATTATAATAAATACGAGTAGTACCCAGTATAGCAAAGAGCAGACTCATCTCCGCTGGCAGCACCCGTTCACGAGCATGACGCATGAACCAGCCATCGCTTCGCTCAACCATGTGTTAGGGAACGTAACGACCCGCCTCACACGACACTGCCGAAGAGATTTTAATGAGAGTATGACTACCCTTAAGCCACAGAAGGATACAAATTACCAAAAACAGGCACCCGTGTAAATTAGCACAACTAAAAAGAAAAAAAAATCAACCGCAGGACACGCGCATACAATCATTTAAAAACTAGCAATAATGTATTATACAAGTAACAAAAGGTTATTATAATAGGTACAGTTAAATATACATGTTATTATGTTACACAGTTACCTAAGAATTTATTAACAATTTGTTTATTTCAACGAGCGAGGGTTTTTTAGTCCCAGACACTTCGATCATCCAAGTAATCCTGGACTCGATAATATCCTTTGCTCATCAAAGTTTTTTTTACTCGAGTTTTAAGTTTATTAAAAGGTAGATTAACAATACTGTGTGGTAACTTGTTATAAAAAGTTATACATTCCCCAAGAATGAGTTTTGTGTTTTACGTAATCTAAAATTTGGAACAGCAAGCTTATTTTTATTTCTTGTATTTAATTTATGAACATCGCTATTCTTAATGAAATTATTGTAATATTTGTGTACATAGATTATATTTTCATAGATGTACTGCCCCGCCAATGTTAAAATGTTAATTTCTTTAAACTTATCCCTAAGGGAATCCCTTGGTCTTAAATTATATATAGCTCTAATTGCTCTTTTCTGTAGTATAAAAATACTTTCAATGGTGGCAGCTGATCCCCATAACAAAATGCCATAAGACATTACACTATGAAAATAACTAAAGTAAACTAACCTTGCTGTTTCAACATCAGCTAGAAGCCTTATTTTTTTAACAGCATACGCAGCTGAGCTAAGTCTGCTTGACAGAGCATCAACGAGCATCAATAGTATGAGCGTTCAAACAAAATTGTCAATAACTTTGTTATTTCTATATTAAATAATGTTACATATAATATAAGGAAGTTAGAAAGGTATGCGTTTCATTAGAATCTTGTAAAAATAATGGTACATTTTTTAGAAATCTAAAAGCAATGTTAATACAAAATCAAAGTGAAATTTCTATATTGACTTACGTTCATGAGATAGAAATTGCTCAACTTTGATAATTATATAATAAAAATGGGCATATTCAGTTGTAGTCATCTAACCTATTGTAATATAAAATATATAGTGAAAATTACGTTGACGTGTTATATTTTTCTGTTCTATTGTTGGATTATCGGTCTATTGAGGTTTTGGATCAGCCATTAACGTTCGAACAATCGTTCAAAAAGCTTTAATAAATACGCTGATTCATTCCAATAAAATTATTTTAATAACAGCAAAAGCTCCAGGGAATTCCTTTCAGAAATAAATAATGGCGGAATTGTACGTCAATATTAAAAAAGGAAAATTAATCTAGTGATCAGTTACAAAACCTGCTAAATCATTAAGGAGTATTAAGATACGGATTGGAAATAATATCTCTGATAATAGACGGTAATAGGTTCGATTCCCGCGGGGTGAGGCGTTCCGGGGGTCCTTCAATACGGCCAAAGATTAAAAAATATTACGAAAGAGACACTTTCAGAATATTATTAACCTCTGCATTAAGTCTATAACATTGTAATAAGGTTAGTAAAGATTCGTTATGTTAAGTTGAAAGGTGATAGTCAAAATTTGTATGGAAGGTGGGCCTGAGTAATGTGCAGCGACGAAACTTTACCAGAGAAGAGTATAAATTATTGTAGATCATTTGGATAAAGATTAGATTTTAAATATCTCCCGTTTTTTTGTAATTAATAATTTAAATAATTTAATACTAGGAAGTTGATGGAATCTTTTTTTTTAAGTTAATGGCTTTGGGTAATGTTTTTAATCGAGTACTTTTTATGGTTTCGGCCAATAATCAGCTCAACGCCCCAGCTCTTGCTGCCTTTATTCGTCTCATATTGATTTGTAAATGGTTTAAAATTATATGGCATGAACGAATGCATTTTAATATAATTAAATTGCACAAGACATGCTGTCAAAGTCGCATTGACAGCGGACGAGTGTCATCATTGGTCACAGACTATACATTCAGGGTGGTCAGTAACACAACATGTCTAGAACTTCATGAATTTATAATTACTAAATTACATTTCTTTTGTTAACTATATAACCATTTTTCAATAAAATTTAAATAAATTATCATTTTATATACTTAATTAAAACATTTTAACCACGTTTTGGGATGTGTTTACTTGAATATCTAGGTATTTTCAACATCAATTACAGAAAAACGGGGGATTTAAAAATATATAATAAATTGTAAATTGATGAACATAAAATTATAACCTGTCGATTGATATATCTTACGTCTCTGCACATGATTGAGGCCCACTTTTTGTCCATGTCCTTTGCTTGCATTAAGGCATTTGTCAGTAATGCCAACATAACGTTTCAATCAAATCAAAATGGCGCATTGATGATTGAAAGAGGCTAATTATCTGACAGGTCAACTTATAGATGATAACAGATATCTTAGATGTCTGTCTTCAGGATAAATTTCAAGACTATCGAGTCTTTCTAACTCTATCTATTAAATAGAATTATTTGTTTATTAATTATGGGGCCTGTATCACCCACCATAATCCAAAATTAATTAATGAAATTGAACATCAAACATAGAATCTTATTTGTATATTGTTAAAATGACATTTAATGTCATACAAAAAGTTAATAGCTTTCAAGTATTCATTGTGGTTAATCAGAAACCAGTTGATCAGGATGAACATCTCAGCATAAAATAAGTAAGTAAATACTAGAAGAATAAAGAAGTAAGAAACTAACTCATCCAAGCCATAACTATGCAAGCCGCTGGCTTGAACAAGCACTAGTTTGTTTGAATAGAAACCTTTTCATGTAGATGGGGTTAGGATTATCGTTTAGCACGTCGTCGGTTGGAGCAGCGACAAAAGTTCGTCGACGAAACTGCATCTGTTTGAGTACAATAAAACTTGCTGATTCCATTAACTGAAATCAAAAATAAAAAAGTAAATTTATTTGAAATTATGTGTCTAATTATTTATTTATTTATTGATAAGGCATACCAACAGCGATGCATATTAGACAATTTACAAAAACACTGACAATGCTATTTCTAGTATGCTCGCCTATTACAGGTCACACAGCTCTCATCGTACATTAGTGTGGTCATCATCTTACATTTATACAAATAACATTACAATACTAAATAAAATATAGTAAAAACAAAATTAAGATTAAATAAAATAAATTACAATTTAAATTAAGAATAAAGTTAAGCTTTGACTGATTTTGTGCTATCTGGTTGAAAATATCCCATTAATTTATTTTTAAATGCTTTGGCCGAGTCGTGGAAAATATCTATGTCTGAAATTTTGGTTCTTATCTCGTTATATGCCTTACAAATTCTTGAGATTGGGTGATGCAGGCCCAGGTTTGTCCTATGGGGAAGAACATGGAACAATTTGCGTATTTGGTAGCGGGGATATCTGTAAGGGACAGTTAACTTTAATTTATTATGCAAATGCATGCAATTAATTTTATTATTTAAAATTTTATGCAGAAACATGAGATCAGAAATCAAACGTCGGTTACGTAAGGATATCATTTTAAAGAACTTAAGACGATGATTATATGGATGCCTATAAGATATACCAGGAGTGGAAAACGCAAGATGCCTAGTAAAAGCTCTTTGAATGGACTCAATTCTCTGAGATGGCGTAATGTAGGTAGGATTCCAAACAACGCTAGCAAATTCTAGGTGACTACGCACGAGAGTATTGAAGAGTATTTTTTTTGTTCTTATATTACGAAATTCTTTTGAGTTTCGTTTTAGGAATCCCAACATGCGAGCCGCACCCCTCAAGACTTTATCAATATGAGCATTCATTTTTAACTTACAATCCAGGGTAACACCTAAGTCTTTTATCTCTTCGACTTTCGGAATATTAACATTGCCTAGTGAATAATTACAATTTAAGTATTCTTATTTACTGCAACTTTCGACAGAGTCGCCAAAATGGCCACGAGTAGACTAACTTAATTTATAATGCGTTCAAATCAAGAGACTTGAATATGTTATAACAAACATTTGCGCCGGATAAAACATTAACTTGACCACATTTTCGTCAACTAAAACCACAAAAACTTTTTCATATTTGATGCACCATAGATTAGGCAGATAACTATAAATTGTAGATAGTAACCGTTCTGTTTGTACTCTTCCGTTCTGTTTGACAGCTTAAGCCGCAGACCGCGAGCACAAAGATCTCGCATCGGGGGTCGCGTAAGCTCATGTCATGAAATTGATATAAAAATCTGTTACAATCGATTGTTGCTAAGCTTCCGCAGTCGGCGGCGCGGAAAGCGGGGGATTTGTAGTGCTTTGTTTTGTCGTAGACGTGAAGATATATCTGTTTTAAGCGTATACGCTATCTGTAATGTTAAATAATACGCTATCTGTAATCAATACATAGTATAAAACAAAGTCGCTTTCGCTGTATGTCCGTATGTATGCTTAGATCTTTAAAACTGCTCAACGGATTTTGACGCGGTTTTTTTAAATAGATAGAGTGATTCTTAAGGAAGGTTTGTATGTATAATAAATGCATAATATAGTAGAGAAACACTGATAAATTTAAAGGTTTCTAATGTGATGTCGTAAATAAGCACGTTTTTTTGCGCTTATATTGCAAACGCTGGCTGAACCCTACGAGATAGACCAACATAATGTACTACAGTATTGTACAACTTACAAAAATCCACAAAAAAGTCCGCGATGGTATATGTCTATCTCTTAGGGATAACCCACCATAACCATTTTTTCACTGCACCCGTGCGAAGCCGGGCGGGTCGCTAGTGTTAAATAAAATAAGTTGGTATTTTATTTTATAAGATATCGTACATACTACAGTACATCGCACATATCACAAATAATTACGCAATACTATATACTACAATACACGCACAAAATATATATTAAAACTAAACATATACATAATAAATGATAATATCTTAATACACGCAAACTATACAAATAAAAATGCGAAACACAAATGATATAAAAACGGTTGATGAATTAAAAATATTTTTATGCTTTAATCTATACTTTTTTTTTGTTACCCTGAGAAAAATGCATTAAGTTGCATACCCCGGCTGTGGCGAGCCGGCGGTTATGTGGAGCTCTTCTCCCCAGAAGGCGGAGGCGTACTAACTAAAAACTTCAGGGATGGCCTTCCTCAGGTATGTAGGAAGCCCCTGGGAACGCCAAGCTACTTCCGGGAACCCCCAGCCTCCGCTCCCCTGCCTAGAAGGGGGAGGCCTACTAACTAAAAACCTCAGGGATGGCCTTCCTCAGGTATGTAGGAAGCCCCTGGGAACGCCAAGCTACTTCCGGGAACCCCCAGCCTCCGCTCCCCCGCCGATACAGGGGAACCCTCCTCGGGGAGGCTACAATACCTCCCCCGATCTCCACCGGTGTGTGGTCCCTCCCGATGCTTTAATCTATACTAATATGATAAAGAGGAAATGTTGTATGTATGTAAGGAATAAACTGAACATATTTCAAAAATTCTTTTAATATTGGAATACTACATTATTTTTAGGGTTCCGTAACCGTAAATGGGAAAAAACGGAACCCTTATGGATTCGTCATTCGTCCGTCCGTATGTCTCAGCCACTTTTTTTCGTAACTAGGGGTATAAGAGCTACACTGTAGCAACTTGGTAAGTAGATGTATTTGGTGAACCGCATTAAGATTTTCATACAAAAAAAAAACAATAAATTTTTGGGGTTCCCCATACTTAGACCTGAAACTCGACATTTTTTTTTCATCAAACGTATGGGGTATTTATGGATAGGTCTTCAAACATGATATTGAGGTTTCTAATGTAATTTTTTTCTAAACTGAATAGTTTGCGCGAGAGACGCTTCCAAAATGAATTAAATGTGTGTCTCCTCCCCCCGTAACTTCTATAATAAGGATTAGTTTTTCTTAATACGTTATAAATCGTAAGCCGTATTTTACCTTTCATTCAATCAACTAATATAATAAAGAATATAGAAAATCATTTATTTAAATGTATAGTGGTAAAAAACCTGCGTACATCTGCGAAGCGATTCAAAGGTGTATACGTAGTCAACCAACCCGCACTGGCCCAGCGTGGTTGACTAAGGGCTAATCGCCCTAACGTAGTTAGGGTAGGCTGGAGCCCCTCGGTGGGGACGTATATGAGCTGTGATGATGATGAAATATGAAACCCTACGTGCGCGAGTCCGTCGCACTTGGCCGGTTTTTACTTTTAATATAAACTAAAATATATCTTTCCTATGGGAAAATTTTGATAACTACTGGATTAATTTGAAAAATTCTATCACCATTAGAAAGCATCATTATCCCTGATTAACATATGCTATAATAGTACATTATGGTACAAGTGTGTAGACTAATAAATTTCGGAATAGCGGGAAAAATTTATTAGTTTGCCTATGCGCGCGCATCGGCTATGAAAAATGAGGTTTCTTTTTTTGGGCTTTTCGCGGATAGCTTTTTAGCGCAAATGTAAGCGTAACTCAACCAATAATATTAAAAAAAAAACTATTACTCACTCGTGAATAATAGTAATGAAAAAGTCACAGTTTGATTATAGGTAACTTTAGCTAGTCAATATATATATGATAATTTAGTTTTTGTATATAGAAACTATAATAAATTCAATAAAAACAGTGATCTACATAATGTGAATACTAGAAACAAAAATAAACTTGCCGTTCCAATGTTCAGACTCCATAAAACTAGCTGTTCGTTCTTGGGGAAATGTATATCTATGTTTAACAAGCTTCCGCAAAGTGTCATTGATTTACCTTTATATAAATTTAAAATCCATATCAAAAATACACTCATGAGTAAAGGTTATTATAAAGTAAGTGACTATCTAAATGATCACAGTATTTGGGAATAGGGACACTATTCATAGAGCCATGTTTGGTAACATTATTTATAATATTGTATTATTTTATATGTGTATGTAAACATACATACGACTGTAATCGTATTAGGTATGATTGTATCTTATACTATATTGTATTTTTATATTATATTATTATAATTATTAACATTGAAAAGAGGAGATAAAAAATAGACCTTCAGAGTTTCTTGCCTGTTCTTCTCGAGAAGGCTCTCCCAATTTCCGAACAGGTGTCGAGTCAATATATTTTTTTCTTTTTTTTCCTTATTCGTACGTTCGGACAAGGTTTTTTTTTTTTTTTTTTATTTTTAAGTTTTTTTTGTTTTGTTTGTTGACGTCAATAAGTGCCTGTAAAGGTCTATGTTGAATAAATATTATTTTGATTTTGATTTTGATTTTGATTTTGATTTTGATTTTGATTTTGATTTTGATTTTGATTTTGGTGTCATTATGTGCCTAATTGCCATGGGATTAGAGCCACTTTATGAGGAAGTGTGTTGAAATATATATTTCACCACGGGCAAATATTCGTGCTCGAGATGAGTCGCTAGTGAATAATAAAAAATAAAACTTACTTTGATTGGAAAATGTCCCTGAGATTAACTTAGGGACATTTGGCACCGAACACTCGCTATTTTTTTCCCTCGGGAGAGGAGTGATTGAAAATCCTTATGGATATGACAATCCTTACGAACCCCAACCAAGTGCCACGACGATTATGTCGAATTCCAATCAGATCTTATAAAAATGTACAAATTCATACCTTTCATTATTTACAACATATCAATACTCATACAACTGTAGCATAAATCGTATAGCGATATCATAACGCATTTACATTTATATATTTCTACCAAGAGATATGTTAACAAGTGACTCCCGTTCCTGACTGTAAAACAAACAAGTACAAATCTGTACTGCAACACTAAATCAAACGAAAGAAACCAACAAATAAATTTCATTGTTGCAATTCCAAATCGATTCGTTCCCCGTCCGCTCTAATAATTCATTTATCATTGCAAATGTTATAGTTTTATAGTGTTCCGGGTGCCGTAATGTTATTTACGGCCAATTATTAACAGGTGTTGCGGGAATGTGGCTACCGACAAGCGGTCTTAAATTGCAACGGCAACTGGACAATTTATTGGTACATATTGGCGGTGAAATCCAAGTCTGCGCAGTCCTTTTAGATTCGTGGATACTTCCAATTATATACTTTGATGATTTTTTTTTTTTGTTCCCCTGAGGAAAATGCATTAAATTGCATACCCCGGCTGTGGCGAGCCGGCGGTTATGTGGGGCTCTCCTCCCCAGAAGGGGGAGGCCTACCCACTAAAAACCTCAGGGATGGCCTTCCTCAGGCATGTAGGGAGCCCCCGGGAACATCAAGCCACTTCCGGGAACCCCCAGCCTCCGCTCCCCTCGCTCCCCTGCCTAGAGGGGAGCCCTTCTCGGGGAGGCTACTACCTCCCCCGGTCTCCTCCACCGACGACGCCCCCCGGCCACGGAAGGGGCGTGGTCCATCCCGGGTCGCCGCAGCAGTCGCGACTTCCTCGCGCCCGCCGGCGACCCGCGGCGGCGCCGCAGTTGTGCTACCGAGCCCGGCGCCGCCGCCGCGCCGCCTCCTTTTTGAGCATCACTGCTTCACAGAAGGAGGCCACAGCCCTCCAACCTCCCTCGTCCGCCAGCATTGCCGCAATCAATGCCGGCGGAGATAGATCTCGCCCGATCTCTGCGACCAAGACTCGGCGCTCGGAGGCCCACGCGGGGCACTCCGCCAGCGTGTGCTGGGCCGAATCGAGGTCGGATGCGCAGTGGTGACAATGTGTCGATCCCTCCCGTCCTATTCGACACAGATACTCACCGAAGCAGCCGTGCCCGGTGAGTATCTGAGTCAATCGGTAGGTGACCTCCTCCTCCCGGTGGAGCCAAGCTTCGAGGTGCGGGAGTACGGCACCGACGGCCCGCACGGGCATCAACCCTGGCCTGTCGTCGTTCGCCATCGCCACCTACACCTCGCTACTTGGTTCCCCCTCCAGCGGTCACCCATCACCTTTGGCTGCAACCCACCAGGAAAGTCCGGGAATCACGAAAGCAACCTGTCAGTCGGGCCTAAATTACTTACGACCCATTTAATTGAAATTTAAAAAAATAATAAATACATTTCTTCGTGTACGCTGGAGTTGGCTTATTAATTTAACCACCCGCGACAATGAAAGATTGGATGTTGACTAAAATATTGGCGGTAAAAGTATCCTATTAAATAATTTTTGAGAACATACATTGTTCTTCTGATTTTGTTACGCAATCAATTAATATTTCATTATCAATGAAACCCACAACTTATTTATGAAAACGACCAAAACGTTGTGTTTTCTTTAAAATACATGCAATATTAAGGGAAGTTTCTCAAAACGCTCCACTTTTTCAAAGACCGCCATATTTGTTAACTCTTGCAGTGAAGTACACGCGGCCATTTTTCGTCTGGGATTGCGGTGTATCGTAACAAATTGCTGGCGATGTATCGCTGGCCGCGTGTAGACTGACCAATCCTCGAGGAGATTGCGGAATATACCATGGTCGTTACAAACCATTTCTTTTGTTTCATAAATAAATAAAAAAGATATTCTTATGCGTCATGGCAGTTTTTGGATGACCTTCACGTGTCTTATAACTGAGGCTAGACTGCCCCCGTTGAAATTTCAAATACGTTCTATAGTCCTAAGACATGATGCTGCATCACTAACTACAGGAGTGATCTTCTCAAATCACTGACGCCGCAATAATCCTTTTTGAAAGTTGTAGGAAATTACCGCACTAAAATTTTTCCTTAGACATTTCAATTTTAACAACCGACTTGTCACCGGTGATATTCATTCGATCTGAAAACATTATTTTGTTTTCGAATTCTAAATTCAAAAATATGAAAAAGCAATATGTTTTTTTTTATAATTTGGGAGGTTGGCAAACGACACAAATTTAAAGGTAGAATTCGTTTTACCGAAACCGAAACCGGATATTAGCTTTATTATATATTGTCACGATAGGGTCGGACAATTCTTTGTTCATGGTGTAAGTTGCTGTATGTTGTTCAGAATATATCTCTCCATCGTTTATGGTTGATTATTTTCCTGTTCTTAGTTTTCATGTAGATGTTTCTGCATGTTCTTGTATCCCAAGTGCATTCGTGACAAAGCAATATTTGTTTGCCTAAATGAAGTACAAATATATTATATAATCGAAGCAATTAGTTCATCAGAATCTAGCACGTATAATGTATGTGTTTAACGTCAAATAAATTATCAAATAAATCAATAAGCATATGGCATTACTAAATTGGGTGTAATAATTACAATTATAAAACAATGTCAAAGTAATGTAATACAGTAGAACCTCTATAAGTCGAACATCAAGGGAGACGCCAAAAAATTCGAGTTACAGAGTTTTCAACTTATGAAGGATTTCGACTTAGGCGGATTTTGATTCGACATAAAGAGTTTGAGGTTTATTCTTATAAATTTTGAGTTAGAGAGGTAAAATAAATAAAAATTCAACTTGCAGAGGTGAGAAACATATTTTTGATGGAAACCCATGGAGCGCATATACTATTCACGTCTTCTATGTCACCTAAATCATTAGTATCGGTTTTCTGAGCTACTGAATCGATAATTTCATCATCAGATAATGTCCCAGCAGTCATAACTGCATCATCGCACGAAACAAAGTCCTCAAAGGATATTCCTGATTCAGATACCACTGCGTTCCATTCTGCAGGAGGTGAAATAGAAATATCTTCAGTTTCAGCTACTACTGTTGAGGACGATGAAAAGCAGTGTACATAACAGTTTTTTATTGTAGTCGCAGTAACATTTCGCCAAGCTTTATCAGCCATTCTCATGGCTTGCAATACATCTATAGTAGAATTCTGTTTTTCTTCCATATTATCCAGCATGTTCCTGACAACTTATTTTCGATACAATGACTTGAAGTTTTTGATGATGCCTTGGTCCATAGGCTGTAATTTTGATGTGATATTGGCAGGCAGGTTATGTATTTTACCAGCTTTCATTTGTGGAATTTCATTATGAGCTGTACAATTATCAAGGGACAACAAGATTTTTCTTTTTTCTTTGGCCATTTTCTCATCAATGCTTATAAGCCAGTTTTTGAAAATTGCAGAAGTCATTCGCTTCATATTGCAGTGGTAGTGATTTACATCTTGAAAAACAACGATTTTTTAGATGTGCCGATGACTAATGGTAAGAGTTTTTCTGTACCCGACATGTTTGCTCCTAGCAGGATAGTCAAACGTTCCTTGCTATGCTTCCCACCATGGCATTTATCATTTTTAAAAGTTAGAGTCTTATCAGGAAGACATTTAAAAAACAGGCCTGTTTCGTCAGCATTGAATATATTGTCAGGTTCGTAACCATGTAACAAATCTTGCAATTCACTTTTCCATTTGTCACAGGTCTCAATGTTGACACTTGCACTTTCCCCATAAACTTTTTTAAAAACAAGGTCCTGTCTTCTTTTGATTTTTTCTAATCATCCATTACTGGCTCTGAAATTAACGAGTCCCAATGATTTAGAGAATATTCTTTTTCTTGTAACAGTGGTCCACTAATACTGATATTTTGGCTGCGACGCTGCTCAAACTATTTAAGTAAGCACTCCTCCAAGCCCGGGTATTCTGCAATTCGTCGTCTTTTGCAGGACAAACTTTGACCGTTTTGTATTTTTCTCGTGATGTCTGATTCATTTTTTATTATTGTTGAAAGCCAAATTGTTCAGCAACATCGATTCCGTATTTGCGATAGTTTGTTGTTGTAGTTGACCATAAGACACTACCCACAGATTATACAAGTTTTACAGTGCTGCCATCTCATATCTGCGTTTCGTTATTGCAAAAGCTAGTTTTCTATAATCCAGATATTTTCGTTTTATACTCAAATTAACAATGCTGCAGATTTAAAGAAAAAGTCTTAGAAAATAACTAGATAAAAAGAAAGTGGAATCGGATGAAATATATCGATATTATATTCGATACTAAATGATTCGATAATATCGGATTGAAGCGATATATCGCGTACATGAATCGACATTTTTTGAAATATCGATTTATATTGCCCACTCCTACTGTCGCTGACCAAGTCATATCTAATCATTACACAATTTAAAATCAAATGTGCACCTGTGTTCCGCCACGTGGCTCACTGTGCTGCCATCTATTGGATAACGTCACAAATAGAAAAGAGACAGTAGTCAAATCCGCCATCTATTATCACGGTATAACCTCAAGCATGAGAAGTAGTATTAAGGTTTTAACACTTATAAGAACAAAGCAGTAACATTACAAACAACATATACGAGCAAAGTGGTCATCATAACGGAATCGCACGATAAAAGACGATGTAAAAGTGAACATATCAAAGGAGAATATCCTATATTTTTCCCAAACACACACACCGCCGTCCGAGGCCTGGTCACCGGCTAGATTTTATCGCTCCTTCGAACCATTAAACCCACCATAATGAAGTTTCCCGGACGGATAATGCACTGGAGCATTACGCAATGATTTACAAGGGTGGCAATAAAAAGAATTTAAGGGATGACCCCACAACCGTAAAAATACCCCCGCGGCTCGCGTTATAAATATTGTGAGTTGGAATGGATCTGTCTAACAAACGGGAAAGCAAGGTTGGTGCTTTTTTCTTGTAATGATTTATTCGCATGATCAGATTTGTCGGTGGTTCATATTAATAGGATTGATAAAAATAATTGACACTGTTTTAATTTAGCCAAAAAATTTAAAAGATTCAAAGAAATTATCAATTTCCGAATTCCATTTAAACTCTAATTTGTTCAAAATTAGGATATGACCTTGGCTTTAGTCAATAGGTGTGGACCATTTATAGCAGAATAATGACTAAGATTTCTTTATATAATGTTAAGTATTCTAAAATTAAACAAACTGAAATCGCTGCTTAAGAAAAGTTCGAAAGGGATAGGGCTATTGAACCACATAGCGCTATCTCTGTCTAACTCCTCAATAGAATTTGAGTTAGAATCTTTTTCTGTTGAGTCTTATCTTGAGACTCACTCTGCTAAGTCTCATCTTGAGTCTTATCGCGTTGAGTCTCATCATCTTGAGTTGCGTTAAGTTGACTTTTCACTCACTCAAGCAGAGATTTTAGTTTCAATCACATTCTGTATATTTTAAGTCTCATTCTGTCAAGTCTTATCTTGAGTCTCATTGAGTTAAGTCTCACTTTAAGTCGAGTTGAGTTGAGTCTCATATTGAGTAAAGTTGAGTCTCATTCTGTTCTAACTACTCAAGCAGATATTTCAGTTTGAGTCACATTCTGTAATGCAGGTCAATAATAACTAGTGAATTATAATTTTTACAATGTCATCACTAGTTAATGAAACGTCGTGTAAGTCGTCCTAAGAAAAGAATAATGATAATGAATAACCAATGATGTCAAAGTTGAGGCTTTCTAATTCGGCCAATAAGTGTAGTTTTATTTAATCGTATAGCAGTAGCGAAGGAGTGAAGACGTCGTTCCTTGCTACGTTTAGCGAACGTAACGCTGTCTCTTTTCGTCCTGTACTTTCTGTATGATTTGTTTCATTCATTGATAATAAATGTGAAAATTGTGAAATGTTCAAATTATTTGTACTTGTAAATGTATGTATGTATGTGCAGTATGTATATGCCTCATTCTATATAATATAACACTGTCTGTCTGTCTGTCACGCTTTCCCGCTTAAACCTCGCAACCGATTTTGATGTTTGGTACAGACAATCTTTAGACCCCGAGACAGAACATAGGCTATTTTTATTTCGAAAAAAAGGATGAAGGGGTTGAAATAGAGGTTGAAAGTTTGTATGGGATTTCTTAATTTTAAAAGATAAATCCTTGAAACATTATATTTAAGCACTTGATAAGAAATCATTAAACATTTGTTCTAGCATTTTGAAATTTTTACCAGTGTGGTGGTGAAATAGGGGTTGAATTGAAGATAAGACCATGAATCTTGGTACCTTAGACATAAGGAACCAGGATTGACAAAAACTAATTTCACGCGGGCGAAGCCGCGGGCGGAAGCTAGTATCTTTATATAATTTCATTTCATTTAGTGACAAATTTAATATTTTTTCATTCGTTTCTTTACTGTGTCTCGTATTATGCGAGTTCGTTGCTAATCTGCTGCATGGCGGTTTTGCCAAATTTTAAATATAGAACGTAAAAAAATGATGTAGCGTTCGCTGGACAAAAGAATCGAAAGAGTTGAAGCCATACGTCCAATAGAAACAAATGTATTTAATAAAAACAATAAGGCTTTAAATTTTCCAATATACTTGCGTAAGTTTAAAAACACCGTGGGTTTAAAGAAGTTTTTAGAGGAATCAACGATTCCTCTAAAAACTTGTGCAAGTCGTGTGAAATGTGTCATACTAAAAGTCGTTAAGGAAAAATTGTACTATTCAAAATTTGAATAATTTAAACTCGGATATCATAAAAAAATTCAAAAAATTTTGTACTATCTAAAATTCTTTAAAAATTCTCTCTGTAACTTATATAATTTGTATTGTTCCTTTGTTTTTAATTACTTCAATATTCTGATCTTAATAAACCACTACTTTTCACTAGTTCCACTACTATATAATATTTTATATTAAATTGTGACCGGTTTCAGAACATCATCGTCAGACAATAAACTTAAATTTATTTCTAAAAGGGCGGGTATATTTACATGATTGTTCTGTCAAGATACCTACAAATATTTAAAAAAATTATTATACATATACCCTCTCAATTGAACAAAAATACCAAACTATGTCACAGTGCAGTCCAATTCTGTATATATATCCAAATGAATAATAGTTTAAATAGTGCATTGTCACAATTGATTCAATATTAAGATTTTATGTGGGCATGTCAAGTTATTAAAAATAAAATTATCAATGTCAAGTTGGTTCAATGTCATAAGTAATTAAATATCAATATTAAGATTAGTAAGTTGTTTATTAAAGATTATTAAATAATAGGTTACAAACAATTATTACATTAATATTCCTGTCCCAAATGAAAATAATTTGATAAGGGTGACGTTGACAAACATGTTTGATCATTTAAAATTCAATTCACTTCAATATTCTTTAAGAAACCCTTGCGCTATTGGTAACGTAAAAACGATAACGTAACGTAGAAACGAACGATACGAACGATAACGTAAAAAACACATTTACTAGTAATCAAATAGTGAAGATCTTTGAGCAATGTTGTATTCTTAAGGACGGGAATACCTATAAAAGTAACGATTATAAAACCATTTCTAGTAATTCTAGGCTAAATAATAATTTTGCGCTTTCAGTAAACAGATTTATTAAACAACGTAGTATAAATATTCGACAGATAAAGAACGTCGACGAAGAAACCCCCAACTCGTGGCAATATTTTCTTTCTTGCGCGTCATAAAAAAGAGGAATGACGCCACAGTTCGTTCGAAGTACGTAATGTTTTATATGGCGAATTTTATTGCGTTCGTTCGGAGGGCTTCGTATAAAATATGATGTCGGCTGTCTGTGAACGCTTAAAGCCGAAATAAGTGACGAATACGTACTAAAAATCATATCATTTCAGCTCTGATATACCTTTTTTTTAATCCCCGACACAAAAAGAGGGGCGTTATAATTAAATAATGATGTTTTATTAATAAACACTGAGTTCAATGACCCAACACATTTCACAACTATATCAATAGGTACTAGCGGGACTTAAACTATATCAATATTGCAGAAGAATGGCCCATTCTTCTTTCTTTTAAATCAGATACCAGCGGGACTCAAACTAGACAAAAGCCTGTATCTCGAGTCCCGCTGGTGCTTACAATTCTATGGTTATACTAAGACCTTCAAAACTTTCCTTTAAATTTCGATAAAATGATAACCTATGCTAACTTCATTAATTAACAATTTTTCAAATTTCACTATGACCTGTATATTTTGCGTATCTATGTGTGTATGTGTTGATTGCTGTGTTGACCTCTTGCTGGGTACTGGCTAGAATTAAGAAGATCAGTGTTTCAAAAGAAATAGTCTTCATAGATAAGAAATCTCCCTTCTGATCTAATTCCTCACACTCTATTTCCCTTTGAAAATAGAGGCGTGGATTATACCGGACTATTATCGTCAAATACCTTGACAAGTCATCATCTCAGGTCATACACGCGCACCGAAGGGCAAAAATCTACCCATATCTTCGAATTTCTTCGCAGATTTATGCAGATTGTGCTGTCACGATGTCCTTCATCGTAAGAGCGTCAAAAACGAAAAACACAAAAGCACTTGGCAGAATCGACCCCGGATTCACCTGATTTTTAAACAAGTACCGAGACCACAGCGCCGCTGACGCTCAACGTATTGACAAGTAATTGACAGTAATACTCGGGCATATTAGAAAAAAAATGAAATAAGAATTTATAATTTAAAATTACTGCAACTCGTAATCAACTAATCGACTACAAAATGTGCAATAGTTTGATTTGGGTTATTGTAGAATATCTGAAATGACCTCAAAACAGGAGTCATATATTTTGATCAAAAGTTACTCTACTTTTTAACAGAAAAAAAGAAAAAATTTAACTTTTGCAGCCAAGATACATATACTAGCGGTGTCTGTTAAAATTTACGTCTGAGATAATATCGAGGAGGTAACAAAACAACGTAACACTTACATCAGCCGCACTTTAGCTGCGCAAATAAACGGCGCAGTTTAAAACTCGTTAGCAATCATCGCGGACTCGAAAATAAAATGCAAACACGAGTAAAAACACCCATATATTCTTATCCTTCGTGAAATACGGCCAGAAATCGCATTAACTCTATAATCGCTCAATTTATCACTTAAAAGCGCCATTTTATCGCCCACGAATTTCGTTTTGAATGCTTTATGTCATCTGACCACAGTATTTCAGCTATTCAGTATGTTATCTTTGCTAGAAGTGACTGTGCATTCTACCTTTACTCGATAAATTTAAGATTTTTTTGTGAGGCACATAATTATGCTGCAGCCGCAGATGGTTATGTTCAGCTTTACCGTGAGAGTGAAATAAACTTAAGTTTCAAGTTGTATTAACCGCAATGACATTATATCATTTGTCCTGTTCTACGCATTTGAATATGAGTGAGACCGCATGCCGAGACGAGTAAGTAGTTTTATTTGCAGTCAAAAAGTTCACAAAATTTTCCGATTTGTTTTTATTTATAAAGTGATTATAAGTGATTTATTGGTAATGTAATTAACAACTAGTACCTTCACATAAATCACCATAAAAATATTGTTTTAATCGAATCTCCACGTGTTATAATTCGCTGATCAGTATGTGTTTTTCTTATAATGATTTATATTTTAAAAGTAAATTTTTACGTAACTTCCCATCTTATTTTTTTAAATTGTTAATAAATATCATAATGTAATAATACATTAATTTAGTATCTAATTTAATTTTATTAAATTTCAATCATATTGTGCAAAGTTTTATAGAATTATTTTCAAGGCTAGTACGTTTATCTCTACTAAAGTTCTAAAAATGAAAGTTTGTAAGTATGGACGGATGTTTGTTAGTTACATTTTCACGTAAAAACTACTAAACGCATTTCAATAAAACTTTACAATAATATATAGCTTATATATGAGAACAACGCATAGGTTACAATTTATAAGGTATATGTGTGAATTGTACAAAATATGATAATAAATGTTCTGCGCAGACGAAGTCACGGGCACCAGCTTATACACAATAAATATTATAAATAATTAAGGTTTTGACAGAACTATCAGTGTTTCACGCTGTGTGGAACACAATTATGTGTCGATACCTATTTGTTACTGAGGCAATAATGGCTGTAATAACTAGTGCTCGGAATAAATAGTTTAATTTTATGTACTTGCGACATCAGTAGTATGGATATGCCTGGGAACTTACTATTTTCAGAGATTGTAAAAATATTATATTGAACTTTCAAAATAGTATTTCATCTTTTAGCTTATTGTTGTAATAATAACTTGTAAACATAAAATTTTATAATAAAAGCGTAAAGAAACGAATAGCAAATGAAAACAGAAAATTGCATTTTATTTGAAATATACTATCCTTCTCTTGCAACTAAAACAGTTTCATAAAGCAGTAATTAATAATAGGATTATTTTTTACTTAAAGCGCACAATAACGCAAAGGAACGCAAAGTATCTGACCGCTTGCGCGTGCGGTGCACGCGGCACGCTTTGTTTATTGCAATAAATATCTGTAATATCTGAACATGATATTTTTCCTTCTACTCACTCCTATAAACAATAAAAAATTAAAGAAAAAAAACCTTTTTAAAAACAATCTTTTATTATTTGTTTATAAAATGAACTAAAAAGTTAAAAATAAAATGAATACAACACAACATCTTCCTCAAGCTATCACAATGTAACACGCTTTTATTTATATGTATGTATATATATCTTATATAATTATGTATGGTGAAAAGTTTTAGTGTTAATAATTTATTTTTAACTTTTTAGTTAATTTTATAAACAAATAATAAAAGCTTGTTTTTAAAAAGGTTTTTTTTCTTTAATTTTATTTTTAGTACCTCTACAGGCTTGCTGAGAACAAGCCCTTTTATTTGATACCCATATTGTAGGAGTGCATTAAAAATAATTGGTCCGCCATATTGGATACGCCGCCATGTTGGATTTAGAATGACGTCACATTATTTTTTTCTAGTTATTCTTGACAAGCCCTTTTATTTGATACCCATATTGTAGGAGTGCATTAAAAATAATTGGTCCGTCATATTGGATACGCCGCCATGTTGGATTTAGAATGACGTCACATTATTTTTCTAGTTATTCTTGGGAAGCCCTTTTATTTGATACCCATATTGTAGGAGTGCATTAAAAATAATTGGTCCGCCATATTGGATACGCCGCCATGTTGGATTTAGAATGACGTCACACAGTTAATCATGCATTGTCATCCGAACTAAACGTGTATACCAAATTTCAGCTCAATCGGAAACCGCAAAGTGGATCCAATTTAAGTTTGTGTCTTGGTTATAGGTAAAGATATGTCTATCTCTAAATACATTTTTGGTGATAATTTGTCTGTGAGGCTATAATAAATAAATATAACTATGTTGAGTTTGTCGATGCTAGTCTGGCACGTGTACAGAAGTCAGCTCCCAATCAAATGGAGCAGAAAAACTTCTACCCCACGGGAAATTGCAACTGGACCTTCTGATCAACACTTGGTGGGCAAAATTTGTCTACAAAGGTAGATTACTGACTCAATTACTAGTCTACTAAACCACGCTAGTTAGACGGGTAGTGTTAACGTTTCACGCTTTTTAAGTGGTATACTGCAGTTGTTAGTTAACTATGGCAAGCTTAAGCGAGATGCAGGGGGCGTACTCTTAAAAACGATATTCGATATAAAATATCGTGGACTTCGTCGTGTCGTAGCCTACTCTCAGTTATTATCGTTTAAAGCATTCCACCGAACGATCGAACGAACGCTATTAATTTTGACATAAGAAAGCCTCAAATGACAACGATGAATTGAATTTGACAGGCGAACATTCGCAAAATTTACGTCAAATGTGCGAAAAGTAATACGACACGGTTTGAGGTGTCGTTGTAATAATCGTAAATTTGACGTTTATTTTGCGAATGTTCGTCTGTCAAATTCAATTCATCGTTGTCATTTGAGGCTTTCTTATGTCAAAATTAATATCATTTGTTTGATCGTCCGTTGAAATGTTTTATGAGACGATATTATCGAACATAGTTTTTAAGAGTACACCTCTTGGCTGGAAACAACTTCGTAAATATTTGTTTGGCTTATTTACTCGTACGAACACTTAAAAGCTGCGTGTAATAGAACAAGTTTTGTTCTCATATCAGCCTCCATGCTCTTATAATTTTTTTCAGTAACTCTACCATGAGTTTGTTATGGTATTCAATGGGTATTAGACGTACAGTGAACTGTACAAGTTATGTTATTCTAATATGAAAAATTACTTACAATTACGTAAAAATTAGTACTATAGGCTACAATAGGGTAGATAACTACAACCGAATCTGGCCGTTTTTATACAAATAATTATCTAATTTGAGCAATTTACATCTCATGAAAGTATGTCAATATAGGAATTTCTGTTAATTTTTTTATTAATATTGTTTTTAGATTACTACAAAATGTGCAATCATATTAATGTAATTCTAATGAAACGAACACGTTTCTATTATTCTCACATCAAATGTAACATTTTTTATATATAAGTTATACCTATATACGCACAAGTAACAAAGTTATTTTGAATTTTCATTATATATCTCGCAGCCAACTGGTTAAAATAGCCGTTCAATCAAACAGCTAGCCCTTTGACTGAACAACGTCATTAAATCACACAGCTATACGTCGATTAGCCGACTTGTCGATAGCAACGTTCAACATTACACTAGACGACGCTTAGCCAACTGGTTAAATGGCAAATTAACTAAGGTGACCATTAGTTTAGTACTTAATATGAGAGAATTGGAAGACTTTTTGTAATTTCTTGGGAGGTTATTCTTGAATTAAGTTTAAAAAGGTAACCGAAAATATGATGAAATAAGTAAAAATGAAAAACGAATTATTAATCATAATATTGTTTAATGCACCAAACAAAAAATTACAAACTCAAAAATTTACGGAGCAAGAATCATTTCATAATCCCGTAATTTCTCCTCGAATATTTGTTTAAATTTTGATTCACTCGTAAGTGACTTCGTAATTTCTGTGTCTTTAATAACACGTGTAACGTATATTTACTACTTAGTTTCCGAAGAATATCTTGAAACAATCACAAACCACGGCTAGTTGACGCCATATTGAAAACAAAACGCACCTAGCGCTGCGGCGGTGAGCGCTGAACTAATTAAATTAGACGGCGGCTTTTGAATCAGCTGTAGTGTTGCACGCTTTGAGCGACTCAAATATTCAATTAATAAGCTAGACTTATAGTTGAATGGCGTTGTTCAGTCAAAGGGCTAGGTGTTTGTTTGAACGCCTATTTTAACCAGTTGGCTGCGATATATACAAAGCAAAGCCTATTATAATAAATAGCCTATTATAATATACAAATATATTAGCAAAGCCTATTATACGGTTACTGATTATATAAAAGACATGAATGCTTGGACTTAATGTTTCTTAGTTCCACCAGGCATTGCCATGAACCTTTGTAATTATACTTGTACCTATAAGTTGACTTTTGTATGACTTGTACGATATATATTTTTGTAAATGTCGTTGCTTCTGTAAAAGTTATAGAGTTTCTTGCGCCCGTTCTTCTCTATAACTAAAAGAAGTCCGAATGGGTAGTAGGGAAAAAAAAAAATTTGGACTATTCAAAAGAGCATATCTAATTGCCTACTTGAAATAAATATTTTGACTTTGACTTTGACATACAATCATACAAATTTGGCGAGTTTATGATATCACGATTGCAGTGTTTTCAGTATGGAGGGTTTTTGAGTAAACCGCGACAAGCGGCTGCAAACAGGTATACTGTTAGTTCTACAATATTTCTCAGTTAAAAGAGTACTATCTATTATATATATATATAATTGAAAAATATGTCACCTACCCAATTTATAAAAATACGAGCTGGTGCCCGCGGCTTCGTCTGCACAGATGGAAGATTTATTTCGACTTACTTGACACTTATCATCATATTTTATAAAATTTACTAGCTTTCTGCCCGCGGCTTCGCCCACGTGGATTTCGGGATTGGGTCTATAGAGGGTCATAGCTTTTGCCCACGGCTACATATGTGCGGAAGTCGGTTTATGGCGCGAAGGTTTTATCGCGCTTCCCGTGAGACTATCCGTTTTTTCCGAGATAAAAAATACCGCAAAACCTTGCTCAAGAATCATCTATCTATTGATTGAAACCGCATAAAAATCTGTGCAGTAGTTTTTGAGCGAAGCCTTTATTGCACATCCCGGGGGATCTGTCGACTTTTCCGGGATAATAGCCTATTATTTAATCCGAACTTTTATCTTTACGTGTGCAAAATTTCAAAGCAATCAGTAGTTACGGCGTGAAAGCGGAACAAACAAACTTACTTTCCGATTTATATTTGTAAATACTTTGTATAAATACTTTGTAAATAGTAGCCTATATGTTATTTTGATGTATAAGCTATATTATTGTAAAGTTATATTAAAATACATTTGGTAGTTTTTACGTGAAAGAGTAACAAACATACATACATAATTAATTCAAAAATTTTGCGTTATTAATGTTAGTATAGAATATATAGTGCACAGGTTACGACTATAAGGACCGTTTGGGAATTCCGATTATTGTTTTCTAAGTAACAGTAGCCTTTTTTTTTGTTCCCCTGAGGAAAATGCATTAAATTGCATACCCCGGCTGTGGCGAGCCGGCGGTTATGTGGGGCTCTCCTCCCCAGAAGGGGGAGGCCTACCCACTATAAACATCAGGGATGGCCTCCCTCAGGCATGTAGGGAGCCCCCGGGAACATCAAGCCACTTCCGGGAACCCCCAGCCTCCGCTCCCCTGCCCTCCCGAGGGGAGCCCTCCTCGGGGGAGGCTACTACCTCCCCCGGTCTCCTCCAACGACGACGCCCCCCGGCCACGGAAGGGGCGTGGTCCATCCGGGTCGCCGTAGCAGTCGCGACTTCCTCGCGCCCGCCGGCGACCCGCGGCGGCGCCGCAGCTGTGCTACCGAGCCCGGCGCCGCCTTCTTCGAGCGGATCGGCCATCTCCCGACCCCGATCGGCGGCCTCCTTCTGGAGCATCACTGCTTCACAGAAGGAGGCCACAGCCCTCCAACCTCCGTCGTCCGCCAGCATTGCCGCAATCAATGCCGGCGGAGACAGATCTCGCCCGATCTCTGCGACCAAGACTCGGCACTCGGAGGCCCACGCGGGGCACTCCGCCAGCGTGTGCTGGGCCGAGTCGAGGTCGGATGCGCAGTGGTGGCAATGTGTCGATCCCTCCCGTCCTATTCGACACAGATACTAGGGATGTAACGATACAAGTAAATATGAATACTTACTCGATACTTGCCTTCCGATACCAAGTACTTTTTTACTCGATACTTTTATACCAAGTATCGAATAGATATCGGTTAATAGTATTCATATCGGTATATGCATTGTCTACCTTGAATTAAAGTTTTTGAACGCATCCATTTTTCGCTTTAGTCTAACAGGCATACAATTAAAGAAAATGTTATTTTTAGGAAGCATTACAAAAGCAGACTTCTTTTCGAAAATTTTATTAGTCTAACAGGATAGGGTGAAGAGTAAATATATCGGTGGTAGTCTGAAAGAAACCCCTATTTTTTTTTTTGTTCCCCTGAGGAAAATGCATTAAGTTGTTTACCCCGGCTGTGGAGAGCCGGCGGTTATGTGGGGCTCTCCTCCCCAGAAGGGGGAGGCCTACCCACTAAAAACCTCAGGGATGGCCTTCCTCAGGCATATATCGAGCCTCCGGAAATACCAAGCTACTTCCGGGAACCCCCAGCCTCCGCTGGAAGACAAGTCACGTCGACCCGAAATAGAATTGGGAACATGGCAAGAGAAAAAATAATTATTAATATAGAATTTTAACACTATTTATGGATTTAATTATAAATATCCAAAAATTATTCGATACGAGTAAGTATCGATATTTTTTAATTGATACCGAGTAAGTATCGATGCTTGACGACTGATACTGTATTGAGTAAAAGTATCGATACCTCAGCGGTATCGTTTCATCCCTAACAGATACTCACCGAAGCAGCCGTGCCCGGTGAGTATCTGAGTCAATCGGTAGGTGACCTCCTCCTTCCCGTGGAGCCAAGCTTCGAGGTGCGGGAGATCCGTAATTCGAGCTGCGCACGCCAGGCAAGTAACAGTAGCCTACGTTACTCCTTATTATATCAGCTACCTGCCAATAAAAGTCCTGTCAAAAGCGGTCTATCCGTTTCAGAGAATAGTCGAAACAAACAGACATACAGATGACACTCCAATTTTATTTATACTCGTATATCTATAAATGTTTAATCCCAACTAATATTATAAATGCGAAAGTAACTCTGTCTGTCTGTCTGTTACGCTTTCCCGCTTAAACCTCGCAACCGATTTTGATGAAATTTGGTACAGACAATCTTTAGAACCTTAAACAGAACATAGGCTACTTTTTATTTCGAAAAAAAACGGATGAAGGAGTTAAAATAGAGGTTGAAAGTTTGTATGGGATTTCTTAATTTTAAAAGATAAAACATGAAACTTTATATTAAAGCACTTGATAAGAAATCATTAAACATTTGTTTTAGCATTTTTGAAATTTCGACCAGCTAGGGGTGAAATAAGGGTTGAAAGTTAGTATGCAAGTTCGTCAAATATCACGTCATAAGAAACAAAAAATCGTTTGTTCTAGCATTTTGAAATTTTTACCAGTTTGGGGGTGAAATAGGGGTTGAATTGAAGATAAGACCATGAATCTTGGTACCTTAAACATAAGGGACCAGGATTGACAAAAAGTAATTTCACCCGGGCGGAAGCTTGTTAATACATATGTAAAATCAACACATGAAAAATATTCGACTGAATTCGACCACGATTTGATCGATTGTTTGAATTGTCCAAAATGTGACGATAGTAAGTATCAAAATCTACCAGCTGTACAGACGAAGGTACCGATAAAGTTCAACCTTGAAGGCGGAATTTGCAAGACGATCAATCGCATCAATCCTCGATGCATCGCGGGCGCAACGCCTCTTCCATGTCCGCGGGGGCCTCCAATTTATGCGCCCGCCCTAATTGCTACAGCGAACCCACGATTTCAATAATGCGACCCTAAATCTTTAAGGACTTTAAATCTTAATTATCTTGAAAAAGTACGTGGCGCCCTTACAATAGGTCGTTTAAACAAAAAGAATAAGTAGGGTAGATGACGAAAACCATCATGAACGTATGTTAATATAGAAATTTCAGTTTAATTTTTTATTATTATTGTTTTAAGATTTCTAAAAAATGTGCAATTATTTTTTCAATAATTATAATGAAACGAAATTATAATGAAAGAAAGTCTCAGATTGGGGTAGACTTAATTTGGTCCAATTTAACCCCACAAAGACTCAAGTCTGCGCGTTCCACTGCAAAAAAGCTCCCGTTTGTCGTGTCTCCTCGTTTTGAGAGCACTCCCTTAACCGCCTCAGCCAAAATTGGGATTCTTGGTGTCGACATATCGAGCGTAGTTCAGTTCCGTGGTCACTTAGAGGGTAAGGCTAAACTAGCCTCGAAGAAGCTTGGTGTGCTCAATAGATCGAGGCGGTATTTCACACCGGCCCACCGTCTGCAACTTTATAAGGCACAGGTCCGGCCTCATATGGAATACTGTTCTCATCTTTGGGCAGGGGCACCCCAATACCAGCTTCTCCCTCTAGGCCGGATTCAACGGAGAGCGATTCGCATCGTCGACCACCAGGAAATTTCAAGTCGGCTTGACCCTTTGGCATTGCGTAGAGATGTAGCTTCTCTCTGCATACTCTATCGCATTTACTACGGAGAGTGCTCGGAGGAATTGTTTGGACTGATCCCTGCTGCTACTTTCCGACATCGTTCCACACGACAAACCTTCCATCCTCACCATCTCAATACTTGGCAGTCCACCACTGTGCGTTTCTCTAGAAACTTTCTGCCTCGCACAGCTAAACTGTGGAACGAATTGTCGCCTGCAGTGTTTCCGAGCCGTTACGATATCCAAACTTTCAAGGAAAGAGCGTACTCCCATTTAAAAGGCCGGCAACGCGCTTGTGACTCCTCTGGTGTTGCGGGCGTTCATGGGCGGCGGTAATTGCTTACCATCCGGTGATCCGTCTGCTCGTTTGCCCCCTATCACATAAAAAAAAAACGAACACATTTCTAGCATTCTCATATTAAATGTAACATTATTTAATATAGTAAGTGTACCTATAAACGTACAAATAACAAAGAGTATTCTTATTATATACTAGCTGACCCGTGCCCACTTCGTTGGCATAATATTAATAATCCCCGAAGCGAGCACGAACGCGAACCGAATTAAACCCGAAGCCTTCGCGCACCGTCCGCTGCTTTGGCCTTCACACTTATGACGATGAGTTTTACTTGTTTTCATAGATTCATAATTTTTCGTAATATATGACTAATAAATATGACCTAATGATTTGATGAAGTAGTGGAACAGTACAAGAGTTTTATTCAACATGTTCCAGTACCTAGATCGCTCTAATTGAGAACAGACATCGAGGTAGTTTAGTAGGCTTGCTTCCCGCCGGGTGAGTCCCACACACGCCTGTTACTAGTTAGTGTTACTAGTTACGCTAGTTTCCGTCATCGTTCTACGCGACACAATATTCATACTCATCACCTAGACGCTTGGCAATCCACCACAGTGCGTTTTTCCAGGAGTTTTCTGCCATGCTCTACTAAACTGTGGAATGAATGGTCGTCTGCAGTATTTCCGAACCAATGCGATATCGAAACCATCAGTAAAAGAGCATATTCCCATTTAAAAGGCCGGCTACGTCTGTGAGGCCTCTGGTGTTGCGGGTATCTATGGGTTGTCGGTTATCATCGTCGTTTACCATCATGTGATCCGTTTGCTCGTTTGCTGCTGTTACTATGACTTAGCAAATAACACAATTTAGAAGTGACAAGTTTGAGGCTTGGAGATGAACTGACTTGGGTTCGTTTTTTCCTCAGGAGAGGAGGCTGAGAATCCATCATGGATACCAACGCAACAGGCAAGCAGGGATGCGTTGATTATGTCGGACTCCTGGTGAATCGAGGCGGCTCGACCCACCAGACCTACCGACTAAACTCAGCCTAAACCTTTGGTCCTAATGACCCTACTGGCTTATATTGAAGGGAACCGCACCTCATAAGAGGTACGGTTAGCGCTGCCCCATGGAGAGGGCATAAGCGCTAGAAGAGGCGCGGTTCTCCAAAGTGGGACCGGCCTGTGTTGGCTGGGAACCTACTCGTGGCTGAGCAGAAAGCTGCCGAATTAGGGGAGACAAAAGAGGCGACGGCTCAGACGCCGCCGCTTGCAGGTCTAGAAGGTCCTGCGTTAATTGATTGGGGGGGTCGCTTAGGACATGTCGCGGTCTACGTGTCCTCTGCCAATATGGACTGGACTTGGGTTCGAAGCGACAATTGTATATATAGGGTCTGGTTTGGTGGTGGAGGGAACACATTAGTAAATAGATACCATGGACTTAGAAACTAAATATAAGTGTGACAAAAATATAATTAAATGAAATAGTAAATTTGGTAAATAAGAATTAAATAAACTAGTGAGCTATTATCTAATGACATACAATCTAATGAATAAACAAATAAAGTAATGAACAACTATTATCTAACACGGCCCTATCCTTTTTTTTTTTTTTTTTTTTTTTTTTGTTCCCTGAGGAAAATGCATTAAATTGCATACCCCGGCTGTGGCGAGCCGGGGTTATGTGGGGCTCTCCTCCCCAGAAGGGGGAGGCCTACCCACTAAAAACCTCAGGGATGGCCTTCCTCAGGCATGTAGGGAGCCCCCGGGAACACAGCGGCCCACTTCCAGGAACCCCCAGCCTCCGCTCCCCTCTCTAGAGGGCCCTCCTCGGGGGAAGCTACCACCTCCCCCGGTCCCTCCACCGACGACGCCCCCCGGCCACGGAAGGGGCGTGGTCCATCCCGGGTCGCCGTAGCGGTCGCGAATTCCTCGCGCCCGCCGGCGACCCGCGGCGGCGCCGCAGCTGTGCTACCGAGCCCGGCGCCGCCTCCTTCGAGCGGGATCGGCCATCTCCCGACCCCGCTCGGCGGCCTCCTTCTGGAGCATTACTGCTTCACAGAAGGAGGCCACAGCCCTCCAACCTCCCTCGTCCGCCAGCATTGCCGCAATCAATGCCGGCGGAGACAGATCTCGCCGATCTCTGCGACCAAGACTCGGCGCTCGGAGGCCCACGCGGGGCACTCCGCCAGCGTGTGCTGGGCCGAGTCGAGGTCGGATGCGCAGTGGTGACAATGTGTCGATCCCTCCCGTCCTATTCGACACAGATACTCACCGAAGCAGCCGTGCCCGGTGAGTATCTGAGTCAATCGGTAGGTGACCTCCTCCTTCCCGTTGAGCCAAGCTTCGAGGTGCGGGAGTACGGCACCGACGGCCCGCTGGCGCGCGCAGATCCGTAATTCGAGCTGCGCACGCCAGGCCGCCACAATCCGTCGGTGCCACTCCCGCTTAGGCACTTCGTGCGCGGGTTCCAGGGCGCTCCCCCATCGCCCCCCCGGTCGACACGCCGCGACGCATACGTCGCCGCGTACATGTCGGCCAGGATGTCGAATGGGGGGGAGCGTCCCAGAACTGTCGCCGCCTCGTACGAGATTGTACGGTAGCCTCGTACGATCCGTATGGCCATTATCCGCTGCAGGCTCCGTAGCAGAGCTCTGCAGCGGGGGGACCTCGCGCAGTCTTGCGACCACACGGGAGCCCCATACATGGCCACGGATCGCACGACGCCCTCGTACAGGCGGCGGACTCCATCCCTCGGTCCCCCGAGATTGGGCAGCAGGCGATGCAATGCGCCCGCCACCCGTTTGGCTCGGGGGACCAACCGCACGAAATGCTCCTCGAAGCTCCAGCGGCGGTCCAGGGTGAGGCCCAGGTACTTTATGTACGGCCCCACCGGGACCACCGCGTCACCCACCCGGATCCGGCAACTGGGTGGTTCCCGGCGCCTCGGAAGGCCGTGGAACCATAGCGCCTCGGTTTTGTGAGGCGCTATTTGTAAACCCAGCTGGCGGATCGCCCGCACGACACATGCCACCAAGCTCGGCAAGCCTGAGCACCGGCTCGAAGTCGGCCCCAGTCGTCACGACGAGAGTGTCGTCAGCGTAGCAGACGACACTCACGCCGCGAGAAGGCTGGTGCGAAGGACCGCGTCGTATGCGAGGTTCCATAGCAGGGGTCCCAACACCGACCCCTGCGGAACGCCGCATTCGACCCTCCTCGACGTTTCCATCCCGTCCCGTCCCATCACGCCGATCGTCCTGTCGCGCAGATAGTCCCCGACCACGGAACACGGCCCTATCCTATAAAAAAAAAAAAAAAAAAAAAAAAAAAAAAAAAAAAAAAAAAAAGCAGGATGGCCGACCAACATAGCATACAAAAGCATAGTGGTACTTTAAAAAAATATAGCAATACAACAACAAAAAATAGGAAACTCAGACATGAATAATATTGTATCGGGCACCGCCACATAAATATCGGAGTCGTGAGCCTGGTAGCAATATTGTATACACTGATAAATAAGCTGTGCAAACAGCATTTCCTTATTTCAAATGTCATAGGGTTTAAATTGTGGTATTTTAACTGAATTCTGTATTGTTTTGTCCACGGATTTTGCAACCGTGCGGCGAACTTGTGAGGATTTTGTTTTTCGATCTTGATACGAAATGATTAGTTGAATTGTCGTCATATGCTTCATATTAATGGCTTCCTTTGTATAGGGCGTTTTTTATAAGTTTATGAGTTTAATAACATTTAGATTCCTTTTTGCTGTTTGTGTATTTTATGATGGGAAGAACGGGGCTAATATATACCGAAGTATTTTCTACTAATCTGAGTGGGTATTTTTCTTTTAGATATGCTGATGAAAATTTAACTTATCACTTCAAATGCGAGAAGAAATTGTAAGAAGTCATTTAGAAGAAATAGTCAAAATTTATATATATATATATAAAGTGTAACAAATATATATATATATATATATATAGCCTAGCCCAAACTAAGCTCTATAAGGGCTCTGCTATGGGCTCTAGAGTAACGGATAGATATACATATATAAATATTTTTATACAAATATATATCAACAACCATGACTAAGGACAAATGCTCGCATTCATCACACACACACTATGGTAACGGACAGACATACGTATCTTATACACATAAACATAAATTTGGTATAAATATAACAACAATGACTAAGGTACAAATTCATGACGCGAACTTCTGCTCTCACCGGGACTCGAACCCGGGACCTTAGAGATGGCGACACCTTGAAACCGGTGTACTATCCACTCGACTATGGAGGTCGTCAAATGCGATGACAGTCCATACTCTATGTAGAGTCAACTCCGAAAATCATAATGGCATCCTCTTCTATACAAAAATGACGCCGTCATTTTTAGGGTTCCGTAACCGAATAGCAAAAAACGGAACCCTAATGGATTCGTCATGTCAATCCGTCCGTATGTCACAGCCTCTTTTTTCTTTAACTATATAAGCTATACTATGGAAACTTGGTAAGTAGATGTATTCGGTGAACCGCATTAAGATTTCTCTGAAACTCGTTTTTTTTCTTCAAACCCATACGTGTGGGGTATCTATGGATAAGTCTTCAAAAAATATATAAAAGTTTCTTCAAAATTTTTTTAAACTGAATAGTTTGCCCGAAAGACGCTTCTAAAGTGGAAAAAAGTGTGACTCCTGTTCTAAAAAATGATGATCTAAAAATCGGTTGTTTTTAATACGTTATAAATCGTAAACCGCATTTTACCTTTCATTTAATCAACTCCCATATAATGAAGAATATAGAAAATCATTTATTTAAATGTATAGTGGTACGGAACCTAATGTGCGCGAGTCCGACTCGCACTTGGCCGGTTTTTTATGGGAAAGGTTTAGAGCCATGTAAAATTTGTGCTAACTGATATTGCGGCACAGCAAATTTATCATTCTAGGTCGACGGAATATACTCTGCAGGTTTTGATGCTTTTGCGGCTGTCAAAGTAAGAGGCATTATGAATAATTTCATAATTCTATGTCAACAGGAAATACCGTACAGGTTTTGGTATCCTTGCTAATATCAAAAAATTACTAAAAATATTGTTATACTAGCTACTCCCGTAACTTCGTCTTCATGATTAGTATACATTAGAATATTTTTTTTTATTCCATACGGTGGCAGACGAGCAAATGGCCCACCTGATGGTAAGTGGTAACCATCGCTCATGGATATCTGCAGTGCCAGGGAGCACAGCTGAGCCGCTGCCTACCTGGAGAGAAATTTTCTTTTTAAGCCTCGTTTGAAGTTAGACATATCGTAGCGCTCAGGAAACATCGCAGCTGGGAGCTCATTCCAGAGTTTGCATGTACGCGGAAGGAATGAACGCTGAAACCGAATTGTACTAGACAAGATCGGTTCCAGGTGATATGGATGAACTCTACTGCGGTGGCGGGTGGTGCGATAGTAAAAAGGTGACGAAGGCACCCACCATTGCAAATAGTTCCTCAGAGCACTCTCCGTTAAAGAACCTATAAAGAACACACAGAGAGCCAAAGTCTCTCCGCTGCTCCAAGGTCTCTGTTGAGGCCGTTATATTGGGATCACCGATGATACGGAAAGCACGCCTTTGCAGGGAGTCAAAAGGGTCGAGTTGATATTTGGGGGCTCCAGCCCAGAGGTGTGAGCAGTACTCCATATGCGGCCGTATTTGAGCTTTATAAAGCATCAGACGCTGACTGGGCGTGAAGTACCGCTTCGCTCTGTTGATATCAAATAGCTTATATTAGCATGGCGTTTATCTTTATAAATTGTTGCTTTTGTGTTATTGTGATGTAAAAGCTATATTATTGTAAGGTTTTATTAAACTCTATTTAGTAGTTTTTACGTAAATCAGTAACAAATATCTATCAATACAAACTTTCACGTTTAAGATGTTAGTAGGATGCAACTACAATACTATAGTATGATACAGTGTTACTGGGCAGGAGTAAAACTCATTTGAAGTCTCGAACTGAACTGATTTATTCTTTTTTTTTTTCCTCAGGAGAGGAGGCTGAGAATCTTCATGGATACCAACGCAACAGGCAAGCAGGGATGCGGTGATTATGTCGGACTCCTGGTGCTGTCGAGGCGGCTCGACCACACAGACCTACCGACTAAACTCAGCCTAGCCTTGGCCCTAATGGCCCTACGGCTTGAATGGAGTGGTTGGCGCACCCTCAGGAGAGGGCACGTCAGCGCTGCCCTCCGAAGAGGACATATGCGCGAAAGAAGGCTCGTTACGCCAAAGTGGGTCCGACCTTGAAATGATGGGGCCTACTCGTACATATGCAGCAAGCTGCGAAGTATGGACTAACTAAGGGATGGCGGCGCAGATGCCGCCTCTCGCAAGGCTTGAAGAGCCAGCGTCAATGAGTCGGGAGGGTCAGAAATGACGTGCCTGGGTCGACGATATTCAGTATTACGCGGATTGACTGGGATTTATTCTTTACAAATGGTTATCTTATATACTAATTGTATTTCGGTGAGGAGGGATACATTATTAAATGACAGTGACTTAAAGTAAATACAAATAAATGGCTATCGCTAAGGATTATCACTAAGAATGGTTAAACAACAATAATTAATGTAATAATTAATATAAAGACATTAGTTAATAAGTTTGAGTTAATATACAAATAAATGACTATCTCTAAGAGTAGTTATGATGAGAGTAAACAGTTATTGGGTGAACGAGTACAAAGATTGTGGTAACAATAAATAAATAAAGCTTTATTTCATTCCACACAAGAATTATGGTTGAACCTATTTATATACTTAACAGTTTTTACTTAGTGTCTACTTATTATTATTATTATTATACAAAATACTAAAAAATAATAAAAATTGTTATTTAATCTATATTTACAGTTTACTGTGTGGACCCCCTTCGGGTAAAAGCCTCCTCCAAGGCGTGCCAGATATCCTTATTTTTGGCCTTAGATATCCAATTTCTACCGGCTATCCTTACTATTTCATCTACCCAGCGGGCACAAGGTCGGCCTCTGCCTCTTGTACCTCCTGGGCCTGACCATTTAACCACTCGTGCAGTCCACCTGTCATCTCTGTACCTGGCTACATGCCCTGCCCACTTCCATCTTCTAGCTAGCGAATAAGTTAACGCATCAACTACCTTGGTTTTATTACTAATGTCTATGTTTCTAACTCTATTTTTTAGTTTAATACCCAAGCAACTTCGCTCCATTCTTCTTTGAGTGGTCTGTATTTTGTTGCTAGCTTTGTTATCAAATATCCAAGTTTGGCAGCCGTAAGTTAGACAAGGCAATATTTCCGAATCCATTACTATTTATTTTGTTGATAGTGGGAGTTGAGATGTGAAAATTTCTTTGTGGCACCAGTATTTTTTCCAGGTGATTGCTATTCTTCTATCTACTGTGGTAACAATAGCAAAGGGAAATGAATAACAAAGGGAAGTAGGCATATGTAACAACAGTATACTACAGTATGTATACATAGTATATATATGAGTCTAGGAGGTAGACTCTGTACCAGGGTCGTCTGCATGGGTACCTCCGTCTTACCTATTTCCGCCGCCAAACAGCAGGGTTCGCTTTGCTGTGTTCCGGCGTGAAGGGTAAGATAGGCAGTGAAATTACTGGGTACTGTGACTTTACATCTTATGTCACAAGTTGGCAACGTACACTGTGGTTCTTATGAGGTTTGCAGATTTGCTGCGAATCTCGTGGGAACCACATGTACTATAGGCGACTGTTACCACTTACCATCAGGTAGGCAGCCTGCTTGTTTGTCAACTTTAAGCAATAAAAAAAAAAAAAAAATACTACAGTATGTATACATACAAAGATTACAAAGATACTTTGTGAGGCTTATGGCCGTTTTCACCAACCTTGTCTTAGCTTAGGCGACTCCTAAGAGACATGCTGTCTCACTCTTTTCAGTTAATACAAAAAGTGACAGCATGTCATTTAGGAGTCCCCTAAGCTAAGACAAGGTTGGTGAAAACGGCCATTACTCAGGCAGATCCGAAGGTGGCTTTGACGTTCTTCCCTTACACTTCCTATTTCCTCGACTATCGCAAAATATGCCCAATTCATCAATGTCAGAGACAGACAAAGGAACAAAAACCGCATGAGCAATGCATTGAAGCTTATCGCAAAGCTGTCAAGGTAAGTACTTTTGTTACATTAGGACAGGAACTCAAACTCGTGTAGTATCTCTCTTTAAAGTTTTTCGAAACATTAGGTCAATTTGGATGGCCGGGGGGTGACGTCGTAGGAGGTTGGAGGTGAGGAGGCGGCAAGATTACTCCTCCCCGAGAAGGGCTCCCCTAGCGCACCCAAGTGAGGAAAGGACGGGGGTCCTCAGATGCGACACTCGATCCTGAGGGCCCCCTACAACGCCTGAGGATGGCCATCGGTGAGGTTTTTAGTGGGTAGGCCTCCCCCTTCTGGGGAGGAGAGCCCCACATAACCACCGGCTCTCCGCAGCCGGGGTATGCAATTCAATGCATTTTCCTCAGCGGAACAAATAAAAAAAAAGGTCACTTTACCTATCTATCGTTTCATAATAAAGTGTTAACAAATAAATTATTAAGAGTTCATATTCCGAGTGTAATATTTCACAAATATTCCTTAACATAACATTCAAATTTGTTCATACTCAAATACTTAATATAACGTTACAATCTACGCATACTTAAATATATCCACATACTTGTAATTTCTCATTAATCATTTATATTATAAAATCTGTCTCTCTAAACTTTTGTACCATCTTATTGTAGGTATCCTGTAAGTGTTTCTCGAAAAGTACCTTCAATAATCGTTTGTTTATTAATTACCAACTTAATAACGTCACATCTACAATCTTATATAGATAGTATGAACAGTAAATAGCGTGGACAATAAATAATCCCATACGATAAATCACGCACAGCATCGCGACCCCAAATATCTGAGGTTAACCGACGCGATAACTATAATTTACGTTGGCTCCACGCCGACGATCGGACGAAAGGATACGCAATGGGTTACTTGCAGTTCTATATTTATTGACTTATAGGCTACTATGGACAGCGATCATCGTCTGGTAAGAGGCACTTTGAATTTTAACAAAATAACAGAACGTTAACAAGATAAAGATTCAAGTCCAATTCATCATAACAGCTCATATGCGTTCCCATCGAGGGGCATGATCCTTACTATGTCTGGACGATTAGGCCTTAGACTACCACCCTGTGTGAATTGGTTAACTCTGCATACAATTTCGGCGCAGGTTGCCTCGCGATGGTTATCTTTACCGTAGGAGCGTCAGACAAATACAAATGAAATTCGAAAAACGAATTTTAAAATCAAATGTGCAACTGTGTTCCGTCACGTGGCTCACTGTGCTGCTATCTATTGGATAACGTCACAAACAGAAAAGAGGAGTCAAATCCGCAATCTATCATCAATCTATCACCTTAAGCATGAGAAGTAGAATTGCATATTTACATTACAATGACTGCGTATAATAATTAAGGTTTTAACACTCTTTTTACTTTACATTTTTAGAATTTGTAGCGTTATATTTAAAAAAATAATACATTAAGCATATCCATCGGAATGAACGTGCCTAACGAGCGGGAAGCTCGGCATTTGTTCACTAATTTAGCAAGTGGGCGTTGAAATCGTTGTCGAGTACTCTTCGTTTCCCCGCCCATTATTCCGTGAAATCTAATTAGAAATTTTGGAACGCTTGGAAATCGTATGCACTTCAAAGGCACTTTGGAGACAGCTGATGTTAAAGATTATTAACATTTCAAAGGAGAAGAGCATTTTGAAGCTCATTGAACCTCGTTTAATTAAATAACGTAGAAAAGTAATTTAGAATAAGTAACTAAGAAATTTTGAATACGTTAAATGTAAATAAAAGACCGGGAATAAAAAAACAAGATAAAATGTTTTAAGATTAAGTTTTTCCAGAAAAATATAATTTTATTGCTAAATATTCACAAACAAATTGCAGATCCATAGTAAGTGGTACCAAATTATAACTGGTTACAATCGCCTTCAGTTCCCAAGAGATTCGCATTAAATCTACAACCTTAATACAAGTCACATTACATAAGATTTCATAGTATCCAGTAATTACAGATTCAAATAACTGGATACTATAAAATTTCTCCAATTCTCTCAAATTGTGCAAGTCAACGTAGTCCGACTGCTTTTACCTTCTTAATATATTTAGTTTCACCAGTACAGCAGTCCAGATCTTAAATTTCTTCGTCCTTTTTTATCCTACAGTTTACGTCTTCTCTTTATCGCCCTGTTCTTCCTCTCTTTTGTTCCCTTCTTTCACTCTAAGGAATCGAGCATCATACTCCTACATCAAATTGTATTTTTCACTAACATTGCTAACCCTAGGCAAAAACCACATTACATAAGATCCACTAATTTCACTACCTGTCTTACCTTACATCAGAATACCTGAACGCAGCTCTGCAAATAAGCAGATGAATCTGTTATGGATACTATACTATCTTCATCTGCTTATTAGTTACAGCAGGAGTACGGATAAATGAAATATTATTTCTTTGTGTGGATACTACTGAGAGTAATTGGACTAATTGAGATCAAAGTAGAATATTTAATATAAGTCAACAAAATGATTGGAACACTTTCTCCAAAACTCAATCTAGTACACTATCACCATCTGCATAATGTAAACAATATCCGCACATTTATCAAAAAGATGGAGAGCCCAAACTTAAACTGACTCACTAATCTAATAACTTTATTCTTCCTCGTAAAGAAACCAGTTTTGTCATAATAGGCGATTTATCTGTATTAAGACAAATTTGGTCCAGGGAATGGCGAAATGTCGTTATCTAGGTTTCTTTCAGCAAAAACTCTACTAAAAGCTTTCACAAAAATAAGGGAAACCTTATTATATTATCTCGAGTAGAGGGCGTGCTTGTTTCTTATAAAATATCTGTCAGGAAGCCTAAGTCATATATACGTAGTAGATCATAGTAGATTTGTCAGTAATACAACTACTTGTTACTACCATACAGCATATCTTCCGAACGTTAATCCCTGCATTGCTCCTCTTCTGAGGGACGGTCGCCCTCACGATTTGCCTATATGGCTCTTAGAACTTAGGCCCAGGCTGAGTTTAGTCGGTAGGTCACGTGGTCAGAGCGCTCTGGCCGCGTGGTGTTTGACATAACCTCAGTAACACTTGTCGATGCGGGGTATCCTGGTCACCAAGTCTAATTTTTTCTGCCTAAATGCCAAAAAATAAATCAAGGGATATGTATATAAATGGCCTTTTAGGCATTACAATCAAGGCGTCGGAATATAATCTTTTTCTAATTGATACATAATTCTTTTTCTATTTTTGGAATACACATATCTTTATATGTGTATTGCAAAAGTATATCTCCTCTCTCTGTTAGGCGACTAGCTTACGGAATAACGCAGAAATGACAAGCGTAGGTAAAACTCTCAAACAAGAAGCTTTCATGAAATAGTTGCCTCGTGTATCATGTAAAGTTTTTAAAAATTATATAATAATTTAAAATACTGATGAAACTTGAGTAGGTGACCAATATCTTAATATAACATGTATCGTTAAAGATATAAACCTAATAGTATATGTTAATAACAAAGATTAATTTTATGACCAAAATAATAAATATGCCATAGGTAGAGCAATTTGTCCCGCCTCCAAATTTTAAGAGCCATTAAAATGCCTGAATACTGAGAAGTGTTCTGTCAAGTGCCTCGTTAGTGATGGGAGGAGCAATGGGGTTAAATAATAGGATGTCGAAAGGAAACAATTTCAGGTAAATTTTGTTTTTAATGATACTTTTAAGGAATTAGTACTTCAAATGATTTTTTTCACTTGGGTGTGACGAATGGCGAAAGTTATTTCCATTTGTATTTTTATTAATATAAGTACAGATTAGTACGTCCTATAAGTGTTGTTCTTATAAGCGAGTTCTTGACAAATGAAATTTGTATATAAAGGAAGTTGTACATAAAGTAAGACAACCAACAGTTACTTTACATTGTTTTAGCGACAAACCCTAAGCTTTATCACTTTTTTCTTAAACGAAAAGAGCCAGATAGCATGCTACTAACGAATTAAGTTAGATGTACCTAAAGTAGAAATAGTAATGAAATTTGATTATTATAGTTATTTTCATAGTGTTGCACTTATTACTAATCTGGGGGGGGGGGGATCTACAGTGGATTCTGAAGTTGGAGTCTGAAATATTTTTGTACACCAAAAAAAGCAATTAACGCTAGTTATAAATTAAAATGTTAAAATTCTCTGAGATTATCATTTAAGAAATAATTCAGGCAATTATCACAAAATTTATAACTATTAACTATTTTAAATTCCTCAATTTAACGAAAAATTTAATTAATATTGCTATTTTTAATTTCATTAATTTAGAGCGAACCTTTATAGGAAAATGTAAAACTTTATATTAACAAAATTCCATAAAGTATTGTTGAATATTCATAATACTAATATAATAATAATATTTCTTACACTCACACCAATTAGCCCAGCCCAAAGTAAGCTCTGTAAGGCTTGTGTTATGGGATCTGGGGTAACGGATAGACATACATATATTATATAGACATATATAAATATTTTTGATAGAAATATATTGTTACAAGTTCAGCTTCCGGCACACCGCCCCGCTAAATCATAAATTGTATTACCTCCATATATTTATCAATTATCACATAATTATCTAGCTTTCTGCCCGCGGCTTCGCCCGCGTGGATTTCGGGGTTGGGTCTATAGAAGGGACATAGCTTTTGCCCACGGCTACATATGCGCGGAAGTCGGTTTATGGCGCGAAGGTTTTATCGCGCTTCCCGGGACTATCCGTTTATCCGAGATAAAAAATACCGCAAAACCTTGCTCAAGAATCACTATATCTATTGATGAAAACCGCATGAAAATCTGTGCAGTAGTTTTTGAGCGAAGCCTTTATTGCGCATCCCGTGGGATCTGTCGATTTTTCCGGCTTTAAAAGGAGCTTTTACTATTCGGAGTTAATGTAGCTTTCCATAGGTGAAAGAATTTTTAAAATAGGTCCAGTAGTTTCGGAGCCTATTCATTACAAACAAACAAACAAATCTTTCCTCTTTATAATATTAGTATAGATTAATAAATTACAAAAGTAATCTAAAGCCTATTAACAGCCGTAATCTAATTTTCAATCATAATCTTAATATACTGAAAATGCCACTTCCGGTTAACGGAACCTAATATAATTTGAAAATCTATACAATATTTAATTATATAAGTATACTGCTTAGTAATAATTTTGATCCAAATTAATAATTATTGTTGTATTGCATTGTATTAATATTGTTATAAATCAATTAATAAGTTGCTTGTGTAAAAGTATAAAAGCCAGTGTCCGCCATTTTTGGAGCATTATTAAACTGTCTGCTGATAACTTAACATTGCAACGTTTATTTATCCCTGTGCCGTGTACAATATATTGACAATCATGACTAAGGTACAAGTGCTCGCATTCATCATACAAACATTTGCCCCCACCAGGTCTTAAACCCGGGACCTCAGAGGTGGCGACACCTTGAAACCGGTGTACTAACCTCTCAACTGCGGAGGTCATCGAAATTATATGCCTTTCATAAATTTAATGTAGTAACAGACCTAAATACTGGCTTCGTAAAATAAATGACCATGTTGGGACTGACGACAATAACTTTGATAAAAACGTCCATCAAACTATAATTATGCATAAACACCCGAATAATCATAAATAATGACATAATAATAAGGTATAAACAAAACTTTACAAAGAACAGAAAGCGATGTCGACTAGCTACCACATCACAATGCAATCGCTGCCGCTGACATCCTGTTGCTAAGAAATTCAAATCTCTCCCTTAATAAGGCTCCCCGCTGTGACGACTAGGCGTTACGCCCCGCCCATCCGGCTAGAAGGACCAAAGTCGGGATAAATTATAAACTACCCATAGAATTTGATTACTGCGCATTGCCATTGATGTTTTCAATGCAAATTGGTGTTCCCTCCATTTATTATATTCAGACCTGATAGAAACAAATAATTTACTTATTGTGATTTTAAAGCTCTTTATTACTTGTTTCGTATTACCCTCAATATAGTTGTTGTCCAAATATATTTCTCGACAAAATTTTCGATTGTCATAAAGTGACTCCACTTTAAATAATAAACAGTTGGCGTTGTGCCTGAAAATAACAGGTCGCTGCCATGACGGTTTCCGTGTCTAGTGCTTTTTCTTATTGTGAATTTTCAACGTTTTTCTGTAATACTGCTTTGTGCATCTTTGTTTCATTAATTTTCACGAGAACACAGGAGTAAAAAATGACTGATATAATTAAATGCTCTAGAAGATACTCAAGTAACAAACGTTTATTAAGTGATTAATAAACACAAATTATTTAATCTATTGGTTTTGTCTGATTTAATATTCTTGTAATTACAAGTAGACGACACAGAATACTAAAGTTTTCACGAAAAACTTAAAATAATATTATAAGCGGTTACCCCACACGTTGCGTAAGGTTGCCGGCCGTTGCCTATAAAAGCCGCTGCGGTTGGCTAGCGACTCACTTATCGTCGGGCATTCGGAGCGGGTAGACCGGTCGTAACGTTATTACGTGTTGCGTTGCGTAACGTTGCGTAATTCGTAAAGTAGGCGTTAGGCTGATTTTGTTCCTCTGTAAAATTATGTTGTTGCCAAATTACTTTTTTTTAAGGAATTTCTCTTCTGATTCCTAAAATCAGAAGTGGGATAAGCAACTCTTAGCCCACAATTACGAGGAACAAAGTCTTCTGCGTACTTTAGTGTTCGTGTTTGTGATAATGGCTGGCGGATCCAGTCGGAGTGGCCGTGTGTCGCGAAGTCGTTCCCGTGATAAGTCGCGGCGCCGTTCGCGTGGCCGTCACGGGGTGTCCGCTAGGAGCCGCCGATCGCGACGTCGGTCATATGGTGGGACGCGTGATGAAGAATTTCACACCGTCAGAAGGAAACGCCTAGTCGTGATCGCCATCATCGTCGCTTGAACAGATCGCGGTCTTCAGGCGGGTCACATACCCCGGATTTGGCTGTTCATTCCACATTGAATTCGATCATGGACCGTCTTGCGTCGATCTTGGCAATATAAGTGAAGGTCAGGTTAGGCCGAGTCGGGAGAAGGTTAGACCTTTGATTGACTCGGCTGAGCCTCAAAATGTTGAGCGGATGCAAGTGCGGACGAATGTAATGCGTCGGGGACGTCATCAGACCGCGATGCGGCCTTGGCGTTCAGTGTGAAGACATACAGTTTTGTATGTATTGGACTTTATGTCCGGCAGACATACAGTTTTGTATGTATTGGACTTTGTGTCCGGCAGACATACAGTTTTGTATGTATTGGACTTTGTGTCCGGCAGACTTACAGTTTTGTATGTATTGGACTTTGTGTCCGGCAGACATACAGTTTTGTATGTATTGGACTTTGTGTCCGGCAGACATACAGTTTTGTATGTATTGGACTTTGTGTCCGGCAGACATACAGTTTTGTATGTATTGGACTTTATGTCCGGCAGACATACAGTTTTGTATGTATTGGACTTTGTGTCCGGCAGACATACAGTTTTGTATGTATTGGACTTTGTGTCCGGCAGACATACAGTTTTGTATGTATTGGACTTTGTGTCCGGCAGACATACAGTTTTGTATGTATTGGACTTTGTGTCCGGCAGACATACAGTTTTGTATGTATTGGACTTTGTGTCCGGCAGACATACAGTTTTGTATGTATTGGACTTTATGTCCGGCAGACATACAGTTTTGTATGTATTGGACTTTGTGTCCGGCAGACATACAGTTTTGTATGTATTGGACTTTGTGTCCGGCAGACATACAGTTTTGTATGTATTGGACTTTATGTCCGGCAGACATACAGTTTTGTATGTATTGGACTTTATGTCCGGCAGACATACAGTTTTGTATGTATTGGACTTTATGTCCGGCAGACATACAGTTTTGTATGTATTGGACTTTATGTCCGGCAGACATACAGTTTTGTATGTATTGAACGTACGAGTGGACGTAGCTTGAATATGATGATACAGGTATAAGAATGAATGAATGACTGACAGACGAGGATGGTGGAGTTGCAGCAGATGGCAGCATACAAAGTGGTGACAACCCGAGGCTCGTGTCGAGGACGACACTATGTCAGGAGAGGCCGTATAAGCGGTTACCCCACACGTTGCGTAAGGTTGCCGGCCGTTGCCTATAAAAGCCGCTGCGGTTGGCTAGCGACTCACTTATCGTCGGGCATTCGGAGCGGGTAGACCGTCGTAACGTTATTACGTGTTGCGTTGCGTAACGTTGCGTAATTCGTAAAGTAGGCGTTAGGCTGATTTTGTTCCTCTGTAAAATTATGTTGTTGCCAAATTACTTTTTTTAAGGAATTTCTCTTCTGATTCCTAAAAATATCTATTTTAAGTTTTCGATCATGCATGCAGCTAACATATATATTTTAATAAGGGTTATCCTTATAGTTTATCGACAGTTAAACTGTCAAACGACTTCTTAGATTGTGAAGACTACTAAACTGAATACCTAAAAATAAAGATTTGGGAGTTATATTGTATGATATTTACAATAAGGACATCGCCAACAGAAAAAATCTGTAATAAACTACAATTTACTTGCATAATATAAAGAAGTCAGATTGAAACAGTTTGAAATGATATTTCGATACCATCAAGAATAGAAGATTCTGAATTATAGATAATAAAATTAAAGATCTGACTCCAAATTGATTACTAATACTGTATCAACACAAAATAAGTACAGTTCATAATGAAACAAAACAATACATTTGTATTTAATACAAAACGTTTCCTTCCAAAATTAGTTCGTAAACTGGTAGTACCGACGCTATTTCTCATAACTCCAACAGGCGCTTGTTCTGAAGCGTAATGGGCGAGTCACTGCCAAAATAAATGTTGCTTAATACGCAGAAACTTTTGAAATATGTTTTGCTTAAATGTGCCGCTGAAAGCATCATAATTTTCCCCTTTATGTTGTAAGTTCTGTTGCCTTTTTGTTTGCGTATCTTTTTTTATTGTTCTGCTTGGTTCCCGCAGTCTTTTGTGCGCGTAAATATTTTTTGGTCCAATAAATCTTCTGTCTTGTTTCATCGCTATATGTGTCGTAATTAATTTAGTTGAATCAATATTTGTTCTTTCGTTCTGTAAGGATAAATATTCCGCAGCATTTTATATATTTGCTTTGCTTTATATTACCGTATTAGAAGTTTATAATCTTGTTATTTTAGTCCACTTTTGATACTGCTAAAATTATACAATCGTTGCTAGTTTTCCCGCAAAATTTTAAAATTAGTAATTTATCCAACGTTACCTATGAAACACGTCGCCACTTACACTATTGTAGCAACGAGGTGCTTTTTCTAGAAGTATCAAAGATAAATACAACAACATATCGTAACAAATCGAATCGAGTTAATAAACATAAGAATCTTGAAGTGTTTCTGCATGATGGATTTTGTCACCGCAAGGATGAGATCCGTAGGAGATTCTGAGCTATCGCCTGTTGGTATTCTGAAATTTTGCAAGTTTAGTAATTAGTATGTAGGAACAAGGATGGGCTGGGATGAGATAGACTCCAGAAGAGGTATCCGAGACAAGGAGTTATCAGTCTGTCCGTTCATTGTTCATCTGTGACAGTTTACTGTGTAAACCACTAGTTATTTAGTTTAATACTACAGTAACATATTTCTGTATGTTGTATAAGATGCAAATAAAGTGTTTATTCATTAATTCAATAATGCTAAAATTTTACCCATGTAGCAAATATATCAGAAAAAATACACAACTAAATGGATACACAATAAAAAGAAAGATGAAACGAATGTATTATAAGTTATAAATTATATGCTTCTAGCGCTTTATTTGTAATGTATGTATTAGCTACACTGCTGGAAATATTTACATGGTATTTCGAAGCCATAAGCTATAAATAAACACCTGTTCATTTTCAATCACCACCATTGACTACTTAAAACAATATCCCCACTATCTCTAAACCAATAGGAAGGCCTATTATCGTTGCGGAGATAATCCATGAATCCCCGATCTATCAAAGGCGCATAATCTGCCTCGACGTCAGATTCGGTAACGCCAAAATTATCGCCAGCCCGACCGCTCAGGATAATATTATTGGATTTACGAGGGAGTGCGCCGGCGTCTGATTTACGCCTTCCTACTGCGATAAATTATGGCTGATAGCGAGCTGCTGTGGGTTAGGTTCGCGAACCCGATTAAAAACTATAAATGCGGAGAAAGGCTCCTGAGCTTTATTTTGCGGTATGAAGAATGTTATTAAAATTATTAAAAGTAAGTATATTTGTCAAAATTGATAATATTAAATAAGCCAGACGGCGTTGTCTATGATACTAGAGTGTAGTCTAGATCATATTCATGTATTATCTGTAATACTTTAATGGCCTCTTTCTTATTCTCAATTCTGTGTTGCAATAAAACGGTCGTTCTAAAATCATAATAATATTATTATCAAATAGTTGAATTTAGTACATTACCAGATTGAACTCAGTCGCGTAGTATTCACACGAAATATTGTTAAATGTTAACTTCGGAATTGTTTCCTGTCATTTCAGACGAATCACGGTCACTGGAGTAAAATACAATATTTTTTTGTGTAGGTTGGTTTTAAATTTTAAGGAATCGTGGGTAAAAGTTGGAGCAAGCTAATATTAGATAATGAAGTCACGCCATGAGGAAACGACTGTCTAGTTATTAGGCAACAGTAATGGTTAGAAAACAAAAACAACAGGTTTTTTATACTATATTGATTGACATTGAGGACAGCAACTGGGTGATAATATATACATATATCCATAATAGTATTTCATTAATAAACATTATGAACTCATTAGAAGTTCGCCTCATTTTTTAACTAAAGCGTGCGTGCCAGGATTTGAAAGACACCTATAGCTGTCATGACGTATTCAAAACAATTAACGGCTTCATTTTCAGTATATAAAGCCTCATAATAAGTTGTATTAGTTCTGTCTCATACAATACAATATTTATTTGTATTTAAGAGATTCCCCGTCAATTCCACACGCCGTTAGGGCGTCACAGTAACTGAAAATGTATATAAATGTGGAAAATAATCGTCATTTTCTAATTATTGTTAAATATTATAGTTTTTATGCTGACTAATCTAAAGAGATGTGACGAACATCTTTCAACGAATTAACTCAACGTGACAATTAACCATTACATAATCACCTTACCCGAGTGACACAAATAAAGCATTGTTAATAACTGACAAAGAACGGTGCTAATGTTGCCGCGTTTTTTCCTCGTCCAATGCATTTGATAAATAACTATAGTCTTAAGAGTAAGACAATTAATCTTATGCACAAGTCTCAAACAACACTTCGCAATTAGCTACAGCACTTAATTTATTTACAATGGACGTAAAGATATTGTTTATATTCAAAATATTAGAACTAAACATGATTTTCTCGAGAGATTTTGCGTGTTTTGGCGCCATTGTTCTACGATAATTTAATAGCCATATGATTTATACTAATATATTCGTTTAGCCATAATTCAATATACCAGCTTCTCCAATAAGTTCTTCAAGGTTTGTCTTATTTAGACTTATGAAGAGTTAAAGAAATTGCCAATAGTTTCTAAATCTATATAATTTATATAATAACTTGTGTGTGTGTAATATAACTTGAATGTAGTTGATTTTTAGATTAATTTGCTAATCCGTATTCTAAATTTATATTTGTTTACAAAAAAGAAGCTATATTATTAAATCTATACAGGTACATGTTAAAAAGACGCTCATGAGTAAGGGCTATTACAAAGTCAATGATTATTTAAATGGTGCCAATGCTTGGTGTTGATTTAACGACATTACATTCTAAAGTGTAAATATTTTTTTCTTGCATAAATTGTATTGTGTGGTAACGACGTAATTTATTGTAAATGTTGTTATTACTTTTGTTAAACTGATAAAATTCTTGGGCTTATTCTTCTAAAAAATACGTCCCGAATTGAAAAAAAAATTGACGACTCAATAGAGCTTTTTTATAAAGTCATCTATACATATAATAAGACAGTAAAAATATTTTGTCTGTACATTTAGTATTTTTGACTGAAATGGATAGAGGGACTTAAATAGATTATTAGAAAGCAAAAAAAAAATTTTGGATTTTTTGTCTGTCTGTCTGTCTGTCTGTCTGTCTGTATGTTTGTTCACGTTTATCTCCGAAAGTACTGAACCGATTTGCTTGAAACTTTCACTGTTTGCTTTGTTTTAACTCAGAATAATATCTAAACTTTGTTTCATCAAAATCGGTTCATTAAAAAAAAAAGTTATCGTCATTTTAATGAACTCAAGGCATGATAATATTGAGAATTGTAATGTACACCATTCTTACATAAGTTACATGGGAAATTTAAAATCTAAAGACAATTCATCATCATGGTACAATACATACATAAGATAACGTCTTTATCCCCTGCGGGGTAGACAGAGCCACAGGTTATAAGACCCCAAAAACGAATAATGTGGTATATAAAGAAATTCTTTGAGATTACTTTACCTCAAGGAATTGCTTTATACCAAAAATATTTTAATCGGTAAAATCGTATATTAATATGATTTGTGTATCAATAACATTCAACTCGAAATTTACGCAGACGAAGTCGCGGGCAACAGCTAGTATTTGAATAAAGTTAATTTTGATTTTTGATTTTATATTTCACTTTGTTTTGATTACATTATACTCATGCCTCTTTCCCATGGGGTTTTCCATTTGCTACAACTCGAACATACTTCCATAGCTTCCTTTATTTTCATTAATAGTTTTATTCACGCTCGTCGGTTACAGGTACTCTTGAACTGAGCTTCTTTCAGTATCTCACCTATTTCGTCCAAGTATGTTCACCTACGTCGTACCCTACCAGCTTTTTCGGAAATCGTCTTTCATCCATCCTTTCTTCGTGTCCAAGCCATCTAAGAACTGCCTTCTGGATAGTGACAAAACACTAGTGGGCGTACTCTTAAAAACGATATTCGATATATCGTGGACTTCGTCGTGTCGTATCCTACTCTTAGTTACTATCGTTTAAAACATTTCAATAGACGATCGAACGAACGATTTTAATTTTGACATAAGGAAGCCTCAAATGACAACGATGAATTGAATTTGACAGACGAACATTCGCAAAATAAACGTCAAATTTACGATAATTACAACGACACCTCAAACCGTATCGTATTACTTCTCGCAAATTTAACGTAAATTTTGCGAATGTTCGTCTGTCAAATTCAATTCATCGTTGTCATTTGAGGCTTTCTTATGTCAAAATTTATATCGTTCGTTCGATCGTCCATTGAAATGTTTTAAACGATAGTAACTAAGAGTAGGATACGACACGACGAAATCCACGATATATCGAATATCGTTTTTAAGAGTACGCCCCAAGATCTTCTTTCACACCGCACACATTATTTCGCAATTCATCCTTTTTCGTTACTGCAGCTATTCCTCTCTAAACTCTCATTTCCACTTTATCAATCTTTTATTCTTCTACGTGCCCGAATTGTTTCGATTGTAATGTACAATTTGAAATAAATATTACTACAATCATAAGATTATAGTAAAAATACTTTATGACACAATAATGATTCAATCGACTCACAAACAAACATTCCCAACAAACCTTCCAGAGATTGGATCTCGTCGAGTTTCAATAAGATCCGAAGCTTCCAAGCGACCTCTTGCTCAAACAAAGAACTCGATGCATATGCAGATTATCATATTTAATGCCCCCATGGTATTTACGGCGAGCCGCAACGTGAGTTGTGCGGGAACGCCCTCAGATCTCAGTGAGGATGTCTGATAATGGCCGGCGTTCGGTCGTTACCGGCAATTTGGCGTTATTTATAATGTCCGTAATGGAAATGGACGCGAACGTGATGCGGAGGGTATGGAGGAAGATGCACTTGATGTAGAGGCTTTCGATGTGTTGTGTTTTGAAGATGGAATAGCAGAAAAGTCATGACTTTTATGTGGCATTAAGATTTTTTATTTACTTAAGTATTCTACTGCAAAAGAACATGGAGTGGTGTCATAATAGATGTACTTACATTATTTTATATCGGTTTAATTGTTGCCAATTGTAACTACACTACCTAAGAGCTTCCCCAATAAGTTCTTCAACGATTGTCTTATTTAGACTTATGAAGATTTAAAGAAATTGCCAGTAGTTACTTAGTAGATGTTATTAATAAAATACCTTGTGTGTGTGATTCTAAATTTGTATTTATTTACCAGAACGACACTATATTATTAAATCCTTGTTTCTTTTTGTTTTGATTACAATGTATATATATGTATGTATAACGGCGTGGAAGTAATATTTGCGTTTTTAAAAACACTGAATTCGGCAGAACCGACGTCGTTATCACTGCCGTTTTGGTTGTCTATTACAAATTATTTAAACAGATGGTTTGATGTATCACAAGTTATTTAATTTTAAACGAACACCAATATTTCAAGTTCATAGAAAAAATATTACAAATTGGTACTCACTAGTTTCACTATGCAACCTCCAACGCTTAACTTTTTATTGTAAAATTTCATTTCGAATGTCGTCATATAATTGATTCTGCGTACTTCCGTTATTTAAATACAGTCATATAAATAAATCTCGTTTTAATAATATTTTGATAAATCATTATAAAATAAACTATTTTTTATAAACACCGCGTCTAATTTTGTAGAGTTGTTTTTGTAGCAAATGAGAGAATTTATAGAGATCGCATCAACTTCAAATGCATCAGCTAACCGTGGCGGAACTTTGATATCTTTTGTTTGAATCCAGGCGTAAGCTGACGGCAAAACAAATGCTATAAATCTTAGATCTTATAGCATTCGTTTTAGCCTTAGACATGTACACAGTGTAGGCTGTACCTGTCTGTAGATTTCATGATATATGATCAAGCTCGGCTTGCGGTGGTGTCGCATTTAATAATGTCGAAGATATACCCACGATTAAGATGTGCTAACATCCCGCCTCACCCGTAATAAATAGCATGCATCTTATTAAATATTAGTTGGGGCCCAGGTGCAGGCTACCAACCAACGGTTACAGATAATTAATTACGAATGCTATATATTTATCTACTACAGAGGCTACCAAACTTTTTTGTGTCGTAGACCCTTTTTCATGTTTTCCAGTTTTGGGTACACCCCTTATTTACCTGATATTGAATGCCTACATCCTAAAATTACAAAATTTTATAAACATATCCATACTAATATTATAAATGCGAAAGTAACTCTGTCTGTCTGTCTGTCTGACTGTTCCGCTTTCACGCCAAAACTACTGAACCGATTTAAATGAAATTTGGTACACAGATAGTCTAGAGCCTGAGAAAGGACACAGGCTACTTTTTCATGCAAAAAAGTTGTAAAGGGTTGTAAAAGGTTGAAAGGAGGGATAATAGGTTGTATGGAAATATTGTTAAAACTACTGAACCGATTTAAATGAAATTTGGTACACAGATAGTCTAGAGCCCGAGAAAGGACACAAGTTACTTTTTATAATAAAAAAAGGTTGTGAAAAGGTTGAAAGGAGGGATAAAAGGTTGTATGGAAATATTGTTAAAACTACTGAACCGATTTAAATGAAATTTGGTACACAGATAGTCTAGAGCCTGAGAAAGGACATAGGCTACTTTTTCATGCAAAAAAGGTTGTAAAGGGTTGAAAGGAGGGGGTGAAAGGTTGTATGGCAGTATTGTAAAAACCACTGAACCGATTTAAATAAAATTTTATACACAGATAGACTAGAGTTGGTACGTCGGTTGGTCGGACGGACTACGTTTGGTATATACGGGGTAACCACCCCGTATATACCAATCGTAAAACCCGAGGACCCAAGGAAGGAAATAAGATAATTTTACCGACGGAAAACATATCCTTCCTGTGGGAAATTCGAATGTAACGCGGGCGAAGCCGCGGGCGGAAAGCTAGTATTATATATTTTTTTATACTTCATAGGTACTTTCATAAATAATTTTAAGTGTTTATATTAGAAGATAGTATAATGTATATATATATATACTATTTTCTTTTCATGGATCTCCAAATGTTTGTTTCGCTGTTGTAGACCCCTTGAATATACTTTATTATAATAACCATAAACTTAGGTACGCTGATAGAAGATAGCCAGATGAGATAAGGTGTTCTATCAAGCCGAGAAGCAAGTCATGTTCTCCCGTCTGGAAATTAACCCTGAACCTCCCGGACAGCACCCGGTAGGTTAAACAATAGACGACCAAAGACAATTAGGGTATAAAATTACTTACTAGGAATATATAGCATAACAACCCTAATTAAGCAACGACAACGTAGGATAGGTTATAAAACAATGCAACCTTCAAAAAGTCATTCCTTAGTCATCACTACACATTATAAAACAAAGTCACTATCCCTATGTATGCTTAGATCTTTAACACTACGCAACGGATTGTGATGCGGTTTTTTAATAGATAGAGTGATTCTTAGGGAAGGTTTATATGTATAATACATGCATAATATAGTAGAGAAACATTGATGAATTTAGGGGCTTCTAATGTGATGTCGTAAATGTATAACGACATTTTGTAGTAGGTATATTTATTTACATAAGAATTGCAACCGTGTGAAGCCGGTCGCTAGTCAATCAATAATTCTCATATTAGTAAAGGGCTAAAAATATACCATCCGGTAGGGCCATTTACCAGCAAACGCCAGGTAAGTCGTAGGGTATGGAAATTAAAGATCCCAGTAGAAGAATCTATAATAAAGTCACCTGCTTCGGTAGCCTTCATATTACCTATGTCTGCAAAAAAAAAAAAGTTACTGTGCTCCGATTTGAAGGGTGAGATATTCAGGGAAATTAACTAGCTCGTTATGTCCCTCTATATTTCAAGAACAAAAAGTACTGTCAGCGTATTACGATCGTTTGGGATTCGGGAATACTTGTAGGTTATTCTCTGTATAATATAAGGGCGGACTAATGTAACCTTCAAGGTATATGTATTCAATACAGATGGTTAAACAACATTAATGTACGGAAGTGAAAGTTGGGTATGGGAGAAAGGACATGAAAGCAGAATAAATGCAGTAGAAATGAGAGCTTTTGCGGAGTATGGCAGGAGTAAAACTGAGTGACAGATTGTAATGAAGTGATTAGAAAGAAATGTGGTTTGAAAGAGGATATCGTGACAAGAATAGAGAAAGGATGCTTGGGTGGTTTGGGCATGTGGAACGGATGGATGAAAGTAGACTGACCAAAATGATTTATGAAGCTGGAGTGAGTGGAGATACGGGACGAGGAAGACCTAGGCGAACATATTTCGAACAAATCGAAATTGTCCTCAAAAAAGCCAGGTCAGAAGTACCCGCAATCGTCGAGCATGTATGAGGAATGTTATGAAAGTAGATGAAGCGAAAGAGATATGTAAAGACCGTAGCAAGTGGAAAGACGTAATCTACCCCCATGGGAAAAAGGCGTGACTGTATGTATGTATGTATTAATTATGGAATTGTGAAGGTGGCTATTTGTAACTTAAATCAGGCCATTTAAAACATGTTTTCAAAACTCCTAGATTAAATTTTTCTAAGTCCATTTCAAATAATAATTTATTCACAATTAAAGCTAAGAGTACCACAGAGTTCACTCTTATGTAACCTTTTTTTTTTTTTTGTTCCCTTGAGGAAAATGCATTAAATTGCATACCCCGGCTGTGACGAGCCGGGGTTATGTGGGGCTCTCCTCCCCATAAGGGGGAGGCCTACATACTAAAAACCTCAGGGATGGCCTTCCTCAGGCATGTAGGGAGCCCCCGGGAACATCAAGCCACTTCCGGGATCCCCCAGCCTCCGCTCCCCTGGCCTAGAGGGGAGCCCTCCTCGGGGGAGGCTACTACCTCCCCCGGTCTCCTCCACCGACGACGCCCCCCGGCACCCAACTAATGATGTTATTGACTGTAACAATGTTTTCACACCTACAACTATATTATTTTCCACATAACTACAGAATCGTACACATATAACACATCGGAATCGATTACCGATGTTGTTATTTTAACACGTGCAATCAAATCGATTAAGATCTCGAGTGGAGTGATTAATGCTCTTGTACGTCGTGTTACACCAACCCGGCTATAAGCATTAATATTCCGGTATGTCCACAATTCATGATTAAATTATAATTGTCGCAAGGCGAATGTATTTAAGTGGTCCCTTATTTCCATTATGGGTGTCAGTTGATGCATTTTATAAGATAGTGTGTGTTTTAATAATTTATCCATAAAAGTTATTTAAGCATGAAGCTAATCAATATTTTATCATATTTTAACATTAATAGTTTAACGAAGCGTTTTACAGCATATGCATTAATTACACCAGGTGTAAATAAGGTTAGTGAAATAATCGAGAGGTCCGGGACCTGCTTAGTGTCAATTTTCCAATTTAATATGTACATTTATTCCACATTCCAACAGAGAAGAAGAACATCACGAAACAACCTGTATACATTTGAAAAACTGCTTGAATTAGGTCTATTGAATTACGTAATGTAGACTCGAAGTGGACATGAACTAGTATGATAAGGAATAGGGAATAAGTTGGTTCCATTTATTAAATATTACTTTATTTCCTTTTACATTGATTGCAATCGATCTGGTATTAACATAAGGCCATTGCAATGCATTGGCCTTATGTTAATACCAGATTCACCTATTTTAGACTTGTATTCTAAAGTACTTGTGATAACTGATCTCGTGCTAAAATTGTCTAATAGGTATTGCGTGATAAAATAAAAAAGTATTTTTTTTTATTTTAATCTTTATTGCACTATATACATATAAATAAAGTACAGAAGGCGGACTTAATGCAACAAGGTATTTACAGTCAATTGAGAGGCTAGTTACAAAGATGAAAATTATATATATAATCTAGAATATAAATATTTTAACAGTATAACTTGAGAATAAGGTGTTTAAGTGATTTCAGATAGTGCTAACAAACCACTCTCTTTAATATCAACAATCTTTTTATTTATTTAAGATACACAAACAGATTACTATCAGAATAACATCATTATAGCTAATTAAAGTAATAAAACAAAATAGCAACTCATAAATAGTGTACACAGCATGATTACAGACCAATTGTATTTCAAATATGATCTTAAAATTAAATGATAAAAAAAGTTATATTCGACTATCATTATATTCGACAACAACATTTTGGACTTACAAAATTTATCAAATTCTGCAAAACTGGAACACAATTGTTATATGTATAGCATATTCACAAAAAAGAAGATAGGTTAGTAAAGAAATATAAAGTCTATTACAGAGATACCCAAACTTTCTTGTGTCGTAGACCCTTTACCCATAGGTTTTGGGTAGACCCCCTAATTACCTGATATTAATGGCCTACATCCTACAAGTTACGAAATTTTATAATAATTATATTTTTTTACTTCATAGGTACTTTCATAAATGTCTTTATCTACTATCATGCTATTAATCCTCTATAAAGCGTGTCCCAGACAGACGCGGCCTGCGGTGGCGGTGGCGGTGGCGGTCAGTTGGATGACTTAAGAGTTCTAGGAACGACACAGACACACGCGGCCTGGACGCGGTCACAGCGCGGCTCACCGCGGCTGCAAGCCCCGCCCCCTCCGCCACCGCTTCTGTGTGAATGAGCGCGCGGACTTGAGGCGGCCATTACGCGATCAGTTGCAAATATTTACAACAGGCCGCGTGTACCGCGTGAAATTATGCCTATAAACACTGAGTTATTTATTCAAACAGTGCAAAATTATCCAGTTTTGTATGATACATCACATTATTATTATTTATTTCATGCAAGTCGGGGCTGATGTGCATCACTGCGACCTATTAAGATCTATTGTGACCAGCCTCCTGTGTAGGTTCCATGTAGGCCCTACAGTAGCTCCCTTAACTGGGCACTGACCAAGAAAGATAGGATGTTCCCAGTTCGGATTGTTTTTATTTCATCTGGGTCAAGGATGTGTTTCCCCAGGTGTCTGTTTTTTTGTGAATCAGCGGTTCACAGTAGCACAAGAGGTGTATTGGTGTTTCACGCTCTTGTTCGCAGACTCTGCATGTGTCAGTGTCCTTAAGTTTCATGTTGTGAAGGTGTCTATTCAACATGCAGTGACCGGTCAAAGCCCTAACCATCACGCTCAAGTTACTCCTGTTAAGCTTTAATAGCTCGTCAGTGCGTTTGCGAGAGTATGGTTCGATTAGTGCTTTTGAGTGTGTCATCCCGGACGTACTGTGGCAGTCTGCTTTCGTCTCGTTAAGAAGGCGAGTTTTCAGGTATTGCATGGCCTGGTTCTTTGAGATACCACAGATAGGCTCTGGGCCGAACTGTATTCCTTGAGCCCCAGCCCTGGCTAGTTCATCGGCCTTCTCATTGCCGGTTATTCCAGAATGACCTAGCACCCATTTGAGAGTGATTTTGTTCTTTTCTCCCAGGTCATTGAGTTTTTTCACACAGTCTTTTACTAGCTTTGATTTAAGGGTGTTATTGTTTATTGCTAGTAAAGCTGTAGTAAAATACATCACATAAAGACTATAAAAACAACAGAATTAAAAACAAAATCATCATCAATCATCTTCTTCCAGCGCCAATAAAAAGCAATAAAACTTCGTTACGATTGGCCATTACTAACGTCCACTCGCAGGTGAGACTCGAGAGCTAATGTGCCGCCGTAGGTTAGAATGACCGCCACCGCGGCCGCGGCAGTGTATTGTTATCACGGTCAAGCAAGAAGGCAACAGCAGATCGCCACCGCAGGCCGCGTCTGTCTGGGACACGCTTAAAAGAACAATTAGCTTATTGCCAACATTAAAACACTCAATGATATTATGATCATTATATCATCCAAACGCGTGAAATTTCAAAAAAAGAACATTCTCATGCAATGAAAGGAGATGTCCTCTTATTACAAGGAGGTTGGTTTTTTGTGATCAGCGTTAACTAACAAACACCAAACTACATTAAATTGAATGCCGAAAAAATATGAAGTATGAAACAAATAAAAGAAATATTTTTACCACCCCCAATTATTTTTAAATAAATAAAACATGTTTATAAGAAATATTTCATTATGGCAACACCTTAATGATGTTTTTATTAATCTGTGACTACCGGTATCTTACTCTATGTTTGATATTTTCCGTTGAGTTGAATCATAGAATACATTTATATTGTACTCGGTCTGATCATAATCATAAAATCAAAACTATGACATTGACAGCAGGTGCCTGACTTGTCAGTTGATTTTTTATTAATATTTTTTTCTGGCTCTAGATAACATACATTAAGTAACATAGCAGTCCCTATATTTTGTTAGTTAAAAACTTCTCAAAATTAGAAATATTCGGTTCATTAAAGCAATTATGTATGTATTTAGATTTTTCAAAGGCTTGTTGATAATTTTTTTTAAGCAATGTGTAATTATTGCATTAAAGATATTTCATTTTTTATTATACTAGAATACGAATTATTAAAAATCGGGGGTCTTGAAAATAATATGACTTACGGCGATTACTTTCTTTTAGAGCCTTCTATCCAAATATATCAAATTTGCCCGAGTTAGTTACTATAAACCAATATGGGACATCTCCTTTTCACCACCAGATCGCAAAAATTTTGAAAAAAGAACAATAAATTGTAGACTAATTCGTAATTTCGGATTCTCGTCTTATCGTGTTATTTGCCGCCATTTTTTCACTCGAATATTGGAACTGTGTGCGTTGTTTACAAAAATGAGTGATTCTAGCTTTGATGACACACCACCAGATATTTCTAATGCATTCTTCAGCAGCTTCACAATTAGACTTTTCTTGAATTTACATAGTTCTTACAACACTGTACACCACCCTATGGTATGAGAATCTTTTATAGAGGATTCACATCATGATTGTAGATAAAGTCTTGTATGCAACTGTTATAATTAGGTATTAAAACACTCATGTGATACTATTATCACATGAGGCGTAGCCGAGTAAACCGATAAACCCACATTCGTGTTTTAATGCCAACCCCTGATTATACAACAGTTGCATAAATAACTATTATATTAGAAGATAGTGTAATGTAAGTAAATAGCGCCTATTTACTTATTACTGTATGTTGAGATCCATTATCGTGGACCCCCGTTTTCATTTCATGGACCCCCGAATTTTTGTTTCGCTGACGTAGACCCCTAGGGGTCAATGTAGATTTGGGATTCACTGGTCTATTATATATTAACTAAAGAGCAATATATACATGAGTGAAAATCAAAGTTTCACATAATCACAGTACGCTTTCCGAGTCAACATCGAGAACAAAGCATCGTCAATTGAAGCAACTCTACTACGAAATATAGTCATAAATCGTGCCATTGCGTGGGACCTATCGTTATAGAAGTCTTTATTGTCGACACCCGAAGACAAATGAAAGTAGACCTTGCCACCAAAGACCACAGTTTAATTTACAGTGTTACGTCCTGAATCTGCAGCAACGGAGCTACAATTGTTCCACGATCTGCAACGAACATAACATTTTATCGTTCGAGTATCGTATCGACATTTTCTTTATCGGCCCAGTTGTTCGTATGAATTGCTCGAGTAATGCAAGTTGCCGTTCGATTTTCGCTTTCAACTCGATTATTTGTAATCGGAATATCAGATGGCGGTAAGAAAGTGGTGGGTTTTAATGTTAGTTCTATGTAAGTATGACAGTTGATTCCTTTTTAAAGATTTAATTTTTGATTTCAGTCAAATGATTGTGACACCTGCAATAATTCACATTCTTATTCTTAGATTTGTAAATAGTCATCAGATTAATAATGGATCTAAACCAAACTATAATCTTGAGTCATTAAAAGGTTATTCCAAGAATAAGTTTGAGATTTCAATCGACATTTATACTAACAGTTCATTTAATACGACAATATTACTAAAGATTTATGTTAACGTTAGATCATTAAGTAAGTTTAATGATCTCACGTTCTCAATCTTATATAAATAATTCTAATTCAAGTAAGCTACCTTCGTAATCGTAAACATAATTCTTCTTAAAGCTAGCTTTATTAATTTCGAAGCTTTTTAACCTCAAGCCCCATCTAGACATCCCATTCATAATAATATCGAGACCGACATTAGTTCGAGCGCCATAAATCCTACGGCGGTTATTGTTTCAGACATAACTCATCTGGGGCCAGTTAACGCGATATACGACCGGTAATCGTCCATTTTGTTCAGTACAGTTGGTATAATAAAGGCTTATAAATTGTTTATTAACTATTGAATAAAATTGACACAATTTCATCATAAATTTGATTATTTAAGTTATATAGATTGCTATTCAGAATATTCTAAAGAGCTTCATTCGGCAGCTTTCGCCAACCAAATTACATTTGATGGAAAGTGTTACACTTGTCTATTTTCACGTATATCGTTCCTATGTTCATATGTACACAGTAAACTCATGACCCTCATAAGAAACACAGTTACCAACTTGTGACATTAGATCTCACACTAGCCAATAATTTCACTGCCATATCTTAGTCCACTTTGCCTCTAGTCATTTTATTAATATCGAAACTGTTAAGTTGATGATGTTCTAGTCTAATACATTCCAATGTAAATTTTTTTCTCTCGTTTTAGTTATTTTCGCTCTATTTATTTCATTGCATTCTTTATAACCTATAACTTCTGCACTATTTGCGTTTTTATTATCAATGAGAGATTCATTGTTCATTTCATAATACCTTTTATCCGAGTCTCTGCTGCCCACATCCACAAGCTTTCCATTACTTTTATTAAATCGATGGTTTATATCGAGGGAGACCTTATTAATTCTTTATTTATCCTCTTGATTTATACCACTAAAGTAAATTACCTATATATAACCAAATCAAAATACATATAAAAGTAATCCGAGTTCTTGATACCTTCATGGTGTAACAAAACGAAATAAATCTAGTCTAGCCACACCGCGAATTCTATGTTCACAGCGTCCAATAACTTAAGACCAGAACAAGGCATTAGCCAATTCACTAACGACGCTCGTGCAAGTTATATCGATAACTTTGATGGCTTAAGTAGCCTTTTAACTCCGTTCTTCAGGGTTGTCCAATTCTGCAAGTTATAGGAGATGGGATTCGTTGTTTATTGTTATTAATGAATCATAATAAAAATAATCGTATGTTATTAACAAATTGTTATTGTTGTTTTTACTTAATCATTAGTCACGCAAGTCGAGATGAGATTGAGAATGGTAATATACCGTCAATAGAGATACAACCTTACCAACATCTTTTATGACAAACACAAGGGCAATTTCAAACATGGTTATATCGAGGGGGATATAAAATGCTATAAAATGTCCCGTTGTCTCTAATAGAGAAAATACACCTTAAAGTCCCATAGGCTTCTGTCTTATTATATCTGGATTATTATTATTTAATTCAAAACATCTTTTGCATAATGAAGATCATGTCTCAATCAAGGCATGTTTCGCATTCGCCGAACACGAATCACATTTTTCTTTAAATCTAAGAGAGAACCTCATATATATCATACAACTATATTTTACTATAGATGACATATATTCATACTATGAGTTGTACATAATTATCTTTTAATAACTACTACTATACGAAATTATTAGTTAATTACACAGATTAAACAAAAAGTACCATACGGAAAGAGAAAGCGTTGTGCTAGCCAAGCAAAGAATCGCAGCGAGGAACGACGTCTTCTCTCTTTCGCTATTACCATCAAATATCCTTATACGATAATGTTACGAGCTGTGTTTCTTCTCAGTAAATAAAATGAAATTTTCTACCAAAAAATAGACTTTTCATTACATCTACTCAATTAACAAATAATTAACACTGAATAATCATTTCGTAGTTTGCTCTTGTATTGTTGATGTTTATTCGCCCTCCCAGTCAATCCGCGTAATACAAAATATCGTCGACCCAGGCACGTCATTTCTGACCCTCCCGACTCATTGACGCTGGCTCTTCAAGCCTTGCGAGAGGCGGCATCTGCGCCGCCATCCCTTAGTTAGTCCATACTTCGCAGCTTGCTGCACATGTACGAGTAGGCCCCATCATTTCAAGGCCGGACCCACTTTGGCGTACCGAGCCTTCTTTCGCGCATATGTCCTCTTCGGAGGGCAGCGCCGACGTGCCCTCTCCTGAGGGTGCGCCAACCAGTTCAAGCCATAAGGCCACTAGGGCCAAGGCTAGGCTGAGTTTAGTCGGTAGGTCTGCTGAATCGAGCCGCCTCGATTCACCAGGAGTCCGACATAATCAACGCATCCCTGCTTGCCTGTTGCGTTGGTATCCATGAGGATTCTTAGCCTCCTCTCCTGAGGAAAAGAAAAGATGTTTATTCGCCCTATCGTGATCGACTATTGTCCCTGATAGTTTTTTTCTTCACTCTTGAGAGGAGAGGAAGAGAATCCTCATGGATACCACCGCAACCAGGTGCCAGGGTGATTATATCGGACTCTTGATAAATCGAGGCGGCTCGACCCGAAACACCTACCGACTAAACTCAGCCTGAGCCGTTGGTCCTACTGACTCTATGGCTTGAGGTGACAAAGAAGACCGCACCTCAGGAGACGCGCAGTCAGTACTGCCCTACCAGGGTCGGACTGGGCCGAAAGAGCCCGGGTGGCTGATCGCAATTCTGAGGCCCAAGACACCTTTTTTGTACGATGCATAGTTTCCGAGACATGCACGCGGGCAACTGTAGCACAGGGGGCCCGCGCAGCGTTTCCCCTGTGCTACGTGCCCTGCCGTATACCGCAACCCAGGTCTGGGGGGGCCCGCGCAGGCTGGGGCCCGGTTGGCAAATGCCATCTCGACTGTATGGCCAGTCCGACGCTGTGCCCTACAAAAGAGAGCATATGCACGAGACGAGGCACGGGACACCCAAATGGCTCCTGTCTGTGTTGATGGGAACCTACTAGTGGCTAAGCAGAAGGCTACCGAGAAGGGGGAGCTAAGGGATGCGATAGCTCAGACGCCACCGCAAGCAGGTCTTGAAGGTCCTGCGATTGCTTGGGAGGATCGCTAAGGACGTGTCGCGGTCTTTGCCGATTTTGATTTGCTGTCGGCCAAGATGCTCCGCTTATATAGTCACATGAAGAAATCTGGGCGATTCTATACAGATCTATTTCCTTTAACTCCGCTATTCGATGCTAGAGGGCGCTTTTTATTTTATTTTTTTATTTTTTTTTTGTTCCCCTGAGGAAAATGCATTAAATTGCATACCCCGGCTGTGGCGAGCCGGGGTTATGTGGGGCTCTCCTCCCCAGAAGGGGGAGGCCTACCCACTAAAAACCTCAGGGATGGCCTTCCTCAGGCATGTAGGAAGCCCCCGGGAACACAAAGGCCACTTCCGGGAACCCCCAGCCTCCGCTCCCCTCTCTAGAGGGGAGCCCTCCTCGGGGGAAGCTACCACCTCCCCAGGTCCCCTCCACCGACGACGCCCCCCGGCCATGGAAAGGGCGTGGTCCATCCCAGGTCGCCGTAGCAGTCGCGACTTCCTCGCGCCCGCCGGCGACCCGCGGAGGGCGCTACTACTAAACACAAGGCTCGGACCTTTCTTGAATATTCTACAATTTTCATTGAACTTTCTACAGCATTCCAGAAAGTTCGATGTGCTTGAATCGCTTGTACAATATTTTAAGTTTAATAATTTATAAAATAAACTCTTCGCTTATGCAACCCTGCCAGTTCAAGCAGTGGTTATCTAACTGCACCCTAAGGCATAGTGGCCAGGTCTCTAATTTCCCCAGCAATTTTCGTATCATAAACAATCCGCAGCGTACAGTACCAAGTACAGTCAGCAACACAGCCCGCTGATTGCGCAGTGAAAGTGTGCTCGTAAAATAAATCAGAGGCAACACAATGAGCGGTTAAGCGGGACGCGATTACCGCTTCATTGGACTTATTGATGGTTTTACTTTAAGGTATGGTGCGCAAAATAATTTATTGTGTCTCGCTATTTTATTACATTTATTTTGATTTCTTGATTTCATATAGCCCTTTACCTGTCTGAAATAGAAATATAACTTGAACAGCTTATTTGCCATGTTTTTTTATATATGAAACATTGAAGCTTAGGCCTTAATCTCACCTGAACATACTCAATGATAAGGTTGAAAGTTGTTGCGAGCGCTATCACAGCCGCTAAGTTCTGCCAAACCTAAAATTTTTCAAGAACTTCATCCCTCGCACTATTAAATTGTAGAATGAATTGTCGTCTGAGGTGATTCCAATGCGATATCCAAATCTTCAAAAAAAGGGCGTATTCCCATTTAAAAGTCACCGGTAATCATATATCAACAGGGCCTTAGACATTGTATTATTAGCGTTTGATTTGTTACGGAAATGATTCCAACTCGCACGTCATTAGTGTCACTTACTATTTAGAATTTATTTACTAGTTTGCGGAAGTCGCGAAAGTTTGGTAATGCAAAGTTTGGATAAATTTGGAATGTTTAGAAAAATTTGAAAATATTTGCAAAGATTGGTTAGGTGAAAGTTAGGAATAGTTCGGAGAGCGTGGGAGCTTGGAATAGTTTGGAAAAAAATGAAAAAGTTTGGAAAGTTTGGAAAAAATGAAAAAGTTTGGAAAAAATAAAAAAATGCACGGAAAGTTTGAAAAAAAAATTGAAAAAGTTCGCAAAGATTGGAAAAGTTAGGAATAGTTCGAAAAGTTCGGAAAGCGTGGGAGCTTGGAATTGTTTGGAAAATTTTGGAAAATTTGGAGAAGACCGAAAAGTTTGTTAAAGTTTTGTTAAAAAGAATCATCAGCAATGTTTATCGATTAAACAACGATAAATATAGAAATATTATTTATCACATCACATCAAATGTGTACTGTGATTGTTTATGCATGAAACCTTGTATTTATCTTCAAATTATCTTCACGCCCTCATTCGCCAAGTTTATGTTGCATTCGCCTTATCGGCAAATCATTTATGTATTAGTTCTCATTTTAGTAACATACTTAAGTTTGTAATAAATAACTTGTTATCTTTAACTTCGATCAGCACTACTTAATAAAACGTATGAATTGTAGGCCATAATTTCTTAAAATAGGAATAAAACGACAGTGGAAGCGAGATGGCGCTATACGCTGCAAGAACGATGTTTCTATTTTAACATTGATTTTACCTTACTCTAAGCTATCGTGGCATGACTTCTGACTCTTCAACCGCTTTAGTTCAAAGCCGATAACGTCCCAGGCTTTCTGCCCAACTAAAGCTTTGTAGGTAGTGTTTAGTTGGCAGGCTAGCCTTCTGCTAGAGTCCAATATAACCCGCTGTAGGCCGGGCGCGGGTGATATCCGGTGTAAGTTCGTCCGAGCACCAAGGGGTTATTAAGATAACTACAATAGTTTGGTCCCCCGAGCCAAAAGGGTGGCGGGCGCATTGCATCGCCTGCTACCCAATCTCGGGGGACCGAGGGATGGAGTTCGCCGCCTGTACGAGGGCGTCGTGCGATCCGTGGCCATGTATGGGGCCCCCGTGTGGTCGCGAGACTGCGCGAGGTCCCCCCGCTGCAGAGCTCTGCTACGGAGCCTGCAGCGGATAATGGCCATACGGATCGTACGAGGCTACCGTACCATCTCGTACGAGGCGGCGACGGTTCTGGGACGCTCCCCCCATTCGACATCCTGACCGACATGTATCGGCGAGGGAGCGGAGGCTGGGGGTTCCCGGAAGTAGCTTGATATTCCCGGGGGCTCCCATGCCCGAGGAACATGTCACTACCATCCCCCGTAGCAAAGAAAAAGTCGGTTCCGTACTCTGTCAAAACACTTTTATTGAGGCCCCTTTATGGGCCACTTTCTGATTCTGATTATGAACACAAATGTAAAATAATACACAAATATAGCTCAACTCAATTAACATTATGCTACATTTTAATTTAGTTTGTTTGAATATATTCATACTTAAATTGAAATTAAGTAGTTAAATTTAGAGAAATTTCTTATTATATAATTGGCATGCACGATACAAAAATACGTTTATAGCATATTTGGTGTATGAGTGATGGGTACAGAAAAAACATCCCTACGACGACCGCAAAGGCGATGACATCTTAAATTTATATCATTTGAAAAACTAACATGTTATGGATCAACTTGAACAAAAATACTTGATCTCACTACTTGACAGTCATTCAAGGGCTGAATAACGGAGGGGAGGGTTGACTGCTGTGATTTATGACACCTATTTTTATTTATATTTAAAGCTTCAATATTGTTAATATACACTTTTTTTTTTTTATTTAAAATAGGTTTGCGTTTGTCCACAATCTCACCTGATGGTAAGTGATGATGAGGACTAGGATGGAACACGCTTACCTAGCAAATGCCTATTCGCTCGTGACTTGAAGCCCGTAAGATTATATTGCTCCGGGAACACAGACGTCGGCAAAGAGTTCCACATCTTAGCTGTTCGTATTAAAAACGAAGACTGGAACCGTTTTGTACGTGTAAGAGGATAGTCCACCACGTAAGGATGGTAGTTAAGCCTACGTCTGGTTGACTGGTGGTGGAAAGGAGCGGGTGGAATTAATTCATGTAATTCCAACGCACACTCTCCGAAATGCAACCTATAGAAAACCGAAAGGCAAGCAACTCTTCGTCGGTGTTCTAGACTCTGAAGACGTGAGTTTATAAGTATTTCGTCGTCGATAAGTTTTCTAGCTCGCCTTTCTACTGAGTCCAAGGCAGCCAACTGATAGCGGGCAGAGCCGTCCCAAAGATGGCAGCAGTACTCCATGCAGGATCGAACTTACACACTTGATATTGTGGATTCCATACGATAGAGTCATACTCGGTAATGGACCTGACAAAGTTGTTTTAAACAGAGGTCGGAATTATTTTGAGTTATTTATGTACTTGCATGGAAATGTTGATATTAATTTGGACCTTCCCGGGATTTCTAATGGACAATCCCGTGTGGCCACCAATATTAACAGGCCAACAATATTATTATTATATCAGAGACAGACAAATAAAACAATGATAATTAACGTAAAATTTTTATTAGTTTACATTATTCACAATTTATTGATAGTCTTAAGCAAATTCTCATACGCGTATTTCGCCTTTTTGACGTGAAACGTCTTTAAAATCGCGCCGAAACATACGGGTACCAGGTTTAAAAGTGGACCGTAACGAAAAGGTCTATATCATCGTACCTTAATAATTAAAAAACTATTAGTCTTAGAACAAAATGTGGTGTGAATATTTCACTTATATAGTCAGCTCGCTGTTGTGGCATTAAGTTTTTTATTAAAATACTTAAAACACCATCAATCTTGTTTTTATTTCAATCTTTTACTTTAAAAGCGATTCCCTAACATAGACGTTTCACGTTAAACCCAACGGCCGTGTGCCCCGGCACAGCCCCACCCGATTTTTATAATTACTAGCGAATACTTTTGCTTCCAGCCTAGACTCGTGAGGTTATTCAAAAGGGCCCATCAGAATCATTTTCTTGGTCCGATTCATTACCAGTAAGATTTGAAGTGTTCGCTTCCGACATTACTGTATGACTTTTGTGAGAATTAAAATATGTAACCATTAGCTATTCAATATTTTCTGACTTCAATGAACTTCTCCGAACATCTCAAATCCATTTGTACATTGAAAGAGATCGCTCTATGTCAACTGAGGTGAGGTTAGCTTTATACAATTCCTCCTCCTCGTCATTAGTGCAGGAAGAAATCACGGGTTTTTTTTCTGCTGTTTAAAATTAATTTGGGGATTTGAGGCATATCCTTTACAAAGCACAAGTCCGATCGTGTATGGAATATTGCAGTCACCTGTGGGATGGCTCAGCCAAATACCAACTCGCCGCATTAGATTCGGTGGAGCGTAGAGCCAAAAGGCTAATTGGCGACAAGAGGCTGGTAGCTCAACTACAACCCCTAGCTCATCGGCGGAAGGTTGCCAGTCTGGCGGTATTCTACAGATTGCACTTCGGTGAATGTGCTCATGAGCTGCATGAGCTCATCCTTTATTATGCGCACCGCAAAAGAGTGGAATGCCCTGCCTGCGTCGGTATTTCCGAGCTCATACAACCCGGAACTGTTTAAGAAACGAGTGCACAGGCATTATCTGGGCAAACTCGCTCCATCGTAGGCCTCGTCTATGCCCTCGGGCTAGCCTGAGACCAAGAGTAAGCCCATAAAATGTAAAAAAAAAAATCCATTTCATTCTTTCGCTGTATAAAATCAGGGTGAGTACATGAATAACTCCACCTAATTCATTATAAAGCAGATATATAATCGTTATAAAGCAGAATAAACGTTGAGATATTTTTAACCCTTAATAACCTAGAGTTTCACTTTTGATACCAATCTTTTAAACCGAATGTTCACATTACTATTAGTTTTTTTATAGGTTGGCTATACGTATTTTACTGTTGTATAATATTCTTTCCAACGAAATTTTTTTTAAAAAAACGGGGAGTCTCACTACCAACAGTCGACAAGATATTACAGTACCTTCTAAAGACCCCGGACAGATGTACAAGTGCTACCCTCTACTGACGTGCGTTACAACTGCGTTGGTCATGAAAAATTATTTATGGATTCTAGAAATAAGTGTAAAGTTAATAATTGTAGGGAATTTACCTCTTGGTTCTGTAACAAGTGTAAAGTATCGTGAAAAACAATGTTTCGCATTATTTCATCCATAGGTATATCTGATTTCTTTATAGCCTTAATGCCTCAAGTATCAAAATTGATACCTGCTTTTTTTCTAAATAAATATGTAAAATAAAGATTGTGATTTTTTAGCTATTTTTCCTTCATCTTGACCCTCAAGCAAACACAGTAATATTTAAAAAAATCACTTTCGTAAAGCAGCCTACTAAGGGTTAAACTCTTGTCCTTGTAAAGTCCTGAACACAAACCTCATAATTTGGTAAGCCCTATCAACAATAGAGTTGATGTAAAACTCATATAACAAATGTCTTATCGTAGGACGGAGAAACAGAACAGAAATCGAAAGTAACTCGTAGCAAACCTGCTAGCCCCGACTAAAAAACTGTTGACATAAAAATAAAATGATCTAAAATAATTCACACATAAACGTGAGAGGCAGTAACTCACAGCACGACACGGAGCCGTGACGTGCATTAGCATAATAAAATGGTAATGGACGGCACATAATAACTGACGCAGGCTGGAGATCGTTACTGTGTCCTCCGTAACACAGGGGAGCTGTGGAGACTCTGTTTTTTTAAACTGTGTATTGACACAAACTGACTGCCCTTTTTTTTGGGGATATGTACCTTATGCACCGTGACACCGCGCTGGCTCTCCGGTCTGACAGGACCGGCCTCCCCACTAGAACCCCCTGAGTTCTCTAGGCCCATGCGAGGCACATGGCGGGGTGCGCTTTCACGATTCGACCGCCATGTGCTCCGGGGCCGGCTCGACCTTTTTTTTTTTGTTCCCCTGAGGAAAATGCATTAAGTTGCATACCCCGGGTGTAGCGAGCCGGCTAACCGCCGGCTCGCCACCTCTCTGCTCCCCAGAAGGGGGAGGCCTACACACTAAAAACCTCAGGGATGGCCTTCCTCAGGCATTTAGGGAGCCCTGGGAACACCAAGCTACTTCCGGAACCCCAAGCCTCCGCTCCCCCGCCGATACAGGGGAGCCCTCCTCGGGGGAGGCTACAATACCTTCCCCGATCTCCACCACCGACGACGCCCCCCGGCCACGGAAAGGGCGTGGTCCCTCCCGGGTCGCCGTACCCGTGGGTGCGATTTCCTCGCGCCCGCCGGCGGCAGCGCCGTAGCTGTGCTACCGAGCCCGGCGCCGCTTCCTTCGAGCGGGATCGGCCATCTCCCGACCCCGCTCGGCGGCCTCCTTCTGGAGTATCACTGCTTCACACTTCACAGAAGGAGGCTACAGCCCTCCAACCTCCCTCGTCCGCCAGCATTGCCGCAATCAATGCCGGCGGAAACAGATCTCGCCCGATTTTCTGCGACTAAGACTCGGCGCTCGGAGGCCCATCGGGGCACTCCGCCAGCGTGTGCTGGGCCGAGTCGAGGTTGGATGCGCAGTGGCGGCAATGTGTCGGGGGCCGACTCGACCTAGGTCTGGTCGAGCCAACGCCAAGGGAGGGACTGTTCGAGAAACCCTGGACAGTCCCAGACGGAGAGACATCACCACGGCGTGCGCGAGAGCCAGACGCGCACGCAGTCTCGCGGTAGGGTCATCGGGAAAACTGACTGCCCTAATAATTTCGATTACCACTGTAGTCGAAATTAACGGTTAGTACACCGGTTTCACGCCGTCTCTGAGGTCCCGGGTTAGAATCCTGGTGAGGGCAGATATTTGTGTGATGAAAATGCATACATGTTTACATATGTATTGTATAATATATGTATGTGTATCCGTAACCTTATAAGTCATGACCAAAAAGGCCCGCGGAAGAGCACATCAACCCACTAATATGCGAGTCATCGAGTTACCCTTCAGCGGACAACCCCAATCCATATCGGCAGAGGATAAGCAGACCGCGTCATGCGTTCTTAGCGACCCCCCTAACCAACTCACGCAGGAACTTCTAGACCTGCAAGCGGCGGCGTCTGAGCCGGCGCCTCCTTTGTCACCCCCTATTCGGCAGCCTTCTGCTTAGCCACGTGTAGGTTCCCGTCAATACAGGCCGGTCCCACTTTGGTGAACCGTGCCTTCTTCTAGCGCTTATGCCCTCCCCATGGGGCAGTGCTAACCGTGCCTCTCCTCAGGTGCGGCTCTCTTCAATAAAGCCAGTAGGGTCATTAGGACCAAAGGCTTAGGCTGAGTTTAGTCGTTAGGTCTGGTGGGTCGAGCCGCCTCGATTCACCGGCGACATAATCAACGCATCCCTGCTTGCCTGTTGCGTTGGTATCCATGACGGATTCTCAGCCTCCTCTCCTGAGGAAAAAAAAAAACCAAAAAGGCTTGTCATAATGAACTCGCCTTTCAAAAGGGATTATTGAAAAATCAAGCCGTCTCCACGCCATTCGCAGTCTCGCCCGCGCACGGTGGCGGCTAAACAGTGATTTATCACGAATATTCATTTCAACAGGCTCGCTGTCAGATCGCGCGCGATTACCGCCGCGATTTATGTCGCGCCGCCGCCGCTGTCGCGCGTGTGGGGGCGCCGTTAGGGCTCGCTCAGAACCCGCTCGATCTATTTATTTCGTAGGATTACGCTATAGGTGATAGTATCTGACATTCTGCTCATGTTGGTATACGTGACGTTAAACTCGATTGTGAGTTATGCGATGTTGGTAATGGTTTTGTTTTTTATTCACTTCAGGTAAATTTAGCCGTCTCACAGGGCTGATGAATAAATATAATAAGATGTGAATCTGGTATTTTTTAATGGTTCGGAGACAATAATAAACACAAACTACGAACTGTATAACTTATTCTTTGACAATCTATATTTACAGTGACATATATTCGAAATTCAAAAAGGTACTTGTAAGAAAAGCATAAACTACACATAAACCAAAACTTCTGTGAAAGCTCCAGCACTTTCATCATATCTGACAATAAGTGAATAATAAGTTAAAAGTACAAATGAAAAGTAAGAAGACTTTATTTGTCTTACGACAATTTTATGCTGTTAAAATGTTGACACACTTATATATGACTAGCTTCCGCCCGCGGCTTCGTCCGCGTGAAATTAGTTTTTGTCAATCCTGGTCCCTTATGTCTAAGGTACCACGATTCATGGTCTTTTCTTCAATTCAACCCCTATTTCACCCTCACACAGGTAAAAATTTCAAAATGCTAGAACAAACGATTTTTTGTTTCTTACGACGTGATATTTGACGAACTTTCAACCCTTATTTCACCCCCTAGCTGGTCGAAATTTTAAAAATGCTAGAACAAATGTTTAATGATTTCTTATCAAGTGCTGAAATATAAAGTTTCATGGTTTTATCTTTTAAAATTAAGAAATCCCATACAAACTTTCAACATCTATTTCAACCCCTTCGTCCCTTTTTTCGAAATAAAAAGTAGCCTATGTTCTGTCTCAGGGCTTAAAGATTGTCTGTACCAAATTTCATCAAAATCGGTTGCGAGATTTAAGCGGGAAAGCGTAACAGACAGACAGAGTTACTTTCGAACTTGCAATTATTACCCAAAAACCCAATAATGTTGGGAAAGTTTGTTTCTTATGTGATATACTGATAAATAAGCAAACTGTCAATTTTATGGTAAGTGATTACAGTCGCCTATGGTACATGTGCTTTCTGTGAGAGTTACAGCAAATTTAGTACCCCCCAAAAACTATACAACCGTAGTGTACGTTGGAAATAGGATAAATGAAGAAGAAATATGCATAAACATATTAAATAAGATAGCATACAAAATAAAGATAAATATAAAAGGCGAAGCATGGCAGAGCACTGAATTGCAGATTGAAAACACGTTAAAACGGTCGCTGAATTTGTTATCAAGGGAGAGCTGGAGAAAAAAATAAAAATAATAAAACGTGCCTAATGATGACAAGTTACAGTACCCGCAATTTCAATGCCTGCCTTACCCTTCATACCACCAGCAATACAAACACTGTTATTTTGTGGTAGAAAGAGCCAGAGGTATTCTAGCAGACGATTCTTATAGAGTTTGCTTGCATAAGGACTGGAGCGATAGTAAGGAAAAATTCTATAGAAGTTACGTTGGTACATACAGCAAAACGTCAAATTCGCCATAACAGTGACATGCCAAACCATAAAAACCGTCGCCGTTACGACCGACATAAAAACTGTTTCAATTAGCGATGTGCCGAGTACGGTTTGACTCGAGTCAGACTCGATTCTGGTTTTGGACTCGCCTACTCGAATACCAATTTATTTTGATTCGCCGGTAGTACGCCGGACTCAATTCCGGTACTCGAGTTAGGAAGATCGGTTCCTACTCCCTAACTCGATTCTATTTATACGAGTCCTACTGACTCGAGTCTAGTTTCGAGTTTGGTTTACTCGCTTATACTCAAACTGTTTACATAAGCTCCTATGCTCTATGTCTTTTTTCAATGTTTATTATGTTTTAATAAAAATTACAGTATTATTATTTTTGTGTCATTGTGCTTAACTTAACCTACACGCTGTTTGAAGCTAACTCCTTTCTATTTTTCCTTTTTGTTCTAAAATTGATTCTAGTTCTGAACTGGACTAGAATCTCCAGACTCGAATTCGGAATCGGACTCGGAGTCTAGAAATATTATAATATCAAACATAGAATTCGAGTTTTGGGCTCGAATCAAGGAATCGAGTCCTGATTCGAATACCGACTCGAATGAACTCGATCCACCGAAACAGCGACTCGGCACATCACTAGTTTCAATGTAAACATGTGAAATACTATATGCACATTTGGTACTTGTGACTTTAGTAGCAAATATGCTACAGCCACAAGTAGCACAGTGCACGTTGCCAACTTTTGACATCGCTACTAATATTAAGAACGCGAAAATTTGTATGGATGGGTGTTTGTGATTCTTTCACGTAGAAACTACTGTATGGATTTTAATGAAACTGTAATACAACAATAATATAAACTAATAATATAGCTTATATATGTGTTATTCTGACACAGAGACCACAAAATATAAAGATGCTAGTTGGTATATATTTTGTGATTTTTCAAAATATGACGGTATCACGTAGCAAAAAAGCTACGATCTGTGCAGACGAAGTCGCGGGCAAAAGCTAGTTAAATGTAAATCAATGCATCCAGCAATTTAACCGCTATATTATAGCTGTTAAGTCGGAACAAAGCATTAAAAGCAATGCTACTTTGCGGCAGAGGAACAAATAATAAAATATTAGGTTGTTGGAAAAGTTCGTCGAAAAATTAGGAACAAAAACGTTTTGTATTCATTCTCTTTATTAAAGTTTAGTTTTAATTTACAATATAATCGCCGTCAAAACTAATGACAGTGCTCCATCTATTAGAAAGATCGCTGATACCTCTGGCTCAAAATTAAAAATGTTTTAAATGCTTGAGATACGTGATAATCTGAAGATGCTAAATCGGGTGAATAGGGGGTTTCGGTTCCCCAACCGAATTTCTCTAATTTTATTTGAGTCTTTTTGTGTGGTCGTGCGTTGTCTTGGAGGATTGATTGATTCCATTTCCATAACTGGAAAAAACGCACTGGGCGCAATATATATAGGCCTCGTATGAAAGGATCGAGAGAGTTCTAGAATGTTACTGTATATTTTGGAATTTCTAGATTGGAAAGAAAAAACCTTTTTTTTTTCCCTCAGGAGAGGAGGCTGAGAATCCTCATGGATACCAACGCAACAGGCAAGCAGGGATGCGTTGATTATGTCGGACTCCTGGTGAATCTAGGCGGCTCGACCCAACAGACCTACCGACTAAACTCAGCCTAGCCTTGGCCCTAATGGCCCTAAGGCTTGAATGGAATGGTTGGCGCACCCTCAGGAGAGGGCACGTCAGCGCTGCCCTCCGAAGAAGACATATGCGCGAAAGAAAGCTCGGTACGCCAAAGTGGGTCCGGCCTTGAAATGATGGGGCCTACTCGTACATGTGCAGCAAGCTTCGAAGTATGGACTAACTAAGGGATGGCGGCGCAGATGCGCCTCTCGCAGGGCTTCAAGAGCCAGCGTTAATCAGTCGGGAGGGTCAGAAATGACGTGCCTGGGTCGACGATATTCTGTGTTACGCGGATTGACTGGGGGAAAAAACCTTGGAATTTTATTTCCTACAACCTAATAATAGACAAAAGTAGCGAGTCAGCTACCCTGATACATTCTACCCTTAGTATGATTATAGTAACTTCTGTACCTATATCAATTAAAAACCGCATATGGCGTAGCAAAAGCAGCTAATCCATCCCCAAGTCCAGACATGTCTGACATTTTAATAAAGATTATCATGTCATTACCAGTCGGAATCGACTAACAGTCAGTCGTGTGCGAGAGGCTTAACGGCGGTCGCTGTTGACACTTTGATTTACACGCGCTTTATCGCAGTATCTGATCTGTGGGATCGTGTGGAACGCGCTTAACGGTGGGTAGTGACGGGAAGATAAAGTTCACTGTATGTCTATAAACTTGATTATAATTTATTTGGCTTTTGATTACTTATCGTATTCAATATTAATCATATTGCACAGATAATTGTTTTATACATAATGATTTTTATTTTGTGGTGTTATCAAAAATCATGAAATGATTAGTAAATAGAGCCAAAAGAATTGACATCTGTAACTTTGGTCTTAGTAGATCTTTATTAGATATTATTTGTCGTTCCTAATAGCGAAACCTTAATTTTAATGTACGTTTACATATAAATTATATTTTTTAGTTTGTTTTACAAATAAAATTTCTTGTTGATATGTCGCTTACAAATATCAAATCTATTGTTCGTGTATTACAAATAAATACACTTCTCATCAAAAAAATCGAAACACCTTGCAAGTTTACGTTTTGTCAGGATTATCAGAAAAATGTGTACATTTAGGAATAAATGTTAAATGTCGTTTAATAGTGAGTAATATGAGCTTATCAAATCTTAATGTTAATGTTCTAAATTTAAATGAATTTTTCATAGGTTTCGTATTTTGTTAAATGAGTCATTTTTATTCCGTATGGAGTATAAAGGAAATGGATAAAACAACACACGTAAATGAAAAAAAAAGCTAAAAAACGTTTATTTAATAACTTGTATTCCCTCCCCGAGCTCTAATTACTGCTTCCATGCGGTTCTTCATCGATCGGATGAGAGTCACGATCACATGCTGTGGTATATTGTCCCATTCCTCTTGGATTGCATCTTGCAGCTGGCTATGTCTTTCTGGGGCAGGATCTCTTGCTCGAATTCGTCTCTTTAATTCATCCCACAGATGTTCAATGGGATTCATGTCCGGGCTTCTTGCTGGCCATTCCATAATAGAGATATCGACTTCGTTAAGATAATCTCGTTCGACGCCCGCGGTGTGAGCCCTAGCATTGTCGTGCATGAATATGAAGCCGTTGCCAATAAAATGTGCATAGGGCATCACATGAGGCTCGAGACACTCTTCGACGTACCGATGACAGTTTAGTGCAGGCAGACGTGGCCCAGACACAAAAGCAAGCTCTGTCTTACCGTCGGCGCTAATTCCTCTTTCTTCAATGCAGCATTCTGCATAGCGTTCTCCGTCTCTTCTGTAGACCTTGTTCCTTCCGTCGTTACCATACAGCATAATTTTACACTCATCAGAAAAGAGAACTTTGCTCCACTGTAGGTATGACCAATTTAGGTGCTCACGTGCAAAGTTAAGGCGCGCTCTTCGATGGTCTGCAGTTAATTTCGGCCCATTTGCTGGCTTATGCGGTACCAGTCCACGATCCTTCAACCTTCTTCTAATTGTAGAGTCACTTACAGCCACCCTTCGTACAACACGAAGCCGCTGCTGCAGTTGAAAAGCGTTAAGGCGTCGATTTCTTAAAGAAGTTGTTACAATAAATCGATCATCTCGCTCAGAAGTGACCCGATTCCTGCCAGATCCTGAACGGCGCGTGAACAAACCAGTCTCCCGATAACGTTTATAGACTCTATGAACAGATGACAGGCTAAGATGCAGTCTTGCAGCCATAACACGCTGACAAGGCCAGAATCCAGCAATGCCACAACTTGGGCGGCTTCTGTGGGCGAAGTATCCATACGTTTTAGAAAAATAACCTTTTTTCAGACGTCCCAAAGTCACAGTATTGAAATAAAAAACAAAAAGTTTAAGGATAGGCGCCAATTTTTAGTTTTTAAACGCTAAATGTACTCCAACCCTAAACACACATTTGTCTCAAAACAGTGATTCATTTCGTTTATAAGATAAACAAATGAAATTCTAATTTTGAATTTAGAATTTTCGCATATTACTGTAATGGCCAAACTGCCAGCTATACATTTATGTTTTTTTTTCATCGTATGAATTCTTTTTTGTGTTAAATTCGGACAGAAACAACGGAAACGGAAGTGTTTCGATTTTTTTGATGAGAAGTGTATTATATTTATTATTATTCTATCTGTTAATATACCTTTTTTTTTTTTTTTTTTGTTCCGCTGAGGAAAATGCATTGAATTGCATACCCCGGCTGCGGAGAGCCGGTGGTTATGTGGGGCTCTCCTCCCCAGAAGGGGGAGGCCTACCCACTAAAAACCTCAGCGATGGCCATCCTCTGGCGTTGTAGGGGGCCCTCAGGATCGAGTGTCGCAACTGAGGACCCCCGGCCTTTGCACCCCTGGGTGCGTAAGGGACCACAGAAGGAGACTAGAGGTGTTAGGGGTCTCGAACCACACCCAACAGATGTCAACCAGCCTCACTTCCAACCAACAGAAAACGAGCCAGTAAAGTTCGAAATAATCTAAAATGGATCAAAACGAATACTACATACATATTTTTATTGTCGTATCCATATCATAGACTAGAATATTTAACCCACGTGATAACAATATATATTCACAATATATGTTATAATTACCACAAATATTGTGAATGTGAGTGAATAAAATGAAAAGATTCTTAAAATAATTTATAAAAATTAATTAATTTTATTAGACGATAAGGAAACACATAATAGTTAAACATCACAACGTTAAATAGTAATTATAAACCTAATCGTAAAGATAATGATTTTACAAAGGATATTGATTACGTTTGCTGATTCCGCGCAGTTGATGAGGACTTGTCCAACAAACAGACAAGGTCGACACGTGTTTCGTCTCTCAGCGAGACATCTTCAGGATATGTTGCCCACTCGGTGTCTCACGAGCGACTCCGAGTCGCGACACGAGCGAATCAGCAAACGTAATCAATATCCTTTGTAATACAATGGACTTCCGCAAAATAACACCTGCTACAATAGAGTGATAATGATTTTATTTATACTAATTTGATGTAATAAGTGTGTTATGTGTCTTAAAAATATAATATTTAAAATCAAGGTACCTATCTATATTATTATATAGATAGGTACCTTAATTTTATCAGGCACATAGCGATAGAATTGAACACATACAAAAACGATTTTTAAGGTTGCTTTCTTTCAGGATGAATCTTCAACGTTCTGCACGTTCTTACGAAGATTTGCTGGCTAGGTTCGGTTTGGATGTACTTGGCTGCCGTAGAAGGCAGCAAGATTTAAGACTTCTATATAAAATCATACACTCCCAAATTGATTTACCATATCTTCTATCCCAATTAAGTATTAACACTTACCATCGTGCCCGTAAAGAAGATGATACTGTTTATATGGCCAAGTGGTTTTCGGGACCCAGGTCTAAATTTTGGAAATGCTGTTCTCCTGGTCGAGCTGAGCAAAAAATATTAACGACTCATTTTCCCGCTAGGGGGCTCTGAAGTCTCTATTAGAAAATCATGGTTCTCGGCAGAAACAGCAGATTTTTGTATATGATGTTCTCCTTGACGAGCTGATTCAGAATATTAACTTTTAGAAAAAGTGACATGTGACAGGCATGTGACCTTTTCCTAGGTCTCCTCACCTCAATGTTATTTAATCTCACGTTACTATTATTTCATATTTTCATAGTTACTATTATTAATATATTTTAAGCATAAATGCTAATTACACAATCATAGTATCAAAAATTTTACATCAAAATTTTAGGTGTGTCATACCCACCTGTAGCTGGTGTAACAATTTCTCACCTCATTCACGCCGGGTTAAATAAACATTTTCAAGAGCGATCGATTAGAATAGTTAAACGGATTTGATGCGAGCTTTTAATTCGAAAAGAAATCGATCTTTGATAGAACATACCAACAGCTGATAGCTCGCCCGCAGCCCGAACAAATTGAATAAATAAAACATGAATCTCTCATTGCCGAATTAATGTTTCGTAACTAAAACTGCTGTTTTATACAACGCTTGTCGGCCATCACTCACTCTCGCAATTTAATCCACTAATCAGTTCGTGAAACCGCTGACAGAAGGCGCTTTTCATCTGGAAACGCAATAAATTGCGCGATCGAATTTCAACTCTATTTGATGTCGCACACAATTCAGAATCAATTGAGCATGCATTTCCTGTCTTGTCAAATGAATTTCAACTTAATATTAATAGAATTAAAGGCTCTGCTACAGTAATTCAAAACTTAGTACCACGGATGATCGAATAAATCATTAAGGTTGACCTTCCGTTGACAGATCAAATGAGTTTGGGATTTAGTGAGAATGGATTTTGAGTTCTGTGACAGAATCTTTCAGTAGGTTTTCAGTTTGCAAATAGTTTTCTAAGTCAGGTCTAAAGAAATAGATGCAAATGCAAAAAATTAAAAGTAAAAAAATCCTTTTTTAAAAACAAGCTTTTATTAAATTCGCTAAAAAGAACAAAATAAACTTTTAATACATATAAAAGCTTGTCGCGAGATTTACTTACTTATAGAATACTTTTAACGACAAGCTTTTATATGTAAAACTATATTTTGTTCTTTTTAGCGCATTTAATTAAAGCTTGTATTAAAAATGTTTTTTTTTTACTTTTGATCTATTTTCTGACTTAAAAACCAAGCTTAGCTAACCCTTTCATTTGATACCCATATTGTAGGGGTGTATTAAAAATAATTGATCCGCCATCTTGGTAATGCCGCCATGTTGGATTTAGAATGATGTCACACACATAATCATGCATTGTCATCCGACTTACACGTGCATGCAAAATTTCAGCTCAATCGGAGACCGGGAAGTGAGTCAAATTAAGATTCCAGGATTTTCTTACATGTAGGTACTCAAGCAAATGACCGTAGGATTGAGTCTCTCTCCAACTCAACTAAATTCTTGAAGTTCCCAAGAAGACATGTAATTTTTTTTACATCTGTGTTAATTCTGTAACGACCCGCTGTCTAATAAAAGCTGAGCTTTCTACACAGCTAGCAACTTGATAGATCACTATTGCCAAGCCAGCGTTCAATATATCAGCGTAAGCGCACGTTAGATCACTCGATGGCTCTTTGATCTTTCTTCCACCTATTAATAACATGGAGCGTACAACCACAGAACAAGAATGACGAGCGTTTACTTGTTCTAATGCCTTTCCTAATAAATGCTTTGTTAGTGGTCTAGGGTGGGAGTAGGTAACTAACAAATACGTATTCAAAACAGCTATTTATCGGTCACATTTTTTTTATTGTTCCATCGTGAAAAAAGCTATGAAGAATATATGATAAGTTATATGTTGGTTTTTGAACAAGCCCGTCCCACAGCTGCACATATCTCTACCATTGTCACACAGCCTTAAAAGAAATAACGTATTTAAACAGCCTAGCATAGATAATATTGATAGTCAATGCTAGGCTGTTTATATATCTATATACAATCTAAACAAATATAAGAAATATTAAAAATCGAAAAAGAAATGCAAGCAGTACTTTATTTTATCAAAAGTAAATATACAATAAATGGACATAATATATATTTTCTTAAATAATTGATTATTGTATAAAAAGAACGTAGATTGTAAAGTTTTTCGGACATTACCGTGCTAAAAAGAGAAGCAGATGGAGAAACTAATAATGGATCAGAAAAAAATTGAAAATGCCCATCGGAGACTCAACAAATAGATCTTCAAAGTCTCTGAGTTGGGTTATTCGCCAATTTGATTCGGAATGCATTAAAGTGACAATAGATCAGAATAATGGTTGCACAGTGTTCGCAGAAGATCTGTCACATGGACAGTCTGCTGCCACAGCAAAAGACAATGTAAGTAACAAGTGTATATCGTCTCTAAATTCGTATCACCAGATTTTTAATACTGTTGAATTAAGCTAATAGCTTTTTCCTCAACATAGGAGAAAACGGGAATTCGCGTAAGTAATATCTGTCTGACGACCCTGCCGTGAGGCCTGCGTGCATGGTTGGCATCGCAATGTGAATCCTATGTCACGCACCCAAAGAGGCAAGGAGAACACCAGAGTTTTAGTGGGTAGGCCTTTTTTTTTTTGTTTCCCTGAGGAAAAGGTCGTGGAACCATAGCGCCTCGGTTTTGTGAGGCGCTATTTCTAAACCCAGCCGGCGGATCGCCCGCACGACAGATGCCACCCCAAGCTCGGCAAGCCTGAGCACCGGCCCGAAGTCAGCCCCAGTCGTCACGACGAGAGTGTCGTCAGCGTAGCAGACGACACTCACGCCGCGAGGAAGGCTGGTGCGAAGGACCGCGTCGTATGCGAGGTTCCATAGCAGGGGTCCCAACACCGACCTCTGCGGAACGCCGCATTCGACCCTCCTCGACGTTTCCATCCCATCCCGTCCCATCACGCCGATCGTCCTGTCGCGCAGATAGTCCCCGACCACTGCCCCCAGTAGGGAGGCAGCTCGTGGTATACGAGCGCCTCCCTAATGGCCTGCCAGGGGAGGGTGCCGAAGGCGTTGACGATGTCTAACGACACCGCCAACGCCACCCCCCCCGATCGGACTGCGGACTCCGACAGGGAACGAACACGATGGATGGCGTCCAGCGTTAGTGGGTAGGCCTGGCACTCATGCTAGGAGAGCCCCACACACGCCCACTGCCTACCCAACGGACGGGTATGGTGCTATTTCAAGTATTTCCCCTCAAAAAATCAGGTCAAATGCGAGTCTGACTAGCGCAATGAGGGTTCCGTTCAAATTTGTCGACATGTAAATTATTCGTTCATTACTAGAATTAAGTCTCAAAGATTTTTCCTGTTATATCCAAAAATGTATTATTTTTTTTTTTGTGAAATATCTATGTATTAATTTACGGTTTTCGGAGTTTTTTCGGAGACTCGTGCTATATGACATTACTTCTTGCCGAATTTCATAATTCTAGGTCAACGGATAGTACCCTATAGGTTTTAATTCCCTTACAAATGTCAAAATATGCAATATAAATGGAACATAAACGGCCAAATCTTTTAATAGCGTTAATTTAGAAATTTGATTTTTTTACTGCTTTGAGAGATAGGAGACCTGAGCATGTGATATTAATTTTAGCTAGCGGACGGACGGACGGACGGACAAAATGATCCTATAAGGTTCCGTTTTTACCTTTGAAGGTACGGAACCCTAAAAACAAAGTATAAACTCTATACGAGCGAAAATAAATTGTATCAAAACAACATATTTCCAACGAAACGTGAATATCTGAAGCCAGCCAAACCGTATTGAGATTTCCGCAATTCCACGAACCGACTCTAATAGCTATAACTGAACATTGTTTGAAAACGCATTACTTTGTTGTGAATTTGAGCAGCCGGTCACTACAAAGGGGAGATTAATGCTCCCAGTTTAAATAGGCTGGCCTCTTGGGTGGTCCCGAAACAATGAGCGACGCCTACACCCAGTCGGGTTATCACGGATGATTGATATATTACACAATTAGTATGCGCCAGTGAGATATCATTATTAATTAATTGGGCAACCAATCATGAAGATTGTTAGTATATATCTTAAGAATTACCGTTAACAGCAAGTTTGTGGTAGCCGGTAATATGTTTAGACTGTAACGTCGATGGCGCTGTGGTCTCCGCTCTGGTTTACGAATAGGATGATTCGCGAGGCGCGGGAGCGATCCTGCCAAATGCCAATATGTTTTTGTTTTTGGAATTTCATATGTACATCGCCACAATCAGATACTGCCTGGAGGATTGAGTCCGTGTTGCCTATCAATCTCTCTCTTATAGAATTAATCTCTAATGAGCTGGCCCGTGTACTGGACATATACCTTTCTGACACTGTGCTGTCGTCGGCATACCCAAAGGTTCCGGGATTTGCTAACAGGTCGTTTATATGCAGCAAGAAGAGTGTGGCAGAAACTACAGACCCCTGAGGGACTCCGGCATTGATCTCCAGTAGTTCGTATGAGCAACCGTCGACTACTACTTTAATAGATCTACCTCTCAAGAAGTCTGATATCCATATACATAAGCCAGCAGGAATCCCGTACGAGGGAAGCTTGTCTAAAAGTCCTTCATGTCAGACCCTGTCAAAAGCCTTGGAGATATCTAGGGACACGGCAAGAGCTTCGCCGTGTTTCTCTATGGCCTCGCCCCAGAGGTGAGTGGCATATACCAGAAGATCATTAATCTGGCGCTGTTACGGTGGAGGAAAACACCTTGAGGCAACCTGCATACACGTGCGGAGATATACAAAAAGGTATGTAGTCAAGCAATCCGCACTGGGCCAACGTGGTCGACTAAGGTCAATCACCTTAACAATAGTTGGGGTAGGCTCGTACCCCTCCGAAGATCGTTCCACGCGACAAACCTTCCATCCTCTCCATCTCAATACTTGACAGTCCACCACTGTGCGTTTCTCTACAAATTTTCTGCCTCGCACAGCTAAACTGTGGAATGAATTGTCGCCTGCAGTGTTTCCGAACCGTTACGATATCCAAACTTTCAAGAAAAGAGTGTACTCCCATTTAAAAGGCCGGCAACGCGCTTGTGACTCCTTTGGTGTTGCGGGCGTTTATGGGCGGCGGTGATTGCTTGCCATCAGGTGATCCGTCTGCTCGTTTGCCCCCTATCACATAAAAAAAAAGTGCTCAGTTGATGAAGTCCGGATCGGAGAAATCCGCCAGGGGCTCTTTACTCTGGGTACGGTGTGGGCGTGTTGCCCAGTAGAGGCGGCCAAAAAAGTCGCCTTCATCAAGAGACTGCTGGTGGGCTGGCCTGCCGCGACGGTGAAGGTCCTTCAGGCCCGCGATATGAGGTGCTACAGGTTCCTCAAAACGGGACACCTGAGAAGCGACTGCAGGACGGTGGAGGACCGGAGCACGCTGTGCTACCGATGTGGAGAGCCGGGACATAAATCTGCGACGTGTTCGTCAAAGCCGAAATGCCCCCTTTGCACAGCGGGTGGGAAAACAGCGGATCATGGCCTTGGGGGCAAGACATGCTGTTCCCCCAAGGCTAATGTCAGCAGGAGGCGACAGAGGCGGGCTATAAGACCCAAGACCTCCGAAGACGGCCGCGGGTGGAGAGGAAGCACGCCCTCCCCGCGATACATAAATTGTGTAGCCCCGTGACACGTAGTGCCGCGGAATTGCGGTGACGAGCAATGCATGAACACCTGTGTTGCTCCCCACTAGATGCTTAGGGAAAATGGGAGGAGCTTGCTACGGTGAGTACGCACCGACGGGGCCGCTGTTGTGTACTATGGGTTCCCGTAGTCCCGTCACTTTTCGGTGCAGATGCGAGGTCCGTAGGGTTTTAGTCGGTAGGCCGTATTCACCATCTGACCTCGTGCTGCTCCCGAGCACAAAGTATGCGTAAATGCATTTCCCTACGTTAAAAAGAAAGGAAAGTACCCCTCTGAGGGGGGATATATATATACGAAGTGAGATAGACTGACTGTAACAAACTTAAAGCTAAAAGGGACTACAGTAAACAAGAGAATAAAATAAAATTTTAGTGCGATTACATAATTGATAATCAATCAACATCTCAGTATTAAATGTCTTTAATTAAAATTTATTTCAAAACTAATTAATATTAATAAAAATTTAAAACGATAATATAACGTAGTTACAATGATTGTCATTTTCAGATTCGGGTCAGTTTGAAACTCTAACACCTTTTGCTAAATAAGACCACAAATAAATAGCGATAAGTAGCGAGAATAATAATACTTTATTTTCAATCAGAATGTACAATTTTGTATTTAACGAAAACCCCCACACTAGGCTATACCTGCCCTGTGGGAGCTTTGACAAAGTTTAAAGGTCACTTGAATGCGGTACCTACGTTTCTGTCAAAGAATATACAAAAGAAAAAGAAAAAAAAAAACTAGAAACAAATAAAAAGAAAAAAATAATATATAAAAAGGAAAACTAATATTTAAATAATAAAAAAATATATAAAACACCAACTACATAAATATTCAACAAAATGTATACAAACACACAAAGACTAGTTACTCCCGATTGCTGATATGTCCAAAAGAGAAGCTCTGCCTTTAATTTTAGTCTCGCCTAGTGTAGAGAGTAAGTTACAAAATATTAAAGAAGTGGTTGAGCCTATTATGGATATAAGGCTTTTTGAAAAAAGTGGCTCGTCTGACAAAGGAGCTGTTGGTTGGGTTTGGGTTGGGAGTCGGAAAGTGTGCTTATTCCGTAGGGTCTGGTCTGTAGTTGTCTGAGATCTTCAGAAAAAATAGTCTTCTAACACTCAGAACTTGTGAAAGGAAACTTGTGAAGGGAAAACGCAGGGGCTTTTTCAACATTGTTTTTAGTACGGCACGTTAAGCACCTTCCAGAATCAACAAGTGACTCGCAGCAGCACTGTCTCATGCTGAAAGACAATAATTTAAAGCTTATTCACTAATAGCAATATAAATCAACTTCTGTAGCTTCCAGGGTGTCTCAGGCTCATAAATATTTTGTTTTGTAAGAAGGTGGAAATTAAACAGTAATATCTGCTCCAAATACTTAATTATGGAAAAATATTGGCTGATACTAATAAAAAAATTGTATAAAACATGAGAATAAGTATCAAATACGTAGGAAAACATCTATCATCTTTGCAGACGAAGTCGGGGGCACCAGCTTCTATCTTAATATCTTTACAAGTTGTAACTTATATGTTATTCTGATGAATCTACACAAATATAATAAAGAGGAAAGATTTGTATTTTTGTATGTAACGAATAAACTCAAAAAGTACTGGACCGATTTTTATAATTATTTTTTCATTAGAAAGCTACATTATCACTGAGTAACATAGGCTATATTTAGTACTCGATTACTATTTAGTATATATTCATTTGTGTCATTTCTGAAATATTCGTTATTATTTCATTCGTACAATCAATTTCATCGCTTGATAACATTTTTGATATAAAAATCTTAAGTAAAGAAACAATGCTAAATATCTACATGCAAAATAGTACTGAAAATTGAAAAGTGGCGCGTTTACTTTTTCATTGACGGCTTTGTGCGCGAAAGACTAAGGTACCGACGCTTATACAGCCAAAACAGCAAATTATATAATTTTTACAAAATAAATATATTCTTTTAATATTTATGTATGACTTCTATTTAATAGTTGTAATATTAAATTGGGTTTCTATAATTGTATATCTTTATACAGAGTGTTTCTAAACGGCAAACTTTTAATTTACAAAAATGTTTCAGTATTTGCATATAAATTCTCTTTGGTTCCTATTTTTTTTCTTATAAATAAAAGCGTGACTTTTCTTTACGAAGCTATTAACTTTTGATTACCAAACTGTGCGGTAATCGAGTTTGAAATTCGAATGATATTATAAGTTAATATGATACATTGTGAAACTAAAATTGGTGTAGTTACATACCAATTACGAGCAATGGTGTTAAAATAGTACATTATGGTACAAGTGTGTAATGTTGGTGATTATCGCTGAGGCGCAATGAGGCCCGAGCCGTCAGGCGAGGTCTTATGGAGCCGAGGACGGTAATCATCAATACACACGTGTATCATACAAAGTTTTCAACACACTTCTGAATAAAATAATACTTAAATAAAAAACCATTTTCTTCATAAATTGTATTTGCAGACATCTTAATTAATAACTAACTAAATAACTTCAAAAGAGAAAACGAGACGAGTTGTGAAAAATGTTTCGTAATGGCGGGAAAAATAATTAGATTTCCTAAGCGTGCGCATCGGCCATAGACTAAAAAATGAGGTTCCTTTTTTTTGGGCTTTTCGCGGATAGCTTTTTAACGCAAATGTAAGCGTAACTCAACCAATAATATTAAAAAAAACTATTACTCACTCGTGAATAATAGTAATGAAGAAGTCACAGTTTGATTGTAGGTGTCATTATGTGCCTAATTGCCACGGGATTAGAGCCACTTTATGAGGAAGTGTGTTGAAAAATGATTTTTCGTGAGGAGATTTAATTTATTGCCAGATAGGTAGATCACATCGTTAACTAATTACCAAAAACACACATCAAATAACGGGGAGCGCAGACGCCAATTAGACTCAGCCCGCTCACGAGCCGCAACCCAGAATCTATTATCTCGACTCGAACTGGCTCGTTCAAAATTAACATAAATTACTCTGACAAACGTAAACATCACGAAATGATTCACTCATAGCTAAGTAGAAGCATTAGTGCCTTGGGCGCGCAATTTCCTCAATATTATTTCAGACTAGTTGAGTATGATTGCGAATCATTTTAGAACGGATTATGATGAGAGAACGGTTTTAAAAAAATCTAGTGTAAACAGAACAGGACCTTCCTTCCTTTGGCTTCTGGTGGTTAGTCCTACCAGTTGTGCAGTATGAAGATATAGATAGAAAGAAGGAAAGAGAGAAAAAAACATTTATTCGGCACACACAAATAAAAAAACTTATTGCAAAAATAAAAAAAAAAAGATAATAGTTATTATAACAAATGGTCAGTAATTTGATGTATATAATTCTTTACTGCACACTCGTACGAAAACATACAGTAATAAAAAATAAAAAAGCACTTAAAATTAGGTAGTGTTGGCAGTCAATTGGTACGGCGATCTCTAGCAAACAACCTACGTATGAAGAGATACATATAGAATTGGGTAAACGACAATTTTTTAAATTCTATATATAATAAGAGTACTCTTTTAAGTGAGAAATATTGTAGAACCAACAGTACACCTGCGCCTATTACTTTTGAAGATACATCGCCATGTTTGCGGCGCTGTCGCGGGTCGCTCAAAAACGCTCCATACTAAAAACACTGCAATCGTGACGTCATAACTAAGTAAACTCGTTAAATTTGTATGAGCGTATAAACAAATTTTAAAATAACTTTGTTATTTGTACGTTTATAGATATACTTTCTATACTTATAAAAAAAATGTTACATTTAATGTGAGAATGTTAGAAATGTGTCCGTTTCATTAGAATTACGTAAATAATAATTGCTCATATTAGATATCTAAAAACAATATAAATTAATAAATAAACTGAAATTTCTACATTGACATACTTTCTTGAGATATAAATCGCTTAAATCAGATAATTGTAGTATAAAAACGACCACAATCAGTTGTAGTCGTCTACCCTATTGGAGAGACAGGGATGCAAAATATTAAAATCTAATTAAATAACAATAAATCGTACACCAAACTAAGAGTAAGTAAAACTAAACTAAGAGTTGTAACTTTATTTCTCTGTCTCTTTTAGTTCCTCAAATTTAGAGAAATATTTAATTGTATTTATAAAATCCTCTTGAAACGCTACATCGTGGAATTAGAAGATAGACATATAGGAATTATAAGCGTTGTTGATTAAAAAATAAGACCTAAATGGAAATAACATAGAATTTAACCCTGATACAAATCACAAAATAAAAATATGTATACCGGAAACACAACAACATTACGATTTAAGTTGATTGGAAGAGATTGCCGCCTTGCTAATAAGGCCACCGTTTGTAATGTAGACTTATAGTAGACTAGCTTTCTGCCCGCGGCTTCGCCCGCGTGGATTTCGGGATTGGGTGTATAGAGGGTTAAGGGTCATAGCTTTTGCCCACGGCTACATATACGCGGAAGTCGGTTTATGGTGCGAAGATTTTATCGCGCTTCCCGTGGGACTATCCGTTTTTCCCGAAGATAAAAAATGCCGCAAAACTCCTCAAGAATCACTCTATCTATTGATGAAAACCGCATTAAAATCTGTGCAGTAGTTTTTGAGCGAAGCCTTTATTGCGCATCCCGTGGGATCTGTCGATTTTTCCGGGATAAAAAGTAGCCTATGTTACTCGGGGAGAATGTAGCTTTCCAAAGGTGAAAGAATTTTTGAAATCGGTCCAGTAGTTTAAGCGTGAAGAGGTAACAAACAAACAAACAAATAAACAAACAAACAAACAAACACACTTTCGCATTTATAATATTAGTTGGGATAGTATGTATAATATTGATTTTATACAATAACTATATTATTTATTCATTGAAGCTAATCAAAGAGTACATACTCCGTGACATTAAAAGGAAAAATAATCTACATTTTTTTGAATTAGCAATATTTATTAAAAGTCTTGACTTATCTTTAACTTTATCAAAACTCTTGGCTCATTAGATGTTAAATTACAGGGGAAATCATACAAACACAAAAATAGTTATTATTGAAAATAACTAAACATTAACCAATAACATACAGTTTTCATACATACCACAAACAAAATGGCCGCTCTGTCCGCAGAGAGGTAGCTACTGTCATAAATACGAACAATAATAGGCTTTCGACAGCGGCCGTAAATAACGGAGTCGGAAACGATCATGATTTAGAACATAGGCAGTAATAGACAAGATGCAATAGGCTTGTATCCACTATGAACAAATCTGATGCATTAGGTTGCATAACTATTAAGATGATCATTTAATTATGAAAAAACAAAGTTTTATAAAATAATAACTTTTGATTATTTATATTTTTATAAAATAAAATTGCACAAAATAAGCCATAAGTCACGTGACAGCAAACACCAATTATAAAGTGTTACGTCACGCCGTGCGAAACGTCAAAGTCCAAATGTCATTCCCAAGTGTCTTGTGGAAGTGCGAAAAAGAATGGGCATGCATTCCTTCTCGCGAGTGTTAGCCACTTTTTACGTATCTGCTGATTGTTTGGCACGTATATAAATATTTTTTTGGTGTTTTTATACTTGTGCTTGTACACTGGGGCACTATGCAGTACTTGTAATACGATGAATCCATTTTTTATTAAAATAACTTCACAATACCGAATATTCCGAAACTAAAACAGCTGTGTTTTGCACGGCGTGACGTCATTCAAGACGCCATGACAGTCATGAGCGTTTTTGATGACTAATGTCAAATATTTAATTAAATGCAAAATTATTCTTATAAATAAGCATTTTTTTTCAAAAATAATAATTATTTTGTATAGAATAGGCATCAAGGTATATTAGTATCTAACTACTGAAATTTAGGCAACAAGCCTATTTTGAATATGTGTCCATTTTTCAAACAAATATTTTCACATTCCCTTGTTACATTTAATGTGAGAATGTTAGAAATGTGTCCGTTTCATTAGAATTACGTAAATAATAATTGCTCATTTTAGATATCGAAAAACAATATAAATTAATAATTAAACTGAAATTTCTATATTGACATACTTTCTTGAGATATAAATTGCTTAAATCAGATAATCTATACTAATATTATAAAGAAGTAAAGTTTTTGTGTTTGTATATTTTATATTGTTAAATATACAAATATACAATAAAGGGGTAATTTCAGGATCTACTGAACCGATTTTAAAAATTCTTTCAGCAATAGTAGGCCACGTTATTGCTGAGTGTCATAGGTTATATAAAAAACCGAAAAATAAAAGGTTTTTACGTGGTAGTCCGTTTTGCAAAGTGAATCGGAGAAAAAAACAGGCAGCGGACGGCGCGCGATGGCTTCGGGTTTAATTCGGATCGCGTTCGTGCTCGCTTCGGAGATTATTAATATTATGCCCAACGAAAGTGGGCACGGGTCAGCTAGTTATAGTATAAAAACGGCCATAATCAGTTGTAGTACCCTATTGGAGAGACAGGGATGCAAAATATTAAAATCTAATTAAATAACAATAAATCGTACACTAAACTAAGAGTAAGTAAAACTAAACTAAGAGTTGTAACTTTATTTCTCTGTCTCTTTTAGTTCCTCAAATATAGAGAAGTGATTTATCACTTACCCAATATACGCGTGATAAATGTCCAAGATAAAACTTTTTTCAAAGTGTCAAAGGAAATGAATTTCATTATAGGAATATTACTGAAATTGCATCGTTTTACGGTGACATACGGTCTTAATTATGCAAATTAATATATGTGTACAATTCTAAATTATTCTAACTAGCTTTAATGGGATTACAAAGGGAAAAATACTGTGCGTTTAATGAAATTTCTAGAACTCTTTTTGGGAAGAGTTATAAAAAAAAATGTTTTACTGTTGGTCATAAAAGGTAAACTGTATTAATTAAAATTATAATAATACACTAATGTGATTGAAAATTCTTAATAAATAGTCCTTTTTATACTTCTCCACAAATTCTCTCTGAAATGGCTCATTACTAGGACATGAATTTTGCGAGAAATAAAAGTTACAAAAATCCTTTACAATTTTTTTAATAATAAAGAAGAATCTACAAAATAATCTGCAAAAGCTCAGAAGAATCTGCAAAAGCTTTATAAAGCTAGCATTTATAAATAAATTTATAAAAAAGGAAAATGTTGTGTTGTATTAAATGTAACACGCTTTTATTTATAAATGGGGACCATGATATAGAGGGGGGACGAGATTGAATAATTATGTATGGTGAAAAGTTTTAGTGTTAATAATTTATTTTTGACTTTTTAGTTCATTTTATAAACAAATAATAAAAGCTTGTTTTTAAAAAGGTTTTTTTTTTCTTTAATTTTTACTACTGAGGAAATTCTGAAGGTCATTAAGTGATGTTATACTCTTAAGGTAATCAATTTGAGTAATGCAGATAGATAAAGGCGATTCTAAAAAATAGGAATGACATTAAATGACCGCAATACGATATATAATTATGACTTGGATATACAGTGTAATCACGTAGGACCTTCATTATACTTTCGTTACGTGGTATAACTCTACATTATCCTCCCCATCATTATTCGGATAATAGCGTATAATTTCATGATACTACGCCTCTGACTAAACTATTTTGAATGGCTGTGAAACTTTGTGCGCCTTGGTTATTTAATTGCAGCCAAATGTCGCTTTCTTGTCGAATGATGGTCATTACACAATACAATAGAATGATGTTATAGATTGAGGTTAAAGACGGCTATCAATGTTTTTACGTTAGAGATAAGTTTGTAAACTGATTAAATTTAGTTTCTTAAATTTAGAAACTAATTTGAATGGCTGTGAAACTTTGTGCGCCTTGGTTATTTAATTGCAGCCAAATGTCGCTTTCTTGTCGAATGATGGTCATTACACAATACAATAGAATGATGTTATAGATTGCGGTTAAAGACGGCTATCAATGTTTTTACGTTAGGGATAAGTTTGTAAACTGATTAAATTTAGTTTCTTAAATTTAAGAAACTATTTTGAATGGCTGTTAAACTTTGTGCGCTTGGTTATTTAATTGCAGCCAAATGTCGCTTTCTTGTCGAATGATGATCATTACACAATACAATAAATGATGTTATAGATTGAGGTTAAAGACGGCTATCAATGTTTTTACGTTAGGGATAAGTTTGTAAACTGATTAAATTTAGTTTTCTTAAATTTAAGAAACTAATTTGAATTGCTGCTGAAACTTTGTGCGCCTTGGTTATTTAATTGCAGCCAAATGTCGCTTTCTTGTCGAATGATGATCATTACACAATACAACAGACTTACACAGTACTTTTGATAGGACGAAGTCTGTAAGGTCCGCTAGTAATTTATAAAGATTTGAAATACACTTTTTGGCGCGTGAAAAATATTATTCATTGGTCATTGATTTTGAAAAGCAATTGCAATTAATTACTGCGGTTATTTGAGCAAAGTACCACAAAAAGGTTTCGATGGACTTTTTATGTTAGTGTATTTACGAGTTCGTCCATCAATGCTTCTTTTATTGGCTGCTACAGACTGAATTTTAAATTGCAAATTTTTAAGGGAACATTTTTTACCACAACTTATTGCTAATTGATACAAAACGTTATGAATTTACAAGTAAAGTTCTAAATTGACAATAGAATTAAAACTATTTATAACTAACAATAAACAAGAGCCACAACTGAAGCATACAACGATACAATTTATGCCAATGAACAGAACAAAACGCTCGTCATACCCACAATCGCCATTTCCTCTGGCAACCGTCAAATGTTGCCGTTTATTACTGTTGTGACGTTTAGATCTTAATAGACGTTGATTATATACAAACGTGTCACTGGGACACGGGTTAATGACACGGAATAACGACACGTAATTACAGACTGCCAGTTCGGTTGCGTGTTTTAATGACAAGGAGTTCACTGTTTGTTTGTTACGGCAGATGTGGAGCTGTCGTTACATTGTCACGTCTTTTGTCGAAGTTAGCTGTTAGTTAGTTGGTGATATTAGTACATTTGACCTCCGTGGTCGAGTGGTTAGTACACTGGTTTCATAGGTGTCGCCACCTCTAAGGTCCCGGGTTCGAATCCCGGTGGGGGCAGATGTTTGTGTGACAAATTCGTGCATTTGTACCTTAGTCATGTTTGTTATTATGTATGTATGTCTATCCGTTACCCTTTTTTTTGTTCCCACTGAGGAAAATGCATTAAGTTGCATACCCCGGCTGTGGCGAGCCGGCGGTTATGTGGGGCTCTCTTCCCCAGAAGGGGAAGCCCTACCTACTAAAAACCTCAGGGATGGCCTTCCTCAGGCATGTAGGGAGCCCCCGGAAACACCAAGCTACTTCCGGGAACCTCCAGCCTCAGCTCCCCTGTGATGCTCCAGGGGAGCCCTCCTCGCGGGAGACAATGACGACCTCCATAGTCGAGTGGATAATACACCGGTTTCAAGGTGTCGGAGGTCCCGGGTTCGAATCCCGGTGGGGGCAGATGTTTGTGTGATGAATGCGAGCATTTGTACCTTAGCCATGGTTGTTGATATATATTTCTATAAAAATTATTTATATACGTATAATATATGTATGTCTATCCGTTACCCTAGATCCCATAGCACAAGCCTTATAGAGCTTAGTTTGGGCTAGGCTAATCAGTGTAAGTGTAAATAAAAAAAAAAAAAAAAAACTACCTCCCCCGATCTTCTACACCGATTGTACAGCGCCCCTAGCAGAACGTAATTGTTTATTATACGAAACATTACTCCTGAAGTTTACTATATGTCATATAACTATAGAAAATGATCGCTAACTTATGGTAGAGCCTCTGCAATATTATTAAAAAGATAGTAAAAATTTACTTACGAATATTGAATATTCTATGCTAAGATGTAGGTACGAAGTCATCCTTTATTCATTTTATTAAGTATAAATTGAATTGACTTATAAATTGAATAGTAAACTGAAAAAAGAATTTAAAAAAAAATCGCAAAACAATTAATTTTCGAATCAAAATTACAATATTCTTTACAGGCACATATTATTAAAATAAATTTAACCGTTCTTATGTGCATAACTACAAGATCATAAAATTTGACGTTACATCTGTTCGAAAACTGGGAGAGCCTTCATAAGAATAGACAAGAAATTCTGAATCATAGTCATAAGGCTTACGACACAGTAAACATAATAAGTACATTGAAATATGTACGAAAGAAGGATTCAAGCAGGGACTTTTCTGAATTAGGGACTTTTTTGAATCTCAGAAAGTATGTGCTGTTGATTAACGTCAAAATGTACATTATTTCTTGCCTTCAAAACTATATTATTACTTAGTTTAATGTACCATATAGGTACATATTATACTACCACCATATAGGTACCATATAGGTACATATTACTTAGTTCAATGTACCATATAGGTACATATAGGTATATAGTACACGTGATGTGTGTTTAAAAATTCGTAAAGTTTGCTCTTAGTAAATAATTAATGGAGCCAAATTCTTTGAAATCTCTATACAAAACAGCGATTTTATACTTAGACCCAAAGGGGTCATCCATAAATTATGTCACACGAATTCCGTGATTTTTCGCCCCACCCTCCGTCCTTGTCACAGCTAGCCACATTTGTGAGACTCCCCCCTCCCTAGTGTGACGTCACATATTTTGAAAATTTACATTTAGAAATTATTGAATGATAAAAGCGTTTTCGAAATCAGTTTTATTTCCATTTTAATAAGATTAACATCAAATCAATTAACAAAACAACAAACGATTACTTATATTAAATAAGTATATGGTCATTTCATATTATATTTTTCAAAATCACCTACTGTAATCAATTAGAAAAATAGTACCTTTCGGGAGTACCCCTATTAATAGATAGAAGAAGACACTATTCATTTATTTATTTAAGAGAGTGTACAGACTTTACAATAAAAATTAATATTTACAGCTCTTTTCATACTAATAGTAACAATTTAAAGTTTGTGTTTTAAAAGTTAGCTTACAATAGATTTTGAAATGTGACATCACGAAATATAAGACCCCCTCCCACCACCTTGTCACACAATGTCACACTTCGTCAACACCCTCCCTCCCCCTTACCGTGTGACGTAATTTATGGATGAATCCAAAGCAAAACAAACGTTTTAAACCACTAATAATATTTGAAGGAAATGATGTCGTGATCTTTGAAAAAGTGAAGCAAAAACATTTCAAACGCCGCTTATTAAGACGCACACCCACGCAATTACCACAAAACAAATGTCCAACATCAATCACATTTATTATATTAACTTAAAGTTGAGACAACGATATTATTGCTAATGGCAATACATTACGTAGATGGAATCAATCACCGTCGAGCATTTAGTGTGCAAGGCCGCAAGTAATTAAGCATCCGACAAAAGTCTTGGAGTGAGTCATGTAGCTCTGACAGGATGATGGATGCAGAACTCTGAGACCCGTTGTTGAGTCATTGTCGAACATTTTGGCTGTAGGCTAATCTTGGTATTGTTGCAATGCTCTTTAAGAAGCTTAAGTAACTATGGTTTGAAGTATTACAGTCGTATAATATAAGTTTCGCAGTGAACTGATTGAGATAACAGTTCAATCAAACAACTAGGTCTTTTATTAAACAACGACATTCAACTACACGACTACATAACCAAAAAACTTCAAATAGGATATTCACAATCACTTTTACAAGTCTACGGCTGGAGATCTTGTACTGGAAAGAACCAGCAGGAAAACCAGCGGGGGCTATTTTTACGAGTGTTTTTGCAGAGTCATCAATTAGGGTCTGGCCTCAGATAAATAGTCTGAACCCAACTTTCTTTACATGTTTAATTAACTGCACGTTATATCTATAAAAAAAACTTAGTTTTCTGTATCATCACTACTAGAGATGGGCCGAATACGGACTTTGCCGAATACGAATATTCGGCCGAACATTCGATTCAGCTCTTACCGAATCGAATATTCGGCCGAATATTCGGTTCGCGTGAACCTGTTTTAGCCGAGGCGTTGAGAAACCGTGATGATGAGAGTATTGACGAAGACGATGACAATAATCGGGTGGCTCAGACTGTTTCAAATTCTACTCATGCAGATTTTTGGAGCTGTTTTGAAGAAGTTGCCTCAATAAAGATACCAGCGATACCGACCGATAATTCAAAAAGTCTTGTTGTAACAGAACTGGACAAATATTATTCCCTTAATGTCAAACATAGCTGAAATATACTTGGCAGCGCCTGGGTCTTCAGTGTATAGACTTTTGTCGGAAGCTGGGAATGTTTATGAAAAAAAAAACGTAACCGTCTCATGCCTGATTAAATTATAATTGGACTAAACTTTTGGTAGCTTTTTCAATTTAAATATTTTAAATTCCTCGATCGATCGATTCGATCGATTAAAAAGAGATTATGTTTTATTTTAGTGAAAGAAGAAACACCACTTTTATTTAATTTATTACTTTATTGAAAGAAGACTGTTACTCGTAATTTAGATTATATGTTTAAAGCTGATGTTGAGTTTAAAACTTTAGAATGGTTATTAATTTAATAGTTACTTACGTTACCTATCGTTCCTAAACATACCTTAGGAATGACATTAGGGAACATTAGGAATGTTCCTATCATTTAGAGCATGCAAATGCTAAAGCTGATTAATGATTAATACAATTTTGGTTTTTCTTACTTAAGCTACGGTTTATTGCAAAATATTTATTATATAAATATTATATTATATTTACGTTTTGACGCATATTTATTGTAGTGATATTAAAAAATATAAACGTCATTGTATTTGACATCTCTCTCGGAATAAAGTAGTCTTAACATCTTAACAAGTATTTGATTTATATCAATAAAATGTGACCTTAAATATGGTGTCAGGTGTAAAATATTACAACAAATAATATAAAAAGAGATTTTCCAACAGAATAAATATAAAACGTGACAGAAAACTAAGAACATGGACAAGTTTTCTTTGGATTTTGATTTCAATGCAATAGACGTAAAGAAGGAATGGACAAAATGGTTACAAGCTTTTACAATATATTTAAAGGCAACAAAAAAACACGGTGAGCCTGAAGACATCAAGATTGCTATATTACTACATCAATTGGGCTCAAGAGGAATTGAAATATACAACACTTTTGAGAAAACCAAAGAAAAAGTTGAAACTTTTAATGGCGTCATTGAAAAATTTAATAACCACTTCAAACCAAAAATAAACATTTTATATGAAAGATACAAATTCAATAAGCTAGCACTGAGTGACGGCCAACCATTACCAGAGTTTATAACAGCGTTGAAAATTCAGGCACAGCATTGTGAATTCACTGACATGAACAACATGGTTAGAGACCAAATATTACTTTATATTAAAGAAGAAACATTACTGCACAGGTTATTAGATGAAGGGAATGATTTAACCTTAGAAAGAATGATTGAAATAATTAAATTAAATGAGGAACGTAACAAAGAAATTAAAGATATAAAAAATAAACACGAAGTCGAAGCTGAAATAAATATAATAAAAAATGAGAAGAAATTTAATAATAAAAGAAATGATAATACAGATTATAATAATAGTAATATCATATACAAATGTAAAAAATGTGGAACTTCACACAGAAGAGCAGAATGTCCGGCATATGGCAAACAGCACACCATATGCAGGAGGCTGAATCATTTCAGTGTTGGCTGCTTTATGAAGAACCGAAGGGAGTCGGGTAATAAACATTTTTGTAATAAACAGAACATTAATAGAAGGGTAAATTTTATTAATAATGATAGTGATTCAGAATCAAATTCTTCTCTAGATCTGTTTGTTCATTCAGTAGACTCATGTAAAAGAGACTGGTACATAATTGGTGAAATACAGAATTTGAAAATAAATTTTAAAATAGATAGTGGAAGCCAAGTTAACATTTTGCCTTATCATCTGTTGAACAAATTAAATAATAAGAATAATTTAAAAATTAAATGTACAAATTTGAAAGTAACTGCATATAATGGTATTTCTTTACAGATCATAGGCAAGATATCATTAGAAGTTAAGTTTCATCATCTTAAAGATAATATAGAATTTTTAATAATTGACACAAAAGATAAGGCAATATTGGGGCTACAAACTTCAGAAAAATTAAATTTAATTAAAAGAATCAATACTTTAAGTTGTGATTATGATTACATAAATGTTAGATTTAATACTAAGCAAGAAATATTAAACAAATATAAAAAAGTTTTTCATGGATTAGGCAATTTTCCTGGGCAACCTTATTCTTTGCAATTAAAACATAATGCTGTACCTGTAACTTATAATGCTCGTAGAATTCCAAAGAGTCTTACATCTAAACTCAAATTAACTTTAAATAATTTAGAAAGTCAAGGAGTAATAAGAAAAGTGGATGGTCCGTCAGAATGGTTGCATCCTTTAGTAATAGTAGAAAAGCCTAATGGAAATCTAAGACTATGTTTAGATCCCAAATATTTGAATGAACAACTCTTAGATGATAAGTATCATATTCCAAGTCAGAATGAAATATTATCTGAACTTAAAGGTAAAAAATTATTTTCTATTTTAGATTTGAAAGAATCTTTTCATCAGATCAGAATAAGCAATAAGTCCTCTAAATTATGTAGTTTCAATACACCCTTTGGTCGTTATTCTTACACTAGACTTCCCTATGGTATAAAGCCAGCATCTGAGATATTTCAAAAGAAAAATATAGAAGTGTTTGGGCACATAAAAGGCATAAAAATATATATCGATGACATATACATAATGGCTTCTACAAAGCAAGAACATGACTTCATATTAAAACAAGTTTTAGATACTGCGTTAAAAAATAACATTACTTTTAATGCCAGTAAATTTCAATTTTGTCTCTCAGAAATAAGAATTCTAGGTCACATAGTAACAGAGAGTGGAATAAAAATCGATCCTAATAGAATACATGCTATAATGAAGATGCCAGAACCTAATAATAAAAAATCTTTACAAAGGTTTTTGGGCATATTAAAATATCTAAACAAATTCATACCTAACCTTTCTCAAATATCTGCTCCACTGCGAGAGTTAATAAAGGATAATGTTAAATGGATATGGACAAGTGAACATAAAAATTGCATTAATAAACTAAAAACATTATTAACTTCAGCTCCAATTTTATCTCATTATAATGAAAATGATGATCTCATTGTACAGACTGATGCAAGTGAAGGAGGTATAGGTTGTGTTCTACTCCAGAATAATAAACCAATTGCATTTTCATCAAGGTCATTAACTCAAACTGAAAAGAGAATGGCCATGATAAAAAGAACTGTTAGCCATTGTTTATGCGATGGAACATTTCCATTACTATACTTATGGACGTCATGTAACCATTCAGACAGATCACAAACCTTTAATTAATATAAGTAAATGTAACATAGATAAAGTTCCAAGTAGATTACAAAGAATGTTGTTAAAACTAATGAAATATAATTACATCATCACTTACCTTCCAGGAAAAGATATGCTAATCGCTGATGCTTTATCCCGTGCATTCCTAATATATAATGTGAAAGATGATGTTGAACTTCAGTATACCATACACTCTATAACTAGTTCAGTAATGACACAAGAAAGAAAATTAAATTTGATTAATGAAACTAAGAATGATCCTGTTTTAAGTAAAGTAATAGAATACTTAAGTAATAATAAATGGCCCTCAAGTATTGAATCTAACATAAAACCTTATTTTCAAATTAGATGTTATTTATCATACAGTCAAAAAAATTTTAATGTATGGTGATAAAATTATAATTCCATTTAGCTTAAGAAAATTATTTTTAGAAAATTTGCATAGAGGTCACATTGGAATAGAAAAGACATGTAAAAAAGCTAGAAAATATTTATATTGGCCTAATATGGCAAAACATATAACTGAATACATTAATAACTGTAATACATGTTTAAAATTAAGACCAAAAAATTGTAAACAGCCCATGATTAACATGCCAATACCATCTCGTCCATGGTCACACATTGCAACTGATATCATGGAGTATAAGGGAAAATTCTACCTAGTTGTCATAGATTATTTCTCAAGATGGATAGAAATGTGTAAACTGCACTCAAAATCTATAACTAATATAATAAAGATATTCAATATAATTTTTTCTACACATGGATATCCTGAAAAAATAATATGTGACAACAATCCATACAATAGTTATGAATTTAAAAAATATTTACAAGAAATTGATGTTGATTTAGTTACAAGCAGTCCACATTATCCTAAAGGCCATAGTCTTGCTGAAGTGGCTGTAAAAATATGTAAAAATATTCTTAAAAAATCAGAAGGTAGTAATGTAGATCCTTATTTGTTATTATTTGAGTATAGAAATACAATGTTAACTGATTTAGACTATTCACCAGCTCAATTACTGTTTGGTAGAAACTTAAAAGATAAGATAATATTTCTAGAAAGTCATTTAATGCCAGTAAAGTTGGATTATAGTGAAATAAAAAATAAAATAAAACAAAATCAATGTAAACAAAAATTTTATTATGACAAAAATTGTAAAACATTAAAAGATATAAAAGAAAAAGATAATATTATGTTTAGACTTAATAATAATTGGAAACATGGAAATGTATACTTACCAGCTCATACTCCAAGATCATGGTGGTTACAATCTAATGAAGGGAAATTGTATAGACGTAATAGACAAGACATAGTGGCTCTGTCTAACAATTGTAATGCAGAAGAAATATGTCAAAATAATACTAATTATGAGCCTCCTAAGTTAAGAAATAGAAACATGATTAAAAAACCTATAAGATACATGGATTAAAATAACTTTATTATTGTAAGTAATTGAAACAATTAGCCTAAAGGTATGGGTAGGTACTTATTATAGATTGAGGAAGTACTGTGTAAAGTCGCTATCATTTACTTTGTGTTATAGCTTAAAATAATTTTAGTTATGATGTTGTGTTAGCTAAATAATAAACCAAGATGAATGTTACCATTATTTAACATACTTTGTGATTAGTTCATTACATAAATTAGTACTATAATTAAGTATATAATTTTATGTAAATTAATTAATAATTTGTTTTATATAAAAAGGAAAGATGTCACAGCATACTCTGTGCTGTGATATTAAAAAATATAAACGTCATTGTATTTGACATCTCTCTCGGAATAAAGTAGCCTTAACATCTTAACAAGTATTTGATTTATATCAATAAAATGTGACCTTAAATATTATATCTTTTTGTAAGTTGCTTACTGAGAATACTGGTATAGGATGTGAAACCGATAAATTACGAAACAACCTACACACGTTATTTACTTTGTTTATTCGGTAATTATTCGGCAATGTAACCGAACTATTCGGCCGAATACGAACACTGAAAAAGTTGCGAATATGCCGAATACCGAATATTTACCGAATATTCGGCCCATCTCTAATCACTACATTACAAAACAAAGTCGCTATCCGCCGTCTGTCTGTCACTATGTATATGCTTAGATCTTTAAAAACTACGAAACGGATTTTGATGCGGATTTATTTAATAGATAGAGTGATTCTTAAGGAAGGTTTATATGTATAATACATGCATAATATAATAGAGAAATACTGATAAATTTAGAGGTTTCTAATTTGATGTCGTAAATAAGCACGTTTTTTTTGCGCTTTATATTGCAAAAACGTTGGCTGAACCCTACGAGATAGACCAAAATAATGTTAAAAAGTTAAATCTTAAAAAGTTCAACAAAAGAGTCTGCGATGGTATATGTCTATCTCTTAGGGATACTCACTATAAACCATAATCTATGCTGTATAAAAAATTTTTTCATAAGAGTATTTTTGACAATTAAAAAATGCTAAAACTTTTTGGGTCATTGTTGTAAATTCCCTACTTTTAAAAAGGCCTCCAGTTTTCTTCAGCCTGTACATTACGTTCTATTGAAAATACATTTTCTAGAATCTGATTCAGGTTGCTTAGTAATTATTAGGTATTGCAGTAAAGACAGATGTCATTTCTACAGTTTATCTGTCAAATAAACAGCTTATTGACAAAAAACTGTGACGATATCTACTTTCAAAATGGGCATAGATTGTGAAAACTTTTCAAAGGAAATTATTTTTTTTGATGTTGTCATTGCTTGCTATTCCTTATTTATTAGTAAATAAATCGAATCTACAATAATTTGACAAGAAAGTGTAAATAATAATAAATATGTTACACATATAACACAAAATATTAGCTCCATGCTTACTAACTGTATTAATACATTATCTATATACATATATAAGACGCTTATATATAATAGATATATGTATACTCTGGATTAGTTAAACTGTTATTTTCTCATATCATCTTGTAATAAATATCATGAGTCAAAATATATATGTATGTATTTATTTATTTATTAAAAGCATGTATAGTACTGTTATTATGTATTTAATATTTTATAAGTAAAATATTATTGAATTATAACTAGAGATCGGATAATCGGATGCATATTTACCTAAAGTTAGTTTAAGACAAAGTATGGAAACGGCTTTTTATTGTTTTGTTAAATAAAAATCCCGGGATTGCGGAATTGGATAGCCGGATGTTTATTTATTTACCTAATTTAGTTTTTGACAAAGTATGGAACTGTCTGTTTATTTTATTTCGATAATTAAAAATCCCGGAATTCCGGTACTGTAGAACATTTTGGTAATGCAAAACTAGTCGGTAATATGAGCTTAAAAACGACGTTACATGAACATACTTACGCCCGGGCACCATTTCTGTTTTTTTATTCAATTATTTAATTGATTATTGTTTTAGTCATACTAGCTCACTACTTTCGTATATCACTCTTCATGTAAAAAATGGTACATTCATAAATCGCACGGGGAACTGAAACTAAACTTCATGTAAATACGTATGCATAGTTGTATAAATGAACCCGGAGTCTCGGTCTTTTGAAAATAAATACCACGTGCTAATTTAGTAATTTTCAAACAATATCACTACGTTAAATTTGCAGTCCCGTATTTTCCCGGGATTTTTATTTAACAAAATGTATTTTAAAAAGCCGCTTCCATAATTTGTGAGCCAAAAATTAACTTTAGGTAAATATGCATCCGATTATCCGATCTCTAATTATAACATAAGTTGCACATAAAGCTTTCGCGCACATTTCTTTCAAGACGTCCGTTCTTCGAAAGACGAAGATTCTTATCCTCTTCTTTCCAGAGGAAAAAGTCTTCCGATTTATAAACCAGTGCCGAAACACCAGTATCACGGACGCTCCATAAACATATTGAAACATTATATAAAATTATGTGTGAGTGCTCCAGTCGGAATATTGCATCGTGATAATTGATAGGCACTATCAAATACAACGCGGCGCTGTCGCCGCGGGGCTTCTCACTATGACCTCCTACCGACAAAGCTCATCTCGACCTCGAGGCAAGACCAGGCGAATACGTCTGTCATATCGGCATAACAGACGTATATGTTTGATTTGATATTGCTAGCTTATTACTCTGTTTGTTCAGTGATGTTTGAGCGTTTGATGGTGAGCTATTGTGTATGTGATGACCATGTTATCATTTTTTTGTTCACATTTTTTTCAAGCATTACCAAATTATTTGGCTTATTATAAAAGAACCGGTTGGTTTATAATAGAGACATATATATGTGTAGAATTCATACCAGGAAAATATTTATCAACAATATTTAAAAAAATATCGTCAACTGCTGAACTGTCTCCCACGAAGTCTCCATGAGCAATGTGCCCAACCCGCTACTTAAGGTTTGTTATTCTTCAGACTATTTTGGTGACCCTAGTTTTTCTGCAGATTTTATCATTTTAACTACGATATAGCAGAAAAACTTCGAGCATAGCTCTCTCCCTTGCTTTTTGGGTGACTTTGAACCTCCTTATAAAGCCTTTTTGTTGCATTCGTTATCTGATAACATGCACAGATGAAATATGTGCGCGACGCTGGCACACTTGACTATTGCTGGGATTGAGAAGGATCCTGAACTGCGAGGGCCGGTATTTGTTCGGTTCTTCCGGGCAGGGTCTTCAGGAGCCTTCTGTGGTACTTCCAGCAGTCGTCCGCTTCTATGTATGTTCCCCGTCGTAATCCGTACCGGGAAGGGGGAACCTTGTTATTTATTTCCGATTTTGGGCACCGTCTAGACGCGCCAAAAAGTCTGATTTTAGACCCCTTTCGGAAGGATGTACCTTACAGAAAGCGCCTGTATAACCCTTTTGGCCCTTTATTTTGTCCCTTTACTTCCTTACTTCTTTCTTTGCGGTGGCTGTTTTCTCAAATATTACTTTCATTATTTTTTATTGGTACATGAAATTATATATTTATTGAATTGACATACTTATTTGAATTGACATTAAATGACTACGCTAGTTTTTATTTCTTTCTTTCTTACTATCCTAGCTTATTCTATCTATACAAATTAATTAAATTGGAGTGTCTGTTTGTAATATTAAAATAACCACTTTCTACTACATGCACATGAATGTATATACGGTACACATACCAAAATACATATTTTTAAAATTTTTGTCTGTCTGTCTGTTTCATCCGGCTAATCTCTGGAACGGCTGGACGGAACTTTTACTGGCAGATAGCTTATGTAATGACTTTGGCTACCAAAAAAAAAAAAATTTTTTATTACATTCCACGCGGACTAAGTCGCGGGCACAGCTAGTTGGTTCCAAAAAGGCAAAACTTTACATATACTTACATTAATTTTGTAGTTAAAAAGTTTAACTGCAAGTGATAATAAACTGTCAGCTAGTTCTCATCTTCACGCCAAAGTTTAACCCACGAAGGACACTCCACAAAAAATAAGTGACAGTCAAGAAAGGTGGTGTAATCCTTACAGGGCAGTCGTTAAGGTGTCATTAGGACAGGAAATAAAGGGAGCCGGCCAACTTGACAAGTTAGTTACAATAAAAATTAGTTTTGACGCTGACAAATTGTCAGCGAAGGCCCGACGAGAGCTTGTTAAGGCTTTGTATGCTGACACTGCGAACAGTTTGAACTTCGCCTCGAATTCTTCGGGTGTAGTTTTCGAACTTGCTTTTTAAGAGACATTGTCTGTTGTAGCTTAAGCGTGAAATATTGATGTAAGGTTTTCTTGCATTGTCATCGACGTTGTGAAACAAGCTACCAAAAGCATTTCTCTTTAGTATTATGAAATTCTAATGCTCTGACACTGATAAATAAACCAAGAACGTGATCTTTTAAATAATAGATTGAAGTTTATTTAGTTTACTATATTAGTCTCATGAAGTGTATTTAAATATCTGCATATTTCTCACACTTACACCAATCAGCCTAGCCCAAAATAAGATCTATAAGGCTTGTGTTATACATATATTTTTTATAGAAACATATATTAATAACCAACATCGCACGTGGAGTCATAAAGGCGCAGGGGCATAACCAGACTGAGAAGCTCTAGAAAACAAACCCATTTTTTTTGTTAGGGGGGAAAATGCTCCTTATGCACCTTGTCACCGCGCTGGCTAGGCGCGGCCGTGTGTGGGGCTCTGCGGCAGAGTGCCGGCCTACCCACTAAAAACCCCCCAGGTTCTCTGGGCCCATGCAGGGCACATGGCGGAGTGCGCTTTCGCGATTCGACCGCCATGTGTCCCGGGGCCGGCGCGACCAGATTGGTCAAGCCACCTCCAAAGAGAAAACAAGCCCCTGGGCAAAGGCACTCAAAGAAGCTAATAATTGGCTTTGGCAGGAAATTTACTGAGAAAGCGTTACAACTCAGCAGAACTCAGTTAAAGATCCTGAGTAGATCAGCGGGTACTGCAAGCTTAACGAACAACTAGATGCCTTGGGGCCTGAACGAAACCATCACTTGCAGATTCTGTCGAAAGAAATGTCCATGACATATCCTGTGCGAATGTGAGCCTCTCACCAGAACAGAAGCCGGCACCTAAGGGGTGACTTGATCTCCAAGGCCATCGTGAATTACATGGTCGGGGTGGGACTTGGGGGGGTGCTGTAATTTAACAAAAGCACGTCACAATAGATCTGCAAAGGTCGCTGTGACTTTCGAATGCTGACATGCTTGCATTCATCACAAACATCTGCCCCAACCGGGATCCTAACTCGGGATCCTAACCTTGAAACCGGTATACTAACCACTCCGCTACGGAGGTCGTCGATGCTTAATTGATTGCTTGTTTTTTTAATCATTTAGTAGATTTTTTAATCGTATTATCATAGCTTTCATGTATTATCAGGGTGTGTAGATAAAGTAACACTAACTGCAATCACATTCGTTTCTTTACAAGAAATATATGAGGACGATTCCGCAATTTAGATTCGTCTTCATACATTCTCATTAGATATCGAAAAAATTTCGTTGTCGGATTGCTGTTCCAGCTTGAAGATTAGCTATGAAATAACTGGGTACCATGAATTGTATTGGATGACTATCCTAAGGTTACTGTGGGGGTTGCAGATTTGATATAGGTTTGATAGACATGTAATATAAGAGACTATAACCTCTTAATTGACAATATGTCGTAAAATAGATGACTTTATTTAGCACATAATTTAAAACTGTTGTCTTTGTCAACAAAAAAAAACATAATATCCAAAGGATACAATCAAGGCTTTATATTAAAAATGAAACTGCCAATCAAGTAGAAAAAACAAACCTTAAGCAATTAAAAGCTAAGTAACAGACATGACAACTTCATAACAGCTGACGCCATTGTGTCCCCATTCCCGTGTACTTTTAAGTCACTAATCACATTTTGTAACAATGTATTGTTATATTATTTGTAAAAGCTCTAATTAACTGTTGAATTGAATGAAAAATGAGTAAGAAACATATTATTAATATCAGGTCTGCTTCTAGCTTTAAAAAGCCCTTACGAGCGTTTTTTTCTATAGAAAAGTAGCTTACGTCTTTTCTTAAGTTCTAGACTATTTGGGTACCAAATTTTATTCAAATCGATTTAGTAATTTCATCGTGAAAACGTGACAGACAAACAGACAGAATATTAGTAAGGATTATAGAATGTAGTTTTAGTCCGAGTAATATATGTACACGTCTTGCCCTTAAACCCGAATGAGAGATCTGCTGTTTTGTTGCATCGTGACCTCTTCGGCATCTCTTATAGCAGTATCCCTTACTACAGGCCAAAGGGTTAATATCAATGCTCTAGGCAGAGCTTAGTCGGTATGCAGTTTGGTCTGAGCTGCCTCGGTTCAACCTAAGTCTGAAATTATCTCTACGACTCTTAGCTGCCTTATACTGGGCGGTTTTCCCACCCCTAATAAGGATTCTTTGCTTTCCTTTCGTGAGAAAAAAAAAACTTTTTGCGGCAGAAATAGGTAACGGAATGGAATTCATACGATGTCTCTCTAGTGAGACATAAATCAAGACATGAATCTTAAGTTTTTCGTAAATGAATTTAAATTTGAATGCAAATAGTATGCCTCGCTGATCTTGAGAGAAGATCAAGGAAAAACAAATAGAGAAACTAAAGAAAAAACGAATTAAATTCGATTTTGACAGCACGGAATAAATTTTTTCTTAAACGTTTCTAAGATTTTTGCTGTTGTTGAACAAATTAAAAAGCCATTCAACTGATGAATGTTTAGTTTGACATAGGTTATACATATATATAGTATAGGAAAATCGCGTAATAAATTTTAGTCCCGTGTAGCTGTTGTAGACGTAGCCGTAATTAATTACGGCGTATTTTCTAGAACAGGTATTCATCAGTTGACAGCTAAAATTAATCAAACTAAAATTATGTCGAAATTGGATTATGTGAACAGAATTGACACAAATATTATTAAAATAATGGAATAAAATTTTGCACAACAGTAATTTGGAGCATCAACATACTTCATAAGTACAAAGTTTTATCAAAATGCATTCTATGGCTTATTAAATATTTTTGTTTTTACAATGAATACAATACATTGCCAACTTATCTACACAGCTAGATAATATTCTTATATTATTTTTCGTTGAAAATATTGCATAGTTATCTACAATCAAAATTAAACATCTTTATCGAATCGATTTCGATCTTGATTCTTTATTCTTGTGCAGAGATTAATACATCAAACATAATCAACTTGATCACAATCAAATTCAATATAATCAAATTGAAGTACATAAAAATTCAAAGCTCGATTTGAATTTAAAAAAAAATTGCACAATGGCCGGACACCGTTTTGACGCGAGTTTTTTGTCCGCAACAATGGCTGTTAACAAATTTATAAAACGTATCTGCACTCACAATGGAACGATTGCTGAGGTCCCAAGTGCAACCGCCTTTCAAATCTGACAAGAGTATGAATAAATCATAAATGTTCCCTGTAATAAAGTAGCTATGTTTATCCGAACGTTCATTTATCACCGTTTTGCGGGGCCAGTTTACGAAGACCCCCTAGAATACCCTTCCCTCGTACTATTTGACATGAAATAAGCGAAGAAATAAAGATTGCTACAGCTTTTGGACTCTGGTTAACTGGTATTCGTGATGTGGCAGTCATCAATCAACCGAGTCAGTTAGAATGATGGTATGTCTATTGCATAATGTGTTTGAAGATCATTTATTTGTGCTTTTTTTGGTATGATGTGAGTTTTTGAGTTTGCTGTGTGATTAATGCTGATGTATTGTGCTGGGCGACCTTGTGCGTCTAACTAATCTATTCACGGTGGAGCTTTTAGGTTTTGCATGACCTTCGTTATTCGTGAATGCTAATGGAAAAATAGGTGTGATTACATTTCTATTCATATAAATGTAACCGTTTGTACTACATTCTAATTGATTTGCAGTATCCAGAGTAATGGCATCTATAAGCTGATCAGACACCATTTTAATAATTAAAATTCTATAATGATCAATAACTCTAAGATCTATAACTTCAATTTTGTCGGATATAAATCACTATTTTAATAAATTTCGTACATAAATAATACATGTTTTTAAATTAATAGAAAATATAAAAAGGAACCCCTAAAATAAACCTTTATTAAAACTAAATTATAATAGAAATCTGGTCCAAGTCGCCGTCAATCGACAACGTGCCCAGAAGGCTGGCAGTATTACCGCGTTGTATGGCAATGCTGATCCGCTGAGCTAGATACGATCCAGCCCTCCGATTAGGTCGATTAGCCTGCGGCTGCATTCTATAAAGACTTTATGAGCATTACGTTTGATAAGTGAATCAACTATAAATTATATCCGAAAAACATATTAAATTCCAACACTATTTCAGATCAATTCACACATTGCACAATAACTACCCTGTTTGGAACAAATGATTATAAAATTAAGCTATGTATTTGTATAAAACTAATGTAATAACTTTATAATAATAAATTTTATAACAATTAACTAATGGAATAACTTGCCTCTAAATATTAGATTGGTTCGAAATAAAATTGAAGAATATTGCACGAAAGCTGTTTTTTGAGTCCGTTACTTAAGATATATATATATATATATATATATATAATATATATATATATATATATATATTATATATATATATATATATAATATATATATATATATGTGTGTGTGTGTGTGTGTGTGTATATTTGTGTCTGTATGGTTTTATATTTACCTAATTCTTTTATTGATGTTCTTTTCCGCTCAGTGGCGATATTATTGCTTGATTTATATTTGTATCCTTTTCACACATATGCACTGCCTTATCGATAACCATTCTGCACGCTTTATTGGTTGGCTGGGAGAGAATACTCTTAGCATAAATACTAATCAAACAGTCCGTCGCCATTGGGATAAATAAACAAGTGTGAGATAAATAAAATAAAACAAGATTTGACAAGTATAAAAATGTGATTTGACGTATATAAATATGTTACATAAAATTTTGCATGCACACAACAACACATTCTTCGTGGTGCCTGATAATATTTATCAAACCATCTACTTAATGTAGTGATTATCTTAAACCATTAATTATCAAATGACAAATGAACTTACAAATTTCTGTTCGCAAATGAATAATTATCAACAATCAAATTACAAAATGCTATCAGATAAATCTCAACCAGCGCAGACAAGGTAAACAGTTTATGCACCAACGCAAATATGCAGACATTAGAGTACACATCTAGTTGATTTGTGTCCCGGCATAGTCCCACCCACACTTTTGAAGCGGGAGACATTTTCATTGCGCTCTCCGATTGTGTTTAATCTAAGGAACAGATGTAGCTGTCAAATTAATAAAATAAAGCTCCCTTCACACTAGTAAGGCACAAGACACGTACAAACGCTCAGGATAATTACTCACAGGGCGGCGGCATGATACCGATTGACTTTGATAAAACGGCGCAACCTACTTGTTTAACACGATTTATTACCTGCGAGCCGCGAGAGGGATCGTGGGCCGAGGCAACCCGAAAGCGTTTTGGAGGTGACAAATTGTTTGCCAGCTCTAAAGTAAGATTTTATATGTACGATGACATCAAAAGCTTACGTTGGAACTTAAACTAATTGTTACCAGTTCTAAGGTAAGATTTTATATGCACGATGACGTCAAATGCTTACGTCGAACTTAAGCAACGTTGTCTTAGTTAATTTAGGTGAAAACATTAAAAATATTTATCGATGTTTTCAAGCAGGGTGTTCCTCAAGGTACAATCCTAAGTAATTTTAATTTGAAATATCATTGCAACCTTTAACATTGATTTGCTTTGTAGTATAACTACAATTAATTGAGTGATTTTTTAATATAACAATATTAATGGTATTAAACTTGTATTACTTAATTATTAATAAATTGTGTCTTATTATTTGCTTATGTTGATGTTTTAGAGGATTTCAGTCATTTTAGTACTAAAATATCATTTGGTTACAAGTTTTCTTTACCCCTACAAAAAATGTGAACCTTATCATCATAAATTTATTATTTTTCATTATTATTTTACCCTGACGGTAGATTTTTATAAACTCTTGGAATATAATGTCTGAAAACATCCGTCCCATCTTAGAAATCCGCTCTGTATAATAACCAAATTATTACTTGGACTGACTTCACGACGACAACCTAGGTCTCGAGATAGGAGACCACATATCTTGATATTAACATAAATCACGAGGCAGCTCAGTGACAGCTCATGTTATTTAGGATAGGCACAGTCCATATAGGGCTTGGTTTGTGGAGTAGGAAAATGTGTATGGAGAAACTAACTCTTTCAAGATTAACTATGGTATAGTTTTGAATACATATTTATAAGTACTCAGTGGATGGTCTAGATCGAAATTTGACGGTAAGCAACGAATGTAAAAACTGACTGACCAAGGTTAGTGCTATAACCTTTACTAAGAATAATATTGAAAGACTAGTACAGGGTTCGAAAGCGTACACACTTAACACCAGAAGGAATTGATATGAGATGAATGTCAATTTATCTACTATGGGATACAACAAACTTTCAACATCGGCTGGTGTCTTACAAATCAAAAAATCAATTTGATTTGATAATGATAAAATGAATATCAAATTGTTTCTCCAATAATTTTACTCATAAAATATTGGCGTGAATAACAAAAAGATGTTTGAAGTGAACGAATCGTTTAATACACTAGTGTATTCGTACAAAAGCAACCCGTGAAATATAGTAGACATTTATTGGAGTGCATAGCCACTAAAATAATAAAATTTGAATAATTCAATGCACTGTATCACGCGATTCCCCGCAGGGTAATACAATACACGAAATGTGTTGCCTGTTGGGGAGAACAAAATACTTTATTTGTGCACAGTCAGACTGCTCAACAGCACTACGCACCTGTTTGGTGATGTATGTTATTTTTGTCTTAAATTTGTGTTTTCTCTTCTTTCTTTCTTCAATGAAAGAGATCTTTTAAAAAATACATGTTATCTTTAACCGGTTTACTTAGTCTGCTATCCATATTTGTTTGATGGATATAGTAAAGTACGTTGGCGTTGTAACGGTTATTAGATTATGTTAGACTAGCTGCGCCCACGACTTCGTCCGCGTGGAATCATAATTTTCGGTAACATTTTTAATGACTGAGAGTGTTATAAACGTAAAAGAAGACAAAAATAATCAGAAAGCTTCGAACTAAGTTAAGCTATCAGGAGTTACATGTGTCGTTATGAGTCAACCATAAAAGATAGACAAATGCTGTCGTGGGATATTTTGACGTGAAACGTCTATAAAATCGCGCCGAAACATACGGGTACCAGGTTTAAAAAGTGGACCGTAACGAAAAGGTCTATATCATCGTACCTTAATAATTAAAAACTATTAGTCTTAGAAACAAAAATGTGGTGTGAATATTTCACTTATATAGTCAGCTCGCTGTTGTGACATTGAGTTTTTTTTATTATAATACTTAAAACACCGTCAATCTTGTTTTTATTTCAATCTTTTACTTTAAAAGCGATTCCCTAACATAGACGTTTCACGTTAAAACTAACGGCCGCGTGCCCCGGCACAGCCACACCCGATTTTTTATTTAATTTTAAGGTGAACATTTCTTTTATACATGATTTCTGTGTAACCATTAAGATTGCACACGCGACGAAAGCTAAAAAATGGATTAACTTCTTCCGTTTTTCCAACATTTCCCTTTACTGGTTTGCTCCTATTAATTCAACCAGTTCAGGAGTATGAAATAATAATTATACCTTACGTTAAAATCCGTCGAGTAGTTTTTGAAACGGTTATACATAAAGACAGACAGACAAAAATTTTACTGATTTGCATTTTTAGCATCAGAATCGACCCCTGATAGTTATTTTGGAAATATATTTCATGTACAGAATTGACTTCTCCACAGATTTATTATAAGTATAGATTATTCAATGCGTCTTTAAAATATGTGATTAATTAAAAAGCTATTGAGTGAACTATTTCACTATGAGACGTTTGTTTTTGAAACCTAATTAAAGCGTTTTAGTTTCTTAGAGCTTGATCAATTTTTATTGATTGATGATAATATTGTTTCTAAATATTGATTTTAAAGTTATCCTTTTCTCAACCACGATGGAATTCTGACCACGACGCTGTGATGACCCCAAGTAGAAACAATGCATATAGTTTTTAAGAAAACGCTGTGCGTTTCGTAAATTATTGAAGAACCTATGTGAAGACCTGCCAACGAAGATGGAAAAGGAAGTCCAAATAGAGACACCATCACGAGAACAATTTGCTTGCATGTTTGTATAAAAAATATTGCCGCATCCAAGCCCACACACATTCCCAGTTCCGAGCCCGACGCGATGATCTATCAAGTTGTCTACACAAGATTAATGCGCGCAGATGATTGACGACTAGCTGCGTCGGCATCGCTCTAATGGTCAATGTGTGCCAGCCGCCACTTAGAATTGGCTCAGACGGTGCTCCGAATGCTTGGTGCAAATTGATTTATATGAAATAACGTTTATATTTTAATTGTGAGAATTTTTATCTGATGGCAGACAGAAAGACGTAAGGTGTCATCGCCACGAACAATCGTTCAAAGTGGAATAGATATGTTAAAACTTTGTTTTCCTTCATTTAGGAATAATCAAAGCTTCATGTGGCTACCTTTGTTCCTATTATTAGATCAATTTGTGTCAGATATAGAGCCTCAAAATTTAGATTATCACCATATAACTTATTGCATCTGTTTTTATGTTCTACAATTGAAGGTAATAAATCTTTACCTAAGAAAATACAGTGTTTTTCCTGTGCACATTACATTTCAATTTTACACTTTAAATGTATAGAAGTTATTTAATGTTACATTACATTTTAACCAATTAAATAACCACGGAATTTGTTTATTCGTTCAATTGAAAGAACCAATATGTATTTCAGTATGTGAATACTAATTTTATTGACTTAAATTAAAATGTGTTATTAGTTAGCTTGTTATCTATATATTATATATGTAAAGGTTACTTCAATTTTGCAGTTAAATGAATAAGGCAAATTATTTTGGCAAAAGACAAAATCTTAATTATCTTCACATAAAACAAAGTGAATCATATATATGTGAAACATCTCACAAAAAACCGTTGTACCGATAGCTAATCGCGTTATTGCTACAATATCGTAGCTTGAAACTTCCACTATTTGTAGTTGATGTACGCTCATTAACATAACGCTTGGGATATTCAATATTACTTAAACCTTTCAACCTTAAATTAGCTTTGAAATTCAACTCTAATTCGTATTCGGACACAACCCAATTATCGAGTCCAGTCCAGACAACTTTTGTTACCAATTACCCAAATTAATCTTTGAGCCACATCTAACTTCTTTTGACAACGTCACTCTTGCGCCGACGCCGAAAATAAGACTGCTTGAGTCATCAAAGCGGTGTGGTATAATGAAAACATCGCCAGTCAGAGTGAATGTAACACCTAATTACACAGTAATTATGTCAGATGTTAGTGTAATAAATCATGGCTGCCGTCGCGTGACGACCGGTGTCGGGCGGGATGCCAATCACCGGAGCTCAGTCTCAGTGCATGGTTGGTCGTACAACGCAGAAGCGTCACGGCATGCATTATCTACCTAACTACTGAATCGATAACCGTTATTAAATTCTAAATTCAAAACCAGTTTAAAAAAATCCGTACGTAATATATAAATATTTACGTTCTAATATACAAATCAAAACAAAAGTAGTTATTTCATTTTACGATATTTCATTCAATCCTAATATTATAAATGGAAAAGTGTGTCTCTCTGTTTGTCCGTTTTTCACGGCAAAACGGAGTGACGAATTGACGTGATTTTTTACGTGAAGGTAGTTGAAGGGAAGGAAAGTAACATAGGCTACTTTTTATCCTGGAAAAATCGACAGATCCCACGGGATGCGCAATAAAGGCTTCGCTCAAAAACTATTGCACAGATTTTCATGCGGTTTTCATCAATATATAGAGTGATTCTTGAGCAAGGTTTTGCGGTATTTTTTATCTCGGAAAAACGGACAGTAGAAACGGAAAGTGCGATAAAACCTTCGCGGCATAAACCGACTTCCGCGCATATGAAATCGTGGGCAAAAGCTATGACCCTTAACCGTCTATAGACCCAATCCCGAAATTCATGCGGGCGAAGCCGCGGGCAGAAAGCTAGTACATCATGCATTTAATTCATTCAATACATTCATTCAATCTTCTATACACAGATATACATAAATAAAATTTGAGTATCATCTGTCTGTTTATTTCGGCTAATCTCTGAAATGGCTGGACCAATTTTGGCAGGTAGCTGATTTAATAAGGAGTAACTTAGGCTACCTTTGTTTTAGAAAAACTCTTTTATTTCCGATAAATAAAATAATGTTGCAATGTCCAAGTACTGTCGAGTACCGCACGCAACTCACGAGCATGCTACGTAAAATAAAAATGCGAAAATAATTAACTTTTTCGTTAAATTCCAAGCCGTCTAAGTCGCGGGTACACAAGTCCAAGACTGTATTTCGTCTGCGGTGTACAAAATCTCGTGTCATGTCGAATCGCTTTAGAATTTGTTGTTGGATTTGAAAAATAATTGTCAATTGATATTCGAATTCTAGTCGATACATTTATATAGTATTTGAATATTCGTTAATTGCTACTTAATGTATTTAATTACTTTTATAAATGGAAACTAGAAATAGTTTTGAAAACACTTTCCAAATTTCATCAAAACCTTGTCAACAGTATCATAAATCATTCCATTTTATTTGTACCGTATAATTTTTAATCTATGATTCAATACCACTTCAAAGAATAAAATAGTCGCAGAGCTGTTGTGATGTCTGTCAGGATTAACGCAACGAAAGTATAATAGCTCTTAGAAAATATTTACTGTGGTAATGTTACAAGTGTTCTGCGCCGTTTCTCGACGAGAAATTACTGGCTTTACACAGATTATATCTCTCGTTGGGTATAAATTACTGTGTTTTAGATCAGGTGGGTTTCAAAATCGCTCTAAAATACGAACTTGTTAAAATATGGTGGTTAAGTTCGAAATTGTTGCTTTCTAAGTGTGATTTATTACTGACACGATGTGACGATTACATTAATACATGTAATAAATAGAGTAACGACCGAATTACGAGATACGAGATCGTGTAGGTGACTTATTGACAACTAGCTTTTGCCCGCGACTTCGTCCGCGTGGAATAGTGACTTCCGGCAGATTTTTGGTTAACCAACAACATATTTATATTTATATTTGAATAAAGATTAATATTATTATGTTGATACAACTTAAACAAATTATTTCGACCAAATTTGGTACCATAAAAACGGTCATTGTGACTAAACCTTAAAAGATAGACATATGCCGTCGCGGACTTTTTTTTAGATCATGTATAGAGGAATAATTCTTTCATACATATTTTTTGTGTATCTTGAACCGTTTTCGCAGCGCACGCAAAGAAAGCCTTCAAAAATGAATAATTTTCCCCGTTTTTTACACATTTACCGCTCTGTCTTTGCTCCTATTGGTCATAGCGTAATGTTATTTAGCCTATAGCCTTCCTCGATAAATGGACTATCCAACAAAAAAAGAATTATTCAAATCGCACCAGTAGTTTCGGAGATTAGCGCGTTCAAACAAACAAACAAACAAACTCTTCAGCTTTATATATTAGTATAGATATAGATAAACATTAGGCCCAATTATAGATTTAATTATTATTGTATCATTGCTGAGTAATAATAACTTATCTTATTTTATGACTGACAAAATGTCTTCGCACTGTATGGAAATTCTATATTTACATTCCTTTCAAATGCTTTATATTCAACCGTTTCTTACCTTCTTTTAGCATTCCGTTGCTGAATGGTAAAAAACGGAACCCTTATAGATTCCTCGTGTCTGTCCGTCAGTCCGTATGTCACAGTCACTTTTTCAGTAACTATTAGAGCTATACTGCCGAATCTTGGTAAGTAGATGTATTCAGTGAACCACATTAAAATTTTCATATAAAAATTAAAAAAAAAAAATTTTGACGTTCTTCATACTTAGAACTGCATATTTTTTCTTTTATCAAATCAATGCGTGTGGGGTATCTATGGATAGGTCTTCAAAAATGATATTGAGGTTTCTTATATTTTTTTTCTAAACTGAATAGTTTGCGCGAGAGACGCTTCCAAAGTGGAAATTCCATTTATATTGCATATTTTGTCATTTGCAAGGGAATCAAAACCTATAGGTTACTTTCCGTTGATCTAGAATCATGAAATTTCACAAGTAAAGGAAAAACTCTGAAAACCGTAAATTTGTAGTTATTTCACAAAAAAAAAATACAAGCTTTTATTTAGTTTCACCTGTCCCGTTGTCTGTCGTTCTGTAATCAAATCTTGCAATTTAAATTTGATCCACTTCCCGGTTTCCGATTGAGCTGAAATTTGGTATACACGTTTAGTTCGGATGACAATGCATGATTAACTGTGTGACGTCATTCTAAATCCAACATGGCGGCGTATCCAATATGGCGGACCAATTATTTTTAATGCACTCCTACAATATGGGTATCAAATAAAAGGGCTTGCCAAGAATAACTAGAAATATAATGTGACGTCATTCTAAATCCAACATAGCGGCATATCCAATATGGCGGACCAATTATTTTTAATGCACTCCTACAATATGGGTATCAAATAAAAGGGCTTGCCAAGAATAACTAGAAAAAAATAATGTGACGCCATTCTAAATGCAACATGGCGGCGTATCCAATATGGCGGACCAATTATTTTTAATGCACTCCTACAATTTGGGTATCAAATAAAAGGGCTTGCCAAGAATAACTAGAGAAAAATAATGTTACGTCACTCTCAATCCAATACGGCGGAACACCAAAAATGGCGGATAATTTTCTTTTATTCGTTCCTACAATATGGGTATCAAATGAAAGGGCTTGTCTCAGCAAGCCTGTAGAGGTACTAAAAAGTTAAAAATAAAATTAAAGAAAAAAACCTTTCTAAAAACAAGCTTTTATTCTTTGTTTATAAAATGAACTAAAAAGTTAAAAATAAAACTCCCCCCTCTTTATCATAGTCCCCATTTATAAATAAAAGCGTGTTACATTGTGATAGCTTGAGGAAAATGTTGTGTTGTATTAAATGTAACACGCTTTATTTATAAACTAGCGACCCGCCCCGGCTTCGCACGGGTGCAGTGAAAAAATGGTAATGGTGGGTTATCCCTAAGAGATAGACATATACCATCGCGGACTTTTTTGTGGATTTTTGTAAGTTGTACAATACTGTAGTACATTATTTTGGTCTATCTCGTAGGGTTCAGCCAGCGTTTGCAATATAAGCGCAAAAAAACGTGCTTATTTACGACATCACATTAGAAACCTTTAAATTTATTAGTGTTTCTCCACTATATTATGCATTTATTATACATACAAACCTTCCTTAAGAATCACTCTATCTATTAAAAAAAACCGCGTCAAAATCCGTTGCGTAGTTTTAAAGATCTAAGCATACATACGGACATACAGCGAAAGCGACTTTGTTTTATACTATGTATTGATGGGAACTATGATAAAGAGGGGGGAGTTTTATTTTTAACTTTTTAGTTCATTTTATTTGCTTTGTTATTCGTTTATTAAGGTACAGTTTACGTGAAATCATGATATACAATTACATCTATCTGCCGCTCTAATATATCTCCAGATAGGGTCGGTTTTTGCACTGTACCGAGATTGAAATGTCGACCACATTCCCATAGAGTGCGTTCAACGACACCGACGCCGACACGCCTGTCGGCCGCGCATACGCGACACATCAAACTGTCGCCACGTAATAATTATGTCAACGAAGATGGCGGCTATTGTTCGCGATGTCGAGCGCGTATGATATGTCTCTTTGACAGGTCAAGGAGATTGAAGGGTCGGTAAAAAATTGTTTGTGTACGTTCAACTAATTTATTTCACGTTTTGCTACATTCTATATCCATACTGATATTATAAATGCGAAAGTAACTCTGTCTGTCTGTCTGTCTGTTCCGCTTTCACGCCAAAACTACTGAACCGATTTAAATGAAATTTGGTACACAGATAGTCTAGAGCCTGAGAAAGGTCATAGGCAACTTTTTCATGCAAAAAAGGTTGTAAAGGGTTGTAAAAGGTTGAAAGGAGGGATAATAGGTTGTATGAAAATATTGTTAAAACCACTGAACCGATTTAATTGAAATTTGGTACACAAATAGTCTAGAGGCTGAGAAAGGACAGAGGCTACCTTTTAAAACAGAAAAGGGTTGTAAAAGGTTGAAAGTAGGGGTTGAAAGGTTGTATGGCAGTATTGTTAATACTACTGAACCGATTTAAATAAAATTTTATACACAGATAGTCTAGAGTTGGTACGTCGGTTGGTCGGACGAACTACGATTGGTAATACGGGGTAACCACCCCGTATATACCAATCGTAAAATCCAAGGACCCAAGGAAGGAAATAAGATAATTTTACCGACGGAAAACATATCCTTCCTGTGGGAAATTCGAATATAACGCGGGCGGAAAGCTAGTATATTATAGTTTAACAACGGGTGCATTGAAAAAATGGTTATAGTGGGTTATTGCTAAGAGATAGACATATACCATCGCGGACTTTTTTTTTAAAGTGAAATACTGTAGTACATTATTTTGGTCTATCTCGTACGGTTCAGCTAGCGTTTGTGCAATATAAGCGCAAAAAAATGGTTGCCTGTAAAGTCGGTTTTACGGGCGAAGATTTTACGTGACAACGTCTTTTTCTCGGTAGAATATTTATTGATATGAATATAATTAAATTGCATAATAGGAACAAGGAATTGAATGAAAATAAGAATTGCACAAATTTTAACTATAGAAATATATTTTGTTTACTAAACATTGTACATGTAAACTTAAACTTAACTAATTCCTATTTGAGTGATTTTGTTGAGGATAGGACGATGATAGGAGAAATATGAAATGAAAGGAAGTGTTTCTGCTGTAATGTGTCTTGCGAAAGTCAAGTCGATAGTTGTTCCTTTTAACGTAGTTGACATTTGAAATTAATGAAAATTTGTAAAATAATAATTAATTAATTAATTAATTTTAAACTAATAATTTACTTAACACTATCAACATTTATCAATAGTATGACATAACCTATGAACTCAGTTTCTCAACTTTTGTGTCAATCTAACAATTAATCAATCAATCATAGTTTACGATAATGAAATATCAGTGTACAATTATTTACCTTTATTGTTGTAGTTGTTGTAAATGACGAATCTAAGCACTCCACATTTTCACTACAGACACAGCTGACGATACTTTAACCACACGTGTGAACTTGTATTATGACGCTTTCTTGTTTTTCCAACGCCAAGAACGTTCGAGAAAGACAAAGACAGAGACACAAGCATGCGCCGATTCAATGCGCCTAATTCTCTAGTGCTGCGCGCGCGGCAGACCGATCATAGTTGAGTGGGAGAGAGACGCAAGGCATTCGGCGGGCCTCTCTCTCGTTCGGTGACTCATCGTAACGTTACCGAGCGTTACACTTTTTCATAAGTGACTCCCAGCCGCAACCTAATTTAAGACGTTGTCACGTCAAAACGTGCTTATTTACGACATCACATTAGAAATCTCTAAATTTATCAGTGTTTCTCTACCATATTATGCATGTATTATACATATATCTCTATCTATTAAAAAAAACCGCATCAAAATCCGTTACGTAGTTTTAAAGATCTAAGCATACAAGGGACAGACAGACGGCGGATAGCGACTTTGTTTTTGTAATATATTTAAATCAAAAATCAAAATCAAAATAATCTTTATTCAACATAGACCTTTACAGGCACTTATTGACGTCAACAAACAAAACAAAAAAAAAGCTTAAAAAAACAAAAACCTTGTCCGTACGTACGAATAAGTTGGGAGAGCCTTCTCGAGAAGAACAGGCAAGAAACTCTGAAGGTCTATTTTTTATCTCCTCTTTTCAATGTTAATAATTATAATAATATAATATAAAAATACAATATAGTATAAGATACAATCATACCTAATACGATTACAGTCGTATGTATGTTTACATACACATATAAAATAATACGATATTATAAATAATGTTGTTACCAAACATGGCTCTATGAATAGTGTCCCTATTCCCAAATAGTGTGATCGATCTATCGATCCCAAATAGTGTGATAGATTATTGATATCTAGTTACAAATCAAAATCAAAATAATCAACTATACAATATTCTAAAATATTCAACATAGGTTTTTACAGGTACTTATAAACGTAAGTAAATAAATATAAAATTGAAGGATACAAAAAGCTTAAAAGCTATATAATCTTTTATATACTTACAAGCAAAAAAAAGTTACGCTATTCTTGGAATAGGTATATATTCCCGCTGTAAAATTTATTTTATGTTCTCCCCATGTTTTCAACCTTCCAACTAAGAACCCGGATAGCTGCTTTTATTAGATTTTTCGCACGTTAATCAATCAATACGTAGTATAAAACAAAGTCGCTTTCGCTGTATGTCCGTATGTATGCTTAGATCTTTAAAACTACGCAACGGATTTTGACGCGGTTTTTTTTAATAGATAGAGTGATTCTTAAGGAAGGTTTGTATGTATAATAAATGCATAATATAGTAGAGAAACACTGATAAATTTAAAGGTTTCTAATGTGATGTCGTAAATAAGCACGTTTTTTTGCGCTTATATTGCAAGCGCTGGCTGAACCCTACGAGATAGACCAAAATAATGTACTACAGTATTGTACAACTTACAAAAATCCACAAAAAGGTCCGCGATGGTATATGTCTATCTCTCAGGGATAGCCCACCATAACCATTTTTTCACTGCACCCGTGCGAAGCCGGGGCGGGTCGCTAGTAGACATTAAACTGAGTGATAACATATTCGTCGTCGCAAGAAAAATATTCGTCATTACCCATTTACCGTTACCGTCGTAGACCCTTTACCATGTTTTACGGTTTTGGGTAGACTCCCTACTTACCAGATATTGAATGCCTATATACTAACTACAACATGCAAAAAACATGAAGCTCGACCAGACCTAGGTCGAGCCGGCCCCGGAGCACATGGCGGTAGAATCGCGAAAGCGCACCCTGCCATGTGCCCCGCATGGGCCTAGAGAACACAGGGGGGTTTAGTGGGTAGGCCGGTCCTCTCAGACCGGAGAGCCCCACATACGGCTGCGCCTAGCCAGCGAGGTGTCACGATGCATAAGGGGTCATCCATAAATTACGTCACACGAATTGCGTGATTTTTTGCCCCTTGTCACAGCTAGTCACATTTGTGAGACTCCCCCCCCCCTAGTGTGACGTCACAAATTTTGAAATTATTGAATGATAAAAGCGGTTTCGAAATCAGTTTTATTTTCATTTTAATAAAATTAACATCAAATCAATTAACAAAACAAAAAACGATTACTTATATTAAATAAGTATACCTATGGTCATTTCATGATTTTCTTATTATATTTTTCAAAATCACCTACTATAATAAATTAGACAAATAGTACGTTTCGGGAGTACCCCTATTAATAGATAGAAGAAGATACTATTCCTTTATTTATTTATGAGAGTATACAGACTTTACAATAAAAGTTAATATTTACAGCACTTTTCATACTAATAATAATAATAATTTAAAGTTTGTGTTTTAACAGTTAGCTTATTTGATTTAATAGATTTTGTAATGTGACGTCACGAAATTTAAGATCCCTCCCACCCCCTTGTCACACAATGTCACACTTCGTCAACCCCCTTCCTCCCCCTAACCGTGTGACGTAATTTATGGATGGCCCCTAAGATGCATTTCCACTCTAAAAAAAAAATGGCGCTTATATTTGAAATGTTTTAAATAAGTACAAGTGAATAACCAGCAGTTTCATAATTTCATAGTTAATGACCCATTATTATGATGGACGATATTCTTCCTCCTTATATAAAATTCTTCTCAATGATCAAAAACAGTCCATAAACTCGAAATATATCAATTTCACACATCTTGAAGCAGCAACACCGTATTCTTTCACAATTCGATGTGCCAAACATATAAACATATCACGCACCTACTTCAAAACGACATTGACCAATAAATTATGACCACTGAAGAATTTCAATACGCATTTGACATTTAAGTCCAAACTCGTAAAGCAGTGTTGACAGCCGTAAACAGAACAATACATGTCGGGGGGGCAATCTTGTAGCTATTGAGTAGCGATTCGGAGACGTGATTTGACATATATTGCTGCTTAGATTTCTTTGTGGTTAATTTACGTCCCCACTTGCTGGAACTTGTAATTAAAAAGCTCTAAGGATTTTTAATATTAATTCTAATACATTACTATTATAATGATATTTCTTACAGTTACACCAATTAGGCTTACAAAGTAAGCTTTGTAAGGCTTTGTGTTACGGTGTAAAGTACTTAGGACACGTAGCTCTTTATTAATATTGTTATCTTGCTTAAGAATTGTTTTGTTTGTTCCTTTAAATGTATAATAATGTAATAATTATGTTTATCCCATGAACTTACGTATTGTCCATCGTTAATTAATAAGTTAATTAATAACTTACTAAGAATCTTTGTATTAGCTAATATGTAATTTGATAACGAATGTAAACATCAAGGGTTGTAGAATTGTCATCACCAATGAACTAGAGGGACTACATATAACCACTACTTCTGTTGTGTAATCAGTAAATCAGTAGATCAGCTACTCAAGCTAGTTAGTAGTCAATCGGTCTAACAGTATCAACTCTGTATCTTATAGTCTATAAGTGACAAGTAAACTGAGTTCGTGACAAGTATTCGCGTGTCTCATTAATAAGTGAAATCCCCACTCACCAACCGGGCCATTACAATGGGATCTAGGATAGACATACATGGAGCTTCGAGGAGCATTTCGTGCGGTTGGTCCCCCGAGCCAAAAGGGTGGCGGGCGCATTGCATCGCCTGCTGCCCAATCTCGGTGGACCGAAGGATGGAGTTCGCCGCCTGTACGAGGGCGTCGTGCGATCCGTGGCCATATATGGGGCTCCCGTGTAGTCGCAAGACTGCGCGAGGTCCCCCCGCTGCAGAGCTCTGCTACGGAGCCTGCAGCGGATAGTGGCCATACGGATTAGTCAGTCAGATCACAGTGATGCTCCAGAAGGAGGCCGCCGAGCGGGGTCGGGAGATGGCCGATCCCGCTCGAAGAAGGCGGCGCCGGGCTCGGTAGCACAGCTGCGGCGCCGCCGCGGGTCGCCGGCGGGCGCGAGGAAGTCGCGACTGCTACGGCGACCCGGGATGGACCACGCCCCTTCCGTGGCCGGGGGGCATCGTCGGTGGAGGAGACCGGGGGAGGTAGTGTAGCCTCCCCCGAGGAGGGCTCCCCTCTAGGCTGGGGGAGCGGAGGCTGGGGGTTCCCGGAAGTGGCTTGATGTTCCCGGGGGCTCCCTACACGCCTGAGGAAGGCCATCCCTGAGGTTTTTAGTGGGTAGGCCTCCCCTTTCTGAGGAGGAGAGCCCCACATAACCGCCGGCTCGCCACAGCCGGGGTATGCAATTTAATGCATTTTCCTCAGGGGAACAAAAAAAAAAAGGATGGACATACATATATTATACATATATAAATATTTTTAATAGAAATATATATCACAACCATGACTAAGGTACAAGTGCTCGCACTCATCACACAAACATCTGCCCCCAACGAGACTTGAACCCGGGACCTCAGAGATTGCGATTTTATATCTAGCACAAGCCGCTAAAACGTAGTCACTAACACTGATTAAAATAATTTAAAAAATTTTAACTCTAGAGAGCAAATTATTATTTTTTCCAGCACAGTGGTCGTCTTAACAACCCCCTGGTGCTCGGAAAACCTTGCACCGGATACCACCCGCGCCCGGTCTACGGCGGGTGGTTATGTTGGACTAGCGGAAGGCTAGCCTACCAACTAAACACTACCTACAAGCCTTTAGTCGCAAAAGGCCTGGGACCTTATCGGCTTTGAACTAAAGCTCCCGCCCTCCCTCGGTGGGCGGTGCGCAGCGCAACCTCAGGAGAGTAAGGTAAAACCCCCAATACTCGTCAGTTTCTGAACTAAGCTGTGTTTGCAATCATGTCACATAGACAGTATTATAATTATGGATGTTACTATTACACTAATATGTACAGAATTTAATATTCTTTCTGGTTAATATATGCGATTAAGTAGGTGAGGCAAGAAGAAATTATTATAAATATTTATATTGAAATTGAGCCATTTGTACCAGTATCCGTCAGATTTGTCCCAATTATCGTCAAAATGTCCGAGAGCTCGTCAATTTTCTGTGATAAATTTGAACTCTATGTCACTGAGAATAAAGATCTAAATTAACTTCATCTAGCATAATTTTCAATAGTAATATTTTCATCTTCATTTGTTATCATTTAAGCCTAATCATTATTTCATCTTCATTTGTCATCATTTAAGCCAATATATGTTTATTGCTGAACATAGGCCATATTCAAGTATATCCACACCGATCAGTCTATTAGCAAACATTACCTACCTGTAGTTTTTACCAAATTATCGGTCCAGCTTGTAGGAGACCTAACAACTCTGCGGTTTCCAGCATATGTTGTCTTGCACTTGAGGATTAATCTGCACAAACGGCTAAGTCCTGCGAGCAATATGCCCTACCCACTGCCATGGAAGCTAACTTTACTTAAGGTTCGCAATTCTTCGGGCTTTGTAGGTGACCCTGGTTCTCCTGCCGATTTCATCTTTTCATATTCTATCACTATAATGCACATACCCAACCCATAGTCTAATCTGACACCTCTGAAGAAACTGCTTGCCAAGGTCATCTCGACAATGAAGGCTTTCTCGTAATTTAACACAACCGCGAAGAATAGTGGCAAGTAAAACACATGATTAAATTTCCTCTCGCCTTATATTAAGCTGTGAAGCCGCCCAAATGAGATGACAGATAATGCAGTAGCGTGACCCCAACCAGGGGCGTGGTGGCACTGTTCTTTAAAAAGGGGGATAGAACTCGATTGAAGAACTATAGGCCCATCACGCTCCTGAGTCATGTTTATGAGCTGTTCTCGAGAGTCATTACGAATCGTCTCGCGCGCAGGTTTGACGACTTCCAGCTTCCCGAACAAGCCGGATTCCGAAAAGGCTATAGTACCATAGACCACATACATACGCTGCGGCAGGTTATACAGAAGACCGAAGAGTTTAACCTGCCACTATGCTTGGCGTTTGTGGATTATGAGAAAGCCTTCGATTCCGTCGAGACATGGGCCGTGCTTCAGTCTCTCCAAAGGTGCCGTATAGACTATCGATACCTCCAAGTGGTACAAAAACGCCACAATGTCAGTCCGTCTTCCGGACCAGAATTCGAAACCAATACGCCTCCAGCGAGGTGTCAGACAGGGCGATGTGATTTCGCCGAAACTGTTCACAGCTACGCTGGAGGATGTGTTTAAGCTTTTGGACTGGAGAGGACTGGGCATTAACATCAACGGTGAGAACATGACGCACCTTCGTTTTGCTGATGATATCGTAGTCATGGCCGATACCATGGAAGACTTGGGCATAATGCTCGAAGACCTCAGTAGAGTTTCACAACAAGTGGGTCTTAAAATGAACATGGACAAGACGAAAATCATGTCGAATTACCATGTAGCACCCACTCCTGTGAAGGTTGGAGGCTCTACACTGGAAATTGTTGACGAGTACGTTTACCTGGGACAAATAATCCAACTAGGTAGGTCCAATTTCCAGAAAGAGGTAAATCGGCGGATCTGCCTCGGCTGGGCAGCGTTTGGGAAGTTACGCGGCATATTCTCGGCCCATCTACCGCAGTGCCTCAAGACGAAAGTCTTCGATTCGTGCGTGTTGCCAGTGATGACATACGGAACAGAAACCTGGCCACTCATAATGGGCCTTATAAGGCGGCTCAAAGTCACCCAAAGGGCAATGGAGAGGGCTATGCTCGGAGTTTCTCTGCGTGATTGAAATCAGAAATGATGAAATCCGCAGAAGAACCAGGGTCACCGACATAGCCCGAAGAATTGCGAACCTTAAGTGGCAATGGGCGGGGCACATTGCTCGCAGGACTGACGGCCGTTGGGGCGGAAAGGTCCTGGAGTGGCAGGCATATGCTGGACACCGTAACGTTGGTAGGCCTCCCACAAGGTGGACCGACGATTTGATGAAGATCGCGGGACGGCGCTGGACGGTTGCAGCGCAGGACCGATCTGCGTGAAGATCCTTGGGGGAGACCTATGTCCAACAGTGGGCGTCTATTGGCTGAAATGATGATGAATGGTGACCCCAACTATCCTACATGCCCAACTCCTGCCGGCCCTTACTTTTTCATGCCTCTTTTGAAGGATGTTATAGGATGAAGAAACATACGCACATAGGGAATTCCAATTGCAGGATGCACGGCAGATAAAGGAATGCTGCAATCTGTGGGTACATACATTGTGAGAAGGGGGATATTATGTACGGATGACTGCGACGACCGTAACGCGTGTCCCTGTTAAGGAAAGGAGAGGGAACGATAAAAAATCTTTATTTTTGACTGGGAACTGCTCTTAATGGCTCTCTAGCCATTCAGAGCAGTTCCCAGTCGAATATTTGATAGAGGGCGCTAAGAGAGGCGTCGTAGAGGCTTTAGGATATTTGTTTCCTTTAAGTCGTCGATAGCGCGCTATCGACGACTTAAAGGAAACTAATATCGATCGATCGCTGCAATCTGTCCAGAGAGAGTATTGAGGAAGTACAGAGCAGAGTCGCGCAAAGGTCTCGCACCTTTGGGGCGGCATTGAACTCAAGATTGTGGGAAGCCCATTTGGAAACGAGTTCCGACGTCCCGATGAGTTCCTTTCCAATAAATGTATACTTCCCAAGGATGATTTAGAGATTTGAGATGATTTAGATTTAATAAAAATTAAAGCCAAAAATGTAACAAAAAGGAAAATATGTTACCACTGAAGATAAAATTAGTTTGAAAGTTTTTTAAGGATCAAATTCACAATTCAAAAATGTATCCATATAAATGTGTTATAAAATCACTCTTGAATGGCAAAGATGCTATGCCGCAGGTTCACAAGTCTACGGGCAGTAAGCCTTGGGCTGGAAAGAACCAGCAAGAAAGCCATCAAGGGCTATTTTTTTCTCCCTTTATTCTTACGGAACTGTCATTAGATAGTCTGAACGCAACTTCCTTTACAAGTTCATTACTAATAATTAGAGAAAAAAAACTATAGTTTACACTGTAACTGTATAAAAAGCAACGCTAGTCTGACTCGCACTTGGCTGTTATTTTTACTGTTGTGGTATAGAATTATATAGAACAATCTTCTCATCTAATATCTGAAGTATGAAAATTATACATAGTTAATAAATTATTAACTGATTTCATTGGCTGGCACATTAATTTTCCGCTCTTAAAGAATAATGTCCTTTATGTGTTTTCACTATTATATCAAAGTTAAAAACGAGAAGAGAAAAAATACACTACCTATCGACAAATTATGATGGACCTTCCGCCCTTCCGTAACAAAGAGTAGTATGTAGTATTATTAATTAATCCGTATCCCATCATTAAGGCAATACTTGCTTTATTTCAAATGCAACTGATATCTAATGTAAATTTATGATTACCGAAAAGTTTTACCATAATTAAGAATAAGTTTTAAACATTGTAAACGAAATGTTAAGAACTATTTAATAATGACTATTTTTATAAGAGTTTTACAATATCTAGCGAAATCTCCTTGTATTATTCCCATGTCCCAATACTCGACACCCCAGTACTCGACACACAACACAAAAACATTGAAAAAGCAAACTTATAATATTTGAAGCACTTTAATGACATAACCAGTAATTTAAAATTACTGTTAATTTTAAACTGATCCATGCAGTTACAGCCAAACCTAATATTTCAAGTCATATCATGTTTTAAAAGCAATGATGACGTTAATTGGTGCAGCGTAACATGCTAGTCCCAATTGTCGTCAAAATAGTACGATTATTGACGGCCACTGGGTCACGGCGGGATTTATATGAACCAATTACTGTCAAGCACAAAAAATTATTAAAATCGATTAATAACATCAACTTTGAGGTTAAAACCTGTTAGATTCAACACTTAGCTATTTCGGATAATAATCGTTCTTACCAAACTACTGACAGATACTGGTAAAAGTGTAATCCAACTTGGGGTGGTCTGTCGTGAATTCAGTCGCTGCAATTATAAAATATACAAAAATATGGGAGGACTACTTTTCTATTTCGTGTTACACTGACGCTATTTCTAACTTACCTTAGTGCTGCCATTTAAATTATACAGCAAACTATTGATTGCCATTTAAATTATACAGAAAATGTTGCCACAAAAAGATTAAAGTTTAATATTAGCAGAATAAAAATATTGTGTTTTTTCTACAAACTGACGGGTACTGGTACACTGACGACATTACCAGCGTTTACCTTACATGCGCTCTGAAATGAGTTCGGTTTCCAAAGTGGACCGAATAGTTGAATATGTGCGCTTATGCACTTACATATGCAAGTTAAACTAACTAAGAGCAAATTATTAATTTGATTCGAATATCTAAAAATATTGAGCTCCCGCCTAGCGAACGTCACACACTTGGCACAAATGCATATTATGTAAATATGTAATATGAAAATTATGTGTGGGTATTGTTTATATGCAAATCGATAATAGAATATTTGTTTTGTGAAACATCATTGTATTGTTGAAACACACTGGATTAGAAAATCATATACTTATATAATATTATATTACACATGCGAAAAAAACAATTGACGGTTATGTGTTACGTTACGTTACGTTCTATGACATATGTAAAATTTGTTTTGTAAAACTAACGTGAATGACTCCATGTTTTGATGGTGGTTTGAGGGATGTGTTTGCTCAAAGAAAAAATCTGATTCTTCTCATATGAATTAAACTAAAGAGGTTAGACACTGGCAACGACAAACTAAATAATAACGCTTCCGTACGTATAAATTCATTAGAATTTATACAGGAAGCGTTATTTTTTAGTTTCTACTTTTTTTTGTTCTTCTAGTAAATCATTAGATTTAGAATGCACATCGTAATCGGGTGATCAAAGCCGTACTCGAGATCATTATGAGCTAAAACGTTTGATAAATAAATATATTCATTAAATTTGAGATCAAACTCGAGCTACTGAGCTGTCTTTGTACGTATATTAATATAGAGTACTTTAAAAGAACTTACTAAATGTAATATTTTTATCATGATTCTGATATGTAGGTTTTGTTCTGAAATTATATAATTGAAGTTGACTTTTCGAGTAAACTTAACAACGAAGTATTTTTTCTATATTTAGAAATATATAATTATTATTTTAAGTTTATTCTTGGTTTATGATCGTCTGTGTACAAAAGTCTACTGCACTTGTTGCTATTAATAAATAGTACGAAATGAAGTGGACCCAAATAGGAACCCTGTGATACACCACATGTGAAGAGACGTAGAAAGCCAACCCAACGCCAACGAAATAGCGTATGATTCAAAGAAAGACTGAAAGAATCGATATAAACTAATACCAGTATTGTAACAACGAATACTACACAGCGACAGAAGCAGAAATAAGCCCCTGTATCGTACTGAAATAGTGCGAATATTTCTCACGGTTGCCAATCACTCGCCTGGCTCATTGACAATTTGTCACGCGTCGGCCACGCCGCCTCACAAGGCACTGTCGTCGTCACGTTGCGTCAGTGTCACGCAGCGAATGATTGACATTACTTGATAATATACTCTCTCATGAAAATCGAAAAAATGACAGCGAAAACTCATTTCAGTAATTAGATATGTCTCTTACATTTTATAAGGTAGCATCTTTTTCTATTCCACAGTATTATTAAAAATTAAGTGTCATATGTACCAACACCGTGTCATTAAGTATATACATATATAATATCTAAATACATAAAACTAACTTCTAGATCTTAAAATGTTAAATGTTTCGCTAAAATTGGGTAGACGACAATTTTTTAAATTCTATATATAATAAGTGAGAAATATTGTAGAACCCACAGTACACCTGCGCCTATTACTTTTGAAGATACATCGACATGTTTGAGTCGCGGGTTGCTTAAAAACGCTCCATATTAAAAGCACTGCAATCGTGACTTCATAACTAAGTAAACTCGTCAAATTTGTATGAGCGTATAAACAAATTTTAAAATAACTTTGTTATTTGTACGTTTATAGATATACTTTCTATATAAAAAAATGTTACATTTAATGTAAGAATGTTAGAAATGTGTCCGTTTCATTAGAATTACGTAAATAATGATTGCTCATTTTAGATATCTAAAAACACTATAAATTAATAATTAAACTGAAATTTCTATATTGACATACCTTCATGAGATATAAATTGCTCAAATCAGATAATTATAGCATAAAAACGGCCATAATCAGTTGTAGTCGTCTACCCTATTATTTTTAATTGGTATTTCTTATGGTTATTACTCAGCCAACAATAATAATACTTAATATTATGTTACTTTAGGATTTAAGCAGATTAATAATTCTAGATATTAAAATTAGTTTAGTGAAAACTGAGCGAATGAAGAATTGTTTTCTTAAGTTTAATCTCACAATTAATCTACTTAATTGATAAAAGAGCGAGGTCTACTGGGCACAGGTACTTAAAAAGTAGCCTCAAAGTCTCAAACTATTCATATTATTTAGTGATGCATTGATATTAGTAAATGTCAATGCGTTCAATTAGTATGTATGACTTCCATACAAATATACAGATATTCTACCGGAGGTAGATATTTTCGTACCAGGATCTACTTAGTAACCTCCTGGCTTCTATTTCTGCTCTGAAACAGCAATAATCTTAGCCCTACTGACTGCTACTATGATTTTTAGATGTGATTAATGGAGATTGCAGCTGTGAATCTGACAGAAATCGCTTGATCCATAGATATCTGTAATTGGTAATTGTCCAAAACGTAGTTAGTCTGTAATTCCAACATACATAGTTACAGAGAATAATTGGTTTGAGACTTGAGAACTAGAAGTTCATTATACGATTTTATTTGTTTTAATTCCATATTATTTTACTGGAGATGGAAAATCTCGTACATCAGCCGAAGTCATTTGACGGTGAGTGATAAATTTATTTTTCTTTGTTTTGTATTTGATAATAAAAATTGTTAATATAATGGTACATTTATTGATAAATACAAAACAATGAACTTATGTGTAAAAAAATATTTGTGTTGTTTTGCAACAGGTTATTCGTTTTAAACTGAGGTGGGATGTAGGGGCGGATTTGACAAATCTAATTAATGATCTAAATGAGGACACAGGATCAAAGAGGAAAGATATTCTAATTAAAAAGAAGCTAACGTTTAATTGAATATAGGGATGGGCAGTTCTAGATATTCTAGTCGACCAGCACAAAGATCAACTCTTGGGATGGTTAGGAGTTCAATCATTCAATCAATCAATATCTTTATTTGCTGAAAAACATGGTTACATTTGATTTAGGTGATTTACAAATAGTCCAGCACATTTTGCCAATAAATAGCATGCAAACATATTTCTGACATGAATGACTGCAAACATATTTTTGATAACAATTCGAATCGGGAGCGGTCCTATATATGTCTTTAATGGAAAGCAGACTTTTCTTTAGTAATTTACGATTAACGTCGTTTAGTAATTTACGAATCAGCGTGGTCGCCATGTTTATGTATAACAAATCCACTACCCAGACGACATGCCTATCTATCATCAAACGGCTGAACATTTGCAGACATGCGCGAGTTGTCTCTGATTGACGCACAAAGGCCGGGCGGCGGTAATGAGCTAATCCTGGCGATTGACGGTTCTGACAAGCGATATCTGTGTATTCGGTATCGTGATCTGTGAAACGATGGAAAGGGTCAATGCTATCATGAGCTGGTTTAGTTTCCCTTTAGGTGTTAGGTGTGCCGTAAACTACAGCAATCAATCACTAAGAATTAGCCACAATTAAAATAATTTTCATTGAATTTGCTAATAAATATTTCTTAGACTTTCACCAATTAGCATTCCCCCCATCGTTCCCCCGGTTGACACGCCGCGACGCATACGTCGCCACGTACATGTCGTACATGTCCCAGAACCGTCGCCGCCTCGTACGAGATTGTACGGTAGCCTCGTACGATCCGTATGGCCATTATCCGCTGCAGGCTCCGTAGCAGAGCTCTGCAGCGGGGGGACCTCGCGCAGTCTTGCGACCACACGGGAGCCCCATACATGGCCACAGATCGCACGACGCCCTCGTACAGGCGGCGAACTCCATCCCTCGGTCCCCCGCGATTGGGCAGCAGGCGATGCAACACTAATTAGCCTAGTCCAAAGTAAACTCTGTAAGGCTTGTGTTATGGTTTTATTTACGGTAAATATAAATTAACAACCATGACTAAGGAACAAATGCTGGCAATTTATCACCGGGATTCGAGCCCGCACTGATTTCGATGACGACATCTCTGAGGTTCCTACCTCAGAGATGTCGACATCAAAATCAGTGTACTGACCACTCGACTACATAAGTCGTCAACACGCCTAACGAATATATAACAAGGCATTTTATAATTACTAGATATCAGTGTTCTAAAATTAACATCTCAAGAGTTAACATCAATTTTAAATCTACCGCCAATTTCAATACTTTATTCGCAGCAAATCTACCCTACAAAAACTTCAGTGTACATTCGCAACTTGTGATATTATATAAGAGTCTATTCCTTCACACCCTTTAAACCGGAATAGCGATGCCAACGTTGTTTAAAAGATAAGATGGAGGTACCCAAGCCGACAACCCTGGTATCGTTTTATTTGAAAAATGGTTACCAACCTATTTAATTAACTCTTTTTTTTTCTCGGGAGTAAAGAGGCTGGGAATCTTCATGGATTATGCAACCAAGTTATTATGTCCGACTCCAGACCGATCGAGGCGGCTCAATCGTTCTAATCTAGCGACCAAACAGCCTAAGTCTTGGTTCTAATGACCGTGTGACTTGTTTGAGAGCGACTGCTTCTAAGGAGATGGGGTGGTGCAAATTAATCATCAATAAATCTCTTGCATAGATAAAAATAAAAAGTCAATGTTAAAGGGGTATATTTATATTTATTTCTACTAGATCACTACATACTATAAAACAATGTCGCTTTCTCTGTCCCTATATCCCTATGTATGGTTAAATCTTTAAAACTACGCAACAGATTTTGATGTGGATTTATTAATAGATAGAGTGATTGAAGAGGACTGTATATATGTATAATAACATAATATACACACAATAATAACTAGAGATCGGATAATCGGATGCATATTTACCTAAAGTTAATTTTTGGCTCACAAATTATGGAAGCGGCTTTTTAAAATACATTTTGTTAAATAAAAATCCCGGGAAAATACGGGACTGCAAATTTAACGTAGTGATATTGTTTGAAAATTACTAAATTAGCACGTGGTATTTATTTTCAAAAGACCGAGACTCCGGGTTCATTTATACAACTATGCATACGTATTTATATGAAGTTTAGTTTCAGTTCCCCGTGCGATTTATGAATGTACGATCTATTACATGAAGAGTGTTATACGAAAGTAGTGAGCTAGTTTGACTAAAACAATAATCAATTAAATAATTGAATAAAAAAACAGAAATGGTGCCCGGGCGTAAGTAAGACTAGACCATTCTAGTATCTCACTCTGAGTTAACTTCCGATTCAATGAGTGTGAGTGAGACGGCAGTTGTGAGCAAGTACAGACTGCTAGCGACCGGATTCCTGCTGTTGTATAACACATTCGTCACTGTGCTTGTCATGTGTTCGGGTTTTTATTTATGGAAATAAAATAAAAAGACAGTTCCATACTTTGTCAAAAACTATATTAGGTAAATAAATAAACATCCGGCTATCCAATTCCGCAATCCCGGGATTTTTATTTAACAAAACAATAAAAAGCCGTTTCCATACTTTGTCTTGAACTAACTTATCCGGTCTTGAACTAACATCCGATTATCCGATCTCTAGTTATAACATAAGCACCCCACGTGTATTGTTCAATAATATCAATTTTTTAATTGATTACTATAGTTTTATTTGGATTTCTTTAATTCAATCATTTTTAAAAGCGTGTTTTTTTAGTTTTTTATACTATAATATACACATCGTTTACGATTTTTCTGTAATGTATTTAGTGTCAGCATTTCACCCGTGCGAAGCCAGGGCGGGTCGCTAGTGATTTATAATTTAATTTAAGCTTGAAATAATCCATAACATATATACCATTCTAACCATAACACAGCATTGGAAACTGCTTTATGAATAGGTAAAACGGAGATAATCAACCGACATTATCAATCGGACGAATCTGGTATAAAATTTTCCTCTGGTAATTAATGTAAATCTTTTAAATGTGATTATTTTCTCAATAAAGTTGTATAATTTTATATAGTAACATAAGCTGCAGAATTTAAATTTAAATTTGAGTTAGCTACAACCTTGACGAAACATGACGCTTTCATTGCATTATAAAACAAGTTATATCATCTTGAGACTTTGTTATACACAATACCCATTCAAATACACGTCCGAAATAAACGGCAAGTGACCGATCACGAAGGCTTTCATTAAACGTATTCAAGTACGAACAATCGATCAGTCAAAATATAACCCGGAACAAATTCTACAATGTTCAGACTATCACAGCATGGCGATCATAAATCACTCATTAATACCACTGGCGCAAGCGCATTCGAGTTGATCGAGCGATGACTGAGGGCTAATTGTATTGATTATAATGTTTCACAACCGACAATCGATAATTCTCGCCATTTTCTATTCAACACACTTCTCTCTACATTTCTAAGTCATACGATTATAATGTACTTTATTAATGTATTTCTAATCGCTGACTCAATGAAAAAACACTACCGATATAAAAAGTACTCGATTACGCGGTAAATCGAATTGAATGTTATCGATGATACATAAAACGAGCTATAGATTTTTTTTTAATATAATGAATGATATATGTGACTTGATTCACAATTAAAACTAACAATGTTTTAAGGACGAAACTAGCGACTTAATGTAAATGAACAAGTTTTTACACTTAAGTTGTAATCACATTCTTAGATTACATACACACAGAAGCTATTATTTCACACACATATTCAAACAAATACACATTCATATACACTCCCACCGACAAATACTTCCACACACACACACATATATATGTGTGTGTGTGTATGTATATCCCCATCCTGTGATAATTTAATTAACATATCTCTACCTAACACACTTCCTTTATGATTTCGCATATATTTTTATCTACGACAGTATGAACGTTTTATCATTGAGTCAGACTTAAATAAACAAGCTGTAAACTGCAATAATATTTACACCATTACGTAATTGTACCGGTTCCTGCGATACAGCCCTCGAATCTACTGCAGTGGTCGTTGTCACAGTAATTTTGTTATAAGTTAGTAATAAATAAAATAACTATTTCATATATCGAATTTGTGAATATGTAAAGATTTCAGATGACTATAAACAAAGAGATAAATTATTATCATTTAAAAAACTAAAGTTTTAGTTTTTTACACAATATTTAAGAAGTAAACTTAAATACTAAAAAAAAATTAAACGCTACCCTACTAGCTATGGTACTGCTACTCGTGATTGGGCTGCAGACAGAGGAATCGAACTATATATGCCGTGTCAAGAATCACTGCTTCATGTTTTCGGCCCTTGATCCGTCCCTCAAGAGGGCTTTTTAAGCTGTTAATCGAAGCTCTTCGTTATTCACAGAAACGACTATCAGAACAATGATCGTTGAATCAACATTCCACATGGCGGTTATATCATGGGGGTAGGCAGAGATCAGAGTTTTCCATATGCTACGACCCAAACATATACTTCTCTATCTTCCTTCAGTATATCACCGATTTGCTCCAACTATGTTCGTCCACGCCGTCTCCTATTAATTATCCTTGTAAATTTCTTCTGTCAGTCGTCATCAAGCATTCTTTCTTGATTTTTGTTAATTTATCTTCTTTCACACCGCACGTTTCCTTTATCATAATATTTCGCAATGTATCCTTCATTATCACTCCAAGCTATTCCCCTCAAGGTTTTCATTTCCAATAACTTTGCTTTTATCCATCTTTCATACCTCCTGACAAAGAATGAGGCCATTTATAGCCCCTTTCACTTTGTTTCCTACATTCTCTTCTTTCAATGTCAGACTCATACTTACCATCTCTTCTAAACATAGATTCCAGATACGTAAACTCTTTCACCTGGTCGGAGCATTCGTTTCCAATCATTCCATTTGACATCTTTTGTCCCTTTTAAGAATAGTTATTACTATCGTTAATACATTATCATTTTCATTTCTGTGTGTATCAAAGCATCCAAAAATCAGATTTCGTCTGATGAAATCCACAATCATTACCACACAAAGACAGCCGCCAGCGTATTTATCAACCAGATATACGAGCAATAAATCACGCCGCGGTCCCCTGTCACGTCACGTCGCCGTCACGCCGTCACGTGTCGCGATCCGTCACCGCCCGCTGAGCGCCGCTAATTCTGCACTTTACCAGACAGTTTCTCTCGTTGTTCGTAATTAATTGTGTGTCGTACGACAGCGTCTAAACACAGTTTCTGGTGGTTTTTGAGAGTATCTAATGATATTAACTTTTTCATTTCTCATACTCGGAAAGTTATGTTGTTTTGATCTGATTATTGGGTGGAAAATGCTGCTTCCCGACATAGGGAGGGAAAAACTCATACAATTTACTTCCCACCCAAGGGCCGGAATGAACTTTAAAAATAGAACTACGAATGTCAGCTACGAACTGTCAGCTGTGAACTATAAAAAAAATGCTGCGGCCATGTGAGTTTCTAAACAGCCAGCGGAATAAGCCGCAACAAACACGCGGTGAGTTCCATATTTAAAATTTAAACAGTCGACATAAATTAGCGGGATGTGAATTTATTATATATATCTGTGACAGAATTTAAAAAATTCAAATAATCTCTTATACTAGTTAAGATTTTAATTTTAAAAATGAGTTCAAGCGATTCCGAAATATTGACACCAGATTCAATTAAAGACGATGCAAATTGTGTTCTGCCTACTGATGGTCTACTGATATTATCATATATTATTAATAAATAGATTAAATAAACAACCAATGTTTTATTTTCCTCATATATTCGAAGTGAAAAGTAGAGTGTTTAACACGGGTAAAAGAATCAATTCCTTCTCGGACTATAGCCGGTCTAAATACCTCGGGAATTGATTCTTTCCACCCTCGGTTAACAATCTACTATTACAGTCCTCGCTAACGATATATACCATCTGCCTCTATAGTTCAACAGAGCCAGTCCGTTCATGCATTTAAACGTAGCCTGAAGCAACATTTTCAGGCGCTAGTTGGCAACTCGTCATAAATGTCACATTGTCATCATCATCTTACGTATATATTTATTTATAGCATTACATGTATGTATATATATATATATTTATTTATTATTGTATTGTATGTATATTCATGGTATATATATGTTTGTATTATGAATAACAGTTTTGGTTGCTTTGACGTTACTCTATAAGTAACATTCCGTAGACACTCACAGGTTGGCTGGAAGAAATCTCTAATAGAGATAAGTCCACCTTTGCGAACCACATTTTTTTTTACTCTGTTGTAACTAATTATGGCAATAAAGTATATATTAGAAATTGAAGTAATAAATTGAAGACGCTCATGAAAGTGGAGGAAGCAAGAGAAGTGTGCCAGGATCGTAGCAAGTGGAGAGAGGTGGTCTCTGCCTACCTCATTGGGAACAAAGCGTGACATATATGTATGTATGTAAAGTGGAGGAAGCAAGAGAAGTGTGCCAGGATCTTAGCAAGTGGAGAGAGGTGGTCTCTGCCTACCCCATTGGGAACAAGGCGTGACATATATGTATGTATGTAAAGTGGAAGAAGCAAGAGAAGTGTGCTAGGATCGTAGCAAGTGAAGAGAGGTGGTCTCTGCCTACCCCATTGGGAACAAGGCGTGACATATATGTATGTATGTAAAAGTGGAGGAAGCAAGAGAAGTGTGCCAGGATCGTAGTAAGTGGAGAGAGATGGTCTCTGCCTACCCCATTGGAACAAGGCGTGACATATATGTATGTATGTAAAGTGGAGGAAGCAAGAGAAGTGTGCTAGGATCGTAGCAAGTGAAGAGAGGGGTCTTTAGAGACACCTCGTGACGTCAAAACAAAACTAAAATCAAGATAATACAAAAAGTTGATCTGGTACTGGAAAATAACAACATCTATTCAGAAATTTCAGTTTTCTAGAGAACAATTAAGAAATTCTGAAGTTACCAATTTTCTGAGTTCTCAGCGCACTGATTACCCTTGCTAATATTATAAATGCTTTACTATGTCTGTCTGTCGCTCTTTCACGTCAAAACCATTAAACCGATTTAAATGAAATTTGGTATACAAATAGTCTAGATCCTTTGAAAGAACATGAACTATATTTTAATGTGAAATAAGTAAGGAGGGAATAAAATTTTGAATGAAAGTACTCACGTACTTTTCAAACATTTCGCTTATTAAAGCTAAAAGTTTGAAATGAATTTTTTAGGCTTTTCATTAGAGATAAATATTCGACTAATATTATGAATACGAAAGTTTGTGTGTATGGATGGATGTTTGTCACTCTTTTACGTAAAAACTACTGAATGGATTTTAATTGAACTTTACGATACCATAGCTTATATATCAAAAAAACACATAGAGTACACTTTATAAAGATATACGCTGCGCTAATATAAACTTAAAATAGTAATCTTGTGCACACGAAGTCGGGGGCACTAGCTAGAATACTATATTAAAAGTTTATAAAAAAAATGCTAAAGGGAGGAAAAAAGGGGGATCAAAGTTTTTGTTTGACCAAGCACAGAAGCTACAGAACTGACTTCAATGACAGTAGATGTAAGCATAGCTTGAGGCCCAGAAAAGATATTGAAGTATTTCCATGTGAAAATATATCTATTCCGGTAGATAAAAACAATTGGAAAGGTACTTTATACAAGTTGGAACAGAGTTGGTTAGAGACCCTGGGAAGAATATAAGACGCTGAAGAATTTTTATCCGGGGAAAATATATGATTCCTTTCGGAAAGCGGGCAAAGCCGCAGACGTCAAACTGGTAACTTAATACTATTTGGAAAACGAGTCCGGTAACATTTCAAATGGTAGTAAAAATAGAAAAGTTAATTATTTATTATAATTTATCATACTGTGAAGTATTTGGAGACATGTAATGAATTTCCTAGCGTATATTTTATTTTAACTTTTCACTAGACAATGAGTTGTTATTGAAAATTTTATTTTTAAGGTAGCCCTAAAGAAAATATCCATTGGTGACAAATCCGGAGTATGTTTTTCATTCCTCATGCTCGGAAAGGAGCGTTTCCTTGATCTGAGTATTGGGAGGAAAACGCTAGTTCCCACCAGCGGGCGGGAAATTCTCATACTATTAACTTCCCTCCTTAGGGCGGAAAGTAAAATTAAAAAAAAAGAACTGAATTAGGTTACGTACAATCTTTGGTACAATGATAATAAAAGTATTTAGCTGAATGGCCAGTAAAAGGTAACGCGATGTGTTCCAAATTTAAAAATACCTGTGAAAAAATTTAAACATACAGTTCTCGAATTTTACTAAAATTACAATTAATTTTAAATAGGTTCTATTGTTATGGGCTATGTTAGGAGTATTTTTATTAATAAATTTTATTAGCAAAACTATATTTTATTTTCCTTGCTTTCGAATTGAAAAGTACAGTGCTACACACGGGTAAAAGGAATCAAACCCTACTCGGACTATAGCCTAACAACTCGTAGGGATTGATTCCTTTCCACCCTTATAAAGCAATCTACTATTTCTCCAACGACGACGCAGCTCATAAGGGGTGCGCTACTTTTATAGTCGTCTTAATAACCCCCTGTTGCTCGGACGACTTTTTTTTTTCCCCCTGAGGAAAATGCTTTAAATTGCATACCCCGGCTGTGGCGAGCCGGCGGTTATGTAGGGCTCTCCTCCCCAGAAGGGGGAGGCCTACCCACTTACACACCCCCACGGAACCCCCAGCCTTCTCTCCCCGTCGATACAGGGGAGCCCTCCTCGGGGGAGGCTCACTACCTCCCCGGTCTCCTCCACCGACTACGCCTCCCGGCCACGGAAGGGCGTGGTCCATCCCGGGTCGCCGTAGCGGTCGCGACTTCCTCGCGCCCGCCGGCGACCCGCGGCGGCGCCGCAGCTGTGCTACCGCGCCCGGCGCCGCCTTCTTCGAGCGGGATCGGCCATCTCCCGACCCCGCTCGGCGGCCTCCTTCTGGAGTATCACTGCTACATAGAAGGAGGCCACGGCCCTCCAACCTCCCTCGTCCGCCAGCATTGCCGCAATCAATGCCGGCGGAAACAGATCTCGCCCGATCTCTGCGACAAAGACTCGGCGCTCGGAGGCCCACGCGGGGCACTCCGCCAGCGTGTACTGGGCCGAGTCGAAGTCGGATGCGCAGTGGTGGCAATGTGTCGATCCCTCCCGTCCTATTCGACACAGATACTCACCGAAGCAGCCGTGCCCGGTGAGTATCTGAGTCAATCGGTAGGTGACCTCCTCTGCTCGGACGACCTTACATCAGATACCACCCGCAAATGGTCTATGGCGGGTGGTTTTGTTGAATTCTTGCACAAGGGTAGCATACCAACTAAACACTGCCTTTGGTCGAGCATAACTCAAGAGGCCCTTTCGGCTCTAACTAATAGCGCTCGCATTTGCAATCCGGGCTGTATGGGTTCATATTTTTATGAAGATTAAGGATATACTCCATAGAGCCTTAAATATAAAACAAAACAAATTTATTTTGTATTCTCTCCAACATAAGACTATATTTAGTCTCATGTGGAGCCCATATGACTGCATTACATTCTAGTTGGCTTCGCACCAAAGCGACAATCGCTGCAATATTTGTAAAACCACGAACAGTACTCAAAAGAAATTCTAATTTTCTGTAAACCTTTTGACGTGACAACGTCTATCAAATTGGTACGGCGTGGAGTCATTCTCGAAAACACCGTAACGGCCGAATCTGACGCCACACGGAGCCACGCACATTACTCATAATAATTAATTTATGTATAACTTCAGAAAATTTAAACAAACTATTAAATAAAAATATAAATGTTATACATTACTTTATTTTAAATAATTTCATTGCACCCAGAGAAAATTACCATGTAATAGACGTTGTCACGTTCAAATATCGGCAGTAGACGGAGTTCTACAGACAACCAATTTTTTACAGCACTTGATTACATGATCACGAAACGTTAGCCCTGCGTTAAGACTAACTCCTAAGTCCCTAACCTCTGTTACCCTGACCATCGGCACCCCATCAATGTTATAATCCTATATGGACTACGTGAGAACGTGATGGTGACGGTGATTTTTTCATGTAACAGACCTTTATGTTACAGACGCATTTAAAATGTTATCGGACTTTTAGTCCACCCTTTATAAAATAACTTATTCGAAAGCACGCAGTCGCTTCGATAAGTTTACTGTGCACATTCCAATAAACATTATTACAATGTCGTGTACTTCAACTGAGTTTACAATGGGCATTAATATTTCATTCAGCTATTATACATTGGAATAATGTGTCAGTATAATAATGTTCTAAGTCATAGTTGTTGTATATATTATCATATTATCATTTTATGCATTGATAAAGCCAATAAAATAACCGGATGTCATCGTCATACTCGTAAAGAGGGATTATCCGATAGATAATTACAAAAATAGTTCTTGGCGTAATACAATATACATTCCTACAAGTAATATAAACACGAAAGTTTGTAACTTCAGAGTTCTTGCGACCTTCAGAGTTTCTTGCCTGTTCTTCTCGAGAAGGCTCACCCAATTTCCGAACAGGTGTCGAGTCAATATATTTTTTCTTTTTTTTTCCTTATTCGTACGTACGGACAAGGTTTTTGTTTTTTTTTTAAGTTTTTTTTTTGTTTTGTTTGTTGACGTCAATAAGTGCCTGTAAAGGTTTATGTTGAATAAATATTATTTTGATTTTGATTTTGTAACTATGGATGTATGTTTGTTACTATTTCACGTAAAAACTACTTAATGGATTAATGACACTACTACTACAATAATATAGCTTATACTTCAAAATAACACATAGGCAAAAATTTTGAAAGATATTGTGTGAATTATCTCAAATAATATTATAAATGCGAAAGTAACTCTGTCTGTCTGTCTGTTACGCTTTCCCGCTTAAGCTTCGCAACCGATTTTGATGAAATTTGGTACAGACAATCTTTAGACCCTGAGACAGAACATAGGCTACTTTTTATTTCGATAAAAAGAGATGAAGGGGTTGAAATAGAGGTTGAGAGTTTGTATGGGATTTCTTAATTTTAAAAGATAAAACCATGAAACTTTATATTTAAGCACTTGATAAGAAATCATTAAACATTTGTTCTAGCATTTTTGAAATTTTGACCAGCTAGGGGGTGAAATAAGGGTTGAAAGTTAGTATGCAAGTTTGTCAAGCTGTTCTAGCATTTTGAAGTTTTTACCAGTGTGGGGGTGAAATAGGAGTTGAATTGAAGATAAGACCATGAATCTGGGTACCTTAGACATAAGGGACCAGGTTTGAAAAACTAATTTCACGCGGGCGAAGCCGCGGACGAAAGCGAGTTTAAAATATATTTATTTTACCGTTGTATTTGGAAGTGTAGCGTGTAGTCATTTCCCTTGACCATCGATCGGCAGGCGTCATTTTTACTAGATTACTGCTATGACTTTAGTATCTTGCTATTATTATTTAATTAGCTAAAAATATTTATATGAAACATCACTAATACATAAAACTCACTAACATCGGGTAAGCTAATACCGGAATATTAGACGTGAGAATACCGGAATAGAATCCCGGTATTCAAAGCCCTAGTGAGCGGTGTTCGAGCATCTGACAAGCTTTTAATATTTTTTTTCTCAGAAGACGGAGGCTGAAAATCCTGACAAGGAGTACGATACGTACCCAGGATAAAGGCCGGAGCGTTCCGACCGTAGCTAACCGACTAAATGCAGCTTTAGCCTATGTTCTATGAATTATGTAGGTACTGTCCAATAAAGGAACCCATACGCGCTTGACAAGGCGCAGAAATCCAAAGGGCCAAAGCCTAGGAGGTAGACTCTGTACCAGGGTCGTCTGCATGGGTACCTCCGTCTTACCTATTTCCGCCGCCAAACAGCAGGGTTCGCTTTGCTGTGTTCCGGCGTGAAGGGTAAGATAGGCAGTGAAATTACTGGGTACTGTGACTTTACATCTTATGTCACAAGTTGGCAACGTACACTGTGGTTCTTATGAGGTTTGCAGATTTGCTGCGAATCTCGTGGGAACCACATGTACTATAGGCGACAGTTACCACTTACCATCAGGTGGGCAGCCTGCTTGTTTGTCAACTTTAGCAATAAAAAAAAAAGCCTTTATGATGAATGGTAAATATACTCACAGTTATTGCAAAATTATTTACAATTGTATGCTAATTTCGCAAGCTTTCTTATCAGCAGAGTGGCGCAGTGGAAGCGTGCTGGGCCCATAACCCAGAGGTCCGTGGATCGAAACCACGCTCTGCTAATCACAGATTTTTTCTGCTTTCCTTTTTAATTTCTATGTATTTTCTTTCTGAATAAAACTTTTTGTTTGAAGTTACAGTTCATTGATGCTTATTTTTGATTTTTTGACAGCCACACCGATTAGCTTGCTTTATGGGATTTGACGCAACTGAATAATTTCAAAATTGTACCAATTTTATCCGTTACTTCTTTTCTATATAGTAAGAAAGCTAGCTGCGTACTAACATCAGACTGTTCCCTAACTTTTCTTTTTCGTGTGGGCTTATACCTTTTCTCGGTATTCATTGTTCTTAAGAACTCTTTTGAGGTCAACCATTTATTGTTTAAAAACTCTGGATCACATCATTTATAAGCTCTATTTATCACTGCTTTACAGTGTTTGTCAGGTGATTTTAGGGTGAATAAGTGAATTTTAGGTGACGGTAGTGTGAGCCTAAATTTGGGGGTGGGAGATGAACATCAAAATACAAGGTATTTCGGAGCCTATTCAATACATACAAACAAACAGTCAAATCGTTCCTCTTTATGATATTAATAGAAGTAAATTACCATGTTTCACCAAACATTTCAGCCACCCATAAATGCGACGACGGCATCGCTTCAACGCGCCGTATGGAAATGCACGTTAGCTAACTAGCTGTCTAGCTATCAGCATGTCTGCCGGCTTGCAGCGTCTGACAGAATACATTTCAATACTCTGACAAGATACCGCGGAGAGTTCCTAATTGACACGTCGGGGCCGGAAATAGAGATGGGATGGTTCTATCGATATCATAATGATAGCTTTTATAGGTATAAAGTGAACTTATTTAAACTTGTAAAGGATGTTGGGTTTAATTTACTTATTTGAGACCAGCTCTTGAAGACTCTGTAGAAATATAAGGAGAAAAAAATTGTCCAGGCATTCTCAAGGTATCACGCTATGTGAACCAATGAGCATCTTTGACAAATAAATTTTTGAGTTTGATATAAAAATTTATCAAACCTAACTTATCTTCAGTTTCAGTTTTTCCTCAAATTTTACCTGCCAATGGTTAGTCGATAGGCAAGTGTAGGACTACTTCACTGTTACTTCCTGATAGTGTGGGGTATACCTTTTGGTAAAGGCGACCTTATGCACCGTGACACCGCGCTGGCAAGGTGCGGCCGCGTGTGGGGCTCTCCGGTCATAGAGGACCGGCCTACCCACTAAAACCCCTGCCCCAAGTTCTCTAGGCACATACAGGGCACATGGAGGGGTGCGCATTCGCGATTCGACCGCCATGTGTCCCGAAGTGTGGGGTATACCTAGTAAACCACCTCGACATCCATCTTATCCATGATCGAGATGATACAGGAGCCACTTACTTCCGAACCACTCCGGGACAGCTTGGCCAGCTACGAGCCGGGTCTTAAAATCTGTGGGGGAACACCTTACATCGCCAAATATAACCTGAATATGAAATTGGTTTCATATAACATGAAAGAATGGTTGACTAACCGAACTCATTGAAAATCCAGGTTAATAAGATATAAAAGATAGAGATTCTTTTCTCTTTCACTAACCTGTTTTGTAGGTGTGTAGAATTAACGGTTTAGTTAACACTAAATTTGTATAGTAATTACGAGTATACTTTCCTGCGCTGTTTTAGTTTACAAGAGTTTTTGTAAGTATTTTTATTATATTGTTAAGTTTCAATACATTTCTGTCTTATTAAAAACAATGCTGCACATTGGTTTTACTGTACAGTTGAAAAAAAAAATGAAACCTTGCGACAAATATACAATTTAGTACAAGATACTGACGAACTGATAAAGCAAATAAAGCATTAATCAAATATAACCCGATCTGATTTCGATATCGCAATAATTAATCGATGACAAGTCAAATCATGACTAGACAATGTGACACACGTTTTAATTTTATCATGTCCTAGTTCTTTCGGCGCGATTTTATCGATAATCCTTAATCACTGATCAATCGATACAGCGTTACATCATTATACCGTAATTAAATTATTACGGTATAATAATGTAACGCTGTATTCAAATAGTAAATTACTATTTTGATTATGTTAGATAAATTATTTTAAATTGTCGATGGTATTATGGCCATAGCACTAAACTTTTAATTCTTTTAAAAGCTTTTATTACGTTTCATATTTATATCGATCTTTTTTTCAAAATTAAAATAATTAAAGAAAACAAATTTTGTTATATCACACTTCGTTAATATATGATTTTTATTAGCTATGATTTGATTCAAAATACACGATTAACTTAGATGAATATAGTGTAATCTTTCTATATTTGAATAAAGAACGGGAACAATTTTAAATTTTAAAATATAGTTATTAATTAGCTTGAACAATGTATTCAGATATCGTCGACCCAGGCACGTCCTTTCTGACCCTCCCGACTCATTGACGCTGGCTCTTCAAGCCTTGCGAGAGGCGGCATCTGCGCCGCCATCCCTTAGTTAGTCCATACTTCGCAGCTTGCTGCACATGTACGAGTAGGCCCCATCATTTCAAGGCCGGACCCACTTTGGCGTACCGAGCCTTCTTTCGCGCATATGTCCTCTTCGGAGGGCAGCGCTGACGTGCCCTCTCCTGAGGGTGCGCCAACCATTCCATTCAAGCCGTAGGGCCCTTAGGGCCAAGGCTAGGCTGAGTTTAGTCGGTAGGTCTGTTGGGTCGAGCCGCCTCGATTCACCAGGAGTCCGACATAATCAACGCATCCCTGCTTGCCTGTTGCGTTGGCGTCCATGATGGATTCTCAGCCTCCTCTCTTGAGGAAAAAAAAAGAGTTTTTAGATTAGTCTAATGGCCGTTTTCACCAACCTTGTCTTAGCTTAGGTGACTCCTAAGAGACATGCTCTCTCACTCTTTTCAGTTAATATAAAAAGTGGCAGCATGTCACTTAGGAGTCACCTAAGCTAAGACAAGGTTGGTGAAAACGGCCATTAGGCAATAAGTATTTATTTCAATTATTATTAAGTATGTATACGCCTGAAAAGGTAGAATCCCACTGCCCGTAGCCGCTCAATATGGCCAGCAGTGAGGAGTCGTCGAGGGTTTTAAGTGGGTATTGCGGTCTTCTGCCGCGGAGTCCCACACCTCCGGCCCTACCCAAGGGTCGGCTTACAAGTGCGTAAACGCATTTTCCCTCGATAAAAAAAAAGGATAAGAGATTCTCACACGTATTATTGAACAGCTGTAGCCTATTATACTATAACTAGCGATCCGCCCCGGCTTCGCACGGGTGCAGTGAAAAAATGGTTATGGTGGGTTATCCTAAGAGATAGACATATACCATCGCGGACTTTTTTGTGGATTTTTGTAAGTTGTACAATACTGTAGTACATTATTTTGGTCTATCTCGTAGGGTTCAGCCAGCGTTTGCAATATAAGCGCAAAAAACGTGCTTATTTACGACATCACATTAGAACCTTTAAATTTATCAGTGTTTCTCTACTATATTATGCATTTATTATACATACAAACCTTCCTTAAGAATCACTCTATCTATTAAAAAAAACCGCGTCAAAATCCGTTGCGTAGTTTTAAAGATCTAAGCATACATACGGACATACAGCGAAAGCAACTTTGTTTTATACTATGTAATTGATAATGTATAACATATATATGTTAATATTTAGAAATATATATGACTAAAGTACAAATAATCGCATTCATCACACAAACATCTACCCCCACCAGGACTCGAACGTAGGACCTCAGAGATGGCGACACCTTGATACGGATGTAACTCGACTCAACTACCGAGCTTGTAAAAAAACATGAAACATAACATAACATACATTTAACTACACAATAAAATTGACTATCGCGTTGATTATATTTTATTCTGGATTATTATTTGAAATTAATTTTAAATATAATCTCACGCACATCACTACAGGTCGCCTTCATTTCGGAAGTCGAAGACGGAAACAATGGCGCGGCTGACAAGGGGACACGACGCGACGACGCAACCGTCCGACGCGTTTGTTGCGCGACACTATTAATTTGTAGAGAGACTGCGACACTGATGTACTCGTGTAAGGCGGATGGGTAAACACTTTGAATTGAAGCCAGTCTGATTATGAACACAGCAATAATAATCATGGCGAGTGCAGTCTTATCAAATCAGTAGAAAGTCACTATATATAATAAACACAGGAATTTGTCAAATACGAGTACCAGATAGGACGCTCATATATTTAATTAGCTTCGCTCGCGTGAATTTTTAGTTAGTTTTTGTCAATCCTGGTCCCTTATGTCCAAGGTACCAAGATTCATGGTCTTATCTTCAATTCAACCCCTATTTCACCACCGCACTGGTAAAAATTTCAAAATGCTAGAACAAACGATTTTTCGTTTCTTATGATGTGATATTTGACGAACTTGCATACTAACTTTCAACCCTTATTTCACCCCCTAGCTGGTCGAAATTTCAAAAATGCTAGAACTAATGTTTAATGATTTCTTATCAAGTGCTTATTAAATTCATGGTTTTATCTTTTAAAACTAAGTAATCCCATACAAACTTTCAACCTCTATTTCAAGCCCTTCATCCCTTTTTTTCGAAATAAAAAGTAACCCATGTTCTGTCTCAGGGTCTAATAATTGTCTGTACCAAATTTCATCAAAATTGGTTGCGAGGTTTAAGCGGGAAAGCGTAACAGACAGACAGACAGAGTTACTTTCGCATTTATAAGTTGGGATGAATAATGAACTATGTAGTCGGGTGGTAAGTATACCGGTTTCAAGGTGTCGCCATCTCTGAGGTCCCGGGTTCAAATCCCGGTGGCTGCAGATTTTTGCGTGATAAAAGCGAGCATTCGCATCTTAGTTATGGTTGCTATTATATATTTCTATCAAAAATATTTATATACGTATAATATTTGTATGTCTATCCGTTACCCTAGATCCCATAACACAAGCCTTCCAGAGCTTACTTTGGGCTAGGCTAATGGGTGTCCGCGGGTCGCCGGCTAGCGCGAGGAAGTCGCGACCGCTACGGCGACCCGGGATGGACCACGCCCCTTCCGTGGCTGGGGGGCGTCGTCGGTGGAGGAGACCGGGGGAGGTAGTGTAGCCTCCCCCGAGGAGGGCTCCCCTCTAGGCAGGGGAGCGGAGGCTGGGGGTTCCCGGAAGTGGCTTGATGTTCCCGGGGGCTCCCTACATGCCTGAGGAAGGCCATCCCTAAGGTTTTTAGTGGGTAGGCCTCCCTCTTCTGGGGAGGAGAGCCCCACATAACCGCCGGCTCGCCACAGCCGGGGTATGCAATTTAATGCATTTTCCTCAGGGGAACAAAAAAAAAAGGGGGCTAATGGGTGTAAGTGTAAGAAATATTTATTATTTATTCATTATATATATAATAATAAGACCTTAAGCATAAAGTGCCTGGATTTTCGTTTATTGAAACTATAAATTTACCACTTAACTATTACTATTAAATTAGCTTTTAAATAAAACAAATATTTACAGAACGTTGATAGAAGAAAAAAAAATAAACTCACCGTTTCAATATTATACAACCAAAGGGCTTAAGTGGGCCATGAATCTAAATTATATGAGGTAAATGAAATGTCCATTTTTAATAAACTTCAAAAAATTCATTGGCAGTGCCTTTGTGTTAATTTAAAAATCACACTAAAAATGTTGTCGTGATTAAAGGCTAATTCTTAGTAATATCATAAATGCCAAAATAACTCTGTCCGTCTATCACACTATCACGCAAAAGCTTAAAGGATATCTATCACGCAAAAGATAAAAAGACTATGGGGTTGAAATGAAAAATGAAAGGTTGTATTGCAACTACGTCATTTTTAAAGCTGGAGGTATAAATCTAATTTAGGCATTTAATTTCTTGTTCATACAAGGTTTTCGTTGTCTAAAGCCTGTAAGTGAATATTGATCAAATATGATTTTGATTACATTTTTATCCCTGAGTTTAATTTTTAATTTTACTTAGAAAAATTGTAACTAGAAAAATATCTATAAACACTTTTTTTGTTCTCAAAGTTATTACATAATTTATAGTCAGTTTATACATAAAAATTTCGTTCTATTGTTCATAAATAAATGAGAAACACGTTAGTAAGGAATAAAATAAGTAACTCTTACAAAAATTCTATTTTATATTATTGATTGATACGAACAAATTATTATAGTTTGTTGATTCGATAACTAAAATTTATTGAGGATAAAAAATAACTCTATAACTTTTCTGGGCGAAAACAAAATTAATTAAGGCTTAATGCTAATGATCTCGGATTAGATAAGGGAATTAATTAATTTATAATTTTATTTTATCAGTCATTTCAAAAAATACATAGTTGGTATCAAAATTAGTTTATTTAAGACACAAGTCATAGTATTTTTTTTTTACTTTTTAGTTCTTTTATATTCTTTCTAAACATACGTAGGTAAGTTAGTTGCGTACAATTTTGAAGTCGGTTTTTTTTTAAACGTAAAGTTCAGTTCCGTGTAGTCTATAATTTTATAAGAATACTAGCAATGGATTTGTATTTCGAGTAGCATTTAATAGCGTTATTTTTTAGCTGTTTATAAAGAATATAAAAGAACTAAAAAGTAACAATAAATAAGATAACTTCTGCCTTAAGTAAACTAACTTTGATATATCAACTAGGTATTTTTTAAGGCGGTTAAAAAAAATCTCAAAAAGCACGCAACCGATTTCGATGATACTTGCAGTATTCATAAGTTGAACAATACCTAGTAAAACAAAAAAGGAATTACTTAGATCGTACTTGTAAACATTAAACAAACATACATACATACACTTTTGGAATTTGTCAGATTTGTTCAGACGCTGATATAGACCAACTTATACGAAAACTGGGCAGTTCTGGAAATATTACATAAGTAAAAAGTAAAAATAAATAAGATAACCTCTGTCTTAAGTAAGCTAACTTTGATATACCAATCAGGTATTTTTAGAAGTCGGTTAACAAAAAATCTCAAAAAGCAATCTCAACATTCTAATTAAAATATTAACCTCCTTTTTTTGAAGTCGGTTAAAAATTGACATTTAATTAACTTCATATAATTTTGATTCATGGCCCAGAATACCAGATTATCAAGTCTTCTAGCAATATACGGGTTGCTATTGGTAATTAGCAATCGATTCTACCCTGGTTTGTTGCTAGAACATGCTCGAAGATACACCAATAGCAACAATGCGGAATATTTACTCTTCTTAAGGGTGTTATAAGACAATATAATTCTGTGAACAAATTGTAAAAGCAATGGAAGATAGCGTCATAGCTTAAGTGTGCGACCCCGCGATGAATGATGAGGTTAGGTGATTAGTGCCATCCATCATGCTGTCAGGATCTGAACTTTCAATGGAGAAGATTGGAGGCAAAGGGTTTGTTTACTATTTCTTCGAGTAGGAGGTGTTTAGCTTTATGATAAATTAATATAAAAAAAAGTATAAATTGTAAACACACATGTACGTCGTATGGTAACGATATAATTTATTGTAAATGTTGTTATTACTTTTGATAAAGCTGATAAGTTTCTTGCGCCCATTCTTCTTATCAGCTAAAAAATACGTTCTGAATGAGTCGGTAGGGGAAAAAAATTGGACGATTCAAAAGAGTTTTCTATAAAGTTATATTTGAATAAAGTTAATTATGATTTTGATATTTTTACGTTGTTGCAGAATCTGAAACTACCAGTAAGTACTCATAATCGTTGCTACATTATAAAGAGTTGTCTCCTAAATATGCCTTAAAGAAAAGAGATTAAAATCTTTGATGATTGGTAAAAATGCAAAATATGTTTTTAAACATTTTAATCATATTTCTGATTTCACAATATCTTTAAATGTAGTGTTTTCATTTTTTCTAATGTAAATGTAGTGTTTTTGTTTTTAGTGCAAGTTTTAATAAGTCTTCAAACAAAATGGAACATGTTATTATTATTTATGCCTCTTCATATTACTCGTTTTTATAAAACACGGTCCTTTATAAGGCGTGCGCGGGGATACAGATCCAAAGCTTTGAGGCCATTTAGGCGAAATTTAATGAAAGTGTGAGTTTAGTGTACCAATTATTATAGCTTACATCACGTGTCTTTATAAGACACGGTCGTTTACAAGGCGTGCGCGGGAATACAGATCCAAAGCTTTGAGGCCATTTAGGCGAAATTTAATGAAAGTGTGAGTTTAGTGTACCAATTATTATAGCTTACATCACGTGTCTTTATAAGACACGGTCGTTTTCAAGGCGTGCGCGGGGATACAGATCCAAAGCTTTGAGGCCATTTAAGCGAAATTTAATGAAAGTGTGAGTTTAGTGTACCAATTATTATAGCTTACATCACGTGTCTTTATAAGACACGGTCGTTTACAAGGCGTGCGCGGGAATACAGATCCAAAGCTTTGAGGCCATTTAGGCGAAATTTAATGAAAGTGTGAGTTTAGTGTACCAATTATTATAGCTTACATCACGTGTCTTTATAAGACACGGTCGTTTTCAAGGCGTGCGCGGGGATACAGATCCAAAGCTTTGAGGCCATTTAAGCGAAATTTAATGAAAGTGTGAGTTTAGTGTACCAATTATTATAGCTTACATCACGTGTCTTTATAAGACACGGTCGTTTACAAGGCGTGCGCGGGGATAAAGATCCAACGCGTAGAGGTCATTTAAGCGAAATTTAATGAAAGTGTGCGTGGAGTGTATGTAGCTAAAGACTACACCGAGTTAGATGCACAGAAACTACTGTCATTTGTGGACAACAAGTTTGTGGACTATTGCATTTCGATTTCGGTGGTAATGACAACCGGTCTATGGAAGAGACCGGTCACCTACCTTCTCAAAGCTCGCCGCTCACTAAATGGGCCCCCCAAAAAAGCAGACCAGTATTGGCCCGAAGAGAGCAACATTGGTGTGAACGGCTAAGGCTGTAGAGAGGTGTGTCTGCGACAGCGATCGAGACGCCGTCAGCGTTATGACATTATTACCTTCGAGGATTTGCTCTTGCGACTCCACTCTGTCCGGCTGGTTAAGGCAAGACAGAGGCGGGTGGCACACGTCCCCCTGAAGCACATCGCCTCGGTGACGCAACTCACCGACAGCTCGCCACAAGCTGCCCCGATGGAGACTGACTGCACTGATGGGGCATTTATGGCACTCAAGGGGTATTAAATGCGCCACCAGCGGGCGATGGGGTCGTCACTTCCCTACTATTAATTATTATTATTTACAATTTTTATTAGATTTATTTATTACAATTATAGACAACAAAATTAATAATGAACAATGGTGTTTTGCGTAAAGTGTTTATAAAATAGTACGGAAATATATTTGGCTATATAATAATATTATGTACCTTTAGGATTTAAGTAGATTAAATAGTTCTAGATTAGATTAGTTTTAAGTTTAATCTCACAATGAATCTACCTAATTGATGGAAGGGCGAGGTCTACTTGGCACAGGTATTAACTACACCTAAAAAGAAGCCTTAAAGTGTGCAATTGTATTGATACCATTTTGAAAAAATAAACAATTTTTATTAAACTATTATTGTATAATAAGAAACTATTTTCTCGCTATTTTTAATTTGTCTTTCTTTCTGTAAAATAAGTGTATCTATTGAAGAAATTCAATGCAAATTATATTTTTATTATACAAAGGAGAAAACAATATGCAAGACGCATAAAAAATGTGACGTTTACAGATCTAATACAATGATAGTAGCGCTACGTTGCTAAGCGTTTCCAAGCTAGTAATTATAGGTCAAAGGTGCACCTCGCTCTGGTCTACCAGTTACCGATTAAAAGGACGTAATTTAAAAAAAAAGTGAGTGAAGTCGACATTACTGTAGCAACTACTTTTACTCCCATCTGTACTAGGGGTTACTGCTTCAGCTACTGTATCTGAAGAACTAAAAATTGGCAGTACAATATATTTAAACCATTTAGAAAACTTTATTATTTATTCTTTACTTTATGGCCGATATATACCTCATGGTTAAATAAAATGAATGGCCTTTGAAAAACTTGAGTATACACAAAATCTTTCTTTTTTATTTTTGGGTTTGATTCTTTTTGTTGAACTCATGATCATCAAAAAGAATGAAATCGAAATAATCAATAATAAGAATTAAGTCAAACATAAATAAAATTTGAGCACACAAAGAGCTTAAAAGCTGCATAACCTTGTACGTGAATACCTATAAGGAAAAAATTATATATTCCACACCTGTTCGGAAATTGGAAGAACTTTTCAGATAAGAACAAGCAAGAGACTCTGAAGGTGTAATTTTTATTTTCTCTTTTCATTATATAGTGTAAAACCTACATTATTAATTAAATTGATAAATTAAATTAATTTATTCGTCTTGCCATCATACGAGTACTTGATAATTATCTGAGTTGTTTTATGTTATTTTCTTTTTGTGTTTTTTTTTAATAGTGTAATATGATTGATTGTGTATTTTGTGACGTATGTTGTGCTTGCCGACTGCCTTAAAAAATTGTTATAAGGTTAAGGATTTGTAATATTTAGATGTAATAATATAACAATTGCTGGTAGTACTAATTACATTAAATAAATAAATTGATAATTGCTAATGAAAATTGCATCATGTATGTCAAAACTTACGAATTAGGTTTGTGTCAAAAAAGTATTCCTTTGTTTCGCATATTTTTAGCTTTATATGCGGATTTAGAGCCTCAATAAGAATTTAACATTGCCAATTCAAAATTGGGACCTAGTAATTAATAAATACAATTGAGAATCCTAAACACTAACGACAACGTATTACAAGAACCCTAAGAAAGCCTGCCGAGATATAATAAAACAGTGGGCCTTTCCATCTGCGCGTCATGGTTGATGAATGGTCGCTCGTTAATCACCCCGCATCACCGTAATATGTTTACGGTTTTATTAAGAAAGAGATTGATCGCTTACTCCCGGCACGTGCTGTGTCGATTTCTGCGTAATTATGAGTCTGTGTTACTTTGTTTTAATATTAACGCATGAGTCGGTGGAATGGGGGTGTCAGTACTATGGCAAGACCATAGCACTGGTCTTCTATTCAGAAGGACACAGTCAATCCGCGTAATACAGAACATCGTCGACCCAGACACGTCCTTTCTGACCCTCCGACTTATTGACGCTGGCTCTTCAAGCCTTGCGAGAGGCGGCATCTGCGCCGCCATCCCTTAGTTAGTCCATACTTCGCAGCTTGCTGCACATGTACGAGTAGGCCCCATCATTTCAAGGCCGGACCCACTTTGGCGTACCGAGCCTTCTTTCGCGCATATTATGTCCTCTTCGGAGGGCAGCGCTGACGTGCCCTCTCCTGAGGGATTCCATTCAAGCCGTAGGGCCATTAGGGCCAAGGCTAAGCTGAGTTTAGTCGGTAGGTCTGTGTGGTCGAGCCGCCTTGACAGCACCAGGAGTCCGACATACTCAACGCATCCCTGCTTGCCTGTTGCGTTGGTATCCATGATGGATTCTCAGCCTCCTCTCCTGAGGAAAAAAAAAATCAGAAGGACCAGTGTTTAAACCAGTACCAAAATATAAATAAATAAGAAAGAAAGAGATATTTATTTGGCCATTCTTGTACAATATGATTCTTATGATAATCTACTAAAAAAAAACATCGAAGTTTGGTCAAAAAGGCCCCTACCTCAGCTAATGCTTTTACTGCAGAAAGTATTTTTTTCTTAAACTTGCACCAATTAGCCTAGTCCAAAGTAAACTCTGTAAGGCTTGTGTTATGGGATCTAGGGTAACGGATAGACATACATATGTTCTACATCAGAAGTTCCCAAACTTTTTTGTGTCGTAGACCTTCTGCCATGTTTTCCGGTTTTGGGCAGACCTCCTACTTACCTGATATTGAATGCCTACATCCTTTTTTTTTGAGGAGGGGAAATTCGACCTTATGTATTATAACACCGCGCTGGCAAGGTGCGGCTGTGTGTGGGGCTCTCCGGTCATAGAAACGAAGACCGGCCTACCCACTAAACCCCCCCGAGTTCTCTAGGCCCACGCGGGGCACATGGCGGGGTGCGCTTTCACGATTCTACCGCCATAAATGCCTACATCCTAGAATTTACAGAAATGTCTAAATGTATATAATATTTTTTTTACTTCATAGGTACTTTTATAAATAATGTCTTTATATTAGAAGATAGTATAATATAAGTAAATAAGTACTATCAGTTTTATAATTTATTTATTTAATAACTTCTATGGACAATATTACATTTTTTTAGTTTAACTTATACGTATTATATAACTGTGAACATACCTGACCTAGAATTAACCTGTATCTCAGGCTTGTAATTACAAAATAAAAATATGGACACTTAAATCAAATGCAAAATGTATAGTATATCTGATTAATAACTAAATTTAAACAAACAAAGAAAGAGATAAAAATATAAATAAAAATACAAATTATTTGGTAACTAGTAATAGTTTCTCTGTATCGTCATACGACATAAATTGAAGTGCTTCTTGGAGAAGAATCAGTGTATGTTGAGATACATTATCGTGGACCCCCATTTTCATTTCATGGATCCCCGAATTTTTTTGTCTCTGACGTAGACCCCTTGCACTTGGGTTGCTCACTTTTGGGAATTACTGTTCTACATATATAAATAAATTTGGTATTATAACAATCATGAATAAAGTACAAATGCTTGTATTCATCACGCAAATATCTGCCCTCACCGGGATCTCAGAGATGGCCGGTATAGCAACCACTCGAATACGGAACTCGTCAAATCGTCGTGATTAAGTAAATTACGATTTTCGGCAAAAAATTAAGCAAGTTTTTAACTTTGTAAACGTAACAAAATATCCAAATAAATGTTTCCATTTTCCTCTTCTTTGGCAGTGTCAATATTAATTGAGCACTCGATACGGTAACAGAATACAACCAATAAACCGGCCGAGCTATCTAATCTCCTGTTTAAAAAATGCTATCAAGTTTTCGTGAAATAAATATTTGGCGTCAACCACTCCCGAATTTCGGACGTAACAGGTGTTACCTCAAACACGTTTTAAATGAGCAGCGTCAGCAGTAGCAAATGACGGGATGATGGACTGCAGATATACTGCAACTACATACTATCATTTTCTTTTATAGAAATCATGTGGTAATTATTGGAAATTAGTGAGATATTGATTTATTTATTAAGACATTTACAATATATATATATATATATATATTATATATATATATATATATATATTATATATATATATATATATATATATATAAATATTTGTTACACTTACACCAATTAGCCTAGCCCAAACTAAGCTCTATAAGGCTTGTGCTATGGGATCTAGGGTAACGGATAGAAATACATATATTACACATATATAAATAATTTTTATTGAAATATATATCAACAACCATGACTAAGGTACAAATGCTCGCATTCATCACACAAACATCTGCCCCCACCGGGATTCGAACCCGAGACTTCAGAGATGGCGACACCTTGAAACCGGTGTATTATCCACTCGACTATGGAGGTCGTATATATATATATATATATATATATATATATATATATATATATATATATATATTGTATATTCCGCCGCGCGGCGGAATTTTTCAACGAAGGAATTTCCAAGCTCATACATCGCTACGATAAATGCCTTAATTTGAATGGTGACTATGTAGAAAAGTAGTATTTGAGTGTGGCTTTCATCTGAATATAATAAAAATTGTTTCCTATACTTTGTTTATTTTTTATTCCAAATCGTAATCTACTTTCTGGATAGCCCTCGTATATATATATATATATATATATATATATCACAGATATATATATCATGTGTGTGAGTATGTGTGTGCTGTGTGTGTGAGGTCAAATGTAGCGCGCTATTTTTGTTGGTTGCAGTTAACATGCTTGGATTTTGTAAACTAAATCATAATATATATATATATTATATATATATATATATATATATATTATGTGTGTGAGTATGTGTGAGTTTTATTTTTTATTTTGTTTTATTTTTTATATTTAAAATAAAACAAAATAAATAAAACAAATTAAGTTAAATATATAAACATATATTCTTAACAATTCAAATTTAAATATGTGTTTTGACAAATTAAATACATCTACGGATACAAGCATACAATTATAATTTTTTAAAATTCGATTCAGAGGACAGCGCAGTCCACTGTTTGTACGACAAACACTGATAGCAAATAAATTGTCAACACGTACCTTACGCTTATGACCGGATCTCGGAACTGTGTAATAAATTTTACTAGTAAGGTCCGTGCAGTCAAACTTATTATTAATAATTGCGTACAAAACATTCATCTCCCAGTACCTACGTCTGTCCTCCAAAGACAACTTTTATACTTGTTAAGAAGCTGCGAATAGGATAAAGTTCGCCTACAACATCTGGAATGCATAGTTCGTAAGAATTTTTGTTGAACTTTCTCTTCTCTGAGACGGAGGTACCTAAGCAGATGACTTTACAATAGTCTCTCGGTTAAAGTACATACAAGTTTAAGAAAAAGTTAACGACAAATATCGCCGCTAGGGGGCTCTGAAGTTTTAGGGAAAAAATATGGGGGCACGGCAGTGCCCCCGCCAAGTCGAGCGCAAAGCAAACACTGCCGTACTATCCTTTACTGGAACCATTTCGCCGCATTTTCAGGCCCCTGTTCCTCTGGATACGACTAGAACGCAGAAATTTTCGTCATCCAGTAAGCTATAATCACATACTTAAAATCCAAAATTTCAAGTCTACAGGTCATTTAGTTCCGAAGTTAAGCGAAAGCAAAGTTTCGCATTTATGACACACTAATGATCATCAAAATAGAACTAGTACTTCCAATAACCTCAGAGAGCTGAAATCTGGTACAGAGTTAGGGTGTTATAGCCACATAAAAGGAAAACTATAAAAAACTATAGTGGTTCTACAAAGAGAAGTGTCCTACCAACGGTTTTTGGTGGGATCCTAACTTACGGCATACTGTTAGTCGTAAACTTTTTCTAAAACTTGTATTTTCGTGATCAGCTCGTCAAGGAGAACAATACTATCGAAAATTTGGAGTCGATCGCCGCTCGCCACTGCCGTATTAACAGTGCCATGTAGTTTTCACAATATTCCTAAAACTGTTTCCTATACTAGCTGATGCTCCGATGCAGATGGTAGATTTTTCCTACTTTTTTCACACTTTTCGTCATATTTTGGACAATTCACGCAATCCGTACTAATATCATGAACGGGAAAGTTTGTATGTATGTGTGGATGTTTGTATGTATGTGTGGATGTTTGTTACTCTCACGCAAAAACTACAGAATGAATGTTTACAATAATAAAGCCTACAATTTATATAAGTCAAACCAAATCAAAAAATCAAAATAATCTTTATTCAACATAGACCTTTACAAGCACTTGTTGACGTCAAAACAAACAAAACAACAAAAAAAAGGTAAGAAAAAGAAAACAAAAACCTTGTCCGTACGTACGAATAAGGAAAAAAAATATTGACTCTACATCTGTTCGGAAATTGGGAGAGCCTTCTCGAGAAGAACAGGCAAGAAACTCTGAAGATCTATTTTTTATCTCCTCTTTTCAATGTTAATAATTATATTAATATAATATAAAATTATAATATAATATAAGATACAATCATACCTACTACGATTACAGTCGTATGTATGTTTACATACACATATAAAAATAAAACAATATTATATATAATGTTGTTAGCAAACATGGCTCTATGAATAGTGTCTCTATTCCCAAATAGTGTGATCATTTAGATAGTCACTTACTTTAAGTATTGTGTGAATTGTCTAAAATGTGATAAACAAGTGCCAAGTAAGTAGAAAGAAATCTATCATCTGTGCAGACAAAGTCGCGGGTAATAGCCAGTATCTTTATGAATTGTAGCCTATGTCTTAATTTAATGTATGAGCTATATTCTTGTAAATTTTCATTAAAATCTATTAAGAAGTTTTTACGTGAATTAATAACAAACATACATACAGACTTTCGCGTTTATAATATTAGAACGATGCCAGGAGACGAATATTTGAAACAATAGAAAACCAATTCGCATTCGAAATCGTGAGATTCGTATACGAACTACCGAATTCACTATTTCTGGACTTTCATTTCGTGCGTTGTGCAACGAGTGGTTTAACCCACTCGGTTTTTATTTCTACTAGTAGAATATCCAACGCTGAAGTGACTTTGACAGTGATCCGTTTCACGTGTGGGTCGTCACCGGTTTTTTGTTTTTGTTGCTGTGATTTTGAATTATTTTTCTGGGTGAAACGGAATTTAATTAAGAATTTGTTTTTAATGACAACACTGAATTCGAGTGATTCAAAAATCTATGAAATTGTAAGCAGTAGAAAATAATTTCGTGCACGATTTGTATTCGTATTCGAATTCCAGATTCATGTCTAATGATTCAAAAATACGTGTCCTGGTCCGGTCTGAACTCCTTATTAAATGTTACCTCGGACACTATTTATTCATGTATATTTTTTTTTCAATAAATCGATACATCAACACGGCTTATCGCTCAAACGACAGGCATACTGGTTCGCAAACCATAATATTGACACAAACACGTACAGTTCAATCGATTAAACTTATTTTTACGACAGTGGCAAGCGAGTGGCGCGGAGTATCGAATAATTCAAATATTTGGGCTGCAGTCATCGATCAAGCCGATGATGGATGGACTCGCTCAACAGCGTAAGAGAAAAACGGCGTAATTTCAAACTTTGATCTTTCAAAAACCACCCTAATGTTGAAAGTTACAAAGCTTACTATAAAATAGAATGATACGGCGTAGGTTTAAGACAAGTTGGTCCTATAACCGATAGGTCAGTTTGCTTAAGTGCAAAGGGCTGCCTAGTTGCGATGACTTTATCGTATATGTTTCACTTAGAAATAATTTATTGATGCCGCGCTGGGCTGATTAGATAAAGCTTGAATTGATGTGACTTTTATTTGTTCATGATAATGGCGAGATTGATTGGACTTCTGAAAGAAATGATTAATGAGTGTACCGCCAAGAAAGGCTTAAATTAAAAAACATGAAAGCTCCTGCAGCGAGCTGTTTGTCTAACAAATGTTTTGATCTTGTTATATATGTAAAAATGTTTGGATGCACTATCACTTGGATTTTTATAAAAGGCTTTAAAACTACTAAACATTACAACTAAAATGTGTGAAATTGTAATTTAGGTTATGTAGAATTAGGTCGTGTTGAGTTAGAAGATTGAGCAAAGCTTACATGAGATTTGATAATTCAATCTCAAACTTGTTATTGCAATGTTATGAAATTACATACACATTCCTATATTCCTCTATATGTATATATATAGACGTAACAGACCATCAACTGGCATCTCCAAAATTGCTGTGCCTTATCAAGGTCCATAATGGTACTAATAAATAAATTGACAACTTATGAAACAAAGGATATTGGTTACGTTTCTCAACTCAACTCAACTCTGACTCAACAACTCTGGCAACAGGCAACAGATCCTGAAGATGTCTCGCTGAGAGACGAAACACGTGTCGACCTTGTCTGCTTGTTGGGCAAGTCATCATCAACTGCACGGAATCAGCAAACGTAACCAATATCCTTTGTAATACAATGGACTTCCGCAAAATAACACCTGCTACAATAGATAACTTATGAAACTTATGGTATGCAATAAAGATTTTGAATTTGAATTTGGCTTTGCAACAATTGTGTATTATTGCTCGATTCAGGGCTGGTAAAAAATCTTATAATAGTTTACATTAATTATGATCTTATATGAAATATTTAATTTCAAAAAAAAATAATTAAATTGACTCGAATCCAATAAAATCAAATGGCGTTTATACACTTTTTGACAGCACAAGTCAATAATATTGCATCTTACAAACAAGAGAAGAGCCATTTTCATCATAAAATTTGATAATATTTAAGAATTATAAATTTATTACAAATGCGGAATTAGTGTTAATCTTAATCAAAAGTTTCGCTTTATTATCATGCAATTATTTAGCAATGTATTCATACATTTATTTAGCCTTTTTAAATGCTTTCACCTCACGATTACCGCGTAAAAGATCCACTAAAACCAGAAGCTATAACTGAGCCCGACCTGCGGTGAGGCATTAACACTTCAATCCAGCAATAAAAGATAAACTCGGACGGGCCTTGTTAAAATACAAGCGTCGCACAAATAAAAAGCGGTTGTTGAAATACGGCACGCGATAAGACGCTGACAGGTGGGCAGCGCCGCCATTTTTAATCTACACGCATACAAAATGGATACCGTGCGGCCGCGTAATATAAATGTTTAGTTGTTTGATGCTTATTGGCTGTTTGTTCGGCGTTTTATATATAATACTTTATTGTACAATAAAAAAATGAAAATTGTAGTTATTTATAGTGTACAAGGGCGGACTTATCTCTCTCTAAAAGCGATCTCTTCCAGCCAACCCAAATAGTGGTGCAAGCCGTTAAAATTGCAGGGGTAATTAAGTGTTTAACCTATTCAAATGTACACATCATTAAGCATATATATACAAATACATACTTACACATATTATATATATATATATATATATACATAAATACATACATATATATATATATATAATAATTATATAATTTAATATAATTAATTAGACAGATAGTACTCTTTCAGAAGACATTTGAAAGATGTAAGGGATGGTCTCTCACAAATGGAAGCGGGCAAACTATTCCACAGCTTGGCAGCACGAACGGAAAAGGATTTTTGACAAAATACGGAATTGGACTTAGGAATTTCAAGGACATTTTTTAGTAACACAGGATCGCTTGGGGCGGGAGCTTTCGGCACAAAATTTAAAACGGGTTCGAAGGTAAGTTGGAAACTGGGATAGTGGAGAATTTTGTACACAAGGGAAAGCATGTGTAGATTTCTACGCAAGCGAATAGGTAGCCACCCTAACTGCTTACGATAATCAGACACGTGGTCAAATTTACGCAGACTGAATATAAAGCGAATGGCTAAATTTTGAAGGCGCTCTAGCTTATTAAGTAGCTCTTCGGTTGCATCTAAGTAACAGACATCAGCGTAGTCGAGAATAGGAAGTAAAAGGGACTGAGCGAGCATAACTTTAGTTTTTGAACGGTAGGAAATATTGTAAGCGCTTGAGCAAGTGATATGAAAAATGCAAACGTTGACTCACATTATTAATATGAGCCGACCAAGACAAATTACCCTCAATAATCAACTCCAAATTCTTACATTTATCGGAAAAAGGTATCTTAGTCCCATTGAATAATATTTCAGGAAGCACCTTCAAATCAATCTTTTTAATCATACGGTTGCTAGCCAACATAACTGCTTGTGACTTTATAGGGTTTACGAGTAGACCAAAAGAATCCGCCCAGGAGACGTATTTTTGAATTACGAATGCGATTTCGAAATCACCGCTGACTAAATAGTCAGCGGTGACTTTGAGGTCACGGATTCCTAAACATCCAATTTTTGAAAGTCGATCACAGAGCTGCCAACATAGATAAAGTACACACATAAATGTAAGAGTTCGGTTCCACGCAAAACGCAAAATGTAGCCGCTGCCGGTTATTGCCGTTTTATATATATACTAGCTGGCCCAACAGACGTTGTCCTGTCAAATGTCTCAAATGTCAAATGTCTCAAATGTCACGTTGTCTCACGTTGTCTCAAATGTTTTTAAATAAATAATTTAGCTGAAAAACAATATCTATATGACCGTATTGTGAATCTAAACCATTCTCAAGCCCCCTGGAATACACACAAAAAATTTCATCAAAATTGGTCCAGTCGTTTAGGAGGAGTTCAGTCACATACACACGCACACAAGAAATATATATATTAAGATATAATAGATATATATATATTATATATATATATATATATATATATATATATATTATATATATATATATATATATATATATATATAATATATATATATATATATATATATATATATATATATATATATATATAATATATATATATAATATAATATATATATAATATATATATAGACTGAAAAATCAACACATTAACGTCAGACTCTTGTCAATATGTTCTCTAAACAAAACACAGATAACATTTCACAAGTATGACTTGATTACGAGTGGTCGAGGGCACTCGTAATGAAATCACATCCGTGACTAAGGTAGTCACATAAGTGATATTCAAAAATAAGAATTATTGAAAATCGGTGATTATTAGTCACATCGGTGATTTCGAAGTCGCATTCGTATTCAAAAATAGGTCTCCAGTTCTTAATAGTTAGCGAATTTAGTTTGCGTTGTTGTGATACGTTAATTATAGTTTTGAGATCAAACTAATACAAGAATAACAATAATATTGCGGATATATATATATATATATATATAATATATATATAATATATATATATATATATATATATATTATATATATATTATATATATATATATATATATATATACGCAACAATATATACATTCGCAGCTACTACGGTGAAGAAAAACACCAGACACCTGCGAAGAAATTCAAAAAGTTTGTTGAAATTGCGGACTCGAAGTGCCGTCCGAATAGAATATTTTGTATGCGTTTCTTCTTACTGATCTCGTACATTTAAAAATTCGAAATATCTTCACTACATAGTATAAAACAAAGTCGCTATCCGCCGTCTGTCTGCCCTATGTATGCTTAGATCTTTAAAACTACGCAACGGATTTTGATGAGGTTTTTTTTTAATAGATTGAGGGATTTTTGAGGAAGGTTTATATGTATAATAACATCCATTGAATAGATGAGAAATACTGTTATTTATGAGGTTTCTCATTTGATATCGTAAATAATTGCATTTTTTCCACGTACATTGCAAACGATTATACTATACAACTTTCACAGTTTTTCTGTTGTGTATTTAGTATCAGCCGTGTGAAGCCGGGGCGGGTCGCTAGTACAGAATAATTTATACATATAAATAAAATTGGAGTGTCGTCTGTCTGTTTGTTCCGGCTAACCTCTGAAATGGCTTGACCGATTTTGACTGGACTTTTTTTGGCCGGTAGTTGATGTAATAAGGAGTAACTTAGCCTACTTGTATTTTAGAAAAATAAAATAATGTTGCAATGTTCAAGTACTGTCAAATATCGCACTTAAAATAATCATGTAAAAACAGAAAAAAAGTAAATAAACTAATTAGCTTTTTTGTTAAATTACACGCAGACGAAGTCTGATACGACGAAGGCTGACATAAAAATAAGTTGTCCTACTTAACATAACATAACATGACATAACCCTTTATTGTATTCATAAAATACACACACAAAAAAAAGAGAATAACAAATGTACAAAAGGCGGCCTTATTGCTAAACAGCAATCTCTTCCAGGCAACCTAGGACCAGGGAAATATTAAAAGGAGATTTAAATATAGGATGGGTACAGTAATTGCACAGGACAATAGGCTATAACTAGTTTAAGTTAAGGAATCTTTGACAGGAAGTGAACACGGACTTGATTCTTAAAGGACTCCAGCGTTCGCGCTCCACTAATACCCTCAGGGAGAGAGTTCTACAACCGAACGGCATAAGCCGAAAAAGAATATGAAAAATAATGGGATCGAAAAGAGAACAAAGATTTAAGGTAGGATGGAGATGTTGGAAGGTACAAAATATTGTAAAGTAGGGATAAAACATGTAAGTCTCTGCGCCGGCGAATAGGTAACCATTTCAGTTGAAAGCGACAATTAGAAACATGGTCAAACCTACGCAGATTAAAAATGAACCTGATGGCTACATTTTGCAGCCGCTCCGAACTGTCAAGCAGTTCCTCAGATAAATTAATCCACGCAGCGTCAGCGTAGTCAATCAAGGAAAGCAAGACTAACTGAGCTAACACTGTCTTTAGCTATAGGGAGAAAGCTTCTAATGGCCGATTTCACCAACCTTGTCTTAGCTTAGGTAATTCCTAAGTGACATGCTGTCACTTTTTATATTAACTGAAAAGAGTGAGACAGCATGTCTCTTAGGAGTCACCTAAGCTAAGACAAGGTTGGTGAAAACGGCCATAAATCTATTTAGAGTACTATATGCAGCAAATAACTTCTTCCGGACAGCCTCAACCTGCGGCCGCCATGCCGCTACTTATTTCACAAGCAGAATCTGTGATATCTACTTCTGTAGCAGCAGTTCTGTGATTTGAAGAGGCAGGGAAATATTGGCTCACAAGTTGGCTACGAAAACTCTAGATCTTATGTAGTCCCCCATTTGCTGCACTTCTGTCGATAACTTTATTTTCTGCAAGATTTTTTTGCATTTTATATAAATGTGAAAATAATTTATTACCTTAATATATCAACCTCATCCAGCAGACGTAGAAAAAACAAACCACGAAGAAGTCTGTATTATCTCCTTTGCTTGTCACACATTTACGCTTTCGTGTGAGTAAAGGCCGCGTTATGGGCGCAACGATAAGAATATTTTATTTTCATTGTCCCTCCGCGCGGGGGGCAATCCCGTAATGACTTCTGCGGTACTATTTTCCCCTTAAGTGAACCGATAAATGGGCGGATGGAATAAATATATCGTAATGTTGACACGTTTACTCAAGCGAAGCCATGTCGATAGTGGTCGGTAGAAATTGCTGTTTTATTGTTGAGTACGAGAAATAAATATTTATGCATTTGCACGGCTTCTATTGTATGAAATGGATTCTGTTTGTTTCTTTTGGAATTTATTTCATGATGTCACTATATCAGACTTGTTTGTAAAGTATGTTTTACTGTCTTATATTGTTACCGTTTCCGAGTACAAAGTATTTATTATGTATAATGGAAATAGATATGGGTTGTATACTATTCAAATATTGAATCGGCTAACATAAAAATACTTATATGTTAATAAATATGATTAAACGCACACACAAATAAACACACACACACACACATATTACACGTACACATATTTAAGTGACTCTATCCCAGGCTTTTATTAGTTGTATGATGATGTGAAATATTAAAAGTTAAGTGTTTATTTTTTATTTATTTATTTGACAAAAATTATGTTTGGCGCAGACAAAGATTAATACTATCTAATAAATTCATAAATACATAGAAATATAAGATAAATGCATACATTTACAATGAGATTATACTATATATAATAAATATTTCTTACACTTGACTTGTGTTATGGGATCTAGGGTAATGGATAGACTTGAAGAAGAAAGCGCGCCCGCGCATACGGTGACTCGGGAGCCCACGCCCCTTCCGTGGCCGGGGGACGTCGTCGGTGGTGGAAACGGGGGGAGGTTTTGTAGCCTCCCCCGAGGAAGGCTCCCCGGTAACGGCAGGGGAGCGGAGGCTGGGGGTTCCCGGAAGTCGCTTGGTGTTCCCGGGTGACTGCAATATAATGCATTTTCCCCAGGGGAAGAAAACAAAAAGTTACGGATAGACATAGATATATATGTGTATATATATATATATATATTTATTTATTTATTTATTATACACATGTAAATAATCTCTCGCATTCATTACACAAACCCCACCGGGACTCGAACCTGGGACCTCAGAGGTGGCGACACCTCGAAACCGGTATATCAACAAGACCGCGGAGAATTACATATACATACTTCTGAGGTTCTAGATACGAGTCCTAATAAGGGCAAATGATTGTAAATCAATACGAACATTATTAATACTTAAAAAATATTTATTAATATACGATTAATATATTTATGTCTATCTGTTAGTCTAGATGCCATAAACTTGTAACGGTAATAAATTAGACTACGATGATTGATTACAAATAAAAAATATGTTAAAAATCTATACTAATATATAAAGCTGAAGAGTTTGTTTGTTTGTTTGTTTGTTTGAACGCGCTAATCTCCGAAACTACTGTTGCGATTTGAATAATTCTTTTTTTGTTGGATAGTCCATTTATCGAGGAAGGCTATAGGCTAAATAACATTACGCTATGACCAATAGGAGCAAAGACAGAGCGGTAAATGTGTAAAAAACGGGGAAAATTATTCATTTTTGAAGGCTTTCTTTGCGTGCGCTGCGAAAACGTTTCAAGATACACAAAAAATATGTATGAAAGAATTATTCCTCTATACATGATCTAAAAAAAGTCTGCGACGGCATATGTCTATCTTTTAAGGTTTAGTCACAATGACCGTTTTTATGGTACCAAATTTGGTCGAAATAATTTGTTTAAGTTGTATCAACATAATAATATTAATCTTTATTCAAATATAAATATAAATATGTTGTTGGTTAACCAAAAATCTGCCGGAAGTCACTATTCCACGCGGACGAAGTCGCGGGCAAAAGCTAGTAATAAAATAAAAACTAAACACTTCTTATCATAATGTTTGTGAGAAGCGTCATGGCGCTTGTAGATTTACTTTTTTAACTGTTTGTAGTAAAATAATACAATATTATTAATTAAATAAGATAATTTTGCAACAAATAATTTGTCTGTTTCTTTTTTGCTGTATTAGATATGGTTGTAAATCTACAATATAAAGACATTTTTATGAAATGTTTTAAGGATAATGTTAGTTTAGTTGAGTATTAACATAAATACAATTTTATTGAAAACGACATTTTCCAAATTTTCATTAATACAGAGGTAATTAATAGAAACATTTTTATTTCTATTGATTCTCAACCCAAACATTACGTTTCCCAATCGTTCTCAAACCAAACGTCATAATGTTAGGTGTACGGCTAAAACGAAAGTTTATTTTAAAAAAAACTCACAGAAAGCGTTTGAAATACTGCCACACAACAATTGGTAATCCAAGGTGTTTGCCTATTCACACGTCAGGTGTGATAAATCGAGCAGTACATTGAACTTTTCGTTTGCCCGCTGCAAAAGTCGCACTTACATTTAGTGGATTCGCCGACACAAAATGACCACCCAATACCAGCGTCCGACTCACCCAATCTATTTATTATTTATAAACACGTTATTGTATAAAAAAGAGGTAAGAACTACTTAAAACTAAATGTGATGTATTAGTACACTCAAGTCGTTTTATTATTCAATCCATTGACGTGTTTGGATAAATGAATATCGTTTTTGTTCTCGGGTCTCCCGCAACATATATCGGAGTGAAATCTAAATCACAAGTCGAATACACGCGTGACCTTGACAACGCTCAGGTGATACTCACGCCACCACAGCGCATCTGCGTTTTATAATTGAACATTTTATACTAAAGGACATTGTTCCGGCTCCATACATGTTCTGCCTAAGAACCGTTCTAATCGAAAGTGACTTATATAAACTCTTAAAATTATACGGAATCCTATCCATCTAATCCTAAGTACGCAATGTAATCGGAGTCCGTAATCAAGTCAAGTTGTTTGAATAAAACCATGAAACGCATAGAAAATCACAAAAGAAACGATAGTCGCAAAGCAATCAAAAATTGAATGAAACGGACACAGATAAGGTATGAAGTACACCAGTGTTGCCAATTACGAAAACTATAATACTCGAATGCCAAGCTAGAAATTCGCGATTTCGCTTAAAAAATATATATATACAAATTTTTTTCTAGCTAGTCAATTTAGATATTTAAATGAATAAAGTGTTATCAACTAATTTTAATAACCGACTTCAAAAAGGAGGAGGTTCTCAATTCGATCCGTATTTACCGAAATCGCGAAAACTTCCGAAACTGGCAGCACTGGCTGACGGAAAACATTTTATACGGCATCAATAATTGCGACCCAACTTTTTATTTGGAATTTTTTATTTGAAGTGTCCGTGGAATACTAAAATATAAATAAAAATTATAGTATAATTTATATTCACATCGGTTCTTAGGCCAAAATTGAACAATGTCCTTTACGGTCTGATTCGGTTTGTCTCATTTTCGAGTATATTGTCAATATATAAGTAGAAGCAACATACTATTTTGAAAGTTGGTCTGGTAGTCTGTGGGAATGTAAACTCTACAGGGACGGGCATAAAGACCTTTTAGATTATGTTACGACGTTAGGGGTGGGTACTTTAGGTAGATATTAGTTTTCGCACGAAAATGACACATAATCAGTAAGCAAGTTAGAGAGAGAGAGAGACAGGTGTATAATCGAAGAAGTCGATTCCCGAAGACTACACAGAGAGAAGGCCAGCGATCTTACAATAGTGGGCACGCTGTAACCGTGGCTTTTGTGTTGTAGTAGGAGAGAGTAGGACAATAGAGATACTGGAGAAACGTAGAGACAACTTGTAAAGAGTTCTTTTCTTCTTAGCACTCGTATTCGCTCGGCAAAGTGCAGCCGTATGTTTTGCGCAAATCTTCCACGATTCGACCCGTGATTCCAGGATTAATTGCGTAGGATCCAGTAGTTTTTACGTTAAAGAGTAACAAATAGGAATTCATGCATACAAACTTCCGCGCTTATTATATTTTTTTCTTTTTTATTATAGAATAGGGCAGCAAACGAACAAACGGATCACCTGATGCTAAGCGATAACCGTTGCCCATGGACACCCGCAACACCAGAGGAGTCACAGATTTTTTTTTCCTCAGGAGAGGAGGCTGAGAATTCTCATGGATACCAACGCAACAGGCAAGCAGGGATGCGTTGATTATGTCGGACTCCTGGTGAATCGAGGCGGCTCGACCCACCAGACCTACCGACTAAACTCAGCCTAAGCCTTTGGTCCTAATGACCCTACTGGCTTATATGGAAGGGGGCCGCACCTCAGGAGAGGTACGGTTAGCGCTGCCCCATGGAGAGGGCATAAGCACTAGAAGAGGCACGGTTCTCCAAAGTGGGACCGGTCTGTATTGACTGGGAACCTACTCGTGGCGAAGCAGAAGGCTGGCGAATAAGGGGAGACAAGGGAGGCGACGGCTCAGACGCCGCCGGGCGTCGCCGGGCGCCGGACGGGACCATCTGTTCCCACAACACGGAGAAAAAACACCTTCTCCCAAACGAGAATTGATATGTTACTTGTAAATAGATAATAAATAAGGAAATAAAAAATACTAACACAAACAAAAAAGAGTGCGGACCAAAGAGTCCGCAGAAAATGAAACAAACTAAACCAATAAAAAAAAGCAGATTACTCTGGTAATGAGTTTTTCTTCGATAAATATTTAAATGAGTCTGCGTGTATCATGTGATGTGAATGCATTTACACATTGCTTAAAGCTTTATCATCATGTTATTTAGAAGTACCACCGACAGATAAATAACATCGATTTAAACAGTCATTTCGTAACAGTGATACCAACTTACTCGATTACAGAGAAACATGAGTTAATGTCTCTTTCATTTGAGCATTTCGATGTGACTCGATTCAAAATAGTCTCCGCGTCCCGACCACTCCATTACTCGCGCACTTCACCGAACATCTCAAATTCAATAACGACAAATGGAAACGTGGTACGGTCAGTAGCTTCTCACGTTAACTGTCGATATAGTCTGTTTTTCAGTTCTATATCCTGGACGTAAGGTTCGGAATCGATTGTGAAACTATCAGTGTGTCAGAGAACCTGCTACGCCGATTGTACAGTTCGCGCTGCGTTTGATTTCTGAAATGTCAGTTGCAATTTAAGCCGGATGTACCCGACTAAAAATTTACATGGAAAACGCATGTGGAATTGTGGATTTGGTATTTTTTCAATACCAGTTCTCACCTACCGCTAGTGAGGATTAGGTACTCATTCATATTTCGTTATTGTTTTGCACTAATATCTATTTTTTTTTATAGGATAAGGCAGCAAACGAGCAAACGGATCACCTGATGATAAGCGATAACCGTTGCCCATGGACACCCGCAACACCAGAGGAGTCACAGATGCGTTGCCGATCTTTTAAAAGAGAAGAAGGGGGGAAGGGGGGAGGTTGGGCCTCCGGTACCCTCACTCACTCGGCGAAACACAGCGCAAGCGCTATTTTACGCCAGTTTTCTGTGAGGCCGTGGTATCACTCCGGTCGAGCCGGCCCAATTCGTGTCGAAGCATAGCTTTTTTTTCCTCAGGAGAAGAGGCTGAGAATCCTCATGGATACCACCGCAACGGCAAGTAGAGATGCGGTGATTATGTCGGACTCCTGGTGAATCGAGGCGGCTCGACCCACCAGACCTACCGACTAAACTCAGCCTAGCCGTGGCCATAGGGGCCCTACGGCTTGAATGGAAGAAGCATAGCTCTCCCACGGTATTTATGTTGAACTAGCTGTACCCGCGATTTCGTCCACGTGAAAGACTTTGGTTAGCATTCAATTATTGAGGCAAATTCTTTGTTTTATCGTTCTAACTTCAAAAATGATGAACTACCTACTTTTTTTTACAACCTAAAAATATTTTGTTTTGGACAGACTCCCGCCAACCTGGCACAGTGTTGGAGAGCGTTAGAACCCCGTTTGTTAAATGGCAAGTTGCACCACAGCAGGTGAGGTTGGCTTGGGTGTTGTCAGGTTTAATTTAGGACCCCTAACCCCCAAGCAAATATTTTATCTTAATATTCAAATACGAAAAGAGTACCAATATCCATTTTGAATATTATTAGCGTCTTATTATTGCTATTACATCTGAATATTTATTCAGTGAACCAAATAAATATGGAAACAGGTATTTGAATTATGTGTTCATAAGTATTTGGAACTAGTAGTATGGATTTTATCACATGCAGACCTTGTTCTCCATAAGACTTGTATTTTTCGTTATTAAAATTGCTTATTGAGAAACAAGCGAATCGCCCATTTGATGGTGAATATAGTCGCCTATAGTGCACGTAGTTCCTATGAGATTTTCAGCAAATTTACAATTAATTTAAAATAATTGTTATTTAATATGAGCTTGTAATTAATAATAATCCTTTGTTGACATCGACTGTTCACTTTGAGAGAGATCTTACGTCGCTCGTAATAGTGATCGTTTTTACAGTTCAAATGACAAGCTTTACTTGTTACTGACCTTACCTTTATTTCAAAGACTTGTTTTCTTCCAGTAGCTAGGTCTGCGTTGACATATTTTTTACTGATCCTCAGCACCTATTGGTTATGTCGGAATAATATATAGCCTATAGCCTTAGTGAATGAACTATCTCAACATCTACACAAAAATAATGATCTTTCAATATCGATCAGTAATTACTGGAATTAATGCGGTCAAACAAATTCTTCAGCTTTATAATATAAGTAAATTAAATGAGCAATTATAGATATAAAGGTTTATCAAGGCTAACTGTAACCTCTGCATTACAGTCCAGCGTGCAATGTCCTCAACCCACTACCACCTTTTTTTTTTTTTGTTCCCCTGAGGAAAATGCATTAAATTGCATACCCCGGCTGTGGCGAGCCGGCGGTTATGTGGGGCTCTCCTTCCCAGAAGGGGGAGGCCTACCTACTAAAAACCTCAGGGATGGCCTTCCTCAGGCATGTAGGGAGCCCCCGGGAACATCAACCCACTTCCGGGAACCCCCAGCCTCCGCTCGCCTGCCTAGAGGGGAGCCCTCCTCGGGGGAGGCTACTACCTCCCCCGGTCTCCTCCACCGACGACGCCCCCCAGCCACGGAAGGGGCGTGGTCCATCCCGGGTCGCCGTAGCAGTCGCGACTTCCTCGCGCCCGCCGGCGACCCGCGGCGGCGCCTATGTCTATGTCAGTGACTACGTCAGTCTACTATGTCAGTGACCCTGATTCTACTGCTGAATCACACAGAAATACTGCGCAACTATACAACCTCCTTAACCTTTTGAATGTCTTGAGCTTCCTTATAAGACTGGTCCATTTGTGAGTGATCAGGCTTCGATTCCATATATCATCAGTAAAGTCAGAATTAAAGTTTCATCTTGAGGCACGACATATAATATATAACGGGCTGATGGAATAATAAGGAAATTTTCATTTTATTGTTTATATTTCTATTTAATGTGTTAAATCACTACATACCTAGTATAAAACAATGTCGCTTTCTCTGTCCTTATATTCCTATGTATGCTTAAATCTTTAAAACTACGCAACGGGTTTTAATGCGGTTTTTAAATAGATAGAGTGATTGAAGAGGAAGGTTTATATGAATAACAACATCCATTAAATCCATACTAATATTATAAATGCGAAAGTAACTCTGTCTGTCTGTCTGTTCCGCTTTCACGCCAAAACTACTGAACCGATTTAAATGAGCCCGAGAAAGGACACAAGCTACTTTTTTATACAAAAAAGGTTGTAAAAGGTTGAAAGGAGGGATAATAGGTTGTATGAACATATTGTTGAAACCACTGAACCGATTTAAATGAAATTTGGTACACAGATAGTCTAGAGGCTGAGACAGGACAGAGGCTACCTTTTAAAGCAGAAAAGGGCTATAAAGGGTTGAAAAGAGGGGGTGAAAGGTTGTATGGCAGTATTGTTAAAACCACTGAACCGATTTAAATAAAATTTTATACGCAGATAGTCTAGAGTTGGTACGTCGGTTGGTCGGACGGACTACGTTTGGTATATACGGGGTAACCACCCCGTATATACCAATCGTAAAACCCGAGGACCCAAGGAAGGAAATAAGATAATTTTACCGACGGAAAACATATCCTTCCTGTGGGAAATTCGAATATAACGCGGGCGAAGCCGCGGTCGGAAAGCTAGTATTAAATAGTGGAGAAATACGTTTATTTTTGGGTTTCTAATGTGATGTCCTAAATAATTTCATTTTTTCCGGTTACAATGCAAACGCAGGCTGAACTCTACGAGATTTATCAAAATAATGTGCTAAGTATTGTACACATTGAAAAGGTCTACAGAAAACTCCGCGATGGCATATGTCTATCTCTTATAGATATCCCATATTAACATTTATTCGTCATTACTTTTTACGACAAATGATGGTTAATTTCGACGACCTCCATAGTCGAGTGGATAGTACACCGGTTTCAAGGGTCGCCATCTCTGAGGTCCCGGGTTCGAATCCCGGTGGGGGCAGATGTTTGTGTGATGAATGCTAGCATTTGTACCTAAGTCATGGTTGTTGATATATATTTGTATAAATATATATATATATATATATATATATATATTATATATATATATATATATATATATATATATATATATATATAGGTATATATATATATATATATATATATATATATACGTATAATATATGTATGTCTATCCGTTACCCTAGATCCCATAGCACAAGCCTTATAGAGCTTAGTTTGGGCTAGGCTGATTGGTGTAAGTGTAACAAATATAAAAAAAAAATCGAAGCGATTTTAACCAATACAGCATTAATCGTGTATCAGCATTGCACCCGTGCGAAGCCGGGGCGGGTCGCTAGTTATTATTATAGTACATATGTGAGACTAAGTTAGTCCCTATTTACAGGTCTGCTGCTTAATTCACGACAAATTTTCCAGACGACATAGAATCGGATCAAAATAGACTCTCAGAACAACTAGTTGTAGAATCTTTCGCTCATTTTCACCCTACAGCCAAGTCACAATGTCAGGCTTCATTCGCATTGAAGTGTTTACGCAGCGGTTTCCAAGCACAGGAAGCTCGGACCTCACACTGTATGTCATTCAAACTGACAATAGACCTGTGAAGAACGGCCATTACATAGACGTTGCTATTGTGTCGTTCGAGCGGCTTCGTGGGACAGTGTCAAATAGAGCTACGCATTACAAATTCATCGATTTTTTTTCTGTTTGTTATACGGTGCTGACTACTTCGGTGGTCTGTTGAGATAAGTTACCGGCTTCTTTTTGGAGTTTATAATCTTATATTATTGCGTAAGGTAATTGTGGCAAAATTAATGTTTTGCTACCTTATGTATATAATCTCATATTATTAACTAAGGTAATTGTGAAAAAAATAATGTTTTGCTACTTGTGTATATAATCTTGTATTATTGCATTAGGTAATTGTGGCAAAATTAATGTTTTGCTACCTTATATATATATATATATATATATTATATATATACCGTATATAATCTCATATAACTGACTAAGGTAATTGTGGTTGCACCGCCCCCGTTCTGAAGGGCAGGAGCGTTAGTTCACGCCGATAGGATCCCAGGCCTTCCGCCCGACTAAAGGCTGTAGGTAGTGTTTAGTTGGGAGGCTGGTCTTCTGCTAGAGTCCAACATAACCACCCGCCGTAGACCAGTTGCGGGTGGTATCCAGTTCGAGGTCGTCAAGCATCAGGGGGTTGTCATAGTGACTACTGTGGTGGCGCGCCCCCTATGAGGATTCACTACCATCCCCCGTAGGAAAAAAAAAATAGTCATTGTGGCAAAATTAATGTTTTGCTACCTTGTGTATATAATCTTATATTATTGCGTAAGGTAATTGTGGCAAATTTAATGTTTTGCTACCTTATGTATATAATCTTATATTATTGACGAAATTATTGTGGCAAATTTAATGTTTTGCTACCTTTTGTATAAATTCTTATATTATTGCGTAAGGTAATTGTGGCAAATTTAATGTTTTGCTACCTTATGTATATAATCTTATATTATTGCGTAAGGTAATTGTGGCAAAATTAATGTTTTGCTACCTTGTGTATATAATCTTGTATATTGCGTAAGGTAATTGTGGCAAATTTAATGTTATGCTGCCTTATGTATATAATATCATATAACTGACTAAGGTAATTGTGGTTGCACCGCCCCCGTTCTGGAGGGCGGGAGCGTTAGTTCAAGCCGATAGGGTCCCAGGCCTTCCGCCCGACCAAAGGCTGTAGGTAGTGTTTAGTTGGTAGGCTGGCCTTCTGCTAGAGTCCAACATAACCACCCGCCGTAGACCGGTTGCGGGTGGTATCCGGTGCGAGGTCGTCCAAGCACCAGGGGGTTGTCATAGCGACCACTGTGGTGGCACGCCCCCTATGAGGATTCACTACCATCCCCCGTAGGAAAAAAAATAGTAATTGTGGCAAAATTAATGTTTTGCTACCTTGTGTATATAATCTTATATTATTGCGTAAGGTAATTTTGGCAAAAATAATGTTTTGCTACCTTATGTATATAATCTTATATTATTGACGAAATTATTGTGGCAAACTTAATGTTTTGCTACCTTTTGTATAAATTCTTATATTATTGCGTAAGGTAATTGTGGTAAAATTAATGTTTTGCTACCTTGTGTATAAAATCTTATATTATTGACGAAATTATTGTGGCAAATTTAATGTTTTGCTACCTTTTGTATAAATTCTTATATTATTGCGTAAGGTAATTGTGGTAAAATTAATGTTTTGCTACCTTGTGTATATAATCTTATATTATTGACTAAGGTTATTTTGGCAAAAATAATGTTTTGCTACCTTATGTATATAATCTTATATTATTGACGAAATTATTGTGGCAAATTTAATGTTTTGCTACCTTTTGTATAAATTCTTATATTATTGCGTAAGGTAATTGTGGTAAAATTAATGTTTTGCTACTTGTGTATAAAATCTTATATTATTGACGAAATTATTGTGGCAAATTAATGTTTTGCTACCTTTTGTATAAATTCTTATATATTATTGCGTAAGGTAATTGTGGCAAATTTAATGTTTTGCTACCTTATGTATATAATCTTATATTATTGACGAAATTATTGTGGCAAATTTAATGTTTTGCTACCTTTTGTATAAATTCTTATATTATTGCGTAAGGTAATTGTGGTAAAATTAATGTTTTGCTACCTTGTGTATAAAATCTTATATTATTGACGAAATTATTGTGGCAAATTTAATGTTTTGCTACCTTTTGTATAAATTCTTATATTATTGCGTAAGGTAATTTTGGCAAAATTAATGTTTTGCTACCTTATGTATAAAATCTTATATTATTGACTAAGGTAATTTTGGCAAAAATAATGTTTTGCTACCTTATGTATAAAATCTTATATTATTTCGTAAGCTACCTAATTGTGGCAAAGTTAATGTTTTGCTACCTTATGTTTGGTATCTCGCCCGATCAACTCGCGCTGGACCAGCACGGTTGACTTAGGACGTAGACAACATCCTAACTTAAAGTTGGATCTGATCCCAAGTTGAAGATATAAATAATCTGCGACCATGGTTGATTCGTGTTCTTCATAGCTGTTTAAAGTATTCTGTTTACATTTCTCCTGTACTTTTTACGAGAAATAATAAATTATTTACGAAGCATTTATTAGCAGTACCCTAAGTCTCACTCGATCCTAAGGGCCCCCTACAACGCCTGAGGACGACCATCTCTGAGGTTTTTAGTGGGTAGGCTTCCCCCTTCTGGGGAGGAGAGCCCCACATAACCGCCGGCTCGCCACAGCATGCAATTTAATGCATTTTCCTCAGGAAAAAAAATAGATATCGGCCGGGCGCCACAAATACGTTTTGTAGCATATTTAGTATATAAATATGCTACAAAATGTATTTGTGGCGCCTGGCCGATATAATCATTGCACCCGTGCAAACCACGGCATGTCACTAGTTTACATATATATTATTTCGAGAAATCATATATGTATCTATAAATTTAAAAAAAGAATCAAAAATATATACCAAATATTCGCGCGACTTCGTCCTCGTGGAATTTAACAAAAAAGTTAATTATTTAGTTTTTTGTTTTTGCATTTTTATTGTGCTCTTGAGCTGCGCACGTTTCTGGATAATACTTTATTAAATTAAGTAAATTAACTTAAATTTAAGTAGCCTAAGTTCCTCATTATTACATTAGCTACCTGCCAATAAAAGCCCCGTCTCAATCGGTTGAGCTATTTTAGACATTAGCCGAAACAAACAGACAGACGACGCTCCAATTATATTTATATGTATATACAGATTACGCAAGTATAGAGGTGTGACGGTTTTATTTCCCCTCAGGAGAGAGAGGCTGAGAATACGTCACTAAGGAGCACGAAGCGCGCCCAGGAGACGACGGCAAGTGTCACGGAAGTTATGTTAGATTCCACGCGACCTACGGAATGGCCTACGGCTTCTATGGAAGGTGTGACGGTGATCCCGCCAAGACCTTTCAAGCGGGGACCATAGATGGCACTAGCTCCACCTAAGAAGCCCAACACTTGACACAATTAAATGCGGACACCACCGACCACCCCCAATTTTGCATTAACTTACTAATGTTCGTCAAAAATATTCACACAAACACAAATTCCAATACAAAAAAGCGAAAATAATAAAAATAATATTTATTCAACTTACGCCTTATTGACGGCAAAACAGACGGCAAAAGGGAACAAAACCTTGTACGTGCATATCAAAAAGGAATTAAAATGACTCAACCTGTTCGAAAATGTTAGATCGTGCTTGTCAATCGGTTAGTCGACCAATAAAGTTGTCCTACTTTGAGACAACTCCGGACAATGATAACGGTACATGTTGCCACAAAATGAACGCGCATTTCAACAGTAGCAATTAGCGACACTCGTAGCATTTTCGTAATGTTCACTGTTTCATACACAAATCATTGAATCCTTGTCCGCCTTGACATAAATTAAGCTCGCATTGTCCGTCTGTCTAAAGATTCTATCCGGATAGTTAGAGACAAAGATGGCGAACCGGACACCCATATCAAATCCGCAAGCCTCAGCGGAGATCTCGCCGTGAAATTCGTGTTTATTATAGCAGTCTTCACGGCCTTTACACTATTTATTTCCCTTTCAAATCACTACCATTGTTGATTCACCACGCCTGTCTCTTTACACTATGCTACTCCACAGACTAGAAAAGTAAGCTCTGAAGTTATCAGCCAAAACGGAGTCAACGAAAATCTTAGTATGAGAGGGTGTTATACTGTGCCTTGATTTAGAGTAGTCGCCCCAACGAACAGCTTTGTCATCGCTTTGATGAATCGATATCTCTCGCATTGTCGACTCCCGCAGCTGTCGTCTGTCAAAAAGAGATGACACTCAGTTTTTTTGACGTCCCCTTTGTGTAGCCCCGGTGTGGGCTCGGCGAAATGAGCCGATATCGATCGCGACATTATGCTCAGCTAAAGAGGGTCTCGGGTTTGAATTGAGCTCATAAATAAATAAGCGGTGTCGTGGCGTGTTTGGTTTTTTCGAAATATTCTTCTATTGTCGCTTCCTGCACCGATGCGGTGGATTTGTCCAAATTTATCACTCGAAATAAATTATCCGCAAAAAATGCCGTGATATATGTGCGCACACGTGAACTGTGCGCGATTTCATTGTTGCGACCTTTTGTGCAATCGCCCGGAACAAATTTAATCTTGGTATTGACTTATGACGGTTATTAGCGAAACAGCCGCACGGTTTAAATTTTATCGTGTTTTATGGGACTTTTAATGGTGATTACCGGTGGAAATGGTTGTTATTTTTTAGTTAATTACAATTTTCAATTATTATTATATTATAATATAATATAATAAGAAATTTCCATTGATCTACATACATTTTCTTATTAACTTATATCATAATCGGCATAATATATTTTTCCATACCAAATAGCTACAAATTCGGTTTTATAGTTTCGGAGTTTATTCAATACAAACAAACAGACAATAATGTATTTCCTTTTTATAATATTAGTATAGATGTACATATATTATGATGAAGCTTACGAAAGGAAAACAATATTTTATAGTTATACTAACGACCCCCGGCTTCGCACGGATGCAATGTTGATACTAAATACACTACAGAAAAAATGTGAACGTAAATTATAGTTAAAAAAACTAAAAAACACGTTTTTAAAATTGATTGAAATATAATTATTTACGATATAACATTACATCCCTCAAAAATAACAGTGTTCCTCCACTATTTAATGGACGTTATTATTATGCATATAAACATTCCTCTTCAATCACTCTACCTATTAAAAAAAACCGCATCAAAATCCGTTGCGTAGTTTTATAGATCTAAGCATACATACACACAGACGGTGGATAGCGAATTTGTTTTATACTATGTAGTGATATGATTCCTGCAATATTCACAGTGTACCTGCAACCCATAAAAGGATCTCAGTATACCTGCAACCCCCACAAGGACGTCAGTATACGATATATACTTATATATAACGGATATAAAATCACAGTATCCGTTAACTGCACTATTTAAGTTGTCATTCAAACTGGAAACATACACAGTACTGTTTCTTTATCTTTTAATAGAGGGAAATATTTGAACTTTTTATGAGAACCTTCCATCACTGTTCCGCAGCGAATTTTTTTTTATTATTGTTAAAATATAATATAAATAAACCACCACATCCGGGCAGTCAACTCTTAACACATTCACTGGAAGAAAAGAAGCAAAAGATTTCTTCTAGATCCGTCACAGATTAAAAAATCTATTTGTTTCATAAAGAGTTAAGAGTAAAAAAATTTAAAACTCGTAAGGTCTCATGTCACAAGACTAATGGCCGTTTTCACCAACCTTGTCTTAGCTTAGGTGACTCCTAAGGGACATGCTGTCACTTTTTATATTAACTGAAAAGAGTGAGACAGCATGTCTCTTAAGAGTCGCCTAAGCTAAGACAAGGTTGGTGAAAACGGCCATAAGCCCATTAAACCACCTCGATGTCCAATGTCCATACTGTCCCCAATAAGGGCTATCAAGGAACTGAAAGCCTACGACCCGACCAGCTACATGCCGTGTTAACGCCTTTTCCCATCTACATAGACACATATAAACATATGTACATACCTAGATCCCATAATACAAGCCTTATAGTCCTAACTTTGAGCTAGGATAATTGATGTCAGTGTGAAAAATATTTATATCCTTCCATTCAACGATAGCATCTACAACCTCCAACTGACCTTTCTAAGTGACTTCCCTTTCTTCCAATCCTAACCCACGTAAACCAAAAAAAAAATAGTTAAATGTACAAAGCATTAACGAAACTCGCATTTTACGTATTAGGGTAAAGTGGCCAGCGACGGCAATGACGCGCTCGTAACTCGTAGCCTCGCACCGACCATAACTTTGAGTTATAGCGTCCACGTCGCGTGGGGTGTAATGAAACAGCCTGTATATCACAATTCTACGACTGAATGGCGCTGGTAAATTAGCTTAGCTCCTGGAATGGCCCGTGATGGCTCCACCGGAATTATCTCAACGTATTGTTGATGATTTATGTTTGGATGTGGGAACTTCATTTACGCTCTAATTTGTCATTGTTTTGAATCTTGTATATGTTTTTATATATTCTGTGTATGCCTTAAATTGTTACTGTATTTTAGTAATATAAATGTACACTATCTTATAATAGATTTCTTAGAAGCTGCTTCGAAGCTGCCTTTGTACTTCATTTTATGATATATATTTTGTCTATGTTATTTGTGTATAACAAAAAATAAAATGAATATTATAGAATGAAGCAGTGAAAATATGATTTATTAAAGCTTTATTGGTAGCAAATGAGAAAACGGCGCACAACAAAATCAATGAGCGAGAGAGAGAACAAAATCACAGAGTCGATAAACCAAAAGATATAGTTGCCTGAAGGCGAAAAATTTAATCATGTACAGATTAAATAACATAACATATTCAACAGAATAGAACTTTGAGTTATGGATTCGTTTGAAATTTCTCAATACTTTGTTTGGTGGTTTTATCTAGCTTAAGTTTTCACAATGACAGGAGTGATGAGATGAAACTCAATTCCATCTTGCCTAAAAGAGATACTCTTATTTAAACGATTAATGCAAAGGAAATCGAGCAGACGTCAATCTCATCTGATCTTAATAGTAAGTGATGTGAAATGTCTTCGGGGTTTCTTCTCTGTTCTTTTGTGAAGTCTCTCCTAATTTTAAAACAAGTATAGATTATTTTTTTCTTGAACCTACTGATGCACGTACAGGTTTACTTACTCCACAACGTTCTTCTTATTAGGGTTCCTCCAAAGGCAAAAACGGAACCTTATAGGATCACATTGTAGTCCTCCCGTCCATCCGTCCGTCTGTCAAGACACTTTTTCTCAGAAACGCGTCGAGATATCAAGCTGAAATTAATATCACATACTCAAGTCTCTTATTTCTCAAAGTAGTGAAAAAATCAAATTCCTAAATCAACGCAATAAAAAGATATGGCAGTTTATGTTCCATTTATATTGCATATTTTGACATTTGCAAGGGAATCAAAACTTATAGGGTACTTTCCGTTGACTTAGAATCATGAAATTTGGCAAGAAGCACTGTCATGTAGCACAAGTAAAGGAAAAACCCCGATAACCGGAAATTAATAAATATTTCGCAAAAAAAAATGCTACGTAATGAACGAACAATTTACATGTCGACAAATTTGTACAGATTCCTCGTTGCGCGAGTCAGACTCGCACTTGACGGTTTTTTTACTTGTCTTGATGTCATCATTGGTGTTATAAATATTCTGTACATTGGCCCTGTCGGGCACAGCAAATGTACGAGAGAGGATGACTTTCATTTTTTATTTAAAAATGAAAAGAAACGATAACTGAATGTTACTATGTCAAATGATCGTAAGTCCTAAACACTCTTCTTATGTATTATCTCAATATTATTATTTAGCTATCTGTCATATGATTAATTAGATTATTATTAAATAAGTATCATTGTTATATTCATTTTTATTAATTATTTTGTGGAATTTACGATTATAAATCATATATTATTTCAATTAATTTTATATGTATTTAGTATTTTTGTGGCATTTTATATATAGTTTTTTAAAATCAATTTACTATGTCATTGTTTTAAGTTTTTATAAGATTTTGGTCGCACATATATTCCTGTACCGAATAATAGCACTTTTGAATCAGTAAAGTTTTATTTGTTTTAAGTATATTTTTTCCTCTGACATGTCAAAAAGAGCATGTAAAGCAATGTTTTTATGAATATTATTTCGGTTTGATTTTTATCCCTTGTCAAATTTACTGAATGAAATTAGTTGTCATATACAACTAATTTCATCCCTCCAGTGTAGGGTCGCGGTCAAATTGAAATATACCGGCGGCCATATTCATTACCGCGTCTCTGGCGGCCATTATTCAAAGTTACGACCGCCTTCTCGGCTCAAGAGCCGCCGGGAGCCGCGGTGACGTTTGAACTTCGTTTTAAATTTAACATTCCCCGTTACTTAGCTTGTTCGCAGTTTGTTAGAGCCGCTTTGGAGCCTTTTTGTGAAAAACGGTACAGATTAAAGTACTTGTAAATTGTTTTGAGTAATAAATTATGATAATTGATATGTTGAATAAAATGCATTACATCAGTTACTTCTAGGTTAATCAATAGTCATCATTAAGATCCTTTGACCTCTAGCTGTGGCAGACCGTGGACGCCCGTCCACAGTGAGTCTCCATCCTGCACGGTCTTAAGCTTCGCATTTCATTTCGCCCCAGGTTTATCCAATGGTTTTAACTTCGCCAATGACAGTCCGCCCCCAGGTCTGTTTTGGACGACCACGTTTGCTCTTCGTTAGGGATTCCAGTCTAGTCGGAGAGTGTGGCCTATCCAACTCCATTTACGGCGTTTGATCTGCCGGTCGATCCGGACTTCATCACAACGTTCCCAAAGCTGCTCGTTGGGATTTTTTTCTAGCAGTAAATATCCAGGATGATGCGAAGACATCGGTTGACGAAAACCTAGAGTCTGTGCGAGATGTCTCGGTTAATACTGTAGCTCAATATGTGAGAAAACTCTCTTCTTACACACCAATGTTGGTACCACGAGATCCTGTCGTAGTTTATTATCAGAGCGTCAATGGCGCTGGTCTTGAATTGGATAATTCAGGCCACGTGAGCGATCATGTCACGTACCACTGTTTTTTTTTTTCGTTTTTGAGGTTTCATATGTACATTTATCTGATGCTCCTATGATGAAGAATATCATCGTGAGGCAACCTATATAAACCTGCAAAGAAATTGAAAGATTTATGTAATCAAAGGATAGACTTTATTTTTTTCCCCTCAGTAAGGCTGAGACCCACATGGCTACCACCGCAACCTACCGACCAAACGCAGCCTAAACCCTTGGTCCTAATGACCCTACGGCTTGAAGTGAGAACGACCGCTCCTTAGGAGAGGACTCGGTGCATAAACAGACTAGACTCGACTTCAAAACATATGTATAATCTTTTTTTTTTATGTACGCGTAGGTTTGTTTGACTCTTAATCTTCATGTGCCTTTTTGATTTTATATTTATTTGACGTCTATAAATGCCTGTAAAGGCCTTTGTTGAATAAAGATTAATTTGATTTGAAATGGAAAGCTTGACGCTCCCAAAAACTTAGTATTTACGTAATTTTTTGTAGGTATCACAAAATATCAATAATCGATAAAAAAAAAGAGGGACCTGTTTATCGCCAAAAAAAGCTTCCCTAACAAAAAGCAATCAAAACCAACACTGCGAGTGTAACAATTATAATAACCAAATCTAATTTTAATATCAAACAAATAATCAAAATTGCAAAAAGAGATTCATAAAAAGTGTTTTCAATCAGACCCAGGTAACATCACATCGATGATCATTTACGATTTATAAATTAACACAACGAGATACATCACCTGCCAGTTTTTATGCCAATTTGTGCCACGCCAACTACAAAGAGACAATTTATCACCTCAAACATTGGCTTTGCGTATAATATATTACGACATTACAATATAATAGGCCAGCCTGGCAAATCGTTTGTCATTTCGAATCCGCTTGCATGCCGCACTTAACCAAAAAAGACTTTATCTCTTCCAAATAGAGCTGCCTTTTTCATCTTAACCGTTCTTTGAAACGTGCAATAATAAATCCTGTATCATATTGTAGGGCGCATTTAAAAAAATCTGTCGTGTCATTAGACGGTTTCTATTGCACTTTAATGGCATGTTATTGTATTGTCAGCTTTCTCGATATCACGGTCAAGAAACATCTGTCTTTTAATAGTAATAAGACACCTTTTGTTGGGTTTGTAGGAAATTTAGAAAATGTCCAACTGGGATTTGATCCATGTCATCGATTTTTGTGTGAAGTAATCTGACACGTTGGCTGTTTGAGAATATCTTTTACTAGCTAGTGCACGCGACTTCTTCTGCACAGATGGTAATTTTCTTCTTACTTATCTGATACTTATTTTCATATTTTGGACAATTTGCACAAACCATACTGATATGGTAAATGTAGTTTATAAATACGGATGGTTGTTTGTATTAAGTATCAAGTAAGTAGGAAAAATCTACCATCTTTGGAGACGACGTCGCGTGTACTAGCAAGTATCCTTATAAATTGTAATCTATATATTATTTTGATATATAAGTTATATTATTGTAAAGTGTATCTATTTAGTAGTTTTTACGTGAAAGAGTGACAAACATCCATCCATACAAACATTCGTGTTTATAATGTTAATAAATCCATACAAACATTCGTGTTTATAATGTTAATAAATCCATACAAACATTCGTGTTTATAATGTTAATAAATCCATACAAACATTCGTGTTTATAATGTTAATAAATCCATACAAACATTCGTGTTTATAATGTTAATAAATCCATACAAACTTTCGTGTTTATAATGTTAATAAATCCATACAAACATTCGTGTTTATAATGTTAATAAATCCATACAAACATTCGTGTTTATAATGTTAATAAATCCATACAAACATTCGTGTTTATAATGTTAATAAATCCATACAAACTTTCGTGTTTATAATGTTAAAAAATCCATACAAACATTCGTGTTTTTAATGTTAATAAATCCATACAAACTTTCGTGTTTATAATGTTAATAAATCCTTAAAAACAATCTTGTTTATAATGTTAATAAATCCATACAAATTTTCGTGTCTATAATGTTAATAAATCCATACAAACATTCGTGTTTATAATTTTAATAAATCCTTACAAACTTTCGTGTTTATAATGTTAATAAATCCATACAAACAATCTTGTTTATAATGTTAATAAATCCATACAAATTTTCGTGTCTATAATGTTAATAAATCCATACAAACTTTCGTGTTTATAATGTAAATAAATCCATACAAACTTTCGAGTTTATAATGTTAATAAATCCACACAATCTTTCGTGTTTATAATGTTAATAAATCCATACAAACTTTCTTGTTTATAATGTTATTAAATCCATACAAACTTTCGTGTTTTTAATGTTAATAAAATCCATACAAACATTCGTGTTTTTAATGTTAATAAAATCCATACAAACTTTCGTGTTTATAATGTTAATAAATCCATACAAACTTTCGTGTTTATAATGTTAATAAATCCATACAAACTTTCGTGTTTATAATGTTTATAAATCCAAAAACAAAAAAGTCTTATTATATTTCTATTTTTTTTCTCATCTGCGCAGAGCATATACAAGTGCATGAACAAGCATTAAGGAATTTCGATCTTTAAACAAACTGGTCAATCAAATCAATATGTTAATTTGCCTGGCTTCTTGTACATTTTCAGAGCTTTTCAGAACTTTTCAGATCAATCATCATCATGTCAGTCGATATACGTCCACAGCTGAACAAACCCTCCTCCAATCAAGAGAGCAGTCTCTTTAACGCTGGCCCAGTGCGCTTAGTGAGGAGTGCCAGAGAATTGTTTGTTGTTTGGCAGCTTGCCTTAGATTCCGTCAAATGTAGTTAGGAATCCCTTACACGATTAGTGGAGGAAAGAATTACTCAGCCAGTCAATCCTCTCAAATTAATTCCACGAAGGGTCTCAGAAGTATATTATAATAAAGTAAATTAACCAGACTTAGTTAACCAAGCCGACCCATTTTAGTTCGACTTACAGATTTATAAATAAGTACATTTATCCAGCACTTATAGGGTGAAGAAAAATATAGGCGACTTGCGGAGCTGCAAAGATACTTAAAAATGTAGGGGACAACGACTTACTCGCAATGGGCCTATGCTATACAAAACCTCTTACTTGCTCAGGGCAAGCCCTAGACATAGACATTTGTTACGCTTTTAAAATCTATGATTATCGACCTGAAACAATCCACAACGTAAACTATTCCGCTAAGCGTATATTACCGTATAACAGCGCGTATAATAAACCTAAATTGACATATTTATAACGCCCGAAGGATATGTTGAAATATTGAAGCAATATATACAAATATGTCTCAAGAACAAAACATTTCAGAACTTAATCCAAGTACATAAAGTCTTGTATATATATATATATATATATTGTCTATATATATATATATATATATATATATATATATATATAAATTTGTCTTTTACTAAACTAAAAATCTGCTGTCTAAACCAAAAATACATTCAAAACTAAGTCGTATGTCAAACTTCTTACAAAATGCAACTACTGTTACATACACAAAACCACGAAATAAGTTGAAACATCAACTATCTGATATCAACTGAAACAGCTACGCCGTAGCGACGTAGCCCGTAGCGCTACGGCTGAAATATGGCCCATGTATTATTCAAAGAAATTGCCACATATTTCATCCTGGCGAAATAAGTCAGAAATATGTGCTGCGCGATTCAAAAATTGAGGAAAATACGAACAAGTGTTTAAATATGGTTTAAAGGAAATTTTGTTATACCTACATAGAAACATATTTAATATTGCATATCAAAAATTCATTATTTCAATTCAACTTACATTAAAAACAAAAATGTATTACTTATGTGGTGAATATTATCTGAGCAACACACTGAGAACAACTTGTAACTCAAACGATAATTCGAATTATTTATTTTTAGAAGACGATAGAGAACATAAGCGATAATATGTTGTTAAAGTATTCTGTTAACTCGTGATACCAAATAATTGTCAAAAGAATCCTAGTCAAAGACGATATTTTGTGTCTCTTAAAAACGATAACTCTCCTACAAAAAGAGTCTTAATAAGCATTGTAGTGCTATTTATATTATTAAAAATAACCAAAACCTGATTATTGATTATTTACATTAATCGCATCGATTATTTGTCGATAACACCAGAAATTCGGACCCGAAGCTGCGCAATGCTTCTTAATACACAGACACATAAACGCTTTAAGCTTAAAGCTACCAATTGAGCGTTCAAACTAAAAAGTTTATAAACATTACAAAAAATAAGTAAAGTTTAACATATTAACAACTTAGTCTGGAGTACATCGGAAGACTTATGTAGCAAAGTAACAATAAAGATCGCAGGCAGTGGCTGGACATAGACAACTTAAGATTAAGCCTCAAAAAGAGGTTTTTTTATATGACCCATGAGGGCACCTGATGGCACGCGATTACAACCACCCATGAACAAGAAAAGAGCGTACTCCCATTTAAAAGGCCGGCAACGCGCTTGTGACTCCTCTGGTGTTGCGGGCGTTCATGGGCGGCGGTAATTGCTTACCATCAGGTGATCCGTCTGCTCGTTTACCCCCTATCACATAAAAAAAAAAGAACACATGCACCATCAAAGGAATAACACGCTCGTGAAAATAAATGATATGAATAAGTTTCGGTCCAGCTGAGTTTATCCAATAAAAATAAAAATTATTTCTTACACTTACACAAATTAGCCTAGCCCAAAGTAAGCTATGTGAGGCTTGTGTTATGAGAACTTAGGGTACTGGATAGCATGCACCTTTTTTTTGTGGGGGGGGGAAATGCTACCTTATGCACTATGACACCGCGCTGGCAAGGCGCGGCCATGTGTGGGGCTCTCCGGTCATAGAGGACTAGCCTACTCACTAAAATCCGCCCGAGTTCTCTAGGCCCATACATGGCCGGGCCGTCGGTGCCGTACTCCTCCACCTCGAAGCTTGGCTCCACGGGAAAGAGGAGGTCACCTACCGATTGACTCCGATACTCACCGGGCACGGCTGCTTCGGTGAGAATCTGTGTCGAATAGGACGGGAGGGATCGACACATTGCCACCACTGTGCATCCGACCTTGACTCGGCCCAGCACACGCTGGCGGAGTGCCCCGCGTGGGCCTCCGAGCGCCGAGTCTTGGTCGCAGAGATCGGGCGAGATCTGTCTCCGCCGGCATTGATTGCGGCAATGCTGGCGGACGAGGGAGGCTGGAGGGCTGTGGCCTCCTTCTGTGAAGCAGTGATGCTCCAGAAGGAGGCTGCCGAGCGGGGTCGGGAGATGGCCGATTCCGCTCGAAGGAGGCGGGCGCGGGCTCAGTAGCACAGCTGCGGCGCCGGCGGGCGCGAAGAAGTCGCGACCGCTACGGCGACCCGGGATGGACCACGCCCCTTCCGTGGCCGGGGGGCGTCGTCGGTGGAGGAGACCGGGGGAGGTAATAAGCCTCCCCCGAGGAGGGCTCCCCTGTGTCGACGGGGGAGCGGAGGCTGGGGGTTCTCGGAAGAAGCTTGATGTTCCCTACATGCCTGAGGAAGGCCATTCCTGAGGTTTTTAGTGGGTAGGCCTCCCCTTTCTGGGGAGGAGAGCCCCACATAACCGCCGGCTCGCCACAGCCGGGGTATGCAATTTAATGCATTTTCCTCAGGGGAACAAAAAAAAAAAAAGGCCCATACATGGCGGGGTGCGCTGTCGCGATTCGACCGCTATGGATAGACATGCACCTGTCGCTGTCAGTCGGGGATCGATGGGCTCCCCATACTAACGGGGACGCGTGAGCGGCTCACCTCTGGTGAACCGACGCCGATGGGGTCGTGGTAGTGTCCTTACGGATTCCCACGACACTGTCACGTCGCGGTCAGTTTTCCTCGGCACGTTTGACGAAAATGTCGGACGCGCTGTCGATCGAGCGCTCGCGGCAGGCGTCTGTGAAGGGGCGTCGCTGAGGTTTTTAGTTGGTAGACCTACCCACATAACTCTTTGCCTTTCCCGGGGTACAGGGTATGTAATTCAGCGTAACAAAAAAATAGGGTACTGGATAGATATACATATATTATACAAATTTGTAAAAGAAATATATAACAACCATAACTAAGGTACAAATGCAATTCATCACACAAATATTGGCCCCCACTGGAGCTCGAACTCGGGACTTCAGAGATGACGACACTTTGAAACTGGGGTACTAACCACACGACTACGCAGAAAATGTTTCAGTGTTTCAAGAAATCAGATTTGTGTACCGCGTTACGACCAGCTAAGGCCGCCCACGGACTGGCTTCACCTTATCTGTGCCAAAGTGATTCCGCGACGCGCGATATTTATGCGCGCATAAGATTTATCGCGCGGTCGCCGACAAATCGCAACTTTTGCCTGTCTTGGAGGTATTAGACTATGTCAGACGCGGATAAGCTTTGAAAGTTATCAATGTAGAAAAAGCGGTCAGGTGCGAGTCGGTCTGGCGCATCACGATTTCCTTGCACACTTTTAAACAACTGTAAATAACTTTATAGTAACAAAAAAAAATTATTTTTCATTTGTGATTCAAGAATTAATTTACGACACTTTCCTTAACTTGTGCTATATCACATGACTTCCCATATTTAGTAAAATTACATGACAGGACATTTTTAGGGTTTTGATTTCCTTGCGTATGTCAAAATATGTTACATAACTAAAGTGTAAAGGGTCAAATTTGATTATTTCTGTAACTTAGAAATTAGATTGTAGTCTTGAGTATTAATAATACCGCAAAAAAGTGATGTATACTTAGATTATCATATTATTTGCATAAACATACTACATACTATTATTTTTTAATATAACTTTTTAGTAAATATACTAATATAAATGTGCTCAGTTTTCAAAAATTACAAATGTCGTATATTCCACAGCTGAATAAAAATTGTTTAATAAACAAAAATTATAACGTGTAAATTGAATATAATAAGTGAAGTAATATAATTTTAATTTATAGCGTAAATAACTCGTTTTTTTTTGTTGTTAGACGTATTGAATTACCTAACAAAAGACCCGCTTGTGAAAAAGACTTAAATATTAATAAATCAGTCAGTCGGAAAATGCTCATTACCCTAATAATTATTGCTTCAGCTTCAGCTAAGCTTCAGCGAAATCGTATCGTCATGGCAGAACAGACAAAGCACAATCAGCAACACGACAAGTTTTACATTTCGACTACGAAAACCGCCGCTATTACGAGCGACACAAGCTGCCTCAAGATCAACATGTGACAATGACGTTTTACTATAGAAGTGTCATACCCATATTGTGCAACGTTTAAGAACTGTGTAGCTACCATTAATTCAGTTTTAATTCGTTTGCAAACGATACTGACAGCGTTCATTTTTGTATGAAAACTTTGTACAGCGCAGCGGTAACGTAATTGTAGTATTTTTCCATAATAAATTAATATTAGTTTTGTAGTTTTGCTATATGTCAAATACCTACCTATCAAAAACGATAGCAAACTCATAGTAGAGACACAAATCCCGCTTTGCACGTACATACTTATCTCTTGATATTGTTTAAGATTATTAATATTGTTGAATATATGATTTCATATAAAACCTTCTTAAGTAATAGATGTTTGGTTTACAATGAGTTCAAGGATTTATGATAGCTATTGACATGATAATATGTTCTGTCATCTTTACTTTGAAATATGTTTAATTATAAAAATGTAATTGATATCTTGGAAATGTGATTCTATTTAAATATAATATATGTTGCTGATGAATATCTATTTCTTTGATCCACTTCCTTAACAAATATATTGAAATAGATTATACAGAAAGAGATAGCGTTCTTCTAGCGGATCGTAATCTAAAATTAAACTTAAATATTCGCTTAAGTATAGTTGGAAAAAGATAGTGCTGTGTCAGATCCAATAAAATAGTGCCATACCTTTCTAACTGTAACTAAGTAGCGACTTAGATTTAATTTTATAATACGAGCCTTAAGCCCATATAGAACGGGTCTCAAGGAAGATTAGCGTTTTAATTTGAATTTAGAATACAATCTATTAATCTTGCAATAGAAAATAAATAAAATTACACCTATTGTCCAAATTTAAACGCCTCAGTTTCACACACTGCTATATGCGAACTACGATATTTGCCACTTGTTTTTATATAATATTATTGACATGTGAAATCTGACGCGTTACCTACTGTTTGCACACACTAAGCTTTACATGAATACAAAGACGTCTGTTTACCTCGAAATGTTAGGTGGAGGACAAACACCCATAAGGAAAATTATTTCTTTTTACCTACGAAATTTTCGTCTAAACATTTAATTTGTTTAATTCAAGACTTTGAATAGAAATAAAAAAAAAATAGTTGGGACTGCAAAGATAGAAATTTAATTTATTATTTTGTCTCCACTTCTTGCTAATTACAACATTCCCATGTTGCAATTTCTGCTTCCTTATGCAAATTGCAAATTGTAGCAATGGCTCGATAAAAATTGTGGTATCAAATTGTATGAAATTTGGTATCAAATTTGTAAAACATTACATTTGCACTGCCACAACCATCGCTATTGCAAACGACAAGAGCTGTTTCAACTTTTCAAGGTTGACGTGTATTCTGATGCGTTGCTATGTGTACAACATAAAATCCTATTTACATTGCTTCTTCAAATATAACTCACAATTCACACATATAATAAAGCAGCAATATTAAAAGATTATAATATATCCCGTCGTATGCATAAATATCGTATCGCATCACTCCAGGAAAGTAGCTTCTATGTTATAATATGAGATTAAAAAGCTCATATCCATGACGTCAGCATTATAAATTACACTTATCATCCTTCCTGCATAAGCCGAGCAACCCTACACCTACAAAAAATACATTTCCTTACGATGTATAATATTTTAAACCATCCCCCTTGCTTTATACAAAATGGCTGTCGGCACTTGGTACTATTTTTCCTGTCAAAAACCGTACAAGTGATACGCTGAGCGATTCCGTTAATAATTTAACACCATTAATAATACATAATATTATATATAATATATGTACATAAATATGCAACTGTCATTACTCAGTACCTTAACTGTACATCTTAATTCATACGTTGGCAAAATTTATATAAATATGTGCTTCTTATATTGGTTGAACCTTTGGTGCAAATAACATAACCACATGTGTATACAATTACAGGTGACCTATACACTTTATATATACCTTACTGTAAAAAATATTGCAAGGAAATAATTTTGTGTTTTATTTTTTCCCAGTAAGTGAGGCTTATAGCGCTTATAAGGTTGCCAACGAGTGAGTGATCTCATAGACGTTAGAGGCGTACTTATACATATAGTCTGTGGCTCTTATCTTAACTACCTACATGCTGGTTCATATATGTCATAAAAATATATTACAGAATTGTATATGTATATTTATAGACATTACCTAATAACTGTTTGCCTGTACGTCGAATATTTGCTACCATCCTAACTCATAAGCGTAATTCATTATCTAAGAGGGAATCTTTTCTTTTTTTTTTCCCCTGAGGTAAATGCATTAAATTGCATACCCCGGCAATGGCGAGCCGGCGGTTATGTGGGGCTCTCCTCCCCAGAAGGAGGAGGCCTACCCACTAAAAACCTCAGGGATGGCCTTCCTCAGGCATGTAGGGAGCCCCCGGGAACATCAAGCTTCTTCCGGGAACCCCCAGCCTCCGCTCCCCCGTCGTTACAGGGGAGCCCTCCTCGGGGAGGCTCACTACCTACCCCGGTCTCTTCCACCGACGACGCCCCCGGCCACGGAAGGGGCTTGGTCCATCCCGGGTCGCCGTAGCGGTCGCGACTTCCTTGCGCCCGCCGGCGACCCACGGCGGCGCCGCAGCTGTGCTACCGAGCCCGCCGCCGCCTCCTTCGAGCGGGATCGGCCATCTCCCGACCCCGCTCGGCAGCCTCCTTCTGGAGCATCACTGCTTCACAGAAGGAGGCCACAGCCCTCCAGCCTCTCTCGTCCGCCAGCATTGCCGCAATCAATGCCGGCGGAGACAGATCTCGCCCGAACTCTGCGACCAAGACTCGGCGCTCGGAGACCCACGCGGGGCACTCCGCCAGCGTGTGCTGGGCCGAGTCAAGGTCGGATGCACAGTGGTGGCAATGTGTCGATCCCTCCCGTCCTATTCGACACAGATACTCACCGAAGCAGCCGTGCCCGGTGAGTATCTGAGTCAATCGGTAGGTGAGCTCCTCCTTCCCGTGGAGCCAAGCTTCGAGGTGCGGGAGTACGGCACCGACGGCCCGCTGGCGCGCGCAGATCCGTAATTCGAGCTGCGCACGCCAGGCCGCCACAATCCGTCGGTGCCACTCCCGCTTAGGCACTTCGTGCGCGGGTTCCAGGGCGCTCCCCCTATCGCCCCCCCGGTCGACACGCCGCGTGTTCGCTTTCCAACTGGCCATATTAGTACATTATGTAAGTGAAGCATCAGTAGCGCTGTGGTTCGGTAATAGACTACGAATAATATAATTAGACGGAACCGTGGTCGATTCTGCCATGTACCATGTATCGTCATTCAAAGAAGATTGGCAAGCCTGATACCCATTACATTGTTAAATGTACGATTCTGATTTTTTGATATTTTGTAAACGGTGACTGGTTACCTATTTTTCTTTAACTGAGAAAAATCTATAACTTTTGTAAATAAAGAAAAATTGAAGTTACAATTTCAGGGAATATTGATAACAATATTAATATTGCTTGGCACATAAATACGTTATGTGCCAAGCAATATTAAAACGCAATATGCATAAGAAAAATAACTATTTCATTCGTTACAGATATATCGATTACAGATTAATACATATTCTGATAATTGATTAATGACAGTTAGAGTACCGATAATATCACTAGAATTTATGAATGTAATATTACTATTTCTAGCTGAATCCTGTATTTTTAGATATAAATGAAAAATCTGTCACCATTATGTCAACTGGCAAAGTCAAGTTAACGTTACAGATTAGTATACTATGTGGTGGTCACATGCAATATCATTTATGTTCGTGTCGTGCATAGATTATGTCAATATTAAATCAATCACATATTTTGACATTTACAACGTTTTGATAATACATAGTTATCGATAAAGTGTTGCAAAAGTCAAAGCATAAGTGATTTATAACGTTTCGTTACCTCTATGCTCTGTTTTTTAAATGAGTTTATCTTTTTATTTAACAGTTGGAGACATATGATGCGATTACCTTTTTTTGTTACATTATTAAAAACGAAGAAATACGTGGTATTTTTATCGTCGTACACTTAGAACTATGGTACCAACAATGCATAGTTTCTTGCCAATATTCTTTCATACGTACATTCATACAACACCGTCACGCCTGGATACATTTGCAAAGAAATTCAAAGATGAATGTAGTCAAATTAAACCGCACTGGGCCAACGGGGTTGAGTAAGGATCAATAGCCCAAACATTGTTTAGGGTAGGTTCGTGCCTCTCGTTGAGGACATCATAGACTGTGATGATGAAAGCAAGTATCAACCTTCATGTGCTGAGATTTTGACTGATTAATAAACTTAAACTTGCATTTGAATAAAGCCGCTAGCAGTTTGAGATGGAATCGCTTTCGCTCATAGCCTATCCCACAAAACACGTGATAAATTCCCTGGGAGTTCCTTACACTTGGAGTAGCAGACAAAATAATTTATGTACCTAGTTTAGTGGGTACTTTTGTGAATAAATGGCCATCTGAGGTGAACGACATCTTTGTTATGCCGCGGAGCAACTTTAGATTGCTTTCTGTAAGAAAAATATGACAGGATTCTGCTTTTTTCTGTAAACAGTGACTTTATTGTGACAACGCCGAACTTTCGCTAACTTTGAAGGCGTACATCTAAAATTGAGCTTTTAATAAGTGGGGAGCGTCGATGACGCTGTAGTCTCAGTTAGTATATGAATCGAATTATGTTCACCTGGTTCGATCCTGCCATGTACTCATGTGTTTTTCGTTTTTATAATTATATATGTACATTTATCTGATGCTCCTACAGTGATGGAAAATATCATCAGGCAACCTGTGAAGCTTCACAAGTAACTAAGGCCTAATCGCTCTAACATATGATAAGCTCGCGCCCCTCGGTCAAAATCAAAATCAAAATAATCTTTATTCAACATAGACCTTTACAGGCACTTATTGACGTCAATAAACAAAACAAAAAAAAAGGTTAAAAAAAAACAAAACCCTTGTCCGTACGTACGAATAAGGAAAAAAAAATATATTTTGACTCGACACCTGTTCGGAAATTGGGAGAGCCTTCTCGAGAAGAACAGGCAAGAAACTCTGAAGGTCTATTTTTTATCTCCTGTTTTCAATGTTAATAATTATAATAATATAATATAAAAATACAATATAATATAAGATACAATCAAACCTAATAAGATTAAAGTCGTATGTATGTTTACATACACATATAAAAATAATACAATATTATAAATAATGTTGTTACCAAACATGGCTCTATGAATAGTGTCCCTATTCCCAAATAGTGTGATCATTTAGATAATCACTTACTTTATAATAACCTTTACTCATGAGTGTCTTTTTGAACTTCGGTGGGGACGTATGTGAGCTTTGATGAATGAATAAGTGCTTGCATAAACTGGGACTGTAAGTTAAAGTTATTTCACTGAAGTCACAAAAATACTGTGGGTTTAAAAAAGATTTTAGAAAATCATTTTTAAACAAGAGTTATTTAAAAATTATATGTTAAACCGTAAAAAGTAGATAGTATTATTTAAAATTATAATAAATGAAACTGATGCGTTTCATTTTAGATGGCGACTTTTGCGAGTAAAAAATATTGCGGTGTGTTTTACAATTTATATTGCTCTTTTTTGTTTATTTATAATGTACTGTGTTAAAGGCTAGTGACCTAACGCCATGGGTATTCTCTGCCAGTCAAGTTTAGAGTGGTTCGGAGAAAATGACGCAGGTATTAAAAAAAGCAAATCATGACAAAGTTATAAAATCTTTGACTTATACTTGTCTAATATATATATGGTCTTACATAAGCATATATACAATAAGTAAATAGTTTATACATACATACATGTATCTACTGCCGAATGTAATCAACCTGATAATAAAATAAGAGAAATAATTAAGAAAAGATAATAAATAGGTACCAGCAATCAAAGTACAGAACTTCTTTTGACAGTTATCTATGTCGATATACTTTTAAATAATAAAGCAGAACCTTCAATTACTTAAATAAGCGCCATCGTCAACTGAGGTTCCACTACTGACGAAATGTTGAAGGTCATTGAACTATGTCATACCCTTAACAAACTACTGAAAATATACACAGACGGGTATAGTATAGCTACTATCAGTTTACATTCATAAGCAATCGAAATTAAAATTTTGTATGGACACTTCTATAACTTACTACTTATACGTCAATAACCTATCGAAATCGTAGCCAACTCTTGGTAGAGTCACAGGATATTGAAGTGTTGTAGATAATATTGTATCACTTGTGAAAATTTGTACAGCTATATGTAAGACAGCACTCATGGAAATGAGTATAGTTGAAATAGCTCCTAAAATTTTTAACAAACTGCCAGACAATATAAAACAGTGTAATTCTTAAATTCAATTTTATAGTTAAATTCAAGTTTTTGCTAACAAAATTGCTTATATTCAAATGTTACTATAATATTAAGGAATATTTAATGGACAGTGACATAGTGTGTGTACACCATGTCGATTAGCCCTTGTGAAACGCAACGTATATTATCAGGCCGATACTGTTTTAAATAAGCTTCCAAATGAATTTAAGGTAACAGACCTGTCTATAAATGTGTTTAAAAATAAATTGAAGCGGTGGTTATTGGATCAATGTTTTTATAGTATAAAGGAGTATATGAATTTTAAAATGTAATTTCTCTTTTATTATTATTATTTTTTTTAATTAATATAATTTTATATAATATATTGGATATTGACATGTAATAAATTTTTAACTGTAATTAACAAAGTTTGTAAATTGTAATTGACATTTAAATTTATATAATTTTGGGTATTGACATGTAATAATCTGAGCATTGATTTGACCATTTATTTTATTTAAATTACTTTGCACGCCTTAAGCAGGCAGTATGTACGGACTATAAGACCTATTGTACCTACATTACCGCAAAATAAAGAATTATTATTATTCAATTGACAAAAAAATATAATTGGATACATCGAACGCGCACCATTGTTTTTAATTTTTACTGATGAACTATGAGTCTTATATATATATATATATATATATTATATATATATATATAAGACTCATAGTTATTGAAAATTAAATACGGTTAAAGTTTAAATATTTGCTTACGGCTTTTGGCACTATTGAATGTCATTTACTTGTAATGTTGGCTACTACGCAACGGGTCGCGGGTTCGATCCCACACGGGACAGATATTTTATATGACCTACAAAGATTTGTTACGATCTAGATCTTTGTGCAAGTGAATTTTTATGTTTATGGCCGACACAGGGGACGACGATTTAAAAAAAAACTATTGACCCACATACCACAGATGCAAGAAACCTGATTACAATCTGAAGTTCGAATTTATTCGCTCTACTGAATCAAAGAATCGTAAAGTTTATAAAACGAAGCTTAGTAGCCACTGGCCATTCCGTCGAACACTGATCGTCCAATTGATCTGAACCCACGCCATTAAAGTCTGGTCATAAATCAAAGAATCCACGCCTTCTGCGCGTTAATCCAAGATAACTCGACAATATTATTACAAGTAAACGGAGGGTTGATCCCACTACAACCACAGCTGAACCAAAACTAAACCGCAAGTTTTGACTAATCAGAGCGCGTAGATTCAATTAAAAAAGTTCTATGGGTAATTGAAACGAAAGCGTGGTTTGTAATTTGATTATGGAATCGGCCCTCAAGCCCGTAACTTTATCATTGTGAATATCCCATAATAAATGTGAACCCATTGAATCCGACACGTGGTTATTAACTGATTGGAGATAACGCACAAGAAAATAATAATATATTGAGCGCTGGATGCAGTTATCTTTAAGAAATACAAACATGGCGAGATATTAATTATTACCTTTTGTTGGCTTGTCGATTGTATTTGTTTCTCAAATACGTTGTCGTATTTTATAGGAGTAAAATAAAATATACCTTATGCTTTACCTTCATTATTATATAGACTCTTTTGTAAGATAAAAGCGGCCATGTTAGATTTTTCTCTTTTTTAGTTTTATTAAAAGCATCCTAGCACGATTCTTTACGTCCCAATTTAAGTACTTAAATAATTATAACTACTAAATATTATAAGTATTTATAATATTATAAGTACTTTTATATGGTTCCAAATACTTTAAAAAGGTTACATAGAGAATAATTCACAGTTTTTTATGCTCATTGACTCGCATAGAACTCAGCATAATGTTAATTGCTATTTCTTTTTTCGTCATAAATCTTAGTTGTTAATTATTGTTAATTATGTATCTACTAATGCATGGTTATAATTAAAAACATTGGATTTCATCAGATATGAATGATTCATAGGGACAGGCGGAAAACTAACAGACCACAATTTGTGTACAATTAACATATTTTTAATAAAAGCTTGAACTCACTTCGGCTTGAAGTCAGTAATCAAGTAGACACTTGCTGTGCATTTAATATATTTTATGATGTAAGTATTTTATCAAATACAAAATAAAAAAAAAACTTCAAATAGTATTTTCGCATGCCACATAAATACACGTACACCATAATAAACAGTAACCAATTTGTTTTATTTTTATATGTTTAAAATAAAATAAAACGAACTATAAAAATATATAAGTATAAAAAAATAGACTAGTGAACCAATAGCGTATCATCATTGACATGTAAAAATAATTGCAAAAATTTGACAAAATATTTTGTGAGTTGGTTGGTTTAGGAGCTTTACAATAATAGTAAATATTCTTTAGAATTGTGTGTTTCATAGAAAAATATATTCGTCTATCACAAAGCAAACAAAATTATTTCTAGATACACATATTACTATCTCAAGTCTCCCCAAAAGTTCGCGTCCTCGACTCCGACAAGGGACATCAAGGAGCCACTCATCCAGAGCCTGATTCATTAGCCGTCATCAAATATTCACGTGTACCACATCCTCGGCCAATCCACAAATGGCGCAATTACTAACGTCCCGTCTCGCCGCGAGTTACGGCCTCGCCAGATTTATCGTTATTACCGCGCATTTCCTCCGGGTAACGTTTTAATTACACAGATCGGCGATAAAGCATCCTGGGGGCGCACTTTTCTTCATTAGAAGACGGATCGCTCGCATCTACATCTCCTGGAGATTTATACTCGCCCACCTCTTAATAGCCATTCGATAGAACAATTCCTTTTACTAAATAAGGCTCAGAAACCAATATATGCAGCGGCACGTCAGCAAACCTCATGGGTCGTCCATCAAACGACGAGTAATATTGTATTATGAGTGTCCGCGATACAGCCAAGTCGTAAATCACATCCCTGACACCACATGAACTGAAAGGAAATAGCCGCTCCGAAAACATTCGCCATTTCCTATCTTCCGAATCCTCTCTGGATAGTATAGACCTTTGATCGCTATCGGGGGGCACATAAGAAAGCGATCGACACTTTCCACATTCACTTATCATTTGTCGCTCGCCGCACTCGCCACTGCAAATACGATCTTATTGACATGAAATAAGTACTTATCTTACAGCGGTATATCACCTACGACCACTTTCGCGAGCCCGTCATCAATTATAAAAACTGACACGCTCATTTCAGTTTCAACACAGGCACTTTCGCCTTAGCGAAAATAAACCAATAAGTTCTATATTGGCTTGTCTATCTCGTGAACTTACGACGCGCTGCCCGACACCGGGTCGTCCCTGGGCCATTTGTCACAGGGGCCATTTGTACTTGTCGAATCACGGCCATTAGACGCGAGTGTGACCGCGAGGGTTAACCCCTGTCCGGACTCAGTTACTTGAGGAGATGCCACAGACTAGCAAAGTTCCGTGGACTGAGAAGCGGACGTTAGCGACCCTTCACAAGTTTGCGTCGACTATCTCTTAGTATGTGGTTCGTTCGAGTAGTTGAGTGTGAACATTTTGTGCTCGGCTGTTGTCAATATCGATTTGTATGAGCGAGTTGTCTGTCGATTTATCTTGTTTTGCGGCATTGTTCCGGCCGAGGTTGCGGCTGATTTATAAGCAGCCTAGTTAATTGCGGCAAGCGACGACACGTCATTAATTTCAGCAAAGCTACCATTTATCTCGCGCTGTCAGTCGCTCACGGCTTCCGATTACCATCTGCGTTACGAATCGCTCATATACGCTTATGGGTATTAATAACGCACATATAAAACTTAAGTTTATCTTAGACGCTTTGAAGTCGGGGAAAACAAACAAAGTAATAAAGAAGACCTTTATCGAGCCATGAGTCGACACGCGAGCTAATTTACAACACGGCCGCGGGTTTTATCTTCATTAACCCATCGATTCACAATTAAGACGCGGGATAAATCACCGGTAATGCGCTCCTCGTCCGCGCCGGTGGATCCGACTTCAAACAGATGTTATATATAAATAAAGCTGAACAGAGGCAACCACTCGATATATTCTTGTCCGCGGCAAACTTTACAGATCTATCGGTGCTCGGGTCGCCGCGACAACAGAGCTGCAGCGCCAGGCGATTTTCGACTTTACGGTCGTCGTTATCGACTTTTAAATGTCCGATGTGATTAGAAGAAACGTCAGCTTAAGATATTCGGTGGCCTTAATAGATGGAAGGTCGATATCGTTGTTAATCCAAATGAGCGAGTTTCGCGTTAAGGCCTTCCAGGCTAGAGCCGCAGAGCTCATCTTATTCGCAGCGTAACGAGTCGATGCTCACATTCGATTATCTGGCTGCGGTATCCGAGGCATTACGGCTGATGTATCGACGGCGACTGCGCGGGATTGTCGGCCGTCGCCTGATTTACTGCGCCCATTTCTTCCCGGCACTCCATACGGGATAGATCCCCATCTGTCGCGCACGGTGTGACGGATCGTGGCAATCGGGAAGCGTCGAGGGGCCTCTAATGAATTGTCCCAAATAATTGGGATAGTATTTTATATCGGCGTCATTTGTTCATTGATCGGTCCATTTGTTGCCCGGCGTTGATTTGTACGATGCTTTAACCTTCGCGTATTAGGACATTAATCTCCGGCGTGGCTTCGACGTAATTCCATCGGTAAAGAAAATTTTTTTATCAAGTTTCGTTTCAGTGTTATGTTTATCTTCTAAGGTTGCACACTTGTTGTTATTATTTTCCCTCAGCCTAAACTCTAACTAATTACTGTCTAAACTCAGCCTGAGCCGTTAGTCCTAATAACCTTATGGCTTATCATGATAAGGAAGACCGCACCTCAGGAGAGCGCAGTCAGCGCCGCCGTATAAAATAGAGCCGCCGCAAGCAGGTGTTGAAGGTCCTGGAAGGAAATTTAAAAAAATTGCAGGGACACAGGGTTAAACAATATTTACATGTTTTTAAAATATAAATAATAGGAGATTATTAAAATAGATATGATAAGGTTACCGCTATTTATTTTTATTTTTTTTATAGGAAGGGCGGCAAACGAGTAAACGGATCACCTGATGGTAAGCGATAACCGTTGCCCATGGACATCGCAACACCAGAGGAGTCACAGATGCGTTGCCGGCCTTTTAAAAGGGAATAAGGGGGGACGGGGGGGTTGGGCCTCCGGTACCCTCACTCACTCGACGAAACACAGCGCAAGCGCTATTTTACGCCAGTTTTCCGTGAGGCCGTGGCATCACTCCGGTCGACCCGGCCCAATTCGTGCATGGCTTTCCCACGGTAAAACTACTCTTTCATCATCATCATCCTCTTGCCCATTTTCCATTATCTGGGGTCGTATAGCAAATAAAAACATAAAATTATAGGTTTATCCATGTTCTAAGCGCGCACGCCGTGGTGAAGTCTCTCTGTCTGGGGGACTGTCCAGGGGTTTTCGGACAGTCCTTCCTTTGGCGGTGGCTTAACCAACTCTTGGTCGCCCGTTAGTCCGAGAGGCTGCAAACTATGCACCCTCCTCCTCCCCCTCATACCGTCGCCCTAGAAACGCGCTCACCGACCCTCCCGATCTCATTACTCGCAAATTGCAAACCCTGCTGGACGCGGCATCTGCGCCGCCGAACAGCACGGGTCACTAAGTACCTTCTGTACACAAACAAGCTGACCGACCCACTCTGGGAACCGGCCTATCCCTGAAGCGTATGCACCGTTAAGGGCTGCGCTACTCGCCCCCTCCCCTGAGAGGGCGAGCGTTCCGATAAAGCCGATAGGGCCCCAGGCTTTCTGCCCGGCCAAAGGCATTAGGCAGTGTTTAGTTGGTAGGCTGACCTTCCGTCAGAGTCCAACATAACCACCCGCCGTAGACCGGGCGCGGGTGGTATCCGGTGCGAGGTCGTCCGAGCACCAGGGGGTTGTCAAAACGACCACTGTGGTGGCGTGCCCCCTATGAGGATTCACTGCCTCCTCCCGCGAGGAAAAAAAAAAAAAAAAAAAAACAACTCTTGGTCGTGCCGGCCCCGGGACACATGGCGGTCGAATCGCGGGAGCGCACCCCGCCATGGTTATAGTGGGTCCTCTTGACCGGAGAGCCCCACACACGGCCGCGTCTTGCCAGCGCGGTGTCATGGTGCAAAGGTCGCATTCCCCCCCCCCCAAAAAAAAGGTTTATCCATGTTACGCTTACATTGACTTTCTTTCTGCAAGTACATAAAATTAAACTACCTATTCCGAGCACTACTTATAAGTTTCTGGAAACGGAATGGAATGTATTTACGGAACGAAATGGACAGTAGATATTCAACGGAAATTTGGAATTCCAAAATCATATCCGGAATTTCATTTTCACATTCATTGATATTAATAATAATTTTTGATAGATTATTGTCTCGATAATTTGTATGAAGCAAGTCGAGCGTTCGAAGTCGGCCATTAAACATGGCGAAACAAGCTCGAGCGTCAGAACTCACAGTGTAATGGCCACAACATTGTGATTATCTCCAATTACACTCACGTCGCCGCTAACGATTTCCTTTTCAAAGTTTAATTTGTTACATAAATACGTCTACTATCTAGCCTGTATCATTATTCGTAAGTTATTATATATATATATATATATATATATATATATATATATATATATATATATATTATTATATATATATATATATATATATATATATAATATATATATATATATGGCCAGTGGAACTCAAACTAGACAAACTCCTGTATTTTTATTTCCGCAGCTGTGTAACGTTATGTTACCCCACTACAGTTATGTTAATTAAACAAGATTTTAAACATTTTCTGCGTTTAAAGATAAATTGTTAGACTATATTAACGAAAACAAAATGTTGTAAGGAAAAACGAAACAGATGAAACTATAATAAGTTAAATTGAAATTTATTATTCATCTATGTGCGTGAGTTGATTGTGTGAAAGAATGAGGCAATATAAATAACCGAGTTAGGGTATGTGATGTTTACATATATAATAAATCATATACCAGACCGTTATAGGCTATATAATATATTTCTTTGCTATGGAAAAGTTCGACAACTCGGTAGTTATCGAATAATATTAGAAAAAGTAGGGAAAAGATATTATGAAAACAGTTGGTTATAGTTTTGGAATTCCACATCTACCGCAGTTGACAGCTGACATTTATTCGTTTTGACTATTATGCGGTCCGAAGTACGCTAGGATAGCGAATGTAGATCAACCAATCAAGAGATCAATTTATTTTCATTTCAAGTTCTTTATACGGCGAGCATGCGCGGGCGCGTTGATCACGGCGAGTGCGCTACATCAAAGTCAGCAGCGGCTTATCGCGCCTGTTAATCTGTCAGACGGCGGTGCGCATGCGCACTTTACTGCACTGTTACTACCTTATACTGACATGTATTTGATTGCGTTTCTTTTCAAGTTTAAGTTTGTCAGTTATCGTGAGTTATTTTTTGAAATACGCACAAGAGAAATTGTTTGATTAATCCTAATGTTATAAACGCGAAAACTAATGTTATAAACGCGAAAGTTTATTACTCTTTCATGTAAAAACTACGGAATAGATTTAATAAAACTTTAACAAAAATATAGCTTATACATCAGAACAGCACATATGCTATAATTTATAAGATACTAGCTGTTGTCCGCGACTTCGTCTGCACTATATGAATTGTCCAAAATATGACGATAAGTGTCAATAGGAAAGAAATCTATCGTCTGTGCAGACGAAGTCGCTAGTACCAGCTAGTATGAATTATAAAAACAATATTATATCCGAAAAAATGTAATCTATGAGCGCGAGCAATTTATAATAAAGCAATACACAAATTATTGCCCTTGTTTAGGACTTATGAGTTTCGGACCGCGGAAAAGGAAATTTAAAAAAGTAATAAAAAAAAAAAAGATTTTGACATTACGTTTTCGGTGCTTGACTGTCACTTCGGATTTTTTCACGGCATTTTTATTGAGTTTATTTACGGCGGATTAATATTTGCATATTACGGTTTCTCCTATTTATACACTACAAGTATTGTAATATATAATATATATTTATAACCACATACGGTAGGGCACATTAGTACACACAAAACACACTTCAAGCCAAGCCAGAACTACGGACCGGTAAGCAATATTATTATATAATTAAATAATATAAGCAAATTACGGGCGTTCGGGAAAACGCAACATTTTTTGGTAGCAGAGCGTGGTTTTCTTTTCGGTTACGGACCTGTTATTTTGTAAATTCTTTGTTTTGTATTTTATATAATTATTAAAATGTCGGACGGTTACAACGAAATTCGTCGCATATTGCAATGGTTGGTAAGCGCATTTTCTCTGGTGAGTAGACCAGACAGGGTTGAGGCCTTGAAAGAGCGGGCTTCAAATGCGAACAGATACATGGCGGATCTGGATCAAGCTTTACAAATGTGTTATGATAGGGCTGACATGAATCCAGACAATGAAACTTTGCAGGCAAGGTTGATTCAAGCTCAGGCAGACTACAAGCAATGCTTAGAATATTATGACAGCATTATTCAGGCGGTAAGGACACTGGATCTGGCCAGTAGTCCCACGGTTAAGGGTCAGTCAAGTAGTAATGCCTCAATTTATACTAGATTGCCGGATTTAAATTTGCCCAAGTATTCTGGTGGGTATGAAACTTGGATGTCATTTATTAACATTTTTGATTCTTTGGTACATTGTCGGATGGATATATCACACTCACAAAAATTAAGTTATCTGTTGAGTTGTCTATCGGGAGACGCTCACCAGGTTATTTCACATTTAACCATAACAGATAACAATTATGAGACTGCAAGGGCGCTATTGATGGGCAGATATCAAAATATTAGGTTAATTGCGGATGCCCATGTGGCAAAGATATTAAATTTGCCTTATTTAAGGAATATCATGTTTATAAGGGATGATTTTTTAAATCCATTAAAGGTGGCCTATAATTGTTTGGAGAAATTAAATTTACCAGTAACGGAGTGGTCATTCTTGTTGCTCCATATTGTATTGAATAAGTTACCCTCTGATTTAAAATTAAGATTTGAACAAAATATGGAAGCGGAGATGAGGCAAGCCCGTTGCCTAAATTTATTGACCTTTTGACCTTCTTGGAGGAAGAAGCACGGATTGTTGACAATGTAGGCTCACCTCCTGCAACGGCTACCTCAGGGCCATCTGGGAGGCCTGTGTCCAGTCAGGGAAGACCTGTATTCAGTCAGGGTAGGATTAGGCCACCCACTCGGGGGACTAGGGTAGGTATGGCTACATCGGACCATACTATTAATAATAGGTTGCAATCCAAGCGGGTTGGTTGCACCTTTTGTGGCATCATAGGCCATTTTATATCTAAATGCCAACATTTTATAAATTGTTCCCCTCAACAGCGGAGGCGTTTTGTGCAAAATCACAAGTTTTGTTATTTTTGTTTAGGGGATCATCTTGTTAATAGTTGTGCAGTGGCACGGCCATGTATTCATTGTAACGGCAAACATCACGGATGTTATGCCTGAATAGGAATGGTGGAGTTAGGCCTGCAGCGGCACGGATTGGTTCTCCTTCAGGAGGGGTCAAAGCGGACAAGTACGGACTTCACCTCCTCATTCTGGACGAGCGTCGCCTCGACGGGTGGACGTGCGCGCGACACCTCCATATACGGGTGGGGGTGGCTTTAGGCCTACTTCACAGGCATCTCCACATACGGGTGGGGGAGGCACCGGGCCTATGGTACAAGCACCCTATGCAGCGGGCATAGGGCATATTCAAGCGGACGAATCCCGTGACGTCACTGCGGAACAGTATGCGTCTGCGGCCTCGTATGCAGCGAGAGCGAGGGGTTTCTCACCACCACTCGCGGAACGGCCGCGATTGAGGAACACGCCGCCATCTTTCGGTCATCCGGTTGGTTACCGGACACCGGATGCCAGTTGGCACCTGACTCGGGCACCATTGGGGCGCTCGAGACCCCCTACATATAACCCTCTGGCGCTGTCGGCAGCCCAGGTTTTTAATCGGGTGAATGCTTCATTTCATAGTGACGTTCAAGAATAGGTAGTCGCCGCCGCCTCGCCAAATGCAACCTTTTTAAATACTATTTTATTGCCTACCGTTGCGGTAAGGATTTGTGATATTAACGGTTTTTTATGTTAGAGCACGGGCTCTAGCGGACACGGGTTCGCAAGGTTGCATGATAACAGTTAATTTGGCGAGACGGTTAGGCCTATACATATTTAATAATAATATTTCGGTTCGTGGCATAGGTGATTTGCTCGTGTCACATGTTTATGGTCAATGTACCTTTAACATTGTTGGAGAATCGGTCTCTCAACCTGTTATTACAGTTACAGGCACTAGTGTTGCATGATATTTTAGGAGAACATCCACAGGTGGAATTACCTTCGGAAATTTTGAACTCGGCTTCTCACCTGTCTTTGGCTGACAGAAAATTTTTAAATATTGGAAAAATTGATTTGTTGCTTGGTACTGATGTGCTTGGTCAATTATTGTGCACCGGACGCACTATAAATTTAAATAATAATGGCTTGGTTGCTATACCATCGCACTACGGATATATGATTATGGGCCCAGCATATGATACGGTTCTGTGACGCCTCGGAATCGGGTTTCGCGGCAGTCGTATATCTTCGGACGATACAGCCAGATGGTTCAGTAGCGTTACATCTAATCACGGTGAAGAGCAAGGTGGCTCCTATACGCAACCGCCAAACCATACCCATTGGAGCTCTCGGAGCTGCGTTACTTACTCGGTTATTGAATCATGTTTGTGATACACTCGGGAAGCACATTAACATAGGCAACGTTTATGCGTGGACTGACAGCCAAATTGTTTTGGCGTGGCTCCAGACCTCGGTACATAGGCTGGAAACATTTGTTGCGAATCGGGTTTCGCAAATTCAAAACTCGTCAGTGAATCTGAATTGGCGGCACGTACCCGGCGAGTTGAACCCCGCCGACGTGGCCTCTCGCGGCTGTTATGCCTCCTCGTTGGTGAGTCATAACCTTTGGTGGGGACCTGCTTGTTTGACGGCACCGGAGTCGTCATGGCCCCCTACGGTTTTAATCGGATCGGATCCGCTGCCCTGTGTGCGTGTCATGGCTGTGGAGAAAGAAATCGTCACAAACCCTCTTTTACTGCGGTTTAGCTCTCTTAATAAATTACTGGCCGTTACGGGATGGATGCGTCGGTTTATAACGAATACTCGCAAACCGGTTGTAAGAAATACATCTTTGTTTCTGACGGCAGGCGAATGGCGTGCTGCTCTCATGTTTTGGGTACGACGGGTACAATCGGAACGGTTTTCTGACGAGCTTAAATCGTTACGGACGACGGGTCGGTTAAAGGGTGCCGTACAGAAACTTAACTTATTCATTGATGGCGAGGGATTACTTCGTGTTGGCGGACGGCTGCGCAACTCGAAGCTGCCGTATTCGGCTAGGCATCCCCTTTTGCTGCCCCAGGACGGACCCTTGACGCAGTTGATAGTAAGTGATCGGCACATTACTAACTCGCATGCAGGTTGTACGGCACTGCTTGCTATTCTTCAGCGGGAATTTTGGATACTATCGGCGCGACGGTGCGTCCGATCGGTTATATTTAAGTGTATACCTTGCTATCGGTTAAAGGCTAACACCATGCAGCCTATGATGGGTGACCTACCTAGCGATCGGGTTAGTGTCACCAGACCTTTTCACGGTGTCGGTACGGATTTCGCTGGTCCTTTTATTGTCAGGGCTCTCACTTGCGGACCTCTAAGACTTACAAAGTTTATTTATGTGTATTTGTTTGTCTGTCAACGAGGGCAGTACATTTAGAAATAGTATCTTCGCTTAGTACGGAAGCGTTTATCGCGGCGTTCGGACGTTTTGTTTCACGGAGGGGGTTACCGAGTTTGGTACGGTCGGACTGCGGCACAAATTATCAGGGTGCTGACAGGTATCTTAAGGAGGTCCATGATTTTTTAACGAAACATAGTACGGACTTGGGACAAGCAATGGCTACTCAGGGCATTACGTGGAAGTTTGATCCTCCTGGATGTCCTCATTGGGGAGGCATCTTTGAGGCTGTCGTGAAGGTGGCTAAGACACATTTGAGACGTGTTATTGGGGAAACGGTTCTTACGTTCGAGGAACTTACTACGGTCTTTTACAGAGTGGAAGCAACTTTAAATTCACGGCCTTTATGCCCACTCTCTTCGGATCCCAACGATATGGAGGTTTTTGACACCGGTCATTTCCTCATCGGCCAGCCCCTTGCAGCTCTCCCTGAGTATCCCTTTGGGAATGTACCACTGAGTCGACTTTCTCGCTTTCAAATGCTGCAACAGATGTCACAAAATTTTAATAAACGGTTTTATTCGGAGTATTTGCACATGTTGCAGCAGCGGCTGAAATGGACAGATAAAACGGCTCCTGCACGGGTAGGGGATCTTGTCCTGATTAAGGATTCAAATCTTTCTCCTCTACGTTGGCGTAGAGGACGCATTTTGAGGCTTTATCCAGGCTCTGACGGTGTGCCTCGGTTCGCAGAGGTCTCGATCGGCGACTCTGTGATGCGCCGTGCGGTGGCAGCCCTGTCCCGTCTACCGGTAGACTAGCGAGATGAGGGTTGCTCATCTCGGGGTGGGGGATTGTTTAGGACTTATGAGTTTCGGACCGCGGAAAAGGAAATTTAAAAAAGTAATAAAAAAAAAAAAAGATTTTGACATTACGTTTTCGGTGCTTGACTGTCACTTCGGATTTTTTCACGGCATTTTTATTGAGTTTATTTACGGCGGATTAATATTTGCATATTACGGTTTCTCCTATTTATACACTACAAGTATTGTAATATATAATATATATTTATAACCACATACGGTAGGGCACATTAGTACACACAAAACACACTTCAAGCCAAGCCAGAACTACGGACCGGTAAGCAATATTATTATATAATTAAATAATATAAGCAAATAACGGGCGTTCGGGAAAACGCAACAGCCCTTATACTTCATTCTTATATATTTTTACCCTAATCCCAACTGCTGACGTGAGCTCAAAGCCCTTGCCTTAATTAAAATGTTGCCCGCACATTAATCAAATGAGCATATTTTAATTTATCCGATTATATGTAATAGGAAGTGTATGCAGCCCAACTGAGCTGTGGGTAGTTCATAAATCTTCATTGCGTCCCGATGACACGCCACGACACGTCTGTGCTACCGCGCTTAACACCTCGCCGTATAACGACCTACATCACAATTCGGACCACATTCAAATCCAAACCTAACCACTGAACGTTAAAGCCTCAATTCGAAACATACTAGCAATCTGAAACAGAGTTACAATTTCCAACGACGGCGTCATTTCAAAGTGGTCCCCTGTCAACGGAATTTAAAGCGACACCGACCGACATAAGGTCTTGTTTCAAGCGCGACGCTCCAATTACAACTTTGTTCTTTTCGACGGCGCTGCGGCGCGTACTTACTAAAAGGCGTTAGGGTGGTCCTCGCGTCCGGGAATTCAAACTTTCTCCAGACGCAATAGAAGTCATTATAGTTTTATAAGCTAGCCGTGGCAACAGCTTTATTCGTGACAAGGATGTCAGGCTGTCGATCATTATAATATATGTGGTGCGTTGTCAGCTGTCTTTACGTATGAATGATTCTGTGATAAATTTTAGCTTATGATTACCTTTCAGACATGTCAATGTGTCTGTTTACGTAATTACGGGCTGCGAGGCTTTGACTGTTAGTTGATGTTACATGCGGAAGCTCGCAACGCGCTCTTTGTGCCCGCGCGTCGGAGAATGGGCTTGATTTATGGCCGCCGGTCCGAAGGAATGATAAATCGACGCCATATTGTAAATGTAAATACAGAGGAGGCCATCCATTTTGTTGGTTACTTCATTAATTTCCTTTTATTAATAATCCGTTGGTTCGGTTAGGAATTAAATTTTAATGGCGTTTAATTATTTGGCCTGCGTTTTGGTTAAGATGCGTGTGATACTATTTCAACCTTGTACCCATGCAGTCAAGAAATGCGCTATAAAATATAAATATACGTTATAAATAGAATGCATGAAATCCAGATGTTTATCTCATTAGTAAAATAATTTAATAAAATAAATCGACACGAAATCAATCGATCAAATTTCAAAATGAAAAATACAAAAGTTATTAGCTATCGGATATTGCGTGCTATCTCTTTCTTGCAAAATAGATTTTATACACGAATTGTATAGCTAGTTATTAAATATTACATCTGTATGTGTAACTTAAAAACTTCATATCAGTGTTACTTTACATATTTAAAAATATATATTGCAGTATGTTGTGTGACCAATAGGAACGTTTCATACAATCTAACGGAATGTGTATGAGCCTTTATTATAATTATTAGTGTTCCATAAAGTCATTTCTTTACTATTTATAATTAACTAATATATCAATAATTTTCTTTTAATCTGGAGAATGACAGATGATAAAATATAACTATTTATTACAGGTTTATTTACATTCATAACCGCCCAACAAAAGGACTTGAAATATAAAGTTTACTCCCTTATTTTTACATTGATAAAGTTCATATTCTAAATTAAAACTTAAACTCAAATCGCTACTCGAGTACGGTTAAAAAGAGAGTGTGCTATTGAGCCCACATAGCGCCATCCCTTTCTAACTATACTCAAACCGAGATTTGAGTTAGAGTTTAATTCTACAATGATCCTAAGTGCCAAAAGTCTTATTGTTAATTGCTCCACTACCTCCTTTCAAACATATACTAGGTACTGTCATGTACTATCCACATTTTTTTTGCGAGGGTAATACATTGATGACTTACAATAATATTTAACCTTACAATAATATGTGTTATAGATGAAAATAACACATGGCTGCAACTAATAAAGATATTTTCATACCCCTAAGTGTAGGGTAGCTCACCCCTAATTATGGTTTTATTTTTTGGTTTGGCATTCAAAATTATATAGAATCCTAAATTTTCACCTTTCTATCATAACTATTTTTAATAAGTTCTTTAATTTAGTTACTAGGATCATCTAGTTAAATTATAAAAACAATGTAAGTACAATATTTATGATTCTATTGAAAATTGCAGATGAAGTAAGAGTCAAAGCGTAGTCTAGTTAAATACAATTTAATATGGTCGTCAGTTTCAACTGGTGTCTTAGTAGCTTTGGTAGCGGCCATGTCGGGACTTCTCATCAAGTATTTAAGATGACTCGGCGAGATGAGTGTGCTAGGGCTGCCTATATAATAAACACCGTTCTATTAAAAATAATATTTTTATATATATTTATAAAACGATTAACAATACAGTGTAAACTCCATATTGCGAACTTCTATTTAATGAAAAACTATTTACGTTTCGTTTAATATCGACCGACCGACGACGACCTCCATAGTCGAGTGGATAGCGGTTTCAAGCTGTCGCCATCTCTGAGGTCCCGGGTTCGAATCCCGGTGAGGGCTGATGTTTCTGTGATGAATGGGAGCATTTGTACCTTAGTCATGGTTGTTGATATATATTTCAATAAAAATTATTTATATATGTATAATATATGTATGTCTATCCGTTACCCTAGATCCCATAGCAGAAGCCTTACAAAGCTTATTTTGGGCTAGGCTAATTGGTGTAAGTGTAACAAATATTTATTATTATGTATTATTATTATTATTCAATGTCTTTGTAATGTAGCAACCACTCTCAATAGCGAAACAATACAGAAACAATACCTAGTACCGACAATGGCTCTCACAATCACATTACAATGTAATTCAGCGTCAAACTAATTGTACCTTATTTGTATGAAAAAAAATGATGATGATGATTATTATATTTTTAATATTGTCAATGTCAAGTATACGTCAGTCAAATTTACAATTAACGTAGGCATGTACATCTGTCACTCATATGCTATTTTCTTAAAATGTAGTTATATAATTATAGTATATTAAGATTATAGCTTTATAGAGCCTAAGGAATAAAAAGTATTTAGTCAAAGTAGTAGAAAATGATTCCAAGTAGCAGAATCTTTCTCATATATTTGGTCCTAATGAAACTAGATGGAATGCCACGAGTGTTACTTTTCTTATAGGGCTCAATTTATTTAAATTAATTTGCTTATAGTGACTGAAATGATCTTAAATGGTACAAGTACCACACAAGTTCATTTTGCTATTTGATAATTTAAAAACATGCTTCTTTTCAATTTATCAAATAGCAAAATGAGCTTGTGTAATTGTCAATGCGTTTTCGATTTTCAAATATCATATGTACATCTAACCAACGCTCCTATTGCTAAAAAATAAACATCGTGAAGCAACTTTCATATACCTGGGAAGTAACTCAGCGTTATTGCCCACGTTGGACCACATTTTTTCGCCACAAAGTCTCTAACATAGTTAAGTAAGGATCTAGCCCTTCGTAATGTACTAGTAATCTGCTATTAACGCTTTTATTCTGTTCATGATTGGCAACAACCTTATTATTAGCCATAATAAATGTATTATTAGTAATTGGTATTGCCAACCCTAGACTCAAGCTGTGAGCCGTTGAGATCTGCCTTTCAAGTGCCATCCTCGCTACGGCTTATGTTGTTTTATTAAACAACTGCTTTAGGGATGACGCTCATACATTTTTATTTCAATTTACATTCAGGGGCGCGGGCTTACCAGCTATGTAGCGAGGATAAACTGACGATTCGCTTGTTAGCTTCCGCTGACGTTGGCAGCCCATCCGTGGGATTTTGAGATTATTGCTTACTTGTGGATGTGAGTGTCAACGCACATTGCTCTATCTTTAATAATAACTCATTTCGATCTAGATTTTTGTTAGTTATTCACTCAAAACATTATTGTGGATACTATTTGATAGATGTTTTCAAAATTTGTACAAGGCAAGCATAGTTATGTAACTGTGGGCGCATTATAGATCGACATTATTATCAATTTATTGAATTAAATTATATACGATAATTTAATTTTCAAATTGATTTTTTTTGGACGGTCCTATACTAAAACCTCAGATGGCTGTGTTCAGCTTTTCAATGAGTGTGTCAATGAGTTTTTCAATAAGCGCACGAACAGAAGGTTCGACGCCTTGCCTGCTTATGACACCGGCGACTGACATTGATGCAACAAGTAAATGATAGAGTCACATCAGCTAAGTCTTCCTCTATTCCTGTGCGAACCTCCTCTACAACCTTTTTTTTTTGTTCCCCTGAGGCAAATGCATAAAATTGTATACTCAGGCTGTGTCGAGCCGACGGTTATGTGGGGCGACGGTAATTCATCAAATTGATGCAACAAGTAAGTGATAGAGTCACATCAGCTAAGTCTTCCTATATTCCTGTGCGAACCTCCTCTACAACCTGCTTCTTCTTTAAGTATCTGGTAGTTGATTGATTAAATCGAAACAGACAAACAGACAATATCTCATCTCTGGAGTTATTAATATTTTGCATCCATACGATAGGTCTTAAGTACGGTAGATAGAGTTCAATTTCGATTTTAGTAGTACTTTTGTTTTAGATCATCTATTTTTGTGCAAATTCAAACCTAAACGTTGTGTCTACCTTTTCTTAAATTCTATTCTTGAGATATTATTATATTTACTTTACCATCATTTGACATGATACATATAAGAGATGTCGACTTGAGACGAAAAGAATAACGATTATTTTGGTCAACAGTACTTGGAGTATATTGTAGCTAATACGTTGCACTACAGAGGTGAGCTTGGTTTGAGCTACGTCTATACCTAAAAGACATTTGGAACCTCCTATTTCTAAAGACGATTAATCATAGCGATAATAATCAAACGATTCTGCTCACAAAAAAAAAACTAATTCCAAACTACCTACTCATTATAAAGGTCGTCCTTCAAAAGGAAAATTGATTTACAACACTGCATTACGCCATTATTTTATGACGCGAGAACGCCCCGAAATAAAATACTAACAAACATACAACCGGCATGGACTATTACCGTTTGACAGTTATTTAGTACACTCGTTATAGATTCAAGAGCCCCTTATCACGTAGAAGATAGAGTTGAAAATTCAAACGTACCAGATTTCGTAACAGCTACGCATACAATTGTAAAGGGTCGTCATAAACTGTATAAAATACGGGACGCAAAGAATAAACGCTCGTATAAATGTTGTTAGGTCTGTCAACGTGAAATATTGTATCCTGCGGCGGGCCCGCTCGAATTGTGACTCTATTGAACCATTAATCATAGTAAACGCACCGTGCGAAACGCAAGATGAAGAAATTGCACCATTGTTTCATTACGCGATTGTAGATTAAACTGCTGTGGCTTGGATGTTTGAATTATTTATGGCGTATTTATTCTGTGCTTTGCTCGGTGCTGCTTTGATTGTGAGACATTTCTTTGACACTAGTATAAATTATGTAGTTCTGTAGTTCCGAGATAGTGTGATGATGGGAATTTGGTGTGAAAGAAGAAGTAGTGACATTAATTTTAAGGGAATGTTTGAATGCTTTGGACGCTAAGGTGGACGAAAGATGGAGTATGCCCATTCATAGTATCACCTTTACTCGTCCTTGTGCCTTAACCAAAGTAATACCAAGAAATAAGTAACAATTTTTAACAAAACTCTGCAATATACCAAGCCGAAACTTCGCCGGAGATAAATCCACATAATAATTAGTAATTATTTCACTTCCATTTCATTCGCCGTGTATTTTTATTGATGATATTCTAATTTCATTGATAAATAGTCTCTTCGGTATTGCCATATATTAACGATCGGATAGATTTGTCAAAAATATATTCGGTACATTCTACTGTCCTCTCGTGAAAGGGCAAGAGGAATACCAAAACAATTAATTTTCTTTAGTCTTTTTTCTGCTTTCTCTAATATTTTAGTCATTATTCTGTTATTTGTAACGAAGACGAATCCGCCAATTAGATAAATTAATCCAGCCGTTTTTGAATTTATTTTATGTAAAACAAAGATGTTTTTTTATGTAACTATATAGATTATGCATTACTATTACAAAACTAAGATTCCCATCTGTGATCTGTCTATACATAAATATACATGGTTTTACATACTCATCAAGCTGATCTCAGAAATATTAGCTTGTATGTACATCATGTTGCATAGAGGTAGCGTAATGAAAAACTGATAATGCGCAATTGTTTAGGAATCACAATAGATAGGTCGAGTGTATATTGATCAATATCTGCTACTTTATAATTTATAACCAATTTAATTTAGTAATATTAACATTAAATCAAGTAATAATTTTCACAGTGGTGAAAATTATTATTTTCACCACTGTCTACTATACTAAATACCTAACATTTGTAGATTTCACAAAACAAAGGATTTAAGCAAAAGCATAAGACAATATTCTGCTTTACGAGTTTCTTTATACAGATAGCTAATATCAATGTTGCTAAAACAATTATTTTTAAATTAATTAAATATTTTATATGAATTATTGGATAGTTGTAATATTTATTGGATAAGATAGACTTAATCATTTTATAGTTTTAATCTTCTACAATTAAATAGGTATTATCAAAAATGATGATAGGAGAAATTCGTAATTTGAAATTCTTTGGTGTTTAATTTCTATTTTACCCATCGAAATAGAGTCAAATAGTTTTTAATAATTGAATATATACTTAAAAATCTACAATATATCATAAAAATCATTATGGTACAAAATCATTTTTGGCGATACTAAAGTCCATACTACAATGGGCATTCCCCTTTATAAGGTATGGACAAGTTTGTAGGAACTACCTAGACCAGAGGTTCCCAAACGTTTTTGTATCGTACAATCTTTGCTATGTTTTTCGTTTTTTTTATAACCTATGACACTCGACATTAATCTGGGTTTCTATTGGTGAAAGAATTTTTAAAATCGATTCAGTAGATAGAATTGAGATTACACTGACAATTTAACAAATATACAAACACACAAACTTTACTTCTTTATAATATTAGTATAGATAAACAATTTTTTTTTTTGGAATAAATGGGTGTTTTGTTCTAACAACACCTAAACGTCACATATATTTTTTTTTATTTCTGATGCCTGTATGACGATTATTATTATTACAGTTAATTAATATTATTATTGAAAATGAAGAAAAATGAAAATCTAAAATATTTATTAATACATCCAATTCCTTATTAAACAGTGGCCAGAGTTTCCTTTTAAGTATAAACATACTTGTAGTAAGAAATAAATAAATCTTATATATAAAAATGAATCGCAAAATGTGTTGGTAAGCGCACAACTCAACAACGCCTGGACCAATTTGGCTAATTTTGGTCTTGAATTATTCGTAGAAGTCCAGAAATGGTTTGTACGTACAGAAAATTTAAAAAAAAATCTTGATAAAGTGTAAAATCAACATCTTTCTATACTCCCATATACAAACAATTTGTATTAATACTTAAAAGCCAATTTGAACCTTTGGCAAAACAATCGAAGACAAAGAAAGTGACGTTAGTTCTGTCAAACAAATTTTATGTCATCATATGTCATTTCAAGTAGGAACAAAATACTGCCACTTTACAAATCTTTTTGACAGGACGAAGTCTGTCGGGTCCGCTAGTATAAAATAAAAATGTATTTAAATTTACCCTAGAGAATGTTTATACACGCAATATACACATATGCACATGTCCGTACATACATATACACACTCACACACACACATACATAAATATGCACAATACACATTCACAACATCATAAAAATGTTACTGTTTTTATGTTGAAATTATCAAAGTTACATTTTCACATTTATAGGGGTTTAGTTGATAATAGGCAAGTTGTATTTTGCGTTATAACGCCTAAATCAAGGATTACTGTTTTATCAATATTAATAACTTGCTTTGTAAATAAGCATATATGAAACAATTTGCTTTCAATATCAAAATTTTATTTTATATCAATACGGTCTAAAATGCTAGCAAGGCTCAAATTCAAAACGAATTCGCTACATCCAGTTTCAATTCTCCACTTGACGGGTGCTTTTAAAATGGCGCCGACGTTTTTCAATAGCAAAATCCTTTTGCTCTGTTTTTGACCTGATGTTCGTTCACGTGGAACAAGGTCTAATCGGAATTCCGAAAATGCTGTCAGTTTCAACTTTCAGTTGTGCTCTCAACTTGTAAATCAATTTTTTACTGTTTTTTATTCTGCATTTGATCTACGATAAATTTGATTATAAATCTTTATGAAAATAAGTAAAGTCATCGTCTGTCTTAAGAAGGCTAAAGCAGCGAACGGCGCGCGATGGCTTCGGTTTCGGTTCGCGTTCGTGCTCGCTTCGGGGATTATTAATATTATTATGCCCAACGAATTGGGCACGGGTCAGCTAGTTTAATATAAAATAGACCCGCTTATTTGCGCGTCGCTTGCAGCACTTCCCTTTATATGCACCCTCTAGCGGCACTCTGTATTCGGTGGCACTAACTGGTGAGTACAGAGATACACGTGCGTAGATAGATTGCTGATAAGAATATTTTGGATGTATAATCGGGTTTTAGAAATGGATGGAAGTGTACAGATCAGGTCTTTTCCTCGCAATACATAGTCGAAAAATGTTTGGTTTAACAGTGAAAATGAGGACTTTTGGAATAGCTGGAGTGACGAAGAAGGATAAATTTTGAAATAGTGTTGTTGGTATCACCAACAAATAATAAAAATTTATTTTAGGTGGCAACCCATTCTTATTAGTGCTTCTACAGCTCCGCTAGGAGTAATATTGTTCTGTGCTCTACAGCGTCCATGTCGGCGACAACTTAGTTTATACGTGCTTGCAATAAAAGTGAATTCCATAATTCGTGCTGTTTTTACTTCCCTCAACTGGGCACCGCATCAAGACTCCTACATATGGTCCTTCGAGCCGGACAAGGGAAATGTGCGATGTGAAAGAAGATATAGTGTCAAAAATCGAGCAGGACGAAAGATGATTGACGAAAGACGAAATTTATGAGGCAAATATGAATGAACCAGTTGCTAGACGACCTAGACGAATATACTTGGATCAAATAGGTGTTGTCAAGAGTATCCGTAACCGACGATCTTGCATTAAAGTATGGTGGAAAAAAAATTTGAAAGATTTAAAAGAGCTTTCTGTAAAGTCATATTTGAATAAAGTGGATTTTGATTTGTCTTTATCAAAGTATAAACTAAAGTCGAAGAAGCTATGGAAATGTGATTTGATCGTAGCAACTGGAAAGCTGTGATCTTTGCCTACTCACATGTGAAATAGGCGTGAATGTATAAATGTATATATGTATGTATGTTGTTTTTATATATCAATAAATAAAAAATCCCACCGCTCATCTGATAGTGAGAGGTTTCAGTCGCCTATATAAATATGCAACCCCCACAGAGACTGTATTGTACGGGCTAGTTTGTGACAATAATAAATTCACAACATATGTTGCTTGTCTATTGTTTTGCGACAGATATTTTTTTTTATTTTATTGATTTATTAAGGTAGCAAACAGTCTTATAATAAAGTATGAAAATATCAAAAAATATATACAAACAGACATAAAGTACCATTATTTTCGATTCGATTCGAACCATTAGATTCGATATTTCGATATGACTATTGCAAGTGTACAGATATGTGATAGAAACCATTATAAACATATTAAATATTAGACATAAAACCTAAAACGTAAAGAAAAATAAAAAAATAAAAAAAAACTTATCTATAGTTTATGGAAACAATGACATGCTAGTTTATTTTTGTGTACCCCCAGGGAGTCACAAAACACATCTATATCGAATTGTCATTTATTATAAAAATTACAAGAACGCCGGGAGAAGGTATATAGCTAACAGGCGACGCTATTGCAGTCCTTCTTCTAGTTGTTTTGGCTATATTAAAATTAATTTTAATACTTATTCCTTAATAGTAAAATAAATAGGTTTATTGTGATTTTTTTATTGTAGTTGGTGGTGCACGAGTCCTTATTCGTTCTTTCGATATAAGACAGTTACAAGACAGTATTAAAAATTTGTAGAAGTGTATGCTTAATCGACCGACGACCCACACAGACGAGTTAGTTGGCACATAAAAAAATAAAATTAACATAATTATTATATACATATACATATATGTATAAATAATTTCGTTTCAACACCCAGTTCGTAATTTTCGGTGGGTCATTAAAACAATTCATTTTAACTGGTCCTAATTGATAATAGCTCAGCAACTGCTTTAGCCGCATCACATTTTATGACGTTGTCACATATTCTTCATAAGCTAAAATTACAATAGGTTTGTTGCCTAAATTTCAGTAGTTAGATACTAATATACCTTGATGCCTATTCTATACAAAATAATTATTATTTTTGAAAAAAAATGCTTATTTATAAGAATAATTTTGCATTTAATTAAATATTTGACATTAGTCATCAAAAACGCTCATGACTGTCATGGCGTCTTGAATGACGTCACGCCGTGCAAAACACAGCTGTTTTAGTATCGGAATATTCGGTATTGTGAAGTTATTTTAATAAAAAATGGATTCATCGTATTACAAGTACTGCATAGTGCCCCAGTGTACAAGCACAAGTATAAAAACACCAAAAAATTATTTATATACGTGCCAAACAATCAGCAGATACGTAAAAAGTGGCTGACACTCGCGAGAAGGAATGATGCCCATTCTTTTTCGCACTTCCACAAGACACTTGGGAATGACATTTTGACTTTGACGTTTCGCACGGCGTGACGTAACACTTTTTAATTGGTGTTTGCTGTCACGTGACTTATGGCTTATTTTGTGCAATTTTATTTTATAAAAATATAAATAATCAAAAGTTATTATTTTATAAAACTTTGTTTTTTCATAATTAAATGATCATCTTAATAGTTATGCAACCTAATGCATCAGATTTGTTCATAGTGGATACAAGCCTATTGCTATGGCGTCCCGAACGAATATTCAACTGTCTCTTGTTTTTTTGAAAACAGACAACCTACAATTTCAAGCTACAGAAACTATCTCCTTTTTTATCTATATTTATAATAAATCTGATAGATCAATTCTGTACATGAAATTTATTTCCAAAATAACTATCAGGGGGTGATTAGGGATCGATACCGATGCCAAAAATGCAATCAGTAAAAGTTTTGTCTGTCTGTATAACCGTTATAGAAACAAAAACTATTCAACGGATTTTAACAAAACTTGGTACAATTATTTTTCATACTCCTGAGCTGGTTATAGTATACTTTTCAAATTCAAATTCAAAATCATTTATTCAGTCTGGGCTGTTACATGCACTTGTGAAAGTCGAAAAGCTACGCCATCGGTTCGCAAATCTACGGCGGGAGACTTTGTACTGAGAAGAACCGGCAAGAAACTCAGCAAGGGCTATTTTTTTTGTATTAAATAGATACAGAGTTTGTAAAATGACTTCAATATTGACAACTCATGAAGTCACTTTTTTTCATCACGCTACCTTCAATGCAGCAGTGAAGGGAATTATTGGGAAAACGAGAGAAGGTATTCCATTTTTTTACACGCTTTTTATTGACTTACTCTGTCCGTTTGTTTGTTTGTTTGTTTGTCATGATCAAATCTTGTAATCGATTTTTCGACCACTTCTACTGCTCCAATCGAGCTCAAATTTTTTTTACATGTGTATTCTAGATGACAATACAATATTCAATCATTTTCGAATCATAAAAATACATAATTATGTTGTAATAAATTAAAAACTTTTTAATATGAGAATTGGTTCAATGAAGCAAACAGATAGAATTTGATATAATGCATATGTTTAATTCTAATACTACATTTTCTGAACAATTATGTACATTTCTTTATGTTTGTTATAATAATCACGAGACTAAAAAGTAGTAAATAAAAAAAAATAAAAAAAACTTTTTAAAAAACACGCTTTTTACGCAAAGACTAAAAAACGTTTGAAAAAACTTTTGTTTGTTATAAAGACTAAAAAACATTTGATCTAAAAAGTAGTAAATAAAAAAAATTAAAAAAAACTTTTTAAAAAAACACGCTTTTATTAAAAAGACTAAAAACCGATCTAAAAACTTGAAAATAAAAATAAAGTCACGCTTTTAGAAAATTTGGGTACATATCAAGAAAAATTTCTGATGACAAAAAGAAATGTAACTCAAAAATTTGTCTATAAAATTTAGTAAATTAGTCCAAGAACTCAATGACTATAAAAGCGTGGGGTGTTCAAAATTAAACATTACTCATTTAATGGTCTTAACATTTACACCCCACGCTTTTATAGTCATTGAGTTCTTGGACTAATTTGCTAAATTTTATAGACAAATTTTTGAGTTACATTTCTTTTTGTCATCAGAAATTTTTCTTGATATGTACCCAAATTTTCTAAAAGCGTGACTTTATTTTTATTTTCAAGTTTTTAGATCGGTTTTTAGTCTTTTTAATAAAAGCGTGTTTTTTTAAAAAGTTTTTTTTAATTTTTTTTTATTTACTACTTTTTAGATCAAATGTTTTTTAGTCTTTATAACAAACAAAAGTTTTTTCAAACGTTTTTTAGTCTTTGCGTAAAAAGCGTGTTTTTTTAAAAAGTTTTCTTTAATTTTTTTTTTATTTAAGCTTCCGCCGCGCGTGCAACCTTAATGGTTAAAGCTACACAGAAACCATGTATGACGGAAATATTCTCCTCAAAATTATATAAAAAATATCCCACGATAGCATATGTCTATATTATATGGTTGACTGACAATAACACGTGTAACTCCCGATAGCTTAGCAGTTCGAAGCTTTCTAATTATATTTGTCTTCTCTTACGTTTATAACTCTCTTAGTCATTAAAAATGTTACCTAAAATTACGATTCCTCGCGGAGGAAGTCGTGGACACAGCCTGTGGTGGGCCAACGGAACAGTTTACAATAAAACCTGCCAGCGGTGGCTATATATGAAAACGTAACACGAGCTTGAGAAAAATACTGTATTTAAACCTCATTTGAAGCCAGACATAGTACTTTTCTAAACAAGCCCTAGGGCCCTTATCGTCAAGGCTCAAGATTGAGTTTAGTCGGTAGGCTATTAGGTTTGGATTTCGACATAATCACCGTGGCAGTTATTTCTTTCTTTTCACTCTCTCCAGAGGAAAAAAATCTGACATATCCTAACACATGACAGACATCGCAACTGGAAGCTTATTCTAAAGTCTGTGTGTACGTAGACAGAAGCTACGCGTGACTAAATCAGGTCCAGTTAAAATAGATGAACACTATAAAATAGTAGATTGTTAACCGAGGGTGGAAAGAATCAATTCCCGAGGTATTTAGACTATAGTCCGAGAAGGAATTGATTCTTTTACCCGTGTTAAACACTCTACTTTTCACTTCGAATATATGAGGAAAATAAAACATTGGTTATTTATTTAATCTATTTATTGATAATATATGATAATATCAGTAGACCATCAGTAGGCAGAACACAATTTGCCTCGTCTTTAATTGAATCTGGTCTCAATATTTCGGAATCGCTTGAACTCATTTTTAAAATTAAAATCTTAACTAGTATAAGAGATTATTTGATTTTTTTCAAATTCCGTCACAGATATATATAATAAATTCACATCCCGCCAATTTATGTCGACTGTTTAAATTTTAAATATGGAACTCACCGCGTGTTTGTTGCGGCTTATTCCGCTGGAAGTAGTTTGCGCTAAGTTCACACTGGCTGTTTAGAAACTCACATGGCCGCAGCATTTTTTTTTATAGTTCACAGCTGACAGTTCGTAGCTGACATTCGTAGTTCTATTTTTAAAGTTCATTCCGGCCCTTGGGTGGGAAGTAAATTGTATGAGTTTTTCCCTCCCTATGTCGGGGAGCAGCATTTTCCACCCAATAATCAGATCAAAACAACATAACTTTCCGAGTATGAGAAATGAAAAGTAATAAACGCACGTCCAAAAAGGTTATATTTTGTTATAACTGGTAAATTTTGTTAACTATAATTGCGTAATTTTCGATGAATCATTAAAAACAAATCATTTTACTCGGCCATAAACGATAATGCTATATGCATTATCACTCGCTCAATCATAATTTATTTGATTTCCAATCAAATTATGTTTGATAATATCCCCTTGATAATCTGCAGGATATCAATTAACGCATTGGCAAATACAATAAGTAATTGTCGTTTTATCAATATTGATTAATGATGTCTTTGATAGTGGGAAATTTAATTTTTATAAATACCTGATAATATTTAATCTTTGATCGGTTTGTGTGTCGTCATTTTATATTTAAGAGCCATATTACATCTCTAAAGCGATTTTTGCATAAAATAACCTATTTTGTCGTTCTTGATAGAAACAACATCAACAATTTTGACTTAATGAGTAATGCAGAATAACTACTGGCATAGTTCGTAGCGGCCTTGCCTTTTGTAAATTTGTAGAGAAAGGTTGTCACAAAATGTGCGAAGGAAATTTTTGCTCCTGAATTGAACTACTGTTCTACATAAACGAAATTACAAAATGATAATTTTATCTCTTGTATAAACTTATAGCTCGTAGCGGCCTCGGAATTTTTATATATTATTGATTTAATATAGAAAAAAAAGGTTTCCGTCTTTCTGTTAACGGAATAAAAGTTAGGTATTGCTGCATCGTGCAAAACTTGTCAGGGTTGCCACTCTTTCACTTTTAAAATAAATAGAAAATACTAAATACATAAATAACAAATTAATAAGACTTACAAACGCAAACCTGTGTATAAAGGCATTTGAAACAAATCGTTTTGTCTCCATTACAAGTACTAGTAACCAATACAATCTCGCAAAAGCACTTATCCATATTCATAAAAAATGTAAGGACCGTAGCAAGTGGAAGGACGTAATCTCTGCCTACCCCCGTGGGAAAAAGGCGTGAGTGTATGTATGTATGTATGTATAAAAAATGTAACTGGAATGTTAATCCTTTACGTTGTAAGTCAAAGCAAATGATTAGTGTAAATCTACGTTTAAAAAAATTAAAAAAGCATGTGTTACAAAAACAAAGAACTGGTTTGCCTGATGGATATGCTGACTCTCCATTTGTATGTTGATGGCTAATTGGGAAATATGTATCTGTATGTGTATATATATATGTATATTGTCTGTCTACATTCACGTATTGCGCTTTATTTATTAATGTAATATGTATGCTTAGGTTTGTCTGTTTCTCTCTGTGTGTCTGCTGTCTGGTTTACTTACCCTCTCAAAGGGTTTCGGCAGAATATCAGCGCTTCGCGCTATGTGAAGCACAACGCTGAGCCGAGACCTGTTTGCTACTAGGGCACAATGTTACCTACGTATTTTTAATAATGTTCTGGTGTATATTTTGTGTCAAGGTTACAAATAAAGTTATGTCTATGATTATAAAATTATTTTTAGAAATTTCTTATTTTTATAATTGGGTTAGCGTGTGTTTTATATTCTCTGAAAGAATGATAAACAAAAAATCAATATTTACATAACATTAATTCAGAATTTAAAAATAAATGAAAATTTAAGAAAAAGATAAATAAAAATAAATCTCACTATATATTTTATTTCTAAGTATGACATTACAGACTTTTGTACTTATTTATTGATATCAATTAGTGAAAGTCACGAGCACTTATTGACTATATTGTAATCAATACTAAATCAATTTGATAAAGTGTCTACAGATTATTATTAATTAGTGATATAATTGTACGATTTAGATATATCAGTAATAATAGGATGTGTTACACATAAAAATTACCAAATCATATTATATATTCCCGTATATATTCCCTTAAAATTATTGTACTTTGTTAACTAAAGTTCCAGAAAACAATTTTTTATCTTCAAGTTTAGGTTGTTAATCCATTTATTACTCTATCTATCTATCTATTGTCAGGTATTTAAAAGTGCTCTTTCTTACTTATTAATTAACTAGCGACCCGCCCCGGCTTCGCACGGGTGCAATGTTTGTTGAACTTTTTAAAGTGGACAATACTATAGTACATTATTTTGGTCTATATCGTAGGGTTCAGCCAGCGTTTTTGCAATATAAGCGCAATAAAACTTGCTTATTTACGACATCACATTAGAAACCTTTAAATTTATCAGTGTTTCTCTACTATATTATGCATTTATTATACATACAAACCTTCCTTAAGAATCACTCTATCTATTAAAAAAAACCGCGTCAAAATCCGTTGCGTAGTTTTAAAGATCTAAGCATACATACGGACATACAGCGAAAGCGACTTTGTTTTATACTATGTATATTGATTGATTAATCACAAAGTATCTGTAAAAGTCTTTTCTCCTTCTTGATTAGAAGTAAAAAAGTTACTGCCGAGTAATTAAAAGAAATATGTTTCCATTTGCAATAATATGTTTCCGGTTGCATTGATTGATGAATTGTAGTCCTCATTTAATATTCCCTTTTCATCCACGGGAACTTTCCAATGAACCGCAGCTGACGCCAAGCAAATGTCCCAACAACCGAACCAATGGAGTATTTGTACCACAATTGTAATTTTCTTTGACATTGGAATAATTAAAACAGTTTGATGTCCCATAATAGTTTATTGTATCCTCCCGACATTATTTCAGGAAACAATTAAACTGCCATTTTGATGTTGACAGTATATTGGACAAGAGAACGCGATTTTAATGGGAAGCGACATAAATATGAAGAGATAGTAAACTTAAGAAATTAATTTATTACTTAAGTTTTATTTAAGCTTGTTATAACAAAAATAAAATAAATATTTAATTATCTTTATTATCAATTCATGCAATTCCTGAGCACACTCCCTGAAATGTAACCTGTAGAATACGCACAGATACGCGACTTGGCGGCGATGTTCGCGGCTCAGAGAGTTTTGGTTGTTAATGCCTCGTCGTTTATTAGTCTTTTGGCGCGTCTGTCAATAGCTTCCAAGACCTCAAGCTGTTAGTGAGCTGATCCATCGGGTTATGTTTCATTAAAAAAAATATTCCAGTGTAAGTAAAATCATAGGCGTGTAAGTAAACCAAAAATCCATTTTTTATTTTGGAAGTAGCATGACATGAAATATATTTAATAACAATGCCAAAACCGCTAATAGCTTATTCTTTGCACAGAATACTATAAGCCTCGCCTTTATCAGTTCTGTCACATATGCTTTTATTAAGTTTCACCTTTCGTTACTCTATAATAACCGGCGCTTTAATTGCTTTCATTTACTTCTTCATTCTATTCTAGTGTGGTTATTAAGTGAAACTATTGTTTCTTTGTTTGAATTCCAACTGTCTCTGAGACAGTTGCTATGTATTAAATCAAAATCAAAAATCTGCTATGATTAAAAACTAATTTGAAGCTGTCGTCAGAAAACTTTTTTGTAAATGTGAAAATATACGAAAATCGATTAAGGATAATCGAATTGATAAGGGAATGCTTAGATTGCTTAGGTTCGTAAACATATGGACAAAAGACTGCTGAAAAATAAATACAGATGAAAAGTTCGTAGGGAACGACCTAGACAAACTTACTTTGACCAAATAGAAGAAATGACCATGAGCATGGTTGAAAATATTAGTAAAAGTTTGGGAAGCTAGAGAATTATATCAAATTGTGACTGTGATCTGAAACTGTGATCTCTGTCTCATAGGAAAGAAGCGTCAGTATGCATATGTATGTATGTACTGCATTAATTTAACTCTTTGGGAACAGTGTTGATGAGAATATAAGGTCAACCTACCAACTGTAGGTTAACCCATGAAACCATTTCTGATCAATTCTTTGGCGTCATACTTTGCGATTGGAATTAGTTGAAATTCCTCTCAAAGGTATAGTGGCAGTTTAAAAATTGGATAAGAATCCAATACAGGAAACCACGCCAAGAGATTGTTTGCATAAGCATTTAGCAGCGTAACAGCCAAGCAGTTTCTATTTGTATTTACATGAAATATTGACCAATAAGTTGCTTCCTCTGCTAATAGTAACATTGCTTTTAGTATATGTGTTTCTTAACAGATTTGCAGCAATTCTGTAACTTTAACAAGAATCACAGAATAGGTTGTCGTTGGATAAGATATTGATATATTCACAACTGTATCTGTTGCTTCAAAGAGGAACGCAGCAGAGCAAACGTTGCTGCTTTATAACTCTAACAACTTTGGTGTTATCTTTTATCGGTCGTTTCAAGAGTTTTACTCTCACTTGCCGCCCAACGCTCTGGAGTGCGGGCGCTTTAGTTCAAACCCGATGAGGTCCCAGGCCTTCTGCCCGACCAAAAGCTTGTAGGTAGTGTTTAGTTGGCAGGGCTAGCTTTCTCCGCGGGTCGCCGGCGGGCGCGAAGAAGTCGCGACTGCTACGGCGACCCGGGATGGACCACGCCCCTTCCGTGGCCGGGGGGCGTCGTCGGTGGAGGAGACTGGGGGAGGTAGTATAGCCTCCCCCGAGGAGGGCTCCCCTCTAGGCAGGGGAGCGAAGGCTGGGGGTTCCCGGAAGTAGCTTGATGTTCCCGGGGGCTCCCTACATGCCTGAGGAAGGCCATCCCTGAGGTTTTTAGTGGGTAGACCTCCCCCTTCTGGGGAGGAGAGCCCCACATAACCGCCTGCTCGCCACAGCCGGGGTATGCAATTTAATGCATTTTCCTCAGGGGAACACAAAAAAAAAAGCTAGCCTTCTGCTAGAGTCCAACATAACCACCCGCCGTAGACCGGGCGCGGGTGGTATCCGGAGTGAGGTTGTCCGAGCATCAAGGGGTTATTAAGACGACTACAATAGTAACGCACTCCTTATGAGAATTGACTACCATCTCCCGGGGGGAAAAAAATCCCTTACTTCTATCAACGCTGGGGACTTAGATATTTTGAGCGTATGTGATGATAAAGACCCGAAGCTCACTGGAGAATCACAAACAAATTGTTTTTAAGACTTTTGTTTAATAAATCTTAGATTTTCTCTACTAATCGTTTATTAATTCTGAAAACAGCTTTGTGTTAAGTAAGTACTTGTTAGCTACAATGGAAATATTTATTCAAGTGTCTATGTTATTTATTTTATTACGGGCCCCGATAAATTTTACTTCTTATTTATTTTAAATAAATACACGACCGCAATATATTTTATTAACCGTATAATATTAACCATAGCAAATAAATTCAACACAATTAATTAATAACTATAATGCTAATCTAAATAGTTTCATAAGCACTTGTTAAAATATTGATCACATTTCATAGGTAATAATTTACTGAGCCATTATTGAAAATGTCGGAAAGGTAAGTTTAATGTGTAACGGTAATTAGGCGTAAACTGAAAAACAATTCGCGTTTGTAAATTATCGTGTGTGTTCATTAGTTTATTGCAAAATTTTCAATTTGTATGAATATCTTGCAAGGTTTAGAAAAGAACTGTGACGTAGCGATTTTAAACGTAAATTTTTTTCATAAGGAAGCAATATTTTTCCGTCATATCTCATAAATATTATCCTTATACTAAATGACATAAGAGCTGTTTTCCTGTGATATCGAAGAATAAAGTCCAGTAACTGTTTAACGTTATCAGTAGAGATCGGATAATCGGATGCATATTTACCTAAAGTTAGTTTAAGACAAAGTATGGAAACGGCTTTTTATTGTTTTGTTAAATAACATTTTTCACCATTTCTGTTTTTTTATTCAATTATTTAATTGATTATTGTTTTCGTCAAACTAGCTCACTACTTTCGTATAACACTCTTCATGTAATAAATCGTACATTCATAAATCGCACGGGGAACTGAAACTAAACTTCATGTAAATACGTATGCATAGTTGTATAAATGAACCCGGAGTCTCCGTCTTTTGAAAATAAATACCACGTGCTAATTTAGTAATTTTCAAACAATATCACTACGTTAAATTTGCAGTCCCGTATTATCCCGGGATTTTTATTTAAGAAAATGTATTTTAAAAAGCCGCTTCCATAATTTGTGAGCCAAAAATTAACTTTAGGTAAATATGCATCCGATTATCCGATCTCTAGTTATGAGATAATTATGCTGTGTTTTCACATTAACATTTGCGACATTAGTAGAGATAATTACGGCTAAAATTTATTTCTAGTTGTGAAAATGAACAAAAATGTATAATGTATGTAAGACGAATGAATATTAAAGAATGGAAAGAAACAAGCTTATACTTTGAATATTCTAACAACGCTTTATTAAACTGAAATTTTATTTGAATTTTAGCAAATTGTTAGTAATTAGTCATTTAGTGGAATTTCCAAGATATCATCATATATAAAAGTTTATAAAACTACCTACATATAATTTTGATATGATACTATAGTGACAATAATAAAAAATAGGACACCAAAAACGTTTCCAAACCAAATCGAAATGAGAGATCAAAAAGAATTTTAGAAAATGTTGGTATCGATTTCATCGAGGTTTATTGGAATTATTTATAATACTAGCTTTCTGCCCCCGGCTTCGCCGGCGTGGTTTCGGGATTGGGTCTATAGAGGGTTAAGGGCCCACGGCTACATATGCGCGGAAGTCGCTTCATGGCGCGAAGGTTTTATCGCGCATCCCGTGGGACTATCCGTTTTTCAGGGATAAAAAGTAGCCTATGTTACTCTCCATCCCTTCAACTATCCACGTAAAAAATCACGTCATTTCGTCGCTCCGTTTTGTACCTTGTTTTAAACAACACACAGCGCCAGCTACAATCCATCCATCAAGCAAAAATTTTTTTTTTTTTTATATTTTTCGTCTGCATAATTTCAAAGCAGTTGGTTCAGTAATTACGGCGTAAAAGCGTAACAAACAAACAAACTCACTTTCCGATTTAATATTAGTAAAGATGGTTGTCTAACTGAAAAATCGAATGACGGTTAAAGTGCAACACGATTTGAGAATTAATTTTGAATCAATAATACCACAGTTAAATATTAAGTTGATTAACTTCTTTGTAGAAAACTGTCAATTTTATAACGAATACTTAACAATTGTTTCCTTATGAATAATAAGAAAGTTTGGACGAAATTAACAGTTTGTTAGTCGAAGTGTATAAGAACTTATGTATTGAGCACTATTACCTCAAAACAAAACCACTTCCCTTCATTAAAGCCCAACCATAAAGATTCCCAACATTGAAACGCGTAGTTTAACACATTTTTTTAATCAAAAACAAACACCTTATTCAATGGAATCTCATTAAAGATTCTTCGTGTCAGAATACCAGCCATTAGTCGTCATTTGGTAGTCTCGAAGCGTCGTATACGTCGTTATTAATTAACGGAGATCCTAATCTCCCACGCTGGCGATGTCAGCGCAGCCATTATACGGGGACAATTTGTAATTATTCCCAACATGTCAACGGAAAAAGTGCAGACGTGGGTTGTGTCAGTAAGTGTGATACGGAACACATGCTTTCTGTGTAAAGAAAACCATAGAGCATACGCTGTGAAGCGTATATTTGTCTATGGTTTTCTCTATGATTTTTGTCTATGATTTTTAAAGAAATGCGTTTGCTGCATGTATTTCATAGGTTTTAAATTTCGAATATTTACTTTAAGTCATTTCGATATTAAATCACCATAAACAGATACTGTACTGTAAGCAAAGTAATTTTGTTTGCATTACAGTGTTCCGATTTGAGGTACTAGACATGGAAATACAAGTTAAACAAATAGATAAGTTAATATTTTTTTTATTATTTCTATTTCTTTAAAAAATTATATTGTTTACAAAAGCTACTATACATATGTTAATTTTATTTTATTTTGTGTTTTGTAAAACAAGTTGTGGGGCTTGTAAAAGTTGGAGATTTGTTGTTAATCTTGCGTTAAGTAAAACAAGTACTCACCGTGTACCTGTCGTCACTTACATGTGAGCAGTTGGGTTTATAATAAAATAATTTTTAATAATGCCAATTACACAGTAACAATAATTTTAATCTTCAATTTAGAAAAAATGTGATATATCACACTTGTGTATAATGTTACATTATTTATAATATATGTTATTAATATTAGATATAAGTCCGCTAAATGTTAACTTAGTTTAATGTTATATTTTTACTCATTGTACAATACACTGTACATAAATAAATTAATAATACACATTTGTGCAAACATATATATACTGGTTTATAATGTAATCTTGTTTTTCCTGTCATTAAGACCAAGGATTTTATTATTCTTAAAGTTTATTTGGTAGGCGATATGGGACGAGCCATCTTGGCCGGCATTGTATTGAACTGACTTACAATTTTTATTATATTTTTTTCTTATTCTTACACCAATTAGCCTAATCCAAAGTAAGCTCTATAATGCTTGTTTAGGGTAACGGATAGACATACATATATACATATTTTTATATAATAACCATGACTAATGTACAAGGAGCCTCAGAGATAGCGACACCTTAAAACCGGTGTATTCGATTACGGAGGTCAATTGAACATTTATACGTTTAAATAACATTTAATATAATGTCTCCTATAGATGGAATTTCTTAATGCTCCTTTTGCTTGATATTCAATAAAGTTGTTTTTTATTTGTATGAAAATTGATTGCAATACTAGCACCCCTTAACTTTACTCGAATTAGTAATACACAATACTTAGCTTTGTCTGGCCGTAAATATTGTTACAATTAAGATAATACGTTTGAATTTGGAAACTTTATTTTTTTCAGGTTCAGATTTTTATTTGCTTAAACATGAGAGGTTATATATTTATATAACATATCAAATCAAATCAAAAATTTATTCTACAAATAGGATTTTACGTTCACTTTTGAATGTCAAAGATGCTACGCCATTGGTTCACAAGTCTACGGCGGGAGACCTTGTACTGGAAAGAACCAGCAAGAAAACCAGCAAGGGCATTTTTTTTCTCCTGTATCATTACAGAGTCGTCAGTTGGAAGCCGGCTTCAGATACACAGTCTGAACCCAACCTCCGATACAAGTTAATAATAACTAACAAATATATATTCCCGTCACAAGAGCCATATCGACAAATCTGATATGTATATGTCCGGTGCAAAACAAACATTTCATTTATTAAAGAATCATTAAAATTATATATCGCAAAATTTACATCCAAGCATGTTTAATCATTTAGGAAATTAAATATCTTAAAAATTACATCCAAGCATTTTTATTATTCAAGAAATTTTTTCGTTAGAGTATTTTTAATATGTGCTTTAAATTGATGAAACGGTAAAGCAGTAATATTTTCTGGAAGTGTGTTATAAAAAGTTACACATTTCCCTAAGAACGACCCTCTAGTTTTTTGAATCCTGTATGTTGAAACGACACGTTTATATATAGAGTCCATGTTTTACTAGTGAGCGTGCAAATATTCTTTACATAATAAAATTGTATCATAGATAATAATTTAAGAACGTAATGTCAAATTGATTCATATAACACTAGCTGTGTCGATTTGCATATTTTCTATAGTATTTCTATAGTAATCTAGTACTAAAGATAGCCTATGTTACTCAGTGATAATGTAGATTTTATAATGAAAAAGAATTATTAAAATTGGTCCAGTACTTTTTGACTTTATTCGTTGCATACAAAAATACAAATCTTTCCTCTTTATAATATAGACTAGCGACCCGCCCCGGCTTCGCACGGGTGCAGTGAAAAAATGGTTATGGTGGGTTATCCCTAAGAGATAGACATATACCATCGCGGACTTTTTTGTGGATTGTTGTAAGTTGTACAATACTGTAGTACATTATTTTGGTCTATCTGGTAGGGTTCAGCCAGCGTTTGCAATATAAGCGCAAAAAAACGTGCTTATTTACGACATCACATTAGAAACCTTTAAATTTATCAGTGTTTCCCTACTATATTATGCATTTATTATACATACAAACCTACCTTAAGAATCACTCTATCTATTAAAAAAAACCGCGTCAAAATCCGTTGCGTAGTTTTAAAGATCTAAGCATACATACGGACATACAGCGAAAGCGACTTTGTTTTATACTATGTATTGATAACAGCGATGTTGGCTTTAATAATAATTTTTAATTACATACAGTGAGTTCTTAGATAATATTATATCAAATTTTATAAAATACTGGTACATTTGCAAGTGTAAATTTACATTGTCATCATAACTTTATGGTGTGGATACACGATTTAGGAACTCCGGGTCTGTTAAATCGACATCAATAAGTGCTAATGTGTATATATTTTTTTAAAAACCTGCACATTGTTACCAGTAAAAAAAAAGTATACCTCAAACCCACATACGTCGCTCCCTTAGTAATAGAGGGGCACAATTCAAAAATTTGATTTTTCTATTTTTGATAATAAATGGGCACAAAACTAATAGGCCTATGATCTCGCTTCAACAGAAAAATGATAAAGGCTCAAATCTCGTGAGTACATTATTAAGTAATAATGAATTTTACAAAAATATAAAGTTCGCCAATTCTTTGTGACGCCATTCCCAAAAGTTACGTTTTTTGAATTATGCCCCTCTTTTATTAAGGGAGCGACGTATTCAATTAATCTATTTCCATTCACAATATAATGCAAAAGACTACAAAGTTGAATGGATAATAATGAAATAATCACCCCACCGCTATAGCGATGACACAGATAAACAAAATCGAGTTTCTCACAGAAATCGACATCGAATCCACCACAAAGGGCGCACCCGTACCGCAACAGACATAACAACGTCCTGTTACAATTTCCTCTAATTCTATCCCTAGCGATATAATCGCGAGATCTTTATCACTCATTCATTCAGTCACGCTTTGTCAAAATCTCGCTCCGGTCACAATAGACCCTTACACTCCATTTGAGGGTTACATTCAATGTGTCAAAGCTGCATACAAAACCAAACATCGGATTCCATTACTGCCAAAACTACCCAGGTACCAACATTAACATAATAACTATATATATACGTCAGCGACAGGATTTCGACAACAATGCCCCGCGCCGAGGGTTAATATAACCCTCTAATTTGATGTGCAGGTCTATAATACCCCACATGCATAATTCATCCGTTGATAATATGTTAATTTACTTCACCTTATGTTTATGCTAATCGTAATTGGTTATTTCGCTGCACGGATTACGTCTCGCCGAGGCATCAATCTTCTGTACGCATCTGTCAAACTTAATCTCGCCGTGAGAGATCATTTGTAGACCAAGCAGCGGTCCGAGGCGCGCTCACATTAATAAAATCAACATTATTATCTCAATTAATATCTTACGATTTATGCGTCCCCTTTCGTGTTTTTAATGCGGCGATTAATCACGGTCGTGTAGGACATCATTTACGACGGATGGATTGCTTTTTATTATTTTTATTGGAAAGTTGACATTTAACCCGCCCACTGCCCGAGGTGGTTCTCCGCAGGTGTTAATAACGCCAGCCAGCGCGGCTGTGGCGAATTTCGATATGTGAAAGTTAATTGCTTAATTCATTGAAATTACAATGTGAGAATGTCACTTCTGAGGAAAATACCGAAGAGCTGTCTTAAATGGCTGTGTATACGAAGTATTGCGAAGTCTTCATTCAGTGATAAATGTAAAGATTTGACATTACTAAAGTTCATTATAGTTATGAATGTACATTTTACATTTTCAAGAATTTAAAGATATTTCTTGTATTATTATTACACTTGCTATAAACGACAGCTATATAAAAATATAAATATTTAAAAATGTTGTAGATAATCGTAGTGAAGATTTTGCTCAGTTTATTTATTATAATGAAAAAGCTGTTATTTTTTCTGTCGTTAGAAGATAAATTGAGATTTCAATAAATTGGGTGGCACAGAATTTGTAAATTCTGCTGTTATTTAAATTAACAAGGGCAATAATCAAAGGGAGCTTTTAAAACCTACTGTACTATAGTAATTTTAACTATTCAGATATTGTTATCCGCCCAATAAAAGCGGGAATTACTAATTGCAAATGAGTATCATTTCCAAGATTATTCTAAGCCTTGAAAAGTAATGTGGAATACAGATCATAAAATTTTATATCGTGGCATCAATAACAGGACATGTATGTTAATAAATGCAGAATATTACAGCGATTAATTAAGATATGTACTAATAAAAAGAAATTATTAAAAAACATTGATTTTTTTTTGACGTGAAACGTCTTTAAAATCGCTCCGGAACATACGGGTACCAGGTTTAAAAAGTGGACCGCAACGAAAAGGTCTATATCATCGTACCTTAATATTTAAAAAACTATTAGTCTTAGAAACAAAAATGTGGTGTGAATATTTCACTTATATAGTCTGCTCGCTGTTGTCACATTGAGTTTTTTATTAAAATACTTAAAACACCGTCAATTCTTTGTTTTTATTTCCACCTTTTAATTTAGAAGCGATTCCCTATCATAGAGGTTTTTAATAAATAGCTATTACTTTAATATTGAACGAGAAGGTTGTGAAGTAAGTAGCTGATCTAACTCTTTTATCTTGTTTTTAAATATCGAAATAAACAATCATTTATTTCTCGAATAGCATCATTATCACCTTAACATTTTTTCACGCTTAATTGAGGTTGGCATAACATGCTTTCTTCATCCATCCCATTATCATACATCAACTCCACATTAAGATCTTTCGCATCTACATATATAAATCTTCACGCAGTCCTTAGTTTATCAGGTCGTCCCCTTACCTTTTTTTCCATTCACAATCGTTTCATTCTCATTCCTCTTCCTTACATACCAGTACCAAATTTTTCGGTTGATTCTTTTCTCAGATATACATATGTGCGTCATCAAAATATAAACATCCCTTTTTTATCTAATCCAAGACATTGTTGTGCAATATTAATATAATAATCATAGTCTGTGTGATACTCGTAGATATACAATTTAACGACTGCTCAACATTTCAGCAAATAATACTAAAGTTAGGTATATTAAGAATAGTAAAGTTCCCAAAACGTCAGAAACAAAGTTTCTTCGCCACCTGTAGCATACGCACGAAGTTCTCACTCGACAGACTAGATGGCGCTACTAGTAGCACACAAGCGCTTACTTCACCAATGAAATCTATGTCAAAGTCGTGTCACTACAGTGGCGTATATAGGGGGGGGCCCGAGGGGCCCGGGCCCCCACGAAATTTTTACATACCTTAACCCGCAATACTTTTTTTTCTTTTTTAATGTCTAGACTAGCAATAGTAATGTTATTAATATATAAAAAATGAGAATTTAATTTTTCATACTAGATATTTGTTTTATCATTATTGTTTTTATTAATTTTACAAATTGTTTTCCTTGTTATTCATCCATTTAAAGACTAGCATATTAATATATCAATGAATATATTAGAAATATACAGAATTTAGTTTTAATAGTAGAAGACTGACTACTGAGGTATGCTTCTGATGACTTATGTATTATGTACTTATGCATATCCACTTTGCTAAAATTATCAGTTATCTAACCAGTTTCAATATGTGATTATTTTAACAAACTCATTTTATTAAATAGTTATAGTAAACGTATGTATCCATATCATAACATATTAATGTTTTTGTTGTAAAAGTCATTTCCACTTGTTTCTATTATAGTACTATACTAATGTTATTGTTTTATAGTATTTTCTTTTTGTATTATTTCTCATAGGTCTCATGCGTTAGATTTTTTAAAAAAATTATATTTATTTATTTATTTTTTAAGTCTAAATAATGTGATTTCTCTTGTCTGATTTATATTGTTTCAATAAAATAAAATGTTAATGATAATCATTATTAACATTATTTATATTTTGTTTCTATTACCCCTATTCGAAGTTTCTTTTAGCATTTAGTCCTAAAAGTTACCATGTCTGTGCAAAAAAAGAAAAGTTAATCATAAAATCAGTCAATTATATTGTCTACAGCATAAAAAACCATATTTTGCTATTTATTATTATTTGTTATCATTAGTATTATTAATTATTAGGTTTGTACAGCACATTTCATTTCAGAGCATTGTAACAGTGAGTCTCGGACTGTTACAGTCAGAAAGACACTAACAGCAAGCAATATATTCCTGCTCCTCAGCTGAAATGTGCAAACCTAAATGACCTACTAACTGAGAGGTAGAGTCAGAGTCAAGAGCTACATGACATACTACACTTCTTCCTGCTATAAAATATTTATCCAAATAAATAAACTTAATTTATTTTCAAATATTATTTTTATTTTACGCATAACATGATATATATTATATATATATATAAACACTTTATTTTCTGTTGTAGACTTTTAAAGAAGGTACGTCTGGAGTTCATTTATATATATATTATATATATATATATATATATATATATATATATATATATAACTATATTATATAATGTATAATACATACATGCATGTAGATATTGCTGGGCCCCCCACGAAACTCGAGTCTATATACGCTACTGTGTCACTATATCTTAATAGTTTATTTTATGGGCAAAATGTCGCAGTAAACTAAATCAGAATGCATATAAATGTCATCGTTAATCGTTAAATCATTGACACATTGACTACGGTCGTAAAGAATCTTATTATGTGTTCTATGTTGTGAAATCATAGTTTCATATTATTTATTATGTTGACTCGCGTTGCAATTTCTGTATCGGTTTATTCTCTAGTTTATCTACGTTTGTTAGCTCATGTATAGTTTCAGTGTTAATGTTGATTGGATCATAATAATTGCAAATTAATTCGGTTTCCATCCTACAGTCCGAATTATCTTGTTCAAGCAAGGTCGTTAACTGTGAATACATTTTTGTGTTGTGCTTTTGACACCTAATATTGTATATTTTTCTTTCCTATTATTAATGATCTAATTAAAATAGTAATATATTTAATTATAAATGCACATGTTTTAGAAACTGTATTAATAGATGTGTTCCATAACCAGACGCAAATCATGGAATATAATCATTTAAATATCGCGCGATTAGCGATTCAAGTTTGTATTTAAACTATATCCTTAATTAAGTATCATGTGTCATAATTACCATCTCCATATTATGTTTAATTCGGCATTTAAATTTAATGGCGGGTGGATTTGAATTTTACGAGCAACAAAACGATTAAATAGATGTTTATGCAAAACAGCGGATGTTGAATTATTAATGTCGATATGAAATATCAATTTAATCTAATGAAAAATTGCAATCGTTAATACTGTGTCGACACGTATAATAATAACTTTTTCATGTCACTGGTTCATAACGTAGATATTACTCGAATACTCAGAACAACGTGCCCCCTTTTATTCGGACCAATTACATTTTTGACAGTTGAATTTCAACATGACATGCGCCTAATCAAAATAGCATTTATCAAAAAAAACAGAACACACTTGACATTAACAAGCCCGACAGCTCGTGTTCATTATTAATAGCTGGCAACGTCGCTTTTTCTTGGGGCTTTTCAATGAGATTATTTCGGGTAGTGTGGGCGATTAGTTTCATCTTGTTTTATCGCGCTTAGGTTGTTGATTGACAGCCTTAATGTGGCGGCGCTGCTAATCAATCATTACATTGCTTTATTACGACGGCGCCGCGCGGTGACGTTGATAAATTTATTTGCTGCGTTTGATTTCTAATTTGCTGTAGGTCGATTAACCCGTTTGTTAAGTGATTACTTCGTTGTTTTATAACTATTTCTCAACTGTATTAACTTTCAAAATAAATGCCTTCGAATGAATATTTTTGCAATCTATTGAACAGCTCAAACTGTAGTTAGTCGAAGCAATAAATAAAAGAAGATAAATTCTGTAATTTAGATATTATAATTGAAATAATCCATTTAATATTAAACATAGAGGTTATTATTTACACAAATCATTTGGCTGTACAGACCTCACATACTCAGACAAAACTCGCATTGAAGCAACTCCACGGGCAAGTCGACTTAATTTAATAACTAACTTACATTGCACTACTCACTACATTTGTCATGGGCAAGCCGCCGCATACCTTTAGAGTCTATCAATATCACAGAAGAAAATTGGACAACACGACATTAAATTATGAATCAGTCCAAATTAAAGGTTGCACTGCACTAGTTTATTGGTGAACAGCTGCGGCCCCTAACCTCTGCCCGTACATAGCGTAGGGCGAGTAGAAGGGGCCTAGCGCAGGATTGAAGGCACCGTAAGGCGACGCACCGAGGCTCGCGGGTAGACCAGCCTTGGAGTAAGGATGATACCGGCTTGCAGAAAGAGGACTTAAAGGCGCCGTAGGATATGCGCCTCTCAATCCAGCCGTCGTAAATAGAGGGTTCAGAGGGTTCAACAAAGACGGCTGACTCGATGAAACAGACGCGGGCGTAGACCCGTCCGCGGTGTGACTTCTAAGGTGTTGCAGCAATTCCTCAGAGTTCCCGAATCGCTTTCCGCAGTAAGATTCCCCGACGATCCAGTTGCATACGTATGGACGGCTCAATTGAGCGTACGGGAGGCCAGCGGCGCCCTGCTGAGACAGAGCCATCGCCATTGCCAAATTGTACTTTTGATGTTCACATTGTGTGCAGCCAGCGGGACATGATCCGTTGCTCATTAGCAAGTGATGGTTGTTGACTGAAAATTGGCACCCGGTGCAGTAGGGGTCTTTACAAACAGGGACAAGTGTTTCGCCGCCGGCTGGTGTTTTAACTCGAGCATAACCGAGGTAAGGGTTCGGCGATGATCCGGGGAATGCGGCCGCAGCTGCCAGCATCGCTGCGTGGTGAGCACTGAACGGCGCACCGGCGTATGGCGGCCTGAAGGCAGGGTTCCCGTGCTGCTCCAATCCCGGAGGACAGCAGAGTCCTGTCAGCGGGTTAAAACCAGGTAGTCCAGGCAAATTCTTAAACGCGCCGAGATGATCTTTTCCGTGGCCTAAAACTTCCAAGCCGGAACGAATGATGGGGCTCGTTCCAGAAGAAGGCGAGGATTTAGATTCTGTTGGGCTGCTTTTTCCATTTTCGGCGGAAGGCGGTGTTGATTTGCGCCCAGGTGTACTTTTTCCTGACTTTTTGTCGTCAGAACTGTCGGAACTGGCTTTTGATGACGGACGGGTCTCTTCTGGCTTCTTCGAGACTACGTTAGTCTCGTAAGGCTTGAACGCGAGATGTTTGGTTTCCGGGGTGGAACGCGGTTTATCCGTTTTACTTGCGTTCGGAGAAGAACGACTTATAACATCACTATTAACACTTGGCACTTTCTTCTTGTCGAGCGGCGGCAGAAGAGGTTTCGTCGGAGTGGTGTCAGCTCCGATCTGGCTGCAAGTTTGCGCTAAAAGCGCGAGCGGGCTTTTCTTAGAATCCAGCTGTAACAAAGAAAAACAAAAATAAACATTTGTTGCTCAAAAAAAAATTTCTATATAAAATTTGCTGATCGAAATCAACAAGTGGGTAACAAATATTTTTATTACTAACATTTATTGCTAATTTACTTACAGTGGATGGAAGCGGAGCCAAATAATCAGGCTGTAGATATTGATTGGGGTTGGTAGCCATCATTCCTCCGTCTTCAAGCACCACCATTTGGAGATAACTTTGCGAACACTTGTTAACTTCACAGAGCTGTCGCGGAGCGCTTATGTCACACAACTACTCTCTGACACAGATGTGCGGCGACTAAGCGAATACGTGCACTCGTGTCGGCGTTCGAGACGACTGTGGGAGAGAGAGCTCGCGCTCCGCGAGCGACGAGCGCCTCACCCCTCGCCCCTCCCGGCCGACAGGGACAGGGATATCTCAAGTCTTTGTTAGAGCGGGCGCGATATATCTCTCCGCTGCAGCGTGCGGCCATAAAAAATAAAGCGGAAACGACACATAGCTGCATTGCGGTAGGGGGAAAAGGAAAGGCGGTATAGCCGGCAACCGGGTGCGGATTGAGACGTGCGATGGTGTCGGCGGTTCGCCACCCATGACGGGCAGCGCTTTGAGGACGCCGCGAGCGTGACTCTGCGTCGCCGCTCGTCCTCTCCCGCTTTTTATTTGATGCATCCTGCGAGCTTTTAATGAATCGACATCATCACGTATTACCAGCTCAAGTTTAACACAACTATTTGTTCTTTACGTTGAACCCGCACTATATATGACCATAACTTTAAAAAAGGTCGGGTTCTATGAACCAGTTTGATCGAGCTTACATCGTAAAGATGTTTCACGTCCATTGACAAAGGTTAAGTCCATAACGTTAATGTTAATCCGACACTAAAACCTGTCAAACACGAGGCTCGTTCGGGAGACCCTCCGTAGCGATCAAATTAAATATGTCTATTTGGGAACCCATATCAACAGCTGCGAGCGACGGCGGGCCCTTTAGAAATATTGCTTATTGTGTCCAAACAAAGATACCAAGTATAACGTATGGGCGGACGACAGAGGTCGTAAATAACGCCGCGGGCTGTAATATATTTGACAGTACGCGGACATGCGAAACAAAAAACATGTTTATTGCGAAAATGGGCTGTGTTGCCAGACGGGAGTTTTGTGCTCGCTTCTGGGGAGATGTTTTTAATTTGTGAATGAAATTGGATTAATAAAACATATTTATATTTAGTTATTATTGTGTTGAAACAAATTGTATTTAAAAAAGACGAATATAGTAATCCAGTTTAATATAACCATAAATTCGTGTAACAATGTCGAAATAGTAATTTCCGTTTAACTTGCAGAAACCTAATTTTTAGGCTATTGTATATATATGTACATATATTTTTAGTTTTAGTTTATAATATAGACGGCATATAGCAAAACCTTTGATTTCAAATGTAGGGTACGAAAGTAAAACCAGAAAAGTGGAAAAGTGAAATGACTTTGTTAAGATTGCGTATTTTATTTGCATACATGAATAATATAATAAGAATACTAAATCTAAAATAACGAACTGACTTGATAATTGTAATTCTTTCTATATATAAAATAAAATTATAAGACATAAAACACATTTATAAAGTCGCGTTATTAACGGTAGGCGTAACACATAAACTTATTTTTTATAGCTATCTTTTGTAGCGTGTTTGTATAAATCTTTTAAAAAATTCACTTGTCACAAACTTTTAATATAGTGTCGAACACATAGAGTTTCATAGTTTGATATGTATGTGTGAAATTATAATGAACAAATGGAGAAATCAGTCTACAGAAACGGCTTCCAACTCCAATAAACAAGATAAGGAATAAAAAAAGCAAACACTAGAGAGAAATCATTAATTTTACGCAGCAAAATCTATTATTATATCCCAACTAATATTATAAATGCGACAGTAACTCTGTCTGTCTGTCTGTCTGCTTAAACCTCGCAACCGATTTTGATGAAGGTACAGACAATCTTTAGACCCTGAGACAGAACATAAAAAAGGGATGAAGGGATTGAAATAGAGGTTGAAAGTTTGTATGGGGTTTCTTAATTTTAAAAGATTAAACCATGAAACTTTATATTTAAGCACTTGATAAGCAATCATTAAACATTTGTTCTAGCATTTTTGAAATTTCGACCAGCTAGGGGGTGAAATAGGGGTTGAATTGAAGATAAGACCATGAATCTTGGTACCTTAGACATAAGGGACCAGGATTGACAAAAACTAATTTAACGCGGGCGAAGCCGCGAGCGGAAGCTAGTCTATCCATATTTACATACGTATTCCTCTATCCTTAACTCCACCCACATTTAAATTAGTTTCTGGTAACACCACACAGTTTTAGTATACCACACAGTTTTGCCTAAAATCATCACTGGTGCTAATTTCAAACAAAATTTATTTACATTAGTATTGAGGGAATTTCGTAGTAGGGAATTGGTTTATTACATAATTTTTTAAATATCTAATATGCCATTTGTTCATACGCCCATTTTTAAAATTAATAACTACAAAACAGGTTATAGCCAATTTAAACCAAATTATACAGAATCCTAAAATCTAGGTAAAAATCTAATGTGTACATTTTTTCTCAACTAAAAATGTGCAGCAATAGATCGACTATCAAGCTGATATGTTGGACATGTAATTACAGTACCAAGCCAACCACAACAAGATAGAGAATAAAACAAAGAGAATAATGGAAAAGAACACAGAATAAATAACATACAGTATTTACAATGAAACAAAACTTGTCCCTTGTTACTAAAGCTATCTTTCTATGCATATAGATTAATAAAGAAGGACACAGAAGCTTTTTATTGCAGTTATGATTCCTTATCACATATATATAGTTTGATTTCGAGCATAAAATAAGAAAAAATACATTACGATTGACGTCTCTATTCCTCCAAATAGTGGAATCACAGCCGGTCGGGTTACTAGGGCCAGAAGTCTGCAACAAAAGCATATATTGTAGAAAGCTTAAGAAAAATGGTGCTCGGTGTTAACGTATATGAGTTGTGACAATTAATATAAATGTAGTTTTCTGCGTGCTTAAGTAATATCAATTTAAGCATATCGTATATATAAAAATGAATCGCAAAATGTGTTGGTAAGCTCATAACTCAACAACGCCTGGAACAATTTGGCCAATTCTTTTTTTTTAATGTTCGATGAAGTTCAAGGAGGGTTTTTCTAACTAAAACGTACAGTCGAATTGAGCTTTATTGTTATTGTATAAAGTTCATATTGCAAGCACTCACTGTTGTCTAAGCAATGAAGGTGTGTTCCTTACATCAAAGAGTCAATTTGCGCTTTATTAACGCTACATATACTTAGTTGAAATTCAATCATATCTATCAAAACAGTGTGCGTGCGTGCGTTGGAGCACAGAATACATCGTTGGAGGATTTAATGTCACGTTCCAAAATTGAATAGCCACAAAATGTAATAGGTCATTTAGACTTTTTTTGCGATTTGGTTGGCTATGCGACATTATCTATAAAATAATTAGGAACAAAAAACTGCCACAGTACAAATCTTTTTGACAGGACGAAGTCTGTCGGGTCCGCTAGTATGTAATAAATAAAAGTATGTTGTTTTATCCATAAGCAAAATAAGACTTATTTATGCATTTAATAATTTTAAATGCCGCAATGAAACTATATCCATTATTAGATCTTTCCTCTGAGTTTTAGGTCCGTATAACAACAATCAATAAATGTATGATATCCAAGAGGTAGTATTCACAAAGCCGACCGCGGAGCCGCATCACCGCCACACTTACCCGTGAATGGCATTATGACAACCGATTTCCGTAGCCAATTAGATGCCGATAAAGGAATTTGTTCACGTGTAAACAACCACAATTATAGACGGCACACAAAAACTGGCCTAAAACGAACTAGCCGCGTTTGTTGATGGAGCTGGGCCCTGAACGGATGCGGCGAGATCAAAGAGCGCAGCGGCGCCACAGACTGTTGAATGGCAGCCTGTCAATGACTGCGATTGTTTTATGGCGGACGCATCCTAACAATTTGGTATTCAAACCGTCACTCGTACTGCAAGTGGGCCTTTACGCTGTCCGATTATCAAAGCCCAGCAAAGACATAACATTTCTAGAGGAGGAAGCCATTTAATTTTTATTGATGATTTAGCGGAATTATGGTACGCGTGAATAGGAATTACTACAGCATTAAGAAGTTTATCGTACTTAAAGTTGGGAAAAACAAATACGTTTAAAATCTGTAGTATATTTTAAAATGACACTTGTATTATCTTTGTCAATAGGAGTGCACTCAATTTGCGTCGACTCTTTTTGACTCGATCCCGGAACGGCGCTTGGAGACCTATTTTTGAATTACGAATGCGACTTCGAAATCACCAATGTGACTAATAATCACCGATTTTCAATAATTGTTATTTTTGAATATCACGGATGTGACTCCTTAGTCACAGGTGTGATTTCGTTACGAGTGCCCTCACCCACTCGTAATCAAGTCATACTTATGGAAATGTTATCTGTGTTTTGTTTGGAGAACATATTGACAAGTCTGAAGTTGATGTGTTGATTTCCAGTCTAGTCTAGTCTCATATGTGCATATATATATACATATACATATATATATATTTATATTGATATAATAACCATAATAGTTAAGCTGGCAATAACCGGCAGCAGCTACATTCTGCGTGGAACTCTTACATTTATGTGTGTACTTTATCCATGTTGGCAGCTCTGCGATCGACTTTCAAAAATTGGATGTTTAGGAATCCGTGATCTCAAAGTGACCGCTAACTTAGTCAGCGGTGATTTCGAAATCGCATTCGTAATTCAAAAATAGGTCTCCAGGGTCTCTAGCAGGCAAGGTGCTGAACCTTCCGTTCGTGCGCTTGCTACAAATACACTCAAGGTAAAGCTGAACATTAGGTCCTTAAAAAACCTCCTGCAAGGTGGACAAACGATTTGGTTACATTGGGTTACGTAGGTGCTAAGCTAATGTATCAATCTATTATGTATCATTGCTATATGCAGGATCAATATATGTAAAGATTTTATATGTCCAACCTTCGATTATTGACAGGTCTAGATAGAAAGATTGATCGTCTAAGCGACAAAATAATATCAGCCAACTGTTGGCTCGTAAGAAATTACCCATAATTAACATCTTTATTTGATATTTACGTCCAAAAAATTTTTTTAATTATTGAATAAATTTACAATATTATTTATTTACTTATTTAAATAATTCAACTTATAAACCATTGTATGAACCTTTTCTATATTGCAATACATACACCCAAATGAATGATTATTTATTTACTTTTAATTTTTTATTTAAATCATTATATACATATCGCACTAATAATACAATAGTGTATCAACTCAAAATCGATCATTTTTCAGAATCAACAAAAAACTTATTACTCACTTCATGTAATAGTTGCAAATTGAATAACTGTCACATAAGTTTTTTAATTTATCCTTATTCTGTTTTTGCACTAATCGAACGACGGTCTTGATCACGCGTGAGGAATCAAATTTTGCGTGTGTTTATAGTATTATGTCAAGTACGACGTTTTGAGTTGATACACTATTGTATTATTAGTGCGATATATTTATGATTATTTATATTTTCACAACTTCTAAACATCCATGCATATCGACTTGTCCTTTGTCGATAGTGTGACCTTTATCGATAGGCCAATATCGACAAGCCTTGCCCACTAATTAGATAGGTAAGAGAGGTCAAGACGAGTCATCATAGACAATGCTGTTTAGTGTTTAGTAGGCTAATGCAAATTGTTAACCATAACGTTAATCTTATATATGATAATTCAGTAATTGTTTCTTTGTGTACTATTTCTGTGCTTCTGTATTTATATATTGATTGTCCTTCTTCTTAACTGTATAAATACTGTGTTGTTATATGTATCTAGTGATTAAGTGTTTGAAGGAGTATGCAACTTTGTGTCCAGTTTTTTTTTTCCTCAGGAGAGGAGGCTGAGAATCCTCATGGATACCAACGCAACAGGCAAGCAGGGATGCGTTGATTATGTCGGACTCCTGGTGAATCGAGGCGGCTCGATCCAGCAGACCTACCGACTAAACTCAGCCTAGCCTTGGCCCTAGTGGCCTTATGGCTTGAACGGAATGGTTGGACATATGCGCGAAAGAAGGCTCGGTACGCCAAAGTGGGTCCGGCCTTGAAGTGATGGGGCCTACTCGTACATGTGCAGCAAGCTGCGAAGTATGGACTAACTAAGGGATGGCGGCGCAGATGCCGCCTGTCGCAAGGCTTGAAGAGCCAGTCAATGAGTCGGGAGGGTCAGAAATGACGTGCCTGGGTCGACGATATTCAGTATTACGCGGATTTACTGGGGTACGCGGGGTGTAGCTACATTTGTGTCCAGTGAGTAAAACTTTTATTTATCGTCGCAACCACACTCGTGCTACCAAAACATGTTGATAATCAATGTTCAGCAGTAGACGTCTTAAAAATAACTCCATATTCTTTAAGTAATTGTGTACAACTTTATTTGTATTAATGAATTTTACTTATTTTAGACACAAATATATTTCTTAAGGTTAGGTAATTATTATTAACATCTATGAAGTTGAAGAAATCAGGTGAATTGAATTCGTTTCAATCTACACTTATATCTTCATTTATCATCAATTAGATGATAATGGGAAGATGTCGGAGCTTTTATATCTGCAATGTAATTCTAATAACACTTACACTAATAATGTCGCTAAGAAAGCTTTACGCTACGACAATTGAACATCAGGCGGGCTTTATATAGTGATTCGTGTCTTACACAGAACCTAGTAGTTGATGACATAAAAAATATATAGACAGGTCGCGGCTATTCATCTAGCAACGACAACACAGCTGCAAGATTCGTTATCCTGTGACCATGGCTAATCGCTGTTTACAGAGTTTATAAAAAGCGTGACAGATCCCATGCCGCGCTCGTTCGAACTGTGATTTGTGCTAATGTCGGAACTTAGAACTGTCGACACGTATTCAATGGAGACCAAAATCAAAATAGTCTTTATTTACAATAATAACAATAAATTATACAAACAGCTAGATAAAAAAAAAGAAAAATCTTTAGAGTATTTTTAATAAAAGTGCTTTATATTTATTAAAAAGTAAATCGGTAACACGTTCTGTAGAAAGTTACACATTTGCTCATTAGCGATCCTCTAGCTTTATGAAGCCTGAACATTGGAAATTTAGAACGGCTTAAAATTGTATGAAATGTATTATACCTAGTTCTTTTGAACATAAATGAAATGTCAGTACATTTATTTTCCCTAAATAAAATCTCAGAGAGATTATGTACGTCTTAAAATATACAAAGCACGAATTGCTCTTTTCGGAGTACAGTCGTCGACTTAACGAAAGCTTACACTTTCCACAAATTCGTTTCCAACGTCACCCGGAGACAATTTATTTTGGAATATGATATTTTTGTACAAAAAACCGTGGATGTTGTTACTCAACTGTCGCGATCTTCTGAAACAGATCCAAAACTCTTGCACAATGGTAAAACCCGAGCAATTTTTATGACTTCATTTTTTTTACGTAAAAATTAAGACCTACAGCGTGGAAGTCGTCTTCAGCTATTATGTACCTGTTTCCCTTTTGGCTATCCTTTATTAGCACCGTAAACACTTATCTCAGCTTTAGGGCTATTAAGATAAGATCGACAATGCAAAAGCCCTTAGCGCCATTACCATCTTTTAGGATAACCAAGAAACGAATATACTTGTAAAAGAATATCTTCCTAAGCATTGACAGAGACGATAAATTCAAACTCTTGATTCAAGTTCCGATTGAAAATTTCTTCTTCATTTTGCCTGAAAAATTATTATCATCCCAGCTCATATACCCCACTGAGGGGTACAAGCCTACCCTAACTAAGTTAGGGCGATTAGCCCTTAGTTAGGTTCAGACTGTTTATCTGAGGCCACCTTTTATATGACGACTTATAAAATTACGGGAAGAAAAAGAAATTGCTGGTTTTCTTGCTGGTTCTTTCCAGTACCAGGTTGTAGCGTTATGTCAACTTCTTTTAATGATTATATAAATAAGTTAAAAGACTATGTTTGTTTCAGTGACAGATTTATTATTTTGTGTTGATTGGTTTTGAACTTTTTATTGCAATAAAAATAAAATTTATCAAGATCATATATTATTCGATTTACGATTCGATCGTATTTCTTTGATATATGCAAACAAACCAAATAGGTTTCTTTGTGCTTTTGTTGTAAATAGTAGTGTTTTACTAAATAAAAGATCTAGGGCCAAGGACACGCGCTTTAAAATTCAAGTTTGGCCCAAATTTCAATAAAATATTATATATATTAATGGGTTATTTATTTTATATGTTTGCATCTGCATGGTTTGAATATATATCAACAACTAAATATATATGACTATAAAAGAGTCTCAATGGCATCAGAATGTTTGTATCAGAATAAGTATATTTTCCAGATTATTTAGCGTTAAGTCAAGGCTTTAATATAAAAACTCCAAAGTCTGCAATGTCTTGCAGCAGTTCAAGGATCTAACTTCTATGTTGATGTAATCCAAATATACGGTCTTTTATATTCCAATTATGACCTACATTTTGAAACTCGCAATGGAAACAAAACCTATATGATGTTTCTGGTTAAGCTAGACTGATTACTTTTGACATGAAGCAAGAGTATTTCAGATTTGTTCGAAGCCGGATCTTAAATTTGATTTTGCAATGACTCTTCTGTATGTGTGCCTTATGAAATAAATAAAAAGTCTACGGCGGTAGACCTCGTAATGGAACGAACTAGCAAGAAAATCAGCAAGGGTTATTTTTTTCTCTCTGTAGTTTTACAGAGACGTCGATTAGATTCTGGCCTCAGATAAAAAGTCTGAACCCAACTTCCTTTATAAGTTTAAAGAAGGCTATAGTCTCATTATGTTATTAACTAAAATCAAAATATTAGGCAACGCAACTATTGAGTTGATAAAATTAAAATTTGTCCATGCATTATAGAATTTCATTATTTACATTTATAATTGCCATGGTCAAAAACCTCAAGGTTTATCTAACCATGCGAGCCGCTTACAAATTTGTATGATATTTCTATGCTTATATTAAGTTTGGAGGTAATACCGCTTACATTTATATTTGAATTTTTTTGCACTGTTCCTGTATAGTACTTGCAACTCTTCCGGAAGCCCGTTGAGGTAGAACGGTATCGAATACTGAGCTACTCTTGTTCCGTATACATTGTTGGCTTCTGGTAATAAAAATTTATGTATATTAGACGAATTCGGCGTTTGATTAACGCTCCACATCCAGCCATCAGTAGGCAGCGAAAAGGCTTAAAAAACAAGTGTTTGATAAAAACTGTAGCAGAAAAAGGCTCTACACCGGCAATAAATTAAAGGTAAGGCAAAATAAATTTCCCCTGAGCCGTATTAGTATTTATGGGTGTAATAAACGCGGCCAAGCTTTGTGAACGCCGCTTGCTGTAAATAATTTCAATGCAGCCTTGTATTACTTGGTACTTGGAGCTATTAAACCAGCGATGACCTCGAAGACTGTTTAGCCTGGCTTTCCACAATGGATTACTATTATCATATATATTATACCCCGGGACATATAATAACAGTGTAATTATTGTTGACAATGTAAGATAATATCTAAGGTATATTATACCTTTATTTTTATCTTGAAATTTGTGACATAGTCCTTACTTTACGTTTCAATAATTGCAATTACATATGTGTATTTCTTGAAGTGTACCGTATCAGAAGTTTTTTCTTTTTGGATGCTGAAGCTTCAGATGGCTATGTTATAATAACAGTGTAATTATTGTTGACAATGTAAGATAATATCTAAGGTATATTATACCTTTATTTTTATCTTGAAATTTGTGACATAGTCCTTACTTTACGTTTCAATAATTGCAATTATATATGTGTATTTCTTGAAGTGTACCGGTATCAGAAGTTTTTTTTTTGGATGCTGAAGCTTCAGATGGCTATGTTATAATAACAGTGTAATTATTGTTGACAATGTAAGATAATATCTAAGGTATATTATACCTTTATTTTTATCTTGAAATTTGTGACATAGTCCTTACGTTTCAATAATTGCAATTATATATGTGTATTTCTTGAAGTGTACCAGTATCAGAAGTTTTTTTTTTTGGATACGAAGCTTCAGATGGCTATGTTCAGTTTTGCAATGACTATGTTTTGTGGAAGGCGCACGAACAGAAGGTTCGACAACTTGCCTGCTAACGACGCCGGCGACCGTTCTGGAGCCGTTAGGGTCGAAACAAGGGAATCGACGCAACTTAAGCGCGCCATCTAATGGCTAGGACGCCCAAGTTCGCCGTGTAGTGGAGGGTCAGAATCTATCCGGTACGTGATATGTTTGACGAAGGGGTATCAGAAGTAAGCAGTAAAACTGTTTAATTAAAGGTTTTTAAACTACAACTTATTTATTAAATCAGGATAAAACCAACTTTACTAAAAACAGCGTATTTTAGGCTGCAAATCAAAATATATATGTAGACCTTGAAACAACCTTTATTCCCTATGTAATAGAAGCTATTATTGTAGTTAATCTATTCCTACATGCTGCCGGCACACATCTACGTTCACCTTGATTAAAATTACCATGATTGAGGTGTAGTCGAGAAGACTTGCTAATGTCTCTTTATCAGCTGAATACTATGGCAAAGATTTATGACTATATGTATCTATAAATACATATGGTATATCTGATAATATAATAACGCTACTGATAATTTGCTTAAGGTAATTATAACTAATTGACGTAAATATAAGCCAAGATTAATTTGATCATTTGATCATATCCCAACTAATATTATAAATGCGAAAGTGTGTTTGTTTGTTTGTTTGTTTATTTGTTTGTTTGTTTGTTTGTTTGTTACCTCTTCACGCTTAAACTACTGGACCGATTTCAAAAATTCTTTCACCTTTGGAAAGCTACATTCTCCCCGAGTAACATAGGCTACTTTTTATCCCGGAAAAATCGACAGATCCCACGGGATGCGCAATAAAGGCTTCGCTCAAAAACTACTGCACAGATTTTTATGCGGTTTTCATCAATAGATAGAGTGATTCTTGAGGAGTTTTGCGGCATTTTTTATCTCGGAAAAACGGATAGTCCCACGGGAAGCGCGATAAAATCTTCGCACCATAAACCGACTTCCGCGTATATGTAGCCGTGGGCAAAAGCTATGACCCTTAACCCTCTATACACCCAATCCCGAAATCCACGCGGGCGAAGCCGCGGGCAGAAAGCTATAATAAATAATGCTTAATTTGTTTTGCCACAATAATTTTTATGTTATCAAAAGATTTCTGCTCATAAATCATTCATGTCAATTGTATTGTGAGCAGGATTAAGTGTGTTTAAAATTAATGCATGAAGATTACACATGATCTATCTATAGGTATATCAGCAAGATAGAAATTTATAGAAAAATCGTAAATACCTGATTGCCAGTAAGGTACCGATATAAATTAAATTTAAGCCTTAAAGCCTAGATTATCTTTGTTGCGTAATTATATATATTATGTACGTATAAAATTGATATAACAGTACACATGTTAAGTTTGAAACTATGTACACAATTTTAAATATAATATTTGGATGCGTGAAATTTTAATTTCAAGATATGGTGTTTAAATATTTCTATTAACTAACTAACTAGGCGGGCGTTTTAGTTCAAAGCCGATAAGGTACCAGGCCTTCTGCCCGACCAAAGGCTGGAGGTAGTGTTTAGTTGGTAGGCTAGCCTTCGGCTAGAGTCCAACATAACCATCCGCTGTAGACCCGGCCCGGATTGTATCCGGTGTAAGGTCGTCTGAGTACCAAGGGGTTATTAAGACGACTATACAATAGTAGCGCACCCCTTATGAGGATGCACTACCAAACTAGGTGCATAGACCAAAAAGGTGATTTTTTGTACGTATACGCGAATACGGTGATTTTGAACTCTATTTACTATATATTTGAACTGATTATGTCGGACTTCACGCCGACCAGAGCGGTCTGACCAGCGTGAACTACCGACTAAACTCAGCCTTAACCTTGGCCATTTGTCGTCAAAAGTGCCTGTAACTTTATGTTGATTAAAAAAAGCATTTTATAAAGATGCGTGAAATAATAATAATAATTTATTAACTCGTTAAAAGAAGAAACTATTACATTTTTATTTTATTTAGAAAACATACAGTATTTATGACTATGTAATAAACATATTTAGTTAACTAACTACCATTAACATGTTTTCACATATAGAGTATAGACTATATATACTAGCTGGTAATGACACGAAAAGGCTAACATATACTTAAAAATAAAGAAATGATAAGTTTTTGCTACTAAAATTAATTAAGATATTCCTATGAGGGAACATTGAACCAATCAGATGACAAACATTTTTTTACACTTTTAATACTTGAAATAAACAAATCTATCTCGGAACGATCAGCCAATGAATTAAAAGCGCTAGCAGATCTGATAATGAAAGAGTTTTTCCTATACTTAGTAGAAACACGTGGCAAAGAAAGAGTCAATTTTCGTCTAATAGTTCTTCCGGGGGCTCTAATATTTATTAATGATAGTAAATTTGGGGAATCGATCTTAGACTGAGCAATTTTAATCAGAAAAACTACGTCTGCGATTCTGCGTCTGACTTGTAGCGGCAGTGTGTGATATTTGTTACACCTTCCTTCATAGTTTGGTATAAAGGTTCTGCTCTTGTATTGCAAAAATCTCATAAACTTATGCTGTACGCGTTCCAGTCTATTAATATAAACATCGTACTGTGGATTCCAGACCTGCGAGCAATACTCGAGGATACTACGCACATATGAACAATACAATATCTTAGCTACTTTAATATTTTTAAATTGAGAGCAAGAACGCATAATAAACCCTAATGCTTTATTAGCTTTTTTTATTCATAGTTTACATTTCACATAACAGACTCTTAAAATGATATCTATAAAGATTATTGCGTTTAATTTATTATATTTCATGTTAGTAATTATTTGAAGTCAGTTTTATTTATTGCCGACATTGATCAGTCACTGCACAGCCTGTCAACAATATACAGTCGACATCTGCAGAGATAAAGGCGACAAAACATAACCTTAATAGGATTAATAACAATTGACTCTTTCATAGCGCTATAAAAACTTTTTGAAATCAACACCACATAATCGAAACAAAGGAGTTGGCTGCTAATAAACTTTTAGCGGCGACGGAAAAAATCCCTTTGTTTTCGTGGCCCCGGCTCCCAGGCCGGTGAAACTTAAAAGGCGACAAGACTTGCGCTTAATGACTGTTATAATGAGCGTGTATTGTATATTTTGGCCGTCAGTTACACATTGTTTAGACGGCGCTGGGCCGGATGGGTCGACGTTATATATAGCCTCTGCAAAAAAATTGCACTTTTAGATCCTTTGAAACGCCGCTGATTGAAAGCAACTATCCGAAGGTACCAAAACTGGGCCCTTCGAAGATATATTTATTGAACTATTAACGAATATTGTAGCAGAATGTTGAAAAATAGCAAACAGTTTAATTGCCTTCCACTGAAGGCAATTGAACTGAAAAATTGAATTGAGTTACACTTAACTCATAAACATAGCCTTATTGTTTGGGAGTCGTAAAATGAAATATTTAGGGGTGAATTATGAAATTGTCGTTTTGTATGAAGATTTCAAAGAATTTTATTTATTCCATACTAACTTTATCCTTATGTATTTATTAAACATGAAAGCAATCTATGAATTGTATACAATTAACTAAACTACAGTTTAAACTTTAAATTATAACTTTAAACTATAGTTTAAAGATAAGAAAAATTGTTATCGCGAAGCTATTGCTAATAATGTACAAAATGCTGGTGAACAAAACATTAAGAACATAACAATATTTGTCTAACATTGATCAAAAAGTAATATAATTAATTATAGGTAAAACAGAATAGACTGACTATTGCTATTCTATGATACATATATAGATTATGTTATGTTTGTTTGTTTGTTCAGCTTTCACGCCGTAACTACTGAACCGATTGCTTTGAAATTGCAGACGTAAAGATAAAAGTCCGGATTAAATAAAAGGCTACTTTTTATCCCGGAAAAATTGACAGATCCCACGGGATGCGCAATAAAGGCTTCGCTCAAAAACTATACTACTCAGATTTTCATGCGGATTCATCAATAGATAGGGTGATTCTTGAGCAAGGATTTGCGGTATTTTTTATCTCGGGCAAACGGATAATCCCACGGGAAGCGCGATAAAACCTTCGCGCCATAAACCGACTTCCGCGCATATGTGACCGTGGGCAAAAGCTATAACTCTTAACCCTCTATAGACCCAATCTCGAAATCCACGCGGGCGAAGCCGCGGGCAGAAAGCTAGTTCACAATAAAAATAACCTGATTCTGAGATTCAAATGTTACCAATACTTAATTTCTAGCATTAAAAGGTATTAAATACCAAAAATAAATATTTTCTATGGCGCTTAAATTTACCAATGATTAATCAGCAATTTCATAGTTAAATTCAAATCATATTAATGTTTTTAGATGATCTGGAAATACTTATCATATGTTTTTACGAGTACTACGTTTTAACGGGTTATTCAAATAGACACTTACATATGACAACGAAACTCTTGTCTGATGGTAAGTCGGCCTCCAAGAATGCTATTAAGATGATCCCCTCGCTTAAATCTCAAAAGTACTGTCAGTACGCCCCCGTTCTGGAGGGCGGGAGCGTTAGTTCAAGCCGATAGGGTCCCAGGCCTTCCGCCCGACCAAAGGCTGTAGGTAGTGTTTAGTTGGTAGGCTGGCCTTCTGCTAGAGTCCAACATAACCATCCGCCGTAGACCGGTTGCGGGTGGTATCCGGTGCGAGGTCGTCCGAGCACCAGGGGGTTGTCATAGCGACCACTGTGACGACCTCCATAGTCGAGTGGATAGTACACCGGTTTCAAGGTGTCGCCATCTCTGAGGTCCCGGGTTCGAGTCCCGGTGGGGGCAGATGTTTGTGTGATGAATGCGAGCATTTGTACCTTAGTCATGGTTGTTGATATATATTTCAATAAAAATTATTTATACATGTATAATATATGTATGTCTATCCGTTACCCTAGATCCCATAGCACAAGCCTTACAGAGCTTAGTTTGGGCTAGGCTAATTGGAGTAAGTGTAACAAATATTAAAAAAAAAAAAAACTGTGGTGGCGCGCCCCCTATGAGGATTCACGACCATCCCCCGTGGGAAAAAAAAGTACTGTCAGTTGATAAAGTTACTACAGGAATGCTTATGTAAAAGTTATATAAAGATTATATAAGTTTCGCTATAGGTCATAAAAGATAACAATTATAAACAAGTATAAAATCAAAACAAGTGTAATGGCAGGAAACAAAATAATGCGGTTATAAATGTTTTGATTAGCAGTCAGAACTTGTCAAAAATGACACGTTTAACTATTACAATAACTCATATTTATAAATAAATAAAAACAAAATAAATATTGCTTACACATACCGATTAGCCAGCCCAAAGTAAGCTCTATAAGGTAACGGATAGACATACATATATTACACATATAATATTATTATTCGACCCGTTATATTTAAATCAAAGACTTAACTGTGTATCTTAGTAAAACGAATGATTTATTCTCTTGACATTTAAAACTTTACAAAGTAAATCGTATTTACAATATCGATAAGCTTATAACCTCGATTTAGGTTTTCTTGCTATAGAAATATAATTTATTCTATCTTATAAGCAAAGTTATCTAATTTCGTTGTTATAATTTTCATAAGTTAAGATTTTTATCCTGTGTCGTGGGTACAGTCACAAACAGAAATCTCACATGCACAAACACCCAGACCGGAACAAATTTTTGTAGGTCATACAAAATATCTGTCCTGTGCGGGAATTGAACCCGCGACTCGTTGCGTAGAAGCCGATTACTCGACCACTGCGCTAAATCTTGACACATTATTTCCATTGTCCAAAATAATACTATTGAAATAGGTAAATATACCAATCCCCTCCCGTGGCCGGGGGGCGTCGTCGATAGAGGAGACCGGGGGAGGTGTTGTAGCCTCGCCCGAGGAGGGCTCCCCTATATGGACAGGGGAGCGGAGGCTGGGGGTTCCCGGAAGTCGCTTGGCGTTCCCGGGGGCTCCCTACATGCCTGAGCAAGGCCATCCTTGAGGTTTTTAGTGGGTAGGCATCCCCCTTCTGGGGAGGAGAGCCCCAAATAACCGCCGGCTCGCCACAGCCGGGGTATGCATTTTAATGCATTTCCCTCAGGGGAACAAAAAAAAAGGTAAATATACCAATAATAAAAAAAAACAGGGCGTGTAGGTTTTCTTTACATACATATAAATATGTTTGATAGAAATATACAGGGTTACAGATTAAGTCGATGCAAATCCTTTAAGGGGTTAAAGTTTGCATCATTTCTGACTGATTTGACTATAGGGTATGGTACCCTAAACTTAACCATTCTCAAGTTTTTGGACATTGAAGATTTTTTAGAAAATTATCAATTTTTTTGTCTAATGTCCCTTTTTTTATGTTTTATGCTTGTGATTTGTTTGTTGTTGCTGTTTTTGTATAATAGATTACTAGATTTATTATTTAAAATAACAAAATTGCAAGTATTTGTGCCAACTACGCCGCAGTAGACGATTGATTGTTAAAATAATTATTAACATCCATCTTTTTTCTTTATTATTTCTTAAATATTGAAAAAAAATGAATAACAGCTGTGCTGCAGATGTGTTTAAAAATATCTACAGTTCTTTTTAAAAAATTTTCTTTTTCAAAATTATATTTATAAATTTATAAAAAATCTTCAATGTCCAAAAACTTGAGAACGGTTAAGTTTAGGGTACCATACCCTATAGTCAAATCAGTCAGAAATGATGCAAACTTTAACCCCTTAAAGGATTTGCATCGACTTAATCTGTAACCCTGTATATTAACAACCACGACTAAAGTACAAATGCACGAATTTGTCACACAAACATCTGCCTCCATTGGGATTCAAACCCGGGACCTTAGAGATATAGACATCTTGATATCAGAAATCGTTAATTTAAAAAAAAATCTGTCATCGCACTGCTCTTTATCGGCAGAGAGTTCATCATCATATTTTGTAACTTTGGTGATGATGGACAGTGCAGCTTGAGAGGAATATCCCCCGACACTAGCTCTGATTATGGAATACAGCCTGCTGAGGTATTCCTCGGAGTACAGTATATAGTTCTAGACTTCAGTAAATAGATTCTTAAAGAGTCGGTATAGGGTTTATTTTATATTGTCTCTGGTGTTGCAGGCGTCCATAGATCATAGTGACTGCTAACCGTCAAGCAGACTTTATATTGTTCTACCATCGTCACGGTAAAACCTGTCAGGTAACAAGAGCTGTTTAATATTCAATCATACAAATAAAAAATAACAATTGTTCAATCTAAATAATTTTATTGCTTGAAATAAATTTCAATATTTAAGTCATTCTTTTTTTTTTCTAATATAAAGAACGCGGCATGCACAAGTTTTCACAGTAACACTATCACATACACTAACAGAATAAACGCTTATGTATCTAATTAATCGAGGGCTCTGAAACGGCAAATTTTACAGAGACTAGAGAACCTGACAAAATGTCTACCTTTGTTTGAATCTCATTGTAGTACGAGAAGGTTCTGTATAATGGGGAGTGATGACCAATATTTGGCCTACAGAGTCCAAGGTGGAAATTTTTTCAATTTATAAAAATTAAAAAAAGTCAAAAATCCTTATTGAAGTCATATGATCAGTAGTAACACGGCTTTGAATAAAATCGTAACGCCTGTAGAAGTTACACAGAAAAAGCTTTTGTCTGTGATGAATTGCAAATGGAGAGACGAAAGATAGAAAGCGTCTCTGAATCTGATAAGAAAATGCTTTAAAGACATTTAGTAGTCACATTAATTTGAAAAAAGTTTCTTGAAGTAATATAAAGTATGTATTTTAGCAAAATAATATAGATAAATATATCGCACTTTATTTTGACACTTTATACCCTTTTTTCTACCTATTTTTTCCCCTCTGGAGAGGAGAGATTGAGAATCCTCATGGAGACTACCGCAAACAAGTGTTACGGTGATTACGTCGGACCAAACTCGACCGAGGTGGCTCGACCGGGTTCATTTATCAGCTAAACTCAGTCTAAATAATAATCATTTATTTCGGGCAAGCCCATAATTGTTAGCAACAATGATCTTAATGACTATGGTTAGTAAAATTTAGAATTTAACAATATCGACAATAATAATAATAATAAAAATAAAGGCGTAGGAAAGTGACGACCCCATCGCCCGCTAATGGGGCATTTAATGCCCCTTGACTGCCATAAATGCGCCATCAGTGCAGTCAGTCTCCTTCAGGGCAGCTTGTGGCGAGCTGTCGGTGAGTTGCGTCACTGAAGGTACCGATGTGCTTCAGGGGGGCGTATGCCACCCGCCTCTGTCTGGCCTTAACCAGCCGGTCAGAGTGGAGTCGCAAGAGCAAATGCTCGAAGGGTGGAAGTGTAATAATGTCATAACGCCGACGGCGTCTCGATCGCTGTCGCAGACACACCTCTCTACACCCTTAGCCGTTCACACCAATGTTGCTCTCTTCGCACCAATATTGGTCTGCTTTTTTGGAGGGCCCATTTAGTGAGCGGCGAGTCACCACCTGCCATATTCAAATCAATTAGGAGGCTTTGAGAAGGCAGGTGACTGGAGTCTCTTCCATAGCCCGGTTTTCATTACCACCTAAATCGAAATGCAATAGGCCACAAACGTTTTGACCACTAATGACAATAGTTTCTGTGCATCTAACTGGGTTATAGTCTTTGGCTGCATTTTTCATGGTGCAGATAGAGATTAGACCCAGTTGGTACACTCCACGCACACTTTCATTAAATTTCGCTTAAATGGCCTCTACGCGTTGGATCTGTATCCCCGCGCAAGCCTTATAAAGGACCGTGTCTTATAAAGATACGTGATTTAAGCTATCATAATAATAATTACTATTATTTATTTATTTATTAATAACTTACAATAACACATTACATAGTACAAAGTCCCACAAATCTGTATATACAGTTTTACTGAGGGATCGATTCAGTCTCACAAATATCAAATATGATGTGCCGAAATTGGTACATTTACTATAATAGAATTAATAAGGCAAGAGGTAGAATATCTATTGGAGAGAATCAATGATTTATACAATATTGTCCAACAGATAATTTCTGAACTTATTTTTAAACTGAAGTTTATGGGTCTCCTGTCTGATGTCCACCGGCATGGTATTCAGCACGTAGGGTAGACGCTTTTTGATAGTTCTATCCACGTAATAATTGCTGATTCTAGGTACTTAGACACAGATCTAGTCGAGTATTGATGCTGCACCCGACACAAGCCATGCTCCTGATTCGCATGGTTGTTAACGGCAAATAAATATTTCTGTTTTAAACCTGCTGGAAGTATTTTACAAATTTTAAAAAGTTTATTAAATAAACTAATGAAAGGTAAAATAGCTAGTAATTTCACTAGCTATTTTACCTTTCTGCCCAGAATATTGCATTGCATTGGTCTCCCTACAGAAAATACGAAAGTCTATGAAAAAGTCTATTTTCATTGACATATTCTATGTTTGTGGTCGCCAGATCAGACCGTTCTGGTCGCATGACATAACCTTTGTGACACTTGCCGTTGCGGGGGTATCCTGGGCACGATTCGTGCTCCTTGTGAGGATTCTCAGCCTTCCTCTCCTGAGGAAAAAAATAGAAAAATTCTTTTCTACGCCACACTAATGTACACGAAGGCGAAGTCGCGGGCAGCAGCTAGTAGACAATACAAATGCAATAAATAAACCAAATTCCTGTTAGAAACAACGTGTCGTTGCCTGATATTATGTTACGCTATTATTATTTTAAACGATATTTAAATAAACTGTATCCATTCATATAGTTAGTTATTAAAAGCATCGTTAAACGATTTAAATTTCAATATATTCACGATACGTTGTTAACTTGGAATGGATTCAAAACGAGACTCGAAATAATTGCCGGCTCTCGAAATCAAACAAACATGCCGAGCGGAATTGAAAACGTCCCTATTTTAAAACGGGACCTCACAGACGGACAAAAATGAAACAAAATCGCCTTCTGAATAAATGTATGGAACCCAACAAAAACACCAGTAGCGGGCAACGCATAACAAAGAGTTTAAACGCGTAAACAGTCGCATACGAACCGCGCACGCATAATAATATTGCTCCAACAAATTTATACAAAGGTGATGTAATCAATATCGACCCTAAATTGTTTAATAATAAGAGTTAAAATAATGAAAATATAGAATGCGATGATAATAATAACATTAACCGCTTGAGTGCTAAGCAATTTTTGTAAAAATCTATTGGAAAATGCTATGCATATTTTGATTACTCTAAAGGAAACAATTATGGAAATATATCAAATAAAACACTCATTTAGACAAATATAAATCAATTTTTACACGCTTTTTATTGACTTACTCTGTCCGTTTGTTTGTCATGATCAAATCTTGTAATCGATTTTTCGACCACTTCTACTGCTCCAATCGAGCTCAAATTTTTTTTACATGTGTATTCTAGATGACAATACAATATTCAATCATTTTCGAATCATAAAAATACATAATTATGTTGTAATAAATTAAAAACTTTTTAATATGAGAATTGGTTCAATGAAGCAAACAGATAGAATTTGATATAATGCATATGTTTAATTCTAATACTACATTTTCTGAACAATTATGTACATTTCTGTATGTTTGTTATAATAATCACGAGACTAAAAAGTAGTAAATAAAAAAAAAAATTAAAAAAAACTTTTTAAAAAAACACGCTTTTTACGCAAAGACTAAAAAACGTTTGAAAAAACTTTTGTTTGTTATAAAGACTAAAAAACATTTGATCTAAAAAGTAGTAAATAAAAAAAAATTTAAAAAAACTTTTTAAAAAAACACGCTTTTATTAAAAAGACTAAAAACCGATCTAAAAACTTGAAAATAAAAATAAAGTCACGCTTTTAGAAAATTTGGGTACATATCAAGAAAAATTTCTGATGACAAAAAGAAATGTAACTCAAAAATTTGTCTATAAAATTTAGTAAATTAGTCCAAGAACTCAATGACTATAAAAGCGTGGGGTGTAAATGTTAAGACCATTAAATGAGTAATGTTTAATTTTGAACACCCCACGCTTTTATAGTCATTGAGTTCTTGGACTAATTTGCTAAATTTTATAGACAAATTTTTGAGTTACATTTCTTTTTGTCATCAGCAATTTTTCTTGATATGTACCCAAATTTTCTAAAAGCGTGACTTTATTTTTATTTTCAAGTTTTTAGATCGGTTTTTAGTCTTTTTAATAAAAGCGTGTTTTTTTAAAAAGTTTTTTTAAATTTTTTTTTATTTACTACTTTTTAGATCAAATGTTTTTTAGTCTTTATAACAAACAAAAGTTTTTTCAAACGTTTTTTAGTCTTTGCGTAAAAAGCGTGTTTTTTTAAAAAGTTTTTTTTAATTTTAATAAATCTTTTTGGGTTATACAGAAAAAACTGCGTCGCATTTTTCAATACAAATCGCCGCACCGCAAATAGCACTCTAACGGTTAATATAGATGATTCGGTTCAAAGTGTAGATGGAAATATTTATGTGTGACCTTCTGTACGCACATGTTTAGTTTTAGTGACAAAAAATGGTAATTTCATCTTAATTCGTTGTAAGTTAAAGGTCTGTTTTATTGATGGTCGCGTTAAAGTTGAGATTTTATCGTTGAAACTTATGAAGATAAATAAGGTCCGATAACAATCTTGCGGTGAAAATATTGGGTGTGTTTTATAAGTGGACATTGTTAATCTTAATATTTTATTGGGTGGAGGACTTTGTAAATGGGAACTTGTATATGGCGCGTACATATATATAAACTCTTTTTCTTTCTTTATTGTACACAATCAAACAATATTACGAAATAAAATTAAAAAATATATGTATATTAGGCGATACTAAGTTAATTGGTCCAAATTCGGACTTATCTCTCAGAGAGATTTCTTCCAGCCAACCCTATAGATAGCGAAAAATTTGCGAGGACACAGTATTCATATATATTTGTTTTTAAAATATAAATAATAGAAGCGTCATATTTATACTACATACAATACTAATAAATAATAATAATAATAATATTATTGTTATACAGGATCTTAAGGGATCACTTTGACTGCCCACAACTTCTTGAGCGAATACGTTTCACTGTTCCAGTTCGTCCTTCTAGGCACGGAAATCTTAGGCCATTTGTAGTTAATATATTCAGGACTAATGTGGGGCGTCACAGTGTGATTCCGAGATTGTGTAGGGAACATAATGCCTTTTATAATACCAGTAAAGTTGACTTGTTGTGTACTTCTTTGCACTCGTTTAAAATTGAACTTTTATTATTTTTAACGCCCAGAAATGATAATGTAAACGTTTATTATATTATAAAATTAAAAATATAACTGTTATATATAGAGATCGGATAATCGGATGCATATTTACCTAAAGTTAGTTTAAGACAAAGTATGGAAACGGCTTTTTCTTATTTAATTGATTATTGTTTTAGTCAAACTAGCTCACTACTTTCGTATAACACTCTTCATGTAATAAATCGTACATTCATAAATCGCACGGGGAACTGAAACTAAACTTCATGTAAATACGTATGCATAGTTGTATAAATGAACCCGGAGTCTCGGTCTTTTGAAAATAAATACCACGTGCTAATTTAGTAATTTTCAAACAATATCACTACGTTAAATTTGCAGTCCCGTATTTTCCCGGGATTTTTATTTAACAAAATGTATTTTAAAAAGCCGCTTCCATAATTTGTGAGCCAAAAATTAACTTTAGGTAAATATGCATCCGATTATCCGATCTCTAGTTATATACTGTTAGGGACAAAAGATAATAGTTTTGATTTTGTTATCTTGATCTATCTGTAACACTAGTTTTTGTATCAGTAAGTGCTAGTGATTAATTAGTAACTAGCTAAATAAAAAAATAATTTAAATTTATATTAAGAACACCTGGTTAATGTTTTATGAATGTTGAGTTTACCTGTTATTGGGTTTGCACTCTAATAATGTATTAATGCATGCTACATATATGATTTCATGTTAATAGTGTAAAATCTGTTGGTAAACCTTGAATAAATAAATAAAGAGTAACACATTCATCCATGCTAACAAGTTAGGGAGATGCAAGAGAACTAAATAGCTTTGTTAGCATTTCGGTCCCACGTTCATTTGAGTATTAACAAGAATTATTATTATTCAGGTTTCGTGTTTGATCTTCAACGCTTCCTCCGCGAACAAAGGCTTGGCCTTAATTCAAAAGTTTATTCCAAACATATTATATTACCGCTCGTACACGCTTGAATACAGTATAAATAAATTGTGGGCCACCATAAAGATAGCGATAAACAAAATTCAACCCCGTGTCTTCCCCTTTTTTATTGGCAGAAGGCAATTTGAGAAGACGTATTCTACCATTTGTACAAACTTAATTCTGCAGCTGTGCCTCAGAGCGGCTACCATCAGCTATATTCTATTAACGAGTAAATAAGCTTCGAATTCAACTACGTGCATGTTGGGCGGATACAACTTTTTATTTGGCGCTCACGTTATTTATATTTCGGTGACGGTTTAGTGCGAGTTTACGAAATTGTTAAAGACAGATAAAAGGGCGATATTTACATTGGAGGGTGGTTTATGGGAGGTCAGAGTGTTCGAACTAGCACTAAAATAATGTAACTTACGACTATTCCCGCTTATAATGAACCATGATTTGATATGCATAATAATAATTATTTATTTACTTAACAATGTCATTGTAGTTTTGATATATAAAACCTAATTACGAAACGTTATAATTGGTGCTGAATATTATATTTTTATATAAAACAATTTTTTATTTTTTAATTATTCTAATAATCAAACTCAAAATCATTATTTTTTTCTTTAAATGGAATTTTTACAATCACTTGCACGTGGTTTACAAGTCTACGATAGGATAATAATAATAATAATAAATGTACATAATAATAATAATTTATTTGCTAAAACATGGTTACATAAGATGTTACAGTTTATTTGATTTCCAGCATATTTTATTGAATTTCAATGTGCAAATATTATACATTTTAAAATATTAATCAGGATTCAGTACTATCAAAATCGTCATATTAATTCAAACATTTATTTTTATAATTTATTCATTAATTAAACATGTCATAAGAAATATTAAAAAAAATACATAATGGTCAAAATAATATTATTAATATTCTAGTAAAATGTCAAAATAAAAACATTCATTCACATTAATATCTCTTTATAAATTAGATGCATATAGATGTCAAACATAAAAATATTAGGGCACTTTATCATTTAGAAAATCATTTATTGAATAATACATTTTGTTCATTAAATATTTAAATAATTCTGTTCTGAATTTAGTTAAGGTCAATTTTTTTATGTCAGGAGAGACCTTGTACTGAATAGAATCAGCAAGGACTATTTTTTCTACCTGTATTTTTAGAGTTGCCAATTAGAAGCTGGCCTCAGATAAATATGCACTCTAAATCAAACTTCCTTTACAAAAGAGATAATTTTTTTTAGGCTTACTAGAAAACGGCAACGTTTATTGATATTACTGAACTCTAAAATATCAATTTATTATTAAAAGCAATTGCACGATATTATGAGTAAAAATGAAACGGGAATAATAAAATTAATTAATTAAACTTAGTAATGACTTTTGACATTTGAGGTAAAGGAACTAACGTTTTTTAAATCAACATGAAAGATGATTTAATATATATACTAATAATATATAAATATAATAATAGATAAAGGATAGTGTATTATTTCTTTTATATTTTTTAAAAAGTATTGAACTTAACAATTTTAATACTATTTTAGATTATTTTAACTATTAGTTCGTCAGTCCAGTATCGTCGTGAAACGGAACGCGTCATCATTTTTGACAGCGACAGAATGGTACCTACACTGACATCCAATTGACGTCGGTTTGTTTTCACCCGAATTCTGTGTAATTACGTTTCAAACGGCTTGATTTCGTTTTCTTTCCCGTATCCAGTATTTAGAATGCAAAAAAATAATACGATTTCGGGCGTTTGGTAGTGGCCAAAGAAGATTGTATTTTTCAAGAATAAAAAAGTGTTAAATAGCATTTACGTAATAAACAATTTGAATACAAATCAAAATAAAGCTACTAACTACTAAGAATTTTTAGGTTATTTAATCTTCATGTTGTAATTGATTTCTCAATATTCCCATTAGATAAAAACAAGCTAATGTTCCTTATAATATCTAGGGTTAGTAAGAAATTATTTAACGTATGTCTCATTAATAAACGTTACATTTTGTAGTGGGCCTATTCTCCATACAAGAAAAAATTATCTCCTTTAAACAAATTCACATTATATATATAAAGACTATAGTTTCATTATGTTATTTACTCTATAGTCAAAATATAGTTATTCTTATAATTGTTATCGCCGAATACGATACGACCTTTTTTGCCTCCAGAAAATAATTCACCCAACCATTAATCTCGCAGAGTTTATCCTACTAATATTTGTATGAATAGATGTTTCTTACTCTTTCAGGAACTACTGAACGAATTTTAAAGAAACCTTACAATAATGTAGCTATACATCAGAATACCACAGGCTACAAGTTATAAAGATATATAAGCGCAAAAAAGACGTGCTTATTTACGACATCACATTAGAATCCTCTAAATTTATCAGTGTATCTCTACTATATTATGCATGTATTATACATATAAACCTTCCTTAAATATCACTCTATCTATAAGAACCGCATCAAAATCTGTTGCGTAGTTTTAAAGATCTAAGCTTACATAGGGACAGACAGACGGCGAATAGCGACTTTGTTTTATACTATATAGTGATACGCCACGCTAATATAAGTTATTTGAAGTAGTATTCTTGTGCAGACGAAGTCGCTGGCACCACCTTGTCATCATCCCAACAAATATTATTAATGCGAAAGTAACTCTGTCTGTCTGTTACCATTCCGTTCAAGCCGTAGGGCCACTAGGGCCAAGGCTAGGCTGAGTTTAGTCGGTAGGTCTGCTGGGTCGAGCCGCCTCGATTCACCAGGAGTCCGACATAATCAACGCATCCCTGCTTGCCTGTTGCGTTGGTATCCATGAGGATTCTCAGCCTCCTCTCCTGAGGAAAAAAAAAGTCTGTCTGTTACGCTTTCCCGCTTAAACCTCGCAACCGATTTTGATGAAATTTGGTACAGACAATCTTTAGACCCTGAGACAGAACATAGCTACTTTTTATTTCGAAAAAAGGGATGAAGGGGTTGAAATAGAGGTTGAAAGTTTGCGTGGGATTTCTTAATTTTAAAAGATAAAACCATGGAACTTTATATTTAAGCACTTGATAAGAAATCATTAAATATTTGTTCTAGCATTTTTGAAATTTCGACCAGCTAGGGGATGAAATAAGAGTTGAAAGTTAGTATGCAAGTTCGTCATATCACGTCATGAGAAACAAAAAATCGTTTGTTCTAGCATTTTGAAATTTTTACCAGTGTCGGGCTGAAATAGGGGTTGAATTGAAGATAAGACCATGAATCTTGGTCAACGTGAGGCTGGCCCCTTTAAGAGTCTCTTAGACATAAGGGACCAGGATTGATAAAAACTAATTTCACGCGGGCGAAGCCGCGGGCGGAAGCTAGTTAAGTATAAATACCCGCTATGAGTCTCGCTGTCCTAATGCAAGGCATGCATACAAGAACAACACATAATACTATAACCCAAGATGCGAGAATGTGCTGTACATAGATTTGTGTCACAGTTTTAGGAAAACTTGATGTATTTGACAAATTTTGTACCTACATACAAAATGTTATTGTCGGATATCATAAAGAGAGAAAGTGTGCCCGGCCCTTATCACTAGTTTAGTAGCTTCTTTACTTGTTATAATAAAGTTTCTTATGTACTTGAAATAATATAAAATGTAGTACCAAGGTCATATATATGCTGTGTGCACTTATTTTGGATTGTTGTTTTACTCGTAATTAGCTATAGTAATCTATTTGTGTACTTAAGGTACTTAAACAAATATAATTTATAAATAGATAGGTTCTCAAATTTTTTTTCTCTCGAGGGAGAGAGGCTGAGAAACCTCACACGAGCACGAAAGGGGTCGAGGATACCACCGCAACAGCAAGTGTCACGGTGATTATAACGGAGTCCACGCCAGCCAGAGCGGTCTGACCAGCGTGACCTGCCGACTAAACTCAGCCTTATCCTTGGCCATAAGGGACCTAAGGCTTGAATGGAGAAGTTTTCCAAATGACGTGCATCATTTAACAGCTCTGTATCTTGAATGCTATTAAACAAATATAATTATTGCTACAGAAGGCATGAAGATGTTTATAATAAATAGAGACGATTCCATGTTATTCCGTGTTAATATAAACGTTAATGTCAAATCGCTCAATAAACATAGAACACTAAGTACTCGTATGTAGGAAACAACATTGAGTTGTAAGTTTACAATGCACTAAATGCTTTGTTTGCACCCCACTAACAGTTTGTTATCGCTGGCAAACAGAAAAAAGACACATTTCCTCGCTGATCAAACACATCAACCTCAACTTTGACGCTATTCAAATACCACAATCAACAGAGTAATTAAACAGCGTTATCATAATAAAATAAATTGAATTTGAACAGTGACAGTTCTGTTTGTGGTGTATTAATATCCACAAATATTATGTTCGGTGCGTCGACAGCTCCAAATTTATTGTTATATGATGCTTTACTGAGCACATCCACTGAGAAAGTCGTCAACAATTTCATCTCAGCTTACATTGCCTCTCTGAGAATGAATATTGTTGCCAACGAAGCTACAAACACAGGAATGGTTACTAAGGATGACGATGCTTACGCGTCAAATGAACCAAGCGAAGCTAAAGTTCAAGCGAGACTAGTCCATGTGAGCACACGTGATGGAAACAAGAAAGTTGTTTTGGCAGCATGATTAATGACGGATCGAGGTATCATCAAGGCTCAGCAAACATTCGTACTGCGTGCCATTCAAAGTTAGACAAGTCTTAAGCCAGATTAAGTTTTAACTGCGGTGATTTGTCTTGTCTGATAATATAAACGACGGTGTCATTAGACAACTCTTTGTTGTATTTACTTTGTCCGTTATCAAGTAATTTCAGCTTTAAAGTCACGACCGCGCCCATAAATAACCCAGCCATCATTGCGATAAGATTATCTTTACGAGCGATATTTACAATGAATCACTTGTGAAAACTATGGGAGCGATTTAGATTAGATTAGAGTATGTGATCAAAGGCCTTATAAAAGATTCTGGTTTGTGAAAGAGTCAGTTTTCGAAATGGATTCATTACTGGATGTTACAGATGTCTCCTTAGACAGTCTCGCTAACGAGTCATTATTTATGCACCAAGGGCAGAAAAAGGGGGCGTTGTTTAAAATTGTAAAATTTATTGTGATTTTTTTTATATTACACACTGAGCTCAAGTAGGCTCCACACCCGCCTGGTGCTTGGTGCCCTTACAGGACACTTTGGTACTAGAACTATGCTGCACAAGATGGGCCTCACTGAGACCAATCTATGCAGGGCCTGCAAGACCGAGGAGGAGAGCATGACACATCTATTGTGCAACTGCGATGCTCTGGCCGGCAGTAGGCAAAGGTTGATAGGGATTGGATACCCAAAACCCAACGACTTTAGGGTAATGCCACCAAGGGACATAATCAGGCTCTTGAGCACGATTGATTGGACTGACGGTGGTCAAGTAACTGTCTAACGACATTAAGGAGTAGGAACCAATGGGGTAGCACAAAAGACCCATAATGGGTCGAAGTGCGTTGGCACCTCACGGTAGCCACCCCGGCCCCTAAGATAGATAGATAGATATATTACACACGTTTGTAACTATAGAGTTTATTTTTATCAGCACTATTTTACTAAATTTACCGAATCATTTATGAAGTGTATTCATATGTGAACATTCTACGTATTCTTCCAATAATTTCAATGAGAAATTATAATGGTGATCATTATCACGCATATAAATGTTATCATGAAATTACAAAGTACTCAAGCCATCCAATTCGATAAAGCCTCACACGACGCCATTAAAACGTAGACGAGTAAAAAAACATATGAACATAAACTCATTTTCGTTGGCGTCAAGCAAACTCAAAGTGAAATTACCGAGGCTCAGGGCGACGTGTGCATGAAAAATTCATTCGGAACATAACAAGAGGGCGACAAGGAATAATAATTTGAATAAATATCAAGGAGAGGCCCGAACGAGTGACGTGACAGAAACGAGCTCAGCCACGCGTGTTTATATGTTGTGATGGTGTAATTTGGCAGCTTCGTGCTACGGGTCGCGTAACTCAAGACAGTCGTACCGAAAACGTTATTAACTTTGGAAGCCACGTCGCAAAATGTGATTTGTGGGAGATCTTCTTCCAGCAAGATTAAAGGTTTTAAAAAACAGTAAGGAGATAAGCCGTCTGAGGCGAGCATTACGCATTGTTTTCGACCTTAACGACCGTCGCTCGTGATTACCATTCTATTCACATGTTCCTTTTCCAAGGAAGTATCAGAGTTACGAGCTTTATGAGCCATACATCCCCTCTTCTTAGAAGGTCTACACACAAAAGGGTGCTAAGTGTGCTCGCAAACACAAAAATAATAACAAAATCCCCGTGTATTTTGACAACATAATACTCGACCGTCACAAAGGCCGTCACGTCACGACCAATCGGTTTCGCTTCCCGCCGCCCTTTGAGAAGGGTTCTAAACAAGTTTCGCAAATAATTTATTAAAAACTTTTTTGTGGCAATGCAGCCGTTGGCTCACCGTGCGCTACCGTTTGACGGCTGAGTGATGAAAGATTTTGCGGAGATTATAATTGACAAGATCTTTGTTAAGCTGAACAATGGGACTTTGTATAAGTCGATCTATTGTGCAGTCCAGGAGATTAGCTGAAGTGGATTGCAGGCCCCTTTTCGTGGATTTATAATTTGAGTTACGAGTGAGTGAATGCGGCAAGTTAGCGTTAACATGGTACAATGAGTATTTCTTGCAAACGCTAATACGGTTGACGCTTTACGCCGATCTTAGATAGGAAAAAGCTTTAAATTTGTGCGTTCGTCGATGAACACTAAAGAAGCAGTGATTTTTCTAAGAACCTTACAAAATAACTACCACAGGATTATTTCTATTGAATTTGACAAATACACAGCCGATGTTATCTAAGCGATCCGTGTGCATCGCATCAACAGCACATCTACACGAGTTTCCTGTTAGTATAATACCTCCACTAATCTCCAACTTGGATGTGAATAGAATATTGATTCGCAATTTGTGCTCTATAGATATGTAATTCGGTTAGTAAATACACAAAGAATATACGAGATCAAAGTTATGAAAGCTACTGAGGTTCGAAAATAGGTAAATAATAAAAACACAAAAAAATTGTGAAAATAGATATAATAATAAAACAAAAATCCTTGAAACATTAAATATAAGAAACAGTACAAGATACATTTTAGAAAACAATTTATATACAATCACTCTCACTGTATGATATTTAAAGTTATGCTTACATAATTACAAATTGCAACATTTATATTTACAAAAATAATAGTATTAATGTATATTTCATTGATAACAAAAACAAGCTTAACAACCAAGGAAAAAACTTTCAACAGTCAACTAGACAAGAACAAGCCAATAGTTGTGAACTCTTTGATTTTTAAATTGTAGATATGACTCTTTTAATAATAAATTATTTAATAAAAAATCTTCTTTAAATGAGTTTGAATCCCAAGAACCAATATTACAAAGTATTTTATTAGTCTAATTTGAAAGGTAGACTATCAATAGTCTTGGTCGAAAAGGTAATTTAAAAATAGAACAGTTGCTTTACATTCTAAACGTAATGTTATATAAAATATACGTTTGATGATTCATAAGATTTTACTGGAAGTTGAAATGTCTATTCTTAATGCCCAACAACACTGAAAACATGCTTCTTATTTGAATTTACCTAAACGGATCATCACCACTGGTCATGTCCGTCCCCACTTAGGGATACGAGCATACTCTTACTATAGTGGTTGATGTCACAGATTTTGAATTTCTACTTCACATGATATTTTCCTTCGTCGTCAGAGCGTCAGATAAATGTAGGTATATATGAAAATCAAAAACATACTAATATCGTGATTGGAAAACCAGCGTCGATGAAGATAGAAACTAAAAATGTTATAATGACGAGGCTATACAAACATACAAAGAAGCTGTTATTATGAATATATTTGACTACATTTAGAATAAAACACCTATTTTTAACACTGATACGATAAGGTAAACCATTATTTATCTTAAAAACCTCAGTTCTATTTGCCATAGCGACAATTCAGGTGCGAACTGAGACACCTCGGGTTTGTTTGAAGTTTGCTTTTGTATTATTAATATTCTCCAAGATTGTAGTCTTGTTTAATTTCGACAGGTTTCCGTTGTAACTTTTTTCTTGACTTAAGCCGCAGCATAAACAATTATGGTATCATTCGTCGGATAAAGGCTTCTTATTACGGGCTTATAAATTTAAAAATGGCCACCCAAGCTGTCGGTTCGCAGAAACAAAGGTAGTGAGCTGCGCACACGTCGGGTGGCGATACGGCGCGAATAACAATTCGCCTTGGCTGCTTCGTGATGCAGCTTTTAAGGTAACATGCGTTGATGGTGAACGTAACGCAAGAGAATTACCAATGAGTGGAATGTTATCGGAGAATTTCTCTTGGAGGATCGATTTTACGACGATTCGTGAATTAAGTTATTATTATCTTAATTCTTATAAACCTAGTGAATCAAAATCAAATCAAAAATCAAAATAATCTTTATTCAACATAGACCTTTACAGGCACTTATTGACGTCAAAACAAACAAACCAAAAGAAAGCTTAAAAAAAACAAAAACCTTGTCCGTACGTACGAATAAGGAAAAAAAAATATTGACTCTACACCTGTTCGGAAATTGGGAGAGCCTTCTCGAGAAGACCAGGTGTACAGTCTCAAACTGTACATATCATCTTGCCAACATACTGAGCAATACTTTACTATGTCATATAATTTTAGCTGCGTTTGCAACCTTGAGTTGTAATGCTTAACTTTATTAATATTCTTTTTGTGTAATAAGTAAGTTTAGTGTGCGATTAACAGCCACAGAGGAAGCATTAGCCAATTATCTTTACTCTTTACTTTTATAACTTTTATTATTCGACAATATACGTCAGTTTAACTCATGGTGATCTTTCTCTGCACACCGACCAAACTCAACCCCATCACATTCATACTCAAGTGTACACCGTACAACAGGCAAGAAACTCTGAAGGTCTATTTTTTATCTCCTCTTTTCAATGTTAATAATATAATATAAAAATACAATATAATATAAGATACAATCTACCTAATACGATACGAGTGAAATAACCAATATAATGATCAATATAACAGATATAATGTCTAAACGTCACACCTGTCACAATTATGTAATTAAGTGGTTTACATTTAACCTTTATTAAGAGATGGAAATTTATATAGACGTGCACTACACAGAAGAGATAGACGGAAGAGACTACTTACCGATTCCTTTAAGGACGTACTTGTACGTTGCATTGGGATGTAATATTTAGAATCGAAATCAAAAAAACATTAACAAAATAAAGGTACATAAATATGTAACATTTTAATGACAATTTAAAGACACGTTCCTATCTTTAGGTTTAAGGATGGAAAGAGCATCAGAAGTTTTATGTTAATTGATACCATTTATAAGGGCGTCGAAAGAGAAAAAAGAATTTCGCCATCGACAAAAGCTATTCATTCCGTGCACCGTTTACGGGAGACAAAGGTCTGATGGGCTAACGTCGAGCCGCTCGTCAAACGTCGTGGAATGTCAGCGGTAAGGCGCGTCGGTTACTGGGTGATTCTATAACTGCCTTTCAACAGGTTTATCAGCGCACATCAGTTCTGACACGTGCCGATCAGCAATGCAGCCGACACTTTTAGTGAAATGGTATAAATGTTCCACACATTTCGTGTTATGTCGACAAGTACGGAAAGCGTCATATTTTTTTTTAGACAGCTCTATGCCTAAGCCGCAGATGGCTATGTTTCAGCTTTACCTGAAGTGTGTTTGTGGAAGGCGCACGAACGGAAGGTTCGACACCTAGCCTGCTAGCGACACCGGCATCCGTTCCGGGTCGGTACAAAAGAGTCGACGCAAAATGAGCGCGCCGTCTAGAGGCTCGGATGCTCAAGATCGCCCTGTAGTGGAGGGTGAGAATCTACCCGGCATGTGACTGTACCGGGTATATGTTTGACGACGGAAATGTGGTGTGAGAAATATTATAGAACTAGCGGACCCGACAGACTTCGTCCTGTCAAAAAGATTTGTACAGTGGCAGTTTTTTGTTCCTAATTATTTTATAGATAATATCGCATAGTCAACCAAATCGCAAAAAGTCTATAATGACCTATTACATTTTGTGGCTATTCAATTTTGGAACGTGACATTAAATCCTCCAACGATGTATTCTGTGCTCCAACGCACGCACGCACACGTTTTGGTAGATATAATTGAATTTCAACTATATGTAGCGTTAATAAAGCGTAAGCTGGAGTGAGTGGAGACACGGGACGAGGAAGACCTAGGCGAACATATTTCGAACAAATCGAAAGTGTCCTCAAAAAAGGCCAGGTCAGAAGTACCCGCAATCGTCGAGCATGTATGAGGAATGTTATGAAAGTAGATGAAGCGAAAGAGATATATGTAAGGACCGTAGCAAGTGGAAGGACGTAATCTCTGCCTACCCCCGTGGGAAAAAGGCGTGAGTGTATGTATGTATGTATGTATAAAGCGTAAATTGACTCTTTGATGTTAGGAACACACCTTCATTGCTTAGACAACAGTGAGTGCTTGCAATATGAACTTTATACAATAACAATAAAACTCAATTCGACTGTTACGTTTTAGTTAGAAAACGTTTGCATGGGAAAATAAAAGGGCTGTTTTTAGGGTATTTCCGATAATTATTCGAATTTTCCTCATTGTAAAACCCTCCTTGAACTTCAACGAACATTAACAAAAAAGAATTGGCCAAATTGGTCCAGGCGTTGTTGAGTTATGAGCTTACCAACACATTTTGCGATTCATTTTATATATAAGAAGAGAGATATTCGTATAGATATGGAAGAGGAACTTTGCACCTGAAAGGAAGGTTGACTAAAAGTGGCTTTTCACGTCTCACTGACATCAGAATTGAAAACTTTATAAATCTTACCAAATCAATATTAAGTTGAAGATTATGGACGAGCATACTATATCATGATTGTCTGCCTTGAGTTCCTTCGTTTTACCTATTTCAGCCGCAAAGCTGTACTGTACGTAGGTAGATATGGGTAAGATATGGCAATGAAATTACCAGGTACCATGACTGCGTATTATGTCAAAATTTAACCACCTTTTTGTGGTGGAGACTAGCAGAAATATGCAATTGCTGCTAGTCTCATAGGATTGACAAGTTCTGTAGGTAAGTAGATCCAGTTGCCCCAGGCGAGTAGTCTGGTTGTTTGTCAATATAATGCTGAAAAAACGTTCCACCCCAGTGAGCGTCAGGCCTTTCGTTGTCGAGCCGAAGAGTGACGTTGATCGACAGCCGACAAACCGTCCGCCGAGCCGACAGAGCGTCGGCGACGCCAGACATGCTAATGACACTGCTTACCATATAATACGCGCGTTCAAACTACCTCGCTCATATTTACATCCAATGGCCCGTCCAAATAGAATCGTTCGTTTTGACGATTCTAATTGACTTTGATTTAGAGTTCAGACGTAGTCGTGATGTTCGCTGTTTGAATTTCTTTGAGATCCAATTGTGATGGGGCGAAACGCTTTTTGCTTTGAGTATGGCGATTTTTGCATTAAACAAACTTTTCTATTACAGTTGTAACTAATGGAAGTAGAAGAAGTAAGTCGAACAGATTTTTTGCCCGAAAACTTTGATTTTAATCCTTTAATATAAATCGTTACTTTGTGAAATTTTTGGTAATCATACTATTAGGTGTTTAACAAAGTCTAATATATATTCTATCAAAATCAATTAACTTTATTCAAGTATGACTTTATAGAAAGCTCTTTTGAATCGTCCAATTTTTTTTCCCCTACCACCGAGAATCCGTCATAATAAGCTACGAGACGTACCCAGAATACTACCGTCAATAAGTGCAGCGAGGGTTATGTTGAACTACACCCCGGCCGAGGCCAACTAAACTCAACAACGGAATCCAAACAACGTGATGCCGAGCTTTTTATCTTCCACTTGGTTCACGCCGGAATCATACTATGTACCTACTGTAACAAATATGAGGAGGGCATGGTATACCATTGTTGAACCATTGGAATGCTATAGCTCTCAGGAGACAAAAGCTGACTGGGATTGGTATTTATTTGGATCCTCAATGAGTCAAAGTCTGAAATCTCTTAGAAGGAGGCTCCCCACTTCTTAGATAACATGTGGTTTTTCAATTCTATAAAACTATATCAATACATACAATTATAACGAGGCGAACTTAAGTATAAAATACATATAATTCACCTGATAGTTTAATTTGTTTTATACCACGATAGACAAAAACCACGGCCTGCCTAATAGTGAATAGTCATCGGCTGCAACACTCATCACGTCACATTACAAACTGTTGAAAAACCTATTTACCTTATACTGTATTCTTGTAAACCTCGGCAGGAAGCTCATTCCAAAACCAGAGCCTCTGTAGAAGAAAATTCCTCGGAAATCGTGCTTAACCAACAAGTTCCAACTTGTTAGGATGAACACCTTGGGCATCGGTGCGAAGATGAAATGTGACCGTTGGTATCATGTTATACAATTGATGAAAACATCCGTTGTACAAGTGATAAACACATATAAAAGGGGAAGTTTTCCTCAGGCTAAAAGGTTCTCTCGATGAAAAAGAGAGATGAAATAAATATAATCAGAAAGCTTTGAACTGCTAAACTATCGGGAGTTACACGTGTTATTGTGAGTCAACCATAAAAGATAGACATATGCTGTAGTGGGATATTTTTTATATAATTTTAAGAAGAACATTTCCGTCATACATGATTTCTGTGTAGCTTTAACGGGTGCACACGCGACGGAAGCTTAAAAAATGGAGTAACTTCTCCCGTTTTCCTAATATTTCCATTCATTGCTCCGCTCCTATTGATTGTAGCGTGATGAAAAGTAGAAATAGTATAACCAGCTCAGGAGTATGAAAAATAATTCTACCCAGTTTCGTTAAAATCCGTCAAGTAGTTTTTGTTTTTATAACTGTTATTATACACACAGATAGACAGACAAAAAATTTACTGATTGTATTTTTGGCATCAGTATCGATCCCTAATCACACCCAGATAGTTATTTTAGAAGTATATTTCATGTAAAGAATTGATCTCTACAGATTTATTTATAACTACAGATGTATTCTTAATAAGCATTAAATCTGATTCAAATAGATCCTTGTAAGGATGCGCTATTGTTTTTGTCTTTATTTACAACTAGCTGACCCGGTGAACTTGTACCGCCTAATTATAATTATGTTCTGATCGAATCAGATTTGTCCGAGTCGCCTAGTACTTTCACCATATCATCATGTCCTGGCGAGCCAAGTGGTTCCAAGTAGATGGAGCCAAGTTGATGGAAATAAAGAGTTACTAATACATTTCGCTTTTTATTATTTTTAAAGGCTTATAACCGGTCTATATGGACAAAACAATGGAACGTTCGGATACACGGGTTCTTTTTACATGAGATGAAAAACAATATAATAAAATTTTTGGAGAGTTAGTAACACTGTAAGGTTGGCACCCATCAATTATGTCAACACATTAATTATTTTTATATTTTGAAATTTAAATACACGATGTTATAAGCAAAGTTGATATTATGTTGTCGATTCAAAAGTCTTGTTTTAATGCGTTCTTCAATTCGAGTGGAACTGAGAGTACAAATACCGTCAAATGTTTGACAGAAAGTAAGTGATCAACTTTTATATGGGAAAATGAAATTGTCGTCTTACTCTATCTTACTCGCAATTTTTCCTTATTTGCTCACCGTTTAGACCTACCCTGGACTACGACAAACATTTTAAAACCAAATCAGCTCAATCGGCCCAGCCGTTTTGAGTTTTAAGCAGAACTAACGAACAACAATTCATTTTTATTATATAGATAATATTCTAACGCATTTAGCATTGTCTTATTGTAATACGAGGTATTTATTAGACGAATCAACAAATGCATATTAATATCCGATGAACATAATTAGGTTTTTCAAATCCAAGTGTAGAAAGCGTTCACGTTTCCGGAATCGGGAAACAATATTATATTAGGAATTTTATATTTAATAATATTCAATATACTCGTATAATGGGGATGTAATCATTCATCATAATAACTATATTCTGGCCAAATTTCAATCAATATAGATGAAATCTGACATATTCAGGGACGATTTAAATTCTTGTGAGGGTCCTGGTTGATATTAATTTCTAAGCAAATTGAATTATTTATTTTTAATTTATTCATAGTAAATATACAAAGAGATTTTTTATTGTTTTAATTGTTTTTTACAAATATACACAAGCGGAGATTCGCTGGAGGTTTGAGGAATGGAAGAACAAATGATCTAATTCATACTAGAATCTCTATTTCTAAGCAAATTGTATTGTTTCTTAATCTCATTTTTTTTTAAGTTGCCAATTTAATATTAAGGGCGTAACTACGAGAACACACCTTGTAAGCATCGAAATAGCGAAAACTAATAGCATGAACACACAAAGCGATAGTTAAAATAACCATTATGAAGACACCTCCCAGTCCATTTTCAATGTTTACCGACCGGTCAAATTTCATCTCAGTCGGCGCCTTTGTACCCTGTCTCATTATGTTCAGAAAGGCAGGATTCTGTGTTATTGTTATTATGTCTGAGGTGTGGCCCCGCTTTTGTTTGTTCGCCGTCGTCATTTATTTGGGAGCCTTTTTGTGACGTTGACGTTACATATAATCATTCGCTGTCAAGCTGTGCTGACTAAAAAGGGGATAAACATAATCTGGAGACTAGAGTAGTCGATAAAATTTTTAACGCTACTGTTGTACTTCACAAATGGAAATAAAACAAAAAAATATTTATTCTTTAAATAGGATTGATGAACCAGCAATTGCAAAATTTTTCCTCCTGTATTTTTACAGAGCCGTCATTAGAAGCTGGCCTCACATAAATAGTCTGAATCCAAGTTGCTTTATCTCATAATATCTTCCACAAGCGTTTTTAAGATTGAAAAAGAGCGTCGAATATTTTTTTTTTAAATAAAGGCTACAGAGAACAAAGACAGTGCAAAGATTGTCAAAGATCCCATACGAATTACTGTAAAATAAGACCCTCTAAATATCCACGGAATTGCATTTCACTCGATATTTCGATACCAAGAATTTGAACGCTGGTTAAGAGAATGGAATGGGGAAGGCATTTTGGGTCATTAAGAAGTGTAAATTTGTATATCTGAATTTGAAGATGAAATGTAGGTGCGTTTGGTGTTACAATTATGTACTTATTTTCCCGTCTACTTTCAACTCCATAATTCATCATCGTAATATGAATCTCATCATTCCTCATCACATGTTACTTGTTATCTTCACTGTCTCTTGTGACACATTTGATCACGGCTTAATATTTTATTTTAAAACTAGCTGGAGTCCGCGACTTCATCTGTGCTGGTCTAGTATTTCGAGGAGCATATATTAGCGTGGCATATATCTTTATTAATTGTAGCGTATGTATTATTATGATGTATAAACTATTTGTATATTATCGTAAAGTTTCATTAAAATCCATTCAGTGGTTTTTACGTGAAAGAGTAAAAATTTCCATCTTTACAAATTTTCGCGTTTATAACTTGATTTAATTTACGACACTCAACAGTTCTTTGTTAGATATAATTATGATAGAGGTAAATATGGTAATATGTATATATTTGGTTATAAGTATCGCCCATATTATAGACGACACGATAACTAAAAAAGATGCTGTCACGACATACGATATAAGCATTGAAATCTCACGGCGAATGTAAATCAAAAGCAATAACCAGTTCGCATTGAAAGACCGAACTCCTGTGCTGTCTTGTGTCAAATTACAGAATAAACCTACTTCAATGAATCCGCTCCATAACTTTTGTATTCTTTAATGTCTGAAGGCGGCTACCGGTTTTGGTTCGAGATTGACGGCTGTCGGCTCTGCTTACAGACCTCTGGGTTCAACTTTGCTTTCGTACTTACCTTTAATGCTAGCGAGTAAGGTTTATATTGGTTCAATTTTAAAGTTTGGCGCAACCTCTTCAATCACATTCACCGCGGCGCCGGCTGACACCGCCTGATCTCGAATATCATCCACTTATTCATTACTAGTTTCTATTCAGCTTTGACCATAATCACGATTTTTTTACGATGACATAAGATGAATTGTAAGCCGTTGCTTGTGTTATTAACTTGTAATTTCAAGATAAGCGCCTACAAAAAAATTCAATTTCTTTATGAGCTGCTACTGAGGAAGTTGATTTTACCAAAATGAACTAATATTAGAAACATAATTTGATTATGTTTAAAATGTAAAATCCATTAGGTGTCAACACTACAACCATTTGAATATCATGAATAATAACGCGAATTACGTTGGAACTTAATAAAGCAAATTTATATCCCAATCGATTAATATCAATACTTGGCCGGCGTGTTAAAATATTAAACATTTAAATTTTGAAATTAATCTGTCCAAAGAATCTTTATTGCAGTCAATTATTTAGCAAGAATTTACACAAGAAGCACATAAATCACCGTTGAGAACATTTGATAAACAAAAGAAAATTGCTCAAGACGCCTCAAGGTTTTGACTGGTAGAATTTATTAACGGAATAACTCAAAGACAATGAGGAATATTTAGAAGTGGCGAAGACAAATTGTCGGAGGTATTGTGTAGATAAACAAGCGGGCGGATTGAGGGTAAAAATTGATGGGTGGCGTCGCGAGGGATAAATTTCTTAAGGGTAATCATGTTGCGAACAACATATTCTAACACATAACGTTGACTTAAGTTAAAACAGTTGTTTTATGTAGTAAAGTAAGAAAATATAACAAAAAAAAAATAAGCAAATCAAATCTCATCTCTCAAAAGTGTAGTACTTAAAACATAGTAACGACAGTTTCAAGATGTCGCCATCTCTGAGGTCTTGGGTTCTAATCACGATGGGGGCAGATGTTTGCGTGATGAATGCATTTGTATTATATATTTCTATAAAAAAATATTTATTTTTTATTATTTTTATAGTTAATGACACTATATTACTATGCAAGTTAAAAAATATATATAACAGATCACAAATCTAGGAAGTTCATTATATGCCAATATCTGTTTGTTAATTAATTCTTTACATGACTTAATACTCGTATCTGTGCAAGTAGTATCTAACAGTATTAAATTCACTGGGACATTTATTCAAACGGCGTTCCCATTTTTATTGATAAAAATTGCACATTTAAAGATTGTAAGATATCGTACAAGTTGGAAATGTTCTTAAAGTTTATTTTAATTGTAGGAACACTTAATTAATTTAATTTAAAATTATGTAAATAGCAAAAGGATAATGATAATAACATTTTATATATCCTTACGACGCGTATTGGAAATATAAGCAGACAGTTTTAGACTAATATAGCATTATGTATCTAGAATCTAGATACAGTTAATGCATATTGTAGCATTCGAGCTACACGAAAATTTATGTTGTATAACAAATTGCGTTACATAAATATTTAACTGATTGACTTTGTCAACGATTTTAACAGAACATTTATATGAGTCAGAAAGAAAGAAACATAAATTTAATTTGCAATTGTCATTATTAACATCTACAAAATATCTACAATTGATAAACTTATCACTCTCTATTCTATTCCCTGAGGACTTTTTTTGCTTATATTTGCAATTTCTTGCAATGTTTTTATTTCTACGGTTTGATTACCAGCTTTAAGTCGCAATTGAATCTGTTTTGTAGATATTCCTGATAATGTCTGAGTGGACAAATTTTTCAAAATTATTTAAAATATCCCAGTCCCTAAAGTGAGTTAATTTTCTATGTCACTGTCATAGTAATAATAGTATTTGTTGTTTGTATCATTAATTATAATTTGAAATATGTTTAATTAACACACATTAGCTGATTTGCTCGTAGCTAACTTTTAAGCTACATAGCGAAATATTATCGGAAAAGGATTAAATACTGTGATATGAAACACTTAATGCCGAAAACATTTAAACACAAATTTTGAATTTCTTTGATCAAATTGATTATGTAGCTCAAAATTCACACAGATTGCTTTGATTGTAATGAACGATCAGATGATAATTGATGATTAAAAGACAAATGGTACGGTATCGGCAACGGATTTTGATGTGGTTTTTTTTAAATAGATAGTGATGGAAGAGGAAGGTGTATGTATTTATATGAATGAAGCACCACAAGTGTTTTGTTCAATAATATACATTTTTCAAATGATTACTACAGTTTAATTTTTAAATTCAATCAACGTGTGATAATTGAATTTCGATGTTTTGTGTATATTTACATGCCTAGCTATGGACTATTTGCATATATATTTTAAGAGCTTTGTATAATTACATGTGTTCTGCAAATAAATATTGATTGATTGATTGAAAATATATGATGTTACAATGAGAAGATGTTTACGAAACATGCTATCGTAAATCATCAATTTATGTGTATCTACCTAATATTATTTGATCGATCATAATTAATGGCACTCTGTAGTTCCTTGGCGGGGGAGTAATTAGTGAATAAGATTGATGGCGTAACCTTGAGGGAGGCTGAGGGAGTTCATCTGAATTAAGAGAACGGGCAATGAAATCACGATTTCTCTTTTAAAACTGATTTATCGATCGTAGTCACAGATTGTTAATGTTCAACCTATATTCGTCCTGTAAATTATGTTGGTTAAAGTAAATTATTTTCCGTTAATAAGGCTGCACTAATTTATCATGGATAACAGTAAAGCAAGCGATTCAAAGCTATTAAATTTTTACAGAGTTTCAACTTAATGTTAAATATATGGGGCTCAATATGAAGCAGATTTTGTGGTAGCAAATATATTGTCGTCTGCACATCTGATGTTTACAAGAATGACTATAACATTGAGATTTAGGATTTCTTCTTTCATATAGAATTGGATGTTTTAAATTTGCAATTGATTTATCAAATGATTGCGATTCTATAGCTAAAGATATGTAATCTTAAACTACAGATAAAGAGAATGCAAACGAAATGTTACAAACTTTGAATATTGGATATAATCATACTAATATTGTAAATGCAATTTGTAAGTATGGACGGAATACGGTTGTTTGTTGCTTTCTTAAAGTTAACAATAACATTGCTTATATATTAAAATAATACATAGACTGCAGTTTATAAAGATATTGCCCTGATAAGTGGCCAGAGCAGACGAAGTCATGAGCATCAGCTAGTATTCAATAAAACGATAACGTATCAAACTACAAAACAACTGTCTAACTGGGTGGCACGTAGCTACAAAGTTTCAATGAGCCTCGACGCGGAAGCAATTTGTTTAAATTAACCTACCATATCATTGGAATAAGTTCTAAGCATTGAACAATATACCAGCATATTCAATGAGTTAAATAACCTGCAATTACTAATACCTCTAATTGCATACCAGCGGCTATCATAACTATACGCTATCCGCTCATAAATAACGAAACGAGTACAATGTATAAAGAAAACCATTAAAAAAATGTTTCAACATGATTAATGTTGTTAAAAACCGCAATTACAAAACCTAGTTTATGTGTACGTTCGACAGACAGAATAACTTTGAGAAGTCTCAAAGAGGGCACGGCCGTTGTGGACGAACAAAGGGAGATAGCTAAAACAAACTGTGCTAATTATTCATCATTAGGAGCAATCGTAGCCCCTCGCAGATGATGTATGGCTGCGGGCTGTCATCCATCACGTGAGGCCTTTTGTTTCGCTAACTGACTAAAATGTCGGGGACTTGTAAATATGAGGATGGAAGATTGATGTAATAACGCTTGTAATTAATGATAGTGGTGATTTGGACATGCTAGCGATGATCTCAGCCGTAAATTATTCAGTATATTAATGATGTTATTTGTTAACATAAGCCGCGGCTCTTGCATCACTAATTAAATTGAATCTAACGACAGAACTAATTCTAAAAATGATACAGAGCATAAGACCGCGTGGCCACGATTTCACAATTCACGAGTATACAAAAAACTAATGTAAAATATATTAGACACAAAAAGTTACGGCAGAAAACAAATACTCACATAACACCTGTCAATTCATCTCACGCTCGACGTCAAACACAACTATTTTTAATGATTTACGACAAAAAAAAAGTTACGAAACAGCTCGTTACGTTTTACCCTCATCAAGAAACGTCCAATTAATTGACAGCTCATACAACTGACACAAACGTCAGGTGTTTTGAATTCAAAATAAAATTAATTATACAATCAATCAGACGACATGTCATGGCCGCTAAAAGGTGTTGCTTTTCGCGCGGCAAAATGCCAATCAACGTACAAAATGCTCACCCAAGCGTCACGACACCGGAAAGATATGAAAGACTATTAACTCGGATTTATTTTTTGGGAAAATGAGCTCTAATAGGAGGGCGATAAATGTTTTTATCGGCAGTACGCATGGAGTTAGATAAGACGTTTCTGGGGTCGGTGTTGACGGTAGTTTAACAGCCCGATTCGCCACACTTTAATCGAGCGGGTCGCTCAATAAACTGAACCCAGTCAAGGTGAGAACGTTCCAAGTCAAAAGCTGCGCTTAAGATGGAGAAATTTTTATGTTCTCTGTTATTTCACGCACATTTAACGTTGATTCGCACATTTCTTGTCTTTCGCTGTGAGCGTTTTAATTTTCTCTGTCGGAAATCGGCCTCGAATTTATGTCCACGCATGTTTAATGCCAGCCTTCGTAAAATTTACAACAGCGAAACGTAAGAGCTAACGGATAAAGCTATTCGTGTCTTTAAAATGATTATACTATTGACGTTTTTATGAGATTCGACTTTATTAAAGCGATCATTATGGGCATCGTAAAAGTTCAATAATATAGTTACATTAACATTGACGATGATCTGATGGGAGAGCTGGCTGTAAAATAATAGTAGATAAGTTTTTTAAGTCGGATATAAAATATATTAATAATACGGTCGATTAAATATTTTATTGATATTTAATACTGAATAGCATCTAAATATATATAAGAATAAGATTATAAAAAAATTACAAGTTTTATTGCTAAAACGCAATCATTTCCTGTCGACTTTGTATCAGGAAAATATGAGAAAGAATTTTAATACAAAAGATACTAAAAGTGATTAGGGGCTTCGTTCTTCAAAATGTAAATATTAAATTAAATTATATGTTAGAAATTAGATAAAACTATATCTTTTTCACGTCAAAGAAGCTACGCCATTGATTTATAAGGCTATGATGGGAGATGTTATGCCAGAAAGAAAATTGTCAAATGTAAATTTTTTCTCTCACTTTATTTTTACAAATTCGTCACTTGCACTATCCTCAGAGTCCTAATTTTATGGCAAAATGAGAACTGTCACACACATTAAACATAACGATTACAATTTGAATTATTTAATTACTAAACAGAAAATTCTTTGTTGACATTGTAACGAAATACTAATTTTATGTTATTATCCTGAAATCCAAGACATTATGATGACCGTTATTCACAAGAGTTTTAAAGTGCTTTGAATGTATTAAAGTGCTTTAAATGTATTAAAAATTAAATCAGTATAACTGAATATAACATTCTGTGTAACTATGTTGTTAAAAGCTGTAAATTTTATCATTAACATTGGCACAGCAAATTTATTACATAGCAACACGAAATATATAATCATAATTCTATCAGTTTTAATTTGAAATCTTAAATAAAAATTTGCTGTAATAACGATATTTATGTATCGCAGCATCTAAGGATGAGACAATCAACTCAGTTATTGAGGAGTCCAAGAAAAAAATACAAGTCTGTGTCCATCTCCTCCAGTCCACAAATCCTCAGATCTTACAAGAGCTCATATTTTTTTATTGAATTTGTGACTAAAATTCTTCACTCGGAATCTAGGGGGGCACCTAAAACGACCAAACTGGTTGCGTTCCGTTCCATTATTCATTGCACCGGTGCCGCTTTCTTGTCGCTCGATTCTCTCCGGTATCTGATCTGAATCGATTTACACTACTTAAACATCAATGAAGTCGCCGCTCGTTCCAATTAATCGAGCAATTTGTTATCGATAGTACCGACGACGAACCACCTAATCTAAGGTTACCTACTATGAAGTAAGATACTTTATCGGTTTGTTTAGGATCCGTCTTACTCGTTTTTGTTATTCGACGAATAGATTGTTTTTTGTTGGAGTCAGTCGAGACTGAAACGTTTCACGACGAAATTTCTACCGCGACTTTTTCTTCTAAACTAAGTGGGTATTTGTCTCAAAGAAATTAATTAACGTCGTGATTAAAAGTGTTACGTAAAAAACGAAACAGTTCTTGCCGACGGTTTTACAAGGTCTGATGAACCTAACATTGGATTAGTTTAAGAGATAGATATTGGAAATATTACAAGGCTCCAGCGATTTACATGTTTGAATAACTATGTGCTTAGCAATTTTAATGTGTTTAGTAATTTACACGCTATTTAATTGTGTAATTTACACGTGTACTTTTGTGAATGTGATATATGTAATTTCATGTGTAAATTTATCTGACGAATAATTTCAAACATGTCAATCAATCCGCAATGGGGCAACGCAGCTGATTAAGGTCTAATCACCCTTTTTTTGAAGGTGGCTGTTAGTGCCGGGTGGTATGCCAGGCACTAAACGACACTAAACCACCTCGACGTCCAATTTGACAAAATGGATATAGAGTTTTCAGTCCCCAGAAGAATTTCAAAAATACTTAATAAATGAAACCATCGTAAGTAGATACTAGAAAAGGTAACATCGATAAAATAGTCAAACACAATATCCCAGGGTGAAGTGAGCGACTGCTAAGTTATCGAGAAACTAAATATCAAGACAACGATTGACATAATGTAAGAAGATCTAATATTTTAAGACGTATAAATGAAGTTGATATAAAATAAATATCCAATTTCGTGACAAGATCTTTTGACAAAGGATGCATTATGACAAAACCTTTTAAAATAGTAAACACCGTTCAGCTAGCGGATCTTTCGACACCGGCGGTCTTAGAACTCAACATAGTAAGATTAGACATAATAGATTTTGCTAGACACCATAACAATAGTATGACATTGGAGTTAATTCTAAACTGGCCGCTAAATCACTTATATTTATTAAGGTGTCGCTAAATCACGTCCTTATTCAACAGGAATTGTCAAATTCAATTGCCGTTTCTAATTTGAATCTGACGTTGCTGATTTTCGGAGTTCAAATTAAATGCTTATTAACCTTGGTACTCTTTTTGTGAATGTGTTTTTAAAATTACAGTAGATAAGAGTTCTGATCGATAAGTCCAGGGTTTGGATCTACCAAGGACTCTGAGTTCGTCGCCATATTAACGGTCGCTTTAAAAGTAATAATCTTAGGTACACTGTTACTTCCACAGTATTTGTTAGCCTATGGTCTACTGCAGTGATTTCCAAAATGGCCTATATCGACCCCTTTTTTTTAAGAGGGGAAATGCACATTTTGCACCGTGACACCGCGCTGGCTAGGCGCGGCCGTGTGTGGGGCTCTCCGGTCTGACAGGACCGGCCTACCCACTAAAACCCCCCTGAGTTCTCTAGGCCCATGCGGGGCACATGGCGGGGTGCGCTTTCGCGATTCTACCGCCATGTGCTCCGGGGCCGGCTCGACCCAGGTCTGGTCGAGCAAACGCCAAGGGAGGGACTGTCCGAGAACCCCTGGACAGTCCCCCAGACGGAGAGACATCACCACGGCATGCGCGGTAGCCAGAGGCGCACGCAGCCTTGCGGTAGGGTCATTAGGCGAGCACCGCTCTTGTGTGTGCCCGCCTTCTCCTATCTATCCGTCTGCGGCGGAGAGGAGCGGCCTCGACGTCCTCCTCCCCACTCCCTCTCCGCTGCCTCCTTCTGCGAGATGACGTTCTCGCAAAAGGAGGCAACTGCCTATATCGAATAAATCTAAATGTGTTCAATTTTCATTGCCTAATGTAAGAACAGTGAACAATATTGTGAAAATGAATGATGAAACTGTAGTATTCACTGACAGTACTCAATTTTTGGGTATTACACTCGACTCTCTATTGCAATGGGATCCCCATATTGAGACCTTGGCAAGCAGACTTAGTTCTGCTTCATTTGCTATATATAGAGTACGACAACTAACGTTGAAACGGCAAAAGTAGTCTATTTCAGTTATTTTCATAGTGTCATGACGTATGGCATACTATTGTGGGGATCTGGGGCGAATATTGAAAGTATTTTCGTGCTTCAAAAAAGAGCAATTCGCGCTATCTATAATATAATACAAAGAGAATCACTCAGAGATGTATTTAAGGATATAAATATAATGACATTAGCGTGGCAATATATTTACGAAAACTTAATATATGTTCATAAGAACTACGATACATTTAATACAAATTTTCAAATTCATCATTTAAACACGAGAAATAAAAATAAACTTGCCGTTCCAACAGGCATACAGGCTTAAAAAACTAGAGGTTCATTCTTAGGGAAATGTGTAACTTTTTATAACATACTTCCAGAAAATATTACTGCTTTACTGTTTCATGAATTTAAAGCACATATTAAAAATACTCTAATGAAAAAAGGGTATTACAAGGTCAATGATTTCTTGAATGATAAAAATGCTTGGATGTAATTTTTACGATATTTAATTTCCTGAATAATTAAACATGCTTGGATGTAAATTTTGCGATATATAATTTTAATGATTCTATAATAAATGATATTTTTGTTTTGTACCGGACATATACATATCAGATTTGTTTAATGCGATATGACTCTTGTGACGGAAATATACATTTGTTAGTTGTTTTGACTTGTATCGGAAGTTGGTTCAGACTGTGAAGCCGGCTTCCAACTGACGACTCTGTAATGATACAGGAGAAAAAAAATTGCCCTTTCTGGTTTTCTTGCTGGTTCTTTCCAGTACAAGGTCTCCCGCCGTAGACTTGTGAACCAATGGCGTAGCATCTTTGACATTCAAAAGTGATTGTAAAATCCTATTTGAAGAATAAATTTTTGATTTTGATTTTGATTTTTGCAAAGGGTCTACGTCAACGAAAAAAAAATTGGGGTCCATGAAATGAAAATGGCGGTCTATAATAATGGATCTCAACATACACTGATAGTATCCATTTACTTATATTATACTATCTTCTAATATAAAGACATATACAAACATTATTTATAAAAGTACCTATGAAGTGAAAAAAATATGAATACTTATGCTTATAAACTTTTGTATGTTGTAGGTTGTAGGTATTCATTGTCATGTAAGTAGGGGGTCTATCCAAAGCCGTAAAACATAGCAAAGGGTCTTTTTTTTTTTTTGTTCCCCTGAGGAAAATGCATTAAATTGCATACCCCGGCTGTGGCGAGCCGGCGGTTATGTGGGGCTCTCCTCCCCAGAAGGGGGAGGTCTACCCACTAAAAACCTCAGGGATGGCCTTCCTCAGGCATGTAGGGAGCCCCAGGGAACATCAAGCCACTTCCGGGAACCCCAAGCCTCTGCTCCCCTGCCTAGAGAGGAGCCCTCCTCGGGGTAGGCTACTACCTCCCCCGGTCTCCTCCACCGACGACGCCCCTTGGCCACGGAAGGGGCGTGGTCCATCCCGGGTCGCAGTAGCAGTCGCGACTTCCTCGCGCCCGCCGGCGACCCGCGGATAGCGAAGGGTTTACGGTACAAAAACGTTTGGGAACCTCTGGTCTACTCTTAATGAGCCTTAAATAAAATGTCCGCTTACTACGCCAGCCAAATTTACATGTAAACTGAAAATTTTAACCAAATTAGTTCTGACTAGTAGAACATTGTCATTGCTGTGCCAATAATTGCCATTATATTAGCGTTTTCAATTCATTCTCGCGCTACACATTTTACTTATGACAAAAACAATTCAAAACCCATCAATAATCATTTATGATTATTATCGACTAGTCTCAATAAATTATAATACCTCTAATCACTAGCATCCGAGACGATTAAATTTAATACTCGGCTTTACGCAGCTTCATCTAAATCCGTCGCATTATCCGCTGCGTAATCTTCAGAATTATTATTATATGTAATTCCTATTTATAATAGTGCGTGGGAGTTGACTGTTTAGCAAGAAAACTAATGTCCGTGCTATATTGTCGAGAGCGCATTAACATAATTCGCGTATAAATATTGTCAATTTAGCAAAAGAGAAAGACTTAAACGATTGAAATGTCAAAGCTAATCGGCTTTATCGCTGCATTAAAATAAACGAGGTGTCAGCTTTGATTCATTTATTTTTTTGTTGTAAGTTTAATGTGTTTGTGTATGAATTATGTAATGTATTTTTGTCGCTCCGAAATTATTTTCGTAATGTAACATTTTATTAAATTAGATAGCACAATTAATGTTTAAGATTAATGATGTTAATATTTTTTTCGAATATGTAAACATCTCTGTTTTTTTGCAGTCACATTGATCTATAACAATTTAAATTTATAATCTAAAATCGTTATGGGTTCAATGCAAATTGGATGTCGAGTTATGTCTTTCCCGAATCAAAACTTACCATCAATGTTTCAGATAATCTATCACAATTCGGTTTGAACGTTCGTTCCTTCACTGTAAGTGCAAACTCTGGAATTAACTCTCACTGGTTAACATCTTCATGTTATATGAAGCTCTCTCTCTCTCTCTCTCAGCCATTGTAGCCAGATGTTTTTCAAAATGTTAAATCTTATACACCCCAATGGCTGTGTCTGAAATAATCGTTTACATTATTTACAACACGCAAATGTTCGCAGTTATTATAACATAATTTATATCCAGTAGTGACTAAGCCAGTGATCGCATCTGGGATTTGACGTGAGAAATTAGTTTTTAAATATTTGTAATCTCAACTGCGGCAGTAAAACTTATATAATTTGTTTTTCTGTTTATTCAGTTTCAAAATAAGTTGTTTTATTGATGGAAGATGACTCTTTGAAATAATCACTTTTTTCTAAATTTAGGAAAACAGTTTTAGCATTAAACTACTTGGCTCTATCTGTCTGATATTAAATTATGTTTTATTTATCTTTATATTCTTACATAACTGTATTGGTAACGGACTTTAAAATATAAGATTCTGACGCAATGGTATGTGTGTATTTAATAATTTTTATATGTTTGATATGTATATTTAATGTAGGTACTTATATTTCTAAATTGCTTACAAATATTTTGGATGGTAATGGAATGATATAATGCATTTCGTGAGAGAAAATATTTACTACACATTGATTGTTGAAGATTTACAGCAAAACTGTAACCCTTTCAGGACCATATGCGCTTGAAGAAAGCGCGGTACACCAAAGTGGTTCTGGCCTGTATGGATGGGGCCTACTCGTGAAAACGCAGCAAGCTGCGAAGAAGGGACGACTAAGGAGGTGGCAGGGCAGATGCGACAGATACTCGCAAGGCTTGAAGAGCCTGCCTTATGTGGTCGGGAGGGTCGGAGCGTGTCTGGTTCGACGGTGACTAAGATTAACTGACTGCTGTGGTGGTTACTCACTGCACGATTTAGTACAGAATTCCATAACCTTGCAGCGTGAAAAGTAATGCATTTGGAATAGAACTACTATAATTTTCCTAACCACGAAGAAAGATCGAGGCGATAAAAACCAATCAGATTTAATATCACAAGTTTTCACGCGATACTCTTGAATAACCGGCGACCGTGTAATCCGAATGACGTGAGCGACGGCCGCTAAGCGACCTGTCAACCTTCCTGTCAACTCAGCTGTCATCTCGGCTCGACCTGTCAACTTACGGGACGCAGGCTACCGCGTAACAGGAATGTAAGGAGCTGCTATTTATTAAGGAGACTTACTTTATTGCTTTATCAACATTTATACAAATTGTATTTAATAGATATTCTCCGTTGAATATTTCTAGAGTTAGAATCATATATCGAAAATGATACGGATGAAATAAAGATACTTAATTGAAATAATAATACTGTATTAAAATACATATCGAATAAGTATTCGTAATAGAAGTTCGAGTGTTATAAGAATATTATTTCAAAAATGTAAAAACTACGAAATCATCGAATTAAAATAAAAGTTATTCATAAAAATTGTCAAATAATCTATTGCGTTAGATCTTCACCTCTAAGGATAATGTAGGTTTTTATCCTGTGTAGTGGGTGTAGTTAAAAACATAGAATCTTATGTATGCCCAAAACTGGCGTAAAAAATGTCTGTAACTGTTTTTTTACAACGTTGAGGGTAACGTACTATATATTATAATAAAAAACTGAAATACAGCTTCTTCATTCTAGTTTAAAAAATGATTATTTTCCTTACTTCTATTTTTATTTTACCCTCTTAAGGGTAACATTTTTTTGAATGTCATTTTTATATATAGACAGCGTAAAAACTAAGTTTTAGAAATGTAATAAGGACAGTACTTCCATACAACCTTGCGTCCTCTCTTTCAACACCTCAGACTAGACTATTTATATTCCAAACTTCATATGTTTTGTCGTGAAAACGCGACAGACAGACAGAGTTACCTTGGCATTTGTAATATGAGTGACGTTGAATATAAGTAAATAAATTTAACTGAGTTGCGACAGCTCTATATAACTTTCTAACTCTACGCAAACTGAATGGTGGCATAGTTACCGCTGTTGTTGTTTTATGCCTGTCCATGATTCTAGAAATATGATACGTTTATAAAAAAAAACACCGTAGTACTCCGGGAGTGCCGGCAGAAGTAAAAACTTCAATATTAACGTTGTGTTTAATTATAAGTACAAAAGTACTATCATTTATGAGGTAGAATACAATGTTTATTTATTGCGCTATCGTACACAAATATGACAGACATTCGCGCCAGCGCCCTGTGCCGCCTAAACGGAGCAGCACACTCAGTTTTTTTTTCCACGTGGGGATGGTAATGAATCCTCATAGGGGGCGCGCCACCACAGTGGTCGCTATGACAACCCCCTGGTGCTCGGTCGACCTCGCACCGGATACCACCCGCAACCGGTCTACGGCGGGTGGTTATGTTGGACTCTAGCAGAAGGCCAGCCTACCAACTAAACACTACCTACAGCCGTTGGTCGGGCGGAAGGCCTGGGACCTTATCGGCTTGAACTAACGCTCCCGCCCTCCAGAACGGGGGCGGTGCAGCACACTCAGGCACGGTAGAAAGAGTGGGAGATACTAGTTCCTCTCCCTTCCCCTCGATCTTACGCTTTTTCGATCAGCATCACGTGACCCTTACGCGAGTTTGGAAGTTTTTACCCATACAAAAAGTGCTCAGCGCCGCTAAAGAAGTTTTCACTTCAAAAAACAAAATAATATTTATTCAATAAAGACCTGTAAAGACCTATACAAATACAAGAGTAAGAGAACAAAAACTTGTAAGAACAGTGCAATTTGTCTGTACACTTGTACCGGTATTGGGGAGTCTTTTCGGATACTCTTAAATCATATTTGTACAAATTGGGTGTGAAATCGATAACGCCACAGTAGTTTGGAGCACTATGCGTCTAAAACCCTCCACTACAAGGCGATCTTGAGCGTCCGAGCCACTAGACGGCGCGCTCAAGTTGCGTCGACTCCTTTGCTTCGACTCTAACGACTCCGGAACGGTCGCCGGAGTCGTTAGCAGGCAATGCATTTCACATTTAACTTTTTAGGAACCTATGCTGCTGATGCCGCAGATGACTCTATGTTCTGCTTTACCTTGAGTGTGTTTGCGGAAGGCGCACGAACAGAAGGTTTAACGCCTTGCCTGCTAGCGTCGATACTCATATAGCGCGCGTCTAGATACACTTCAGATTAAACAACGAATTGGGTATGCTACAATAAAAATGGAACTGAATTCTATTATTTTACTAAGCATTGGACAAACCCTACAACGAACAAGAATTGATCAAAACAAGAATTTGCTGTACAAAATAAATAATTAGTTTGTTACTAGCGACCCGCCCCGGCTTCGCACGGGTCGCATCGCTTATGTGCAAATATACCTACCGAACCGCCGCGGCGCCGCAACAACTAGGTCCCTGCATTTTAAATTTGTAATAACTTCGGAAATATTCATTTAAATTACATGCTGTAAAAAGCATTATTGATATAATAATTTTTTTAGTAATGGAAAAAAAATGGTTATGGTGGGTTATCCCTAAGAGATAGACATATACTATCGCGGACTTTTTTGTTGAACTTTTTAAACAATACTGTAATAAAATATTTTGGTCTATCTCGTAGGGTTCACCCAGCGTTTTCGCAATATAAGCGCCAAAAAACGTGCTTATTTACGACATCACATTAGAAACTTCTAAATTTATCAGTGTTTCTCTACTATATTATGCATGTATTATTCATATAAACCTTCCTTAAGAATCACTCTATCTATAAAAAAAATCCGCATCAAAATCTGTTGTGTAGTTTTAAAAATCTAAGCATACATAGAGACAGACAGACGGCGCATAACGAATTTGTAGTATATACTTTGGTTAATATTTCACCAACTAAAATTATATTGTACATTACTCCACCGGACATGAAGCCATTATATTTATTAGACATGAAATGAAATGCACTGTAGAGACAATACGACTAGATTGTCGACTGGGGCATTATCTGTGTTATTAACATCGCAGCGAGTAGCGTATGCAATTTAATATGACATAATCCGGGCGCGGCCGCAATCTGTCAAACGAACTGTCACGGCGTTGTCAGATCCGCTGTCACCTTGACAGCTGACAGCCGGCCGCAGTCGCTCGCGGGGAGTGGTTGATTTGCATACGGTTTTTTCGTTTTGTATGTAAAATAACTTTCGGTTTTTGTCTTGTTTATTAATGTGGTTAAGTTAATTTACATAACTTCGGTTAGGTAACGCATTCGTTAAAGAGTCGTTTAAGTTAAAGAAAAACACGTAATATAACAAAATTGTTTATTCACTAATGAAATGTAGTGTTTTCATACATCCAACTATTATTATTAAATTGAAGAAAAGTTTGATTTTCAGCTACAGCCCTAGGTCCGTCACCTCGATACTCGGTTACTGTGGAAAAAAAATGTGACGTTGTTGAACTAAGTAAGTAAGATCTCATATTAAATCAACTATTACCGTTTATATGTACAAATAATATACGAGTGGATCTGTATGTCAATATATATATGTACATAAATACGAGACCCCTTTTTTCTTTGGTTACGCTGAGCAAAAATGCATTAAATTGCATACTCCGCGGAACAGCTGCGGAAAGCCGGCGGTTATGTGAGCCCTCCTCCCTAGAAGGGGGAGGCCTACCCACTGAAAACCTCAGCGATGGCCGTCCTCAGGCGTTGTAGGAGGCTCTCAGGATCGAGTATCGCATCTGAGGCCTTTGCTCCCCTGGGTGCGCTTGGGGAGCCCTTCTCAGGGAGGAGTGCTCTTGCCGCCTCCCCCCATCCAACCTCCTACGACGTCTCGCCTCCACGGGTGCGAGCTTCGTAGCGCCCGCCAGCGACCCACGTCGGCGCCTCAGGCCAGGCTATCTGGTCTGGATCGGGCTGTTTATCTTAGTAGGTATAGTTACAAACCTTACATACGTACACCCAGACCGGAACAAATTTTCGTAGGTAGAAAGACACGATCACTCGACCACATCGCCAAAATAGAAAACATATTTCATTTAAAATTGAACGAACAAAGTGACGTTCAATTATTTTTTTTAAAGAAACGTTAATATTCACAAAATATTTAACCAGTTAAAGAGTGCACTTACAGTTTAATGGGCGGCCATTATCGTTTCTTTGCAAGTAATTAAAGCTGATGTGTTGAAATTCAACAGAGCGCAAAGCTGTCGGTTCTGCTGCTAATGTGTCGCTGAAGAATAGGAAACAATTTCACTAATTTGCTTTACCTATTTCTTTTAGCTAGCTCGTTACCTTTCAACGTTGAATGCTCAGAAATACAATGTATCTAGAAATTAGCTGTCCCCGCAAACATCGTCTTACCTTTTGAGTAAAATACACTGCTTTCATTTTCCGATTCATGAATTAATTGTCTGAAAATAGATTGGTAAATTGACGTGTTTCGTAGCCGAATAGCTAACACACCGGTTTCAAGGTGTCATGAAAATATTTCTAATAATGATGGAAAAAACGCATCTTTGTTGAGATTGGATCGAATCAGATTCGAATCAGTAAAGTTCTTCATTTGCATCATTTGTATCAGTGACTCTGAGCCGGTTAAATCGGTTCAGAATCACTGATACAAATATTCTGATATCTGATATATGATACAAACACACTGATATAAATATTGATATTGATTCATTTGTATCAGTGACTTGGAGTCAATCGTGTAAGCGTCGCGTGTCGAATGAAACCGAGATGCAATTGAGCGACGTGATCCGAAGCGCTCCGACTCTAAACTATTTACTTATCTTAAAAGTGCGAGCGCCGAGTGCCGATTGAAACCGAGATGCAACTGAGCGAATGATTCATTTGAAGCGCTTTTAGAGATTTGAATCAGTGAATCACTTGGAAGAAACGACTCACTGAGTCGTTTCTGTAAAGATTGGCAAGACTACGCGTCTTATTCATCGAGATCATGTAAAAATCACTTTATACCTCTCGTGCAAATATAAATAAGCAAATTTTGCAACAAAAAGACAGATGGATTCATGAAAGTGTGCGTGGAGTGTACCAACTGGGTCTAGTCTCTCTGCACCATGAAAAATGCAGCTAAAGACTACCCCAGTTAGATGTACAGAAACTATTTTCGTTAGTGGTCTTTCGTCTTTCGTTAGTGGTGGTAAAAGCCTGTGGACAATTGCATTTCAATTTCGGTGGTAATGAGAACCGGTCTATGGAAGAGACTCCGGTCACCTGCCTTCTCAAAGCCTAATTGATTTTAAATATGGTAGGCGGTGACTCGCCGCTCACTAAATGGGCCCCCCAAAAAAGCAGACCAATATTGGTGCGACGAGAACAACATTGGTGTTAACGGCTAAGGGTGTAGAGACGTGTGTCTGCGACAGCGGTCGAGACGCCGTCGGTGTTATGACATATTACACTTCCACCTTTCGAGCATCTGCTCTTGCGACTCCACTCAGTCCGGCTGGTTAAGGCAAGACAGAGGTGGGTGGCATACGCCCCCCTGAAGCACATCGGTACCCTCGGTGACGCAACTCACCGACAGCGCGCCACAAACTGCCCTGAGGGAGACTGCCTGCACTGATGAGGCATTTATGGCAGTTAAGGGGCATTAAATGCCCCACCAGCGGGCGATGGGGTCGTCACTTCCCTACGCCTATCATTATTATTATTATACTTACAAACTTTCGCATTTATAATGTTAATAGCGATTCATATCATCGCATAGCATCTTCTAAAAGAAGGATCTATGTACAAAACGAAGCATTCATGTCAACGATTCGGACTTACGTTAAACACAGTCATAAAATAAGACAAGAAAAAATAGAACAGTCAGTGAAATCAGTCAGCTCACAAGCTCCGCAGCGTATCGCATGTACGCAGATTAGACGGGCCCCACATGTAAATGGAAAATATAAATAATCCGATTCCGTGCTACCTACTTGTCATGTAAATACAAATTACCCCGCGAACTGAAGTGACATCTACCGGCAAACGTCAAAACCAATCCGCGGTGAACTAACAAGGCAATTTTTGATTCCCAGCGGCCGCGGTACGGGCGGGCCGAATGTGGCTATCGATAAAACTCATATTTTTTTTCTTTTTATGATATTAAAGGAGATAATTTTTTCTTGTATGGAGAATAGGCCCACTACAAAATGTAACGTTTATTAATGAGACATACGTTAAATAATTTCTTATTAACCCTAGATATTATAAGGAACATTAGCTTGTTTTTATCTAACGGGAATATTGAGAAATCAATTACAACATGAAGATTAAATAACCTAAAAATTCTTAGTAGTTAGTAGCTTTATTTTGATTTGTAATCAAATTGTTTTTTACGTAAATGCTATTTAACACTTTTTTATTTTTGAAAAATACAATCTTCTTTGGCCACTACCAAACGCCGGAAATCGTATTATTTTTTTACATTCTAAATACTGGATACGGGAAAGAAAACGAAATCAAGCCGTTTGAAACGTAAACACAGAATTCGGGTGAAAACAAACCGACGTCAATTGGATGTCAGTGTAGGTACCATTCTGTCGCTGTCAAAAATGATGACGCGTTCCGTTTCACGACGATACTGGACTGACGAACTAATAGTTAAAATAATCTAAAATAGTATTAAAATAATTATAGAGAGTTCAATACTTTTGAATAAAATAAAAAAGAAATAATACACTATCCTTTATCTTTTATTATATTTATATATTACTTGTATATATATTAAATCATCTTTCATTTTCATTTAAGAAAGTTCCTTTAGCTCAAATGTCGAAAGTCATTACTAAGTTTAATTAATTGATTTTATTATTCCCGTTTCATTTTTACTCATAATATCGTGCAATTGCTTTTAATAATAAATTGATATTTTAAAGTTCAGTAATATCAATAAACGTTGCCGTTTTCTAGTGGGCCAAAAAAAAATTATCTCCTTTTCCTCTTCCTTATCGATTACTACACTACACTAATAGTGGAGTACGCCATCTTTGTTTTGCTAGTTACTTGCAAGTCTTTGTAAATTGTCTTTTTAACCCTTAACAACCTAGAGATTCAATTTCGATACCAATCTTTTAAACCGAATGTTCACATTACTATTAGTTTTTCTATACGTTGGCTGTACGTGTTTTACTGTTATATATATTGTACTGTGTTCTTTCCAACGAAACTCAAATAAAAAATACAAGGGGAAGACCCAGTAGCAACAGTCGACAAGATACTACAGGACTACTACTACCTTCTAAAAGACTCCGAACATGTGTACAAGTAGGAGAAGGCTCTCCCAATTTCCGAACAGGTGTCGAGTCGATATTTTTTTTTTCCTTATTCGTACGTACGGACAAGGTTTTTGTTTTTTTTAAAGCTTTTTTTTTGTTTTGTTCGTTGACCTCAATAAGTGCCTGTAAAAGTCTATGTTGAATAAAGATTATTTTGATTTTGATTTTGGTACTACCATCTACAAAGTGCGTTGCGATTGTATTGGCCATGAAAAGTATTTATGGATTCTAGAAATAAGTATAAAGTGTCGTTATGCGATAGTAAAAAATCCAATGTTTCGCATTATTTCATGCATAGGTATATCTGATTTTTTATGGCTTTAATGCCTGTAGTTTCAAAATTGATACCTGTTTCTTTTTTTCTAAATAAATATGTAAAATAGATAATGTGATTTTTTAGCTATTTTTCCCTTCATCTAGACCAGAGGTTTTTTTTTTCCCAACGGGGGCGATACCTCCCCCCAGTGGGCGCTGCAGACTTTTTGGGGCTCGGTAGCGGATTCAGAAGCAAATGATAAGCAGTCAAGAAAGAGGAATGGTAAAATAAAAATGATTTAATAAAGATTAATAAGCAGATTTAAATTAGCATTAATAATAATACTAATAATAGTATTTGTTATTGTATTGCATTTCTTATTTCTATTGTAATTGTATATCTTATTGATTCTGTGTTTATATTTAAAAGTTTAATAAACAATTTTATTGTACTTACATTTGGTAGTCGTTTGATAAATTTCTACTTCATCATTCCTCTAAATAAAATAAAATTTAGACATTAATTGAAGTTAAAGCTAAATACAGATCAATTGGGAGGATACAGATGATATGCAAATAAAAGTAATACTTTGGACTAACCAGTGACTGGGGGCGGTGAAATTTTTGTTCTCTTCTATAGGGGGCGATGGTCCAGAAAAGGTTGGGAAGCACTGATCTCAAGCAAACACAATAATATTAAAAAAAAATACTTTCGCAAATCAGGCTACTAAATTCATTATCATTAATAAACATAACAATTTTTAGATTCTGCTGTATGAATTGATTTAAATAATAAAAAATATGTTTAAAAGTTGGAGACATTTATTAATCAACTAAAACATGTTATGGTTTTTATTAATGCTGTACCTAACATATTAATATTTTAATTCTTTCATTAGTGAAACTGATGATTTGTAATTGATTGTTACGTCTGATCGAATTCATTTCAGCTTAGTTTATTACAGTTTTACGTATTTTTTATATAGGTAATACAGTTTTTTGGTTCAAATTAAGTACAAGGTAATTTATTTAGAGGACATATCAATGTCATGAGAAAATAAAAACAGGCATCTATATTATCTATTGCTGTCGCGCTGTGCTGTAATTCGTGTTGTATTAAAAATAACACATCGATGTCCTGTCACCGCCCTAGTGATGGATGCGACGTGAAGTGACAGTGGCTGTCACGCTGACACGCCGCCGTCACGTGATCCGCGCGACTGTAAATTATTTACGCGTCGTGTGTAGGGCGGTCGCCGCTAATAACCTGATGGTCTACCATCTAAAACCTTTGTGACAGTTTCTTTGCTAATAGTATAATTGCCAAGTAATGGTGGTTGTGGATTATTCCTTTCAAATCCTACTGACAGCACCATGGATAACTTGCTTTCCCTTTCAATTAACTCAAAAAAGCTGCATATTAGCGAACAAAATGGCCAGTAAATGGTGACAGTTACCTTTAGTGCTTATAACCTGCAACATATACACTTTATGACACTAGACGTCCGTGGACGTCCAACACTGTCATTATTTCCATTCCTTATCTTTCCTTCACTCTGCAGCTCCCTTCTTTCTTACAGCAGAAATAGGTAAGACGAAGGATCAGGCAGAAGCAGCTCCAACTGCACCGCCTGACATGCCTGGAAGGGGAAAGAAAAAGGTCCAAAGAAGAGGCAGAGGGACGAGGGCCCCGCTGGCACCTATTGCGCCGGCGGTTCCAAACGATTGCTCCTAGGAGCCCTCTCAAGGGGTCTCTCAGGGCACCTCTTGGGCTGCGGTAGCGGGACGACGGCGTATGCAATTTAATGCATTTTTGCTCAGCGTAACAAAAAAAGCTAAGACGAAGGAACTTGGTATAATATTTCTATTATCGTTTAGTGAAGTTGTAATTATTTTGTTCAAGATGAACGTTTCACTTATCCGTCATAATAGGAAATTGACAAGTTATGGATGTTTTTTTTCTCCTCAGCAGAGGAGAGGCTGAGAATCCTCATGGATACCAAGTGCTGCGTTGATTATGTCGAACTCCAGACGGATCGCGGCAGCTCGATCAGAATTACCTTCCAACTCAGCCTGAGCTTTGAACATAAACGTCCTACCGTTTAGATGGGAGGTTGACTAGGCTGTGGATACTTTTTCATAAGACTTAAAGTGTGCTCGGATATGGTCCAAATTAGTGATGTGCCGAATCGTCAAAAATCTAAATCCGTGGATACAGATCTGAATACGGATCTTAACTTTCTTACACAATAGTGTCGGTGCGCGCGATCTTGAGTTGAAACCTGGTTCGACTTCCATTGCGCGGTGGGTCTTTTTTTGTTTTGTTTTAGTTTAATGCGACACTGGGCAGCATAAATAACGCTTGTGTTTGTTTTAGTTTAATGTGACACTGGGCAGCATAGATAACGCTTGTGTTTGTTTTAGTTTAATGTGACACTGGGCAGCATAGATAACGCTTGTGGTTGTTTTAGTTTATTGTGACACTGGGCAGCATAGATAACGCTTGTGGTTGTTTTAGTTTATTGTGACACTGGGCAGCATAGATAACGCTTGTGGTTGTTTTAGTTTAATGTGACACTGGGCAGCATAGATAACGCTTGTGGTTGTTTTAGTTTAATGTGACACTGGGCAGCATAGATAACGCTTATGGTTGTTTTAGTTTATTGTGACACTGGGCAGCATAGATAACGCTTGTGGTTGTTTTAGTTTATTGTGACACTGGGCAGCATAGATAACGCTTGTGTTTGTTTTAGTTTAATGTGACACTGGGCAGCATAGATAACGCTTGTGTTTGTTTTAGTTTAATGTGACACTGAGCAGCATAGATAACGCTTGTGTTTGTTTTAGTTTAATGTGACACTGGGCAGCATAGATAACGCTTGTGTTTGTTTTAGTTTAATGTGACACTGGGCAGCATAGATAACGCTTGTTTGTTTTAGTTTAATGTGACACTGGGCAGCATAGAAAACGCTTGTTTGTTTTAGTTTAATGTGACACTGGGCAGCATAGATAACGCTTGTGTTTGTTTTAGTTTAATGTGACACTGGGCAGCATAGATAACGCTTGTGTTTGTTTTAGTTTAATGTGACACTGGGCAGCATAGATAACGCTTGTTTGTTTTAGTTTAATGTGACACTGGGCAGCATAGATAACGCTTGTTTGTTTTAGTTTAATGTGACACTGGGCAGCATAGATAACGCTTGTGTTTGTTTTAGTTTAATGTGACACTGGGCAGCATAGATAACGCTTGTTTGTTTTAGTTTAATGTGACACTGGGCAGCATAGATAACGCTTGTGTTTGTTTTAGTTTAATGTGACACTGGGCAGCATAGATAACGCTTGTTTGTTTTAGTTTAATGTGACACTGGGCAGCATAGATAACGCTTGTGTTTGATATTGGTACATGATTTTAAAAACATGTCCACAAAGAAGTTTAGTAGAATAATATGGAATCATTATATATAAATGTGCAAAGTGTCAAACTTGTGATGGAATTCTCGTTACGATAAAGCCTCAACTTCCTTAAAAAATCATTTACAAAGAAAACATCCTCTCAAGAATATGAATTATTCTTTAAAGAAGACTGCTAAATAGATCCGCCAAAAAGTAACGGAGTAACGAAAGTAACGGAACGGACACGAATCTTTCTTCTGCCTCGGATATCCGCGAATATCCGGCACAACACTAGTCCAAATAGCGCTTTTTATTCACTAGTAATATGGTTAGATGGGGGATATAAAATAGCACTACCTTCTAGTACCAGTTTTAGGTTTCAAGCGAAAAGTCAAATAGTTTATTACAAAAATTTTCACGTACTCCGTAGTTGAATGGTTAGTATACCAGTTTTATGATGTCGCCAACTCTGAGGTCCCGGGTTCGAGTCCCGGAGGGGGCAGATATTTGCGTGACGAATGCGACCATTTGTACCTTAGTCATGGTTGTTAATAATATATTTCTACCAAATTTATTTATATATGTATGTCTGTCCGTCACCCTAGATCCCATAACACAAGCCTTCAGCGCTTACTTTGGGCTAAGCTAATGGGTGTAAGTGTAAGAAATATTTATTTATTTACAATTTCTAAAGAACTTTATCATTTGATTTACTAAGCTCGTCTTTATAATATTAGTATACTAATATTATAAAGAGGAAAGATTTGTTTGTTTGTTTGTTTGTTTGTAATGAATAGGCTCCGAAACTACTGGACCGATTTCAAAAATTCTTTCACCTTTGGAAAGCTACATTATCCCCGAGTAACATAAGGTACTTTTTATCCCGGAAAAATTGACAGATCCCACGGGATGCGCAATAAAGGCTTCGCTCAAAAACTACTGCACAGATTTTCATGCGGTTTTCATCAAAAGATAGAGTGATTCTTGAGCAAGGTTTTGCGGTATTTTTCGTCTCGAAAAAACGGATAGTCCCACGGGAAGCGCGATAAAACCTTCGGGTCATAAACCGACTTCCGCGCATATGTAGCCGTGAGCAAAAGCTATGACCCTTAACCCTCTATAGACCCAATCTCGCAATCCACGCAGGCGAAGCCGCGGGCAGAAAGTTAGTATTATATAAGTTGCAGAGATCGTATTTAACTTAGCATAAAAAAGGGCAGTCTAATCCAGTCCTGTCATTGTCGAGAAATCACTATTGTTCCCACCATACCTGACTGCAGCTTTCAGCCGCACTTGCGAGTATTTGACAGCGCGGCGGCCATGGCTGACAGCAAATGCGATACTTATGTTTTGTTTATCTACGATTGTCAAGTTTAAATGCACCCAAAGTAGATGATACGGTTTAAACGGCCAAGTGGTTTTCGGGAGCCAGGTCTAAATTTTGGATATGTTGTTCTGGTCGAGCTGAGCAAAAAATGTAATGGTCGCAAAAAAAGTTAATGACTCATTTTCCCGCTAGGGGGCTCTGAAGTCTGTATTAGAAAATCCATTTGCAACGTTTGATCTGCTGGTCGATCCGGACTTCATCACAACGTTCCCAAAGCTGCTCGTTGGTAATGTTACTTAACCCATTCTTTTGCCTCCAAACACACAACCCAGCAGAATATGCCATAAACCACGATTTTCTAATTCAGACTTCAGAGCTCCCTAGCGGGAAAATGCGTCGTTACCATTTTTTGTAGAATAAAATATATTTGTCTTAGTTATCTCAACTCTAAACAAATGTAATTAAGTATTGCTTCTAACTAATAATGAATTAGAATTATACTGAATTGCCTTATATCCCTAAAGAATAATTTAATTTGTATTTAGTAGACCAAAAGTACATACTTAAACATTATTGGAAACGTCGTAGATTGAAGTGAATCGGATAAGAGAAAAAAAATCATTTCTAATTTCAAATATACTTAAATATAAAAGCAAAACCAAATTAGTGCATTAACACTAATTTAATTCGTGGTTCTGAAATTAAAGCTAAGTCAAATCGAGGGAACTTTTATGTAGTTACTCTCTGATAGCTGTTCTCCTCAAAGAGTAAGGGTATTTAGAAGTACCTATGAAAGACATAATTGTTAGCATGCATACTCTATGATTTGCCACGTGACACGTTTCACATAGCCAGCGGGCTGTCAGCCACTGTGAATGCTTGCACCAGCTCTTCTAGAAGTAAAGAAACAGACTTAAGCCATAGCGCCTATCTTTGTAAAATGTATACCAAGTTTTTATTTACCTGTACATTGGACCAGGTTAGTTACCAGTTCAACAAATTTAGAAGTTTAGTAACAAGCGGTTTTTAGGGTTCCGTAGCCGAATGGCAAAAAAACGGAACCCTTATGGATTCGTCTGTCTGTCCGTCCGTATGGCACAGCCACTTTTTTTCGTAACTATAAGAGCTATACTGTGGAAACTTGGTAAGAAGATGTAGATATTCGGTGAACCGCATTAAGATTTTCATGTAAAAAAATCTGGGTTTCTCCATACGTAGAACTGAAACTCAATTTCTTTTTCATCAAACCCAACCCAACCCAAATGATCTTCTTCTTCTTTCTTCTTAGCCATTTTCTACCCTATGGGTGTAGGCCTCCTTCATTTTATGCCATTTCCGACCATCTTGGACGGCTTCGATCCACTTCACCCCTGCTGTTTTTATAATGTCGTCACACCAACGCATTTTTGGCCTTCCTTGTGGGCGTTCCTCGCCCCACGGTCTCCACTCCACCAATGCTTTGCACCACGAGCCTCGATTTCTGGCGACATGGCCTGCCCACTTCCACTTTAAATTTGTCACACGTTTAGTGACATCAGCGACTTTACTTTGCTGTCTAAGCCATTTATTTCGTTTTCGGTCCCTCAGTGTAATTCCCACCAGTTTTCTTTCGATTGCCCTCTGAGTCACTTGGAGTTTATGGAGAATCTCCTTTGTGAATACCCAGGTTTCAGCTCCATAAGTGAGCACTGGCAGGATACACTGGTCATGTATACGTGCTTTTTGTTCGGCCTTTAAATTCATTTTGAAGACAAATTCAAGCTTAGAGTAGGCCGCCCATGCTAATCTTATACGCCTATTTATCTCGTTGCCCTGATTTTCTTTCCCCATTACAACCTCTTGCCCAAGATAGACATACTTATTAACTCTCTCGAACGAGAGAGAGAGAGAGTTAACCCAAATGATATTGAGGTTCTAATATTTTTTTTCTTAACTGAATAGTTTGCGCGAGAGACGCTTCCAAAGTGGAAAAATGTGTGTGTGTCTTCCTTCCTTCCACAGAATTTCCACCAAAAATTGGTTTGAACGAGATCTTTTTATTTTGTTCCCCTGAGGAAAATGCATTTGGGTGCGTGGGGTCTATCTCCCGCTTCTTTTCCGCAGCCTCCTTCTGCGAGATAATGTCTTCGCAAAACAAGGCGCATAGTAATAGCCCTAACAAACTGTGTTATACCCTTATTAATGTTCGCACCGCATCATGACGCACGTGACAGCTCTTGTCACCAGCGCGTACTGAAGCTGGCGACAGTTCCATGTATACAGTGCATGACAATGGTGTTACTTTAACATTTTAATTGTTTGAATTATTTTTAAGTGCATAATATGCAGCTGCTATCCGCTTGGCACGTAATCCACTTACTCCATGAGCGTTAGCCACCAGATCATCGTATGTTAAGGTGTCGTGACAGGCCCTAGATAGACAGTCATCAACATCGTCACGAGCCTATTTCATGGTTTGTTAGGGCGATCAGGTCTTAGCCAACCACGCTGGCCCAGTGGAGATTTGTAGACAAAACACCTTTTAATTTCTTCGCAAGTGTACGCAGGTTGCTTCACGAGATTAACTTCATCGTAGGAGTGCCAAATAAATATACGTATGAAATTCAAAAGCCCTGTAGCTCTAGACTATTCTATTTCTACTATAATAACCGTCTAAGCGTTTTCTATCGAAAAATGCTAGACAAAGTGTCAAAGTTTTGGTCGCACATATATTCCTGTACCGAATAATAGCACTTTTGAATCAGTAAAGTTTTTATTTGTTTTAAGTAAAAGTAAATCAACGTTTCTTCGGTATGAGCTGCCCACAAAAGCCTTATCATGTGCATTTTTAGGAATAATTTGGCAAAAACACACTATTTTAAAACAACAAACAAACAATCTATCACCAATCTATTGGGTATGAGCAATTGCTTTGTTGAGTAGAAATAGAATAGAACCGTATCTATTTTTGTCCGTATCTAAGTCACAAACTACATTTTGTCTATGAATTTGCATAGAACTCTTCTACTGTCAAAATAGAACACAGACAAGCGATAGAATAGAAACACAGTTAGCATCTTGTCTGCGAGTTTTCTATTAGCGTCATCAATTCTTATAGTACCATCATATACTTTTATCATGTGTATTATAAGTTATGTATGTATGTCTATTTTAAGTTATGTATAATATTAATAATGTATATTTATCAATTAATATATAATTGCGTATTATTTATTGTTTCCCGTACGTCACAAATGGAAAGGCCCTGCCAGAATATCAGCGCTTTGCGGCATCATATATGGCGCAAAGCACATGCTGAGGTAGGAACCTTTTGGCTTGGCACATGTCTATACTTTATTTTGAACTATTTATTGTATTTTATTATGTGTAATGTTGTATGTCTGTGCGAGTCAATAAATGTTTTTTCTTTCTTTCTTTCTTTCAGCGTCATCCAGTCACGTGACGTATCTACTGGAAATGTCAGTTCCATACATTTTTTATGTTATCTATTATAGAAAACGCGAATAGAAAGGCATTTTGTCTAGGAGGGTGAATCGCAGATCAGTGCCGAGACCACAGCGCGACCACCTCTCAAGTAAGATCCGTATTAATACTTGGCATGATTTGTCAGTGCATGATTAGCGGCAGCCCTGCGCGTGTCACGTGACTCGCTCGCTGTCAGCCGCTATGAGTGATGGCGTGCCGCGCCGACGTTACCACCTGATTTATTACTTCCGACCCACGCCCCGCCGGCGGTACCGACAGCAGCATAATTCACCGGCTAATAAATACTGATAATAGTATTTTTATTCCTTTTTGATAAATACGATCTCTTGCGTATCAGACTAAGGGTACGACGCAATATGGATCGTTAAGGTCAATCGGTATATAAATAACGAATTAAATCATAAATATGAATAATCTTCGGGAGTATCTCCGAGAGTATTCCTTGAAGAGGTTTCTTCCATCTAACCTAAGTAAGCGTTATGTTTTAATTTACATACAATACAATGAAGATTGATTATAGGTACTAACAAAATCAAATAAAAATAATATAAATATTTGTTTTTTATAAAGATTCCACAGCATAAATTATCATTTTATAAATTTACAAAGGATACAGCCCAAATTAGAGCCCCAGAAATTAGAGTTTTATAATTGCGCTTGTATAATTACAGCATTTTATTTCACATAAAGCTGGGGTTTGAATATTACTGCGTAACAAACATCATTATTCATTCAATGATTTATATATTCAGGCAAATTTGCGATAATTAAATTACTAGGCGCTGTTTCCCTTGTTACAATATATTACATTTATTTTTATTGCGTGCTTTATATGTGTCCAACTTGATGTGAATATTTTATTTATATTTGATTCGGATGTTTTGGCACATTCATTTTTCTGGGCAGTTCTAGGTCACAAATGGGTATGCTATATAATATGGTATTGTATTGTAAAGGGTATTGTACTTTAATACTGGGTTTTACTGACAGTTGTCACTACCTAGCAACTAAACAATTGCTGGAACAATTAACATCTAAATGTTCATTCAAAAAACACGTTATAGTAACAAGAGTATCTATATTTTTAATAAAAATAAAAATATTAAATACTCTTCTAATATGCACTTTAAATATAATTTAACAAAATCTAAACTATTGCACTGGTTCAGATTAATATAATGACTTTAACAGGCCAGTATATTTATGAAAATTTATTTAATGTGTATAATATTTAATGTGTATTGACACATTTCATACTGTCATTTTAAAATGCACAACTTAAACACAAGAAATAAAAATAAGCCGTTCCAACGTACAGGCTACAAAAAACTAGAAGTTCGCTTACGGGCAAAAGTATACATTTATTAAGACATTACATTCTAAAATGTAAATAATAAATATTTTTTTCCCTTATAAATTGTAAACACATATGTACGTTGTAAGCGCAATACACACTGGGCCCGCCGGGCCGGCGGCCTTTATGAAAAGAATCATGTCGGCAACATGCTCCCGCGCGTGTTACCCGCCGACATGTTGGCGGCTTGGGTACGCCTGCTTTCAGTTGCCCGGCGACGCCCGATTATATGATACAACCTTTATCGACACGCTGCAAACACTGACTGCCAAATCTTTTTTTCATCTAAAGCCGCCGACATGCGCCGACCATATTTTCCAACTTTTAATAAGTGAAGCCGCCAAACTGGACCGCCGAAGAAAAGTTGCCGACATATGACGGCGGCCCGGCGGGCTCAATGTGTTTGCGCTGTACAGTGACGACATAACTTATTGTAAATCTTATTATTACTTTTCATAAAGCTGATAAATTTCTTGCGTCCATTCTTCTTATCAGCTAAAAAATACGTTCCGAATGGGAATGGGAATTAGGACGATTCAAAATAGCTTTCTATAAAGTCATATTTGAATAAAGTTAATTTTGATTTGGTTTCATTATACTTCTGCGTGAATATTTTAAATATGTATTTATTTATACACACACACACACACACACATATAATCACTCGGCTACGACCCTTGTACACTTCTGCAGCGCACATAACTTTAGTTCGTACTGGGTTATTGTTTAAATTAAATTTAATTTTAGTCTTTGTGTTCTTAGGTTTTAGTGTGATGAAGGCGTAATATTAATTCAATATTTCTATAAATATACAATACAATATACGAATATATATTATTAGACATCATTTCAGCCAATAGACGCTCATTGTTGGACATAGGCCTCCCCCAAGGATCTCCACGCAGATCGGTCCTGCGCTGCAACCGTCCAGCGCCTTCCCGCGATCTTCATCAAATCGTCGGTCCACCTTGTGGGAGGCCTACCAACGTTGCGGTGACCAGCATATGCCTGCCACTCCAGGACCTTTCCGCCCCAACGGCCGTCAGTCCTGCGAGCAATGTGCCCCGCCCATTGCCACTTAAGGTTCGCAATTCTTCGGGCTATGTCGGTGACCCTGGTTCTTCTGCGGATTTCATCATTTCTGATTCGATCACGCAGAGGAACTCCGAGCATAGCCCTCTCCATTGCCCTCTGGGTGACTTTGAGCCGCCTTATATGGCCCATTGTGAGTGGCCAGGTTTCTGTTCCGTATGTCATCACTGGCAACACGCACGAATCGAAGACTTTCGTCTTGAGGCACTGCGGTAGATGGGCCGAGAATATGCCGCGTAGCTTCCCAAACGCTGCCCAGCCGAGTCGGATCCGCCGATTTACCTCTTTCTGGAAATTGGACCTACCTAGTTAGATTATTTGTCCCAGGTAAACGTACTCGTCAACAATTTCCAGTGTAGAGCCTCCAACCTTCACAGGAGTGATGAAATCACATCGCCCTGTCTGACACCTCCTATTATTAGACAATTAAAGATATTTATAATACAAAACCTATTCTAAAAATATTTATTCAAATCAAATTAATAAGGGATGTTTTCGGTCTCTTTTTTCCGTGAAGGAGGGCAGAGAGTCCTCATGAATGCCACCAGCATCGGTCTCAGAAGTCACACTTGCATGAAGCATTAAGCAAAATGCATTAAATTGCATACCCCCCGACCAACTAAACTCTGCCTGAACCCTAAACCTTAATTGACCTTTTAGCCTAAATATTATGGCGACCGCCTCAGTTAAAAGAGTAGACTTATTATAAATGAATAAAATGTGATCTAGCCAATTATATATTTCCATTTTGATTTATAATATACTGAGACAAATCATAGTTACTTAATTTGCTGACGCTCTCTGCCCTCAGGTGTGAACTGTGACTACGTATGAAGCCTGTCGGAGCGTTAATACTCACTGTTTGTGTCTGCAGAATTGTTTATACTCATACTGCCTTATCATACTATTTAACTTTATTATGCCTTAGGCCAGTGATTCCCAAATAGGATTATATCGACCCCTAGGGGTTTATGACAACTTACAAGGGGTCATTTTTTTTTTACGGGGGCAATGCTCCTTATGCTCCATGACACCGCGCTGGACAGGCGCAGCCGTGAGTGGGGCTCCGGTCTGAGAGGACCGGCCTACCCACTAAAACCCCCTGTTGTTCTCTGGGCCCATGCGGGGCACATGACGTGGTGCGATTTTACCGCCATGTGCTCCGGGGAACCTACAAGGGGTCATTACTCAAGGGGTCATCACTACGTCAGTGGAAAAAAAATTGGGGGTCCCCGAAATGACAATCGGGGTCCACGATAATGGATCGTAACATACACTTATAGTACTGTTTACTTATATTATACTGTTCTAATATAAAGACATATACATTATTTATTAAAGTACCTATTGAGTCCTAAATGTATTATATATGTATATCAGGTAATTAGGGGTCTACCCAAAACCGAAAAACATAGTAAAGGGTATACGATACAAAAAAGGTGGGGAACTTCTGCTTTAGGCAGATTACTTAGTTAACGACAAAGATACATTCAAAATATACATATAGTATGTTTTTACTCTCTCCTCCTGCCTCAGATTAGGTTTGTTATTCGTATTTGAGTTCATTTGAGTTGTAATTTAATAATCATATTGAGTTGTAATTTAATAATCATATTATTTATTGATTATTAAATAATGTTTTTTTTTTAAGAAAAAAAGTCAAATTGCGCTAATGTTCTTCCAATTCCTGATTCAAATTTTAAAGTGAACTTATCACGTTAGTTCAAGTTCTTAATTAATAAGTTATGATTGATTTAGTAGTTCTACTAGTTGTGTTATAGTGACTTTTTATTTATATCTAATTAATCAAAAGCGAAAGTAATCAATCACAGACAAAAACTAAAAACAACCCTATTCGGTTGTAGTCACCTAGTCTATTTAACATCCCCCAATAGTTAATTTTCAAAGTGAATAAGGTTGATTTTATAACAAAAATCCGATATAACAGCTAACAAATCAATAGAATACAATAACTCTATTGTATAGAACAATACGCTTTGTCATTTTATTGAAGTAATCAACGTAAACTTATCTCAAATATTTTATGTATCTATATTAGCAACAATTTCGTCAAATTGAGCAAGTCCGATATGGTCTAGTGGCTAGGATACCTGGCTCTCACCCAGGAGGCTCGGGTTCGATTCCCGGTATCGGAATCAATATTTTTTTTTTCACCTTTTTTTATTTATTTTTATTTACATAATATGACGCAAACATTACATTTATATTCTGTTTTATTCTTATCAGACTTACAAAAACAGTTTTTGAACATTTTATTTTCAATATTTTTTATAACTCCAATAAAGCCTAAAATGTAAGCTTCCGTATTTTATAACTTCTTTATCTAACTGCATAACTTAATAACATTTTTTTTTGTTTTAATTTTTTTTTATTTATAGAAATATATCTTTTTATAACTATCAGTAATTCATAAACTAATCTCATGCACTTGTATATAGTTAATTAATTACAATTAATTTAATTTGCTTACAATTACATTTTAATTACAATTTACAATTAAAATTAAAATTACAATTTAATTATTACAATAATGAGATGTTTACAGACATAAAACTTATAACTAGCGAACTCTACTAAGCTTAGCTTGTATCGTAGAGTTCACAGATCACGGTTACTAAAATAATCTATACAATATTTTCCACAGCTCGAGCGAACTAAACTAGGTATACCTATATATTTTGACAATTCGATATAAAATACATTTTTTACAAAAAATATGTGAGATAAATATACAAATCAAGCAATCTTAATTCAATTAATAACAAAATAAACACAAAAAATGATGTAGCTTTAAGTATAAAAAGTTAATTTATTAAATTGAGATTTTCCTTTCTTTCTTGCTATCTTAGAAATATTATTTATTATAAAAGTTATTTTATATGATAAGGAAAGATGTTTGTTGGGTTTTAACATAACCGCGTCATGCGAAAACACTTAGCAACTGGTTATTGGCATAATGAGACACACAGATAAGAGATGTTAAACAAATAAACCGATTTCCAAATAAAACCGCGTGTCGCAGCTATTTATATTTCATTCAAATAATTACATTCAATTATTTGTCATGTTTAGGGTTTGCTAATTTAGATTTCAATGCTACAAATAACAGAAGGAAACCATTAACCATAAATATTTGCATTCGATGTTTCGTCAAAGAACATTATGTGATATATTTTATTATTATTTTTCAAGTGCATCATCTTTGCAAAATATTGCAGAATGGACTATTTGAACAAAGCGAGCTACACCGCCGGCTATATAATTCCGTTTTATGAATTGTAAATTTCACTTTATATAGTCTTTAGTGCGCCATGTTTCATGTTGCATTTGTGTTCGCTTCTGCATCAGGGTTGTCTCTCTGATTTTACATTTTAAATTAGATTCTACATTTCAAAGATTTGTACCAGAATTAAAATCGTAGCTTGTATATTTATACTTAGATTATTTTCATTTGTTTCTTGACTACAAATTAAGATCCATTTTTATTACTTATATTTATAAGAAAGTGCAAAAACGCGTCTTAAGCGACACATCATTAAAAAATCTTGCTGCTTTTTAATAAAAATAAATCAAATAATACCGACAGCTGATTAAACTGACACGACCAAGAACCGATCGTTACCATCGCTGGAAGTAGTCAAGTGCTCTCGTTCTGAAGTGGGACGTTAACCTTCCATAAAATAAATGCACGAACATAGACTAATCGCCACCGCGTACATCATTCAGTTTTATGAATTGTAAATTCTGTGTTATATAGTCTTTAGTGCGCCATATTTCATGTTGTGTTAATGCTCGCGGCAACACTAGGGTTGACACATGCGAGGCTGTATTATTTTATTATTAGTTTTGTTTTCAATGTAGTTGTAATTTGGTTGACTACAGTTGTATATTTACTATAGTCATAGTATTTGAAATACTATTAGTACAATAGGTGTTTCGCTTGGAATTAAAACATTATAACTTTTTAAATTTAAGCGCCATAGATAATATATATTTTTGCATTACTTTTCAATCCTAAAGTGCAAGTTTCAGTATAATTATCTCCGAATCAGGATATTTTAAACAAAGAAAAATCGCAAAATGCACCTACTGTTGTTCTAGGTCAGAATTTTGTAAATTATTAATTATAACCTCTATGATAGCTAGTTTTCAAAACTATGTTAATACTTAGTGTAATATATATTGGCGTGTATGTAAGTTTGCTATCTCGGTTATTAGACGACGCGTTTAGCGCAGTCGTTGAGTAATCGGTTTCTACGCAACGGATCGCGGGTTCAATTCCCGCACGGGACAAAAATTCTGTATGACCTACAAAAATTTGTTCCGGTCTGGCTGTTTGTGCATGTGAGATTTTTGTATTTGTGACTGCACCCACGACACATGATAAAAAATCCTAATGATCCAAAAACAAATTATGGATATGGACTAAGACAAATTCTTTGAAATAATCTAAACTTTTTAAACAAGAACTAACGAAAATTCTTGACAAGTTCACATACTCATAAAAAATACAAGTCTTAAAAATAAAAGACTTATGAAACCCCTTTTTAAAATTGGCGACTACTTAAAAACCTATAGTACTAAATAGATAGATAGATCCTTTAGAACTTAGTAACCACCCTAATTAACTACTAGGCGACTACGAATGATTGATCTGAACCTTAACGTCAGCCCTATCATTAATATCTTGTGTGATTGATTCACAATTTGTTTGCTCAACCTATAAAGAGGTTAGTTTCCTAACATCACGACCCTGGAATTATATAATCTATACTGAATACTATAAAGAGGTAAAGTTTGTGTGTTTGTATATTTCTTAAATTGTGAGGGGTAATCTCCGGATCAATTGAACCAATTTTAAAAATTCTTTCACCTATAGAAAGCCACATTATTGCTGAGTGTCATGGGTTATATAAAAAATAGAAAAATTAAAAAGGTTTATACGGGGTAGGCCGTTTTGCAAAGTGAATCGGAGAAAAAACCGTCGAATGAAAGCGTTTCTTACGAACGCTGCCTTAACTATGAAAGATATATTTTTGAGTTCTAGAGAAAAAATGTGGAGCTTGAAAATGCCTACAAAAAGTCAACGACAGCATATGTCTAACTTTTAAATTTAAGTTACAAGAAGTAGTTTTTTAATATTACAGTTAGAAATTAAAACATAACACTCTGTACTAAAAAAGGATTATTAATATTATGCCCAACGAAGTGGGCACGGATCAGCTAGTAGCCATAAAGTAGTAAGTTGTTTTATAATGTGACTTTTATTAAGTTTAATGTAATAATTATATGTACATGACTTTTAAGTTTCATTATTATTTAAAATACTGGAAAATTAAATATAAAAAATATTTGAATTAATAAAATTAAATCCCTACTAATATTATATACGTGAAAGTTTGAATAAAATATTATAGAATAGTTGTTACTCTTAAAGACTACTTACTGTTTGGATTTTAATTAAACTTTTAATATATATATATATATATATAATTTATTTGTTGCTCTTGTTTGTGCCATATCTTTTGAAATCCGTAAAGATTTAATTATCTAGGTTAGCTTATTCTTTGTAGAAAGTTACTTAATGCCTATTTAATATTTGCTCATTAAAGGAAAAGACATTTCTGAGTGTCACAATCATAGGAGACTAAAATAATTAAATTAGCATATTGTCTTCATTCTAATATGATTCTTTATTCTAGTCAGAACGTATTAGATATAATTCTCTGGAAAATTTTTAAAACTCGTATTTCTTCAAGTTATCTAAAACTTTCTTCGACACCTTAATCTTATAGTAACAAATTATAATAGCTGGCATCCATTATAGATGCTAATATTGATAACGTATAAATCAAAAAGACAAATTATAGAAAATTACGAATGCACTAAAAAGACACCAAGAAAAAATTAATTAATGTATTATTCAAATTACTCAAGATCTCCCGCGCATAAATTATAATAAAGATACACGTCGCTGTCAAGCAGAGCCTTGATACGATAATAAACCGTATAACGTTAATGGCAGCTAAATTATCAACACACGCAACGGGAGAATTTTTTAATATGATATATGGTGCTATTAATGATCTCGCTCTAAATAATATAAAGAATCAAAATTATGATGTTCGTCGTGGAGCAATAAAACGAAAATATATTTACAGCCCTACGCGGCGCGCTATAAACAACTTTTGTGTGGAAGTCAGCTCTTGGGCCGATTCATAAATATTGCGGCGCACCTTTATGCACAATATTATCTATTGCCGCGTGTAAAAAATACAAACGTCGAACTCATAAGTGGAACTTCAAATAGTTCTGCTTCAGATTCAAATAAATCAATGAATGAAACATTTGCTGGTTGTGCGTAGTTAAAAGTGACAACAACAAGACACCAAACAATTAATTAACAAGCCGTCGAAGAAAATAATGTAAGCGAGCACCTTGTACGGTAAACATTAGCATAATCAGACATTCGTCGAAGCGATACGTGAAGAAGTTGAACGAGACGTCCCCGACGGCGAGATCGGCGAGTCATGAAATAACTATCATTAAGCCCGACACGATACGGACGATAATCATCAAGTACGGGCAAAAACTTAAGGCACTAGCTACGATGCAAATTGCATACGTCATAAATCAAGCACTTAATCACCGTGCTGCCGCGAGACGTATTAATGAGATTACTTGAAAAAAATACACACAACGTACTCAAACGCCTTCTTGGGAACAACGACATGAAGATAACTACCAGAATTGCAGATGACGCTGCAATCAATCACTGAATAATAGCGCTTATTAAAAGTCATGTCAATGCTACGAAAAAAACGATTGTGCTCCAAAAACAAAAGTGAAAACAGTAAAGCCAGTGAAGATGTAAGAGGCGATAATAAGAAATCGAAGCCGGTAGACGCAGAATTTATAGTTGGAGTTGGAAGAACAACCGATGACAATAATTCACCGCATACAATAAAGAACGCTATTGATCTTGCAGAAAGCGAATCGGCTCGTAACAGAGAACAAAACACGCTACCGCCGAACGTCGTATAAATCTTTATTATTACCACAACAAGCTTATAGCGAGTCGTTTCAGGTACTCAAACCGGATCTTGCTTGGTATAAACTCACGACTTCGAAAGCATTTTTTTCGCTCAATGAAATATGCTACATCGCCCCCGGCCTGGAGGAAGGAGGCCATAAATAAATAATAATACAACCATTTATATTACCAAAGGGTTTCGCCCGACGTGTCTATTATCATCTGAATTGTTTAAATATGATAATGTATCATAATAACAGGCCGTTCGTTCGCGGCCGCGACTTCTGTTCCACCATTATCATAAAGATTCACTTAATAGACTGTTTCAAAATTATTATAGAGTTCGGACACTGCTTCATGGCTGCAAATCATTGCAGCCTACATATTCGCTTCTTTGGTAAGATTAAAACTAATTTGATTCACATAAAACGCAAAGTTTTACTACATTGTAATTCTTCAAGTGGTGTAATTCTAATTCGGTGTCATGTATTGCTATCTCACATCTATGACGATAAGAGCTATGTAATTACAATTCTCGACACAACATTAACTCCGTAGAATTAAAAATATTTTCTTATTATTGCAATGCAGCTAGTAATAACGAAATGCGTAATAATATTCGCTGATTAAAATCAAAATTAATTACCGCCATCCGGCCGCACTGACGTTTAAAGCTCGTAGGCAATGTCAGTGCACCAAAGTCGCTGTGTAAAGTGGCAATAAAATACCCCCAATAAACCCCGAAACGCAGTGACTCGCTCGCAATAACCGTATGTAGACTAAACAAATGATTTTCTCGATAATAAAAACTTCACAATAAAAGCGTTCACGAAATGTCGGTCATTAAGTGTATTTACGCAGCGAAACGGATATAGAGGCCGTAAAAATGTGGAGCAGCTTATTGAGACGTTGGCAACAGTCTCGGAGTGGGATCTGACTTAATCTATGGCTTACGCGCCTGGCTGCTCTAATTCGGGACCGCGCTCCTCACCCACTAAGCAGATTACGTCCCGAAATTCCTGACAAATTAAAATTTCAACACAACACCCATGAAACAACAATCAAGATCGTATAAATAACTGTCCTTTGTGCTCCGATTTTACGAGGTGCACGCGAAAAAAGTCGCTTAACGCGACACGACGGTAATAATGCAAGCGAGTCCGCGGACAGCATTCGTGGGCGATGAGCGTGAGCCTTTATTTAAAACCTAAATGTGTTGTCTTATCGCCGACATGAGTTTACACCGGCGGTAGCGGCCAATTAAGTCGGCTGAGGGGCAAAGCAATAATAACTTTATATGGATTAACTGTGTCAGATGCATTAAACGATACGATCGCGTCTACGTTAACTGGCAGCGGACTTTCGTTTCAAATACATAATTTATTACTACTCTAGGTCTGCGCTTTCAATTGACGTGGCAATTAATAAATTTCTCGATAACAATGGTAATGTAATGGACTCGCTGACGGTAAAACGAATCAAGCGGAAGGCGAACGAGACCGAACACAATAGAGATAAAAAGAATATTACAGAAACTCATATTTATAAGTCTATTGTTGACACGAATGCTCTTGTTGCTCGCACTGAACTGAAGGTAAGTCGTGCTATTGAATCCGAATCGTTATTTCATTCACATAACAATTTATCACTCCATCTACCTTTGTATTTAAATGTCTAGAAATGAATTTCATTTAGACGAGCATAGATTAATGCAATGGCGTTACGAATTCATATTTTTCATTAAAGAATGATTTGACATAAAAATCACTAGTCACGTTACGTAGATTTTAGAAAGGATAGAGTTGCAACGTGGCAGGAGTAGAAGCGACAGTAAATAAATCAAGAGACTTTCAGTTTCTGATTTCGCCGTAATCGTCGGATTCGATCTGGTCGAGCTAAATAATGATCATTATCTGAACTATCGTTGCGATCTAGCGAGCGTGTACCAAACAAGGTAATAAATTTTGTGCCGATGATCTTATGATTTCCTGCGGGCAACAATGCGATAGTTTGTCAGTTCTAGGCGGTTGTTAGGCGCGTGGGCGGGGGCGCTCGTCATCAATCACGGCCGTGACTCTTTCAACCTGCCGGCGGGCGGGCGGGGCGCGGCAGGGCTGCCACACATAAATTATGGCCGTTTTTGTACAGCTGTCGAGTGGAGACAAAATTTGTTAGCGACACTGTTAATTAATAGCGCCTGGAGTGTTTATCATCTGGCGATATTTACAGCGGTGTTGCCAGCCGTCTGAGACGGTGACGTTTTTATTACTGAAAATTTATCATGCGCACGGCAATTTACTTTTTTATATTGGACTTTGTCATATCAATTTGTATGCAAATGGTACTTGTGTTGAGGGATGAATATAAATAAGACGGACCGACTGGACTGAAATATGACATAGAATGAAACCATTTTATCACGCTTAATCAATGTATAACGTGTTAACACAAAACTACACATTTATATAGCCAAAGTAACCTTAAAAAACCAAATAAAATGGAACTAGCAAATTCGATACCACATTATCAGAGTCAAGATAACCCTTGGAGTGCATTAAGGAGCATACTTGATCATAGTCAGTACGGGAACGACTGACGTTTTTATACGGGCTCACGATGGATCGTCCCTGTCAGGTGCTCACGAAAAATCGCCCCCGACGTTGTTTGGTGAAGGAGCCACGATTGATTTTGGGTTTATTAACACGAGCTTATTTGGACAGTGGAACTGTATTTTACTTTTGATGAGTTGATTTTAACAAAATACTAGTTTTCAGCGATACTCTGATGGTGTCATAATGACTTACCAATGATGAAGACTCAAACAGACTACAAAATACGGCCACGTTATAAGTATAGTTGTTTGACAGACACAATACTCATAACTGTGCGAAATATGACATAAATATTCATATAACAACTAAAATACATCTAATAATAAATATGTAATCCAAATATAAAACCAATTAATGTAATGTAACACAACAGCCGACAAGAAATCAAATATACAGATGATTTATCAATTTAAATATATCAGCAAATCAAATAGATTCAGTTCCACAAAACTGTTCCAATCGACAAGTGTGACGTTCAGAAAAGCGACGAGGTCTATTACGCCCATAAAAAATTCAATAGAATACTCCGAGGCCCTACACACAATGAAAGATTAACCCGGGCGTCAGAGAAAGAGTAATGAAGTCAAGAATGCGTTTGACAGAGGCGAACAAGCTATTGAATATTTTAAATGCAAACCCACGGGGGCTAAGCTGGCAGACAATCTGTTGCAGGTGATAGATAATAACGTTTTGGAGAGTAAATAAAAATTTACCTTCTAAACTTAAACAAAGCTTTATTAATTTAATGGACACTTTTCTACGAATTATATCGAGTTTAAGAAAGTTAACAAATATATAGTTATAGCTCTAAAACTAGATATTAAAAAAGTAGCGTTAATTAGTATTCGACGTTTGTACATAACAAAAAATAAATTTAAAGATTAAGTTTTCCAGTTAATGAGAATTTAGACAATAAAATTAGCATGTAAATATTGAATAATGCCAGTGCTATTAAAAGTCATATAACCGAGTTAGTAGAGAGTAGGCGAAACAAATTTTCCTGTGTGACGTATTAGAGGGTGAACAATACAATGCCCGTTGTTTCGCCTCGGGAAATTAAACATTTGATTTAGTAGACACATCCGCAGACGGCGACATGACGCCCTGTGGGAGTCCCCCTAAAAATGTACACATATATTTTCTTTTAAAATTACCAACACGCATTTCGCATTACATGTCTGTGTGTAAACGAGTTATTTAACAGCGCGTTGGCTTGAGTGTCATCCTGACAGTTTTTACTGTGGCTACCCTCAACACTTAATTTCGAAAGTTAATTAGTCTTTACGAGCAGCCAAAGCATGCACCAACGGCCGACTGTGAAATACGAAACGTTCCCAACGACAAATTAAAAAGCCAAAACAGCTCCAATGCTAATGGCTCGCAACAAAATTCCAAATATGTCCCACAACAATAAAACGAACAGCGCCGATCCTATCGTCCGTTGTCATGGAGCTATAAAATATTTTTATTTATTTTAATGGCGCTTTGTAAGATGTCAGATATAACGAATATATTACCGGTAGCTGGCACGGAATATTCTTTTTAAAGGGTAATTATTTACAGAAACGATCGTCGTATGCTGATAAACAACCCCGATAACAATACATCTCCGGCGGCGTTCACGCATTCCCTATTCCCATCCATTACTGTTTCATCTTCAATAACACGTTTTGCTGAGACAGCTTCTATAGCCCGAGTGGGCGTTAGAACATCAACCTTGTATCCTGTAGCATTAGGGTCGATACACTAGAGCCGTCGTTACGGCTTTGTGGGAGCGCTAACTCTTTCATCTATCATAATCGTTCATGCTGAAAACAATCAAGATTGATTCGTGGTTCAGCCGAATCTGTTCTTTAAAGGTTTGATACTAAGGTTGGGGTTTGGTTGGGATGTGAAAGCCTAGCCAGTTGGTAGCTAACCGCCGTCAGAGGCGAATGTAGGCGGCGGCGTAACGAAGGGACCCACGGATCCAGGAAAATGACAAATGACATCTGCCTACTGCCTGTCAAATAACGGACAGATAATAAATGACCTCGATTGTTTATCATCAAATATCGCATATATCATTATCGTATACTCGGGAGCGGGCGCTTTGACTTCAGGGAGTATGATTAATATTGTTTGGTTAATTTTGAGTCTATCCGTAATGTAAATACTTTGGGGCAAGTTTTGGTGCTGTCATTGCGGGTTGATTACGACAGCGCGGCAGGGCAGGGCTCAGATTGTAATCTGGCTTGTCTAATGGGATTTGGTTAGAGGTTTTATATTAAAAACTAATTATGGCTTATTTATGGCCGTGTTTCAATCATTAAAATACAGCGATTATGTGCTAAGTGAGATTAATGGTTTTTAGCTTTAACGCATCAATTATTTGTTGTATATTAATTTTGTAATAAAATAATGCAAGAGATTCTTCTTATTTATAAGCTAGTTGTACTCTAAGCAAGCTTGGATATCATAAAACCATTTACTTCTTGTATCTTTAATACTATTCATGCTTTACACGATAAAAACCAAACATTTTCGTATTCCTTTTGATATCAGAAAGTATGGTCTGCATCATTCACAGTTTGTTTACTTACTTCCTCTTGAGCCTGACGGCGAGCATTGACTTCCAACATTCCGCGTATATCAAGGGTTCAGACGAAACTAGATCTTACGGCTGTATACACTTGGAATGTTTTGTACGCACCGATAAATTTGTTGCGAACAAATGACAAGCATTCGTGTAAGCTGTCAGGTGACATAGTGCAGATCTCTTACAGTCGTGGATGATTAATTCAGAGCTGACCTGCTCGAAGTTGTTCGGGACTTTGGATCTACTCGAGTGGGTCACTTGTTGTAAATTAAGAAATTGGATACAATATTGAATTTACACAAATTAGTTTTTGGAACTAATCCAGACTACAAATAAACACTTTTTGATTTTTCTGAAAAACCAAAAAGAAAAATATTGATTTACCAGACTTAAGCTACATACGAAAGTCTACGTTTTGGGCTAATGTTTTTCTGTACTAAGAGAAAATCTCTTTGCTTTTCAGTAGTACTGTAACGAGTTATGGCGGAATTACTGAATAATTTCAAGATAAATATTTTTCCACGTTCATATAAAAAAGATAGGTGTAGGCATGTGTTACATTTTATAATTTACTAGCTTCCCAAATAACATAATTTACTGCTCTGTCTATACGGGTTATATCGGATTTTCCCATAGGAAAAATATATTTTCCCGAGGTAAAAGTTACCCTAAGTCCTTACCTGCATCTGAAACAGTTGTTATAGCTAGTTTTATCAAAAATTGATTTATTAGTTTCGGAGCCTACTAATAGAAACAAACAATAGAATGTTTCCTCTTTATAATATTAGTATTGATAAATACTAGAATATCTAATTTTTTTTTCTAGGAATAATTTCTCTGTTTCTGTTTAACTTGTTTAATTATGCCGCATTAGATTGAAGTAATGTTGTAAGTTATGGTCATGCTACTACAAGTAACTTACAATATGCGTCTTACATACATAATTTGAGACCTGAATTTTTATATACTTACATAAAGTAAATTAAACTTTATGTACACAACTATTATTGTTAATATTATACATATATTCGAGGAGTGTAAATTCTTAAAGTATTCTTTGGAAATAATATCTATGTTCATATAGAGAACGAACTTTATATTTTAACTGATTATTGCCTTGATTATTTTGTATCGGCGACACATACTCGTATGCACTACGCCATAGTAAAAATATAGAATGAGAAAGACCAGTAGTCATACTGGTACTGAGAAAATTGTCAAAAGGGAAAAAAGGCGTGATGTATATTATACGATATTTATTACTTTTACGTGATATTAGACATTATTACATAATATTACTTATTATTACACGACATTTCATGTTAAGAAGTTATATTTTACACTTGTATTTTGAAATCGATTGAGCCCTTAGCTTCTAGTAATATATGATCTGTGGTAGTACCCAATTATTTTATTTTTATATTTGAGTTTAATTGTTTTAATGTCTGTATATGTTCCACTATAAATATATGTTCAAGTCATTAACGTATAACATTACAGCTACTGTACAAATTACATTTAAATTGAATACATAATAATTTAAAATATAGTACCGCTTTTTCAAGCAAATTAACCGATAAAGAAAATTAAATAAATTTTATTGGTGACAAAAGCAAATATTTAACAATTTGTGAAATAATTCCATCTGTTCACAAAACCAGGAAAATTTAAAACTTTCCATCTCGTCATTCGTTCAACGTCAGCTTGATTTTTGTTAAATCTCTGAATGCTTTCAAATATCATGAACAGAGCTTTTCTGTTGCCTTTGAGGGCAAATCATTTTTCACGGGGCAGGCTCCGAAAGCGATACGTCAAAATCAGTGTTCGCGTAAATTCATTCGCCACCGCACACTATCATGCGGCGCAAGGAGCAAACTTGAGCGTTAATCATGCTGGATAAAGTTCATAATTGTCTATTTTCAAACTCATATTTAATGAATGCGTTTGTATTGTTAAATTCATGATATGCGAATTTAGTAATTTAAATTAAGAACGGCTTGAAGTTGTATGTATATTATATGTATGTCTATCCGATACCCTTTATTTTGTTCAGCTGAGAAAAATGCATACCCCGAAAATCTCCTCCCCAGAAGGGCAAGGCCTACCCACTAAAAACTTCAGCGATCTCCCTTACTAAGCCTGGGCGCAAGCGCTCGATCCCAAAGGAGAGCTGCATCGCGCCCTGACGAGGCCATGGGGACCCTTGCGGACACTACCACGACCTCGTCGGCGTATGGCAACAAGGGCCCATTCCAGGCCATCACAAGATTGGTCAACGGATACATCCGGTCATCCACCGACCCAAAATGGGTTCCCTGGAGAGAAGAAAGAAGGGGGGCTTCGCCGGCCGCCACTGGCCGCTGGAAGCCCCGCCCGATTGGACCCGGCATCCCACGACCCCCCTCTATCAGACTATCAGCCATCAAAAGACGTTGCCCAGGGTCCACCACGAGGAGGTTATCTGACATTGCACCCCATGCCTATCCGGTACTCTAGATCCCACAACACAAGCCTTACAGAGCTTACTTTGGGCTAGGCTAATCGGTGTAAGTGTAGGAAATATTTATTTATTATTTATTTATTTATTTAGTATATCCGGCTCAGTGATTTGTTTGAAATGTCCAAAATGTGGCAATGAGTGTCCTGTATATACAGCACCGCTAGTAATTCAAACAATTAGCGTCTTTTTATCTTGTGAAAACGCATTACTAAAGTCTACAACGCTATTAATCGCTTTCAATACTTCAATAACTAATCTATATAATGAAACAAAAGGCATGACTTTATGTCATAGCTTCTGTATTAGAAACATGATATTAAATTTCGAGAAATCACTTTCGAGTCTCAAATAGTTTCGAGTTTAAAATTTTAAAGCTGCCGACTGCGGTTTTAGTTTCACCGATTTAGTTTCCCATGTAGACACGATTTAGAAAGCGTGTATAAGTGATGAACAACGTCAAGTTAGTCATAATTATGCAGACAAGTATATTTCAAATGCATGATTGATTGTGATACTAACAAAACACATAATCATCACTATCGTATTGTCTCTGTCGCACTTTCAGTAGGGCTTGAACCACTATTCCTACTTTTTCTTCACTATTCCTCTCTATCAACATTCATCTCTGCACTGGTATTCTTCCCATCGAGAACCTTTTATGCTATTGTTTCGGTGTACAGGTCCACAGTGTCTTATCAGTCCTTATCTCCAAGATAAGGAGGTCTGATGCAGCGCCTGGGACTTGTAACCACTTCTGTGCGTTGTTGAGTATATGGTCTCCCTATGATGCATCAGTACGATCCTTCATCATCCTGGCTGCAACTTAGCTATATCTGTTATAATAATTTATTTATTTCAATCACAAGATCACAGTATTTTTTTTTAATATATATTTATAATTTATTTTCTCGTTACTGTCACTACATTAAGCATACAACAATGGTTGATGTAGTGACAGTCGAACCTCTCAGCCATCACGCTGAGTATGGTGTTGGAGCTGGCGCGGACCCTACGCACCAGGGATGCACACCGTTTCCGCATCGTCGCATAAAAGCAGTCAATCCGTGACTCGGTGAACATTCCCGACGCACTGCAGTACCGAGGCAGCCCCAACAACACCCTGTAGGCATTGTTATATTGTATACGTAGAGCGCTGTACTGCTTTTGAGTATAGTTAGCCCACAAGGCGCTCGTATAAAAAGAGGTGCAATACGCTCTGAAAAGAGTGTTTTTCACCTCAACCGAGCATCGAGCAAACCTGCGAGCTATCATGTTCGCTCTAACAGACAACGCTCTACGTTCCCGCTCTATATCTGTATCGTCCTTCAGATCAGAGGTTACCAGATGGCCAAGGTATTTGAGGGAGTAAACCCTTTTTAGCGGTATATTATTTAGCTTGATGCTAGGTATGCTCTCTGGACATTTACCCCTGGTCCGAAAGACCACACACTCAGTTTTCTTAGTGTTATAGAGCAGGCCATGGCTTAGAGTATACTCTTCACAAATGCTGACCAGCTTAGACAAACCACAGACCGAGGCGCTAAGCAGAACCATGTCGTCCGCATAGCTAATGTTGTTTACACAAACTCCACCAACGTGGCAACCGACATGCGTTCTACTCAGCCTCTCGATGAGTGCGTTTACATAAAGGTTGAAGAGCGTTGGTGAGGTCAACCCCCCTTGCCTCACCCACATATTATGATTCCGCAATATTCGCCTCTGTTACGTATCTAGTACAGAACTTACGGAAATTCTCAGCTATCCTACATTTTTTTCACGCAATCCATTCGTACCTTCTTAGGATTTCCCCTATCCTTTTTTTCATATAACTTTAACAGAAATCAAATAGCATATTATTCTAGAATGAGAGAGACTATCATTGAGGTCCTTTGTCCCCTAGCTGGGGCAAAAGGCATCCACAGTGAGTCTCCATCCCACAGCGTTGACTTTCGCGTTTGATTTCGCTCAAAATTTTTCCAATAGCTTTCGCGTCGCCAATTATAGTCCGCCGACAGGAGACCAACAATAGAAAACCAATTCGCAATCGAAATCGTGAGATTCGTATACGAATTACCGAATTCACTATTTCTGAACTTTCATTTCATGCAACGAGTGGTTCAACCCACTCGTTTTTGATTTCTACTAGTAGAATATCCATACGCTGAAGTGACCTTGACAGTGATCCGTTTCACGTGTGGGTCATCGCCGGTTTTTTGTTTTTGTTGTTGTGATTTTGAATTTTTCTGCGTGAAACGGAATTTAATTAAGAATTTGTTTTTAATGACAACACTGAATTCGAGTGATTCAAAAATCTATAAAATTGCAAGCAGTAGAAAATAATTTCGCGCACGATTTGTATTGTTTGTTTGTTTGTAAAACTCTTTATTGCACATACACATAAATATTACACAGAAACATAAATAATACATTTACCATATTATGTATATGCAAAGGCGAACTTATCCCTGGCGGGATCTCTTCCAGTTAACCTTTGACACATCAAAGTACCTGAATTGGGCAGGGGAGATTATGATTAAAATATACATATATATCCATACACAAATACATAATCTTATACACTAATATATATAAAATAATATATAATATATAAATAATGTATTCGTATTCGAATTCCAAATTCACGTCTAATGATTCAAAAATACGTCTCCTGGTCTGTTTTGGGCGACCACGTTTTACGGTCAGAGAATTTCCTGCTATGACTATATTAAGAAGAGAGAGTGATCATGTTGCTAGGGAAGTTATGGACCTGAAAGTGGATGGGCGTGTGGGGAGAGCAAGACCGAAGAAAATATGGTTGGACTGTGTGAATGATGATATGTTGAAAAACGGAGTGATTGACGAAATAGCGAGTGATTGGAGAGTGGAACAGGATGTTGCGCCGACCACAAATAAAATTGGGAACAAGGCAAAAGGAGGAAAGAAGACTATATTTTAGAATGTATAATGCACTATGTCCTTAGTTGTGTATTTGTTCATTTCAGAGTTTCTTGCCTGTTCTTCTCGAGAAGGCTCTCCCAATTTCCGAACAAGTGTAGAGTCAATATTTTTTTTCCTTATTCGTACGTACGCGCAAGGCTTTTGTTTTTTATTAAGCTTTTGTTCTTTTTTTTGTTTTGACGTCAATAAGTGCCTGTAAAGGTCTATGTTAAATAAATATTATTTTGATTTGATTTGATTTATGATTCATGTTATATCTTGCACCTCTTGTACGGTTATTGAGCTTACATTTAGATGCATTCACGATTATATATATTAATTAATTTATTTCAATTTCATCTTTGTAAGAATAAATCGTGTTATATGTCTATTCATTTAGAGCGAGTCAATAAGCACCAAAAATTGCTGGATATTTTACACATTTTAACTCTCTTTAATCATCTATTTTTTAATGTTCATTATTACCATCATAGCCCCATACGTCCCGCTGGAGGGCCATGAGCCTACCCTGACTAAGGGGACGAGCCTTTTCTATGTTAGATCGGTTAGGAATTAGTTAACCACGCTGACATAGTGAGTATTGGTTTTGTATTATCATACTTTTGCATATATGTATAACCAGTTAGTGAAAATATTACAGGATAAATTCGTGACACTATCCAAAATATTAGTAGCAAAAGGAATAGAATACTAAAAGAATACTGTGATCAATGTAAATATTTTTTATTTGTTTGTAAATCTTTCTGGTCTTCTGCGGACTCCTTGGTCCGCTTTGTTTGTGTTAGTATTATTACATTTCCTTATTTGTTATCTATTCTACAAGTAACATATCATTTGTCGATCAGGAGAAAGGTGTTTGTTCTCCATTTTGTGGGAACAGGTGGTCTTGTCCCCCACAGTCGTAGCCCCGTCTATATCTATATTCCAACTATTCCTTAAGACTAACAATGTTTAAGTAATTTGTTTTTATAATTTTGTTTGTTATAATTTATATAAAGAATCCATCTATATTATTTGTTTATTATCATTAGAAATATTAATATTATCTACGCAAAAGGCTATATGATTCCTAGTTGATATCGATAGTTTCATTATCTGGAGACTCTTACACTTGTGCAAAATAATTCACTCCATTTTTGACTCGCCAGTTTTATTGGTCACATTAAATTTTATGTCAACTTATTTCGTTTGCAGGTGTATAGAAACAATACCTCTTTCTATAATCCTGTGACTAGTGCAGTCATTTTAAAATGGCCGCGTAGCGTTCTGTTAAATAGATGTGTCTGTAAATAATGTTTATGTTTATAAGCAATAATAAGCAAAATGTATCGTTTGCGTTGGTTTTATTGTGTTTTGTATTTTTTATTTATTGCATGGGCGAATATTATTATTATAATCGATACTATGAATTACTGTGTATATGATTAGTTTTAATTCTTGTCGTGTGTATTGCAGTATATATGTAGTATTATGTAATTATTAGTGGAAATGCTTACGTAGCCCTAATGTGTTTGTTGGGTTATGGTGTCGACCTGAATATTAATTACCTGTATACGATGTGTCATGTTGTTTCATGTTGTGACATGTTGTGTCATCTAATAAAATAAAAGATATGTTAACTTATTAACCAACCATCTAATTAGCAAGTCTCTTCAGCGCCTGACTTAGGCAATGGCGTTAATTTTCAGAACGGAACACTAAGCTTGATAAATGGGTGTCGGAATTTCAAAGGGGCACAATGGGGACCCGCCCTGACAGACAGCTCGTTTATCAAAAAACGTCTATGACGTCAAAGGAGCAGCCTGTGGTAATCCAGCCTTTGACACTGAGGGTGAAATTAAAAAGAATGACCACTTCATCATCCGTGTCAACCTCGCACGACGTGTTGATCAAAGGATAAATATTTATAAGGCTGCGTCATTTCGCGAAGCTCTACGTCTTTATGTGGAAAGTAGGCCAAATGTTCTTCTTATGTACTAAAAGAGGTATGTATATAATAAATAGACGACTTAAAAGAGTTTTAGACCGTTTTATAGTTTGATTGGATTACACTGAAAAAATTGAATGGAATGTGAATTTTTATGTGTTTCAATTGTTTTTTGTATACATCTTTACAATTAATAAAAGCATTCACACAGACATACTTACACACACACGTTATAATGAAAGCGCTGTATTCTATTTTATGTAAGTTATGTTAGTTTTAATTTTGTATATTAAATAAATAAATAAATATTTCTTACACTTACACCGATTAGCCTAGCGCAAAGTAAGTTCTATAAGGCTTGTGTTATGGGATCTAGGGTAACGGATAGACATACATATATTATACATATATAAATAAATTTGGTAGAAATATATTACAACAACCAAGACTAAGGTACAAATGCTCGCATTCATCACGCAAATATCTGCGTCCAGCGGGACTCGAACCCGGGGCCTCAGAGTTGGCGATATCTTGAAACCGGTATACCAACCCCTCAACTACGGATGTAGTCAAATCATAATATTACATCTCACTAGTTATTCATTTTATGTTATTAATACTAAATACGTCACGTTCATTTCCTGGTCCATTTAACAACTACAAGTCAGGCCCAGCCTTGTGTGGGGTGGCGTGTATCGTGAGGACGATCCGCCGGCTGGGTTTAGAAATAGCGCCGCACAAGACCGAGGCGCTATGGTTCCACGGCCTTCCAAAGCGCCGGGAACCACCCAGCTGCCGGATACGGGTAGGTGACGCGGAGGTCCAGGTGGGGCCCTACATCAAGTACCTTGGCCTCACCTTGGACAGCAGATGGAGCTTCGAGGAGCATTTCGTGCGATTGTTCGCCCGAATCAAGAGGGTCGCGGGCGCCTTACATCGCCTGCTGCCCAATCTCGGGGGACCGAGAGATGGTGTTCGCCGCTTGTACGCGAGCGTCGTACGGTCCGTGGCCTTGTATGGGGCCCCCGTGTGGTCGCAAGACTGCACGAGGTCCTCCCGCTGCAGAGCTCTGCTCCAGAGCATGAGTATCGTACGAGGCTACCGTACGATCTCGTACGAGGCGGCGACGGTTCTGGGGCGGTCCCCCCTTTTCGAGATCCTGGCCGACATGTACGCGGTGATGTACAACGCACCGCGGCATGTCGGTCGGGGGTCCCCCGGCGGCACCAGCGCACGGAATGTACAGACGGGAGTTGCACCGACGGGCCGAGAGGGCCTGGCGTGCGCAGCTAGAGCGTGGGGGCTGCGTGCGTCAGCGCACCGTCGGTGCGGTACTCCCGCACTTCGAAGCTTGGCTCTGCGGCGGAGGGCGGAAGTCACCTACCGCTTGACTCAGATACTTCCGACATGGTTGTTTCGGTGAGTATCTGAGTCGAATAGGGAGGGAGGACATGACACAATGCCACCATTGCGCATTACGACCTCGACTCAGCCCAGCACATGCTGGCGGAGTGCCCCGCTTGGGACTCCGAATGCCGAGTCTTGGTCGAAGAGATCGGGCAAGATCTGTCTCCGCCAGCGTTGATTGCGGCAATGCTGGCGGATGAGGAGGTTGGAGGGTTGTGGCCTCCTTCTGTGAAGCGGTGATGCTCCTGAGGCGCCGCCACGTGTCGCTGGGACCTCACCGCGGATGGCCGGGGGGTGACGTCGTTGGAGGTTGGAGGGGAGGAGGCGGCAAGATCACTTCTCCCCGAGAAGGGCTCCCCTAGCAGACCCAGGGGAGCAAAGGCCGGGGGTCCTCAGATACGACACTCGATCCTGAGGGCCCCCTACAACGCCTGAGGATGGCCATCGCTGAGCTTTTTAGTGGGTAGACCTCCCCTTCTGGGGAGGGGGAGGCCCACTTGAGAAGAGCCCCACATAACCGCCGGCTCGCCACAGTTGGGGTATGTAATTTAATGCAGTTTCCTCAGGGGAACAAAAAAAAGGCAAGCCGTCCAACCTTCTGTTCGTACACCTTCCACAAACACACTCATTGCAAAGCTGAACATAGCCATCTGAGGCTTCAGCATAGGTCCGTCCAAAAAAAAGCGGGGATATAAATCTAACACACATTTTAACAAATTTAACGAAAGTGTGCGTGGAGTGTACCAATTGGGTCTAATCTCCATGTGCACAATGAGAAATGCAGCTAAAAACTATACCCAGTTAGATGCACAGATATTGTCATTATGAGTCAAAACGTTTGTGGACTATTGTATTTGGATTTTGGTGGTAATGAGAAACCAGCTATGGAAGAGACTCTGGTCACCTGCCTTCTCAAAGCCTCCTAATTGATTTTATTATTATGTCATTTTGCAACATCTCTTGAGACTTACGTTGAGTAACAAAAAATTAATAACACGTCAGTGAAATTTTACAAGCTTTCTGTAGTTATATTGATATTAATATACAATTGTAAAACAATGCTTATAAAATTGTATAATCTTTTAGTGTATTAGAGGTTCATGCTCTTATTTGATTTAGTCTAACATATTTCATCTTTAGTTAATTGTATTGCGAAAAGACAAATAATATTTACAAAATTGTAATTTCCAGAATAACCACAGTAGCTTTGTATCCAGGGATCACCAAAAAATATCAAAAATATAAAAAAGAACTTTATTAAAAGTACATTATCATAAGGATCTTATCGTCCTCCCTCGCTGCTATGACGGATGGTCGATCAACGTCAAAACTAATAGGATTAACGCACTCTCCTATATTGTCGAGGGCTCGATTCCCTTCCTTGACAATGAACGGAGCATCGTTCTGTCTGAAATCATCAAATTTATTACTTGTTTTATAACTAGAACCCGTGGCTTCTGCCTTGTTATCCCCAAGGATATTTCATACATCAGGCTTAACTATTTCTTTTGTTGCTTTGTGTGTGTCATGTTATAAGCTTACAAAATTATCCATTCGATCTATTGGAATAGTTGAACTGATTTTATTGTTTATAATAAAAAATGACAATGACAATGAAATTTGTGTTGTTATTGATTCTCAAGAAAGTTTCTATTAATGTTAAACGACGAAGTGAATAAAGTTATAAGTGACCTGTGTAATTCTATTTCATTTGTAACCTTATTTCAAGATGATAAGTTATTAATTTCTGTATTCTCTTAAGTATGTTAACTAGTAGTTATAGTTTGATGTTCGGAATTAATAAAGCTTACTTTAACATAAATATAATTAAGCTAACATCTGTTATACATATTTACATGTTTTTATTATTTAAGTTTGTAAAGGAGAGGTTCAGACTATTTATCTGAGGCCAGCTTCAAATTGACAACTCTGTAAGAATACAGGGAGGAAAACATAGGTCTGGTTATTTTCAGTACAAGGTCTCCCGCTGTAGACTTGTGAACCAATGGCGTAGAATTTTTGACGTGCAAAAATGATTGTGAAAATCCTATCTGAAGAATAAATTTTAGATTTTCATTATGTTTACAAATTTTAAAACTACTAACTACTAAAATTGTGTTCTTCGCACTGTGATATTTATTTATTATGGGTTGATAAAAATAAATATTTATATGTATTTAAATTAAAGGTGAGCACAACATTTTACTTAAAAAAAAACATATAATTTACACAAAAAATACTTTAATCAAAAAATCTAGAATGACAGCGAGTTATTGGGAGACAGAAATTCAGAACTGTCCTTCAGAAACAATGCATCTTATCCGAAAAAATGACTATGTCCAAATTAAGATTCTTTCAGCTTTCTTTTAAATTTTATCACCAGCCATTTTTGTAAGATTATGATGATCTGAATAACTAAGCACCCAATTACTGTCTTCATAAAAATGAAATAGCAAATGTCGGCCAGCGTACTGATGGATTTCCTAGAAGTGTGTAATACTGGGCAGGATGCGGGAGGAGTAGGGGCTGACCGGATACGAGAATGGCTCCATCGACAAATTTATGCAGTTGTAAAGGCAGATTTATTCCGGAGACGACGACGTGTGAAGTCGGCGTAACACACTACCGAGTAGATAGCTTAATACTCAAATCAGAGAAAAAACTAGAGGTTCGTTTTTGGGCAAATGTATAAATTTTTATAACAAGATTCCACATAGTGTAGCTGAATTGCCTTTTCATAAATTCAAGGTACATGTTAAAAAGACGCTAATGAGTAAGGGCTATTACAAAGTCAATGATTATTTAAATGATGCCAATGCTTGGTGTTGATTTGAAGATATTACTTACATTCTAAATTGTAAATATTTGTTTTCCCGTATAAATTGTAAACACATATGTACATTGTATGATAACGACATAATTTATTGTAAACGTTGTTATAACTTTTGATAAAGCTGATAAGTTTCTTGCGCCCATTCTTCTTATCAGCTAAAAAATACGCCCTGAATGGGTGGTAGGAGAAAAAAATTGGACGATTCCAAAAAGTCATATTTGAATAAAGTTAATTTTGATTTTGAGATCCCGACCAATAAACGCGAATTTTGTAAGTATGGATGGATGTTTGTAACTCTTTCAGAAACTACTGAATGGATTTTAATTAAACTTTCATAACAAAAATTTTGGGAAAACGGGAGAAGTTACTCCATTTTTTGAGATTCCGTCGCGTGTGCAACCTTACTGGTTAAAGCTACACAGAAATCATGTATGACGGAAATGTTCTACTTAAAATTATATAAACAATATCCCACGGTAGCATATGTCTATCTTTTATGGTTGACTTACTTTTTTTTTCCCACGGGTGATGGTAGTGAATCCTCATAGGGGGCGCGCCACCACAGTGGTCGCTATGACAACCCCCTGGTGCTTGGACGACCTCGCACCGGATACCACCCGCGCCCGATCTACGGCGGGTGGTTGTGTTGGACTCTAGCAGAAGGCCAGCCTACCAACTAAACACTACCTACAGCCTTTGGTCGGGCGGAAGGCCTGGGACCCTATCGGCTTGAACTAACGCTCCCGCCCTCCAGAACGGGGGCGGTGCATATGGTTGACTTACAATAACACGTGTAACTCCCGATAGCTTAGCAGGAGACCTATTTTTGAATTACGAATGCGACTTCGAAATCACCGATGTGACTAATAATCACCGATTTTCAATAATTGTTATTTCTGAATATTACTTATGTGACTACCTTAGTCACGGATGTGATTTCATTACGCGGCACTCGTAATGAAATCACATCCGTGACTAAGGTAGTCACATAAGTGTCGCAACCACTCGTAATCAAGTCATACTTGTGGAAATGTTATCTATGTTTTGTTTAGAGAACATATTGACAAGAGTCTGAAGTTGATGTGTTGATTTTTCAGTCTCTATATATATATACAACGGATAAGCCGGCAATAACCAGCAGCGGCTACATTCGGCGTGGAACCGAACTCTTACATTTATGTGTGTATTTTATCTATGTTGGCGGCTCTGCGATCGACTTTCAAAAATTGGATGCTTAGGAATCCGTGACTATTTAGTCAGCGGTGATTTCGAAATCGCATTCGTAATTAAAAAATAGGTCTCCAGTTCGAAGCTTTCTGATTATATTTGTCTACTCTTACATTAATACTCTCAATCATTAAAAATGCTATCTCAAATTACGATTCCACGCGGACGAACTCATGGGCACAACTAGTAATTAATAATAGTGTTATAAAAACGGAATTTTGTTGAACAAACTACAGCGTCGTGTGTCCCGGACCGATTTCCATGTCTAATAACGCGTGGCGATCTCTTTGGCACGTCCAAAAATTTATGTGTCGAAAATGGCATCAAAGGAAGGAGGCCAGTTGTTTATAAGGTGCGGCAGTAAACGGTTTTGTTAATTTCTTTGTTTTTAGGGTTCCGTGTCTTATATACTTGTATGTTAAGACCCTTTTCCATGGCAACCCGGGGATGTATCAAGTTGATATTAACATGTAATACTTAGGTCTGCGGTTCTTGAAGCTGTAAAAATGACAGTTCCAATCCAATGCACTCTATTAAAGTTTTATTTTCTAGTATTTAATAGGATTATCCAAATCTGTATCATTCTTCTTATCAACCTAGAATTTTTAAAAAGTATTATAATTTTTTTTATATGGCAGTTTGGCGAGCGGCGATCGACTCCAAATTTTCGATAGTCTTATTGTTCTCCTTGACGAGCTGATCACGAATATTTACAAGTTTTAGAAAAAGTTTACGACAAAAATCGCCGCTAGGGGGCTCTGAAGTTTTGGGTAAAAAATCCTAGTTTAGTATTATGTTGATTTATGGAGAATATGACGACGCCATTCACATACTCGTACATGTTTGGATGGAACCCTGATCAGTGCGTTCGCACTCGACCAGCCTTTTATCTGTGTAGCTCTGCAAAAGAGTAAGAATATAGTGTTTTTTTAGTAGCATATTAAAATTACGATTTAGGTATGAGCACAGAGAGCTCAATCTCCAAATCATCAAATCATTTTGACCATAACATTTTTTATTGACCTTCTAATAGAAGGTCAATTAAAAATGCTATTGACAATAATTCGCTGCCATTATGTTGATTCATGGAGAATATGACGACGACATTTACATACTCGTACATGTTTGGATAGAACCCTGATCAGTGCGTTCGCACTCGACCAGCCTTTTATCTGTGTAGCTCTGCAAAAGAGTAAGAATATAGTGTTCTTTTTAGTAGCATATTAAAATTACGATTTAGGAGCACAGAGAGTTCGATCTCCGAATCATCGAATCATTTTGACCATAACATTTTTAATTGACATTCTAATAGAAGGTCAATTAAAAATGCTATTGATAATAATTCGCTGACATTAGCTTTTATAACTTAACTAGCGACCCGCCCCGGCTTCGCATCACGGGTGCAATGCTGGTACTAAACACACTACAGAAAAACTGTGAACGTTGTATATAATAAACTAGCTTTCCGCCCGCGGCTTCGCCCGCATTATATTCGAATTTCCCACAGGAAGGATATGTTTTCCGGCGGTAAAATTATCTTATTTCCTTCCTTGGTCCTCGGGTTTTACGATTGGTATATACGGGTATATACGGTTACCCCGTATATACCAAACGTAAAACAACCCTTCAACCCTTTACAACCCTTTTCTGCTTTAAAAGGTAGCCTCTGTCCTGTCTCAGCCTCTAGATATTCTGTGTACCAAATTTCATTTAAATCGGTTCAGTAGTTTTAACAATATTTCCATACAACCTAGCATCCCTTCTTTCAACCTTTTACAACCCTTTACAACCTATTTTGTATAAAAAAGTAGTTTATGTCCTTTCTCGGGCTTTAGACTATCTGTGTACCTAGTTTCATTTAAATCGGTTCAGTAGTTTTAACAATATTTATATACAACCTATTATCCCTCCATTCAACCTTTTACAACCCTTTACAACCTTTTTTGAATGAAAGAGTAGCCTATGTCCTTTCTCAGGCTCTAGACTATCTTTTTTTTTTTTTTATAGGATAGGGCAGCAAACGAGCAAACGGATCACCTGATGGTAAGCGATAACCGTTGTCCATGGACCACCCGCAACACCAGAGGAGTCACAGATGCGTTGTCGGCCTTTTAAAAGGGAATAAGGGGAAAAGGGGGGTTGGGCCTCCGGTACCCTCACTCACTCGGCGAAACACAGCGCAAGCGCTATTTTACGCCGGTTTTCTGTAAGGCCGTGGTATCACTCCGGTCGAGCCGGTCCAATTCGTGCCGAAGCATGGCTCTCCCACGGTAGAAGAAGAAGATCTGTGTACTAAATTTCAATTAAATCGGTTCAGTAGTTTTGGCGTGAAAGCGGAACAGACAGACAGAGTTACTTTCGCATTTATATTATTATAGTATGGATATGAGTATTAAAAACTAAAAAACACGTTTTTAAAATTGATTGAAATGTATTTATTTACGACATCACATTAGAAACCCAAAAAATAACATTTCCCCACTATTTAATGGATGTTATTATACATATTATAAACCTGCCTTTTCATAGATATTAAACATTGTTAGTCTTAAGGAATAGGTAATAATAGTTAGTAATGGTTGTAATAGTATATTATAGTAGAATATAGACATAGATGGGGCTATGACTGTGGGGGCCGGGACCATCTGTTCCCACAACACGGAGAAAAGACACATTCTCCCAACCGAGAATTGATATGTTACTTGTAAATCTATACTAATATTATAAAGAAGTAAAGTTTGTGTGTTTGTAAATTGTAAGGGGTAATCTCGGGATCTACTGAACCGATTTTAAAAATTCTTTCACCAATAGAAAGCCACATTATTGCGGAGTGTCATCATCATCATCATCATCATCGATTTTTAAAAATTCTTTCACCAATAGAAAGCCACATTATTGTTGAGTGTCATCATCATCATCATCATCATCATCATCATCATCATCATCATTCATAATCATCATCATCATCATCAGCGGACGGCGCGCGATGGCTTCGGGTTTAATTCAGTTCGCTTTTCGTGCTCGCTTCGGGGATTTCGCTATCACAAACAAAAGAGTGCGGACCAAAGAGCCCGCTGAATTTATTACATCTAACTGAAAATAAAACCTTCCTCTTCAATTACTCTATCTATTTAAAAAACTGCATCAAAATCCGTTGCGTAGTTTTAAAGATTTAGGAATACATAGGGATAGAGGGGCAGAGAAAGCGACTTTGTTTTAATATCACAATTTCATAAATCATAAGTTCGTTAATTGGTACAATTCACGAAAATGTGGTCCATAATAATATTGGCTGTCAGTAGCTCTGCGGTGTTCGGAGTTGTTCATACATAATAGAGTCTGTCTGTCGTTCAACGCAAAATGGCGGTTGGCCGCTGACAGGTGCTGCTAATTGCGGGCCGCGGCGGGTCTGTGATTGGCAGCCCTGATTTCGCTGAATCCGGCCCGGAAATATTCTGTACAATTTTCACCGAATGACAGTTTCGATCGATTTTTTAACAGCTGTATTGTGCCTAAGCTTTTGCAAATAGGCTTGTATCCACTATGAACAAATCTGATGCGTTAGGTTGCATAACTATTAAGATGATCATTTAATTATGAAAAAACAAAGTTTTATAAAATAATAACTTTTGATTATTTATATTTTTATAAAATAAAATTGCACAAAATAAGCCATAAGTCACGTGACAGCAAACACCAATTAAAAAGTGTTACGTCACGCCGTGCGAAACGTCAAAGTCAAAATGTCATTCCCAAGTGTCTTGTGGAAGTGCGAAAAAGAATGGGCATCATTCCTTCTCGCGAGTGTCAGCCACTTTTTACGTATCTGCTGATTGTTTGGCACGTATATAAATATTTTTTTTGGTGTTTTTATACTTGTGCTTGTACACTGGGGCACTATGCAGTACTTGTAATACGATGAATCCATTTTTTATTAAAATAACTTCACAATACCGAATATTCCGATACTAAAACAGCTGTGTTTTGCACGGCGTGACGTCATTCAAGACGCCATGACAGTCATGAGCGTTTTTGATGACTAATGTCAAATATTTAATTAAATGCAAAATTATTCTTATATATAAGCATTTTTTTTCAAAAATAATAATTATTTTGTATAGAATAGGCATCAAGGTATATTAGTATCTAACTACTGAAATTTAGGCAACAAGCCTATTATCATTAAAGTTTTACAATCACATTTGAAGAACAAGAAACTCGCCTCTTTTTGGTATTATCGCGTCTCTGCTCTCGCCTCTTTGCTCTATGGCGGATCTGTCAGATTTAATCGAATGTGTAATTAGTACTATAACTTTCACCTCATACAATACAAGCACCAAATGATTAGCAGCTAAAATAGACAAGATAAAGGCATTGAAGCAGATGTTTGAAAATTCTTTCGAATAATAAAGAAAACCATACAATACAAAAGTGTTAAAGGCTCGGCATTATGTATCGGCACATATATCGGCATATTTTCCACACAAACGTAGTCCTCGCTTTTCTCGCTGGAAAATTCAACAATATTAAACAATGTTTCCAAAAACAAAATTAATTAATTAATTTATTTCACACACAAAACAGAATATAATCTATTATTGATACATTTTTTGTATATAATATAACAGACCAGATTACATTCCTAGGCATGTGTGCACAACATGAACGACACATATATGGCAATACAACACTTAAATTTACTTTACTTACTTTAATTATAAAACAAAAACATTCAATATATTGATCACCTATCACACAATATATTCATCATGCTCTTTTTATTTCGCCCTCACGATTTGCCTATATGGTTTTAGAACCTAGGCCAGGCTGAGTTTAGTCGGCAGGTCACGTGGCTGGACCGTTCCGGTCGCGTGGAGTCCGACATAACCTCCGTGACATTTGCCGTTGCGGGGGTATCCTGGGTACGTTTCGTACTCCTTGTGAGGATTCTCAGCCTTCCTTTCCTGAGGCAAAAAAAAAAGCTCTTTTTAAATTTTTTGAGACTTGTCCAAATATACCTATTGTCTCGTGATGATTCTTTGAGACATCATTGTATTGACGACACATCCTGACACTTGGACTGTAAAAGGAAGTATTATTTTTGAGTACCTGCAGTGAGAAAACGTTTCTAAATGTAAGTTGTGTTCAAAAGTGAAAAAGTGAGGGCGGAAAATGCGAATGAATAAATGGAATTAGATGGTTTTAAGCAATTTAATTCCTTTAGGTATTTACTTTTGAGAAAAAATGAAATAGAGATTCATATTTGATCAAACTAGACTGACTGAAATATCAAATTAAATCAAACTACTCACTTGGATTTGTGAAAAATTATTTCAATTTTGTATTCGTTTTAAAACAAGTGACGTCAAAAATTCATGACGGCAATTATGTTTTTTCAATGGGAGCGCATGAGCGATTTTAGAAACTATTCAATAATTCACTGTACCGTCCAATAAAGATCTAACTGTGTATGTCTGAATTTCCTTGTAAACCTCACCTAAGTGTGTACATACAACAACACTTCAAGCTATACATGTTGATCTAGACACAGCTCTTATGTTGTGATTATAGCGGTGATTTTCATAGCAAAAAAGTATAATCTTGACGTGTTGCTGCAAACGCCTAAGCGCGTACATTCGCAATATGAAATGATTTTTCCCCCCTCTGAAGTGGGAACTGATTCCTTATATGGGCTACTGAAGCCGCCCACCCCTTGGTGAGCAGACGACCTTACACCGAATACAACCCGCAACCAACCAGCAGAAGGCCAGCCTACCAAAATCTAAATATCAAAATAATCTTTATTCGACATAGACCTTTACAGGCTCTTATTGACGTCAAAACAAACAAAACAAAAAAAACAAAAACCTTGTGCGTACGTACGAACAAGGAAAAAAAAATATTGACTACACCTGGAAATTGGGAGAGCCTTCTCGAGAAGAACAGGCAAGAAACTCTGATACAAACCAATCTGATACCAACTAAACACTGCCTAATGTCCTTTGTCTCGGTAGAACGGCAGAGGTTCTATCGGCTCTAGCTAATACTGTTCACCCTCTCAGAGGAGTGAGCGAACCATGCCTTTTTCGTTCAGGTTTCCTTTATGAACGAATGGGGTAATGTGAAACGGCTTCAACGACTTCACAACAAGGTCGACAATGGGGGAATGATTAAATAAATATATATGTCGGTAATGGGACACCAGTGCGGGTAGACCGCGCTCGACGGAGTCTACGACGCAGCGGTCGGCTGTAACGGGGCTCAGTCTTACGACAGCGGGCCTCGAGTTAAGGCGTCTAGAAACTGTCGCGCGTCCTATACAAGTTGATTGTGATAATTACGTGTACCTACCATATTCCGAATTATACTTTGTGCATCAAACTACAGACTTTATAATTATTCTGCCAACGCTACCCTGCGTACGCCCATCTTATAGATTGTAACTATGGCTGAGGATAACGAACGTGAATCACCCTCGCCGATATATATTAATTGACGACCTCCGTAGTCGTGTGCCATCTCTGAGGTCCCGAGTTTGAATCCCGGTGAGGGCGTGAGTCATGGTTGTTAATATATATTTCTATCAAAAATACTTATATATGTTTAATATATGTACGTCTATCCGTTGCCCTAGATCCCATAACACAAGCCTTACAGAGCTTACTTTGGGCTAAGCTAATTGGTGTAAGATAATAATTGTGTAGATTGCTGTAAGTGTAAGAAATATATATTTACTAGCGACCCGCCCCGGCTTCGCTCGGGTGGCATGCTAATATGAATAGTTACCTATATTATAGTTTTCATTTTTTTTTCCTCAGGAGAGGAGGCTGAGAATCCTCATGGATACCAACGCAACAAGCATGCAGGGATGCGTTGATTATGTCGGACTCCTGGTGCTGTCGAGGCGGCTCGACCACACAGACCTACCGACTAAACTCAGCCTAGCCTTGGCCCTAATGACCCTACGGCTTGAATGAAATGGTTTATAGTTTTCAATAATAATAATTTAATAGTTACCATCGCCGCAATAATAATTTTTCGAATTAGCGTAAGTTTGTACGTTTGATATCTTCTAAAGTACTGGTCGTTCCATTCAAGCCGTAGGGCCCTGAGGGCTAAGGCTAGGCTGAGTTTAGTCGGTAGGTCTGTGTGGTCGAGCCGCCTCGACAGCACCAGGAGTCCGACATAATCAACGCATCCCTGCTTGCCTGTTGCGTTGGTATCCATGATGGATTCTCAGCCTCCTCTCCTGAGGAAAAAAAAAAAGTACTGATCGAAATTACTGATGTAAAAGACAAATTTAATCTAGGTTTAATATCCAAGCTTACTTTTATTTGGATAAGAATTAATGTTATACTTACATAAAATGGCTTCGTAAATAAGCCATTATTTCTAGTAAAAAGTAAAAGATAAAAAGCGGTTATTGTGGGTTATTCTGGAGAGATAGACATATACCATCGCGGGCTTTTTTGTGGACTTTTGTAAGTTGTACAATACTGTAGTACATCATTTTAACCAATCTCGTAGGGTTTGGCCAGCGTTTGCAATATAAGCGCAAAAATGTGAGTTGATTTACGGCATCACATTAGAAATCTCAAAAATTGTCAGTGTTCCACTACTACATTGTGCATGTTTTATACATATAAATCTTCCTCTTGAATATACCTATTTATTAAAAAAAATCGCATTAAAATCCGTTGCGTAGTTTTAAAGATTTAAGCATACATAGCTACATACATACATACAGACACCGGGAAGCGACTTTGTTTTATACTATGTAAGGATTATTATAAACTTGGGAATCTCTTGCACATTGCCATTTACGCAGAGTAAAAGTTTCACTTGTAACTCAGTACACAAGAGACAGAGAAACGATGTTAAAAAACCCATTAGTCAGACACAAACAAACAATTCACACAATTAACAGTACGATCAATAGCTACGAGTGTTACTTTGTCGCAGCGTATTAATTATGTACACGCCAGCTGCCGGCTCACGTGAAATGATACATTCCTTATTTTATTGATGAGTCGCCGTAGAATTGACGCTTTATCGATTTTTATTTTACTATAAAGCTAGAGAGAACCAGACGGTTAGTGATTGAGTTGGCAAATTCAAAATGTTTTATTTGCAAAAGGATTAAAATTGATTATATACTAGTTCGTCCAAACAAACCATATTTTCAGTCTCTGGCCGTCAACTATAACAATAAAAGTGTAAAAATTATTGAACATAAATTATTGGGTAGAAACATCCACACTATCCAACAGATTGTAAATAAGTGTCATTTAAAACATCTATTACTACCTATAGATAACATTTTATGTTGATACATTGATTATGCAGATATTGTTTTTTGCTTCCATATTTACAAAAAGCTTGTTGTTAAAAAGGTTTTTTTTTATCTTTTTAGTACCTCTACAGGCTTGCTGAGAACAAGCCCTTTCATTTGATACCCATATTGTAGGAACGAATAAAAGAAAATTATCCGCCATTTTTGGTGTTCCGCCGTATTGGATTAAGAGTGATGTAACATTATTTTTTTCTAGTTATTCTTGGCAAGCCTTTTTATTTGATACCCATGTAGGAGTGCATTAAAAATAATTGGTCCGCCATATTGGATACGCCGCCATGTTGGATTTAGAATGACGTCACATTATTTTTTTTTAGTTATTCTTGGCAAGCCCTTTTATTTGATACCCATACTGTAGGAGTGCATTAAAAATAATTGGTCCGCCATATTGGATACGCCGCCATGTTAGATATAGAATGACTTCACATTATTTTTCTAGTTATTCTTGGCAAGCCCTTTTATTTGATACCCATATTGTAGGAGTGCATTAAAAATAATTGGTCCGCCATATTGGATACGCCGCCATGTTGGATTTAGAATGACGTCACATAGTTAATCATGCATTGTCATCCGAACTAAACGTGTATACCAAATTTCAGCTCAATCGGAAACCGGGAAGTGGATCAAATTTAAGTTGCAAGATTTGATTACAGAACGACAGACAACGGGACAGGTGAAACTAAAAATAAAAGCTTGTAAAAATAAATAGAACATAGCAATCTTAACAATGTTTTCGTTTGGGGCAGATTTTATCATAATTTTTTTTTATATATCTTTCCGTGGAGACTTGAGTATATCTAATTACATTCAAAATCAAACATCAACATAATTTTTATTCATTCACTTATTGACGACAACAACGACGAATTTAAACAAAAGGAAAACAAATTCCCTTCGCGTGCATATAACTACAGCTATTGAAGAACAGACAAGAAAGAAAGAATAATCATATATATTAATGCAATTACAGTTGTGCACTTGCTCAGTAAAAATAATAATCGTTAAAAGCATCGCATGTAAAGATGGCTCCCTCTAATGTTTAGTTTATGGGGCAACGTCATATTGACTTTATTGCATCAGCACAAATCCCTCATAATACATTAATAGAGAAATTAATGTACCTGCGATTGTTGTAATGCTATATTTAAATGCTATTTTTAACATAAATAAACCGCAACAATAATAGAAATAAAAGAAATATTGTCTTTTATGGGTATACTAGCTTTTGCCCGCGACTTCGTTCGCGTGGATGTTTTTTTTACGACCTCACATTAGAAACCTCAAAAATTTTAGCCTATGTGTTATTCTGATGTATAAGCTATATTGTGGTAAAGTTTCATTCAAATCCATTCAGTAGTTTTTACGTGAAAGAGTAACAAACATCCATACTTACAAACTTTCGCCTTTATAATAGTATAGTAGGATATTATCATGCCTTGAGTTCATTAAAATGACGATAACTTTTTTTTTAATGAACCGATTTTGATGAAACAAAGTTTAGATATTATTCTGAGTTAAAACAAAGCAAATAGTGAAAGTTTCAAGCAAATCGGTTCAGTACTTTCGGAGATAAACGTGAACAAACATACAGACAGACAGACAGACAGACAAAAAATTCCAAAAAAATTTTTTTGCTTTCTAATAATCTATTTAAGTGCCCCTCTATCCATTTCAGTCAAAAATACTAAATGTACAGACAAAATATTTTTACTGTCTTATTATATGTATAGATTGACACCTATCCCACGTCTATTGAAGATGGGAACAGGATCTATACAAGATCCCCCATGGTCCTTTTCTGTTTTTTTTTTAAATTTTACTCATGACAGCTATAATTATCACTACATAGTATAAAACAAAGTCGCTTTCTCTGTTCCTATGTATGCTTAAATCTTTAAACTACGCAACGGATTTTGATGCAGTTTGATGCAATTGAAGAGGAATGTTTATATGTATAACTAGCTATCTGCCCGCGGCTTCGCCCGCGTGGTTTTCGGGATTGGGTTTATAGAGGGTTAAAAGGTCATAGCTTTTGCCCACGGCTACATATGCGCGGAAGTCGGTTTATGGCGAAGGTTTTATCGCGCTTCTCGTGGGACTTTCCCGAGATAAAAAATACCGCAAAACCTTGCTGAAGAATCACTCTATCTATTGATGAAAACTGCATGAAAATCTGTGCAGTAGTTTTTGAGCGAAGCCATTATTGCGCATCCCATGGGATCTGACGATTTTTCCGCGATAAAAAGTAACCTATGTTACTCTCCATCCCTTCGACTATCTCCACATAATCACGTTAATTCATCGCTCCCTTTTGGCGTGAAAGACGGATAAACAGACAGACACACTTTCCCATTTATAATATTAGTACAGATAACATCCATTAAATAGTGGAGAAATACTGTTATTTTTGAGGTTTCTAATGTGATGTCATAAATAATTACATTTTTTCCGCTTACATTGCAATCAATTATATACTACGTTCACAGTTTTTCTGTAGTGTATTAAGTTTCCACATTGCTTCCGTGCGAAGCCGGGGCGAGTAACTAGTTAAAATACAAATTCCGACTTCGCTCACCATCTTTGGTATTTCATAATTCACAACTTACCTACATTCATTTAAATTGACAGTGCTAATAAATAAGTTGATTGATAAATTCAACTGCGTAACTGTTTGGCCATTTGAATAAATTATCGATAAAATATGCGTTCGATTTGTTAAGCCCACTGTGGCTAATGCGGGTATTAGTTTCTGGACAGTAGTTGGCCCCTGCGTCTGATAAACTGATTAGTTTTAATTTCACGCATTTGGCTAATGCGAGCGATTAACGGTGTCGATCATATCGGCTCTAATGAGCTGCTTCCGCTGTTCCACCTGTTGTTTTGGGCATTTTAGGCAAAGCTGCCAAACAAGAAGACTGAGCAATGAGCTGCTTCCTCTGTTCCACCTGCTGCTTTGGGCATTTTCGGCAAAGCTGCCAAACAAGAAGACTGGGATAATGAGTTGATTCCGCTGTTCCACCTGATGTTTGGGCATTATAAGCAAGGCTGCCAAACAAGAAGACTGAGCTAATGAGCTGCTTTCCCGGTTCCACCTGCTGCTTTGGGCATTTTAGACAAGGCTGCCAAACAAGAAGACTGAGCTAATGAGCTGCTTCCGCGGTTCCACCTGATGTTTGCGCATTTTAGGCAAGGCTGCCAAACAAGAAGACTGAGCTAATGAGCTGCTTCCGCTGTTTCACCTGATGTTTGGGCATTTTAGGCAAGGCTGCCAAACAAGAAGACTGGGCTAATGAGCTGCTTTCCCGGTTCCACCTGCTGCTTTGGGCATTTTAGACAAGGCTGCCAAACAAGAAGACTGAGCAATGAGCTGCTTCCTCTGTTCCACCTGCTGCTTTGGGCATTTTCGTCAAAGCTGCCAAACAAGAAGACTGAGCTAATGAGCTGCTTTCCCGGTTCCACCTGCTGCTTTGGGCATTTTAGGCAAGGCTGCCAAACAAGAAGACTGAACTAATGAGCTGCTTTCCCGGTTCCACCTGCTGCTATGGACATTTTAGGCAAGGCTGCCAAACAAGAAGACTGAGCAATGAGCTGCTTCCTCTGTTCCACCTGCTGCTTTGGGCATTTTAGGCAAAGCTGCCAAACAAGAAGGCTGAGCTAATGAGCTGCTTCCGCTGTTCCACTTGATGTTTGGGCAGTTTAAGCAAGGCTGCTAAGCGAGAAAACTGAGCTAATTAGCTGCTTCCGCTGTTCCACCTGACGTTTCAACCATTTAATTCCCGTTCACGCAGAAAATATCCTGTCCGTTGATGAATTTCACGTAAAACGCAACGTAATTAAAAAGTTGTTGCTCCGTCAGTCAACTGCCAATTCAGCCTCACTATTTCACTGTCAGCTCGTACTTCCGTAGATTTTACACGTAAAAAATAAAACTGAGTAGGTAAAGTTACACTTTGCAGAAGACACGGAATAAATATTCAAATATAGTGAATTTGGAGTGTTAGAATTTTCCGATTCCAGCACCCCGTAGGACCTTAATTAATTAATAATGTAGCTGCAATTAATTGATAATAGAGATAATTATGTCGCTTAATATCACTTTATAAGACGTGATCGGGGATATAGATCTAACGCGTAAAGGTCATTTAAGAAAGAAAGAAAGAAAAAGAAATCCAGTTTATTGTAACATCACACGACAGTTCACAATTAACAAATGAGATGCAGACAAGACAATTAACATTACAACAGCCAAACTGTGATATCGCCGTGCGATGTCACAACTGCGTCAGCTCACTATAAGCAGCAAGCAGGGCAAGCTGCACTGGTTTTCTGCTGCACGCAATGGTGACATCGGATACATACATAGACATACTACATTGAAAAGATACATGGAGCATAAACCGAAAACTATGCTAATTCAATGAAGTATGCGTGGAGTGTATCAATTATATAAGATTTATATTTTTAATCACTTTGGGGAAATTAAGAATACATCTCATACAAGTCTAATTATTTTGATTTGAAGGCAGAGATTCTCATAGCTGTTAAGTCGGACCCAGGGTTTAAGTCCCAACTACCGTCTAAACGCTGCCTTCCCAGTCAATCCGCGTAACACAGAATATCGTCGACCCAGACACGTCCTTTCTGACCCTCCCGACTCACTGACGCTGGCTCTTCAAGCCTTGCGAGAGGCGGCATCTGCGCCGCCATCCCTTAGTTAGTCCATACTTCGCAGCTTGCTGCACATGTACGAGTAGGCCCCATCACTTCAAGGCCGGACCCACTTTGGCGTACCGAGCCTTCTTTCGCGCACATGTCCTCTTCGGAGGGCAGCGCTGACGTGGCCTCTCCTGAGGGTGCGCCAACCATTCCATTCAAGCCGTAGGGCCATTAGGGCCAAGGCTAGGCTGAGTTTAGTCGGTAGGTCTGTGTGGTCGAGCCGCCTCGACAGCATCCAGGAGTCCGACATAATCAACGCATCCCTGCTTGCTTGCTGCGTTGGTATCCATGAGGATTCTCAGCCTCCTCTCCTGAGGAAAAAAAAAAACGCTGCCTGGAGTCCCTCTGGAGGAATGGATAGCGATCGTTGCTTCAGAAGAGGATATTGCGAACAGAAGGTCAGCGAGTTAAAGACGGCTCAGATGCTGCCGCTAGCAAATAATGAAATTCCAGCGCGATTTGGATTTCACATAAAATAAAAGAGGCGTTGCGTACCCACAAGTTTATGTAACTCAGCAACCAATCATCATCGCGTCGCTATCGCTTCATTTGACATTAGCACTTCAACCATCGCCTGCTTGCTAGCAAGCTATTTTGTAAAAAAAAAAGAAAACGAGCAACAGTCGATGTACAACTGGATTGTAACGCATCCGCAATTGGTTGCCGAGTTACATTACAAGTATACCGGTTCAGTGTAACTTGACGATTAATGTTTTGATGTCTGTCCACGTTCACTTAATAAAGCCGCCCACTCACTGTCGATTACAATAATAATTCACGCGGTCTTCATTAACATTTGTCAATGTGGAGATTTGTTTTGAAACGTGTTGCGTCACCATTATGTACGGATAACTCGGGCGCACCAGAGATAAGATAGAGCGGTTCTTATTAGAATGAATGGCCATATAGAAGTTATTTGCATAATCTCTTGACACTAAGCCTTATCCCTCTATGAGAAGGCTTCGAATTTACAATTAAAAATAGGTAAGCTTATAGCGTTTGTGGGCCACGAAATCGGATTAAGTTTTATATTTGTAAGGTGTTTTGTTGTTGGAATTATTATGTTGATTTTTGTTTTAATTAATAATAACAAAGAAGTTGAGGACAACTGATTTTTCAAAGGCTTTGGTTGGACCTCCATAGAATCGGAATCATGATAGAATAGAAATTTAATTTTAATAGTATACCTGGCAGGATACACTGGTCATGTATACGTGCTTTTTACAAAGGAGATTCTTCATAAACTCCAAGTGACTCAGAGGGCAATCGAAAGAAAACTGGTGGGAATTACACTGAGGGACCGAAAACGAAATAAATGGCTTAGACAGCAAAGTAAAGTCGCTGATGTCACTGAACGTGTGACAAATTTAAAGTGGAAGTGGGCAGGCCATGTCGCCAGAAATCGAGGCTCGTGGTGCAAAGCATTGGTGGAGTGGAGACCGTGGGGTGAGGAACGCCCACAAGGAAGGCCAAAAATGCGTTGGTGCGACGACATTATAAAAACAGCATGAGTGAAGTGGATCGAAGCCGCCCAAGATCGTCGGAAATGGCATAAAATGAAGGAGGCCTACACCCATAGGGTGGAAAATGGCTAAGAAGAAGAAAGAGAAGAAGAGTATACCCATCGGCTTTCTAAATTTGATTGCGTTTGAGTATTGCCGGATTTTAGGTTTTCACAAATTAATATTAGTGTGATAGTATTTTTATATTCAAAAGATATGTTTGTATAATGCTTCATTACGAGGCGTTAAGTCGTGCTGTTATAACAAGTAACAAAAAATTATCACAAATACTTTGTCATTGTTTTTTGTTTTATAATTATAAACATATATATTATTTTATAAACATCGCCACACACTATGATTGCTATCCTGTATCGTGGTAGCAGTCACAAATATTGAATTTTTTTTATAGGTCATACAGAATATCAGTCCATAGAAGCTGATCAATCGCTACGCCAAACGTGTCGTGTTCTTTGTGCAAGTTTCGAAGTTACTGTGTGGATATTTCATCCGCAAAATATACTTAATGTATGGTTGAGGTCATGGGATATATATGGAACAAAACTTTATGAGAACAGACCGCCACCAGCTTTTATCCACCACAAAATAATTCCGTATATAGTTGGTGGTGGTGATTTGGAGATGATCATATACTTGATCCTCTTCATATTATTAATGTATAAATCCCGTGCAGTACCGAAGCGAGGAGGAAGCGTATATACCAGGGTTATCATCTTGGGTATATACTTGCATCACGCTCTCTCTCCTAAGGAGCAGGCACCCTCACCACAGGCCATGAGATCAACAGAAACAATGCGGTTCAGGCCGTGTTCGATAATCATCGCACGTGAGGATTCCTTACCTTCTTTTCTTGTCCTCAGAAAAGGGTGATAGACAACATAAGAAAAAGGAGACTAAGACTGGATAAAGTCTTCAAGGATCTCCACACCAGTCGATCCTACGCTATTAGTATTCAGAGCCATGATCGTCACCAAATTGTATGCTCATCTTGTGGGAGGATTACTAACGTTGAAGCTCCCGGCTTGTCACTCGAGGTCGCCGTCAAACATACACCGAAATGTAGTGGTCGGTTCTCACCACCCACGACATAGTGATCTTGAGCTAGCAGTCGTGCGCTCAATTTGCGTCGACTCTCTTTTTAGGTAGACGGGTTAGCAGGCAAGACGCGGGATCTTTAGTTCTCTTGCCACAAATACACTCAAGGTAGAGCAGAATACAGCCACCTGCAGCATAAGTAAAAAACAACTCGAGGACGTCCCAAAGGCAATATGTCCCGCCCACTGTTACAAAACGTCGTGTTGGTGAACCTGGCTCTTTTGCAACCTCTTGAGGTTATTAGAACCTCTTTTCTTTAAGTTCGCCGACAAATTACGACATGCTCCCGAAGGTTGCTGCCGTCGATGTCACGACTGGAAGCTAATATTTGGTTTCAATAATTCACTGTACAAGCAATCATGCTAAGTGTTTCACAAACTTTAACAGGTGCTTAAGTCTCAATCGTGATTTTAAAATGTCAAACACAAATTTAGGCGCGCAAATATTACATAGATGTGCAAACAAATCAGTCAGTTCTAAGTGGGCAGTTAGCGTCCAAGAAGTGCTGTTATGTAAATCCAAGCAAATAGTTATGGTAAATATGCTAAGTTACATCAATACACCGGTAAATTATTGTACGAGTGCAGACATGAGTATGGCCAAATCGTGTGTCAAAATATTGAATCCACTTCAATATATTTGAAGATTTTGACAATACATTTATACTAAACAATACGAGCAATAGAAATGATATGGTAATAATAATCAATTAGGAGGCTTTGAGAAGGCCGGTGACCGTGAGTCTCTTCCATAGCCCGGTTCTCATTACCACCAAAATGCGAAATGCAATAGTCCACAAAATTTTTCACCACTAATGACAATAGTTACTCTGCATCTAACTCGGTGTAGTCTTTGGCTGCATTTTTCATGATGCAGATAGAGGTTGGACCCAGTTGGTACACTCCACGCACAATTTCATTAAATTTCACTTAAATGGCCTCTACGCGTTGGATCTGTATCCCCGCGCACGCCTTATAACCGTGTCTTATCTAGACACGTGACATCAGCGACAATAAGAATAATTAAAATTATTTTTAAATACAGCTTCTATCTATGTGAATACTAGAAACAAAAATAAACTTGCCGTTCCAATGTTCAGACTCCATAAAGCTAGCTGTTCGTTCTTGGGGAAATGTATATCTATGTTTAACAAACTTCCGCAAAGTGTCATTGATTTGCCTTTATATAAATTTAAAATCCATATCAAAAAGACACTCATGAGTAAAGGTTATTATAAAGTAAGTGACTATCTAAATGATCACAGTATTTGGGAATAGGGACACTATTCATAGAGCCATGTTTGGTAACAACATTATTTATAATATTGTATTATTTTTATATGTGTATGTAAACATACATACGACTGTAATCGTATTAGGTATGATTGTATCTTATACTATATTATATTTTTATATTATATTATTATAATTATTAACATTGAAAAGAGGAGATAAAAAATAGACCTTCAGAGTTTTCTTGCCTGTTCTTCTCGAGAAGGCTCTCCCAATTTCCGAACAGGTGTCGAGTCAATATTTTTTTTTTCCTTATTCGTACGTACGGACAAGGTTTTAGTTTTTTTTTTTGCATTTTTTTTGTTTTGTCTGTTGACGTCAATAAGTGCCTGTAAAGGTCTATGTTGAATAAAGATTATTTTGATTTTGATTTATCACACATTTTTTGTTTACAATACCGTTCTTATAAGGTTTTACATAAGTTCACTGGCTTCCAAGCTAGGTACAGCCTGTGATTTGGAAGACAGTGATTCAGTCTCTGAGCAACAGAACAAATCAGAGCAGAGCTAGCACCAGCATTTAATAATTTACTTTATTTGTGTGGATCTAAACAATTATCCTGCATGCGTGTGTACGCATATATGTGTGTGTATATTTATTCAACATATGTAGCATATGTGTATCATGACCTTGAGTACTTATTTACAATTTCTTTTACATAACTATTAGTGTTAGTTAATGTGATTGTTTAGACGTTTAACCCTCATGTGCACATATGATTTGGGTTATAGTCTTGCACAGAGAGTTCCTTCTAATTCTATTTTGTTTTTATAATAATATGATTGTAACCTGTTTTACGTGCCAAATAAATAAAAAAAAAATTAGAGCTTCTGTGTCTCTGTAATATAACTTTAAAAGCCACTCCTTAATTTTATGTTTGCAATTATGTATATTTATTTAATTTCTGCAATTCAAGTGTATTGTTACAGATCTTCTAATAGACCTTCAGAGTATCTTGTCTGTTCTTCTCAAGAAGACTCCCGAATTCCGAACAACTGTATAGTCGTTTTTAAGCTTATCTTGAGGCTGTGGCAGAATATCTGCGACAGTTGTACATTCAGCTGTCATATGCTGAGCCATATGCCTTTTTGTTCCAGAACACCTTTTGTAACTAGTTTTAAGTTTATCTATTGTGATTTGGAGCAAATAAACATTATTATTATTATATATATTTTGATTTTGATAGTTTAACCTACTTCCAATTATAACAAGCATTATATTCATTTTAGCTTTTACCCGCGTCAGTTAAAGTCGGATCCAAAGTATTCTTTCCATACCCCGCCCCCAGCTACTGGTAAATTAAAATCATATATAAAATTACTTAAAAAGTCATATATAAATTATATTTCACAATAATCAACAAACAAGTTCGCATTTCCTCTCAAAAAAAAAAAGGCTAGCACCCCTCGTTGGGGACGTATATGAGCTGAGATGATATAAAAAGTTGACACAGTTTTGATCCTATTCGAACTCTGTTACGAATCAAATAGTGTAATAAAATGAATGAACAACTATATACCCTTTAAAAGAAGTATATCTGTAAATAAACCAAATACTTAATTACAATCATAATGACACTCATCTCATATTTAATATGCAATAAAAGATAATAACGCAAAATTAATTTAACACACCAATTTTAATACTAACGCTTCGCCCAAACATAATTAAAGCCTCGTAAAATGTAATTTAATTTTGAAATAGTCTCCGCGTTTGACAAACACGATATTTGCATGTTGGCAACATCATTAATATTTGCATGTTGGTAACGCGTCATTAATATATCACTGCTAATTATTATTCGCCTGGTATAATAATGCAATAACGGCTCCGAGATAAACACGCTCATAAACTTTACTCTACATGTGAAATCTTGAAAAACAATGGAGATACACAATTTATTATATTTCCAAGCGCTGATTGTTTTCATTATGTATTCATTGGCGTGAGACGAGGCATAATTTGTTAGAGAATAGACGCAGGAGAAACAAGGTTTAGATTTTATATTTTTTTTTCGAACTCTTTTTGGTTTTCTGCGGAGTCTTTGGTCCGCACTCTTTTTTGTTTGTGTTAGTTTTTTCTACATTGCCTTATATATTATTTATTCTACAAGTAACAGATCATTTTAATATGACTGACATAATTATTGTAAACTATTTTTGGGGCTTGAATAAATACATTTTAATTATTTATTTGTCGATCAGGAGAAATGTGTTGTTCTGCATTATGTGGGGACAGATGGTCCTGTCCCCTACAGTCATAGCCCCATCTAGCCGTTTTATATTTAAACGTACTCTAATGGATTAATAATAGCCAAGTTTGGGGGTCAACCCAACCTGCTCTCACCCTGCTAACCAACAAACAATTCTTTGGCGCTCCATAATTCAAGGTACTGGCGCTTCAAACACTAAGCCTCTGGCGCTCCATACTCCAAGGCTCTGGCGCTCCATCCCAAGGCTCTGGCGCTCCATACTCCAAGGCTCTGACCCTCCATACTCCAAAGATCAGGCGTTCCAAACACCAAGCCTCTGGCGTTCCAAACGTATAACAGTCAAAACAATGAAGGTTATTGCTTTTCAAGAACACGTTAAAATTAACATCAAATATTCAACTTAAAAATCAGTGGCACACAACGTTTTATGCTTTACTTATGTCGTATATTTTGACATATGCAAGGGAATCAAAACCTATGCGTACTCCGTTTGAGGTAAAGGAAAAGATCGTGTATTTACTAACTTACTTGCAAAACAACTCGCAGTCAGGCCAGTTTTTTTATAGATTACGATGGTAGATCGTACGATATAATGCTAATTCATCATATATTTCATAAGATTTTTATTTTAAAGGCACTCTTAGATTATGACAGGATATATATAAATACCGACTAAATATGTGATAGTATATTCGATTATCTATTAAGTGACATTTACACCTCAGTTGAATTCCTCGGCAATTGACGAACTACTTATAAATTAAATTCGTATATCTCCATTGTATAAGTAGAAAAAAATTCTGCATCAAACAAAACTCACAAAAGAAAATTACATTTCAAAACATAGAGTGTGTCGCCAACTAGGTCCTAGGCAGCATAGACTACCAACACAACGCTGATATTCTGGAGGAGCCTAATCGGTGAGCACCGGCGGACAGGATACAGAAGAATATTACTTTTATCACAGATAAAATATTACTACTTAAATACAAATTAAAACTATATGACAAGTGAATTAGAATGTGAATCGGCAATAAATATTTTAATCATTAAAAGAAAGCAGGCAACATTTATTGGCCATACACACAGATTAAGATAAATACAGAATGACAATTTATTATGAATGAGAGAAACTACAAACAACTGAAAATTGTATGACGTCAATAAAAGTGAGGCATGCAAATCAAAATAAATAATTAACACGATAATAAAATTGTGTCCTTCTAAACGGAAATCTAACTTGTTCTAAAATATAATTTCATTTGAATACAGTTAAATTTACAAAACATCGAGCATTGAATATAAACCTTATTTACACGACGCAATTAATTTTAACGAAGGTAAATAAATAATAAACCACCTGAAATACAAACGGCTCAAACAAAAATATAACTTACAATTTCAAAAAACCAATAAAGGAGGGAAATATAATGGTAATTATTGTGTTGCTTTTCAACAATTCTGATTGCTTTGAGGCAAGTAAAATAAACACAGTGGCGACGGATAAATTATACAGTGGCGCAAATAATAAGGTTCCGTAAGGCCACGTCAGCGTTTCTGCCACGTCAGCCCATGGCATTGGAACTCTATCGTAAATAAATATTTAAGGAGGTGAAAATGTATGTTTTTTATTTAAATTAAATAATGTATCATAACCAACTTTAATTGTTTTGTATTTGGAGAAATACCATCATAATTAATTTTAAATATTTGCAACATATTCTAGACTGCTGGTTCTTAAGACACTAACTAATTCACACACTAACAAATTCATATTTGTCTCAATCAATTCTTACTTTTTCTTTGCTTCGTTTTCGACAATATCTATAAAAAAATTGTAATAAGTATATTTTGAAAAGTTTCAGCGTTTATTGATGATTGTTTCTTCTGTTTTCTATTCTAAATAATGAATATTCTATTTAAGCGTAACATAAAAGTTTCAGTTTTAATGGAGTGCTTTCTAAAAACATTGCAATTCTTGCAATCAGTTGCAATTCTTACAGATAATTTGATTTCATTTTTTTTTAAGTTTACAATTACAAGTATTAAGCTGTCAAACCGTTTCAATGTCATGTTTAATTTTAACGGCAAGCACCACAACCAAAACAAAAGAACGGAATCGCTCATTGTTTTAGAAATAAAACGCAAGCAAATCACCTTTTCGATGCAAATCGCGCGCGCAATCATCCGAGTGTATGATTTTAATGAACGATTCCCATTCACGTGTGCATCAATATTGACGCAGATGTTGTATTGTTCCACATTATTATAAATATTATAATATATTCCAGCGTGGAGCGGTTGTGCTGGCTGATTTATTGCGATGCTTGTTAAGTTTTATTTCAAATCATTATATCAAACTAAGCTACATTGTATGAAGCGGTTATATAATTTATGACTTTATGAACGCTTGCCAGTTGAGAGCCAGTGCAGTAATTTCATTTGATTTTAACGTGTAAATCAATATGAGGATCAAAAAATAAATTTGTATTTATAAATTTTAATACTTCTCTATTCTTACGTCGCACTTTCCTTCTTCTTTCCTCTGTGTGTCGTGACCTATTAAAGTAAAATTTTGTACACAGATTAAAAAAAGACATAGTTTACTTTTTAATGCAATAAAAGGGTTGAAAGATAAATGTGCATATATCCATTGCTCCCACAGGGAAGGAAAGCATCATGAGTAGTGCTAGGAATAGTACTTTAATTGTATGTACTTGCAGAAAGAAAGCCATTGTAAGCGTAACATGGATAAACCTAAAATCAGCGTGATTTCCGGGACCTTAAATAATGCAATGCAATGGAACTTATGTCATTTTATATAATTACTAGCTGTTGCCCGCGACTTCGTCTGCGTAAATTTCGAGTTGAATGTTATTGATACACAAATCATATTAATATACGATTTTACCGATTAAAAATTAAACCCTAAACGCAAAGCAAAACAAAAGCCTAAAACACAGCAAAAGTCCGTCTTGAAATAAACTCAACCAGTAACACCAAATCCTAAACACAAAGCAAAACAAAATCCGAAATCAACACAGAAGAAATTATTAAATTAATTAAAGCAAAATTCACAGAAAATTTCCTATTCGATTCTCAGCGCAAAGATCATGAAAAGATACGAAGGAGATTTTCGCCTTATGTCGAAACACATTCCTTTATTAGGCTTTATTTGAAAAAACTACAATAGCGCGTTGTAGAAATTGATTAAATGAAACAGCGCCATCTAGTGATTTATGAAAAAACTAACATGCGTAATGAAACTGTTTTAGACTTAAATATTTTTTCTGTTCTATTATATGTATAGATTAAGCGTGAAGAGGTAATAAACAAACAAACTTTCGCATTTATCATATTATTTTGATAAAAACTGGTTTCGTTTCAGCGTATTTTGGTTCCCTGTTCCATCTCACTGCCCACGAACATGCTAAACGTGGCCTTTGGGGTCTTATAACCTGTGGCTCTGTCTACCCCGCAGGGGATAAAGACGTTATCTTATGTATGTATTGTATCATGATGATGAATTGTCTTTAGATTTTAAATTTCCCATGTAACTTATGTAAGAATGGTGTACATTATAATTCGCAATATTATCATGCCTTGAGTTCATTAAAATGACGATAACTTTTTTTTTAATGAACCGATTTTGATGAAACAAAGTTTAGATATTATTCTGAGTTAAAACAAAGCAAATAGTGAAAGTTTCAAGCAAATCGGTTCAGTACTTTCGGAGATAAACGTGAACAAACATACAGACAGACAGACAGACAAAAAATTCCAAAAAAATTTTTTTGCTTTCTAATAATCTATTTAAGTGCCCCTCTATCCATTTCAGTCAAAAATACTAAATGTACAGACAAAATATTTTTACTGTCTTATTATATGTATAGATGAAAATTACACTTATTGTTTATTTGTACGTTTATAGGAGTGAGTAGAAGGAAAACAATCATGTTGAGATATTACAGATATTTATTGCAAGTTTACAATATAAATCAAATTTAAAAATAAACATATATTTATATTAACGTTGTATTGTATGCGGCGTATTTGTATGATGTGACTAACTGTTTTCAATTTGCAAAATTTCTTATGTATGCTGACGACACCAAAATTTACGCACCCATAAAGACACACTGATGCACAGAAACTACAAAATGACCTAAATACACTTTGCAACTACTATCGGGATAACCGTATCGGGGTTAATGTCACAAAATGTATGCAAATTAGCTTTACTCGCAAAAAAACACAAAATAGATTATAAGTATAGCTTAGATAATGTACAATTACAATGTGTAAACGTTGCTAAGGATCTTGGTGTAGTTTTTGATGCCAAAATGTCAATGTCCGATCATGTCGCGGCAGTGGTTGCAAGGGCATATAAGAACTTGGGGTGTGTCTTGCGTATTAGTCGGCCGTTTAATAACATTGAATGCATTAAAATGCTCTATTATTCATATGTGCGTAGTGTGTTGGAGTACTGCAGTAACATCTGGAATCCAAAATATATGATCTATGTCCACGATATTGAAAAAATTCAAATAAAATTTATTAAGACCTTAAATTATCGTACTCAAACCGGAAAGGATGCATATGGGGAGTCGTGTAAACATCACAAGCTAATGCCGCTAAAAGATCGACGTACGTTGTTGCAGATGTTATTCTTGCATGACGTCTGTAATAATAAAGTGGATTGCTTGGAGTTAACATCTCCATGTCTCCGGTTGAAAGCACCTGTCACACGCACTAGACATACAAAATTATTCCATGTTCCCTTAAGTCATACCAACTACGCCCAGAACTCTGTCATGCCCCGCATACTCAACACATACAATGGAAATTTCTCCTCACACGACATTTTTCATAATTCAAAAGGCAGTTTCAAACGTCTTATTGTCACATCTCTAACTGACGATAACACTTAGCAAGCACATTCTCTTGCATGCATTGCTCGCGTGCACACAAATACACTACACACACATACACACACACATACAAATAAATGCGTACCCTAACTTCCTCATTTCTTTTTTGATTTTGAATTCTTTTTTGTTTGAATATGTCTTTTTGTTTGGTTTTTAATGTAAAAACTGTTAATCTAGACCTACCTCACGACATAACAGTCACACGTACAAAGTGAGAATCTGTAACTGGCTTTAAGTCTGTTGTAAGTGGTAATTTATAATCCTAACGAGCTGTAGATTCTATGATTAAATAAAAAAAAAACATTAAAGTACATAGTTTTGTTCCGATGGTGTAATTATTCGTCTTCGAATTGAAGATCGCCAACATAATCATCACCGTCATGTTTTAGTTGCAAAATAAGGATAGCATATTTCAAATAAAATACAATTTTCTGTTCTTGTTTGCTATTCGTTTCTTTACGCTTTTATTGTAAAAGTTAAATATAATATTTTTACAATCTCTGAAAATAGTAAGTTCCCAGGCATATCCATACTTTTGATGTCACAAAATCGCAAGTGCATAAAATTAAACTATCTATTCCGAGCACTAATCACGAAGCAACTTGTATACACCTATAAATAAATTCAAAATTGTGTGTATAATCCAAGAACCTACAATGGGTGACCATAGATAATTATGCTTGACCACTCTAATTTATGGTAAGCGCTCGTTGAAAACGAATATGAGTAGCGATGATATGGATGACTATTTAGAACATAATTAATGTTTTTTTTTTAATAGCAAACGAGCAAACGGATCACCTGATAGTAAGCGATAACCGTTGCCCATGGACACCCGCAACACCAGAGGAGTCACAGATGCGTTGCCGGTCTTTTAAAAGGGAATAAGGGGGAAGGGGGGGTTGGGCCTCCGGTACCCTCACTCACTCGGCGAAACACAGCGCAAGCGCTATTTCACGCCGGTTTTCTGTGAGGCCGTGGTATCACTCCGGTCGAGCCGGCCCAAGTCGTGCCGAAGCATGGCTCTGCCACGGTAAACTCATCTGGGTGTGTGTTAATATAATGTAATTAATAAAGTTACTCTGAGTTTTGGATATGTTAATAATTAAACTTCATAGTTTTATATAATACGACACTTTATATGTACATTTGACGATCTTTTTTATTATTAACTAGCGACCCGCCCCGGCTTCGCACGGGTGCAATGTAAAAATGGTGGGTTATCCCTAAGTTATAGACATATACTATTGCGGACTTTTTTGTTGAACTTTTTAAGGTGGACAATACTGTAGTACATTATTTTGGTCTATCTCGTAAGGTTTGGCCAGCGTTTGCAATATAAGCGCAAAAAAGTGAGTTGATTTACGACATCACATTAGAAATCTCAAAAATTGTCAGTGTTCCACTACTACATTGTGCATGTTTTATACATATAAACCTTCCTCTTGAATATACCTATTTATTAAAGAAAACCGCATTAAAATCCGTTGCGTAGTTTTAAAGATTTAAGCATACATAGCTACATACATACATACAGGCACGGGGAAGCGACTTTGTTTTATACTATGTAATGATCTGTCATACGAATACTGGGTGGCCCAGAGCCGGCTGACACATTTTAAACAAGCATACACTATAAGCGGGAGCAAGGAAATAAAAAAAAATAACATTTTTAGATAGAGGCAAGTATGCCATTTAAGTTACATAAATTACAAGTTTATTTTTTAAAAATTACATCAGGTAAATGGCCTCCGTTTACATCAATACATTCTTGCAAACGCTTCTGGAAGTTGGCGTACACGCGCCTCCGCAGGTCCCCATCGATAGCTGCAACTTCGTCAACAATGGCTTGCTTGAGTTCTTGAAGATTCATGATGCGCCTCTGGAACACACGCTCTTTCAAGAGCCCCCATAAAAAAAAGTCTGGCACACTCAGGTCGGGTGATCGAGCTGGCCAAGTTATTTCACCAAAACGAGAGATGACCGTTCCAAACATTTCCACCTTGCTTGTTGCTTGTTTGAAATGTGTCAGCCGGCTCTGAGCCACCCTGTACAAGTGCACCGGTAACAAACGGGCGTGCGTAAAAAAAAGTATTAATAAAAGTAAGCAAGTGTAAAACCGATCTGCCTAAGGTAGGCATTGAAATGGTTAATTAATGAAATGGTTTCGAAATCTGTTTACAAGCAATGTACATATGTATATTGTAATATGTAATTACAATTCTATTATTGCTGTGGAAAAACAATATTTTTCCATCAACCATAAAGAAAACACTTTTACAGAGAAACAGAATTAATGCTGCAGTGCAGTTTCACCAGTATGTTATCTTAGACTTTTATTAGCCATCGGCTCAAATTCTAATTCAGAAATATTTTTGGGCTACATTATACAGTTTATTAACGCCTTTATTATTAACTCCTAATTCCGAAAGTTATCCTACTATGTAATATATAATATGTATACTATGTAATAAATAAGCGCGAAAGTTTGTATGGATGGATGTTTGTTATTCTTTCACGTAAAAACTATATAACAGATTTTGATAAAACTTTATAATAATATAGCTTATACATCAGAATAATACATAGGCTACAATTCATAAATATATAATAATAATAAAGCTACAATTTATAATCCTGCGCTGACGAAGTCGCGAATACCAGTTAGTTAAGACGTTGAATTGAAAATGTTATCATAATATTATATGATGTTATTATTATGTATGTATGTATGTTTGGAATTCTGGATAATCGTTTCAAAACTTGTCAAATAAACAAATAACATCCAGTTCTAGGTGAGAAATTCAGGTATCTGTAAGTAAAATGCTTATCATAAGGTCGCATTTAAAAGATGTTATGTCAAAAATATAAAATACAGTAAAATCGTAAAGTCAAATGGAACGTCATTGTTTGGAAAGTCTAGGTCATACGATCACTACGTCCATTCTGAGAATAACATAAAAATGCACGGAATGCATTTATAATGTTTCCTTTCTATGTATTATAATTTAGATTCCTTGACATTGTGAGATCACAAATAATGTATTTCATGCGTCAACAAAGCTATTCTGTGTCGTATCTATAACAATAGGTAGGATTCTATATTTAAATTTCCAAAGTAAGGCCAATTAACAGCGATACGAAAGGTCATTTACCTAAAACGACTGTGAAATTGACAACCTATATTTGTCGTTTTTTATCTTGTGTATTCGTCGTATTGTTTCGTTTTCCCGCCAAAAACATGACAGGATTAAGACGGAGTCGCTAACATTTTATAATATTTTCATTTTTCTTCTTTATATACTCGTAATCACTATTTTATGTTCTAACTAAAATCTACGTTATACGATAATTCAAATTATGTCATTAAAAAGTAAAAATTTAAATATATCAAAATCTATTTTCTTTTGGTTTGCCCGGTATTTTTTAAACTATATTATCTACTTACTAAAATATATATTCTTACTATCAAAAAGTTACGCACCGCTGCTATACCTAATGACTGTACATAGGTTTTGTTTTCATTTTTTATAGCTTCTCGTTGGCACTTTAGATTCAATCCTAAAATATGTGGCCTCAATACAAGTACAACATACTTTTGGCCCGACATAATAAAAAAAATATTTAGTTAAACTACTGCATTAGACGTTTACTGGGCCGATACATTTCAATTGCTACTCACTACCCCCCGACAAATAATCGACAACGCGTGACGCGTCCAATGTGACATTGTTGCTACATAAATGTCATTTGACATGACAGCTCTATACGTCAAGTGACAGGTGACAATTCTGTCCGGCGCTTATTGTTGGCTGTATGATGACGGGTTTATGTAAGAGGGTAGATGTCAATTGTTTTATTGATTATGATGTCACCAGTGCGCGCTGAGCCAAACCAGTTGACCCGCTTGATTCATTCGATAACGAAAAAAATTTACGTCACATCTTTAAGTTAATAAGGTTCAATTGTTGGTATAATATGAACTGTGGCATATATCGTTTTGAAAATAAAGGCTTTACACAGCTCTTCCCCAATCTCTACACCGATCTTTCCTACCATGAACTTTGAAAACAGAAATCAAATTTTACTGAAAGCTACTTCTTCATAATACCTTAGAACCAGGTTTCATATGCTGACTCTCTCTAGTTCTCTTGGCCTATGCTATTCAGACACTGTTGAGCATTCAAATATCACACAAATTTCCTCAGGAGAGGAGAGGCAGAAACTCTCATAACCACCGAACCAAGTTTCACAATGGTTATGACAGACTCCAGACCGATCAAGGCGGCTCGACCGATGTAACTTACCGACCAAACTCAGCCAAAGCCAATGGTCCTAATGATCCAGTGGCTTGAAGTAAAAGCAATCACTCCTCAGGGCGCGGTGCTACCAACTCATTTACCTCTCCTGCTGCAGAAATGTGGAACCATCTGCCCTCTGTAGATTAGAGACATTTAAACGTAGGCTGAAGCAGCATTTTCAGGCGGTAGTTGGCAACCAGCCGTAAGTGTCACATTCTCATCGCCATCTTAAGTATCTATGTATTGTATGTTTACATTATTTTTATATAAGTATTAATTTTTATTATGTATATATTTTTATCATATTGTATGTATTACATCCTTACTAATATTGTACATCGGAAAGTGAGTTTGTTTGTTTGTTCCGCTTTCACGCCGTAACTACTGAACCGATTGATTTGAAATTTTGCAGACGTAAATGTAAAAGTCCGGATTAAATAAAAGGCTACTTTTTATCCTGGAAAAATCGACAGATCCCACGGGATGCGCAATAAAGGCTTCGCTCAAAAAACTACTGCACAATTTTCATGCGGTTTTCATCAATAGATAGAGTGATTCTTGAGCAAGGTTACGCGGTATTTAAAAAAAAAAAAGGAAAAACGGATAGTCCCACGGGAAGCGTAGACCCAATCCCGAAATCCACGCGGGCGAAGCCGTGGGCAGAAAGCTAGCACTATATAAATAGTAATTACTTATATTTGTCCAAAAACATATTAGCTTAGCAAAGTTAAATGTAATGTTGCAACGCTGTAGTGCTTTGTTTCTCACTACAAGTAACATTTTAAAGACATTCACAGGTTGCCTAAACGAAATCTTTGATAGGAAATCCTCTTTCACTTCACCATTGTGGACAAAATTTTGTAACTTTCATATAATGATATATTAAATATCAGCTGGTCCTCGAGACTGTCTGCGCAGGAGTAGTACTTTGAATACTTTTTATCAATGTGGCGTATATTTTTATAAATTGTAGTCTATATGTTTTTCCGAAGCTACTAGCTGTTGCACGCAACTTCGTCTCCGCAGGCCACCTAACGTCATACTTTGGAAATTTCACACAATATCGTCATATATTGCATATGTGTCATTATCAATACATAGTATAAAACAAAGTCGCTTTCGCTGTATGTCCGTATGTATGCTTATCTTTAAAACTACGCAACGGATTTTGACGCGGTTTTTTTAATAGATAGAGTGATTCTTAAGGAAGGTTTGTATGTTTTTTTTTTTTTTTTTTTTTTTTTATTGCTGAAGTTGACAAACAAGCAGGCTGCCCACCTGATAGTAAGTGGTAACAGTCGCCTATAGTACATGTGGTTCCCACGAGATTCGCAGCAAATCTCATAAGAACCACAATGTACGTTGCCAACTTGTGACATAAGATGTAAAGTCACAGTACCCAGTAATTTCACTGCCTATCTAACCCTTCACACCGGAACACAGCAAAGCGAACTGTTCGGGATAGAATAAGGATAGAATAGTTAAATAAATAAATAATTACGTAGAATATAATTAATTGATAGAAATGTATTACATATACTAGTGGACCCGACAGACTTCGTCTTGTCAAAAAGATTTGTAAGTAAGTAAGTAATTTTGTTAATGGCAATGGTTTTTTAACAAAAAAACATTTTGCCAGCGTCACGTCAGCTATTTACAATAATCAATACGAAAATACAAAAGAAGTTAGTCAATAAAGAATATGCAGCCCGCTTGTGTCGCAAACGGTTCAAGCCAAATCCGACTTTCGGCGCTACAGGCTACGGCGCTGAATCCACTGTGTGTTCGCGGCTCTACAGAATAACGTCAATGAATAAAACTGAAAAATTAAGATTTTTTTTTCTACGTATTTTTCCAGGATAAAAAGTATCCTATTTTATGCCCAGGATAATAAGGTATAATTATACCAAGTTTCATCGAAATCGAACCGTTAGTTTTTACGTGATGCCTGAACATACAGACAGACAGACAGACAGACAAAAATTTTACTGATTGCATTTTTGGGATCACTAACGATCCCTTATCACCCTTTGCTAGTAATTTTTTAAATATATTTAATGTACAGAATTGACTTCTCTACAGATTTATTATAAGTATAGATAAGATAGTTAAGAATAGTACTAAGCGTAGATAAGAAATAAAGATAAACGTAGCTTAGGAAATGAATAAATAAACATAGAATAGGTTCCCTTAGTGATAAGACTACATATAGTATGTAAGATAGGTATATATATTGAATAATACTTCCTGAAATTCCTTAGATAAGGACAGTAGCGTAAGAATGTAAACAAATGAGTTTTGTGGAAAAAGTATGAAAGATATAGGGAAATTGTTATTGAATTAGGGCATACTATATGTAAACGCATTAAATGAACAATATTACGAGTAAATAGGGCACAATAAATTATAAAATTGTAAACGAGCGGCCACTGAGAAATCACAAAATGTATGGAAATGTCGAATTAATGTCCTATCGCACGCCGATTAAAGTGCATATATATGTATATCACAGAGCATTCTCAGTGGTAGCGAGTTAAGATATAGTATCGGATATACACTCCGAATGTTTGCCCCAAAGGGGAAGGACTTAAAGCTTATAGGTAATTTGTAGGGGGTAAATTAAGCCAAAAATAGGGATGAAAATTCACCCTCTCCGACGTATTATCGAGTATATCTCGAGGACTATATAACATATAGTTGTACTGTAAACGGCAGAATAATGAGAAAAACAAGCCCCTGCAGATTACCTATGTATGAAAGGGAGGAAAATAAGGGAACAAATTAATAATAAGAATTTATTGTAAGAATAATAGTAAAATAAAGGGCAAAATGGGGTTCGACAGGTGCTTTCTGTACGGTAAGACCTCGCCAGGGGGGTCTCGAAAATCCCATTTTTTGGTAGGGATTTTCTCTGGAATAAATTGCGGGACTCCCCCGGGTCGATACGGATTACGACGGGGACCTCCTACTGAAGCGGACGACTGCCCACCACCGAACAGAAAGCTCCTGAAGACCCTGCTGGCCGACCGAACAAAGAAAACTGGCTTCTCATTTCTTCCTGCAACCACCACCGGGCCGCAACGCACCGTTCGAATCCTTCACCAACCCCAGCATTTGAAGTGTGCCGACGTGCCTCCAACCCCGAAGAATAAGTGTGCGTCGTGCACACGAACCCTGCTGTTTGGCGGCGGAAATATGTAAGACGGAGGTACCCATGCAGACGACCCTGGTACAGAGTCTACCTCCTAGTATTATCCTATATATATGTATTATAAATGCATAATATAGTAGAGAAACACTGATAAATTTAAAGATTTCTAATGTGATGTCGTAAATAAGCACGTTTTTTTGCGCTTATATTGCAAACGCTGGCTAAACCCTACGAGATAGACCAAAATAATGTACTACAGTATTGTACAACTTACAAAAATCCACAAAAAAGACCGCGATGGTATATGTCTATCTCTTAGGGATAACCCACCATAACCATTTTTTCACTGCACCCGTGCGAAGCCGGGGCGGGTCGCTAGTGATGTATAAAACTGTATTATTGTAAAGCAACCATACAAACTTACGCGAATATACGAGTAATATTAATACGTAATTATTACCTATATACCTAATTAATGAAAATTATTAGTTTTAATTTCTCGGGTTTTCTACCCTTCTGGGGATAACTGCCGGCTCGCCACAACTGGGGTATGCAACTTAATGCATTTTCCTCAGGGGAACAAAATAAAAATAGTTTTCTACTCGTACAGAGCGTGGGTGAGGTTTTATCAATATAACAATGTTCAAACGACGGCTTGCTGTTTGAGGTTAGTTTATTTAAAATGGTAAATAAAAAAGGTACAATAAGAAGACTCTGAAACAGTATAAAACTATAAAATACATAAACTCCTATTGTTGCCGTTAAAAGATTATGAAAATATATAAACTTACCGTACAGGACTCTTTCTTATAATTGTTATATTAAATTAATTCTTCAATATTGGCAATATGGAATACATTTTTGTAGAATTTATATATATGATTGTTTTAATACGCCGGCGAAACATAGAGTGTGTCAGCCTAACTTATTTGCGCTGGCAGATAGACATATTTTGAATTTTGAATGACAAACCAAAATCATAAACGAAAGAAATAAAGTAAAATAAAGTAACAACTATGCAAGTACATAATTCTTATTTAGAGTGAGGAATTAATATATCATGGGATGTCTGAAAGTAGGGGCTATTCTAAAATGGAGATAAAGGAGACTTTCCTGGTATGGTCGCGACCATACCAGGAAAGAGAATTATCATGTTATTAGGAAAGCTATGGGTATGAAACTGGATGCGCCTGTTGGGAGAGGATGTTGAAGGAGGGAGTCAGAAGGAAGTGAGTCAAAACGGCGAATGATAGAGGAGAGTGGAAGAAGAATACATGTTGCGACGACCCCAAATAAAATTGGGAACAGGGCAAGAGAAAGAAAAACATTTTTTATACAAAGTTTACGAATACTTTCACTTCCCAAATTGAATGTAAGAAGAAAATGTACGTAAGAATTGGACGTGCAAGGACGGCAAGATTTGGAACACTGTAATGTAAATGTGAAACCAATGTGTCAATTAGCGGCACTCTCGCTTAATTATGAAAAAAGCTGTGATAAATTACGGTGCCACCGAAAACTTGAATGTAGCCCCGTCTTTACGAGGCGATAAATAACTTTTAATCGTCGCCCCCCAACCATAACTCATGCTGGGCGATAGTGCAGTGTTTTTGTAGTTCCCAAAAAATTATGCGTCAAATGAATATTTATGTAAAACAGAAAATGCTTTATCATCGCATCCGCTTTTTAGAGCCGTTGTTAGGCTTGGGGTACACACTAAGCGATGGCATAAATTATAATTCATTATTGTTATGATTAATTCATCCGGGACTTCGGATAGTATTTTCTAAAGTACTCGTACAGTGAATAGACATGTGTCTACATAATTTAAAAAATAATTGTGGCTGTTAGGGTGCTACACCTTTGCCTTTTTTTATATCAATATATTGAACAGATAAGCAAACTGCCCTGCAACTTAATTAAAAGCGAAAATTATTATCACCATTCATTATTACTAATCAACATGGAAGTTTTATAATTTTCTCAACTTACAACCTAGCACTGAAATTTAAATCGCTTACAATGGTAGTTATTTTCACTCGTCATTTGAGATGTATGTTGCTAATGGTGAATGGAGACAGTCGCCAATAGTAGATATGGTACCTGTGAGATTAACTGCAAATCTGTAACCCCTAGAAGAACCACATAGAACTTTGCCAACTTATGCCGACGTGCGGATATAACATGATGAAGAATCAATACTTTAACTGCCATTTGTTAATTTGCAAATCGAAACACAAACGAGTACTGCTGTAGACTAATTTGATATAGAATCCCCATCTAAAAATTCTTTTATATAAAAACATGTGAGTCAGAAAGGGAAAAAAAATCGTTAAGAATTAAGCTTTCGTCTTTACTAAATCCATTGGGTATTGATTGCAAGTTCTGTGATTATTTATCTAACGGAGAAAATAAATTCTTCAGTTAGTCCCAGGTTTTCTGAGACCAAAATGAAGACCTGACTCTACACTGTTATACCTAAAATATACTAGTCTAAAATCTGAAATAATAATACATATAACACTAAACCCAAACCAACAGAATATAAAGTCCAAATTGAAATATTAGAACCCCTTCAGACCAGTCACAATCTGATTCCGTACATCGTAAAAAGAATTTTACGCAGTGAATTTATTTAATTGGATAGACAATTATAATTAGTCAAAACGCGTTGACGGCGACTTTCTATCAGCCTATCGCGGCCATCTTGAATTTTGATGGGTCATTGTTAAAACTTAGGGCTGGTTCACACACTCGGAGTTATGGTAAATAATTAGCACTATGCATTGAGTGTGAGTTAATTTATATGGCTAGTCTTGAATTGCTACGAATAAAATGATATTTTTCAGATCAATTACTTGTTTATTATGTATTAAATATTTGTATATCATGATAACGTCAAAATGCACAAGCATAAAACTTAACTAAGTACTTACATTTTTATTGCTCGTCGGAATGTATTAAATAAAAAAGAAATTATCATACCTTTACCTAACATAACATAACCCTTTATTGTATACATAAAAGAAAGTGACAATACGATGTACCAAAATTTGCGAATACCTAACAAGTTAGTTAAAAATATTTCCTACTTGATTTATGGTTGTTTCGTTTTTATTTCGCGCTTTTTCCTCTTCACTATCATTCTGTCTGTAATAATAATAATGAAGCCTCATTTAATCCGTAATAAAATACAATACACTACAATTTTTCGTATGATATTCGATTCAAAAATAATAAAGTTATATTACTATTAAATCACAATACGTCATTAAAATTTGTTACATGAATATAATAATAAAGTCAAGTTTACATTTAATTACAATAAATTAATTCTATATTCATATTGCATGCAAATATATTATTACATTAGAATAATATTTTTTTTATTGCCGTACGTTGCAGACGAGCAAGCGGCACACCTGATGTTAAGCGTTAACCGCAGCTCATGGACTTCAGCAATTCCAGGGGTGGACACAGCTAAGCCGCTGCCTACCGTGATAAGATTACTCTCTTTAAGCCTCGTTTGAAGAGGGACATGTCATAGCGCAGGGGAAACACCGCAACAGGAAGATCATTCCACAGCTTACATGTCCGTGGAAGAAATGATCGCTCGAAACGCACCGTACTAGACGGGAACGGATCCAGGTAGAAAGGGTGAAGTCTATTGAATTTGGTTAGGATCATTAGATTGAAATTCAAATTCAAATTCATTTATTCAGTCTGGGCTGTTACAAGCACTTGTGAATGTCGAAAAGCTACGCCATCGGTTCGCAAATCTACGGCGGGAGACCTTGTACTAAGAAGAACCGGCAAGAAACTCAGCAAGGGCTGTTTTTATTCCCTGTATTAAATAGATACAGAGTCGTCAATTTGGAAAATGACTTCAATATTGATAATTCATGAAGTCACTTTCCATTACATAATATAATTAATAAAAATATAATTTGAAAACATGCCTATATTAGGAATGCCGTGTCATACAGTTTTAAAAGAATATATTAAAGTTAAATTAAAATTATAATAAATACGATTGAAAGATTAAATTACATACATATTATATAACTTTCATTACTAAGGACCTTTTTACAGACTAAAGGCCTCCTCCATTTTTCTCCACATGTTTCTATCATTCTGTCTGTACTAACCTTTAATTAGGGTTGTCATTCCCGAGTTTATAACTTAATTATTAAATGTGCTTTTTTTCAATTTAATTCGTATGGCGGCTACCGGCGTATCGTGCACTGGGTAATTTAAGGTAACGACGTAACGTGTCAGTGATAAAACACAGCTGCAATTCAGATATTGAAATTAAAATTGGAAGGAAATAGGTAGTTATTAAACAAGATACGGCTGTAATTAATTGCGGGCGTTAGTACACTTAAAAAATGAATTTAGCAGCTTAATTATAGGTAGAGGGGCTATTATGTTTTTTTTTTAATTTATCCATGATGTGAATATATTTAATCTACGAAACTTATTGTTTTCGTAAAATATAGCTTCTTTTTCCTACCTGTTTATTTAATTTCTTTCTTGTGCGTATGCAAGGTTACGTAGCTTTCTGTTTTATTTTATGTTTAAACTTATCTTTGATTATCTATGCTGACAATACTTAAAAAATATCATGTCTTTTAGTAGCTACAAAATTAAATCAATGTAATATTTATGCAAAATAGGCTCTTATTAATTCATTTATTTATCTCCATGCATTATCCTTACAGTGTAAGACCTAATGGGACAGGGTATCAAAATTATTTAACAAAACAGAATATATATATATATATATATATATAATATATATATTATATATATATATATATATATATATATATATATATAATATATATATATATATATATATATATATATATTTACACTTACACCAATTAGCCTTTTTTTCGCCTGAGGAAATTGCATTAAGTTGCATACCCCCCGGCTGTGGCGAGCCGGCGGTTATGTGGGGCTCTCCTCCCCAGAAGGGGGAGGCCTACCCACTAAAACCTCAGGGATGGCCTTCCTCAGACATGTAGGGAGCCCCCGGGAACACCAAGCTACTTCCGGGAACCCCCAGCCTCCGCTCCCCCGCCGATACAGGGGAGCCCTCCCGGGTCGCCGTACCCGCGGGCGCGATTCCGTCGCGCCCGCCGGCGACCCGCGGACACCAATTAGCCTAACCCAAAGTAAGCTCTGTAAGGTTTGTGTTATTGGATGCATTCATATATTATAGTTAAAAATATAAATATTTTTCATAAAATATATATGAAATTATATATGTTATGGGATCTAGGGTAACGGATAAACATACATATATATTTAATAGAAATATATATTTCTATTCAACAACCACAACTAAGGTACAAATCTGCGCATTTATCAGACAAACATCTGCCCACCGAGACTGGAACCCGGGACCTCAGGACACCTTGAAACTGGTGTACTAACAACTCAACTATATAAAATACCTTCACGGAAACACGATATAAACATTTGAACATGCTTTGTTGTAATGCTATCGTAAACGTTAATTTACATTGAATCCTTACAAAAAACAAATGACTACCGCTCCAAGAATTGAATACGTTGAAACCGCACTGTGCGTGACCATTTAGGCTCCAGCATGTGAGGATGAACACCCTGCCGATGGCGAGCGGTGCGATGGTAGAATGTGGCCGTGGGCATCATGTCGAACAATTCTTTGGAACACAACCCGTTGTATAAGCGATAGAAAACACACAAAGAGGCAGTCTCTTCTCAGACTTAAGGGCTCAATACCGCATGTGAGTATGGGATCGTCAACGATACGCTCAGCGCGTCTTTGGACCGAATCAAAAGGATCAAGTTGGTATCGAGGTGCTCCCGCCCACAGGTGACAGCAGTACTCCATATGGGGCCTGACTTGCGATTTGTATAATAGCAGTCGTCGCCTATTATTATATTATACTAGTTAGTAGTTATACGCTCATAATACAAATTAGGCGACTTTAGTAAATTATGACGTCATTGCAGCGTACTTGTACTTTGTATAGAGCGTTTTTGAGCGAAACGCGACAGCGCCGCAAACATGGCGCTGTATCTTCAAAAGTAATAATCGCAGATACGTCGTTACTTCTACAATATTTCTCATCTAAACGAGAACTGTTGTTATGTATAGAATAAAAAAAAATGTCATCTACCCAATTGTACTTACGAAACTACATACCAGAACTAACTTGTTTATTTACTAAATTGGCAATCAAAACAGAAGACATTAGAAACATTTAATAACTAGTTGCGTAGAATTTCGACCCTATAAAAGCAAAACCAAGTATTGGTTTGACAATAATATAACTATTTTAACCGCCCATTAAAACACAAATAAAACAGCAACGTACAATTACAACACATTGCAAATATTAAACGCGAATGAAATCATATGGCAACCATCAATTTTGCGTCATTACACTCCAACTTATTAATACCCATTACAGGTAAGGAAACTCTGCAACTTGGACGACGAATGGCTGGCAATTATCTAGTTGCCATAACCGCTCACTAGCAGATAAACATAATTTATGTGTTAATTAATCAATAATTCATATCGACGTTTATTGTGCTTAATTATAGGCTGCCAATAAAAAAATCATTATGATGTGTGCTCGCGTGGTTGTGTGTTTGAATTCTTGGAGCGGTAGTCATTTGTTTTTTGTAAGGATTCAATGTAAATTAACGTTTACGATAGCATTACAACAAAGCATGTTCAAATGTTTATATCGTGTTTCCGTGAAGGTATTTTATATAGTTGAGTTGTTAGTACACCAGTTTCAAGGTGTCCTGAGGTCCCGGGTTCCAGTCTCGGTGGGCAGATGTTTGTCTGATAAATGCGCAGATTTGTACCTTAGTTGTGGTTGTTGAATAGAAATATATATTTCTATTAAATATATATGTATGTTTATCCGTTACCCTAGATCCCATAACATATATAATTTCATATATATTTTATGAAAAATATTTATATTTTTAACTATAATATATGAATGCATCCAATAACACAAACCTTACAGAGCTTACTTTGGGTTAGGCTAATTGGTGTCCGCGGGTCGCCGGCGGGCGCGACGGAATCGCGCCCGCGGGTACGGCGACCCGGGAGGGCTCCCCTGTATCGGCGGGGGAGCGGAGGCTGGGGGTTCCCGGAAGTAGCTTGGTGTTCCCGGGGGCTCCCTACATGTCTGAGGAAGGCCATCCCTGAGGTTTTAGTGGGTAGGCCTCCCCCTTCTGGGGAGGAGAGCCCCACATAACCGCCGGCTCGCCACAGCCGGGGGGTATGCAACTTAATGCAATTTCCTCAGGCGAAAAAAAAGGCTAATTGGTGTAAGTGTAAATATATATATACTGCCCACCGAGACTGGAACCCGGGACCTCAGGACACCTTGAAACTGGTGTACTAACAACTCAACTATATAAAATACCTTCACGGAAACACGATATAAACATTTGAACATGCTTTGTTGTAATGCTATCGTAAACGTTAATTTACATTGAATCCTTACAAAAAACAAATGACTACCGCTCCAAGAATTCAAACACACAACCACGCGAGCACACATCATAATGATTTTTTTATTGGCAGCCTATAATTAAGCACAATAAACGTCGATATGAATTATTGATTAATTAACACATAAATTATGTTTATCTGCTAGTGAGCGGTTATGGCAACTAGATAATTGCCAGCCATTCGTCGTCCAAGTTGCAGAGTTTCCTTACCTGTAATGGGTATTAATAAGTTGGAGTGTAATGACGCAAAATTGATGGTTGCCATATGATTTCATTCGCGTTTAATATTTGCAATGTGTTGTAATTGTACGTTGCTGTTTTATTTGTGTTTTAATGGGCGGTTAAAATAGTTATATTATTGTCAAACCAATACTTGGTTTTGCTTTTATAGGGTCGAAATTCTACGCAACTAGTTATTAAATGTTTCTAATGTCTTCTGTTTTGATTGCCAATTTAGTAAATAAACAAGTTAGTTCTGGTATGTAGTTTCGTAAGTACAATTGGGTAGATGACATTTTTTTTTATTCTATACATAACAACAGTTCTCGTTTAGATGAGAAATATTGTAGAAGTAACGACGTATCTGCGATTATTACTTTTGAAGATACAGCGCCATGTTTGCGGCGCTGTCGCGTTTCGCTCAAAAACGCTCTATACAAAGTACAAGTACGCTGCAATGACGTCATAATTTACTAAAGTCGCCTAATTTGTATTATGAGCGTATAACTACTAACTAGTATAATATAATAATAGGCGACGACTGCTATTATACAAATCGCAAGTCAGGCCCCATATGGAGTACTGCTGTCACCTGTGGGCGGGAGCACCTCGATACCAACTTGATCCTTTTGATTCGGTCCAAAGACGCGCTGAGCGTATCGTTGACGATCCCATACTCACATGCGGTATTGAGCCCTTAAGTCTGAGAAGAGACTGCCTCTTTGTGTGTTTTCTATCGCTTATACAACGGGTTGTGTTCCAAAGAATTGTTCGACATGATGCCCACGGCCACATTCTACCATCGCACCGCTCGCCATCGGCAGGGTGTTCATCCTCACATGCTGGAGCCTAAATGGTCACGCACAGTGCGGTTTCAACGTAATTTCCTTCCGCGCACGCTCCGATTGTGGAATGAGCTCCCTGCTGAGGTTTTCCCGGGGGATTACAGTATGGGGTTCTTCAAAAAGGGAGTAAATAGGTTTTTAAAAAGGTCGGCAAAGCGTTTGTGATGCCCCTGGTGTTGCAAGCGTCCATAGGCGACGGTGACTGCTTACCATCAGGCAGGCCGTAAGCCTTTTTGCTACCGTTGTAGTATAAAAAAAATAAATAAACAAAATTGCCAATGACTTTGTTGTTTTAATGTTTATAGATATACTTTCTATATTAAATAATGTTACATTTATTTTTTTATTTATTTGGAAATAAACAGTTACACAATGTACTTATATAAAAAATGTAAACATTACAACTGGTTCTTATTGTATAACCAGCTCCGTTATCCACAGATAGATTACAAAAGACTGTTACAGATCATAGTTCTAGCAATGAATACAATACACTCCAAGCATACAACCAGTACATGCACAGGTGTAATAATGAACAGGTTTTTAGTGTAGGTATTTTACTGTTGTAGCTATAATTTATTTCCAACGAAATTTAAAAAAAAGGGGAAATCCAGTACAACAGTCGACAAGATACTACAGTACCCCTAAAAGAAAGAATTGTCATAGATATTTATAGATATTCGACGACCTCCATAGTCGAGTGGATAATACACCGGTTTCAAGGTGTCGCCATCTCTGAGGTCCCGGGTTCGAATCCCGGTGGGGGCAGATGTTTGTGTGATGAATGCGAGCATTTGTAAGTACCTTAGTCATGGTTGTTGATATATATTTCAATAAAAATTATTTATATATGTATAATATATGTATGTCTATCCGTTACCCTAGATCCCATTGCACAAGCCTTATAGAGCTTAGTTTGGGCTAGGCTAATTGGTGTAAGTGTAACAAATATTTATTTATTTATATTTATTTATTTAGATAGAGAGATTTTGTTTGAGTTGGTATAATTTTTTATTTGTAAAAAAATACGTTAATAATAATATAATATATAAATCACTTTTTTTCTGGATTTTGATTTGTTTGGAAGAATAAGTATTTATATTAGGTGTATTATAGATTAAATATAACGGAAAACTTAACACATACTTTCACCATTGTATATAATATACTAGCGACCCGCCCCGGCTTCGCACGGATGCAATGTTCCCAGTGATGCAACTTTTCTTTTTTTTTGTATTTTTTGTTTTATTTTCATTAATCATTCAGCTGTGACTATTCAGTAGAAGTTTGAACAAGAGTAATAAACTATCACATAACTCTAGTGAAATATTTGTCACCAATAATAATGGGTATGAATACAGGATAGAGGAAACACAACTTGATTTTATTGCCAAGTGTCTGTTTGTTTATTCCCGCTAATCTCCGGAATCGTTGGCCTACCACTGGCTACTTCATTATGGAGAAAGGTATAAAAATGGAATGCATGAAATGCAAAAATCTAATAAAGAACAGGCAGAAAATGTTCTGTTCAGACTGTGAGTATTTTTATCACCTAGATTGCGCAAAAGTTTCTTTTAGTCGATTTCGAATTATGACCAAAGAAAATATACTAATAAGAAAATACATCCACAACTAATAAAAACTGTAGAATTAATCGGGAAACGTCAAATTCCTTTGAATCGCTTTTATGTGAGTCTGAAGAAGAGATAGGGGGCATTTATAATGATTGTTCTGAATACCTAAATAGAAGCTGCCCAGAAAAGCAATCTATAGACATAAATAGACTCCATCAATTAGAAAAAGAGAATAAATTGTTAAGAGAAAAACTGAATATTGCTGAGAATGAGATATGTAATGTATTGCAGGAAAATTGCTCCCTAAAAAACTGCATCCAAAGCTATGAACTGAAAATTAAAAAGCTTTCGCATATTTGCACCGATACAAGTTCTAAGAAAAAGCTGAATTCTACGATTAGTAAAGAACAACAACGTAGCAAATTCGAGATGAAACTAAATTTCACATTAGATTCTCAAAATACGTCGCAGTCATTGCCAGAATTAGAAACTCAAGAAACAGCACAACAAAAGAGGGAAGATTCTTCCTATATTTCCAATCATGAAAAATCGGATTTAGATCAAACACCAACTATACACATTTATGGCGGTGAACAAGCACGCGGCTTAGCGCAGAAAATCATTCATTCAAGGTGCGGCAAATGGAATAACATATATAGGGTAAATGCATTCATCAAACCCTATGCGACGTCGAGGCAAATCCTATATAGTTGTAAGAATATGACATCTATCGCAGAAAAGGATATTATTGTTTTATCTGTTGGCACTATGGATAAAAACCCGTGCACTCTGATATCAGATCTTCATAGTATTTTATCTACTTTCAAAGATAACAAAATTATATTACTCAGTGTACCATATAATAATTTTCTGAATGTTAATAAATTAAATTATGAACTTCAATTAATTTCCATGACTTACAATCACTGTTCTTTTTTAGACATAAATAATAATAATCCGTTTGTAGACAACTTTTTATCCCTTAAAATTAATGTAGATATTGACTATCAGCAGTATGTTGACAAATTTATAAAAAATATTTCAACATTGTACAAAAATAATCTTAAGAAAACAAATAAATTTTTAGTAATTAATGGAACCAGGAGACCCCTGCTTCAAAAACGAATATATGACTATTTTGCCCCAAAAAGAAGCAACTGTTTTACTGATACTGAGTTCAAAAAATATAAACAAAATCATTACTGACTATTTTACCAATAATTCTAGCTCATCAACTGTAAACAATTCCTTGAAAATAATAGATGAAACGGAGTTTTTTCGAGGAGGCTAAAAATGAAATTGTAACCGATCCAATATTGTCGAAACAGTTCGAAAGAATTAGTATTTACTTTCAGAACGTTTGTGGTATCAACTCAAAAAAAGATCAAATAGAACTATATGTGGAAAGTTTAGATCATAAGCCTAGTTTTTTATGTATATGTGAGCATTTTCTGGACAATCATTCCATTTCAATGTTAAATTTTACAAATTATAGCCTAAAAACATATTTTGTTAGAACAACCAAAATAAGAGGGGGGTCTTTGATTTTAGTTGATAGGGACAAAAATGTTGAAGAAGTACAAATATGTAAGCAATTATGTGCTTTGGAATACTTCGAGATTTGTGGTATTAGAGATATGGATACAAATATTTATATTTTTTGTTGCTATAATAACAACACCAACTTCAGTGAATTTATTGTAAGACTTGAAACATTTCTGCAACATTTCTTTAGTAAAAAATGTATGATTACGGGTGACTTTAATATAGACATATTAAAGGATAGCCAAAATAGGGTAGAATTTTTAAATTTATTGACTTCGTATAATTTCAGATTCTTGGTAGACGAAGTTACATTTGTAAGAAATGACATATCATCTTGCATCGACAACATTTTGACTAACATTCCTGAATTCATGAATGTTTCAACTGATGTCGATCATAATGGACTATCTGACGGTCATGCGTGTATTGTTGCTCATGTAACAGTTGAACAAAATAAGTCGGATAAATGGCGCGAAAATGCATGTTTCATAGAAAAGAGATGCTTCAGTAAGAATAACGAACTTCGGTTTCGACAACAACTTTTACGAATTGATTGGATGAGTCTTGGTATAAATGGTTTTATCCAGACATTAGAAAGTATTTTTAAAAGATGCTTCAAAAAAATTAAATGTAAATTTAATCAGAAAAAGTCTAGAAACGTAAAATGGATTACAAAAGGAATACGTATATCGAGCAAAATGAAGCGTGTTTTGTGCACACTTGATAGTAATCACAATGACTCAAGTATTTATAACTATAGAAAAGCCTATATTCGGGTATATAAAAAAGTAATTAGATCTGCAAAAAGACTAAGTACGCAGTCTGAAGTCAAAAAACATATCAATTCTAATAAAAGACTTTGGCAGATAGTAAATGAGCGTACCAATAAAAGAAATAATCCTGACAATTGCGTCATAAAGACTCTAAAAATTGAAAATCAAGTTATAACAGATCCGCAAACTATAGCGAACATTTTTTCCGAAATATTTGATCATGGGGAGAAACCATCTTTTGGAAATATAACAAAATCATTTGAACTGATAAATAAATTTAGTAAGCGAATAGAATTACCACTTGAGTTTTCACATATAACATATAACTGAAATATTTGACATTGTACGTAAAATGAACAATAAAAAATCTGCTGGTTATGATGACATGCCTATATCTGTAATAAAATCCAACATTGACATTTTAGCAAAACCTCTAACACATTTCTTTAACGTATGTATTGATAATGAGATATTCCCTGACCAATTAAAAATAACTAAAATTTTCTTCCTCTACATAAAAAGGGCTCTAAATTTGATCCACAAAACTACAGAGCAATTGCCTTGCTCTCTGTACTATCAAAAATTTTCGAAAAGCTTATGAAAGACAGAATTGTCAAACATCTTAAAGCTAATGCTATTCTTAATGAAAGACAATTCGGGTATCAAGAAGGTATAGGTACTTCGAATGCAATGGACGCAATGTTAAATGACGTGACTTGTAAACTAAATGTAAAACTAAAAGTCGCCGGTGTATATCTTGACTTGAGCGCAGCTTTTGATTCAATTGATCATGCTATCCTTTTGATGAAATTAAAGTATTATGGCTTTCAAGGTAAATCCTTGAACTTACTAAAATCATACTTAAGCAATCGTTGCCAATTTGTAGAGGTAAAAGAGCAAAATGGCAAATTTCTAAATTCAACAAAAACCTCTAAAATGCGCAAAGTCACAAGAGGTGTCCCACAGGGCTCTATTTTGGGCCCTATTTTATTCTTAATTTTTATTAATGACGTAAATAATTATATGACATCATTACAAAACGATATAAATTTAGTCATTTTCGCAGATGACACTAATGCCGTCTTATGGGATCGCGATATTGTAGGACTTAACAAAAAAATTAATTCAACAATGCTTCTTTTTGACACTTGGTTCTCTGCTAATAATCTTAAACTTAACGCCAGCAAAACCAACATACTATTATTTAAGACAATGGCTAGTAACACTAATACTCTGAATGAAAAATTACATGATGAAATAATCCAACCTGTTAAAGTGGTTAGATTCCTTGGTATTCAAATTGATGAACTCCTGAACTGGCAACCTGAACTACAGGCTGTGGAAAACAGCATTTACAAAGCTTGTTATGCACTTAGAGCCCTCAGAGATGAGCTAACAATAGATCAATTAAAATCCGTTTACTATGCTTTGGTTGAGTCTAGACTGCGCTTTAGTATAAAATATTGGGGTAAAAGCTATGATTATAACGTGAACAAGGCTTTTGTGGCGCAAAAAAGGGCCATACGCACAATGGTCAAAATACCTCCATGGGTATCGTGTGTTGAATTCTTTAAAAAACTTCAAATTCTAACCGTACCATCTTTATACATATACGTAATTTTAATTGACTTTTATAAAAATAGAGCTTTATTTGAATCGGACGAGGAAATGATGGTACGCGAAAGCACAAGACGTAAAGACCTGAAACGAAAACTTACCCCAACACTACAAATTATAACTCATTGTCCCCGCAATCAGACTGTAATCTTGTTTAATAAATTACCAATTGAGCTCAAAGCAGAGAGAAATGTCAAATTGTTTAAGGGGCGTTTACGTACATTGCTGCTGGAGAAATGTTGTTATCAGGTCGATGACTTTTAATTTTTCTTTTTTTTTGTATTTTTTGTTTTATTTTCATTAATCATTCAGCTGTGACTATTCAGTAGAAGTTTGAACAAGAGTAATAAACTATCACATAACTCTAGTGAAATATTTGTCACCAATAATAATGGGTATGAATACAGGATAGAGGAAACACAACTTGATTTTATTGCCAAGTGTCTGTTTGTTTATTCCCGCTAATCTCCGGAATCGTTGGCCTACCACTGGCTACTTCATTATGGAGAAAGGTATAAAAATGGAATGCATGAAATGCAAAAATCTAATAAAGAACAGGCAGAAAATGTTCTGTTCAGACTGTGAGTATTTTTATCACCTAGATTGCGCAAAAGTTTCTTTTAGTCGATTTCGAATTATGACCAAAGAATTACTAATAAGAAAAATCATCCACAACTAATAAAAACTGTTAGAATTAATCGGGAAACGTCAAATTCCTTTGAATCGCTTTTAATGTGAGTCTGAAGAAGAGATAGGGGGCATTTATAATGATTGTTCTGAATACCTAAATAGAAGCTGCCCAGAAAAGCAATCTATAGACATAAATAGACTCCATCAATTAGAAAAAGAGAATAAATTGTTAAGAGAAAAACTGAATATTGCTGAGAATGAGATATGTAATGTATTGCAGGAAAATTGCTCCCTAAAAAACTGCATCCAAAGCTATGAACTGAAAATTAAAAAGCTTTCGCATATTTGCACCGATACAAGTTCTAAGAAAAAGCTGAATTCTACGATTAGTAAAGAACAACAACGTAGCAAATTCGAGATGAAACTAAATTTCACATTAGATTCTCAAAATACGTCGCAGTCATTGCCAGAATTAGAAACTCAAGAAACAGCACAACAAAAGAGGGAAGATTCTTCCTATATTTCCAATCATGAAAAATCGGATTTAGATCAAACACCAACTATACACATTTATGGCGGTGAACAAGCACGCGGCTTAGCGCAGAAAATCATTCATTCAAGGTGCGGCAAATGGAATAACATATATAGGGTAAATGCATTCATCAAACCCTATGCGACGTCGAGGCAAATCCTATATAGTTGTAAGAATATGACATCTATCGCAGAAAAGGATATTATTGTTTTATCTGTTGGCACTATGGATAAAAACCCGTGCACTCTGATATCAGATCTTCATAGTATTTTATCTACTTTCAAAGATAACAAAATTATATTACTCAGTGTACCATATAATAATTTTCTGAATGTTAATAAATTAAATTATGAACTTCAATTAATTTCCATGACTTACAATCACTGTTCTTTTTTAGACATAAATAATAATAATCCGTTTGTAGACAACTTTTTATCCCTTAAAATTAATGTAGATATTGACTATCAGCAGTATGTTGACAAATTTATAAAAAATATTTCAACATTGTACAAAAATAATCTTAAGAAAACAAATAAATTTTTAGTAATTAATGGAACCAGGAGACCCCTGCTTCAAAAACGAATATATGACTATTTTGCCCCAAAAAGAAGCAACTGTTTTACTGATACTGAGTTCAAAAAATATAAACAAAAATCATTACTGACTATTTTACCAATAATTCTAGCTCATCAACTGTAAACAATTCCTTGAAAATAATAGATGAAACGGAGTTTTTTCGAGGAGGCTAAAAATGAAATTGTAACCGATCCAATATTGTCGAAACAGTTCGAAAGAATTAGTATTTACTTTCAGAACGTTTGTGGTATCAACTCAAAAAAAGATCAAATAGAACTATATGTGGAAAGTTTAGATCATAAGCCTAGTTTTTTATGTATATGTGAGCATTTTCTGGACAATCATTCCATTTCAATGTTAAATTTTACAAATTATAGCCTAAAAACATATTTTGTTAGAACAACCAAAATAAGAGGGGGGTCTTTGATTTTAGTTGATAGGGACAAAAATGTTGAAGAAGTACAAATATGTAAGCAATTATGTGCTTTGGAATACTTCGAGATTTGTGGTATTAGAGATATGGATACAAATATTTATATTTTTTGTTGCTATAATAACAACACCAACTTCAGTGAATTTATTGTAAGACTTGAAACATTTCTGCAACATTTCTTTAGTAAAAAATGTATGATTACGGGTGACTTTAATATAGACATATTAAAGGATAGCCAAAATAGGGTAGAATTTTTAAATTTATTGACTTCGTATAATTTCAGATTCTTGGTAGACGAAGTTACATTTGTAAGAAATGACATATCATCTTGCATCGACAACATTTTGACTAACATTCCTGAATTCATGAATGTTTCAACTGATGTCGATCATAATGGACTATCTGACGGTCATGCGTGTATTGTTGCTCATGTAACAGTTGAACAAAATAAGTCGGATAAATGGCGCGAAAATGCATGTTTCATAGAAAAGAGATGCTTCAGTAAGAATAACGAACTTCGGTTTCGACAACAACTTTTACGAATTGATTGGATGAGTCTTGGTATAAATGGTTTTATCCAGACATTAGAAAGTATTTTTAAAAGATGCTTCAAAAAAATTAAATGTAAATTTAATCAGAAAAAGTCTAGAAACGTAAAATGGATTACAAAAGGAATACGTATATCGAGCAAAATGAAGCGTGTTTTGTGCACACTTGATAGTAATCACAATGACTCAAGTATTTATAACTATAGAAAAGCCTATATTCGGGTATATAAAAAAGTAATTAGATCTGCAAAAAGACTAAGTACGCAGTCTGAAGTCAAAAAACATATCAATTCTAATAAAAGACTTTGGCAGATAGTAAATGAACGTACCAATAAAAGAAATAATCCTGACAATTGCGTCATAAAGACTCTAAAAATTGAAAATCAAGTTATAACAGATCCGCAAACTATAGCGAACATTTTTTCCGAAATATTTGATCATGGGGAGAAACCATCTTTTGGAAATATAACAAAATCATTTGAACTGATAAATAAATTTAGTAAGCGAATAGAATTACCACTTGAGTTTTCACATATAACGGTAACTGAAATATTTGACATTGTACGTAAAATGAACAATAAAAAATCTGCTGGTTATGATGACATGCCTATATCTGTAATAAAATCCAACATTGACATTTTAGCAAAACCTCTAACACATTTCTTTAACGTATGTATTGATAATGAGATATTCCCTGACCAATTAAAAATAACTAAAATTCTTCCTCTACATAAAAAGGGCTCTAAATTTGATCCACAAAACTACAGAGCAATTGCCTTGCTCTCTGTACTATCAAAAATTTTCGAAAAGCTTATGAAAGACAGAATTGTCAAACATCTTAAAGCTAATGCTATTCTTAATGAAAGACAATTCGGGTATCAAGAAGGTATAGGTACTTCGAATGCAATGGACACAATGTTAAATGACGTGACTTGTAAACTAAATGTAAAACTAAAAGTCGCCGGTGTATATCTTGACTTGAGCGCAGCTTTTGATTCAATTGATCATGCTATCCTTTTGATGAAATTAAAGTATTATGGCTTTCAAGGTAAATCCTTGAACTTACTAAAATCATACTTAAGCAATCGTTGCCAATTTGTAGAGGTAAAAGAGCAAAATGGCAAATTTCTAAATTCAACAAACCTCTAAAATGCGCAAAGTCACAAGAGGTGTCCCACAGGGCTCTATTTTGGGCCCTATTTTATTCTTAATTTTTATTAATGACGTAATTAATTATATGACATCATTACAAAACGATATAAATTTAGTCATTTTCGCAGATGACACTAATGCCGTCTTATGGGATCGCGATATTGTAGGACTTAACAAAAAAATTAATTCAACAATGCTTCTTTTTGACACTTGGTTCTCTGCTAATAATCTTAAACTTAACGCCAGCAAAACCAACATACTATTATTTAAGACAATGACTAGTAACACTAATACTCTGAATGTACAATTACATGATGAAATAATCCAACCTGTTAAAGTGGTTAGATTCCTTGGTATTCAAATTGATGAACTCCTGAACTGGCAACCTGAACTACAGGCTGTGGAAAACAGCATTTACAAAGCTTGTTATGCACTTAGAGCCCTCAGAGATGAGCTAACAATAGATCAATTAAAATCCGTTTACTATGCTTTGGTTGAGTCTAGACTGCGCTTTAGTATAAAATATTGGGGTAAAAGCTATGATTATAACGTGAACAAGGCTTTTGTGGCGCAAAAAAGGGCCATACGCACAATGGTCAAAATACCTCCATGGGTATCGTGTGTTGAATTCTTTAAAAAACTTCAAATTCTAACCGTACCATCTTTATACATATACGTAATTTTAATTGACTTTTATAAAAATAGAGCTTTATTTGAATCGGACGAGGAAATGATGGTACGCGAAAGCACAAGACGTAAAGACCTGAAACGAAAACTTACCCCAACACTACAAATTATAACTCATTGTCCCCGCAATCAGACTGTAATCTTGTTTAATAAATTACCAATTGAGCTCAAAGCAGAGAGAAATGTCAAATTGTTTAAGGGGCGTTTACGTACATTGCTGCTGGAGAAATGTTGTTATCAGGTCGATGACTTTTAATTTTTTTTTTTTTTTTTGTTTAGACTAAGTGACTTTTAATTTTTAGACTAAGTGAATTGACATTGTGTTTAATAAAATTGAATGTTTTCTAATTGTTTGCATGTATAATGATTATTTTTGACTGATGATTGTTTAGTGATTTATTAAGTTAACGAAGTTAGGTTCACAAATATCTTAATTTTGTTATATGTATTTATAGAATATTCGAATACAAATGTACTTTGTTTGTGAATAAATAAATGAAATGAAATGAATGCTTATGTAAATATACCTACTACGAAATGTCCTTATATAAAAAAAAAACGTGCATATTAACATCACATTAGAAACCTCTAAATTTATCAGTGTTTCTTTACTATATTATGCATGTATTATACAATTTAATTCCTTAAGAATCACGCTATCTATTAAAAAAACCGCATCACAATCCGTTGCGTACTTTTAAAGATTTAAGCATACATAGGGACAGACAGACGGCGGATAGCGACTTTGTTTTATTCTATGTAGTGATTATTCTCAAAAAATGTCATATAACTATTTATCTCGTTTATTTAATTAGCTATGAAACTATAGTTTTATAAGTATTTCTTGTTTGTATAATATTATCCGAATGTAACTGTTTGTTCCTAAATAAATAAACAATCTTGTTAAAGTTCGCTTCATGTTTGTTTTTTAAATACTATTATGTGTAGCCTTTAAGTAAAATGTTTACTGTTTGTTTCCCAAATATATATAAATAAATAAAGTTATGAATGCTTAAAGTATAACGGTGTGCATTAAACTTTTAAGTCTTTCTAAAATTGTGTAAATAGTCTTTGATCACGTGGAATTAAATTCATTGTAATCTTATATGTATATAAAAATGAATCGCAAAATGTGTTGGTAAGCGCATAACTCAACAACGCCTGGACCAATTTTGGTCTTGAATTATTCGTAGAAGTCCAGAGAAGGTTTGTACGTAGAGAAAATTTTAAAAAATCTTCATAAAGTGTAAAATCAACATCTTTCTATACTCCCATATACAAACAATTTGTATTAATACTTAAAAGCCAATTTGAACCTTTGGCAAAACAATCGAAGACAAAAAAGTGACGTTAGTTTTGTCAAACAAATTTAATGTCATCATATGTCATTTCAAGTAGGAACAAAAAACTGCCACTTTACAAATCTTTTTGACAGGACGAAGTCTGTCGGGCCCGCTAGTATATTAATATATTTGATAGGTAACCTTTATTTAGTGTATTATTAATTTAGTTGTTTCACGCTGGTTTCCTATGATCAAAATGGCTGAACAACTATTTGAACACTGAACACATAAAAAATAATTTTCAGCTACCGCACACGAATACAATGGTCGGGCTTTTTTCTCTGTAAAATCTTAATATTTGTCTTTGAAACAAACAAATGTTCATTAAAGCTTCAGTGAAAGTCTGTCGATATTTATTTTACAACAGATTTACTGCGTTACCGTATGTTAATCACCGCTGTGTCTGGCTCATTAGCGCCGCACTGACACATCAAAGGCGAGCTGTGACAGCAGCTGTTGCTGCGTACGCCAGGAGACAGAGTTCCATCGACAGCAGTCGTCGTATCAATACAAAATACTTTTCATAAAGTTAACACAGTAATATAAAAGAAACTGTAAAATATTTTTCAACACACTTCCTCATAAAGTGGCTCTAATCCCATGGCAATTAGGCACATAATCACACCTATAATCAAACTGTGACTTTTTCATTACTATTATTCACGAGTGAGTAATAGTTTTTTTTTAATGTTATTTGTTGAGTTACGCTTACATTTGCGCTAAAAAGCTATCCGCGAAAAGCCCAAAAAAAATAAAACCTCATTTTTTAGTCTATGGCCGATACGCGCGCATAGGAAAACTAATTAATTTTTCCGCCATTACGAAATTTATTAGTCTATGGCCGATGCGCGCGCATAGGAATACTGATTAATTTTTCCCGCCATTACGAAACATTTTTCACAACTCGTCTCGTTTTCTCTTTTGAAGTTATTTAGTTAGTTAACATAATTAAAATTAAGATGTCTGCAAATACAATTTATGAAGAAAATGGTTTTTTATTTAAGTATTATTTTATTCAGAAGTGTGTTGAAAAACGTTGTATGATACACGTGTGTATTGATGATCACGTCCTCGGCTCCTTAAGACCCTCGCCTGACGGCTCGGGCCTCAATGCGCCTCAGCGGTAATCACCAACATTACACACTTGTACCATAATTGTACTATTTTTTTTTTTGAATTCGATACATTTTTTCCTGAGATCAAGCTATTTCCAATGTTTAATGATGAATTATGGCTTACTAGGGTATTGACGGGACATTTTGTAAAAACAAACATTTAATTCGAATACTGGTGGACATTAGTAGCTAATTTAACATGTAGTATGCAGGCGAATGTGGGTAGGTTTTGAATTGTTAGGTTATTGACTATTTCAAACCCAAATTCTACTCCCGTTCATTTACTGTTCGTGCTGCTAGATTGTGGAATGAGTTACCAGTGTTAAAGATTGTCAATTCATTGCTTTTTTAAGCGCAATCTAAAGGAACACTACCTATGTAGTTTGTCTTAAACTACTTTCTGCACTTGATCATATTGTATATATATTTATGATTATGTGTGGGTGTATCAAATTAATTTAATCATATCTATTTTAATAATGTATGTTTTGTATGTAGTATAAATACGACGTTTCTATTATATTGTCCTTTATTTCTATTTATATTTTAAAACAATTATATATAAATACTATGTCCCGCAAATTTTCTTTAAAATTTTCACCTAACCATCTAGGGTTGGCTGGAAGAGATCTCTCTTACAGATTAGTTCGCCTTTTGCACCAATTAAATTTGTAACTTCTAATATTTTTATTGTAATAGTATTTCATTGTGTTCAATAAAGAGTGTATATACAATATAAATAACAATTTTAATCGAATTGTGGTTACTTTTTTTTTCCCACGGGGGATGGTAATGAATCCTCATAGGGGGCGCGCCACCACAGTGGTCCGCTATGACAACCCCTTGGTGCCTGGACGACCTCGCACCGGATACCAGCATTAGAGCCGTAGTTGACGGCAGCTGCTCTGAAACTCGGATAATAAATGCTGGCGTCCCACAAGGCTCTGTGCTATCTCCAACACTGTTTCTGCTGCATATCAATGATATGCTGTCGCTTGGCGGCATCCATTGCTATGCGGACGACAGCACTGGAGATGCTGTTTACACGGCCGTGCAAATACCCCTCGTTCCATTGTGGAGGAAAGTCGTGAACAACTTGTGTCTGAAATCGAGAGTACACTAACCAGAGTCTCCGATTGGGGGCGGGACAATTTAGTCCGATTTTACCCCTCTAAGACACAAGTTTGTGCGTTCACCGCTAAAAAAGCCCCATTCACTGTAGCCCCACAATTCCAGAACACAACCTTGAACATCTCGAAGAGTATTGGGATCCTCGGTGTCAACATCTCCAGTGACGTTCAATTCCGAAGTCACTTAGATGACAAGGCAAGTTGGCTTCTAAAAAACTAGGTGTGCTTAACAGAGCTAAGCGGTACTTCCTTCCGAGGCAACGACTGCTATTATACAAATCGCAAGTCCGGCCCCATATGGAGTACTGCTGTCACCTGTGGGCGGAGCACCTCGATACCAACTTGATCCTTTTGATTCGGTCCAAAGACGCGCTGAGCGTATCGTTGACGATCCCATACTCACATGCGATATTGAGCCCTTAAGTCTGAGAAGAGACTGTGCCTCTTTGTGTGTTTTTCTATCGCTTACAACGGGTTGTGTTCCAAAGAATTGTTCGACATGATGCCCACGGCCACATTCTACCATCGCACCGCTCGCCATCGGCAGGGTGTTCATCCTCACATGCTGGAGCCTAAATGGTCACGCACAGTGCGGTTTCAACGTAATTTCCTTCCGCGCACGCTCCGATTGTGGAACGAGCTCCCTGCTGAGGCTTTCCCGGGGGATTACAGTATGGGGTTCTTCAAAAAGGGAGTAAATAGGTTTTTAAAAAGGTCGGCAAAGCGTTTGTGATGTCCCTAGTGTTGCGAGCGTCCATAGGCGACGGTGACTGCTTACCATCAGGCAGGCCGTAAGCCTTTTTTGCTACCGTTGTAGTATAAAAAAAAAAAAAACAAGAAAAAAACCACCCGCAACCGGTCTACGGCGGGTGGTTATGTTGGACTCTAGCAGAAGGCCAGCCTACCGAACTAAACACTACCTACAGCCTTTGGTCGGGCGGAAGGCCTGGAACCCTATCGGCTTGAACTAACGCTTCCGCCCTCCAGGGCGGTGCATATCTGTGGTTACACTAGTAACTTATTTAGTATATAGTAATCAACGTGGAGAGGTTTGAATTGCTAGGGTATTGGCCACTCCCAGTCCTAGATCGCCCTAATTGAAGACAGAGTCCCACACACGCCTGTTAATTAGCCATTGACAGGTACGCTGCGTTCCATCTTGAAAAAAGGGTACTGACCAAACACTTTCTATAGATAACAATTCAAATTGAATTGTGGTGACACTTGTAACTTATTCAGCTTTTCCATTTTGTATTTTTTCCACTTGTTTATGCATGAATACGGTTTCCTTTTTTTGTATGGTAATGACTGCCTACAGCATTGTATAAGTCGTTGTATAATATTGTTTCATATTTAAGTACTTTTTAAGAATACTAATTAACAACATATTGACATTCTGAAACACTTACTGAAAATTACGTTTGTATGTCAAACTAACTAATGTTTTATTATTTTTTTTATACCACGATGGTTGGCAAACAGGCCTACGGCCCGCTTGATGGCAAGTAGGCCGTAATTTTTATCTGAAACTAGCTGACCCGGCGAACTTCGTACCGCCTTAGCGTAGCTTTGATGCACTACTTTATTTTGTATAGTTGAAACGATGCTCTTTTAATATAGTCTATGGCTGTGAATGACGTTGACATTCGTATAAAAAAAAATTAACATTCGTAACGCGCGTTTTTTAAAACATGCAAAATTAAATGTATACTTTTCAATATTTCTGAGAGATTTTCTTGATATTTTTTTCCGTAAGAACCATCCTTGGACTTCCACAAACATTTAAAAAAAAAGAATTATCGAAATCGGTTCAGCCGTTCACACGTGATGCCGTGACAACGCGAAACGGGTTTCATTTTTATATATATAGATGATTTCTTATTTGTCTATTGCTGCATGGATCGGGGCTAAGCGATCTTTTGCAGTTCCGGCTAGATGGAGAGCTCGGGGTTCGTTCGGTCTTGGGTGTTCACTAGGGGGGAGTTGTCGCTGAGGTCGGGTGAACTCCTTTCTTCTGAAGGGCGCCACCAGTACTAGGAATACTGGAAATTAAACAAAGGAATACCAGCAGATTTCTGTATTGTCCTTGTTACATGCTTCTAAATGTTTATGTTTTAACAACTTTCATCTTATGTTAAGGTTACTTCTACAACAATATTTAATTTCTACTACAATGTTTATTCAATGACAAGGTTTATTCTATTATTCTTAAATTAATCCTACCTTAAACAGGCTAAGTTGAGTTACAACAAACTATATCCAAGTGTTCTTACTACAAACATTAGTTGATTTTAAATTTAAGTAGGTTGGAGAAGGGCCCTTCCATTACCTAAGCCTTAATAATTACCGTTCTATTTAAGCTAGTTTCAACATTACACTCACAATGCTTCATAAATGTTCCAAAACACAATAATGTTCAATTACACAATTGTCACCGACGTTTAGGGCTTCGTTGTCAGGTGGATGTAGTCAATACATAATGAGTCACTTACTAGAGAACGGAGCTACATTACCCAAGTAATGGTCACAATAGTGTGGGTCCTAGATTAAGCCTGGCATCCGCGTAAATCTGGGCGCCGGCGCGCGATATGTGAGAATCATACAGAAATCTCTCACTGGCAAAATTCTGAGGTATATTTAAATTGAAATTTAGGAGCGGCAACCTGCAACAAATTACAATAACCCGTCACAGTTTGCCACTAGGTATTCTTGCCTAGCTAATATACAAGGAGGACAAATTACTAACCTACTATACAAGTAGAACCTAAATTACTATACAAGGAAGACAAATTACTAACCTGCCGCTCCTTTTAAGATGCGCTTACGGCGCACATTGCACGACGCGCATGGCGTCACCACGTAGTGGACACATTCTACAGTGTGTGGCTCCGGGACGGTTGCCTACAAAACAATCTGCTTAGTCACAAGCGGAGAAGACAATCCTGGCGAGAAACCATCACAAAACACCATACGTACAACGAATTTCCTTAATTAATTCCTTCAGCGAACCGACTGCCAAGACGCCATTGCGAAAAAAGAAAGAAGAAGGGATGGGGTAATATCGTCCAACGATATTGACCCAAATTCATAGACTACAAAATCGGGCTACTATCCAAGCGAGACCTACTTATTTTAAATTAATAAAACGAAGATACTCTGTTGTTGCCTGAAACGAAATATCAAACCGTCAATTCTTAAATTTTATTTTCTAAATAAAAAATGAATGTTGAATATTGTAAATGGTATATGTAGTCGATGAAGCTGACCAAAAGATTATCTATTCTGCGTTCGCGTGGGACAACACTATCTATGGAATAGACAGCGGCGGCTGCGCAGCTCTCATTGGTCGGCGCGAATGAGAGGGAACGTCATACTGACAGTTACATAACAAACAATGAACCTATATTATTTACGAGTGTTTTTGATGAAAATCATACAAAAATTTATGTTTTTGAGTGTGGGAAATTACTTAATTGCGAAGATAAAAATACTATGCATGTACTACAATAATAACATGAGAGATATACGCCAAGTATTATGTGCAATTTGATAAAAACAAATCGTAAGTAAGTCAATATTTATTTTCTAATTTTACTGCTTCTATTTTGATATTATATTTTAAGAAACATACCCAAAACGGGAAGACACTTTTGTTAGACAATATCCCCAACTATCAACTCATTTCTCAAATGATTTATATAAAAAATCACTAGACGAAAATAACATGCAACACTATGAATAAATATTTATTACAAATTGTAATCCTAATTTATTCTACTGTAAAACTACATTAAACTTAGCTAGACACACAAACGACAAACACAGGAATTATTTATTTTTTTATCATCTCATTATGTATCTGAATTGTACAGTCAATTTTTGTATGAAAGTGTGAAAACCTCTTGTTGCTACAGTTTCTGTTGGGAACATGCCTGTCTCTTGCACTAAGATGTCAACTGTCAAGAATCGGTGACAGCGGCCGGGCTATGATAAATACGCGCGCTGATTGTCCAACCTCCTTGCTGTCTCATTTTTTCTAGTACAAAACCTGTCAAACAACGCGCGATGGGTCGACGAGTGATGAATGGAGCGCCGATAGTGTTGTCCTTACGAGAGCTTTTTGTGCGGTTTGAATGAAACGGGTTAAATAGCAGACTAGTTTTTACTGGACTCGTTGCGTTACAAAACTTACATTTAGTGCTGTTGTCTGCTTTAAGTAGCGGGCAAAAACCGTCAGAAACATTTTTCATTTCTCATGCTCGTAAAACTTTTTAAATCGATTTAAGGCCGTATTAAATGCAACCTTTTAGCGACACAAATAGAGATTATATTATGATTAATTTTTATATTCTCCTGCATTAATTGTTTCTTCTTTTAAGGCTAATGCAATAATGTTTTTGTGGTCCTTATTCTTCTTGCTCGGAAAAATTTGCTGTGTTAAATTACTTTTTTATTTATGTATTTATACGTATGTGCATATATATATATATGTATGTATATGAAGTTATTTTGATTGATTAATACACATATATTAATATATTCTTGGATATACCTACCTATTATATGTTTCACTCAATTATTTTAAAAATGTTTTATTACAGTACAACCTCGACCGTGGATTAATAAAAAAATTATTATGTCCGTCATCTGAACATACACAAATTTGTAATGGATAATAAAGATTTTTAGAATCAAAATAAATGTGTAGTGAGAAGAACCGATTCAATAATTAGGTACGAATTTTAATGTAATTATAGATAGTTATTTCCCATCCATTACAATCGCAATATTTTGTGAAGTATTGCAAAATAAATAAGCTAAATATATTTTGTTATACATGTGCCGTTTCCAATTTACTTTCTGCTCTTATTATATAAGAATATACTTTCTGTGATTTTATCGATTACTTTTGATACTGCATTTTTTTTATTCTTTATTTGGGATAACGATATCTTTTTACAATCGTTCGTAAATAGTTCATTTCGTAAGCTAATTACAGTTGCCCACGGTTAAAAGGGAAATACTTATTATATATAGCTTTAAAGAATTCAATGTACATATTTTAGTTAAACTACCAACTAACTACAGGTAAATATATACATATACTAAATAACATACAACAATACGTGTATATCAGTAGTTATATTTATTTGTCAACACATATTTACATAAAAATATAAAAATGGTAATTTTACATTAAATACATAGCTCGAGTTGTGAAAGACTGTTTGTTTTTCAAAGTAAGGAGGATTCTACTTCAATGTAATATAAATTTCATTGCACTTAAGCTTTCTGATTAATTCGATAACACTAAAAAGGTTCTCACATTCCTATTTTTATTTGCCTATGAATCTTATTAAAAAAAAACCTATTATATTTTTAATAAGAATTAAGGTCACGATCATTGATCAAAACAAATTAAACCATAAAGTCAACCGACACAGTGATGCGAAAAAAAATATATTTAACGTTCCAGAAACCATAAACAATGTACACAATTTCCCGTTCGTCGAATCACAAAAAATAGCACAATGTTATCGATAACGTACGGCGCACGACACTATTTCCGCTCGAGCACAACATAAATTACTTCAAAAGTGATTTACTCGCGCCATACAAATCGCCGTCGACTAGTCGTCCCGCCCGTCTCCGCCTGTCCGAGCTCAAAGGCAGGTGTGAATGATGACGCTAGACGCCCGCCGACTGACAATTGCGAAGCGTTTGAAGCTAATCTCTTTGTTTTTGTTTGGCTATTATTAGACAACATTAGCGGGTGAAAAGTAAAAAACTAGCAGCGTTCGAAATTTGAAAAGTTAGCGCGGCAAAGCGCGGCGTCTTTTTGCGACCTCTTGACGCGCGTGTCACGTACAGAAATCGCAAAATAAAACGCGCCGAGTGGCAGCCACAAATCACATTTTTTAATCGAACTCCAGTCTCGGAAACCACAACACTACTTTACCGCTTATTTGAACTCTAAATCTGTGCACACAGAGTCGATAATTCCAAATTGTAGTTACAGAGTGAAGTTTGCCGCATTTCAGTGTAGAGTCACGTCGAGCCGCGCGGAATGTTATCGACATCCGTTATACTATCGACGCTGGCGCAGCGCTAATTGCTCTTTTTGTGGTACCGTTGTTCTCATAACGATTTACGCGGCCAGTTGTCGAGTATTCGTGTCATTAAAGGCTCCACCTTAATGGGTGCTTAGATGATTTAGATTGATTACCGTGCGTCGCGGATGACGGCTTTAGTTGCGTCATTCAAACTAATAATGTACTCCTAATCGATTTATGGTCACGGCGGCCAACGTCAGGGACTCCATCTTCGCCAAAGATCTTAAAGTGCTGTGGGAACCTTCAGTAAAAAGCCAAAATTTTATGCTATTCTTAAAGTTACAAATTCTATCGCGTTTCGAAATAACATTCAACTCTGTGAACATATCTGAACTAGGATTAACCTGTATCTCAGGCTTGTAATTACAAAATAAAAATATGGACACTTAAATCAAATGCAAAATGTATAGTATATCTGATTAATAACTAAATTTAAACAAACAAACAAAGAGATAAAATATAAATAAAAATACAAATTATTTGGTAACTAGTAATAGTTTCTCTGTATCGTCATACGCCATAACTTGAAGAGCTTCTTGAAGAAGTATTTTAGCTTTATGATAGGTACAATTAAACATACATAGCTTGGCGTTTAATCTATTATATAGAAAAGGTCCCAATACATAAAATCTGGCCAAGAAAGTATGCTTAATGTTTGTGGTCAAAATATATTCGTCTTTTGTTAATATATTCGGTGCTGAAGGGAAGTGTTGAGTGCTGGTTAAAGGCTGTATCCCAACTAATATTATAAATGCGAAAGTGTGTTTGTTTGTTTGTTTGTTTATTTGTTTGTTTGTTTGTTTGTTTGTTACCTCTTCACGCTTAAACTACTGGACCGATTTCAAAAATTCTTTCACCTTTGGAAAGCTACATTTCTCCCAGTAACATAGGCTACTTTTTATCCCGGAAAAATCGACAGATCCCACGGGATGCGCAATAAAGGCTTCGCTCAAAAACTACTGCACAGATTTTTATGCGGTTTTCATCAATAGATAGAGTGATTCTTGAGGAGTTTTGCGGCATTTTTTATCTCGGAAAAACGGATAGTCCCACGGGAAGCGCGATAAAATCTTCGCACCATAAACCGACTTCCGCGTATATGTAGCCGTGGGCAAAAGCTATGACCCTTAACCCTCTATACACCCAATCCCGAAATCCACGCGGGCGAAGCCGCGGGCAGAAAGCTAGTTCATTATAAATAGTTGTCACACAGTTAAGGCTTTACAATCCTTATATAGGAGGTACAAATTAACTGTATTGCCTTTAAATCTTTGGGAAGAAATAAATTTAATTTGTACTCATTCAGGGTGCCACCTGCTTAGATTACAGTAGCCACATTTCCAGCGTTGACGGTAAATATAAATATTTAAGATTATTTTAATTAGCCCCGGCTCACTTTAAGTCTACGGCGCGATAATAGACAATCTGATGTTAATTATGGCGTTATCTTAATTATGAGAGGCTGTGGGCATTTGTCAGCACAATCAGCGGGATAAGAGTACAGTCTTCAATTAAATTTTATTTCTATAAGAGGCTAACCAATTAAGATATCAGGAAATCTCGCGGTGACCATCTTAGATAGGCGTCACGGGATTATGGGAAAAGTAATTCTCGAAATGTTTTACGGCATTAATGTAAACTGAAAAGAAGTAATTAATTCAAATTTAAATTCAAAATCATTTATTCAGTCTGGGCTGTTACAAGCACTTGTGAATGTCGAAAAGCTACGCTATCGGTTCGCAAATCTACGGCGGGAGACCTTGTATGAGAGAACCGGCAAAGAAACTCAGCAAGGGCTGTTTTTTTTTCCCTGTATTAAATAGATACAGAGTCGTCAATTTGGAAAATTCATGAATTATCAATATTGGACTTCAATATTGATAATTCATGAAGTCACTTTCCATTACATAATATAATTAATAAAAATTTATTTTGAAAACATGCCTATATTAGGAATGCCGTGTCATACAGTTTTAAAAGAATATATTAAAGTTAAATTAAAATTATAATAAATACGAGTAGTACCCAGTATAGCAAAGAGCAGACTCATCTCCGCTGGCAGCACCCGTTCACGAGCATGACGCATGAACCAGCCATCGCTTCGCTCAACCATGTTTTAGGGAACGTAACGACCCGCCTCACACGACAGACTGCCGAAGAGATTTTAATGAGAGTATGACTACCCTTAAGCCACAAAAGGATACAAATTACCAAAAACAGGTACCCGTGTAAATTAGCACAACTAAAAAAAAAAACAACCGCAGGACACGCGCATACAATCATTTAAAAACTAGCAATAATTTATTATGATACAAGTAACAAAAAGTTATTATAATAGGTACAGTTAAATATACATATTATTAAGTTACAGAGTTACCTAAGAATTTATTAACAATTTGTTTATTTCAACGAGCGAGGGTTTTTTAGTCCCAGACACTTCGATCATCCAAGTAATCCTGGACTCGATAATATCCTTTGCTCATCAAAGTTTTTTTTACTCGAGTTTTTAGTTTATTAAAAGGTAGATTAACAATATTGTGTGGTAACTTATGATATAAAAGTTATACATTTCCCCAAGAATGAGTTTTGTATTATTCAAAGGACATGAGGTGAAATAATTTACTAGACGAATACAGAAAAATACAGATAACGAATTAGGATCCGACTTCAACATAAATTGCATCAGACTAATTTAGAACAGATATTCTGATTCTGATGAAGTAGGTAAGAAACTCACAGATTTAAATTGTTCTTTATTTAAAAAAAAGACGTCGCTCCACACTAGGATTCTGATCCTGTGTTGGGTGCAGTCATAAACATAGAAACCTCACATGCACAAACACCCAGACCGGCTCTCTAGGAGGTAGACTCTGTACCAGGGTCGTCTGCATGGGTACCTCCGTCTTACCTATTTCCGCCGCCAAACAGCAGGGTTCGCTTTGCTGTGTTCCGGCGTGAAGGGTAAGATAGGCAGTGAATTACTGGGTACTGTGACTTTACATCTTATGTCACAAGTTGGCAACGTACACTGTGGTTCTTATGAGGTTTGCAGATTTGCTGCGAATCTCGTGGAACCACATGTACTGTAGGCAACTGTTACCACTTACCATCAGGTGGGCAGCCTGCTTGTTTGTCAACTTTAGCAATAAAAAAAAAACAAATTTTTGTAGGTATTACAAAATATCTGTGGAATTAGACTAGACCCGTTGCGTAGAAGCTGATTACTTGACCAGTTCACTAAACATGTCGTTGTCTCACGTCTTAACCGCAGAAGCGTGTAGAATATAACAATACAATGTTATAAATCCCAACTAATATTTATAAAATGCGAAAGTGTGTTTTTTGTTTTATTTGTTTGTTTGTTTGTTTGTTACCTCTTCACGCTTAAACTACTGGACCGATTTCAAAAATTCTTTCACCTTTGGATAGCTACATTCTCCCCGAGTAACATAGGCTACTTTTTATCCCGGAAAAATCGACAGATCCCCGGGATGCGCAATAAAGGCTTCGCTCAAAAACTACTGCACAGATTTTTATGCGGTTTTCATCAATAGATAGAGTGATTCTTGAGGAGTTTTGCGGCATTTTTTATCTCGGAAAAACGGATAGTCCACACGGAAGCGCGATAAAATCTTCGCACCATAAACAGACTTCCGCGTATATGTAGCCGTGGGCAAAAGCTATGACCCTTAACCCTCTATACACCCAATCCCGAAATCCACGCGGGCGAAGCCGCGGGCAGAAAGCTAGTATGAAATAAAAATCATATTTTACGTTACGTTCGCTCTATAGGTATCAGGAAAACACTTTCTACCATTTAAACCAAAATTTTGCTTGTGCAATCTCTTCTCTTTCGATTCTGGACTATGCGGATGTCTGCCTCACGGATGCGAACCAAGATTTGTTAAACCGGTTGGATCGCCTCATAAATAGTGGCATCCGATTTATTTTTGGCGTTCGTAAATTCGACCACATTTCTTCGTACCGTCGGCAACTAATGTGGCTTCCAATCCGCCAACGTAGGAACCTCAGGGTTGTCTGCTGTCAAAATCAAATCAAAATCAAATCAAAATAATATTTATTCAACATAGACCTTTACAGGCACTTATTGACGTCAACAAACAAAACAAAAAAAAGCTTAAGTATAAAAAAAAAAAAAAACAAAAACCTTGTCCGTACGTACGAATAAGGAAAAAAAAGAAAAATATATTGACTCGACACCTGTTCGGAAATTGGGAGAGCCTTCTCGAGAAGAACAGGCAAGAAACTCTGAAGGTCTATTTTTTATCTCCTCTTTTCAATGTTAATAATTATAATAATATAATATAAAAATACAATATAGTATATAAGATACAATCATACCTAATACGATTACAGTCGTATGTATGTTAACATACACATAAAAATAATACAATATTATAAATAATGTTGTTACCAAACATGGCTCTATGAATAGTGTCCCTATTCCCAAATACTGTGATCATTTATAGTCACTTACTTTATAATAACCTTTACTCATGAGTGTATTTTTGATATGGATTTTAAATTTATATAAAGGCAAATCAATGACACTTTGCGGAAGCTTGTTAAACATAGATATACATTTCCCCAAGAACGAACAGCTAGTTTTATGGAGTCTGAACATTGGAACGGCAAGTTTATTTTTGTTTCTAGTATTCACATTATGTAGATCACTGTTTTTATTGAATTTATCATAGTTTCTATATACAAAAACTAAATTATCATATATATATTGACTAGCTAAAGTTAAAATATTAATTTCTTTGAACAATTCTTTTAGGGATTCTCTAGCCCGTAAACAGTAAATAGCACGAATCGCTCTTTTTTGTAAAAGGAAAATACTTTCAATGTTAGCCGCTGATCCCCATAGCAGCAGTCCATAGGACATAACACTATGAAAGTAGCTGAAATAAACAATTCTTGCCGTTTCAACATTAGTTAAAAGTCTAATCTTTTTTACTGCGTACGCCGCTGAACTAAGTTTGATTGCCAAAGTTTCAATATGTGGATCCCACTGTAGTCGTAAATCTAACGTAATCCTAAGAATTTAGTATTATTTACCAAGTCAATGACATCACCATTCATATTTAAACTAGTATCAACCTGCCTTACATTGGGCAAAGAGAATTTGATACATTTTGTTTTCTTAGAATTTAAAGACAAATTATTAGTTGTGAACCAATACAGAACTCTCGAGAGAGCACTATTTACATCGTCATAAACATTCCTTTTGTCTATCAACTTTAAATAGTAAAGAAGTATCATCTGCAAACAATACTGTCTCACACGATTCTGTAATGTAGTAAGGAAGGTCATTTATATATATTAGAAACAGTAGAGGACCCAATATTGATCCCTGGGGAACCCCCATATTTATAGGCGAGCTAGCAGATTCTGATCTATTAATAACGACTTTCTGCAATCTGTCTGATAAATAAGATTTTAAAAGGCTAACAGCTCCATCCGAGACACCATAATGTCTAAGTTTACTTAAAAGCGTTTCATGACTCACACAGTCAAACGCTTTGGAAAGGTCGCGCAAACACTCAATTACATCCCGCTTGCCCTCCTATGCGTCAAAAATATGTTTCATAAGTGCAGTTCCGGCATCGGTAGTGGATCTACCTTTGGTAAAGCCGAATTGGCTTTCATGCATGAATCTGTTTGTTCTCAAGTGACCTATTAGTTGATTGTAAATAACTTTCTCGAAGATTTTGCTGAAAGTAGGTAATATGGATATAGGTCTAAAATTTGAGCGATCTTTTTTGTTACCCGATTTGAAAAGTGGTATTAATTTACTATATTTCATTAGATCAGGAAAGATACCTCATCAATACAAGAATTAAAAATTTGTGCTAACAATGGGGCTAATTCATCGATGACAGATTGAATTATGTGAGTTGATATACCCAGAGATCTTCAGTTTTCTTCTTGTTAAGTAAACGGAATGTTTTCTTAATTAAAGAAGCATCAATATGGCTAAATTTGAATGATTGACTGCACCTATTCACACTTGACTCGAGGAGGGTGACGGCTAAACTAGGAGATGAGTTAAGATTACTGGTAGCAGAATTTGAGAAAAATAATCAACAAATGCATTCGCAACTGCATCGTCCGACTTGATAGTCTTATTATTAATTTCTAAAGAGAAAGAGTTCCCAGAGCTTCTACTTTTTCCCGTTTCCTGATTTATTATAGTCCATGTAGTCTTAACTTTGTTCTTGACATATTTATTTTATTTGATATGTATAAAGATTTAGCACATAAACAAACATTTTTAAAAGTCTTTGAGTATTTTTTTACATAATCTAAAAAGGCAGGGTCGACAGAAGTAGTTTTTAAAGCATATAATTCAAAAAGTGTTCTCCTGCTTTTATATATGCCTGGAGTAGCCCAGTCACTAAATTTCTTTTGTTGTTTAATTTTACAACCTTTTGTGGGAACATATTGTTGCTTTCCATTCTTACTAAATTAAATAAATTATTATATAAATTATTAGCATCTCCACCAACAGTAGGCAAAGATGTAATTTGAGATGTTATTTTTTTTTTAAATTTACATAACCTTCCTGGGATATAGGTCTACAAATCAATTCAGTTTTAGGGCTAACATGATGGGCTCAATACAGGCTAGTTGTCCACTATGGTCAGAGTTAATGTAGTTTATTACAACAGATTCAATTACTTTACAGTTACAAAAAATATTATCTAAGCAGGTAGCTGATGTGGGTGTCTATATGACATCCTATTTAGCCCTAAAACTCCAATTTATCTGAAGTCGCGTTTCATATTCCTCGGGTCCACTCATAGTCGTGACTTACGCTCATCAAGCAACCTTACATTACAAATTCCAACTCATCGCACCAACTTCTCCTCCGAATCATGTACAGTTACTTGCGATTCGTCTATGGAATGATCTGCCTTTCCATATTCGAGCATCTGGTAGTAAACTCACGTTTAAGAGATTGGTTCGTGGACACTATCTCGAATCACTGACTTAAGCACCTCATTTTCGAGCTATAGTAATTAATTGATTATCTTTTATATATATATATTTATGTATGTGTATGTATATATATGGCTATGTATATATGTATCTATTAGGTAGTTAGTTGTTATTTTAATTTGTGATGACCTTATTGTAAGTTATTATATGTATCTGCGCCACTTACACTTGGAACTACTAGCCATTCGGGTGACTGGTAGAGAATGCCTTGTTGCATTAAGTCGCCAATTGTACCCAGTTTTTGTTGTGCAATAAAGTTTAAATAAATAAATACATAATAAGACACATGTCAGGAAAGATATTAAAAATTACTAAAAACTTATGGTTCTAATGTAATTTCTATAGATCCTATATAGATTCTATAATTTTTTTGATCTCTACTATCTCACTGTTGTCTAAGCAATGTAGATGTTTCTAACATCAAAGAGTCAATTTGCGCTTTATTAACGCCATATAAAGTTGAAATTCAATCATATCTATCATAACAGTGGCGTGTGTGCGTTGGAGCACAGAATACATCGTTGGAGGATTTAATGGTACGTTCCAAAATTTAAAAGTCACAAAATGTAATAGTAAATTTGGAACTTTTTAGTAATTAATATTTTTTATTCCACAATGCTCTACAACCAGGGTGACGGTTTTGTGTAGGAGAATTTTTTGCTCTGACTATAACATAAGTAGAAACAAAAACCTGCCACTTTACAAATCTTTTTAACAGGACGAAGTCTGTCGGGTCTGCTAGTCTATACTAATATTATAAAGAGGAAAGATTTGTTTGTTTGTTTGTTTGTAATGAATAGGCTCCGAAACTACTAGGCCGATTTCAAAAATTCTTTCACTTTTGGAAAGCTACATTATCCCCGAGTAACATAGGCTACTTTTTATCTCGGAAAAATCGACAGGTCCCACGAGATGCGCAATAAAGGCTTCGCTCAAAAACTACTGCACAGATTTTCATGCGGTTTTCATCAGTAGATAGAGTCATTCTTGAGCAAGGTATTGCGGTATTTTTTATCTCGGAAAAACGGATAGTCCCACGGGAAGCGCGATAAACCGACTTCCGCGCATATGTATGTACCCTTAACTCCCTATAGACCCACGCGGGCGAAGCCGCGGGCAGAAAGCTAGTTACTAAGTACTAAACTAGTAGACAACGGCGAGGGATACACGCATATAAGTCGTGAAGGCGTTGACATTCCGCACGTTCCGTTCGGATAAGCAGTCGTTCGGTTCGGATAATCGACGCTTTACTGTATATACTATATACAGGCAGTCTATACTATCATACAGGCAGTCTGCTTTTTTAATAAACTCGTAAATTAAATAAAAGTTCATATGAAATACCATCGTCAAAGTTGTCCTCAGAATGACGACAAGAACGGTCACCCCAGGGGCATAGATTATCCAAGTAACGAGTCAAAGCTATCTCTGCGGTGGCGGGAAGCGATTTTCATTTGTAATTACGGCACTCCGCCGATAACTGCCGTGTCTGTCTGTCTGTCCGCATGTCGCGGTAAATGTCGTGTCGTGTATATCTTTATCTTTAAGCGCGGGAATCACCGGCTTTTAAGAAAGCAAACACAGGAAACATTTTAATCTTACTTATTCATAAAAGTTTCAATTGAAGCATTTTCTTCTTTTAATGCGCGTTGTAGACATCATATGGGCGTAAGGATTGTAATAACTGATAGAAACTAATACTTGTAGTACAACCCGTACTAATGTTACAAAAGTTGGTAAGTATGGATGTTTGTTGATCTTTCATCATAAAGACAATATTGTGAAGACATAATTTATATATATTAATATATTATAGAAAGCCACAGTATTATAAAAGCGACAATTTGTATGGATAGATTTTTGTTAGTACGAGTTTTTGTGAAACGATTGAATGGATTTTAATGAAACAATACAATAATATGCGATAGGCTGAGATGATGATGATAATGAATACAATAATATAGCTTATACATCATCAGCTTTCTGTCCGCGGCTTCGCCCACGTGGATTTCGGGATTGGGTCTATAGAGGGTTAAGTGTCATAGCTTTTGCCCAAGGCTACATAATGCGCGGTCGGTTTATGGCGCGAAGGTTTTATCGCGCTTCCCGTGGGACTATCCGTTTTTCCAAGATAAAAAATACCGCAAAACCTTGCTCAAGAATCACTCTATCTGTTGATGAAAACCGCATGAAAATCTGTGCAGTAGTTTTTGAGCGAAGCCTTTATTGCGAATCCCGTGGGATCTGTCGACTTTTCCGGGATAAAAAGTACCCTATTATTTAATCCGGACTTTTATCTTTACGTTTGCAAAATTCCAAAGCAATCGGTTCAGTAGTTACGGCGTGAAAGCGGAACAAACATACAAACAAACTCATCTCCTATATATATAAATTCCGATTTATAATATTAGTAAGCTTACGCCATGCTTTTTTTTTTCCTAAGGAAAAAGGCATTAAATTGCATACCCCGGCTGTGGCGAGCCGGCGGTTATGTGGGGCTCTCCTCCCCAGAAGGGGGAGGCCTACCCACTAAAAACCTCAGGGATGGCCTTCCTCAGGCATGTAGGGAGCCCCCGGGAAAATCAAGCCACTTCCGGGAACCCCCAGCCTCCGCTCCCCTGCCTAGAGGGGAGCCCTCCTCGGGGGAGGCTACACTACCTCCCCCGGTCTCCTCCACCGACGACGCCCCCCGGCCACGGAAGGGGCGTGGTCCATCCCGGGTCGCCGTAGCGGTCGCGACTTCCTTGCGCCCGCCGGCGCCGCGGCGGCGCTGCAGCTGTGCTACCGAGCCCGGCGCCGCCTTAAGCTTACGCCATGCTTATAATTAAACTACTCGAAATAGTAAACCCGCGCAGGCGAAGTCGTGGACAGCAAGTAGTATTTTTATATTTTGTAAATATGTAAAAACATGTTTAAAAAACCTCGTGAAGAAACAAATATTTAAATTACCTATTTAAGTCTTTAAACGTTACTCCCTTCTCAAACAAATAATTATCTATATCTTTGTGTAGCATTAACCTCGCACTGCAACATAATAACTACATCTTTCTGTTCTCAATAATTAAATAGCACCATAATTAAGGCCCCTATACCTCGCTGTCAATACATTCTGAGCCGGATGCCACTGACAGTGTGTCATATTAAAATTATACTCAACAACGTTATGGGGTTAAGTATGGGGCGGCGATGTTACGGAACGATGCATTTTACGAATTTTTAATTGGCAAATGTAAAATAATCGAGCCATGTAATAAAATGTTATTACCCTTTTTTATTAATAATGTCTCTACAAAGTCGAGGTTTGTGCCTTTTTATTCTTATTCCCGTTTGTTTTAGAGATATTTTCCTGCTTTAATCGAATACTCTATACACAAAACTAGAAAGAGATGAATAAATTAACGATTTCTAACATATATTAAAGGTATATATAAAGTTAAAAGTATATTTCGATTTAAATTACATATTTATTCAATAAATATTGTTTTTTACTTTTTACCACTACCAACCAAATTCAAACTTAAAGCAAAATTTATGTTTATTCAACATTGGCCTTTACCACTACTTATTGACATCAAAACAAAGGAGATAATTTTTTTAGGCCCACTAGAAAACGGCAACGTTTATTGATATTACTGAACTCTAAAATATCAATTTATTATTAAACTACGTTTTTTAATTCGAGTCAGTAAAATGACAAGTGCAACTGTCACTGATACAAAAAAGGGTGACCCACTACAACCCACTACAATAGTGATGTTCGGCAATCAATAGATTTAGACGTTTAGTCATGCTTTATTTTATTAGTTATCAAAGCGTTTTTTTATTGTAAATATGTAATACATACCATATTAAATAATATGATTTGTGACACATGACACTGGAAATGTCATTTTACTGACTCGAATTAAAAATCGAACTTTAAAAGCAATTGCACGATATTATGAGTAAAAATGAAACGGGAATAATAAAATCAATTAATTAAACTTAGTAATGACTTTTGACATTTGAGCTAAAGGATCTTTTTTAAATCAAAATGAAAGATGATTTAATATATATACAAATAATATATAAATATAATAATAGATAAAGGATAGTGTATTATTTCTTTTTTATTTTATTTAAAAGTATTGAACTCTCAATAATTATTTTAATACTTTTTTAGAATATTTTAACTATTAGTTCGTCAGTCCAGTATCGTCGTGGAACGGAACGCGTCATCATTTTTGACAGCGACAGAATGGTACCTACACTGACATCCAATTGACGTCGGTTTGTTTTCACCCGAATTCTGTGTTTAAGTTTCAAACGGCTTGATTTCGTTTTCTTTCCCGTATCCAGTATTTAGAATGCAAAAAAATAACACGATTTCAGGCGTTTGGTAGTGGTCAAAGAAGATTGTATTTTTCAAGAATAAAAAAGTGTTAAATAGCATTTACGTAAAAAACTATTTGAATACAAATCAAAATAAAGCTACTAACTACTAAGAATTTTTAGGTTATTTAATCTTCATGTTTTAATTGATTTCTCAATATTCCCGTTAGATAGAAACAAGCTAATGTTCCTTATAATATCTAGGGTTAATAAGAAATTATTTAACGTATGTCTCATTAATAAACGTCACATTTTGTAGTGGGCCTATTCTCCATACAAAAAAAAATTATCTCCTTTATATACATATATGAAAACAAAAACATTGTAAGAGCATACAAACAAAAAATATTACTCTACAACTGTTCAGAAATAGGTAGAGTTTTTTCGAGAAGACATGAAAGTCATCAATCCATTTTTAATGTCCTGTTTTCAATGTACATACTCGTACACTTCAATCATATTTGCAATACATAAATTCAGATATTATGTTCATGAGATACAGCCTGGTGGCAGACGGACAGACGGCAGGCACTATAAAAAATAACGTAGGAATTCAAAAGACAGACATGTGCCAATCCAAGTCAACGTCGCGAAAATGGCGCCAATTAATCTAGAGCATCAGACAATATAATTTGAATTATTAAAACTGATAATGCAACTGCATTACTCAAATATTCGATAAAAACTCAACTGCATTGACGCATTATATTGTATCGGCCGCAAGAATTCAACACTCGTTTAGAATGTTCCAATCGCACACTGACAACAGATTAAAAAAGTGCATTACAGTCAGGAGAGTTAAGGCACCGGAATCATGGTACTTCAGTTGCTTTTATATTTTAATTAAACTGACAGTGTCGTTACATTGCTACATTATGAAGACAAATGTCACGTTGAAACTTTAAACAGGCATTGTAATTGCGCCTACTGTTTAGTTTCCATCAAAAGTTGAGAGCAAGAAAGATCTAGTACTAGAGTGTCTACTTTACGATAAAGCTGTCATTTGCCAGATTGGGGCACTGGGGTTGTTCAGTCCCGAAATATAAAAGGCAACCCTCGAACTGTTGTCACACCCATGCAGCTGTGAAGATGCAGAGACAGCTCGATAAGCTACCGGAATGGCTCAGCAAATGGCGCCTGGTAGCAATCCCGCCAAAACGCAAGCCATTCTGTTGAGCAAAGCTGCCACATTACCACCGAAGTTTCAGCTCATGGGACATGCGATACCCTGGTCCCCGCAGGTAAAATAACTGGGGGTAACACTTGACAGGCAAGTAACGATGACACCACACGTCAAAAACATAGTCAACCTGACGCGTGCGGCAAGAGCTCGACTGAGGCTAATATTAACATCACCTAAGCTGCCTCTAAGAGTGAAGATATCACTATATAAGCAATACGTGCGATCTAGAGTCTGCTAAGCAGCGCCTGCCTGGTATGCCCTGACTGGTAAAGGCGCGCGCTAGAAGATGACTGCGCAGCAATCCCAGGCGCTCAGGTATATCGCAGGCGCACCTAGATACGTGCGGAATAATGTCATAGCGCGTGACTTGAAGGTTGAGTCGCTGGACCAATTTATTAGGGAAACGGCCTAAACCCTATTCAGAAAAGCGATCACCTCCAGTCAACCAATGATTGCTAAAATCGCGCCACACCACGCCCGCCCACCTGATAGGTGTTCATATCCGAGAAGCCTCATCTCACCCCTAACACCAGAGGAAGATGACGACACAAACTAAGAAGAGAGAGAAACACCTAACTCCCTATCCTTAGACAGTAGAGCGACAACCAACGCTCCTGTCAAAGGCGGAAAAAATAATCAACAGAAGCTTAGGCGGTGCCTGCCAACCCAAAGCCCCAGCCGTTGTTACGGCTGGCGATTTGATACCACTGAAAAGGGAAATAACCCTGAACAGTTTCCGTCGCTAAACAAACAGAAACGAAGATAATCCCCAGAGGACCCATTTTGATTCGGAGGATGGCCGTAGTGGCTCCGTGTGCGACTTTGCAGACGTCTACCACGGGGTCGTGGTGCCCATTGTCTAGTCAGGGCACGATATCTACCTTTACATGAGACGATAATATAGCTGCTCGAAATACTAATCCTGCGTAATACTAATCCAGCAAGTAACATAATAAAAGTAAAAAATTACATATACTATTTTCGTGACCACAACAGCCTAACGTACGGAGTACTTGTAGATTCCCAGCTAACGTCAGTCACACATCTCGGCAGTAAAAAGTGGCTCGCCATAAATCAAGATGGAGGCGATAACAAGCCCGCTCATAAACGCCCGCCACAGTTTTACGATTCATAATTGCACTTTATTAAATGGCCGCCTCTCACTTAATGGAGCTCGGCTTAACTGATCGGCGACTATGTTAGACAGTAGTTTATTTACAGTAGTCACTAGTAATAATTTGTAACTGGATAACATTTAAATGTATGACAGTGTCAGATATATAAAAAGATGTGAAGTTTCCTTTCAACTCTTTCAGAGGAGAGGAAAGTGGTTTTTTTACACGAAATGAGTGTAAATCAATGCGCTTGATGTTAGTCTTCACAAAACAAGAACACCAAATTGACAGCTGTTATCATAGTTTATCTATGGAACTATGACAGCTGTCATATCGTAAAATCTTACATTGTGCAGACCTTAAATAATTACTTTTGCCTTAGCTTTTTTATTCACGTTCCTCATACGGGGTGCATTTAGGTGGTTCATTGAACGTTTTGTTTTAGTGTAGCCCAGAGGTTCCTAAACTTTTTTGTGTCGTAGACCATTTGCCATGATTTATGGTTTTGGGTAGACTTATCTGATATTAAATGACTATATCCTGCAACATACAAAAATTTTATAAGCATACTAGCGGACCCAACAGACTTCGTCCTGTCAAAAAGATTTGTCTTTTGCGAAGGTTCAAATTGGGTTTTAAGTTCAAACAAATTTCAAACAAAGTTTGTATATGCGAGTATAGAAAGATGTTGATTTTAAACTTTTTCTATATTTCTGTACGTAAATTTTCTCTACGTACAAACCTTCTCTGGACTTCCACGAATAATTTAAGACCAAAATTAGTCAAATCGGTAAAGGCATTGTTAAGTTATAACATTACAACGAAAAGTGGCATTGATTTTTTTATATATTTTCTTACTTCATAGGTACTTTTATAAGATCGCATGCTACGGGTCGTTGTAATAGCCGCGCGTCGCCATCTCCAATGCCAAGGCACGGTCCTGGCGCGAGCTGCTGGGGGGACTGGACAGGGACCCATGGGGACGCCCGTACTGACTGAAAAATGTTAAGCACGTGAAATTGCGGATTTATATTTAAATCTCATTTGGACAACGATAAGGAAGTTCCAAGATATCATGCATTAATTAATAGCACATTCTGTCATTGACTTGTCAATCAATGCAAAATAATTAATTAGAGCCGTCTTAATTCTGTTTCGATTTCTCTAGTCTTTTATTCGTTTCAACTAGTTAATAACATAGATTTAAGCTTAAAGCTGGTAGTTCGCTTTGCATATTTAAAGCAATCTACAATTATTGTATTAATTTGATTTATACGCTTTTTTATGACAGGAAATAATGTTGGTAGTTTGTTTGATAAACTTACAACTAGAACCTTGAGCGAAATCTTCAGCCGATTAAATTAATTGCTAATAGAGCTGACTGCTCCCCCCTTTAAAAGGCAATGTAAATGCGCCATTTTCTCGTGAAATATGTGGATACTGAAGGCACTTACACAGTGCTTTTATTATGAAAATAAATTTTAAAGTTTGTCATCTGTATAATGTAAATAGTGCTAACAGTTTGAACAAAAATAGGAGTTACACAACAAAATAGGAGTAACAGTCATCCCGGAAGTAGCTTGATGTTCCGGGGCTCCGTACATGCCTGAGGAAGGCTATCCCTGAGGTTTTTAGTGGGTACACCCCCTTGGGGAGGAGAGCTCCACATAACCGCCGGCTCGCCACAGCCGGGGTATGCAATTTAATGCATTTTCCTCAGGGGAAAAAAAATAAAAAAATAAAAAGGGGTGTATTCAATGCCTACATTATCCGATAACTTTATAGGTACTTCATAATTATAATGTATATAATATGTTTTTATATTAGAAGATAGTATAATGTTAGTAAATATGTACTGTCAGTGTATATTGAGATCCATTATTGTGGAAAACATTTTTCATTTCAGGGACCCTCTTGCAAGTTGTCGTAGGTCCCTAGGTTTATCGAGAGATAACAACAGTTACAATATATATATATATATATATATATATATATATATTATATATGTATATTATATAATATATATATATATATATATATATATATGTATATGTATAATGTTTTTATGTAAAGACTGATATATGTGGAAGAAATTGTTACTCTATGGTAGCCAGAATATTTAACAATCTACATTGGCCATTTCTAGTCCCTACGAACCGATTCAAAAACTGTCTGTTTAATTAAATAGCTGATCAAAAAATGTTATTATTCTTCTTCTGAATATTTAAATGATGCTAGTTGAAATATGTTACCTATTAAAATATGTTGTTAAAAATGGACATTATTGTAACTGACTAAATTTCATTCTGATTAATTCTTTTTTTTTCTGATTAGCACTATGTAATGTATTTTTTTTTACTTGACATTCTTTTTTCTAATAATTTTTGTAATATTATTTTGTGTAACATTTGCAAGCCAGAAATAGTAAATATGGCTGCTCTTTAACACAGTTTGTCACCTTATTTATACCCATATTTGTGCAAATAAATGATTTGATTTGATTTGATTTGAATGATTTAATTTACAAACATCCAAGCATGCTAATGCTGCAACCAATAACGTTATGCACAAATTAAAAAAAAAAAAAAACAAATATAGCGCGCTACATTTGACCTCGGCACCACACTGCACACACACACTCACACACACATATATATACATACACCATAAGCAGAATAGTCTATATTTATCTACACATTACTGAGGTCCTGTAGCCCTAGACAAAAAGCACGCGCGTCTTTTCTATTCTATTTCTACTATTATAATAGACTAAGCGTTTTCTATCGATATCCACTGATAGAATGGCTATCTACTATACACACACTATTTTAAAAAACAACAAAAAACAAACAATCTATCACCAATCTATTGGGTATGAGCAATCGCTTTGTTGAGTAGAAATAGAATAGAACGTATCTATTTTGTTACGTCACAAACTACATTTTGTCTATGAATTTATAGAACTCTTCTACTGTCAAAATAGAACACAGACGAGCGATAGAATAGAAACACAGTTAGCATCTTGTCTGCGAGTTTACTATCAGCGTCATCAAGTCACGTGACGTATCTACTGGAAATGTCAGTTCCATACATTTTTTATGTTGTCTATTATAGAAAACGCAAATAGAAAGGCATTTTGTCTAGGGGGGCTGGTAGTCTTCTATAGAAACTTGTAGGAAGCCTACAACATTCTATACTACAATGTTAAAACATTTTTATTATTTTTTGTACTTCTTATGGAGTAAGGAAAGATGCGTCAATTGGTACTTCATTTGTCAAGTCATTAAGACATATAATTATTTCATAGCTTCAAGAAAAATAATAAACACATAGTTGTAATAATAGTAACATGATCAAAGCTAGCAGAATAAACGTTTCACAATTATCGCTTTATTACGCACACAAAGCGCAAGCGATATGTAAATTTTACGAGTTTCTTTTGTATCGTTAAGTAAATGTTTATATTAGGTCTGACTGCGAGGCACAACGGTTTTTACTGCCTGTTTATTGTTTCCTCTACATACTTCTATACTTCATACATAAGCTAATTAAGCATTCTGTGTAAATTACTGAATAAAATTTTCATTTGCAATTGTTTTCTAAACGAGTTGCCTGCGCTTCTAAACGCTATGTAGCAATGTGTTTTTATTTCGTCCACTCACACACGTCTCTCCAGATGCTGACTACCTGGAAGCTCTTACGCGTTTCCATTTCCTGCTCGGGACCTCTTCCAATCGCCAGTTTCCAGCCCTCATTGATGACACTTCAGTTAGCAGGAGCAGCTGGCGTAAGGCAGTTCGTCTTGCCGATCATTTTTGGCGTCGCTGGGTTACAGAATATTTACCCACGTTAGCTCCGCGTCGCGTCCAGGAACGGATGTACCAATTAAGATCGGGAATCCCGTATTGATTGCTGATGGTAATTTACCTAGGGGAATATGCCGCGAGGAGTTATTCAGTCTGTGTTCCCTGGCCGTGATGGCGTGATCCGTGTTGTAGGGTTAGGACTCAGTCGGGAACTTTAAGACGCCTCCTCAAAAAGATCGTCCCGTGGTAAAAAGGGGAGAATGTTACATACAAACTCATTGTATTTTATATATATTTGTAAACTTTTTATGTCATCTGTCATTTTTTTGTTAGTTAGTTGTCAATTATTACATATTGAAAAAAGTTCGACTGGTTTTTTATTCAGAAAAAACTACAGAAAAATAATACAAACTAGCTTTCTGCCCGCGGCTTCGCCTGCGTGGATTTCGGGATTGGTCTATAGGCCCACGGCTACATATGCGCGGAAGTCGGTTTATGGCGCGAAGGTTTTATCGCGCTTCCCGTGGACTATCCGTTTTTCCGAGATAAAAAATACCGCAGAACCTTGCTCAACAATCACTCTATCTATTGATGAAAACCGCATGAAAATCTGTGCAGTAGTTTTTGAGCGAAGCCTTTATTGCGCATCCCGTGGGACCTGTCGATTTTTCCGGGATATAAAAAGTAGCCTATGTTACTCGGGATAATAGTAGCTTTCCAAAAGTGAAAGAATTTTTGAAATCGGTCCAGTAGTTTCGGAGCCTATTCATTACAAACAAACAAACAAACAAATCTTTCCTCTTTATAATATTAGTATAGATAAACCACACAGTCGTTTACAGGTTATGAAATTGCGGTTTTGTATGGAGATTTCAAAGAATTTCGCTTATTCCATACAAACGGTTCATGTTAAAACCAAAGAGCAAACTTCACGAAGACAATGAGAAACTTGAAAACTCTGAAATTGTCTCCTACTTTCAAATATGCAATTCACAGCAATAATTCAAAAATAAAATAGAAGTTACGGTTATGTACGGTCAATATTACGTTAAGCTTCTCATTTAGGTATACGACGAAAGGAAACGCTTGTAACGACTAATTTAGCTGCGAAAAAAAAGGGCTTTTTTTGTTTTTTTTTTTTCCCCTGAGGAAAATGCATTAAATTGCATACCCCGGCTGTGGCGAGCCGGCGGTTATGTGGGGCTCTCCTCCCCAGAAGGGGGAGGCCTACCCACTAAAAACCTCAGGGATTGCCTTCCTCAGGCATGTTTCCTCAGGCTCCCGGGAACATCAAGCAACTTCCGGGAACCCCCAGCCGCTCCCCTGCCTAGAGGGGAGCCCTCCTCGGGGAGGCTACACTACCTCCCCCGGTCTCCTCCACCGACGACGCCCCCCGGCTACGGAAGGGGCGTGGGAGCAATTAGCCCTAGCTAGTGCCACATGAGTTTCGTAATTATGTGGACCTTTGCTCACCAATTTTATTTTGTCTTATTATACTTATGCTTCTTACATTGCACTCAAAATCTAGAAAATCTGCACAGAATACTATAATCAAAGTAGTTGATTCTTAAAAGTGATGTTTCTGCGTGATCCTAACGGTACTGCTCATCCATTTCGGTATCAGTTTTTTTCCCTCAGGAGAGAGTGGCTGATAAACTTTTTTTACCGTGGGAGAGCCATGCTTCGGCACGAATTGGGCCGGCTCGACCGGAGTGATACCACGGCCTCACAGAGAAAAACGGCGTAAAAGAGCTGTGTTTTCGCCGAGTGAGTGAGGGTACCGGAGGCCCAACCCCCCTTATTCCCTTTTAAAAGGCCGGCAACACATCTGTGACCCTCTGGTGTTGCAGGTGTCCATGGGCAACGGTTATCGCTTACCATCAGGTGATCCGTTTGCTCGTTTGCTGCCCTATCCTATAAAAAAAAGGAGCACGCAACGTGCCCAGCATACCCCTGCAACGGCAAGTGTCATGGAGGTTATGTCGGACTGCGCGCGGACGAGAGCCTGAGTCATCCCACTGGTATTAAAGCGCCATCCTTTGTGATGTCTTGCCATTGTAGCGTCTAATGAGGGAGGGTAAAATATATTGCGGTTTGGGGTGCGAGATTCTGTTTCCTTTTTTTTATACCACGATGGCGGCTAACAGGCCTATGGCCTGCCTGATTGTAAGCGGTTACCGTAACCTATGGACACTAGGAACACCACCTTAGTTGCACCGACGGGCCGAGAGGGCTTGGCGTGCGCAGCTAGAGCGTGGGGGCTGCGTGCGTCAGCGCGCCGTCGGTGCGATACTCCCGCACTTCGAAGCTTGGCTCTGCGGGAGGGCGGAAGTCACCTACCGCTTGACTCAGATACTCACCGGACATGGTTGTTTCGGTGAGTATCTGAGTCGAATAGGGAAGGAGGACACGACACGATGCCACCATTGTGCATCCGACCTCGACTCGGCCAGCACACGCTGGCGGAGTGCCCTGCTTGGGACTCCGAACGCCGAGTCTTGGTCGAAGAGATCGGGCAAGATCTGTCTCCGCCAGCGTTGATTGCGGCAATGCTGGCGGATGAGGGAGGTTGGAGGGCTGTGGTCTCCTTCTGTGAAGCGGTGATGCTCCAGAAGGAGGCCGCCGAGCGGATCGGGAGATGGCCGATCCCGCTCGAAGAAGGCGGCCTCGGGCCAGATAGCCTGGCCTGAGGCGCCGCCACGGTCGCTGGCGGGCGCGACGCAGTTCGTGCCCGTGGAGTCGACCCGGGAGGGACCTCACCCCGGATGGCCGGGGGGTGACGTCGTAGGAGGGGAGGGGAGGAGGCGGCAAGATCACTCCTCCCCGAGAAGGGCTCCCCTTACGCACCCAGGGGTGCAAAGGCCGGGGGTCCTCAGTTGCGACACTCGATCCTGAGGGCCCCCTACAACGCCAGAGGATGGCCATCGCTGAGGTTTTTAGTGGGTAGGCCTCCCCCTTCTGGGGAGGAGAGCCCCACATAACCACCGGCTCTCCGCAGCCGGGGTATGCAATTCAATGCATTTTCCTCAGCGGAACAAAAAAAAAAAAAAAAAAAGAACACCACCTTGGAACCTTGTTACTCGCTGACTCTTTAAAAACCTATTTACTCTCCACTTTTGCCCAACCCCATACTTCGCTTTCCAGGAAAACCTTGGCAGGGAGTTCATTTCACAATCGAAGTGTAAGTGGGAGGAAATTCCTCTGGAACCCACTGTACGGGAGCATTTACGAGTCAGTCCCTGTCAATGGCGAGTGGTGCGATGATGGAAGGTGGCCGCGGGCAACATATCAAACAAATCCTTGGAACATAACCCATTATATACGCGGTAGAACACACATAAGAAAGGAAAGTGTCACCTAAGACTTAGAATTGCACAATACAAAATAAAAATCGAAGTATGGGCTGAACTATTTAATAATAAATAATAATTATGCGAAATTGTAAGACACTAAAATTAGCAAAGAAACTATTTACACAAAAACCCTTAACCGAACGTATAAATTATTTTGCACTGACAATGTAAACGCTATTGCAGTGCCGTGCTAACCGCCAATTCGTCTCGACATTAGCATATCAGAATTATTCCATTACAGCGCTAATAATTTAAAAATAATACGCTGGCGCACGCGACTAAAGTTATGACACCCTTGAGATGCATTTAATTTCCTTTACATTGAATTTTATACCTTATGTCATGAGGCATATAGTCGATAATTTAGATGGAGACACAAGAGTTTTGTCAGAGGTGCCAAACCATTTTACGACGTACAAATGAATAACGATTATCGTTTTTCACTACACAGCGCAATCTAATTGAAACTCGATCCTTATCAAAGCAACTATTTATGTTTAGGTATAAAGACTATTTTGTAGTACACATCTCACAACTCGTAATAACATATTGATGCATATTTTGAATCGTTCGAGTTGAATCTAGAATTCGAATACGAATACAAACCTTTTTAGTGATTGTTTTCTACTGCTCACAATTAAATAAAATTTTAAATCACTACATTAGTGTTTTCTAGTGATTTAACGACCTACGTAGTCCACTGGTTAGTACACCAGTTTCAAATCTATAAAATAATTAGGAACAAAAACTGCTACTGTACAAATCTTTTTGACAGGACGAAGTCTGTCGGGTCCGCTAGTATTAGTATAGATTAGAAACAAATTCTTTATAAACCAATTTTGAACTTAGAACACCGGAGATAAATCATACGTAAAACGGAACAGCCGTCTGGTTGTCACTCAACAATTCACTTATCTACTAAATTAATTGAAGTTTATTTAACACAAATTAAATGTAACCTAGACTTAACTACCTATATATTAAGTGAACTGGAACATATTATTCACAACATATTGTTCTGTGACTGGAATATGACCACAGATTAGTATAACATGACAAATATGAAGCACCTAAAGATTGATGATGAAGGCAGCATTAAACTAAAAAGAGATTCGACGAGTGTTATTCGTTCATGAGGGAGAGCATTTGATATGCTCAAAAATGTTGATTGCGAGAAAATATACTAAAAATGGAAAAAGAAAAGAATTGGCTCCGGCCTCGATCTCGATTTGACAAAGAAGATACAAAACTAAAGAAATGGCTGTATGGGCTTGGTACCCTTTGCCTTCCTGGAATGGGAGAATAAAACAAAAAAAAAATCAACAATTCACTGTCATATTGTCAATGTCACTTAAGATAAATATTCTACTGATGAAAATCAGAAACAAGTGAGTTTCAACTTTCAACCACTCGTTGCACAACTTACGGAATAGTTGATCTAAAATGGTTAATCTAGAAATTTGTATTTAAATCTTACGATTTGCAATGTGAATTCTATTGTTTTAAATAAAAAACCAGCCAAGTGTGAGTCAGACTCGTCCATCAAGGATTCCGTACCGGCAAGTAACATTTACGATTACTGGTGTATTAAAGGAGGACTTTGGAAGTGTCTCTTGCGCAAATTATTCAGTTAAGATGAAAATGATATTAGAAACCTTAATATAATTTTCGAAGACCTATCCATAAATACCCCACACGTATGGGTTTGTAAAAAAAAATTGTTGCCGTTCTAAGTATAGGGCCCCAAAATCAATTGTATTTTTTTTTTGTGTAAAAACTTAATGCGTTTCATAGAATACGTCCACTTACCAAGATTCAACAGTATAGTTAGTCTAGTTTCTGGAAAAAGTGTCTGTGACATACGGACGGACAGACATGACGAATCCATAAGGCTTCCGTTTTTGCCGTAAATGTCTAAACCGCACGACAGGAGGTTTATGCACAAATCAACGAGCTTCCTTTTGCTGCTGCTCTGACACAAATCATTTGAAGGCAGCCGTCAGTAAGGTGGGGGCGGGGGGAGACAAACGGCCCAATAAATCAGCCGCGATGCCTCTTGCAGGTGTTGCACTACTACGGAACCCGTTGAAATATTGCAGCATAGATTAAAACATTTATAACTCAGACGCGGTTTGTATCTTTCCCTGACAATGTTCAGCTCTGTGAGATTGCTGCGTTTGAAATATAAAAGCGTATTTTGTCAGCTTCCCGTGGGAAACAGTTAAAATGTGTAATCCAAAAGAAGACAGATTTCTTACATTTTCCTAACAGTTATGTTATGTAGCTAGTTAAGTCGCTTAATATTACACTTTGGGCGAGCCATGCTTCGGCACGAATTGGGCCGGCTCGACCGGAGTGATACCACGGCCTCACAGAAAACCGGCGTAAAATAGCGCTTGCGCTGTGTTTCTCCGAGTGAGTGAGAGCACCGGAGGCCCAACCCCTTTCCCCCTTATTTCCTTTTAAAAGGCCGGCATCGCATCTGTGACTCCCCCAGTCAATCCGCGTAATACTGAATATCGTCGACCCAGACACGTCATTTCGGACCCTCCCGACTCATTGACGCTGGCTCTTCAAGCCTTGCGAGAGGCGGCATCTGCGCCGCCATCCCTTAGTTAGCCCATACTTCGCAGCTTGCTGCACATGTACGAGTAGGGCCCATCACTTCAAGGCCGGACCCACTGTGGCGTACCGAGCCTTCTTTCGCGCATATGTCCTCTTCGGAGGGCAGCGCTGACGTGCCCTCTCCTGAGGGAGCGCCAACCATTCCGTTCAAGCTGTAGGGCCAATAGGGCCAAGGCTAGGCTGAGTTTAGTCGGTAGGTCTGGTGGGTCGAGCCGCCTCGATTCACCAGGAGTCCGACATAATCAACGCATCCCTGCTTGTCTGTTGCGTTGGTATCCATGAGGATTATCAGCCTCCTCTCCTGAGGAAATAAAAATAAAAATCTGTGACTCCTCTGGTGTTGCGGGTGTCCATGGGCAACGGTCGCTTACTCAGGTGATCCGTTTGCTCGTTTGCTGCCCTATCCTATTAAAAAAAACACGTCTTAATAAGACACTAGCAAGTGCCTGCGACTTCGTTTGTACAGATGATATATATTTTCCTATTTACTTGACATTTTCGTCATATTTTGGACAATTCACACAATCCTTACTAATATTATAAACGTGAAAGTTTGTATGGACGGATGTTTGTTACTTTTCACTTAACATTAACATATTATACATCAGAGTAATACAATTTATAAATATTTTATGTAAACTGTCCAAAATATGATGATAAGTGTCAAGTAAATAGGAAGAAATCGTGCTTATGACTAAATATCCGTTCGCTTCGCCCGATCACACTTTTCGTAACGCTAACGTCACGCGTTCGTCCAGCTTACAGCTTACTTACTGCCGACAAAGTATCGGTCTGTATCGACCCCTCCCTAGGGGTCGATACAGACGTAATAGGGGTTTACAGCAATGAAAATGAAATTTGGGGGTCCACGATAATGGATCTCAACATGTACTTATAGTTAATTAACTTACTACTGTCTTCTATTATAAGGACATATACATTATTTATAATAGTACCTATTAAGTAAAAAATGTATATGTTTATAAAATTTTGTAAGTTGTAAGATAGGTATTCAGTATCAGGTAGGTAGGGGTCTACCCAAAACCGCTGGTGTGGCGTGTAAATAGCCCACCATAAAAAGAACGCGGGCGCGTAGGGTCAGACAAAACTGACCCACACAAGAAAACAGCGTACCAGATATAGAATAATCAAGGGGTTCACTAGTACTCACCTTTTTTTTTCCCCTGAGGAAAATGCATTAAATTGCATACCCCGGCTGTGGCGAGCCGGCGGTTATGTGGGGCTCTTCTCCCCAGAAGGGGGAGGCCTACCCACTAAAAACCTCAGGGATGGCCTTCCTCAGGCATGTAGGGAGCCCCCGGGAACATCAAGCTACTTCCGGGAACCCCAGCCTCCGCTCCCCCGTCGATACAGGGGAGCCCTCCTCGGGGGAGGCTCACTACCTCCCCGGTCTCCTCCACCGTCACTAGTGCTAGCGCACAATGGCCCAATCACGAGGCTAAGTGCGGTGGAGCCCAGCTAAACTAACTAACTAGTACTCACCTAGGCTGGAAAAAAAAAAGGCTGGAACTGTCCCTCTTCCACCTGACTGTTTGACACTTAGGGTCGACCCTTCACAATTTCACTAATTGCTTATTATAAATTTATTTAATAATGCGGGTACATTGCGTTTGAGGTAACGGAAAAAAGTGGCATGATCGGACTTCAAACGGAAGATCTTATATATATATATATATATATATATATATTGTGCGTGCACAGGAGTGCTATTGGTCCACTTCGGTATCCCACTCAGAGGGGTGCTGTTAAACGGCGATAGATGGCACTAGCTACGCCCAAGAAGTTCAATACCGGACACAATTGATTGCGGGTACCACTAAGTCTGACCCCAATGCGCCCAACCAACCAACCAAAACATGGCAAAGGGTCTAAAAAACACAAAAAAGTTTGGCAACCTCTGTTCTAATGTACTATAAGCTATATTGTAAAGTTTCACTAAAACCCATTCAGTAGTTTTTACGTGAATTACGTTTGTACTTCACGTAAAAACTACTGAATCTATCCATACAAACTACTTACAAACTTTCGGGTTTGTAATGTCAGTATCAATAGGGATGGTACTTTATAAGGAGAAATGCAGGTAAAGACCATACCCAGTTTGATGCACTGAAACTATTGCAATTAAAGGTCAAAGCGTTCGTGGACTATTTTCAGAAGGAGGGAAAGGAATGCTCATATAGTTTTAGACATGAAAGAAAGGTAAGGTAGGTAAATATGAATGTGCCAGTCGGTAACGGACGACCTTACTGACGAACGAAAGACGAACATACTGGAACCAAATACGTGATATACGAGATTGACAGAAGATCTGGTCAAGATTTCCTGTAACCGACGGGGTGCATGAGAGTATTCATGGAAGTCGAGGAAGCTCGGGAAGTATGTCTGGTTCGTAGCAAGAGGAAAACTGCTTATATTATATATGTGTGTGTACTGTAGTACATACATGAAAATCCAAGCAGGTGTGTTGCTATCTATACTACTCGTAACACGGGCGACGACGTTGAGTTTTTTTTCCTCAGCAGAGGAAGGCTGAGAATCCTCACAAGGAGCACGAACCGTGCCCAGGATACCCCTGCATGGTCATGGAAGTTATGTCAGACTCCACGCGGCCAGAGCGGTCTGACCACGTGACCTGCCGACTAAACTCAGACTGTGCCTAAGTTCTAAGAACCAAGAACCATATAGGCAAATCGTCAGGGCTGGCTGACGATGCTGGTATGAGAAGTGGGAGATGTTAGTTAACAGTGACCTCGTCATAAACGGATATTAATCAAGTGACGGGCGTAAAATAATAATTAGATATTTAGACACGTTTAGTTACGACATAATTTCGGAGCAATCGGAACGCGTCGTAAACGGAAACATATAAACGCTTTTATTACAAACTATCCACTTATTTAAATAGTTGTAACAGGATTATAACAGTTTCACTATCTGCATTAATTTCGAATAAATTTAATCTGTGCCAAAGTATGGCCGCGTCGCGGACCAATAAACAGACCTCCGTTATGACATTTCGATCCTAAAACTTATTATTTATGGGTATTAAATAGTTGCCGCTGCACGAATCATTTCGTGAAGCACGTTTTTTATTTAATAATTATTGGTCCAACGATAGACAATAACTAGTTAATTTTTAATGATTACGAATGGAAAGATGTATTTTTCCGCTGATTCATTTACTGATTTCACGTTATTTTATGAGAACTGTAAATTTAAATATTTTTATAGCTATAACTATTGCATAAATTAAGCATTATGTGACATATTAAAAAATGTGCTGTTGACATCTAAATAAGGCATCTGTTATGCACTGTTCGGCATGTACATATTTCTGCAAACAATGATTTGTGGCTCTGTCATGAGTTTGCTGTGGTTTTTGATTGATTGACAGGCAAGCTTCTTCAAGTTTCTTCAACAACAGTGACTTCTTCACGTCGTCGCGAAGAACAAATTCTTCTCCACTTGGATACAGCAACCTGTAAATGTCCTTTGACGTGAGTTAAACCGCTTTTTTTCTCATGGAAGAAGACGATGACTTCTTATAAGGGTGCGTTACTGAAGCCATCCATCCCCTAGTGAGCGGACGACCGCTCACCGGATATTGTCCATAACCTGTCTACGGTGAGTAATTGTGTTGGACTCTAGTAAAATCCTAGCCTACCAACTAAGCACTACCTATTTCGTCCGGGAGAACGCCAGAGGCGCTATCGGCTTTAACTGATAGCGTTCGCCGTCTTAGAGGAGGAGATGAAGCGATGCAGCTCTTAGTGGTGCCTACACTCTCGAGTACGATCCAGTTCCTATGATCAGCGTATAGACGGTACTTCCTGACCCGTGCTGGGTGGCGATGCAGATACCGCCTACAGCAGGGTGGGTTAAACTGCTGTCATTATAGTTTATTTATTTATTTATTTATTAATCATGCTTGTCACGGTTACATAAGATGGGTAAATATAACAATTGTGCACATGACACCCTGCAAGGGCACTGCATATTGAGAAATTTAAAATGATTGATAATAATATTGATTAAAAGTACTTACCTACTTAATAAGTATCTACAGAGCGCCATATTCATGACCTTCTACAATTTCAAGTTTTCAGCAATTTATTATTTAATTGTGATATGTATAACTTATTTTGTTATTATTTTTGTTTCTGTAAATCGTTTATTTAGGATCATGCACATTCAGTATTCTTTAGGTATTCTTCTATGCTATAGAAACATTTACTTATTAGATATTTTTTTTAGGTTTTTATTAAAAATTGAGAAGTTCTGTTCGTTTTTATTCTTAGTAGGTAATTTATTGTAAAGTTTTATAGCCATGTAGTATGGACTGGTACTTAGCATTATTATTCTAGAAATAGGTAAATATAGTCGATTTTTGTGTCTTGTGTTTACGTTATGTGTGTCTTTTAATTTTCTAAATAAATTAATATTTTTATGGACAAATGTAACTAATTCGTGTATGTATATTGCTGATAATGTCATTATTTTGTATTTTATAAAGTACGGTCTACAGCTAACAGTATTGTCTATTTGGTATATTATTCTTATGCATTTCTTTTGAAGTATAAATAGGTCATTGGCATTGACGCTGTTGCCCCATAGCATAATACCGTATTTGAGCCAGGAATATGCATATGCATAAAAAGATGTTAGTGCTGTCTTTGTATTTGTACTGATCTTGATTTCATATAAAGCATAAATGAATTTAGAAAGTTTAGTCTTGATATGTTCTATGTGGCTTTTCCAATTAATATTTATATCGATATGTAGCCCGAGCATGTTAAAAGTTTGGACTGTCTCAATTTGTGTATCTTCTAATATGAGATTTAAATTTAATGGAGCTTTTGTTTTCATAATTCATAATTCATAAATTTATTTATTTTGTCAAACATGAGTATACATACATATAGATGCAGGTGTCAGGTTTTACATAGTTCTTACATGTTTGGCCTGGTAGGGCATACAAAATTCAATTTTAATTCAATTAACAAATTCAATTACATTACTAATAAGTCAATCAATAATACCAATTACATTTTTTTAAATAAAGATAATCAATGTTTTCAATTAATATTGACTAATAAAATTATGAATTGTAATATAATTAAGTAGGTAAAGTTAACAAATTTGCATATATGAATAAATTTTGATGTAAATGTCAATAATTCGTAAACTACATATAGGGTCACAATTAGAAGTCCTATTTTTAAAATAATAATTATATAACCTAGTCAATTAATGAAATTATAAATCTAAATCTTTATCAAAGACATAGTCACGTACAGTATAATAACACTTATCAATTAAGAATTTTTTAAGTCTTATCTTAAACAAGTTTAAGTCAAGTTCTTTTATGTTCATTGGCAGCTTATTGTATAATTTGTGATCAATCACTAAACCTAAAAAAGTTACAACATCTGTATCTTTTAATTTTTTATTCTTATAAATAATGTTCATTTTCATTGTAAGCATTCTTTGACTCAAGTGCATTAATTTTGTTTTTTTCTAGATTTATTTTTAGATTGTTACTTTCCAGCCACATTATAATTGACTTGACATTGTATTCTTATCTTTCTTATCTTATGAGTTAAGGTGGCCCTAGAAGAAAGAGCTTTCGCAATTTGACTTATTGAGATCTTTTGTGCTTCCACTCTGTTATAATGCAGAGTATAAGTACTAGAGACACCAACAGGCTTTTTAAAGAAATACGAAATTACAATATCATTTTCAGTAAGTAGGTAAAATAATAATCTTATATATAAAAATGAATCGCAAAATGTGTTGGTAAGTGCATAATTCAACAACGCGAGGCGAAAAGAGGCGTGAAAAGGCATCTTTTGGGCCGGCAGGGATAGGGCAGGTAGGAGAGTGGAGTAAAGTCACTATCCTATCTGTCATCTCATTTGGGCCTCTTTCACCGCTTAACATCAGGCGGGAGGAGGTCATCTGCCGCGCCTAGCATATAAAAAAAAAAAAAAAAAAACGCCTGGACCAATTTGGCCAATTCTTTTTTCACAATGTTCGTTGAAGTTCAAGGATGGTTTTTATGTCGAGAAAAATTCGAGTAATTATCGGAAAAACCCTAAAAACAGCCCTTTTATTTTCCCATGCAAACGTTTTCTAACTAAAACGTACAGTCGAATTGAGCTTTATTGTTATTGTATAAAGTTCATATTGCAAGCACTCACTGTTGTCTAAGCAATGAAGGTGTGTTCCTAACATCAAAGAGTCAATTTGCGCTTTATTAACGCTACATATAGTTGAAATTCAATCATATCTATCAAAACAGTGTGCGTGCGTGCGTTGGAGCACAGACATCGTTGGAGGATTTAATGTCAAGTTCCAAAATTGAATAGCCACAAAATGTAATAGGTCATTTAGATTTTTTTTTGCGATTTGGTTGGCTATGCGACATTATCTATAAAATAATTAGGAATAAAAAAACTGCCACTGTACAAATCTTTTTGACAGGACGAAGTCTGTCGGGTCCGCTAGTAGATAATAAAAAAAAACAAATCAATAAGAAGAAGAACTACAGAATAGTTTTAGCGACTATTTTTCAAACTTATTTTAACACACTCTTCTTAGTCTGTACAGTCAACTCCAGCTTATACACTGAGGAAAAATATAGCTAACAAAGCCACAATAAAAACGTTGTCAATATTTTTTTGTATTTGCATCAAAATACATAGGTAAAGAATATAAATTAATTTATCTATGGCCACAAAGTTTTTATTGTCAAACTTTTATGAATCTGTGGACAATACGTTATTTGTCATTTTATTTAAGTTATAGTATTATTAACACTGTCGCAACTTTACGTTGTCAACGATTTCCATATTTTGTCGATCTATCAAAATTTAAAATTGTTTGATTCACAAAAGAAAATAATAGCAAAGTGCCTTTTGTGCTGAGATACATTTTTAATTATTAACTTTGGCGTATTGACAAAGTAAGTGGCATGAATTGGCGGCGGGGGAGCTAATGATTTAACGAACTTTGTCAGTTGATCGAAGTTTTATTATGATTTTGTTTCATTTGCCTGTGATCGTTGAGCGCGTGTGAATATATCATTTCGTTTTAGCGGTTTAAACACCTGACAGGATTACAATAAATTGCTATAATTCCTTTGGTGGACCAAATCAGTATACCGGTACCGGTTACGTGCTACGAATCAAAAATCACATAGGTTTTTAACCACTTTGAGAACTATTTTAATGAGTGACAATTGCGAGATATTCAATATGGACGACGAGGCCCTAAGGGTATTTTTAATAAATGCCGGACTTAGTCATCTGACAAATAAAATGTTGGGTAAGTACCACCCTTGTTATCCTGTTACCCATAAGGTTTGCTTACCTCAGCGGTCCTAACCCTAAATTATTTGCGAAATATGTGCTCTGAGCAAACTTTCCAACCTGAGCAAAGAAACTTACGTTAAAAGGTAGATTTGTAACCGTCTGCAACTACTTTTCAAAATCAGTCAAAATGTATAATCAAGTGCAGGTCTAGTACCTGCACTTGATTATACATTTTAAGTTAGTAGTTAGCATTTTTAGTTTAGTAGTAAGTCATTCGAAGTGTAAATTATATGCAAATTGTCTATAAGTATTTTTCCCATTGTATGTCTCATGAGCAGAATCAATGTCATTAACAGTATGATATACCTATGTGTAAAACTTAGTTTTTGCTGGTAAAAATTTGACCACCCCAGACAAATACTTTTCCACCATCTACAAGGCTGCTCTCTATACATTAAGGGGGGGCCTTTCTGATTCTGAATAGTTAGGCCAGCCTCCCTCACAGCAAAAATGCTGGAAGCGCTTAACGCCTAGACTAACCAATATTATGCAGTTACAACTTTTACACTATCATTTATTATAAGATTTTAGTGCAGTAGGTAATAATAACTTGGTAGCAACCTGTTTCCACTAAAGTTTTATAAAGTGGTATGACACAATAATATCATGAGTATAATATTCATGCCATAGTCATACTTTGCTGTTCTGCGTAGTAGGTTTTATCATTGATTTTGTTAATTTCAGAAGAAAACATGACGCTTGACTTCCTCCTTCAAGCAAATGGCGACGAACTAGCGCTCTTAACCACAAAAGTAGTGGATAAAATTAAGTTACGATGTGCCATGTGAAAAATATGTTAAAGAATATGTTTGTATGTTAATATATGCATAGACTTTAGAAGTTGTGATTTGAAGGCATTTGTCTCTGTTAGTTTTAAGGATAGGTAATACATAAAGACTGTCGTGCATAATTCGTAATAAGCCATTACTAAACTTAAAAGGAGAAAACCATTTTAATAGCTATACTATATGTTTTTTATATTAATTTTTATTGTAAATTATTAAGAATAGTTGTGATGTGCAAACTTGAAACCTAACAATTAATTTGCTTACAGGCTAAAATTTACATAAAGAAAAAAATGTCTGCATTTTTCTTTTTTTTTTCTCTGCTTAAAAAGCAAAGTCTAAAACACAAACCAATATGTATTATGTTAATAAATATTGTTAATAAATATTATTGGTTAGTATAAGGTGGTTTTATATGGCAATAAAAATAATTAACTATGATTATGTTTTCTTTAAATTTTCTGAACTCTGACCCAATGAAAATTCACTGCCACTAATAATAGAATGTCTCCTAAGTAGGTCACATTTTGAATCCTTTTTATATTTTTGCGTTGGTGTCAGCTTCTCCAGTATACCCACCTTTTTGCTACTCTGACAAAGGTAGTGCACTCTTCTGAACCTCTTATACAGGTAATTTGTAAGACGTTGGCTTTAATTCAAAATAATAATCTACTGATAATTAGTAGTGCATACCCCAAATATGAAGCAAATCGGTTGACCTTAAATATTTGCTGTTCTGTACATTTTGGATACGTTACACTTGTATGGAACAGAAAATGTTTTAAGGTCTACTACGATTTGCCTCTTAATTGGGGCATGCATTATTAATCATCAGTAGATTATTATTTAAAATTAAAGCCAACGTCTTACAAATCAGTTTCAGAAGCGTGTGCTTCCTTTGTTAGGGTAGCAAGGTTGGTATACTGGAGTAGTTGACTGTTTTGCCATATTGACAAAACAGAAAGTCACCTTAGCAAAGTAAAATTGTTAAAACAACAAAATAAAATTTTGCTCTTCTCACAAAGTTAATAAAATTGTATTTGTAACAACGTTTAACATTGCTAATAAATGTTGTTATAATCACAATAAACATCTGACAATAAAAACTTTGTATCTATATCAATTTGCTTTAAACGGTTGTGTGGGGTTAAAGTTTTTTTGATACAATGACAATAATTTTCTCTCAGTGTAGGACTAGTCAATCATACCCATTGAGGTCGATGATGTGGGTCATTGGCATGGCCCTCTAATCTTATTCCGGTCTTTGGTATCCTATTACAAAAATTTGATTACTAAATGACAATAATAGTTTTTTTTTTTATTTTTGAAATTGGCTTTCCCATTTTCACACAACACTTAAAATACATTTTTTCCTTGCAATCCACATATAAAGTTACTCACTGGTGCCCGCGACTTCGTCTACGCCGGGCACTTATCGTCACATTTTGGACGTGAATTCACACAGTATCTTTATAATTTCTAGTCTATGTGTTGTTCTGATATATAATCTATATTACTGTAAGGTTTCATTAAAATCCATTGAGTAGTTTTTACATGAAAGAGTGACAAACATTTATCCTTACTTGAGAACTTTCGCTTGTGTAATATTAGCAGGAATGTAGCTCTTGTGTATCCTGTAAATTTTATATTATTTTTTAACATCAATAAATGTCTATAGAGACAATAAATATAATTGTGATTACGTACAAATAAATATAAAATACAATTTATCATATAATTACCTCATATCCGCTAAAGACCCAGTCTGTATTACGAAGTTAGGCGTTCGTCATTCACGCTGGCTCATTGCAGGTTTGACACATGGCATTGGTAGAATTGTATTTCAATTAATCTACAGAGTAAAAGTGCCAACCTTCAGATGTACCTCACGCGGAAAAAACCAATTATTTTTTTGTTTCATTAAAAATCAAATTATCATTACTCGTTGAAATGTCAACAGGGAATGCTTTAAGTGACAGAAGTGAATGTTACAAAACTTAATTAAGGCTCGATCAATTCTGGACATGTCAATTAAATTAATGTCAATAGCTGTATTCGTTCACCTTGACTGATTCGATTATAATTGTGATGTGTGCATATACTGTGTTGTCAACTTAATAAATGTGTTGTTTAGACAACATAATGACGAGCTCGACGCACGCGCAGGCCAGTGTAGCAAAGTATATATATAACTAGCTTTCTGCCGCGGCTTCGCCCGCGTGGATTTCGGGATTGGGTGTATAGAGGGTTAAGGGTCATAGCTTTTGCCCACGGCTACATATACGCGGAAGTCGGTTTATGGTGCGAAGATTTTATCGCGCTTCCCGTGGGACTATCCGTTTTTCCGAGATAAAAAATGCCGCAAAACTCCTCAAAAATCACTCTATCTATTGATGAAAACCGCATAAAAATCTGTGCAGTAGTTTTTGAGCGAAGCCTTTATTGCGCATCCCGTGGGATCTGTCGATTTTTCCGGGATAAAAAGTAGCCTATGTTACTCGGGGAGAATGTAGCTTTCCAAAGGTGAAAGAATTTTTGAAATCGGTCCAGTAGTTTAAGCGTGAAGAGGTAACAAACAAACAAACAAACAAACAAACAAACAAATAAACAAACAACAAACAAACACACTTTCGCATTTATAATATTAGTTGGGATTAAGGAGCGTCAATATTGAAAAATATTGGAATAAAACAGCATAATTACACTCTACTTTAGTTTTTTTTTTTAATTTTATAACACAGTGTACATATAAAAGAGCGTCGGTGGCGCTGTGGTCTCGGCACTGGTTTGTGCGCCGCATTGAATCGGGAGGCCCGCGATCTAATCCCCACCGTGTACCAATGTGTTTTTCGTTCCGAATTTGATATGTACATTTATCCGACGCTCCTACGGTGAAGGAAAACATCGCGAGGAAACCTGCGTACATCTGCGAAGCGATTCAAAGGTGTAGTCAACCAAGCCGCACTGGGCCAGCGTGGTTGACTAAGGCCTAATCGCTAGTTAGGGTAGGCTCGAGCCCCTCGGTGGGGACGCAAATGAGCTGTGATGATGATCATGTATATATAATTAAAAGCGGCTTAATTATACCCAAAACTAAAAAAAAATAATATAATTTGCTCTAGAATTTATCTCGTAAGAAAATATTTTTTACCGTGGTAAAACGTCGCTATGACCTTCTCCGGGAATCAAACTATCTCGATATGTCTCTCTTTGTTAATTTCGTAAGTATTCAAACAAAAACTTTCATCCCTAATTTTATGAACATATCGGTCTTCCTCTCCCTATACCTTTAAATATCCACAACGTTCCTACTTCCTAGTAACATCATTGTTCTCACTTCTTAATAGGTGATCATACCAGGAATGTCTCTTGTCTTTCAATTTTATCAACAGCAGAAGCTACTTTCCGACTTTACTATTATTTTTTTCTGATAAACTCATTCAAATAATGACCAGTGAAAAACTTCAGAGTGATGAGAACATTTGTTTGAAGGACGGACACCGAGCAGTTGTTTGATGGACAAACTAAATTAGTAATTAAAATTTTGAAAAAATAAATAAATTGCTGTCGATATAGTAATAACTGGGTTTGTTGATCCAATCAACACAAGTTTACCCTTTTTATGTAAGTCATCTTTTACTATGTTTTTATCAAATAACATATTATTGTTGTTCACTTCAGCAGATCAAACGGCGTAAATGGAGTTAGATAGGCCACTCTCTCCGAAGGGATCCAAACCACATACCGAGGCCAGCCCTACACTGAAATCCCCAAGGAAAGCGTAAACGTGGTTGTCCAAAACCGACCTGGCGGCGGACTGTCATTGGCGAAGCGAAAGCCATTGGAAAAACCTGGAGTGAAATCAAATGCGAAACTCAAGACCGTGCGAGATGGAGACTCTTGGAGATGATTGTTCACTTATTAAAATAAAGTTATTTACAATATATATAAAATAAAACTTAAACCTATTATGCTGCTGGCAGCATAAGGCCAGTAAAGTGGCATAAATATGACATGCGGTAAACTGACTGGTTTGGTGCTGCGGTCGAGTGATTGGCAACTACGACTTTAGATATTTTGATTTTTAGATATTTTGTATGACCTACAAGCATTGTTCGGGACTGGGTCCATCAACGACACAGGATAAAAAATGCATCTATTCACAAGGTGTCTATATGCAGCGATAACAGATAAGCTATCTATACGTTTGCCTCCTATATATCCCTTATATATCGCAGATCATATAGTGTTTGTAATTATGTTCCATGTAGACTTATTGTTTCCAAACGCCATTTTTACTACATTGCATCTCTTATCTATACTAATATTATAAAGAGGAAGATTTGTTTGTTTGTTTGTTTGTTTGTAATGAATAGGCTCCGAAACTACTGGACCGATTTCAAAAATTCTCTCACCTTTGGAAAGCTAAATTATCCCTGAGTAACATAGGCTACTTTTCATCCCGGAAAAATCGACAGATCCCACGGGATGCGCAATAAAGGTTTCGCTCAAAAACTACTGCACAGATCTTCATGCGGTTTTCATCAATAGATAGAGTGATTCTTGAGCAAAGTTTTGCGGTATTTTTTATCTCGGAAAAACGGATAGTCCCACGGGAAGCGCGATGAAACCTTCGCGCCATAAACCGACTTCCGCGCATATGTAGCCGTGGGCAAAAGCTATGACCCTTAACCCTCTATAGATCCGATCCCGAAATCCACGCAGGCGAAGCCGCGGGCAGAAAGCTAGTTTATAATAAAGTTAACCAAATTTTGAATATCTACCCGAAGACTTTACGTGACTGCAAGTCTTCCATGTCTCTCTGTCACACTCACACACACACACACACCCTCACACACACACCCTCACACACACCCTCACACACACACACCCTCACACACAAACACACGTAGACATTTTTAGACGATATCATATTTTTAATATTTAAGGTCATCATATTAAAAGTTTTGGTTTATATAGACTTCCTAGATTAAGCCCTGGAACGCTGTTGCCTTACCTCTGGAGGTGGGCGTTAATGTCTGCGACACAGTTCTGAACTATTGCAGACATTATCGTTTAAGTTTATGTATATATATTGCTTATGTTCCAATAAAAGATTTTGATTTTGATTTTGATTTTTGATATATAAAAAAAAACTAAACAAATAATTTATTACAATTATTTAACTAACAGCAACGCTCCTATTACATAATGACATCCACAATGTCTATGAACGACGATACCATCTTAAGCAGACGCCGGTAATGGAGTAGTAAATAAACTTTATTGCCGCTATTATATTTGTAACAATGATGCAATTATAACCACCAGATAAATATCTACCAGCCTAATTTTAAAGTTATATTGCGTATAATCAGCGAATAATACGCTGTAATTACCTTCTGTATCATGATAATTAGACCGTGACATTTGTTTGAAGGGTCGTGTCTACATTTAAATTTAATTTAATATTTGTTGGTGTTGATCATCTTATATATAAAAATGAATCGCAAAATGTGTTGGTAAGCTCATAACTCAACAACGCCTGGACCAATTTGGCCAATTCTTTGTTAATGTTCGTTGAAGTTCAAGGAGGGTTTTTACAATGAGGAAAATTCGAATAATTATCGGAAATACCCTAAAAACAATCCTTTTATTTTCCCATGCAAACGTTTTCTAACTAAAACGTACAGTCGAATTGAGCTTTATTGATATTGTATAAAGTTCATATTGCAAGCACTCACTGTTGTCTAAGCAATGAAGGTGTGTTCCTAACATCAAAGAGTCAATTTGCGCTTTATTAACGCTACATATAGTTGAAATTCAATCATATCTATCAAAACAGTGTGCGTGCGTGCGTTGGAGCACAGAATACATCGTTGGAGGATTTAATGTCATGTTCCAAAATTGAATAGCCACAAAATGTAATAGGTCATTTAGACTTTTTTTGCGATTTGGTTGGCTATGCGACATTATCTATAAAATAATTAGGAACAAAAAACTGCCACTGTACAAATCTTTTTGATAGGACGAAGTCTGTCGGGTCCGCTAGTTTTGTTATAAAAATGTATTCATCAATGATAGATCTTTATGCTTACACACCAATTAGCATATTCTAAATAACCACTTGAGATGCACAGATATCCTGTATGAGACTCATTGAAGCCATATCGCTAGGAATGCAATCTACTAGATTTAATATCGCTTCTCCTGAAAACCAAAATATGCGTCCATGCGTAGAAGGCACATAGGTTTGATTGAGATCGTTATATGCCTGGAAGACTGTTCCAGGTCGAATGAAAAATTCATCCGAAAACCATAATATAACCTGCGCATAAGGTGTACAGACATTAGATTGTCGGATTGAGAGATTTGCGGCCATGTCGCTATGCAGTCTTTTGTAGTAAATACAGTATTACCTGAAAACCAAAATACGTGCTCTGCAGACAAGGTACTCGGACATCTAACTGTTTGATTGCGACGCTCTGAAGCCATGTCGCTACGCAGTCTTCCAGATTGAGTAAAGTTTCACTTGAAAACCAAAATATATGTCCTTGCAGACAAGGTACTCAGACATCTAACCGTTTGATTGCGACGCTCTGAAGTCATGTTGCTATGCAGTCTTCCAGATTGAGTAAAGTTTCACTTGAAAACCAAAATATGTTTCCTTGCAGACAAGGTACTCAGACATCTAACCGTTTGATTGCGACGCTCTGAAGCCATGACGCTATGCAGTGTTCTGGAATAAATACAGTATTATGTGAAAATCAAAACATGTGTCCCTGCAGTCAAGGTACTCAGCCATCTAACCGTTTGATTAAGAACCTTTGAAGCTATGTCGCTATACTGTCTTCTAAATTGAATAGCGAATCATTTATCGGTTTTTTACTGCATCCAACTGCATACAAATAAAGACTAGAGTTGAGTCCATTGTTTATTATTGAGTTACATGTTTATTTATACATAAATAAATATATAAGTGAGCATCTGCAATATCATTAGATTAGTTATTAACACTAATTTGTATGTAAAGTGACTTGTTTGTCACAGATATTGCTTGACAAAACAGATTATCTAACACAATCCAGCACGACTCCAAAAAAAGATATGGAAAACAAATGAGGCTATAAATATGCCATGTTTGTATGAACAGCTCATTATGAAGTCCATCAGCTCCAAATATAATGCATGTTATGCGTTCTCGTAACCTAATATTAATGTTGTGTCAATATGCTGATAACGAGACATTAATTTGTTTTCGCTACCTCGTTAGCCGTGTATGGAAGTGAGGAAATGAGGAGCAGAAAATATATAAAAAAAACCTATTCAATTTTGACTGAATGAGCGTAGGTGGCGTTGCCACCACAATGTGGTTTACGGATCCGACGATTCAGAGGGCCCGGGGTAGATTCTGCCAGCTACCAATGTATTTTTCATTTTTCGTAGTACATTTATCTGACACTCGTACGGTGAAAGAAAACATTTTCTTTTTTCTCAGGAGAGAGAGGCTAAGAGTCCTCACAAGGAGCACGAAACGTGCCCCAGATACCCCCGCAACGGGAAGTGTTACGGAAGTTATGTCGGACTCTGCGCGGCCAGAGCGGTCTGACCACGTGACATATCGACTAAACTCAGCTTGTGCCTAATATAAGTTCTAAGAATCATATAGGCAAATCGTGAGCGCGGGCCCATAAAAGGGGTACCCAAGGAAAAAGTCGTGAGGCAACCTACATAGATCTGCGTAGAAATTCGAAGATAGAGAGAAAGAAGTTAATTAGTCCACATTGGGTCATCATGGTTGGTTAAGGCCTAATGGCCCTGACACATAGGGTAGGCCCACACCCCTTGTGGGGGGTTATATGGTCTGTTATGATAATATAATTTTAATTGACTAAATGTTTCAAACGCTCCAATCAAAATCAAATCAACAATATATTTATTCAGCATTTTTCTTTACAGGCATTTCTTGACGTCGAAACATAAAAACTAATTATCCTTTCAGACACATACAATAAAAAATGAATTTATGGTGAAGCCAAAGATCTTTGGATCTACCTTCAATTGCTATCGTTTTCGATAACTATTTGACGTGTAGATGTCATGTCAGTTTAATATGGAATAATAGTACACCTGCGTTCCGCTAGGGGCGCTGTACAAAGTTTTCATATCATTTACGCTATCAATATCGTTTGCAAATTAATGTAAACTGATGGTAGAAACTCTGATCGGAAAGGCCTTTAAAAGAAGAACTGGCAAGACGTTGTGAAGGTCTATGAAGATTTATTTATAATAGTAATATTACATAATACGCTGACTTTTTATACAATATGGCGTATTAAGCGTTTGTTACTGATACATCAGTATGAATTTCATCAGAAGACTCACGCTTCAATCATAATTGAGTACAGTTAGAAAGAGATAGCGCTACGTGGGCGGTACTCAAACATAGATTTGAGCTTCATTTTAAACATTCATTCATTTTTACTATCTTAAGACTTTTAATTTCGAGAATCAATTAATGATTTTTCGAGTAACAAACTAGTGAGCTTTCCAAGACTAAGCTACACGACACAGATTAAAAACTGTGTTCATAAAATGTGTATGATAAACATAATTTCTGCTTATTTGCGTTATAAATTTATTAAGATATCGCTTTACGAATAAAATATGTGCATCAAAATATTCTATAATTTTATGGAAAGAAAGATTAGTGTCATCCCTCATCAAGGATGAAAAAATCGAAGACAAATCTTGTCCCAACTAATATTATAAATGCGAAAGTGTGTTTGTTTGTTTGTTTGTTACCTCTTCACGCTTAAACTACTGGACCGATTTCAAAAATTCTTTCACCTTTGGAAAGCTACATTCTCCCCGAGTAACATAGGCTACTTTTTATCCCGGAAAAATCGACAGATCCCACGGGATGCGCAATAAAGGCTTCGCTCAAAAACTACTGCACAGATTTTTATGCGGTTTTCATCAATAGATAGAGTGATTCTTGAGGAGTTTTGCGGCATTTTTTATCTCGGAAAAACGGATAGTCCCACGGGAAGCGCGATAAAATCTTCGCACCATAAACCGACTTCCGCGTATATGTAGCCGTGGGCAAAAGCTATGACCCTTAACCCTCTATACACCCAATCCCGAAATCCACGCGGGCGAAGCCGCGGGCAGAAAGCTAGTAGTTTCATAAGTCAACAATTTAATTTATTTTATTGGTTGTCATAAAATCCAAAATTGACGAGGGAATCCTCAAAATTACAATCAACAAATCATAAAATAGTTTTACCTTCCTTTGTATTCCCCAGTTGAGTGAAAGTATCTCTGGTTTCATGTTAATGTTGATTTAAAATTACCATTGACTGAGCTGAGTCGAGTTAAACGACGAAAAATGTTCCGTAAAACATAAAAAGTAATATGCGATATCCATATATTTTTAAAGGACAATCGGCGTATCGAAATATTGACCCTTAAATTAATGCACGTACACATTTTACCCGCACAAAAATTCAGAGAAAATATGCTTACATCGAATCCGACAACGTACCGATAATAAGATATTGCAGCGGTTTTCAATGCAGACAATTACTTCACAATTACAGCTACGGAATGATCTTATGCCTATCATTATTCGGAGTAAAGTTTTACGTCTGCGCAATAATCGTAAAAGTCTTGCAATTTAAGACGGGCTTAAGCCTAAATGCCGACGGCGGTTTGTTTCCGCACGACTCAAACGCAATTCGTATTTTAATAGTCACGCGGTTCCGCGACAGATCAGACCCTTGATTATGTAACTGTCACTCTCAAATTTGATTGACAGTGATAGAGCTGCGTTATTAAGACAATGTGACGATTAATTTCATAAAGCACCGATGTATCGTACTATCTGTTAATTGCAATAAAAAAATGTTTAACAATAAAATTACATAACAAGCCTACTGGTACAGTACAATTATCATCATTTTTCCAATACAACTTTCCGTACACTGCTTCGCACGCGTTATATCGGATTCTTGAAAATATATATTTTCCCATGGTAAATATTATATTATGTATCGCCGAAAATACAACCATTCCTATATCGGCTGCTGTTTTTATCAGTTATTCTAGCAGGAAGAATATATTCTCCCATGGTGAACATTTTTATATCAACTTTTATTGAAATCGGTTTAGTGATTTGTGAGCCTATTCAAACCTATTGAAGCCTTTTGCAGTGCAGCTTGCTCTGCCAGCTGCACTGCAGCACGCCTATTCAAACCTATTCAAGTCTTCTGCAGTGCAGCTTGCTCTGCCAGCTGCACTGCAGCACGCCTATTCAAACCTATTCAAGAATGCAATTTACTAATTATTACTTTGTAGGTGTCATTTTTGTTCTGCGTTTTATTTTTATTAGTGCGCTGTCATGTTATGTTAAAATAAACGAGTTTCCTTTCTTTTGTGGCATGACCCAACTCTTGCGCAATACAACTGGTCTCCGGCTACAAACCGCTAACGCTCGGTCATCAGCGCTAGTCGCGACCCTCTTCCGACGGCGAATGCACGTTCAATTACTTTTAAATTGTGCTACGTATTAATACACGTTAATTGTTTTTAAATTGTGCTACGTATTTCTACATACTGAAAATCTATTGTTTTTTTATATTGCATTTGAGTTTGTTACTTGTTAAATTGATATTGCGTTTTTGCAAGTATAGACTTTTAACAATTTTTAGACTTTTAATTATATATCTACAATTGGTGACCCCGATAAAGAACATGGAATCTAATGATGGAAATAAGATTGCTGCAAGTGAATCGGGTGATGTGTGGCGTGTTGGAGTGCGAGTACCGCCCTTTTATCCAGAAGATCCCGAACTTTGGTTTGCGCAATTAGAGGCACAGTTTACGTTATCTAACATTACCAGCGACTCGACAAAATTTTTTACGCAATAACACAATTGGAACACATTTATGTATCACAAATCAAAGATATCGTTTGCAGTCCACCAGTGTCGGGTAAATTTGAAAAATTAAAAACCGAATTGACTAAGCGGCTCAGTGCATCGAAGGAGAGGAAATTGAAACAATTATTTCTACACGAAGACATCGGAGATCGTAAGCCATCACATTTTTTACGTCATTTAAGAAATCTTGCTGGGCCGACTGTTACAGACGATGTTTTAATGACGCTGTGGACCGGTCGTTTGCCACATAGCTTGCAAACGGTAGTTGCATCCCAACCGAAACTTTCGTTAGATGATCTTGCAGAACTTGCAGACCGCGTCCACGAAATCGCTCCATCTACTCCCCATCATCAAGTGGCTATGGCAAGTACCTCAACGATGCAGCCAAGTTCATCACGTGTAGATGAACTATCGCAAGAAATTTGTGCATTGACCAAACAAGTAGCTAAATTAACATCATATATGTACAGACAGCCACGCGATCAGTCACGGTCCAGGGGCCGAGGCCCACGCAACCGCAGCCGTAGCCAATCCCGCAGACGCCAGCCACCAGTAGACCATCCACATTGCTGGTATCATTATAATTATGGAGCGAAGGCGAAGAAGTGCAATAAGCCATGCAGTTTCGTAGCGGGAAACGAAGACTGCAGTCGGAAATAGCGGCCAACGACTGCGGAACCCATACAGGCCGTATTTTTGTTACAGACCGCCATTCAAAAATGTTGTTTTTAATTGATACAGGTTCGGATTTGTGTGTTTTTCCACGATCAGCAATGAAAGCACCTTGCATAAGTAGCACATATAGCTTGACAGCTGCAAATGGCACAGTGATCAACACATACGGTCCAGTGCAATTAAATTTAGATTTTGGGCTACGTCGAATCTTTTCATGGAAATTTATAATTGCTGACATATCTAAACCTATCATAGGTATTGACTTTTTAAGTTTTTATAATCTGATTATAGATTGCCGCAATCACAAACTCATAGATGGAACGACATCACTTTGCGTGTCTACTTCGCACCAGAGAGTTCCAGATGACGTAGCATCCATCAAAACGGTATCCGGAGATTCTGAGTTTCACCACCTACTCCGCGAGTTTCCAGAAGTAACTCGACCAGCAGGTATAGTACGAGACATTAAACATAATACTGTACACTATATTAACACTAAGCCAGGGCCGCCAACGTCAAGTAGACCCAGACGGTTAGATCCTGACCGATTAAGGGTAGCTAGGAAAGAATTTGATGAGATGCTAGCTAATGGTACTGCTAAACGCTCCGATAGTCCATGGTCATCCGCTTTACACCTAGTAAAGAAAAAAGACGATGGGTGGCGACCATGCGGCGACTACCGTGCGCTCAATGCCCGCACAATACCTGATAGGTACCCAGTCAGACATATACAAGACTTTTCCCAACTCTTGTCTGGCAGCACTATATTTTCAAAAATAGACCTGGTCAAGGCATATAACCAAGTACCGGTTTATGGGCCTGATATACCGAAGACAGCCATTACAACACCATTCGGGCTATTCGAGTTTCCATACATGACCTTTGGTCTCAGAAATGCAGCACAAACCTTCCAAAGGTTCATGGATGAGGTGCTAACAGGAATGGATAACTTTTGCTTCTGTTTTTTGGACGATATTCTTTGCTTTTCTCCTTCTCCAGATTCCCATCGTGAACACCTGCGACAGTTGCTAACTCGCTTGCAAGAGTATGGAGTATTGGTGAACTCGGCTAAATGCGTGTGGGGCCAGCCTGAGGTCATATTCCTGGGCTACAAAGTATCTGCCTCTGGCACAAAACCTTTGGACAGTAAGGTGCAGGTTATAGAAGATTTTCCTGTGCCAAAAACAACAAAGGAACTTCGACGTTTTCTGGGTATGTTGAATTTTTATAGACGCTTTATCCCAAATGCAGCGAAAGTCCAAGCACCGCTTAATGCCCTACTTGCTGGAGGTAAAAAGAAGAATCAACCTGTGTACATGACAGAAGCTCACCTAGAATCGTTTACACAATGTAAGAAAATACTTTCAAACGCTACGCTTTTAGTTCACCCTCGACCAAACGCCAAACTCTCCATAGTGACTGATGCATCCGATGTTTCTATAGGAGCTGTTCTTCAACAACATAATGGCAAGCTGTGGGAACCATTGTCTTTCTTCTCTAAAAAATTAAATTCTGCTCAAAGTAAATATAGTCCATACGACCGCGAGTTACTAGCAGTGTACGAGGCAATAAAGTATTTTCAGCACATGGTAGAAGCCAGAAACTTCACTATCTTCACAGACCATCGTCCTCTCACGTACGCTTTCCTGACACCTAGAGAGAAATGCTCGCCCAGACAGTACAGGTATTTTGATTATATAGCCCAATATACAACAGATATTCGCTACATACCTGGCAATGAAAATGTAGTTGCAGATACGTTATCACGCATAGAAGAAGTCACTTCGAATATCGACTATAATGATCTCGCACATAGTCAGTCGAATGATTCAGAATTGCAAAGCTTACTCGAGAATGGTTCATCACTAAAGCTAAAGAAAATAAGAATGCTTGACTCAAACATTGAAGTATACTGCGACGTCACAACTACTCCTCCACGGCCATATGTGTCACCTAAGTTCAGGAAACAAGCATTTGACTCGCTACACAATCTAAGCCACCCAGGAAACACAGCTACAATGCGACTGGTTACACAGAGATTCGTATGGCCAGGGATACGCAAAGATTGTAGAGAGTGGACACGAAAATGCCTGAAATGCCAAGGCAGTAAAATATTTCGGCATACCTTTGCTCCCCTTTCCCAATTCCCTGTCACTGAATCGAGGTTCTCCCATATCCACCTCGATATCGTCGGACCTTTACCAAGTTCTTCTGATTTCAGGTACTGCCTCACTGTCATCGACAGGTTTACGCGATGGCCTGAGGTGTACCCCATCAAAGACATCACAGCGGAGACCTGCGCCACAGCATTAGTTTCCGGTTGGATAGCCAGATTCGGGTGCCCACGCAAAATAACTACCGACAGAGGCACTCAGTTTCAATCACACCTATTTCGAGCTATTGCTACAATGGTAGGGGCAAGTCATTATAGTACCACAGCTTATCACCCGGCGGCAAATGGAATGATCGAGCGTCTTCATCGCCAATTAAAAGCAGCCATCATGTGCCATTCTACACAGCAGTGGACAGAGGTCCTTCCACTCGTACTTCTGGGTATACGAAGTGCATGGAAACCCGACATCCAAGCTTCTCCAGCTGAGTTGGTCTACGGGGAGACTCTGCGTCTACCAGGTCAGTTTCTAGCTCCTACAGATGACCACAAAACAGATGATGTTACTGACTACGCAGCACGCTTACGAAGTCGCATGGCTCATCTGGCACCAATACCTGCATCACATCACAGAAAGGGACCATTTTACGTACCACATAGACTCAGCGAATCTCCGTACGTATTCTTGCGGCAGGACCTAGTCCGAAGACCGCTGGATCCGCCATATACTGGCCCACACAAGGTTCTAGAGCGCAACCCCAAATATTTTAAGATTGAGGTACGAGGGAAAGAAATGACCGTCAGCATCGATCGACTAAAGCCCGTGTATGTGGCGCAGGAAGCAGATGGCCCATCTTTAGATTTAGAAAAACCAGTACCTACAGAGGATAAAGAGCGTCGAACAAGGTCAGGGCGACGAGTACATTTTCCTGATTTCTACCGCCCGCTGTAGCGGTCTCAGGAGGGGAGTACTGTGGCATGACCCAACTCTTGCGCAATACAACTGGTCTCCGGCTACAAACCGCTAACGCTCGGTCATCAGCGCTAGTCGCGACCCTCTTCCGACGGCGAATGCACGTTCAATTACTTTTAAATTGTGCTACGTATTAATACACGTTAATTGTTTTTAAATTGTGCTACGTATTTCTACATACTGAAAATCTATTGTTTTTTTATATTGCATTTGAGTTTGTTACTTGTTAAATTGATATTGCGTTTTTGCAAGTATAGACTTTTAACAATTTTTAGACTTTTAATTATATATCTACACTTTCTTTTATTCTCTATTTTTACCACCTTTACGGTAACAGTTTTACACACTTTGAATGTCATATTTATGTACGTCTAATCAAAAGCCTAAAAATGACGTAATTTATCATATAAACTTGCCCCTCTCCTGAGGGACGGACGCCCTCACGGTTCTGTCTATATGGCCTTCTTGGCTTTATGGTTTATGGTCATATAGCTCTTAGAATTTAGGCACAGGCTGAGTTTAGTCCGTGGGTCACGTGGTCAGACCGATCTGGACGCGTGGAGTCCGACATAACTACCGTGACACTTGGGGCCAGGGGTATCCTGGGTACGTTTCGTGCTCTTTGTTAGGATTCTCAGCCTTCCTCACCCGAGAAAAAAAAACTTAAGTACTTTTTTTTTCGCATTAAAATGTAACCTATGTACTTTTACAGACTCTAGACTGTTTGTCTACTATGATTACAGTAGGTTCATTAGTTTTGCCGTCAAAGCGCAACAGACAGAGCTTTTTTTTCTTGTTTCCTTGAGGAAAATGTATTAAATTGCATACCCGACTGTGGCGAGCCGGCGGTTATGTGGGGCTCTCCTCCCCAGAAGGGGGAGGCCTACCCACTAAAAACCTCAGCGATGGCCTTCTTCAGGCAAGTAGGGAGCCCCCGGGAACGCGAAGCGACTTCCGGGAATCCTCAACCTCCGCTCCCCTGCCTAGGGGAGCCCTCCTCGGGGGAGGCTACTACCTCCCCCGATCTCCTCCACCGACGACGCCCCCGGCCACGGAAGGGGCGTGGTCCATGCCGGGTCGCCGTATCCGCGGCGACCCGCGGCGATGCCGCAGCTGTGCTACCGAGTCCGGCGCCGTCTTCTTCGAGCGGGATCGGCCATCTCCCGACCCCGCTCGGCGGCCTCCTTCTGGAGCATCACTGCTTCACAGAAGGAGGCCACAGCCCTCCATCCTCCCTCGTCCGCCAGCATTGCCGCAATCAATGCCGGCGGAGACAGATCTCGCCCGATCTCTGCGACCAAGACTCGGCGCTCGGAGGTCACGCGGGGCACTCCGCCAGCGTGTGCTGGGCCGAGTCGAGGTCGGATGCGCAGTGGTGGCAATGTGTCGATCCCTCCCGTCCTATTCGACACAGATACTCACCGAAGCAGCCGTGCCCGGTGAGTATCTGAGTCAATCGGTAGGTGACCTCCTCCTTGCAACAGACAGACCTATATATGAATGTTATATTACGTGAGTAATACCTATGGCGAAAGAACGACTGCTTATCTGTTTCCTCCGCTTATAAATAATCTACTGCCGGAATTGCTTTCTATATATAACATTAGACCGAACAATATTAAACTTAACTCAAAAAAGCATTTTTTAACAATATGTTATGTAACTAACTATAATTATAGCATTTGTCAAAAATCTCATTGGTTTATTAAATGTTCTAAATAATTTAAAGTTTCTTTAATTTATTTAGCTTTCCTCTAAATAAATGAAAGAAAAATATATAGAAATGAGATTAGGTAGATTCCTATATAAAAGTTTATACAGCGCCCCTAGCGGTAACGTAACGAACTAATTGCTTGAATATATGGTTTGTTCAGCGGTAACAACCCTGGACCCCAAAAGTTGGCATAGCATTTGCACTCACGGCCCGAATCGCTTAAGCTGGCGGTTTACGACATCGTAATAGAATCGAACTGTGTATCGAGAATGTTATGGACTTATTCGGGGCTTATAATTTTTGGCGCGATTGTCGGCCACGCACTCAAATTAATGGTGATAATACAATTTAATTTTAGTAAGTGGCACTTCACGTTTTAATGTTGACGCAACTTGAGAAGTTGGTTGATGAAATATAATTGTTGTTCGGATCTTGTTCCGGATTCAGTTCCTTCAGTCATTTCTAGAGGATGAATGTTTAATAAGTATAATACTCAATTTTTAAAGTACGAATAAAAAGTATAAATACGACATTAATGTTTGTAAAAATTTTCACATTGAGGTAAAATTTTTACTAACATTAATGTCGTATAAATTATTAAAAATATGAAATTAAGGCCTTTTTTCTGTAAATAGACTCAATGAATGCTAAATAAATTTTAATGAAAGTTGATATCCTAAAGATATTTTGAGAGCTGGAGAAGGAGATAGAAAATTTGAACTTCCACAAAACTGCGCGTAAATCTGATAAAAACAGCTGACTGAGTTTTGATGCAATTTACTGCGGAGACGGTTAAGAACTGGGGAAGAAGACACATAAATTCTTACCGCAGGAATATATAATGAATGAGAAATGCTAGTTAGTCATATAATAGGTCAATGTAAGTTATATGAATATAAAAACTGACGTTTCTTGTTACCCAAAACTTCGAGAAACTCAGTTGCAAAGCATCAACAACATTGACACCACCTCAACATCCCAAGAATGCATGTAAACAACTTCATCAATTCAACTAATAAAAACACGTAATAGTGCATTGACAGAACAGCATAGCGTCGGTATGCGAACTATGCAGCGCGACGCGACGCCTGCGCAACTCGCTGTTCACCTAGCAGGCGATTGCCCTGATAAATAACCATGTAACTGTCTATAACTTCGCCACAATTAAGGCCTCGGCAAACCAAACGTGGGTCAGTAGCCGCGCGAGAATAGACACACAACGCAGTGGCAGTTTCAAAGCAGTTGCAATGCGGCACCGCGTTTAAAAAGCATTCAGTGTAACAGGCAGCAGGCTGCAAGATGTCGTACGACACAGACTCAGATAAAGAAGAATTCGTGCTGCTTTTGTCTCTATTCAAAACAAAAGAATTTGGGTTAATTTTCTCCCACAATAGTAGCTTGTAATGAATATTCCTTTGATACTTGTCACCAAAATCTTATAAAATTTATTTTGACGCACAAATTCAAGTGAAAACTCATATCCATTGTGGTAAAATGTTTGTGCGCTGCACTACACTGCAAACGTCCTCTGTATGAAATACTGTAATGGCCGCCATAGTAATAGGACAGCGGGGGCCCGTGTTCTAACTGCTCTGCGCCGCGCACGTACTGCTTCTGCCCTGCTCTCGTGCCGCTTCGTTTGTAATTGCGCAGTTGCAGCCCGGCGCGGCGCAAAACATCTTGAGTGCGGGCCCGCGTTCAAATTTGGTGTTACATAGTTCATACAGTTTCTTGTATTCAAACAGCGCTTCATGTGACCCTCGTTTGGTATGCCGAGGCCTTTACAGATTCTTGTCGATTCTGAACAGTCAGGCGTCATTATTGCCACGAAATTATCGCAATGAATGTGGACTGCGTTCTCATTTTGAGTTAAGGGAATGGCGAGGACAAATAGTGAGACAATTTGTTTTTTTGTAAAAAACTGAGCAGCGGTGAAGATTTGATCTTGGTACTACTATATAGACCAGGGGTGACCGACTTGATCAGACCCGAGATCTACTGTTATCTGGCAAAACCCTGTGCCATCTACCAATTACATAATTGAAAACTGAAATGGAACTGCATAGTTTATTACAAAAATAATGTATCAGTTTATATTTTGTTAAAAGAAAATACATAAAATAAAAAATAATTATTTTTAATTGGTTATTTATATTAGTGTAAGCATTGCGCTTGAGTATCTTCCGCTAGATTAGCAAAATCAGATATGTAGTGATTCCTACTTAAAACAAAAAAAAAAAATAAACGGTGTTTATTTTTTGTTTGTTTTAAGTAGGAGAATGCCGACTCACATAAATATGTTGAACCAAAACACGCAATGCAGTTGTTCAACACATCTCTTCAAATTTGGATATTTCTCATAGGAAACCAATACCCAGAAATCAAGATCTGAGGATGACCTTGCTTTTAGAAATATGTCGCAGCGCAGAGTAATAATTTCGTTTTGAAGTATAATGTGGTCCATTTGAAATGTATCTGCAAATTTTAGAGCCATTTCGTTAATACTACTATGCGCCCCCGCGTCCCACACGCTTCCCGTCCCGCTTATTGTTCATGCTTGCCGAAAACAAGAGAGCTAGCTATACTGCGTAGAATAGAGGATATAATTTACTTGACGAGACGGCGATTGACAACACAATGATACAATACAAGATGATGCGCGCAGCAGTTGGTGATTGTGATTATATTGTGCAGTCTGGAGACCTATCTTTAAATTACGAATGCGACTTAGAAATCACCGATGTGACTAATAATCACCGATTTACAATAATTCTTATTTTTGAATATCACTGATGTGACTACCTTAGTCACAGGTGTGATTTCATTACGAGTGCCCTCACCCACTCGTAATCAAGTCATACTTGTCATTTTTCAGTCTATATATATAAACCATAATGGTTAAGCCGGCAATAACCGGCAGCGGTACATTCTGCGTGGAACCGAACTCTTACATTTATGTGTGTACTTTATCTATGTTGGCAGCTCTGCGATCGATTTTCAAAAATTGGATTTTTAGGAATCCGTGACCTCAAAGTCACCGCTGACTATTTAGTCAGCGGTGATTTCAAAGTCGCATTCGTAATTCAAAAATAGGTCTCCTGTTCTACGTATTAATATTTTTTGCCTAGTCCAGATCGACTGGACTAATGGTCGGGATCGACAGGTTGATAGACAATCCTTCCGTATACCAACGTGTTGTGTTTTTAGGTTTTCAAATTTCATATGTACCCTTATCTGACGTTCCTATGGTGAAGCAAAACAACATGGGGTTACCTGTTTATACCTGCAAAGAAATTCGAAAGTGTATGTTAAGTCACCAATCTGAATTGGCATTATATGACTAAAGTCATATAATGATCACTTTTAGAAAACAATGTCTGAGATAATAAGCTATTAATTCTCGCCTACCTCAACTAATAAATAAGATATATATAACAACAAATAAATGTCAAATTGTTTATTTATACCAGGTTCAATACCTGCCTACCTACCTACCTAACTACCTACTATGTCTTAGTGTCTGTTTTAGGTTCTCAAATACCGTTACTTATACCCAGTTCAATGTAATAACTAAGAGTTCTCGAATGAAAACATGTCGAACACCTTTAAAATGTCATATACCTCGTTTTATCACCCTCCAGTTAAATAATATTGCATAAACATTATATTACATTTGCGCTTTTCCGTCGGCGTTCAGATGTTTTTGCAGCAATTATATTCGCTACGATTAGCTGTCGAAACGATCGTATTAACATATAAGAATTTTTATGTGAATTTTATGTGTGGCCGTATACGGAGACCCGTTCGACTATTCTGTCGGCTCGAAAGTGCGATTTCACAACTGGATCTTATAAGCGATTCGATTTCTCTGTCTCGCTTTTAAATTGATTGTCGCGCCGACAAAAATTACTGGGTTCGTGTAAATTTAATCTGTCTTTGAGGAGCACGTACTGGAGACCTATTTTTGAATTACGTATGCGACTGGTTGATTCCGCCATTTCGTGCAAAAAACCACATTCCGTAGGATTAAAAATATTATCAATGTTATACTTTGATTTATTTTTTAATTCGTCTAAGAACATCTCCAGATTTATAAAAAATGGAAGGCACCTTTTTACCTTATTTATATACGAAGAAAATAACGATTGAAATTTCTCAAGTAGATGGTAATGATGGTGTATGGATTGTAATGAATATGTAAGGGATCGTAATGATTTAAGATGAAATGGAATGAATGAAAATTCTAAACAGTACTAAAATAGGATGGAGATGTACTGAACCATGAAATATTATAATATCTAAAATCAAAATAAATAATTATTTTGATTTCTACGTTTATCAATGGTGAGAGCTGCAAGTCGATTGGACCCTGTAGAGAATGTAAGTTTTGGAGAACATCTGATTCAACCACGTTGTTCAAAATAGTTGATGTATCTATACTTAATTCAGACTGACTATCATTTGTACAAGTGGATTGATTATAATCACACTGATTACAGGGTTGATCTTTCTCCATATCGCCATAGTATTTTGAGTGAAGAAAACCCATATGCTTATTATGCATACAGTAAATGCAACCTTGACATTCAAAACAACTAAGACTTCGAAAAGCTAAAGTTTTATTATTATCAGCGGCCCAGACGACTTGATGAACTTGCATTGAACCTTTAAATGTTGGAATATTGGAAGGAAATGTTTTAGATTCAATATCACTCTCTGTTACTATATCAAAATGTACGTTTGGTATATTTTTAGTAACTAACGCCCTAAAATCTTCATAACAACCAACATCTTGGCCAAATTTAACAAAATTATCTGCAGTTCTCTTCACCACTGCAACCAATCCCATCCGGAGCCCCTTTACCATGGCCGGTTTCTTCATAGTTCCATGTAACCTTGATTATATTTGGGTTAATATCTCTCAATTTAGTGATGAGATAAAAAAACTTTCTTATTGCGATATTGGCTGGAAGGAGAATCTGACAAGAAATGTACTATTTCATACGGTACTAGCCTTTGTGCCATTTTCAATATAGGATATAAGTGAGCCCAAACAGCACCAGCGTCATGTTTCAAGCAAGTACTGATAGTACAGAATGATTTAGTTCTACTATTTGCTTCACTATCTTTATAGTAGAGAACTCCAGTGTGTAGAGATACCTGTTCTCTACTTCCCCCGAAATGAAACGATTGTATCTCTTCATTGAACTTCAAATTATAATTCTCACTGAAATCTACATGCACAAGTATTTCTTTGTCTTTTAAGTTTTGTTTAAGTTGTTTGATAGCTTCATATTGCATTTTAATATTTAGATTGTGTTTTAAAAATGTGTCTAAAGTTGAATCAAGTTTATCAATAATATTACGCGGAAAATCTTCAATTTTTTTTTGTTGTTACTATTTTTATCTTTTTTGTTCCTGCTTTTAACGTATATGGTATTTTATCTACAATCCACTGATAGAATAAAAATTTTTTTGTCGTTTTGAAATCCATGGTAGTTCAAAACGTTGTTAGCGCATAATTTACATTTACGTTCTAGACATATTTGCCTCATATCACAACAAAGACTGTTAATAACTTGTGTTCCCGAAGTTTCAGTGATAATGTGCGCACTCTTCAATGCTTTGACCAGTAGATTAAAATTCGCATGTATTTTGCACTGACAAGTATCTCGATCTCTTCCGGGGAAAAGTACCCAAAAGGGTCTATATTTACAAAACGTAGAGTAGCTTACAAAAAAGTGCTCTTTTATAAATTTAGCGTGTAGATTTTTTAAATTATCATTTATGTATCGCTTTTGTTTTTTTATACTTTTCATCTTTATGAATTCTCTTTTACCTGCTGCAAATCGACTGTTGGTGTCTTCTTCGAAGAAATTTTGGATTTGTTTTATCAATATTTGTTTTTTGCCTATTGCAATCTTTTTCTGTCTTCGGGAAAATGGCAATTTCTGAAGTAACTTATATTTTCTCAGAAGTTTGTCATCTTTAATTACTGTATCTACAAAGATTCTCTTATCTTTTTTAGTTAGACTTTTATAGCTGTCTTGCAAATTATGTTTTATAGTTTCGCTAAAAAGTAACTGTCTCTTTACTGCCTCCTTCTTTTCTGGTCGAATCTCTATTAATAAATCATTAACTTTTTTTTCTATAGTGTCACATACTTTTTCTGTTATATTACGCCGTTTGCGTAACACATCCTTTTCTTTTTCTAATTTACGAATTCTTTCATTTAATTTCTTTACAATCAAACTATACTTATAACGTATGCGCCTCAATCTTTTATCAGACTTCAATAATGGTGCAGAGGTATTTTGACTACTTGTACTTGGAACAACTTCAGCATTCATTAAGGGATCTGATCTTGAAGGTTTAGAATTGATATTAATTAGTGAATCACTTTTGAGATGTGTATTTTCTACCAATATTTTCTCAAATCTATTTTTTTCTGCCTTTCTTTGCAAATAGTTTTGTGTGTTCCTTCGCCAACGCCTTCTCTGGTCTCGTTGTGCTCTAGGAGTTATGTCTTTAATGCTAACAATACTTTTTCTCTCTTTCCTTGCTAAATATCTCTTTTTTTCCTTTTCTTTATGAAGAGAATATAACTCAGGATCGTTTTTTATCAACGCATATTTTTCCCTTTTTCGTAATCTATCTTTAGCGAGTTTTTCTTCTTTGGTCATCTTTTTTTGAGGTTTACCTATATTAGTTCTGAAAGAATATAATTTGATTTACCTTTTATTTATTTAATATACGAACAAATTAAGTTGATAAGAAAAAAAAATGTAACATCGATATTTTAGACCAGATACAATTTATTGGAAACGGTATTTTCACACAATAAATTCAACCTAGTCTAAAATTTCATTACCGCCCAAATCATTTCATTACCGTCCGCCGAAATATTGGAAGGAACGGATGGTAATGACATGGAGATGAATGACAAATTTAAACATTACCGTAAATAATTTCACTACTGAAGCTATTAGAAATTTGATAATAAAATGTTAGCAAAATGTGTTCTAGAGCTTAACATATTAGTTAAATGTAACAAACTATTTGCATCTATACCTTGTGAAATCCCAGGAATGCAATGAACAGATTTATGGACAAAACACTATTAACCAACCGAAAATCGTAAATAATTTTACAAATAACACGCGCACGTCCACCTTGCTTAATCGTTGCGGCCGACTGACTCGTAGAAAAACGTTGGATCTTGGACTATATCAGGAGTCTCATTATTATCGATTTAATTAAAGAGTTTCTGGATACGGATGGCGATGACTTTTTTTTCGTGACAATTTTAAAAGTTAGCTTTTTTTTATATTATTATTAAATTTCGCTTATAATAAGAATGATTATTTCATAACCTAGGAGTTAGAGTTTAATATGACAATTTAATTAAAGTTATAAATTAAAAAGCAGATTAATAAATGTTCCATTATCTGCTGAGGACCCTATCTGGAAACAGAGAGGAATGATTTTTAAGGTAGTTATTATTTTTTATTTTAAAAACTAAATGTTCAATTTCTAATATTAATGATGCAACTTTTAAAGGCCATATACTTATACCTATTATTAAAATAATATTTTAGATAAAAACAATTTTTACGAGGTAAATTGTTTCGGAATTGCTTTTTGCACGAAATGGCGGAATCAACCGACTACGAAATCACCGATGTGACTAATAATCACCGATTTTCAATAATTCTTATTTTTGAATATCACTTATGTGACTGCCTTAGTCACGGATGTGATTTCATTACGAGTGCCCTCACCCACTCGTAAACAAGTCGTAATTATGGAAATGTTATCTGTGTTTTGTTTAGAGAACATATTGACAAGAGTCTGAGTTGATGTGTTGATTTTTCAGTCTATATATATATTTATTATATTATATATGTCGCATCGTCGATCTCCTTTCCATCGTTTAAGCTTCGGTCGTCGTTAAAATAATGAGCACAGCCGTTGCGTTACGAAATTCTTGACGATTATTCGTAATAATAAACGCGAAATTGATTATGATCTAAAAGATGTTTATCGACTTAAAACGTGGCGATCTCAAGATGGCGTAACCACACGTGTTCACTCCACACGTCCGGTCCGTTTAGGAACTCTAACAATAATGTATCCACCTTTCGCATTTTCGCAACATCTGTCCAACTCCCCACTACCTAAAATGTCAATGTCAACAAAACATCACTTTCTCTAGTTACGCCATCTATGATTTCACCCAGGAAACATTTTCTTGACGTTTCAAATGAAACCGGAAAATAATCATATGGCTATATAATCTATGAAATGCTGTGACAGCCATAGTCTATTGCAATGCTGCGACATATATGCAGTGGCGGCGCAAGATCTAAACTTAATGTGGGCATGGTACATTTTGCCAGGCCCTCTGTTGGTGCAAGAAGGGAATATAAAATAAGTTTTTTATTATATTTTCGGCTGTGAGGCGCGAGGCCTTTTGCACCGCGAGGCCGTAGGCGGTGGCCCACACCGCCCACGCCTTACGCCGCCTCTGCATATATGTATATATATAGTATATTATATATACATATATATGTATAATAACCATAATGGATAAGCCGGCAATAACCGGCAGCGGCTACATTCTGCGTGGAACCGAACCCTTAATACATATATGTGTACTTTATCTATGTTGGCAGCTCTGTGATCGACTTTCAAAAATTGGATGTTTAGGAATCCGTGACTTCAAAGTCATCGCTGACTATTTAGCCAGCGGTGATTTCAAAGTCGCATACGTAATTCAAAAATAGGTCTTCAGTTGTCAGACCTCGACTCGGCCCAGCACACGCTGGCGGAGTGCCCCGCGTGGGCCTCCGAGCGCCGAGTCTTGGTCGCAGAGATCGGGCGAGATCTGTCTCCGCCGGCATTGATTGCGGCAATGCTGGCGGACGAGGGAGGTTGGAGGGCTGTGGCCTCCTTCTGTGAAGCAGTGATGCTCCAGAAGCAGCGGGGTTGGGAGATGGCCGATCCCGCTCGAAGAAGGCGGCACCGGGCTCGGTAGCACAGCAGCACGAGGAACACGCGCCCGCGGATACGGCGACCCGGGATGGACCACGCCCCTTCCGTGGCCGGGGGGCGTCGTCGGTGGAGGAGACCGGGGGAGGTAGTGTAGCCTCCCCCGAGGAGGGCTTCCCTGTATCGACGGGGGAGCGGAAGCTGGCGGTTTCCGGTAATCGCTTCGCGTTTCCGGGGGCTCCCTACATGCCTGAAGAAGGCCATCCCTGAGGTTTTAAGTGGGTAGGCCTTCCCTTTCTGGAGAGGAGATCCCCACATAACCGCCGGCTCGCCACAGCCGGGGTATGCAACTTAATGCATTTTCCTCAAGGGAACAAAAAAAAAAAGGTATCCAGTTGTAGTATGCTAAGGTAGGTGAGATTTAAAACAGAATGAAATTAAAAAAGAAGCACCCAGAAAGGTAAAAAGTACCTATAAAATTATTGTTTGGATATTTTCTTACTTAATTGCTTACTAATGTTTTAGTTTCATACTAATTCACTACATAGAGTAAAGCAAAGTCGCTTTCTCTGTCCCATAATCCCTATGTATGCTTAAATCCTTATAAGTAGTCAACGGATTTTGATTCTATTTTTTTATAGATAGAGCGATTGAAGAGGAAGTTTTATATATATGTATAATAACATCCATTATATAGTGGAAAAATACTGTTATTTTTGAGTTTTCTAATGTGATATCTATACTAATATTATAAAGAGGAAAGATTTGTTTGTTTGTTTGTTTGTAATGAATAGGCTCCGAAACTACTGGATTGATTTCAAAAATTCTTTCACCTTTGGAAAGCTACATTATCCCCGAGTAACATAGGCTACTTTTTATCCCGGAAAAATCGACAGATCCCACGGGATGCGCAATAAAGGCTTCGCTCAAAAACTACTGCACAGATTTTCATGCGGTTTTCATCAATAGATAGAGTAATTCTTGAGCAAGGTTTTGCGGTATTTTTTATCTCGGAAAAACGGATAGTCCCACGGGAGGCGCGATAAAATCTTCGCGCCATAAACCGACTTCCGCGCATATGTAACCGTGGGCAAAAGCTATGACCCTTAACCCTTTATAGACCCAATCCCGAAATCCACGCAGGCGAAGCCGCGGGCATAAAGCTAGTAACCAATAAACCGAACAATAACAAAGTAATACAGAATAATAATGTCACATTTGCGGAAATTCTACTAGTAGAAATCAAAAGCGAGTGGGTAGAACCACTCTGAATGAATCGCGGAATAAATATTCAAAGATGTATAAATAAATCTTATCAACCGTTTTCGCTTTTCAATTCAAATTTTACGACACAAATATAACCTCTACCATAATTTATCTTCGTATTTGTATAGTTTAATACCTTCGTATTTGACGTATAGTCTCCTATAGTCTTATCAATCTAACATGAAAAATTAGCATATTTACATTACTGACTTACGAATCGGGTAATTCGAGCGCCTGAAATAGATCCTGCTATATTCCAATGTGTTTTTCGTTTTTCGAATGTTCTAACGAATTTGTCTGTATTCTACGGTGAAGAAAAACATGGTGAGACAACTTGTGAAGAATTTCGCATTCGAAATCGTGAGATTCGTATACGAATTACCGAATTCACTATTTCTGAACTTTTATTTCGTGCGTTGTGCAACGAGTGGTTCAATCCACTCGTTTTTGATTTCTACTCGTAGAATATCCAACGCTGAAGTGACGTTGACAGTGATAAATTTACTCTGGTTAATGTAAAGCTTGTAAATAGTAGATAATAATAAGTAAATATTGTTTGAGTACATATATTTTAATTTTTGTTGTTTAGATTTTTTATTTTTCTGCGTGAAACTGAATCTAATTAACAATAGGGTACTTCCCTCTATATTAGAAAAGATCTAAAAGCATATAACTATGATAGCTTATGCATTAAATAGTCGGAACCATCATCTTTAAGTACATAAAATAATAAAAATAATATAAAAATGAGTTTCAAAGTATTCACTTTTTTAATCTATGCGTAAAACAAGAGCGAAACATAGGCCGCCATGTCGTGACGTCATAAGGTAGTGTAAACTTATGCGTGTCAATGTCATTATGAATCATAGTAAATTGAAATCGCACGTGAATCACACTATGGAAAGCAGTTTTGTAAAAGGAGATAGTACGAATTTACCAAAAATAAATGCATTAATGGTCGGAAAATTCTTTGCTGCAAATCTCGACTTTTGTTCTGCCGAGTTACGGATTATTAAAAATCGATGTCAGTATTACTCTTTTATTATTATTTCTTTATTAGTTGTTTATATATAAAAGATAATAACTCATTTTTAATTTATGAATATACATAGCATCAAACAGAGAGCTTTGTTTATTATTTACATGCCATATTGACGTCATCGCTACAGAGTAACAACTGGTGCGGCGCCTTCGTCTAATTACGCGCGAAATTTGAAAATATTAAATTTTAATCCAATTTTTATAGTACTTAACGAGTGTATAAAATTTTTATGTTTTAGTATATGATTTACTGACACGCAAGGATCAAATTAAGATTCTTTTCAAAAAAGAGATTAATTCCCTATTTGTTTTTAATGACAACACTGAATTCGAGTGATTCAAAAATCTATAAAATTGTAAACAGTAGAAAATAATTTCGCACACGATTTGTATTCGTATTCGAATTCCAAATCCACGTCTAATGATTCAAAATACGTCTCCAGGGCGTTTGACTATGGCCCAATCGCCCTATGATAGTTAGATAGGCTGGTGCTCCTCGTTAGAGACGTATATGAGCTGTGATGATGGGTGACTGCAAACGAATATAACACTTATGGTAGTTGAAGATAGAGAATCATTTTGGTAACCAATAAATTAACGGTTATATTCAAATTACACCGAGATCCTGGTTGATTCAATAGTTAACAGCGAATATCAGCCCTTCGATTACGTCGCTCCAATAAATACATACATCAGATCACTAATTGACATTTACAATCGAATCGGACGCGGAATCGATAAATATTGGACACGGGTGTTTCAACGGTGACAGATCGAGGTGAACTGAGCAATCGCTACGGTGCGAGTCACAAGTTGATAGCGAAATAATAATAATAAATATATCTTTATTAAATTATTTAACTTATTATGTACTAAGTAGTACACATCCGCTCTCATTAAGGTTTGTGTTATGAGTGAATATATATAATAACTAGCTTCCGCCCGCGGCTTCGCCCGAGTGAAATTAGTTTTTGTCAATCCTGGTCCCTTATGTCTAAGGTACCAAGATTCATGGTCTTCTCTTCAATACAACCCTATTTCACCCCCACATTGGTAAAAATTTCAAAATGCTAGAACAAACGATTTTTTGTTTCTTATGACGTGATATTTGACGAACTTGCGTACTTAATATTCAACCCTTATTTCACTCCCTAGCTGGTCGAAATTTCAAAAATGCTAGATTAAATGTTTAATGATTTCTTATCAAGTGCTTAAATATAAAGTTTCATGGTTTTACCTTTCAAAATTAAGTAATCCCATACAAACTTTCAAACTCTATTTCAACCGCTTCATCCCTTATTTTCGAAAATAAAAAGTAGCCTCTGTTCGGTCTCGGGGTCTAAAGATTGTCTGTAGCAAATTTCATCAAAATCGGTTGCTAGGCTTAAGCGGGAAAGCGTAACAGACAGACAGACAGAGTTACTTTCATTTTTCATTTATAATATTAGTTGGGATATTTATTTTTACACTTAAACCAATTAGTCAAACCAAAGTGAGCTATGAACGCTTGTGTTAACGGACAAACATTCATACATACATATGAACAATATGAATGTTTATGCATGTGACTGTGAATGACAGAAAAGATCATATTTTGTTATTGTTCATTGTCATATTTATCGGAAATGAAAATCTTTATTTTCATAAAATCTGTGGAACATGGGTATGGTGCATTCTATTGTCCAATGGGGTATCGATAGTGCTACTAACTACCCACCTAATAGCTACAGTCATCTGCAGTATGCAGTTCTTGTAAGTTTCGTAGCAAATCTGTAACCCCAACAAAAACTGTGTTACCAACTTATGACATAGAGTATAACGTCACAAAACCCTATTACCCTTAAAGTAGAACACAGCACGAGGACTGCTGCTTTGGACAGAGATAGGTAAGACAGAGATATTAAAGCACACGTTCTTAGTATAGAGTATCGCTCCGGTAAAAGCTCTTCAAAATGGGAATGATAATAACGCAATGATGTGTCTATGCTACCATGATATGTCTCTGCCGAGATGATGTGTCTTTGCTACCATGATATGTCTCTGCCGAGATGATGTGTCTTTGCTACCATGATATGTCTCTGCCGCAATGATGTGTCTATGTTACCATAATATGTCTCTGTTGCAATGATGTGTCTATGCTACCATGATACGTCTCTGCCGCGATAATGTGTCTATGCTACCATGATATGTACCTGCCGCAATTATGTGTCTATGATACCATGATATGTTTCTGCTGCAATGATGTGTCTATGATACCAAGATATGTCTCTGCCGCAATGATGTGTGACTCTACCACAATGATGTATCTCTGCCGCAATGATGTGTGATTTTGCCACAATGATTCATCACTGCCGCCATCATGTGTGTCACTGTCGCAATTATGCATCGCTGCCGCCTTTCAACGACACCGACGCACAAGTGACATCGAAATGACAACGGTAAATATTCATAATTCATTGGCAATTAAACGCGGGCGGAAAACGCGGCCACCGGTAGAACGCGCAAATGAAGTTGTTTAATTATCGTGTTCATTACACCAGAATGCAGGTACTGTCGCATTTTAGCTAGGGGCTTGTAAGTGTGAAACTGTTGTAAAAGTGGGCTTGTGAAATGTGACAATTATTTTATTTATTTTTATTTATTTTATTTTATTTATTTGTTAAGGTAGCAAACAGTCTTATAAAGTATGAAAATATTAAAGAACATATAAAAACAGACCTAAAGTACCATTATTTTTTATATAAATATTGCAAAATGTACTGATAGGTATGTGATGGAAACCATTATAAACATATTATATTACACATAAAAACGAAAACGTAAAGAAAAAAAAATGACTTATCTATAGTTTATGGAAACACTGATGCAATCTATTGTAAAAATTACAAGAACGCCGGAAAAAGGTATTTCTCGCATAATTTGTCCGACAGTACGGAACAAAAAAAGTATCTTTTGAACGTGAGGAAGTCCTGGGCACTCTAATATTATAATAGGATAGAATAGATAGACAGATATTTTATTTGTTCTACAGACATACACACACAATTACTATTCAATCACAAGAAAAATTAAAAAAATAATGGGGATGAACAGGGATACAGATCTGTCTGTCATACATAATAATTGAGGTTCATGTGTGCTGCAGCAGCACATATAGGTCCATAGGTCTACGCCAATATTTGCACAAGAGCAATTTTCAGCTAAAGCCCTGGGGCCGTCACTTCGATAGTCAGCTGCCGTGCTTTACAGACATACATAAATATTTAATTTAGGATATAATGTGTGACTGCTTATCTAAGTAATACGATGATATACTAAATCAACCCGGCATTATGGTAGTAGTGCCGTTTATATATACAAGCGATCTGCCCTGGCTTCGCACGAGTGCAATGCTTATGTAAATATACCTACTACAAAATGTCCTTACACAACGTTCACAGCTTTTTTGTCATTAGACAATACAAACATGTTTTTGCTTAGAGGTTACTCTTGACAGTAAGAGGTAGACATATACCATCGCGGACTTTTTTGTTGAACTTTTTAAGGTGGACAATACTGTAGTACATTATATTGGTCTATCTCGTAGGGTTCAACCAGCGTTTTTGCAATATAAGCGCAAAGCAACGTGCTTATTTACGACCCACATCACAAAATTTATCAGTGTTTCTCTACTATATTATGCATGTATTATACATATAAACCTTCCTTAAGAATCATTATCTATTAAAAACCGCATCAAAATCCGTTGCGTAGTTTTAAAGATCTAAGCATACAGACAGACGGTGGATAGTGACTTTGTTTTGTACTATATAATAATAATAATAATAAATTTTAGTTTATTTAGCACATACAAGTAGAATTTTAACATAAACGGTCATTATACATAAATCTAAATTACGGTGCAGTTACAAAACACAGTCGTACTATAATTAGACAGAGGTCCCCAAACTAGGCTAGGCCTGTATCTTGGTGGACCATGCATTATTTAATTTACTGCTTTGTTTTATATAAAATGACAGACAAAAAACAATAAACAAAAAATTAAAACTATACAAAACATGAGATTAGTGTAAAACATATAAAACATAAGATTAGTGGCTTGGGATATCAGACACAAAACATCAACATAGGATTTCTTCCGTGGAGGCATAGTCCAGTGATAGGAGCCAAGTTGTTAGGATATTTTTTGCCTCAGAAACAGAACAAGACACCACACTACAAAACCGAATCACCGCATTGTAGACTCGTGCTTGGATAAATTCTCCAAATCTTCCCGCAAATGCCGAATTTATAGATGGGGTTGGCAATCTAAAGACTCTTTTTTTAAGGAGTATGTAGTGATTAATATGTACAACAATGTAAAAAAATTATGTATAACATATTGAATACATGTATAAAGTTATATAATTGCGTTCAAAGGGTCTTATATAATCATCTCAATATTTTCTGGATCTTATACACTCACGCGGTCGGGAACTCTTACTTAAGTTAAAGTAAATGTGTAATTAGACACACATAGATACTAGAGCATTATAGAACTTAACAAAGAATCTAATCCAATCAAATTTTTGTGAAGGCTCTTATTTCAAATGGATTTAAAGGATGGATAAGCAAGATTAATCTTGCTTTTATCCTCCAAAAAAATTTTATCTTTTTCTTCTTATCCTGTTCCTTATCTTATTTGGGGTCGGCGCAACATGTCTTCCTCTTCCGTTCTCCTCTATCACTCGTCATTTCGACACTCTTCTTCAACATATCAATATTCACACAGTCCATCAATCTTCGAAGAAAGAAGAGAGAAGAAAGCAGCCACCCGAAGGATTTGAAGGAAGCGGTACACCAACGTTGGGCACACGACGATCGCGGAGAGAACCGAGAGAGCGTTCGTGTATTCGTCAGCCCCAGAATGGGGAGAGGGATGCAGTGTCAATTGAGAATAACGTAAATAATTTGTGGTTAGTCAAGAAATGTGCATCTCCTGCTATTTCAGCCCGTTACACCAGGATGGTTGATAGGGCCATGGGAGGTTAGAGGGTCAGTCCATCCATCTTTCCTTCAGACTTCCTCACAATCAAATTAAAAGAACCTCACACGAAAGTTGTAAATAAAAATCGTATACAAATCGCTCTTTAAAATTGTTATTGACGTGAAACGTCTTTAAAATTGCACCGAATTATACACCCGTATATTTTAAAAAGTAACGAAAAGGTCTATCGTACCTTAATAATTTTTTTCTACATTTATGTATTCTATATAAATAAGGTGATGAACCGATGCGATACTGAAACCTTGAAAAAAGAGCATAATTCCCATTTAAAAGGCCGGCAGCGCATCTGTGACTCCTCTGGTGTGTGTCAATGGGCAGCGTTATCAGGGGATCCGTTTAATCATTTGCTCCCCTAACCAATTAAAAAAAATGAATAGGTATGCATTCAGTGTATATACAGTTTAAGGTAATAATAGACAACAATAATAAGACTGGCGACAAAGTACTAACAAATTAATCCAGATTAAGCAGTGGACGTTGTGTCGAACCTAATTAATGTGTAGCCACTCTGGCGGTCGACTAATTGCCATGGCTAACTGCTCTGCCACTAGTACGAAGTAAAGCATGAGCTACAGAAGGTTGGATCACTAGTTCAGCCGGAAGCAGGCTTACTATACTAACACAGGCCCGAGCAACGATCTAGGCGCGGTTCGGAATGAACGATTCAAGGCTGTTCTCGAGCACTTTTTTATGTTATAGAATGGGAAACGTGCAAATGGATTACCTGATAATAAGCGATCACAGCCGCTCATAGACACTCGCAAAACAAAGAATTTTTAACTGAGATGCGCTCTTTTTTAGAAGGGATATTAAATATAAAGCCGACATTTCATCAATTTCAATCAAAAAAATTATAATAAAAAAAAAGTTAAAAGCATTATTTTATCGGCCACTGCCACCTAATTAGGGGATTAAAGGGTATACATGAGTCAATAGCCTTCAGCATTTTCTAAATAGAAGAAAGCATTCTGACGTTAGTGCTAGCTTAATTTCAACGTTTCTATATAGATTCTGAACATCACTCAAAAAATATTTAGAGACATAATATCTACTGCAGTGTATTTGATGTATTTGTAATTGTTCGAAATATCGCCCTGATACTCCGTTCTGGTGTTGAGTTTTGATGATTATGACCTGTATCTCTTACCAGGTCCCGGTTTTAGGTTAGTTTTTGGGCACCACCCTGCGTACACGCCGTCCCGGTATGTTGCAGGAACTTTCTCGTCCTGAGATATTGGGTTGATGATGATTGAAACCACTTGATAATTTTCTTTACACCGATTGCTTTAATTACTGACTTAACAACCTATTTTTATGATGATAAAATGAATTATTATAATTACAGCTTGACAGGTTAAGAGCCCGACGCCATGAAATTTTGTTCTATATATTTTTGTTGGCGCTAGCGTCGTGTGCGTCCTTTTTTTTAAAGTCACAGATTATAGACCACCTTAGTAGAAATGAAGTGAAGCGCGGCAAGGTTTAAATTAAAATATACACGACAATTTTAAATATTGAGACATGTTCGTTTTGCGTGAACAGTAATATATCAAATCATTTTTATAAATCGAAATATTATTTTAAACTTACCATATTAAGAAAACATTTATGATTTAAAGATAGGCAAATTAAAAGTTTTGTAACTAATTTGGAACTTAGTTCTAAGTATTTTGACAACTTCTAAAAACAAATTTATTATATTAACTCATCAAAACATATTCAAACTCTAATAATTATTATTTCACAAAATAATTTCAATTAACGGAAGACAAATGATAATCATAAAACTACTTTTAATTTAATTTGCGACTGCAGCGTAGGAACCAAATGAACTCATATAAGTCAACGCCCTCTAGCAGGTATGCAGCTGGAGCCAGCCTTCTGCACCTGTTCATTTTGTGCTGATGCGTTGCCTCCAGAGCTGTTCGCATATTCATGATGTCATACAGGCAGGTTAGAATCAGATTTTACGGTCCACTGACCGAGTGGAACAGAGCTGCGGTGAAAAATGGAGGCAGATTCGTTGATTCCCTTGACGATAACTGATTTCTCATAAGTCGACGTGTGTTTCTCGAAATATTTCTACTAATACTTTTTTATATTTAGAAAGAAATACTCCATATTGGCTGGTTAGCCTTAGGGAAGCCACGCGGCATATTCTAGGTTCAACTACTGCTGTGCATCAAAGCTATAATCATTGATTCGTGTACCTATGGTGCTGACGTATAGAATCGAAACTTAGTCACTCGCTTAGCACTTATAACGAAATTCAGGGTCACTAAAAGTGCTATGATCTGAGTTTTTTTTTCGTTAGATATTTCGTTCTTCGATAGTCGAAACAAAGGAGTCTACGCAAATTGAGCGCGTCGTCTGTCTCGGACGCTCAAGATCGCAGTATAGGGGTGGGTGAGAATCTACCCCGTACGTGACGGTACCAGGTATAAGTTTAATGAGGGATGTGTGGCCCGGGTCGTGTGTGATAGTGATTCGTGGGTGTGCGGCGTGAGAGACTATGAGCTTGGTGGCCAGCGGGATTCGTTAGCGCTAGGACTGCCATCCGTCGGGGTGCGATGTCAGATAGCCTCCACGTGGTGCACCCTGGGCAACGTCTTTTGACGGCTCATAGTCTGACAGAGGGCCCCCCAAGGAGGGCGTGGGATGGCTGGGTATAACCTGACGGAGACGGGCGATGCCCCCTTCTTTAAGAGGGGGTGGTTAACGTCCAGGAGACCCATTTTAGGTCGGTGGATGGCCGGAGGTATCCGGCGACCACCCTTGTAGTGGCCTGATGTGGGCGCTTGCCGCCATACGCCGACGGAGTCGTGGTAGTGTCCGCAAGGGATCCCGTGGCCTCGTCAGGGCGTGATGCAGCTCTCCTTCGGAATCGAACACTCGCGCCCAGGCGTAGTGATAGAAATCACTGAGGTTTATAGTGGGTAGGCCTTCCCCTTTTGGGGAGGAGAGCCCCACATAACCACCAATTCTCGGGGTTATGCAATTCAATGAATTTTCCTCAGCGGAAAAACAGAAAAAAAAGGGCTGCCATCAGTTTGGAAGACCGGGGAGCGTCCGGGCAGGGTTTAAATTGTAGTCCGCGTTCATCGAACGCTATTCTACTTTACACTCCATCAAGTACGGAATAAAATATAATTTAATCAAGATGTAAGTGAATAAAAAATGTATTGATATGTCCGGAATGAAAGCCCCAGAATCCGGGGAAGTTACGCATCCGGTCCTGAGGGACAGGTTTTAGTAATGGCAACTCTAGTTAGCGCGGGTGATGGGGTCGGGCAGGTTCTAGGTTTGTCTGCGTAATGGTATCCAAAATTGTCAAATCTGCAGAACCAGGGACTCGAACATAGCGCAAAGAATTGCGAAATTTAAGTTGCAGTGGACAGGGTCCAATGCTTGCAGGATAGCGTTAGAAGGTGTCTCACTAGATAGACAGACGAGCAGGAAGGCGCTCGATGCTAGCAACGCAGGTCGACCAGTATGGAGGTCATTGGGAAGGCCCATGACATTTGCCTTGGTAGTAATTTTATAAATAACATGTACAGAATTGACCTCTCTACAGATTTATTATAAGTATGATTGATACGTGTGTAAATAAAAGACAGTAAAGTTTATTTATTACTAGCGACCCGCCCCGGCTTCGCACGGGTGCAGTGAAAAAATGGTTATGGTGGGTTATCCCTAAGAGATAGACATATACCATCGCGGACTTTTTTGTGGATTTTTGTAAGTTGTACAATACTGTAGTACATTATTTTGGTCTATCTCGTAGGGTTCAGCCAGCGTTTGTAATATAAGCGCAAAAAAACGTGCTTATTTACGACATCACATTAGAAACCTTTAAATTTATCAGTGTTTCTCTACTATATTATGCATTTATTATACATACAAACCTTCCTTAAGAATCCCTATCTATTAAAAAAAACCGCGTCAAAATCCGTTGCGTAGTTTTAAAGATCTAAGCATACATACGGACATACAGCGAAAGCGACTTTGTTTTATACTATGTATTGATTTGGCTTATTATCTTGACATTTCCGGTGCGTTATAAAAATGTAAGTTGATTTATTTCCCCGCTACCGTCAGCGTCGGAAAGTATTTAAACAAACACCGCGATGATTCATGCTACTCCAGGCATGAGTCGTCAGATGTAATCCAGGGACGCCGAGCCGCGCCCGCGCATGTTTTGACAGCTTAATTCCAGGATGTCCAAAGATTAGACAAACGCAGAGGGTGGAAGAAGCGATGACACTTTAGTTTTATAATTTCATTTCAAGTGAGTGGATTTTGAACTACTGGACGTAGTACTGCGTCACGTAATATTGGCTACATTCAGACTCATGAACCCTGTTTTACATTAAAGGGGAATCGAAAGAGGTCGATGCCGTAAAACGATTTATAACTCGCCCCAATCTGATCACGGATCAAAAGTCTGAAACTGCAACTTACAAATGACCTTTAGGGACTTGAATAAAAATATCTGAAGATATTATGGCGCAAAAGACCTGGTATAGAAAAAAATTATGAAATGTAACAATTTAACCTCAAGCACATTTGGAAATAATTTGAAATTGTTAAATTAACAAAATAAGTGCAAGCTTCATTTAGAATATTCCATTTCCTTGCATTCTATTCTTACAAACTTGACACCATAGGTAACAAAATATCCTAATATAATGTTACAAAAGTAAATTACCTATTTACGTTTTCTTTCCTTTGTAAAATCAGTAGTAATAATAAATTGAAACTTAATTTCTTAATAATTTTGTCTAGTTTTTATATGTATTTATATTTAAATCATTTATTTATGATTCTTCAGATCTGATGTATGTATTGTTTTGAATAAGTATTTACTATATAATTCAGATATAATAGATATTTATATTTATCTATTATTTTAATATATAATAATAGTTTCTAATACATATCGCTTAACGTATTATTAGTTGTAAGAATAATTATTTTGACAGGTAATTGCAAATATTTTTTTACAATAAATCTTTTACGCATTTATTTTTGTCTGTTGTTTTAAAACCTTCGGTTATAATGATCGAAGTTTAGAACATTATTTTTCTAATCTATTATCTTGGAATAAAAGTTTAATCTTTCAGGTTAAATGGAATCTTCATATCTACCATATTTCCAATCACTATTTAAATAATGTAGTTTCTGAAATCGTAAACATTATAAATTCAACGAAAATTCATGGCAGTAAATAAATACACATGCGTTCCGAAAAAGTGAGCACTCTTTAAATTATTATTTTAATCGCGGTCGATCGTGATATCTCACCGATAGTATCGTCTGATTTGCATACAATGTGCTCTATAGTCTATGGTAGGGCCATAAAGCTGCAGGAAGCGGCGATTATATCGAGTAACAAATGAGGTCTGAAGACGCGGTGGAAAACAGATCGTTAATCTGCTAATATTCTTATTTGTGTAACTTGTGTTCGTGTTGATTGAAATATGGTACGGGATTATTAGAACCTTCTTTACGAAATGCACATTTGCTGAATGATTGCATATAAGAACAAAACTTTTATCTCTAATGAACCAATTCCAATTCCAAATTCTTTATTCACATTAACAGACACGAGACACAATATAAATTAATCTTATAGGTACGGGGACACAAAAATAATGCATGCAGAAACTTAAAAAAAAAAAAAAGAATAGAATTAAGGTTTAAGTGAAGTCTCGCGACTGCTGTGTGAAAGGGTACCTAGATCAGCATGAGGTTAGTGAAATCTGATTTTCATCTAGGCCCCATGACCTCGGTTGACATGTGGATGCCAGAACGGCAATACATCTCCCACACAAAACAAAAACGTTGGCGAAAACTCACAAAGTTGTTGATGAGCTTAAGTACCTACTTACAGCCGAGTTTACAAAAGACTACAGTTTTGTTAATAAAAACAAGGCAAACATACACTATAAAATATCAGGTAGGTAGTGACTGATTGTAGAACTCATAACAATTTAAACTAATTTTAACAATACAATACAAGTTTTAAAATATGTATTTAATGATAAATCGAAATATAATTATTACAAAATTTAGTATATCAATTCTTAATTCACGTTCTGCTGCTGCCCACCCAGCTGAGCCTCTTGTAAAGGAACCGATATTTAATAATTGAACCATTAAAATTTGACGGATTCCTTGGTCGAGTGCTTAGTATGCCGGTTTCAAGGTGTCGCCATCAGATAGCCTTTTGTATCTAAGTCATGACTAGTAATATAGATAGATAGATAATCAGTTTATTTGCTACCATGTCCAGAAACATACATATTACATGAAGTAAATAATACAAAGAAGAGATAAAATATTCAGTGGTAATGGACGTCTGGGCAGCAGCTAGAAAGGACTAGGCTCGGTGTGTGATTGACCAGGAGACGAATTTTGAAACAATAGAAAACTAATTCGCATTCGAAATCGTGAAGATTCGTATACGAATTACCGAATTCACTATTTCTGAACTTTCGTTTCGTGCGTTGTGCAACGAGTGGTTCAACCCACTCGTTTTTGATTTCTACTAGTAGAATCTCCAACGTTGAAGTGACGTTGACAGTGATAAATATACTCTGGTTAATGTAAAGCTTGTAAATAGGTACATATAGGTACATATATACAATAGGTAATTTTTATTGTTATGATTTTAAACTATTTTGCGTGAAACAGAATCTAATTAAGAATTTGTTTTTAATGACAACACTGAATTCGAGTGATTAAAAAATCTATAAAATTGTAAGTAGAAAACAATTTCGCGCACGATTTGTATTCGTATTCGAATTCCAAATTCACGTCTAATGATTCGAAAATACGTCTCCTGAACACCAATTTTCAGACGTCATGCAGAAATATAAAAATATATTTCATATATATATTTCTATAAAAATGTTTACCTATTTATGATTAACTAGCTTCCGCCCGCGGCTTCGCTCGCTTTTTAGTTTTTGTCAATCCTGGTCCCTTATGTCTAAGATACTCTTACAGGGGCCAGCCTCACGTTGACCAAGATTCATGGTCTTATCCTCAATTCAACCCCTATTTCAGTCCCACACTAGTAAAAATTTCAAAATTATAGAACAAACGATTTTTTGTTTTTTTATGACGTGATATTTGACAAACTTGCATACTTACTCTCAACCCTTATTTCACCCCCTAGCTGGTCGAAATTTCAAAAATGCTAGAACAAATGTTTAATGATTTCTTATCAAGTGCTTAAATATAAAGTTTCATGGTTTTATCTTTTAAAATTAAGAAAATCCCATACAAACTTTCAACCTCTATTTCAACCCCTTCATCCCTTATTTTCGAAAATAAAAAGTAGCCTATGTTCGGTCTCGGGGTCTAAAGATTGTCTGTACGTCCGTAAATTTCATCAAAATCAGTTGCGAGGTTTAAGCGGGAAAGCGTAACATACAGACAGACAGAGTTACTTTCGCATTTATAATATTAGTTGGGATTTATGTATATCTCCATTACCATAGTATTTATTTAAAACACTTAATTATTTTTTCTGTACTAAATATTGGTACAGATTTTTTTTGTGTCTAAGTACATTACATTATTTATTAATATTTTTAACCAACACATAAAATCTCTTTGTCTTTCAGAACATCAGTAACCCACACGTTACCCGTAAACGGTAATATGATATGAAAAAGGTATAGAGAAATTGATGAAATCTTATCATTCTTTTGTCATTTTTTTTTTTCTAATTGCAACACAGCACCAAATAATTATGTACGCAATCAAAACAATTTATAAAAAGTCAATTTTATTTAAAACCTTATTTCAAAATTAATATTTGAATATTATCATATTTGAATGCTTTTTAAAGCGATAATGGCGCAATGAATTCTAAACATTTATAATATCAACTGGTCATAAAACGCGTAATTTACTGTTAATTATTATGTATTGATAAATGCGACTTTCAGCTTAACACAGAATGTCAAAGTATAATAAAGAGATAACAACCTTATATGAGAACAATAAACGACCGTACAGTGGAGGCCAATAATATGGGTAATAAATTAAAATACATAAATATTTAAATGCCAACACAAAGTCGGACAGCGATGAATTAATATCGTAAGTTTATTGACGGCGTCGTTAAATAATATGTGTTTGACTATAATTAGCTTGCTATCATTTTCGCCAATTAATTTATGTAAACAATATGCGTGATCAGACATGAATTATTTAATGGTCTGCGCGATAGATGGCGGCAGTACTGAAATAAGCCGTCGTGCCGAATTAATTTGTGGAGCCAAGATTCTGTGTAATGTGATTCATTCATTTTCGTTGTGGAACACGATTTATGGATTTACGATCAATCCGGCGATTTATTTAAATTTAAATTATTTGCTCGCTGTATTAGCGAGTCGGTGTTCTTTAATTAATCCAACCTAATGTAATTCTGTTGTTATTGGCATACTGAAATTTATTGGCGTCGTAAATTATCAGTTTTTATAATAGATTTTGTAATTAAAATAAATGTTGGATTTGCCAAATATTACAAAATACTGATTCTTGTCTACTAAACGGCTTCCGATCCAGACATTAATTTTTGATTTAGCTATGGACGACAATAATGTGAAATAATAAGGTTTAGAACATAAAAATGGGTAATAAATCCTAATTGGACGTATGTTATCATTAGGCGCTTATCACTTAGGACATTTAATGCTATCGAAATGTCAATTAATAATAGTGAGTGTAATTTTTGTACAAGCATTAATAATTATGTATTACGGTTGTGACACCAACGGTTTCGTCATTTAGGTATGAAACTCGTACAGACATCGTAAAAGTCTTAAATGTACTAAAATATACAGGGAATAGGAAAGCGCTTAGCAATCTTTCTTTAGTAAGGAAAATGACTAGACAACCTTTTAACAAACAAAAACATATGGCAACTAAGTCACTCGAGCTTGTTCACACTGAAGTATGAGGCCCTATAACGAAGCACATATTATCCAACAGACTAGGACGTCTGTTATAAAAAAAAATCTGGAAACATAATTGTACTCTACTTACTTTAGGTTGATATGGACAACGTACATTATAAAATGTTTCGATAAAATAAACTCTATCTTGTTCGGATTAAGTGTGAATATGCATTGTATTATTATGAACATCATATGACCATTCATCGTTTTGGTGTTACAACTATAATATTCTTTAAGAATATTATAAAAAAATATATATTTCTTATATTTACACCAATTAATCTAGTCCAAAGTAAGCTCCAAAGGCTTGCGTTATGGGATCTAGGGTAACGGATAGACATATATATATATATTTAATTGAAATTCATATACATATATCAAAAACCATGACTAAGGTTCAAATGCTCGCAAATGCTTATACTTACACCAATAGTCTATCCCAATGTAAGCTTACAGAGCTTACTTGTGCTTATGTTATGGGTTCTAGCGTAACGGATAGACATACATATATTTTACACATATAAATATTTATTATAGAAATATATAAGAACAATCATGACTAAGGTACAAATGCTAGTATTAACACACAAACATCTGCCCCCACCGGGCTTCGAACCCGGGACCTTAGAGATGGCTACACCTTGAAACCGGTGTACTAACCACTCAACTACGACAGTCGTCAAATATAGAATCGAGATATAGAATCTATATTGTATAGCTATATTAAAAAAGCATAATAAATAGACTATGACTAAAATTATTCACGTGCCCAATAGGTAATGTCGGACATTAAAACGCATGTGCTGGCCCATAAACAACAGAGTACACTCGCGTGCAACGAGAGCGTGTAAACACGATGCGATCCTCGGTTAATTGCTCACCAGTACACGCACACTCAATCATCCGATGATTTATATGCTAAAAGGTGTATCAATATTGTCGGCCAAATGTGTAAATCACGTTTGTGGGTAGAATCGAAATTTATTGACGCGTTTGGTTTTATATTATTATGAAATGCAAAAAGCACTCCGAGTTTTTAATTTTTTGAGAAAAATAACATACCTAAATTATATAGTGGAAATATTTTGTATTATAAGACGCCATTATGAAAATAGTTAAACCACTAGTAAGTGTTTGTAGTCTAAACTAATTAATAAAGAATATGTAATTAGTTAGAAGGGGACTTTAACACATAAGAGTGAAGGTTGCTTTTTAACTTTTAAGGTTTTAGTTTTAACTTGCTTAAACATTATCAAAGTAATCTTTTGTAACGTTATCAGTTTGTTCGTTCTCTCTTTATAGAATTTTAATAATAAAAATCTCTAAAATAATACAAACATTATTTAAAATATACTTGTGAAAATATAGGTATAAACTAAACATGTTTCTTTAATTGTTGATGTCATTTTGTGAATATACGATAGATTTTTGAAATAACATTATTTCAATTATAATTTGTAAGGTAATTTGATTTGGCAGTAACTTCCAAAAATCACAACACAAACTCATCAAAATATTTTGAAAATTGTGGATGACTTATTTCTTCGAGATGAGAAATAACACCCATCCAAATATTCACCACGTGAAACGATGCTTTACTGGGCATTTAAGAATGTCAGTTATCATTTCTGCCGTCCTCTAACGGCAAAAAACGCGGGGAATGTCATTACTTACAAGGTGTGATAGTTAGAGCCGTGGGTTCAAGAATAATCATAAAACGTACTTTTAGTGATGAAGAAATCTAGAAAATAATTAATACATCAAGCAGTTAAGATAGTTTAACGTATTTTTACCGTAGAAGTGTGGGTTAGTCGCTTTTAAGGGAGGGAATCAGTGATTTTTTTAAACCTAACGGTTAACAAAGTTCCTATAACTCACGAATTATTTAATATTATAAAATGATTCTTAGACGAAACGAAAGAAAATCTTCTGCTCATTCAAGTTCAATTAAAAAATCAAATTTGACCACTTGAGGATTAACCTCCTTTTAGTTAAAGGACGGCAGATTTGCACTGGCAACAAATTAACTATCAGTTCAAATCGACTCGGTTTTAAAAATGGACACAAAAGACATGAATCTACGCGTTAAATATTTGTCACTCTAAATAAAATAACAAATAACTAACAAATAATAAATAACTCTAAATAAAATAAGCAGTGTTTAACTATGGATTTAAAAATTGGCCCTTAGTCATGTATTATGACCTTTTTCTCCAACAGGGGTTGAGACCCTCATGGCTTCCACCGCGACAAAGTACCACCGACGTCAAGACCGACGAGACGCCTGGACCGATGAGATGTGCCGACCAAACTCAGCCTAAAACTCCTAATGTTTAGTACGGCTGATAGTGATAGCGACCACTCCTCTGATAAGGGCGCGGTGCTCCACGGGATAAACGAAGGGAGGACTAATGCATTTTTAATCGGTCACGTCACAAAATAATTGGTTTCGTTTCACTGCCTAAAGACTAGAAATAGTAAGTCATCATCATCACCCATCACTCACTGCGTGTCATCCGTAACAACGGCTCATCATAACAATTAACAAATGCAATTACTGTTGGTCTCACGTCGAACGTGGAATTTAAATGTGTTTGATTAGCGCCGTGACGAATTTATTAATACGGAAAAATTAATGGTTCGTCGCCATTATTCGCTTTTAGGGTTCGCTTTAATCGATGTGTTATATAAATATTTTTGTAAGCCTGTCATTATTATGTTTTGGACTTTATTCCGTTGACATATAAATCTATATACAGTAAACTAATAAAGGGTTTCTAAGTTCTAATAAAGGGAAAATTAAAAATCCTTGAGAAGAGAACTACTGAGTGATACAGGTACTTCAATGGAGAATCTCTTTTTTATATACATGAATGCCTTATTTCCAATAATTCTACAAAACACAGTGACAGATTATATAAGTTTTGTTTTCCAATCAGTCAGATTGCGGCCAGGTCGAACCGACTCTTAGCCGCTTTTTTCTTTGTTCCTCTAGAATTTTAATTATGAAATAAGTTCTTGTCTCTGCGATGAGGTTGTTAAATAATTATTGTATTAATAAGTAAACAACACAACTTAAATATAATTTATAGGTATTTTTTAATGTAAATTTATGTATATGTTTATGTATATGTTTACTGTACCTTTTAATATATTTTATATATTTATTACTAGACAATGTTTGACCGACTTAACCATGAGATGTATGGCTATAAAATAAAGAATAAAAAAAACTTATAAAGGTTTTGTTGCTGAGCCTTGTACATACAAATGTTTAAATAAATAAATATTTCTTACATTTATGAATAAAATATAAATGCATACGCAAATGTCAATAAATCGTATTTGCCATCCTTAGTTCAACCTGTCAAACCTGGGAAAGTCTTATACATATACTACTTACATACAGAACTTGATGAATAAAAGCGACTCGTGCTTGACTGTAGTTTTTACTCAACTGTCATTTGTCATCAGAATAACGGCCATAATAGGTTTTATTGCCCCGGCCATGTCTCATCGCGGCGATCTATCTATATTGCCAGTAATTATATGACTTTGTTTTATGTCTGTACAGTCGCGGTCAGCAAGTGATTAACATGTATAATTCGACAACTTTTTTAAATCTATTTCATATACCGAAAAGACAACTCATCTGCTTTCTACCAGGGACGACACTTACTGCATTGACTACCCAGCTAAGCCTCTCGAACCCCTCCGCTCCTGTGGACGATCTATTCGTGGGACCCCGCGGGACAGGCCTATAGTGGTATAATCTGACTGGAACTTCTACTAAAAGCAGAGTCGCCAAGTTAAAGTTAAAGTCATATCTCCCAACCAGTATTTTATTTAAGGAAATAACTATAATGACATTAGCGTGCCAATATATTTATGAAAATTTAATATATGCTTATAAGAACTACGATACATTTAATACAAATTTTCAAATTCATCATTTAAACACGAGAAATAAAAATAATCTTGCCGTTCCAACATACAGACTTCAAAAAACTGGAGATTTGTTCTTAGGGGAATGTGTAACTTTTTATAACACACTTCCAGAAAATATTACTGCTTTACAGTTTCATAAATTTAAAGCACATATTAAAAATACTCTAATGAAAAGAGGGTATTACAAGGTCAATGATTTCTTGAATGATAAAAATGCTTGGATGTAAATTTTGCGATATATAATTTTAATGATTCTTTAATAAATGATATTTTTGTTTTGCACCGGACATATACATATCAGATTTGTTTAATGCGATATGACTCTTGTGACGAAAATATATATTTGTTAGTTGTTTTAATTTGTATCGGAGGTTGGGTTAAGACTGTGTATCTGAAGCCGGCTTCCAACTGACGACTCTGTAATGATACAGGGAGATAAAAATTTACCCTTGCTGGTTTTCTTGCTGGTTCGTTCCAGTACAAGGTCTCCCGCTGTAGACTTGTGAACCAATGACGTAGCATCTTTGACATTCAAAAGTGATTGTAAAATCCTATTTGAAGAATACATTTTTGATTTTGATTTAGTAGTTAACTGTCCGAGCTAGCTGCAGATCCTGTCACTAGGGAAATATACAATATCCTACCACTTGTTAGAGCTCTCCTGCACACGATGTCAGAAAGAGCCTCCAAGGGTAGGCACACACATGCACACACACGCACACACACATACATACACACTCATACAAGTATATTAGTAAATGCAGGCGCTTACTTTGCTCTCAAATTTCAAATTTCAAATTCTTAATTTCTTAAGCCTTATATTTAATTGTACATGCAAATTTTCTGAGATCCTCCTAGTAAGCTTCAGTAGAAGCCTGTGGTAGGGGGTCTCGCTCTTGATTACAAATTTATTACGATATATTAGGCTACAGTAACCTATGGCAAAATTAAAATGTTCATAAAAAAGAAACAAAAAAGTAAAGGTAAATATAGCTGAAACTTAAAATTAACAAGAGCATGCGTGGCGTGCGTGTGTGTGAGTGAAAGTGTGTGAGTGTGTGCGTGTGTGTGAGTGTGTGTGTGCGTGTGTGTGTGAGTATGTGGTCAATTATTTATCTAGTTTTATTTAATATTAGATAAAAGATGCTCTGATTTGTTCTGTTGCTCAGAGACTGAACCACTGTCTTCCTAACCAAGCTTGGAAGCCAGCGGACTTATGTAATAGCTATAAGAACGTTATTGTAAGCAATTATTAAGAAATATTATTATTAATAAAAGAACATGGAACACATATCGGACCACTGGTCTAGCTAGCGGGAGACAAAAACTAACAAGATCTAAATTTCCAAGATGAGTGGTGCGACCTCTAAGGCACGATTGATCGAAGATAGAGGTAGTATATAGGTGAAACAAAATAAGCTTTTATACCTAACAAAAAATACAAGAAAAACCCTTGTAAAATGTTATGTTTGCGGCTGTACTTTAAAAGCCATACATCAAACACAATACGAGCGAAAATTAACGTTACGCAATGGCAGTAAACCACAAAATTACGTGACAACTGACGTTTCATATAAAGGCTAACACGAAGCCATTCTTTACGACACAGCGACATGCAATAGCAACAAAGACGATAATTACATCAAATTTGCCTCACAATTGTTCTTATTAATGTCTCTTTGTTTTTCTGTACCGTGAAGGTTGGGTTTTTGTCGCGTTTTAATTGAAATTCCATTTGGATCTTACATAGTTTTTTACACGTCTCTAGTTTTATATCATAATTATGTTTATTTCATACTAGCTGACCCGCGCCCACTTCGTTGGGCATAATATTAATAATCCCTGAAGCGAGCACGAAAGCGAACTGAATTAAACCCGAAGCCATCGCGCGCCGTCCGCTTGATGATGATGATGATGATAATGATGATGATGATGATGACACTCAGCAATAATGTGGCATTCTATTGGTGAAAGAATTTTTAAAATCGATTCAGTAGATCCCGAGATTACCCCTTACAATTTACAAACACACAAACTTTACTTCTTTATAATATTAGTATAGATGAACTTTTGTAACAAAATTACACGTCAGTTCCTTAATTATATGTTGTTACAAAGTTAATTACAATTTCAAGCTTTCCTTTACTTTAGAGTAGGGATGATCGATATTCATCGATGTTCAATAAACATCGATGTTTTAACATCGATGGGTTGACTTCGATATCATCGAAACATCGATGTTACCTTAATAAAATATTGAAACTTCAATTATTATTTTGGGCGCGGCCTAGCGTGCAGTCGGTGTCAAAAAACATGTCATTAGTAATTTTTTTACGAAGTGTCCCTAATAATACTGGGAATGTAATTTTTTTATTATTATTTATGCAATTTCTAGTGCATTTATCAAATAAATAAAACTTTTCATAAATATAATAGACAGTTTTATTTGTTTCCAAAAACATCGATGTTTTAAAAATATCGATGTCTTTCGATCGATATTTATCGTACATCGATACTTTTGATTCGAAGAAATCGATACTTTTAAACGAAAGGTAGGACATGTTCTTGAAGAACTTCCTCCACGTACCTTTGAGCGTTCATACTGCCTCTGTCAAACACAACAAGATCGGTACGAGCCTCGTAAGTGATATCTCCCCAAACCATTATGGATATTTAAAAAAATACATGAAATTTGAACAACGAAACGAACGCTCGGAATCTACCCTGGACTCACGAATTTGAAGGCCAGGCCTATTTTTCTCCTACTTTGATGTATTTTTCCATACAGCAACAAATATTTTATTTATTTTAGTATTTTTTATTTCATTAATAAATTGATTACAAAGTACAGACAGTAAACCGCCAATACTAATCAAAATTACAGATGATAATGAATGCAGCACCCAGTAAATTTAAGAGGTGCCTAAGAGTACTACTCGTAAGCTGCACCTGCTTGTCTCACGGCTTGACTGCACCGCGCCCTCTTCTGAGAATGGGGCGCTCTCACTAGAAGCCACGAGGTCATTAGCACCAAGGCTTAGGCTGAGTTTGGTCGGTAGCTCACTTCAGTCGAGCCGCCTGATCGATCTGAACTTCGATATAATCACCACGGCACTTAATTGCGGTGGTATCCATGAGGATTCTCAGTCTCCCCTCTCCTGAGGAAAAATAAACTACCTACTGAAATGGCACACTAAATCATACTTATTTTTCTGGTTCCGCTGAGAGAAATGCGTTGAATCGCATACCCCGAGAGCCGGTGGTTATGTGGGGTTTTCCTCTCCCACTAAAAACCTCAGCGATCCTCCCATTACGCCAGGGTGGAAGCGCGTTATACAGAGCTGCATCGCACCCTGACGAGGCCATGGGAACTCTTGCGGACAACTAACACGATCCGTCATATGGCGATTAGAATCCACATCGAGCTACCACAAAGGTGGCAGCTGGATATCTTCGGCCATCCTCCGACCCAAAATGGGTCTCCCGGACGACAACCACCTTCTTAAAGAAGAAGGGCGCCCCTCCGCCACTGGCCGCTAGAAGCCTCCCGCCAGGTTGGACCCGGCCATCGCACGCTCCCCCTCTCGGGGGGCCCTCTGTCAGACTATTAGCCGTCAAAAGACGTTGCCCAGGGTGCACCAAGGAGGAGGTTATCTGACATCGCACCGCAGACTAAATCATACCTGAACCATTCATAGTATATTGAGTTGATGATACATATTTCTAAATGTTTGTATATAAGTAAAGGTAAATAATACATATAATATAATTTACAATTCCATTTGCGGCAATTGTATTTTAGTTATTTACTTTTCGTTCAATTGACTAGTAGAACATGCTATATTGCGTTATATCTATCTATACCTTTGACAGTACAATAAAGAGAAAAGAAATATTAAAATGCTATCAGCCATTTAGAAAGAAAATCTATAATCTATAAGTCTACTTAGCGAAGCATATATTTGATGGTTTTGCGTGTTTATGCACAGATGGAAATTGTCTGGAACCCCTTTCTGGTTATGCAAAATGTAAATAAGGTTATTGGCGTTAATATTTCAATCGAATATTCAATAAAATGCGTCCCACACTCTGTAACACGATATTTGCGAGGGCAACCCAAAAGGCGTGAGGCAGTATCTTAGCTTGTTCGTAGAATTCTGAGCTGAAAACAATGTTAAGTAGGTATCGATATCACAATATATCTCACCTTTCAATAAAACACTGTTTACACTGTTATAATATGGAGTTTCCCACTTAACTCTACCTGAAGAGGTAGGTGAAAAAATTAATGATTCTCTACTAAGTTATTTTATGTAATGTTATGTTATTTAATGTAATGTTATCGCTATTAATAATATAAACGTTATGTTATTTAATGTAATGTTATCGCTAATAATATTATAAACGTTATGTTATTTAATGTAATGTTGTCGCTATTAATATTATAAACGTTATGTTATTTAATGTAATGTTATCGCTATTAATATTATAAACGTTATGTTATTTAATGTAATGTAATCGCTATTAATATTATGAACGCGAAAGGTTGTAAGTATGGATAGATGTTTGTTACTCTTTCAAGTAAGAAATGATAAATGGATTTTATTGAAACTTTACAATAATATAACTTGTACATCAGAATAACACATAGGCTACAAATTATAAAGCTACTCGAAATACTACTCTACCGCAGACGAAGTCGCGGGCACCAACCACTGCTATATGATGTTATGTTGCGCTAAGCTAAGTTATATTAATTTACGTGTCCAAATATAAATGTTAAAATATTCCGTTTGATTCACGTTGGTTGAATTTATTGTATTTGATTTTGATTAACAGCTAGATTTGAATTAAGTTTATGTTAAGTAACGAATTTTTGTGATAGGAAAATCTTTTTTAACATATAATGGTATACTCGGCCATTGTTACATAATGAATGCTAATACATAATTTACTTTATGTAACAACTAGCTTTCTGCCCGCGGCTTCGCCCGCCGGAAGTCGGTTTATGGCGCGAAGGTTTTATCGCGCTTTCCGTGGGACTATCCGTATTTCCGAGATAAAAAAATATCGCATAACCTTGCTCAAGAATCACTCTATCTATTGATGAAAACCGCATGAAAATCTGTGCAGTAGTTTTTGAGCGAAGCCTTTATTGCGCATCCGTGGGATCTGACAAATTTTCCGGGATAAAAAGTACCCTATTATTTAAACCAGATTCTTATCTTTACGTCTGCAGTGCAATTTAAAAGCAATCGGTTCAGCAGTTACGGCGTGAAAGCGGATCAAACAAACAAACTAACTTTCCGATTTATATTATTAGTAAGGATAACTAAATTAAATAGCCTAGTGTTATTTAGTTATTTCACTAAAACTCAAAATAAAAAGTTAATTTTAAATTAATACTAGCTACTGATACACCTAATAAATTACTTAAATTAAAAATAGTTGCAATAACTCTATTAAATTTATTTGGGCACAAAACCATCATTATTATAGCAGGGATCACCTTACTTCAAACACAATTAAAATCAACAACTCTATCTCCAAAAAAATAGAGTCATATTTAGTATAACAACCACGTTTCTATGAAACCTCCGTCTATTTTTCGTATTTATAAAACCACTCATTAATACGACTACAATTGTCACTGCTACCGCTTACTACTTAACATTAATAACAGCGCATTTGATTAACCTTTTGATTAATTATCACCAACATAAACTTCAACAACGGAAATAACAGCAATTTATTTTAAAACCCCAAACATTTCACGATCGTTTCCCATTCGAAATTCATTAACGATACATTACTGCTTTATAATAAGACAGTAGTTACAGAGTCGCAACAACCGTGAATAACGATCAATTACAAAACTGTCGTCACAGATTTAGAGTTCCACAATAGAGCTACTGCGCAATCACATATACTATGCTATGCCGATATAAAACGAATTTAAAGGCCCCACTCTGTATCTCGACGATTTATTGATATGTAAATCATTTTAATTGGTAGCCACGGACATTTTTTAGTGTAATTGGCAGTTCGGCCATTTTTCATTTGTCCGGCGCGATTTTTCCGTTGATACGCACAGACGTGGCTCACTAACGCATGTTTTTGTGGGGGATATATTGCTCCAATAAAAGTTAAAATATTGCCTGCGACGGATTTATAACTACTATTGTTATGTCGCTGAGCTCGGATAAATGAATGCGGCTTGGCGTAGGCACTTGTCAGGAAAATATGAAATAATGTTTTCAATTCTTATCTCTTTTAATTTATTTCGATTCATTTAAAATTTACATAAGTACAACAATGTATCTTTGAATGTTGACTGGTAGAAAATCCGCCATGGTACATTTATCTTTGTACATAAATTTCAAATATATAAATAATTTTGTAAGACATTACACATGAAATATACACAATAAAAATATACATTTTAATATTCGGCTTTCGTTCTTGTGAAGCATTTCATATTCTTCTATAAATAATACACTGAATTAGATGCATCTTTTGCGTTTGGTAAATTTATTCACTTCTAAACGTTACGTTAATATTGATTTGAATAATATCTGATTCATATCAATCAGCATATTTGCTATATTACTAAATAATTAAAAGATACTTTTGTTAACTATATTCGGGGAATAAGTCCATGACTTGTTATTAGGAAAGTTGTTTAGTATTCGCACAGGATAATAAATATTTAAAAAATGTAATTAGTAATAAGTGTTATGAAACTTGTTTACTTTATTAACATAACTACTTATATTAAATTGGATTATGTTGTTGTAAACAGCAACATGTTACTCGGAACTTCTTACGTCTCACCTGCCAACTGTCAAAAGATAAGGTTCTAGCGCTTCCGTCCAGTTTGCATTAGACTAGGGTGATAAAGAGATGACCTATCACCCCTATGATACTTTCCAAACAGGAAAGGCCTCGAGTGGCCAACAGAACGGAGGTAGTGTCGACTGCAAAAGTAGTTAGCATAGTACCAGTCCCAGGGATACTAAGAATCCTTGGAAGGCAAAAATCTACCGTCAACACAGTTACTACCTATAATGTAGATACAATGCAGACGTAACAGAAGCTAATGGAACTTGCAAGAAAATTCAACAGGATTCATTGGAGTATTGTGAGATAATAGAGAGTGAGTATACAATAATACTGAAATAACACGCTGCTCTTTCTGAGAGGGCTAAAATTTGTCACCAACTGGTGTTGAGTTCATTAAATTTAAATGTCTAATTCTAAAATTGCAGTCAGTTGTATTATCTACAAAAAAGTTGATCTACGCAGACACAGCTATATCATATTCATTTATAAGCCAAACATAATTTCGGTTCGTGCTTGCACAAAAAACAAAATTATACAACGTGATCACGATTCATTTGAAAATTATCTATTGTAAGATAGGCGATTAATCGCCCCACACGTCAGCAACGAGGCGTCAAATGAAGCGATCGATCAATTAAAACAAAACAACTTATCATTCCACCAAAAAAACTCACGAATCCATTATACGAGGGCATTAACAAACAAATGTTAACACTTAACCTTTTCTTTCAAGCTCAAGATATACATCTTTCGGCGAAGGCTCATTATTACACACAGCACCGACTATCTTTACATTTAATCATACCTTAAAACTATCGGAGAAGAGTCTGAAATCGCGTACAGCGTTGATCGTGTGATTTGTAGAGGTTAACACAGGGTGGTATCTTAGGTGTAGTGGAAAACTTAATTTATGTTAAACTCGTTCGCGAGGCGATTATTTAGCCGCCGGCCGACGATGGGATGGATAAGAAAGATTAATTGAGTACGGCCCTGGCTAAAAAATGCGGGGACAAGCAACCCGTGTGGTTCTGTCTACCGAAATAACGTTTGGAATTAAGCAAGCGTTGCGTTATCGTTTCACTCTTTTTAACACCTTTGTGTGTTGTGTTTTTAAGTTGTTTTTTAAGTTGAGGTATACAAATATTAGTAATATAAAAGCTTAATCTAGATTTGTTTGCCATTTTTCAGAATATGAGCGATTTTGTATTCCATAAATTTGAAAATCTTATTACATAATAGTCACTATTAGATTCGACATTATGAGGAATAATTTTCATAAGTTCAAGGTACATGTTAAAAAGACGCTAATGAGTAAGGGCTATTATAAAGTCAATGATTATTCAAATGATATCAATGCTTGGTGTTGATTTGAAGACATTACATTCTAAAGTGTAAATATTTGTTTTCCCGTATAAATTGTAATATGTACGTTGTATGATAACGACATAATTTATTGTAAATGTTGTTATTACTTTTGATAAAGCTGATAAGTTTCTTGTGCCTGTTCTTCTCTAAAAAATACATCCTGAATGGGTGATATGAAAAAAAAATTGGTTGATTCACAAGAGCTTTCTATAAAGTCATATTTGAATGAAGTTAATTTTGATTTTGATTTAGGAAATATGGCTACACTTTTCACTATACATAATAGGCATTCTAGAAGATTCAGTCAATTAAAAGGATTCTAAGGAAATACTTTATTTTCTTTTTCTACAGCTACAACTAATCAATGTTTTAGAAAAAGGAGCAAATAATATCTATCACATCAATAAAGATAGTTTCACAGAATACAACCACAAATTGTAAGCCAATTAAGTAACGAGATGTGATGATCAAATATTTTAGCTCAAGGAAACTAATTCTACATAACATCCGGATGCTAAAGGAGGAACTAAAATAATGATTACATTAACCACATACATACACGGGAGCATACAAATCGTTAATGATAGTAATTGAACATTCTAATTAACGGGGAGTCGAGAATTAAACGTGTTTCATTGGAAACGTGATCTTGATTGAAACGAGTACAAACTATGGGTATGTATCAACTTTTGGGATATTAAATGTAGATACATTTCAATACCCGGTCACGACGGTTATTTGAGACAATTATCTTATAGGTGGTAGATTTTATGGATATTTCGAAACCTTTTCCTTAACTTAAAAGTAAACTTTAAAAGTAAGGAATCTCAGGATCAACCTTACAAATATCTTCAAAGCAAGTTTAATTATTATCTATGATTTTGTCGATTTTAGAGGATATCTAATATTTAAAAGTGTTATTGTGCAAAGTGTATAGTGTGAAAATATTTTAATACGGACTTTAAGGAAATATTTTCGTCAGGCTTAAAGAAGATTGAGGAATAGGTATTAACTTGTAATACATTTGCCAATGTATTACAAGTTAATACCTATTCCTCAACATTCCTTTGATAATGTAGATAGCGTGTAGAAAATTCAGCTTTATAGCTATGGCGCTAATGAAGATGTATAGTGTTTTTTCCTTATTCGTATGTACCTACGTAAAAGGTTAAGTAGCTTTTTGTGTTTTTTCTTAAATTTGTTATGACATCAATAAGTGAATGTAATGTCTTAAAAATTATTTTGTCTTCGATACGCAATATATTATCAAGAATCAGTGAAATTTTAATACGTGGTATATCATCATAAGAATTTATAAAAATTGTAATTATATAGTAAACTAGCGGACCCGACAGACTTCGTCCTGTCAAAAAGATTTGTACAGTGGCAGTTTTTTGTTCCTAATTATTTTATAGATAATGTCGCACAGCCAACCAAATCGCAAAAAGTCTAAATGACCTATTACATTTTGTGGCTATTCAATTTTGGGACGTGACATTAAATCCTCCAACGATGTATTCTGTGCTCCAACACACGCACGCACCCTGTTTTAATAGATATGATTGAATTTCAACTATATGTAGCGTTAATAAAGCGCAAATTGACTCTTTGATGTTAGGAACACACCTTCATTGCTTAGACAACAGTGAGTGCTTGCAATATGAACTTTATACAATAACAATAAAGCTCAATTCGACTGTACGTTTTAGTTAGAAAACGTTTGCATGGGAAAATAAAAGGGCTGTTTTTAGGGTATTTCCGATAATTATTCTAATTTTCCTCATTGTAAAAACCCTCCTTGAACTTCAACGAACATTAACAAAAAAGAATTGGCCAAATTGGTCCAGGCGTTGTTGAGTTATGAGCTTACCAACACATTTTGCGATTCATTTTTATATATAAGATGAGATTCAATTTCTGTGAATACTGATGCAATTACCATGCAGTAGCATGCTCCTACAGTGTTGACACTGTCGCTTCTCAGAAAGGAATGACAGACATCTTAACAAGTCCACGTTAGAACGCTGTCGGCAGAATGCAAAGATAAGCATATTTGACGTCGAAAATCCTAATAAGAATCACTGGAGTCTGTAGAAAATGCTGCTATAAAATTGATCTTTATTACTATAGTAAATAAAGAATAGTTCGGTGGCTTTTGACTGATCGCTAATTGAATGTTAATGATGATAATTGGTTATGAAAAGTGTTGTCCGACAAAAGGATTTTATGTCAATATGAGCTTAGGAAGGGTTTTGAGAATTTACGTTTATAATATTGTTATTTGCACGAGCAATACACATGGAAATGAAATAAGTTTTCGGATTTTGACTTGACTAGTGTGTGGATTTCGGACTTGATGTTAAAACAGTCCGACGCCTTGTCAATAGTTAAACAATTTCAAAAGTACTGTGTGTTTAAATGAGTTTCTATAAGAACCAAGCAGAAATATGGTTTTGGAGGAGTTTCTACAAGAACCAAGTGATACTACTGTGGGTTAGGTTAGGTGATAGGTGGGTAGGCGCATGCCCCTTAATAACGTATGTAATTTAAAAAAAAAATGTTGAAAATGGTTTTTTCCCAAACTTTTATTTAACTTGCAATATATGTTCGGGTCAAATCTTATAACTCAATTTTAAGGCATTTTGCCTCAACCGATTGAGCTGAAGTTTTGTATACACGATTAATTTGGATGACAATGCATGATTAACTGTATGACGACATTTTAAATCCAACATGGCGGCGTACCCAAGATGGCGGACCAATTATTTTCAATGCACTCCTACAATATGGGTAATAAATAAAAGGGCTGCAAGAATTACTAGAAATATAATGTGACGTCACACTTAATCCAATATGGCGGAACACCCAAAATGGTAGATATTTTTCTTTTATTCGTTCCTACCGGGTACCGTCTGGGTATCAAAATATACTAGAAAAACTAAAAAGCATAAAATAAAATTAAGGTAAAAAATTCTTTATAAACAAGCTTTTATTTAAATGAACTAACAAGCATTTTTTCTTATTTTTAAAATTTTTATAGACAGCAAGTAAATACGAGTACTTAAATCTCGCGACAAGTTTTTATAAATTGTGTTAAATTTGAAATGACGTTATAAGTTAACAATAAAGTTTTAGATTAAAAGTTTATTTTTTTATTTTTAGCGCATTCAAATACTTTATATTATATCCTCTCTGTAACAGCTGATAAGTTAGACATGAATATTTCATGAAATAAAAGTTTGCAAGGTTTCTTATAATTTGTAAGCTAAAAATGCTAAAAAATAATGCTGCTTTAACTTTGTTGATTAACTTCGACAAATCGATGGTTTTACCCATAAAATAAAATTATTTATGTTGTTCAACACAAAAAAGAACAACCCAAAAATATTTATTATTTTATTTAATTAAATAAATAAATTGTTACACGGAATAATTTTTATTAGAGTACGTCACTAGCTGAGTACCGGCTGTTATTTAAAAAAAGCTAGCTGTGGTTACCGATTTGGTCGCCATTTTTTCTTCCTTTGCTTGTTTTTATTTTATTCAAAACTAATAAAAAAAGCTAGTTTGTAAAGTTTTTATTTTCTAATAAAGTAATACCGCAGATTAGGCATTCATACCATGAGCTTTTTTTTACTAGCAAAATAGCTCCTCTACTGCACTTATTTGTATCATATGTTGCGGTTAGGACTTTTTTGGTTATTTTATTTATGTGAATTGTCCAAAATATGACGATAAAGAGTGTTATCAACAATTTCAAACATGTTCTAGAAATAACGGTTTATTTATTCAAGAATACTAGCGTGACTTTATGACTTGCACTCTTCCCGACTGACTGAATACTGTCACTGACCAAGTCGCATCTAAATATTACATTTTAAAATCAAATGTGCAGCTATGTTCTGCCACGTGGATCACTGTGCTGCCATCTATTGGATAACGTCACAAGCAGAAAAGAGACAGTAGTCAAATTCGCAATCTATTATCATGGTATTACCTCAAGCATGAGAAGTAGAATTGCATATTTGCGTTATAATGATTGCGTATAATAATTAAGGTTTTAAAATAAGCCACCAGCTAATTTGCTCATAAGTGTCTATTAAGTGTTTTTGCTTTCATATAAAAGATCGGAAAGAACCAAAGGACATGGACAAAAAGTGGGCCTCAATCATGTGCAGAGACGTAAGATATATCAATCGATACGTAATTTTATGTTCATCAATTTACAATTTATTATATTTTTTTTAAATCCCCCGTTTTTCTGTAAATGATGTTTGAAAGTACCTAGATATTCAAGTAAACACATCCCAAAACGTGGTTAAAATGTTTTAATTAAGTATATAAAATGATAATTTATTTAAACGTTATTGAAAAATGGTTATATAGTTAACAAAAGAAATGTAATTTAGTAATTATAAATGAAGTTCTAGACATGTTGTGTTACTGACCACCCTGAATGTACATAGTCTGTGACCAATGATGGCACTCGTCCGCTGTCAATGCGACTTTGACAGCATGTCTTGCGCAAATTAATAAATAGAAAAAAAAACTTAAAAAAAAAGATTCCATCAACTTGCTAGTATTAAATAATTTAAATTATTATTACAAAAAAAACGGTAGATTTTTAAAATGTAATCTTTATCCAAATGATCTACAATAATTTATACTCTTCTCTGGTAAAGTTTCGTCGCTGCACATTACTCAGGCCCACCTTCCATCGCCGACGAGGTCGTGGAAGTGTACGTAAGTGTTCCCATGACCTTGTCAGGCAGTGATGCTGCTCTTCTCGGCGTGTCTTCCTCCTCGTCTGATGAGGGGGAGGACGATTGATGCGCCCCTGCCAAGGCGTCCCTGAGGGGCATTGTCTGGTTTTTAGTCGGTAGGCTGCGCGCTTGGCTGGCACTCGGCCCCAAGCGCGTAGAGAGTCCGACATAACCCCGCGGTGTTCCCGAGCCGCGGGGTATGCGTAACGCATTTTCCAGACATTAATAAATAAATAAAAAAAACCCACCTTCCATACAAATTTTGACCATCATCTCTACAGTAGGCATCCTTTCGCCCGCAAGGACAACACTCCAGAGCAGACACGCCGCTCATGTTTGCCCACGCGTTAGCGCAGTTTCTCCTCTGATTATCAGGTGCTCGCTAAAACGTGTTAACCCACGTACAATCTACCAAACGTTTCGGTTTACGGTTTCACTACGATACCAGCTGTTATTCCGACTGACATAAAGGTGGTCGATGGTTGCTGTTACCGTATATACAATGGAGGAACCTGATAATTGACTGATACGTGTAACGTGATGTTTGTATGAAAAACAAATATACTGTTCACGGAATTCACAGTTGAAATGTTTCTCAATGTCTTTAGTGGGTTTAAGTATTCGTAGAAACGTAATGGGGCATAGGAAGTTAAAATAAGATGTTATAAAAAATTGGGGTAGTTTTTATAGTTCAAGTTAACTTAAAAACGCAGTAGGCTACGCATCAAAATTTTTATAATTTGCTCAACTAATGCCCAGTTTCTGAATACCTTAGCTAAGCTCTCAATAACTAATGATTCAACAAAGTTATCGAAAAGATAAACGTCTCATAACTGTACAATTTAAACATTTTAACATTTTTTTTTATCGATATTAAGTATTAAAACACTATTTTATGAAATATTTTTTAACGATAGTATTGCCTGTATGAATCATACGCATAAATCGATAAAATAAAAAGATTATAGATGAAAAAAAATGGCATGCTTTCACACGGATTTTGAATTCGTTTGTGTTTAATTGTTTTACTTTGTAGTGTCGCGGTACTTTATTTTAACATTTCAAATGAATTTCTTCTTTCTCGTAAGTTTCTGGGTATAGATATTCCAGAAATGAACTCCAGTACTTCTGTATCCGACTTTGAAGAACTACTCGTATTTAATATTGTAGATCTCATTGTCTTTTTTAAATATAATAATTTAAAATGTAGCTGTCACTATTTAATTTCACATAAAATTACCACGTTAATAGCCTTAAGATTTTTGTTTGCCATACATAAACTACAGAGACATAAACGTCAAATAAAGTTATGGGACCGATAAACGGCACTAAATGGTCAGTTAGGTTAAGCTAAGTTTAAACGGAGTTTATCTAATTCTACGGTGTTCAGAAACGAATTGTTGGGAGTTATCGAACTGATAGCGTTATTGAACAGATAAACCATTGACAAAATGTACTCAGAAACCGGGCATAAGACAGCTCTTTAAAGAAAGCTCTTTGAAAAATATGTGATTTACAAAAGTTCACATCTGTACTTAACTATTAAAATGTTATTATAATATTAATGAATATTTAATCGACAATAAATATTGGTTTAATATTGCAAAATAATCTATACTTATAATAAATCTGTAGAGAGGTCAATTCTGGACATGAAATATATTTACAAAATAATTAACAAGGGGTGATTAGGGATCGATACTGATGCCAAAAATGCAATCAGTAAAATTTTTGTCTGTCTGTATAAACAAAAATTACTTGACGGATTTTAACGAAACTTGGTACAATTATATTTCATACTCTTAAGGTGGTTATTGTAAGAAGTTGAGTTAAGTGATAAAAGACTTTAATATAAATAACAATTTATTATATTTTCAGAGTAATCAATGTAAAGACAATAAGATAAAATAGTAGACAAGCATGTATCAAAAAGATAGCGTTCCTTGACATATCAATTTTAAAACTTTCTTAGTGGCCAATGTTACAAGAAGAACATGTCAACAACACTCTCCCATAACATGGGCACGCTACAGGTTACAGGATATAAAAATATAATTATTCCATACCAAGTAGTCCTACAAAGTTTTCATACTTAATACGTCCCAGAGGCTTGGTAAATATGTCAGCGATCATTTCTTCAGTTGGCAGATAGGATAAACTAACAAAAACTTCATCTACTATCTCTCTGATAAAATGGTACCTCACACTAATGTGTTTTGTACGCTTGTGATGAGTTGGGTTCTGTACTAGTTTTATTGACGACTGATTGTCACAATACAATCTCACATTGCACAAAAATCCCAGCTCACACAGTAGCGCTCTAAGGAATACCGCTTCACGACAGGCTTCGCTTAAACTAGAAGCAGAGCAATGCAGAGAAATGTTGGGAAAACGGGAGAAATAACTCCATTTTTTAATTTTCCGTCGCGTGTGCAACCTTAATGGTTAAAGTTACACAGAAACCATGTATCACGGAAATGTTCTCCTTAAAATTATATAAACAATATCCCACGACAGCATATGTCTATCTTTAATGGTTGACTCACATTAACACGTGTAACTCCCGATAACTTAGCAGTTCGAAGCTTTCTGATTATATTTGTCTACTCTTACGTTTATAACACTCCCAGTCATCCCTAATGTTACCTAAAATTACGATTCCACGCGGACGAAGTCGTGGGCACAGCTAGTTATATATAATATTGTTTTTTATTTGATTACTTTTCAAGAAGGGAATGCTTAGATGATTTGGAGAGAAATTTATGAGTCAAATATAAGTAGGCCAGTTGGTAGGAGACGACCTAGACGAACATACTTGGACCAAATAGGTGAGAGGAAGCTCAGGTCAAGATTACCTGTACCCGACGAGCGTATCAAAGTATTAGTGAAAGTCGAGGAAGTTAGGCAAGTAAGTTTCGGGGGAGGTATTGTAGCCTCCCCCGAGGAGGGCTCCCCAGTATCGGCGTCGCTTGGTGTTCCCGGGGGCTCCCTACATGCCTGAGGAAGGCCATCCCTGAGGTTTTTAGTAGGTAGGCCTCCCCCTTCTGGGGAGGAAAGCCCCACATAACCGCCGGCTCGCCACAGCCGGGGTATGCAATTTAATACATTTTCCTCAGGGGAACAAAAAAAATAAAGCAAGTAAGTTTGGATCGTAACAATTGTCCTTTCTACCTACCCTCACGAAAAAGAGTCTCGAATATATGTATGTATGATTTGATTGTTCCACATTCTTCAATAATTTTTCTGACATTATAATTTTCTGATTGACATATACGAATTGCTTAATTAAATTTGTATCTATCAATGTATAATATTTTATTTGTATTTTTTAAATTATTTGTAAAACTGGCCACAGACTGAATGCATCAGCCCATATATCTTTTCAAGATCTTTTGAATAATTGTGTGTAAAAATATTGATTGACTCAATGATTCATTGATTATGTAAATCTGTTGCTAATAAAATTATTGTGTAAAATTAATATAAATGTCAAATTAAATCTAAATTCAAGCAGAATTGTTTGCCGAGATATATCAAATAGTAATAAAACAAACCATTTACTACAACTACGTGCGTCGTCCCAGTGATATATTTCCCATAAAAATACGATACAAAAGCTGAACGAATGCGGTGATAACGAAAGAAACGATTAAACTTGTCCACTTCGGCAGATTGCCTTTGTCTGTTCAAATTTGTGCACCTCTTTTATTCCAAAACGTTCCAATTCGCTTAAATTTATAAATGGATTACCGGAAAAAGTTATAATGATCATTTTTATATTCAATGCACAATGAATATAAAGAAACACATTAAATTTTGAGAAGCAAGCACCCTGTTCACCTGATGGTAAGTGACAGTCGCCTACAGTACATGTGTTTCCTGTAACACTCGCAAAATATTTGCATCGCCGACCAATCAGCCATGTCGGTCGTCAAATTTATTTAACAAAATTATTCGATATACTCCTCATTGCTAACAAGATAACCGAAAGTGTTTTTCTTTTCACAAAAAAATGTTTCCAACTCTTCCAATTTGAACGTACACGTGAACTACCCTCACGGGGTCGCAGCGACCGCTGGCGATAAAACACGCGTTTACGACCTAAACAAAGTTACTTAATCTCAACTATCCGGGATTGATCCTGAAGAAATAGCCTGGCAATATCGACCAGTGGTAATTTTTAGCGACTTCAAAAAAGGGAGAGGTTATCAAACAACTGTGTGAGTTTTTGTTGTAATAGTTTTCTAGCTGCCTCAACTTTCATGAATACGTCCATGCTCGTTTGTTCAAAAATCAAAATATGACTTTATAGAAAGCTCTTTTGAATCGTCCACCATGTTGGTTTGCTAGTTGCAGTGGCCCTGGTCTTTTTTTAGTACATGCACCTACTATTTAATCTAGTTCGTCTAAGTCGCCTCTTACCAACTTGCCCATTCACATTTGCCCTGAAAATTTCTTTCTTCAGTCGCCTTTTTCTCCAGGTGTCCGAATCGAAGAATTCCCTTTCTCATTCATCAGTTTTGCATAACAACAATTTATACAAAATTTTCTCACTTTTTAGTTTGTCATAATTTGGATGAATTGAATGGTTTTTTTATGAAGTCAGTTTATTTAGTTAACATTTTTATTTATTTTTAGTGAATCTGAAGTATATTTGGGTACTTGGCGTGTCATTTGAGTATTTCTTTCATTTATAGACCTCATAAGACTTATGGATTGTCATTGTGATTGTTAAAGCTAGATCAAATTAAACTTAATTAATAAATAAAAATACAGCCCAAGTGGGAACCTTTTTTTTCCGCTGAGGAAAATGCATTAAATTGCATACCCCGGCTGCGGTGAGCCGGCGGTTATATGGAGCTCTCCTCCCCAGAAGGGGGAGGCCTACCCACTACAACCTCAGCGATGGCCTTCCTCAGGCATGTAGGGAGCCCCCGGGAATGATAACGCCTTTCGGGAACCCCCAGCCTCCGCTCCCCTGCCAATGCAAAGGAGCCCTCCTCAGGGGTGGCAAATACCTACCCCGATCTAGTCCTTGTTGATTTTGGTTAAAAGTCTGCAATTTTATAAGCCACATTCATAAAGCTCTAATCATCTTAATACGCAGTAAAGTTAAAACTATCACAAAGAAACCCATTGCAATCTGCTTAGCAGACTGTAACGCTGCTAAACTCGTATTTGCACCGCGCCCTCACCTGATACGGTCACTTTCACTACAAGCTAGGGTTATTAGGACCATTGGTTTAGGCTAAGTTTAGTCGCCAGGTCTTTTCTTTTTCCTCAGGAGAGGCAGGCTGAGAATCCTCACAAGGAGCACGAAACGTACCCAGGATACCCCCGCAACGGCATATGTGACGGAGGTTATGTCGGACTCCACGCGACCGGAACGGTCCGGTCACGTGACCTACCGACTAAACTCAGCCTGTGCCTAAGTTCTAAGAACGATATATAATAGGCAAATGGTGAGGGCGACCGACATAGGTCACTTTGGTCGAGCCGCCTCCGTCGTTTTGGAATCCGACAGAACCACTATGGCACTTGGTCTCGGTAGTAGAATTGAGGGTCTTAACCTCTTCTTTGGTGAGAGGGAAAAATGCAATGATATACAATTTTGTTAAATTATTAGAGGTATAATATTATGAGATTCGCACACAGAATCAGATGATGTATGAATATTATTTTAAGAATACAATCTAAATATATCAAATTTAACTGACACGTCTACAAAGAATAACAAAATCCTCAGAACTCATTATAAATAATACAAAAACAATTTGTGCAGACGCTGATTTGAAACAAAGCGCAACCCTCAGGGCTCACCGAAACCTCATCAAAGGCGACAAAGTGCAAGCCGCATAATAAAAAAATATCAGGGCTGTCAAAGACACGGCTCTCAATACTTAGGGCTGGTGTTACTTTTATCAAATAAACAAAATTAATTATTAATAAATTATTTCTGCCTACTCATCATTGTTGTTTCCTTACAAATAAATATGTGTATATTATATCTGTGTCAATATGTAAGCCTCCCCCGAGAAGGGCTCCCCTGTATCGACGAGGGAGCGGAGGCTGGGGGTTCCCGGAAGTCGCTTCGCGTTCCCGGGGGCTCCCTACATGCCTGAAGAAGGCCATCCTGAGGTTTTTAGTGGGTAGGCCTTCCCCTTCTGGGGAGGAGAGCTCCACATAACCGCCGGCTCACCGCAGCCTGGGTATGCAATTTAATGCATTTTCCTCAGCGGAAAAAAAAGGTTCCCACTTGGGCTGTATTTTTATTTATTAATTAAACTTAATTTGATCTAGATGTAACAAAGACTATGACAATCCATAAGTCTTATGAGGTCTATAAAGTCCCACATAACTGCCGGCTCGCCACAACCGAGATATGCAATTTAATGCATTTTCCTCAAGGGAACAAAAAAAAAGGTACAGTTTTCTATATTAAATCTAGGTAAATCCTAAGCTTCCCCACTAGATAATAAGCAATTACCCCCTACAATTATCAACACATTGCTAACACAAACCCACAAGCCACCAATTTATAATTACTCATATTTATAACTGACTTCGCGTAAAGTTAATCATAAAATAAACCTTAATGTTTGCTTCATTAAGTCAAATGTTACTTACTGGTAAAGACAAATAAATGAATTAACAAAACTTTGAGATTGTTATAATAACATGAATTAAACAAATAAATTAATGGATTCGTGTTACAATATTTTAACATTTTATAAATATATTTTAACTATTACATTGTCGAAGCTTATCGAAAACTTATTATATTATAGAAAATATTATTAAATGTACAAATAGTTGTTAATTTATGCAATCTCAGTTTCACATTTTTAAATATACGTATATGTGTATTTAAAAATAAATTTATATTTGTTATTGTATGTGTGTTATTTACTATATGCAAAACAATTGAGTAATGTAATAACCCTATAACTAATTAAAATTCTACCCAAGGATTGTTATCATTTAAGTAATACTTAACATTATAATCGCCTTTACTTTCATCACAGTACTTTGAATATGGATTCGAGCCTATGAAAAGGCAAATCAGCATGATTTTGTAAGACTTTGTATGCATATCTCCGTTGCAAAGAGTTTCTAGTTTTCTGCAACTTGTACATTGGAACGACAAGTTTATTATTATTTCTGACGTTTAATTTATGAAGTACATTTTTTTTTATCAAAAGGGATATCATTCTTGTAAACATAAATTGAATCGCATAAATTTACTGACCTCATGAAGTCAATGTCAAATATAATTTAATTGCAATAAACAATTATTAGCACTAAATAAGTTCAAATATTATATGAAATTATATAAAGGAAAATAATAAAAAACAGTGACATTTAATAAGTCAATCCCGTAACATTTTTGAAGCAACCCTAACAAGAAACGGTTTAGTACGCCCCTTTTATTGCGCAGAGAATAGCGTACAGCAAAGTTCATTTGCAGGCTTTCTTGCCTGAGGCGACGGAGCGTTTCCGGCGTAGTCCGCTAGATGGCGCTCAAACACGGGCTCCATTTCCGGGCGGAAGAACGGCATGGCGCTGCATCCGGCGGTGGACTGATTGGGACTTTATTAAAAACTGACACCTGGGGCTATCCACTTTTGTTTTGTTTGCAGCCTTGCATTGCAGAGGGGTGTGTGTTCCGTGTCTGGCTGTGGGAATCCGACGCGACGATTCGTACCGTCATGAAAATAAATCTTATCAGCAGTAATATGTTTTATTTCAAAGGTTTAAATAGGTCATCGATTGACCTGTAGTTTTGTATTTTAAATCAACTATACCTATAATAACTAAGAAGGTAGAGATTACAGTTTCCTCTACTTTAATTAATACTTTCTTACACGCTCGATTTAATATTTTTTATATCATTCTATCAACAAACAAACAGACTGTTTCATGATAGTAAGTTCTTATAGATGCCTATAAGTCCATGGTTCCTGGGAGATTGACAGCAAAACCAAAAACCCTACGTTTTTAAACCCTAAACCCTTAAACCCTAGTGACAAATGTCAATGTCAAACATAGTCAAATCTGACATAAAATGTAAAGTCACGGAACCCAATAATTTCATGACAATATTATAATGATATTACCTTACCCAGCTGGTTTCTGATTAAAAAAAAAACTTTTTTTTAACTCTTTATTTTACAAAGGGTTTTGTCTTTGAAAGACTATGCCACCCGTAAAGCTTTTCCATTTTAACGTCTTCTTAAACATATTGACAAAATTTTACATCAAGTCTTACTTATTTTAGAAGTGGGACTAGATTACTAGTCCCACTTCTAGCTGCTGTACCCTCTGGATGAAGTTGGGCTTATTCTGGAACTACTCGCTGATGGTATTCAGTGGTATAAAATAGGATAGAAGCAACTAGAAGTGGCACTTTATTTTAGAAGTCCACTTCTAGTGCTTCTTACTTCTAGGTGCTGTACCCTGTAGATGAAGTTGGGCTTATTCTAGATCTACTCGCTGATGGTATTCATTAGTATAAAGCAGGTGAGATAGGTACAACGCTGTACCCACAACAGAAAGATTGGCGTTGTGAATGCAACACAGTACCGATTCTGCCTCCTTTACAAAGTGGGTTTTACCAAATCTTGGTCATCACGGTCTACCGGAAGGAAGGTTAGAAAGAGACCGCCTAATAGTTTTATAACTTTTTGGCAGCCCTAGATTGAGGTGGGCTTTGAGGGGGGTTTGTTTGCTGGCTGTCTCGTTAGAGCGGTTTTTCACGCGATGATTTGAGCACGTGAAAAGGAATATCTGCTGGGACCTTTCTTTTTTCGGCTCAAGCAAACTTTTATAATAAAAGTTTATATCAAAATTTAAAAAGAATCATGCTGGTCCTGTGCACAAAACAAATTGGTGCACAGCAAATTTTGTCACCGACCTCCGCATGACCGCAACGCTACCTACTTTTAAGCGTTTGAGTTAATAAGTGATAATTACTGATCATCACATTAACCAGTTGACCCGGTCAGCTAAACGGTAGCAATTACAATAAACCAAGCATAAAATTAGCAACGTTTGTAAATATCGACGCTAAGCCCACCGGTTAGTGTTGCCCGTCGACAGGTATCGATAAAATATCAATTTGAGAACCGATCCAAGCTTCCACGACACGATCGTAAAGTTTTATCGCCGATAAAATGCAAATAGACGCCGCATCTGCAATAATGCCTGCGATCGACAGACGCAGCACATTAATTAGTATTCGGACGGCCCGACAGTTTTATTCGTGCAATTATGTATTCATATTCTCAAGTAGGCTTGTCGTGGCTGATTAAATGTGACAGAGGTGGTACAAGCGTTTCTTTTGCAAAATCACATATTGCTGTCCTTTGTATTGTCGTAACTGCTCCTGTTTTTACAATCTATAGATATAATAAGAGAATATAGAAGATAATAAGTTCATGTATTTTTATAATCTGTTCCTACACAGGGTAATACATCCGTTTTTATATTTAGACGACTCTTATGTCGCTCGTAATAACGGCGCTTTTCGTAGTGGAAGGGTTACCTTTCCTCTACAAATAGCGCCAGTACTGCCGTCGTGTTATTGACTGCAATTATTCATCAATCAAAGTTTATGATATAACCATTAAAGTACAGTCGACAATAATGCTTTCGGTGTTTAAGTACAGCCAGATCGTAATAAATATAAAATGATAATATCTTTAAAAAACAATCGATTATATATTTTGCCTTTCATTTACAAAATTTTAATCTTATATGAATACCAATTAAAACACTTATCGCAATATTTTTAGTACATCTTGTAAGTTCTGATATTAATCAATATACACGAAAGTTATTTGTAACGGTATCTAATTGGTTTAGTTATTTACAGTCTTCCTTGGGTCATTATGAAAAATTTACATTTATTGAAATCCTTTGATTGTAACGAACGACCTAATACAATAAAATTTTATGTCTATATTATACGCCATTTGAAGAATCGTCAGAACACATCACAATATTAAAAAGACTGTTAAATTATACTTTTAAATATTATTAGATCGTAACATCGATAATAAAAGCTACTAAGAATCGATCGTTTTCTTATTCACCTACAATATTGTTAGTGTCAGTGATATAAGCCAGTTTAGATGTGCGATATATTTTCGTGATGCTAAAATAAAACGATTTCAAAATTCGTGCAAGGCATAAACATTATTTATGTGAAAGTAGCGATTTGGAACGCATTGATTTCGTATTAAATTTGAACGAGACGGGCAAGCGGCAATTTATTTTAATGATATTCTAAATAAACTCTTCTGGTTAATAAATTACCAATAATATCGGTATCGTTGCGACTTTCGCCATCTAATGAGTGTCTTCATAAACAAAATTTATTATAAGCAACGAAGTTGTCAATACAGCATTACGGGAGTACCATCACAATCATCGCTAAGTGCAGGCAAAAAATGAAACCGTTTACACTAATTACTATTACCTATATAGCCTATATCTAGCCATTGTGGAAGAGGTTAGAAAATAGAATACAGAGCACCAAAAAAATCATGCAGCGATTGAGGTACTATTCTATTTCATTCAAGGCAATGTATTATATTTATAATCTGTATTTTTATATTTTTTTGTTAATGAGAGACAGAGAGTTAATGAGTTGAAAAGTAAACGATTCTTATTATCGTTGCTTTTATCCGTTTTGATATTAATACAATGACAAATGCTAATAAAAAATAGCAAATCAACAACTTTCTTGAAGCCAGTACAAAGTCAACTCACAAGTTACCTTAAGTCACAAATCTCAAGAAATATCTTAATATACTATCTGCTCAATGCTTTCTGTCGTCGGAATAAATTAACATCAATATTTAAACTTCAACCAGTTGTCCCATTAAAAACATATTAAGGTATTTGCATATTTGATAAATAATCGATAAACTTAGCACAACACTATTAACTGCCATGTTATAACGTAGAGTTGTTTCCACGTTTGATCATAAGTTATCTATCTATGATAACAGTTAGTGAAGTGTAATGCAATAGCTATTGAAATATAACCATTAGATTATAATATTTAGCGGTGATGTCACTATCAGTACAAATATACGAAAGTCGCTTCTTCTTAATCGTTTCTATATCTAGTATTTATAATACTAGTAGCACGAATATTATTATCTGTGCTACAGATCTCATCAGAGGTTCGTTCATGTACAAATGTATAACTTTCTTCTTAACTTCTCTTAGAGAGAGATTTAAAGATATTGGTATACTGACTACCGCCTCGCAATATATTTCTAATTGCCTTGTCTATGTTCATAATAATATTATCAATACATATACTAAACGAAGTGATATACATAAGCTAAACACACGCAACAAAGACAAACTTGTTATACCACAAACTAGGCTACATAAAATTACTGCATCATTTGTAGGGCAAAGTATACAATACTACAACAAATTACCAAAGAGTATTATAGAATTACCGATAAATAAGTTTAAGACCCGCATTAAAAATAGTCTTCTTAAAAAGGGGTACTACACTGTTAAAGATTATTTAAATAATAAATCAGTTTGCATGTGACTCTTACCTGCTCCTCGTGGGATAGCTCATAGAAATTTTAATTTTAATGTTGTGTAGGTATCTAATATTCTAAAACTTGATTTAGAAGATGAACGCATGTACAAGTGCGATTAAGGAATTAGTTAATAATTTATTGTCTTTTCTATTTTAAATTTAATATTATTATTATTATTGTGACGTCAATAAGTACCTGTAAAGGTTTAAATTGAATAAATTATTTTGACTTTGACTTTGACTTTTCTACTGCATACTTTCAGAAAGTGTTTTATTTGGTGCAAATGCTTTGCCTTTTAATAAATTAAAAATATTCTAATGAAAAAAGCGTATAAAGGTACAAGGTCAATACAATTGTATTTAATTTTTTAATATACAATTTAATGGAATAGAATTGTTTTTACTGGACATATGTATACTCGATATTTTATTGTATTGTTATGTAAATAGATGTAATTATATTATTTTGTAGAGGATAAGGAGATGTAAGAATTTATCTTCAGAGTTTCTTGCCTGCTCTTCTCTAGAAGGCTTTCTCATTTTTCTAAATACGAATGGATATTTTTAGTCACACAAACTTAATAATAGTCCACATTTGAATATTTTAAATAAATAGAAAAGTATTTCAATCCTCTTGCAAAATACGTGTTGTTAGAATTTAAGCAAGAAGTTATTGCTTTTCTCAAACGTGCGCGGATATTTTATCATTACTTATATCCGAAAATAGAACACGCGAAGAATTGTATTTACGAACAAAAATACACTAATATCATTGGCAGGGATTTTTGAATTTCGAACAAAAATCACTTTGGAAAAATTTTATGAAAATTCATTTCCAACGTGATGTAGTTACATTTGAATTTAAATCTCTTTTATCAATCTTCCAACGATTTGTTTTCGCTTGGCTGCATAGCTTTAGATGCGTTTGCCTTGCAGCACAGACGTCAAAATAAAACTACAATGTCGCATGAAGAAATTAATTTGTGACTGTTTATTTTGAATAAATTACATTATTTCTTTGCATTTTTTGAGAAAATCGCTTTATATACTTCGGCAAAAATGGCAATTGCCTGTCCCGCATAATTGAAGACGTCACTTGGCGTTTGTCCTTCCCACTAATACTTGACCTGTGATTACCTATTTCGCAGCCTTAATTTCATTATTTTTGACATTTATTATTACACACTGATCTATTAGTTCTTTAGTTGTCGCATTGTTATTATTAATTTACCTACCTACCTACCTCTGCTGTGTTTTTTATTGAACTACCCGCCTGCTGTTTTATTGTCTTCGGGTTTTAGACATTTATGAAGTATGAGACTCGTATGAGAAAAGTTACAAAGTAATAAAATAAAATAGACGATCTGTGTAATAATTATATAGGGAGGTATTAAAAAATCGATTGAATGTTTCAGTCGGCCAAGTGGTGTCGATGTCTTAAATCGTTTATTCGAATTGGCGTCACACGGAGAAATTAGAATGAATTGTCTTTTGATATTGTAAACGATTTATTTACAATGATGATAAATAAATAAAAAAAAAACATAATTTCATTAAGGTATTAGTTTGAAAACACACTAACCATATTTTATCCAAACAATGAATCTATTTAAATTTATTATAAAGCATTTATTCTGCACTACGCTCCATCACATTATCGATTCGAATCGAATTACAGATCGAAATTATTGACTTTAAATTGATGGCTGTTAAAACGCAGCACACGTAACTCATTGACGGCGTCCTCCAAACACGGCGACACTAAAAAAGGTTGCTTGCGAAACGTCAATAAAATCGAAAATTAAGCCTCAATAATCTTCAAAGTCGGCAATAACAGTAAATTATGAAGTTACGATCCTTTGAATCGTTAAGAGAAGGCGAACGATCATATTACCTACCTACTAAAGGGGAATTATCATAAAATTTCCAAGTACGATGGAAGGTAATCGCGCGCCCGCGGCGTTGTCTCAATTGTGTAAAACAAAAGAGTTCCTTTTATAGAAAGTCAAGATATATCTCTGCCCCACGTGATGGTTTCACTCGATTTCAAATACAAAGAAAACGGAATCAAATTTGTACTACTTTCATTCACTACCTCGACTTGTGCCGAGCTTCTGAACGAATCTTCTAACTGGGCTTATGTAGAGACAGACGCAATAGGCGTTGTTTTAGCAGGTGTGCGTTTTTTGGATAAAATAAAAATTCTTACGTTTAAATTAACTTTGATTTTACGAAAACAGTGTATGTTGTTTGAAATGTAACGTGCAAACGCAATGAAAAATTCCAAAATTATCCAAAGAGTTTATAACGTCAAATTTATTATCCATGAATTCTTCAATTTAAACTGTGAACGCGTAAAAAAGTGTGACAGAATGATATTAAGTCTTGTCAAGGCAAATCGGAGACATATGTTTTTCCTTTAACACTACAGACTGTTTGTTTCGTGCGCGCTAGCTATCTATTACTTACGTATTTTTATTTCTTTTATTTTTATTTTATTTGGAAAACTAACAGTACTTAATAACTATTTAACATCTACTTATAATACTACTGACTATTTACGAGTTTTCGCATATAAATAACTAACTTAAAACTTGAATGCTATCTTAATAATTACTAGGAACATTATTGATCCGCGGGTCGCCGGCGGGCGCGAGTAAGTCGCGACTGCTACGGCGACCCGGGATGGACCACGCCCCTTCCGTGGCCGGGGGGCGTCGTCGGTGGAGGAGACCGGGGGAGGTGGTAAGCCTCCCCCGAGGAGGGCTCCCCTGTGTCGACGGGGGAGCGGAGGCTGGGGGTTCCCGGAAGAAGCTTTCTGTTCCCAGGGGCTCCCTACATGCCTGAGGAAGGCCATCCCTGAGGTTTTTAGTGGGTAGGCCTCCCCCTTCTGGGGAGGAGAGCCCCACATAACCCCGGCTCGCCACAGCCGGGGTATGCAATTTAATGCATTTTCCTCAGGGAAACAAAAAAAAAAAAAAACTAATCATCAGGGAACCGACTCAATCCATTGCTGCGAGACCACATGAGCAAATCTGGATGGCGCTGAGTTAAACAGATCTTGATCTTGTATATTTCCTAACTCATTCACCGAGTTAGCGGCTCTCACGAAAAATGAACCCTTCCGATAGTTGGTGTCGCTGTAAGGTACAAAGAGCGGGCATTGTAATCTAGCAGACCTACTGGGGACCTTAAGTTGTAATTTATCAAGGAGATAGGAGGAGTTTATTCTGGACTACTTTTACTAAGGATGTAATGTCGCCTATTTATACTATACTTATCTCACCAAAATGTATTAGGTTATTGTTTGAATAAAACGTTTGTCTCTAACAAAAGCTGTGTTATCGACATTACAGTACCTTAATAATGATGTGATAGAACACCAGTTTGTAAAACGTTATTGCATACTACCTATATGACACCGTTTAATTAAAGAACAGAACTTTAATTCGATTAACAATTATACGACAATAACTTTAACAAACCCACTGGAATAAGTTTTTGATTCTACAAGCTAAAGCACGACAAATTAAACATATAAATATAAGTCGCTTAAATGTTAATATGTAGAAAATTCCATTGACTATAGGTCATTCATTAAGTTATCTATTTCAAAATTATTCTGAGTCCATCTGTCAAGCCACCACAGATTTAGAAGTTATTGAGTTCACATGAAGTTCCACCTTCGGCTTAGTCGTCATCTTCTCGACAAAAAATAACGCAGAAGAATAATATTCTATACTTTATTGTGTTAATAAAGACGAACATTCTAGGACCCTGGACTGTTATGCTGGTAATTTAAACAGTTGAAAATACGGAAGAAAGTGTCCAGACCAGACTTCCTCGATTTCAGAAAAAATAAATGATAGAAATTCATTTACGCAATGAATATTAATGCTTAGAACTAGTACAAGGTTTAGATGTAAACACGCGTCTATCGGCTATAAGAAGGAATGGAAGATAAAGCTGACGCGATTTAAATACCCTAAAGAGGGCAACGGGTGATGGATGGATGGATGACTGGAATGTGTGAATTGTGATTTCACATTACAATACTACATAAAACATATAATATTAAATTACTTTTTATTATATTTTAAATATGTATTCATTTTTTTATATTGCTATTTGCTATTACTGGTAGGTGGTCCTCAATTTGAGCACACTGAGAATTTCAGTTACAGCTGAAAATCAGTAATTTGCTTGTTAACTGTAAGCAAATATTGTGTTGAGCTGTCGCCGTATTTCGCCTGCTGTGGCGTACACACATACCAGCGCTTGTGTTGCTATGTATGCTCTATGCTGTGTTTTTATGTTTTATGTGTGAAATTTGACAACCCGCTCTATTAAGACTTAAAAAGCTTTACTTAGGGTAGACTAGTGCTGTCGTACTCCCGCACCTCGAAGCTTGGCTTCACGGGAAGGAGGAGGTTACCTACCGATTGACTCAGATACTCACCGGGCACGGCTGCTTCGGTGAGTATCTGTGTCGAATAGGTCGGGAGGGATCGACACATTGCCACCACTGCGCATCCGACCTCGACTCGGCCCAGCACATGCTGGCGGAGTGCCCCGCGTGGGCCTCCGAGCACCGAGTCTTGGTCGCAGAGATCGCGCGAGATCTGTCTCCGCCGGCATTGATTGCCGCAATGCTGGCGGACGAGGGAGGTTGGAGGGCTGTGGCCTCCTTCTGTGAAGCAGTGATGCTCCAGAAAGAAGCCGCCGAGCGGGGTCGGGAGATGGCCGATCCCGCTCGAAGAAGGCGGCGCCGGGCTCGGTAGCACAGTTGCGGCGCCGCCGCGGGTCGCCGGCGGGCGCGAGGAAGTCGCGACTGCTACGGCGACCCGGGATGGACCACGCTCCTTCCGTGGCCGGGGGGCGTCGTCGGTGGAGGAGACCGGGCGAGGTAGTGTAGCCTGCCCCGAGGAGGGCTCCCCTCTAGGCAGGGTAGCGGAGGCTGGGGGTTCCCGAAAGTGGCTTGCTGTTCCCGGGGGCTCCCTACATGCCTGAGGAAGGCCATCCCTGAGGTTTTTAGTGGGTAGGCCTCCCCCTTCTGGGGAGGAGAGCCCCACATAACCGCCGGCCCGCCACAGCCGGAGTATGCAATTTAATGCATTTTCCTCAGGGCAACAAAAAAAAAGGGTAGACTAGTGCTCTTCGACGAGAGGAGTTGTGATGATCAGCAACGAGAGATCAAGACAATCACCAAACAAATAAGATAAACATAGTTTATGGATTAAGGTCACTACTTGCCATCGCACATTGAAACCATACGTTTAATAAATTTACAATACGAGATGAAATGTCTACACTTACCATGATGTGACGTAACCGTGTTTTCGTTTTCGCTTGATGTTATATCAATTACCAAAAAATGTTAATGCCAATTCTCCATGCTACACCCACTTATAAAATTATCGATTCTTAGAACGATAATTATTTTTGGCACCGCGTATTTATAAATTGCTGCCAATTAATAATGCTTGTTCATTGTTTTCACGGTCGACGTTGATAGCAACAATCCATCGGGCTGTTTTATGGCGTTCATTAATTTTTATGTCTGTCTCGTACATAATAATAACCGTTATTCCTATTTCCCAAACACTATTGTGAGTATACTGAGAATACGAAACAGACTTTCCTTTCTTTTTTTTTTGAACGGACCTCAAAAATCCTCAGATGGCTATTTTTTTTTTCCTCAGGAGAGGAGGCTGAGAATCCTCATGGATACCAACGCAACAGGCAAGCAGGGATGCGTTGATTATGTCGGACTCCTGGTGAATCGAGGCGGCTCGACCCAACAGACCTACCGACTAAACTCAGCCTATATAGCCTTGGCCCTAATGGCCCTACGGCTTGAACGGAAGGCTATGTTCAGCTTTGCAATGAGTGTGTTTGAGGAAGGCGCACGAACAGAAGGTTTGACGCCTAGCCGACTAACGACACCGGCGACCGTTCTGAAGTCGTTAAGGTCGAAACAAAGGGTGTTGACGCAACTTGAGACGCGCCGTCTAATGGCTCGAACGCTCAAGATCGCCGTGTAGCGAGGGTGAGAATCTACCCGGTACGTGACGGTACCGGGTATATGTTTGACGGATGTATGACCCGGGTCTTCGCGCTCGCCGACGAGCGAGTGAGCGAGAGACATGGGTGTATGGCGTGAGCGATGATGCGGTCGGTGGCCAGCGGAAGGGATTTGTTTGCGCGAGTGATTGGGTCAGGCGGGTCGGATAAGAGACTTACCTTTCCTTACGCTCCTTATCACGGTAAAAGTTAAGAATGTTTTTTATTGGTATATATTGATAATCAAGCACACCTGATGGTACGAGTATGTTATCATAGTTACAGTACATGTGTGCTAATTTACACGGGTACCTGTTTTTGGTAATTTGTATCCTTTTGTGGCTTAAGGGTAGTCATACTCTCATTAAAATCTCTTCGGCAGTGTCGTGTGAGGCGGGTCGTTACGTTCCCTAAAACATGGTTGAGCGAAGCGATGGCTGGTTCATGCGTCATGCTCGTGAACGGGTGCTGCCAGCGGAGATGAGCCTGCTCTTTGCTATACTGGGTACTACTCGTATTTATTATAATTTTAATTTAACTTTAATATATTCTTTTAAAACTGTATGACACGGCATTCCCAATATAGGCATGTTTTCAAAATAATTTTTACTAATTATATTATGTAATGGAAAGGGACTTCATGAATTATCAATATTGAAGTCATTTTCCAAATGGACGACTCTGTATCTATTTAATACAGGGAAAAAAAATAGCCCTTGCTGAGTTTCTTGCCGGTTCTTCTCAGTACAAGGTCTCCCGCCGTAGATTTGCGAACCGATGGCGTAGCTTTTCGACATTCACAAGTGCTTGTAACAGCCCAGACTGAATAAATGATTTTGAATTTGAATTTGAATTTGTGGATTCGCAAATCTATAAGCCCCACAAAACCCACACTGTACATTGCCAGTTTTGTTATCATGCGATTGAAGTAAGTAAGATAGAGGTCCAAGAGACCAGGCAAAGATAAGAAAGCCAATATAACAAATTGTAGGTCGTACCTTCTGGAATATAGTTTTGAATTCTCTGCTTAAACAGAAGGACCGTCGACAGGAACCGGCGAAATGTCTTTTGTTGGATGAAGTTTTGTCGATTTATTTTAGAGTCAAGATAATGATAGCGAGGCTATTCTAGGCTAAGGCTGGTCCTTACGAGTGGTACTAACCAAATCCCTTTCATCAAGATAAATATAGAGACGCCCTATTTGGATTGTTTTACCAAAATTGTTTGCTATCCGGTGGATGTGTCCTATGCCCTCATAAATATATTAAAAAATGTATGCTTTTTGACCGATTTACAAGAACACAACTAAGAAAAAAAAACGTGAACCGCAAGTTAATGGAGGAAATAATTTGTCAATAAATAAAAAGCAGACGACGAAAAGCAGAAGTCCGACAAAATAAATCACAAACATGCGAAAGGTAAGAATAGGATTAACTATTTATATAAAAATTTACACAACGTTCCAGACAAATATGTACATAAATATATATACAGTTACTAATGTACTATGAACTAAGACACGTGAAAATTTAAGGAGCGTGACAAATCTCCCAGACGCTGCATTTCTTAGTGTCACCGCCGAGCATAATGTAGACACAGACGGGACACATAGTTATAATATGCGCGACTCAATAAACGCCGACGGCTATGTTGATTTTATTGCAAGTTCAAAAAACGCTCACGAAAACGTCTTGGCGATATCAGATTTATTGGGAACTGAACTCATGTAAGATTCAAGAGTTGAACAATGCATTCGATTTCGGAGTCAACGCATGTTATGTGTTTCGGACGTAGCAACAGGAGAATGTGTAAGATAATGCACAACACGAGGCAAGAGTTTGAAGTTACTCTACCCATGATAACTCATGTTTCCATAATGATAAGGTTAAGGTGAACGTCGTGTGAACCATGTTGATTTGGAATACCCTAGTAATAATAATAATAAGTCTGTGAATAGGAAAATGAAAATTAACTTTATTCAAATATGACTTTATAGAAATAGAAGTCTCTCTGTCTGGGGGAATGTCCAGGGGTTCTCGAACAGTTCCTCCTTTGGCGGTGGCTTGACCAGCTTGGTCGAGCTGGCCCTGGGACACATGGCGTCGAATCGCGAAAGCGCACCCCGCCATGTGCCCCGTATGGGCCTTGAGAACTCGGGGGGGTTTTAGTGGGTAGGCCAGTCCTCTATGACCGGAGAGCGTGTGTGGGACACGGCCGTGCCTTGCCAGCGCGGTGTCATGGTGCATAAGGTCGCATTTCCCCCCTCGAAAAAAAAAGGGGTATCTAGTTAAATTATAGGTTATATTTATGTACTAGCGACCCGCCCCGGCTTCGCACGGGTGCAGTGAAAAAATGGTTATGGTGGGTTATCCCTAAGAGATAGACATATACCATCGCGGACTTTTTTGTGGATTTTTGTAAGTTGTACAATACTGTAGTACATTATTTTGGTCTATCTCGTAGGGCTATCTCCAGCGTTTGCAATATAAGCGCAAAAAAACGTGCTTATTTACGACATCACATTAGAAACCTTTAAATTTATCAGTGTTTCTCTACTATATTATGCATTTATTATACATACAAACCTTCCTTAAGAATCACTCTATCTATTAAAAAAAACCGCGTCAAAATCCGTTGCGTAGTTTTAAAGATCTAAGCATACATACGGACATACAGCGAAAGCGACTTTGTTTTATACTATGTATTGATAAAGAGCGCATCTCGCCCATAAACATTACGTTTGGCGAGAATATATATTATTTTTGAAATGTAAACATATATTGTGAAAAAAAAAACACTAACAGCGATACTATCTCCTGATTTTAGTATTTAGCGCACTGAAGAAATATGCGATTTTCTAGCTATGGGCTCGCCAGATAAATTGAACTTTATTTTTGGATTAGACATACAGTCAAGAATAACATCCTTCACCAGCGTTGCCAGACGTTCCGATTTTGTCGGGACGTCCCGATTTTTTATTCTAAAGACGAATTTATCGATAGGCTAAATCTCATTTAAAATATATTTTTTTTTTTGTTAAAATACATTTTCTATGGCTACTTTTGCTATCTATTGTCTAGTAAACGTAATTTTAAATCAAATAAAAAGATAAATATTTGAAAACCTTTGATAATATACATTTTTTTTACTTTGTCCCGTCTCTAACGGAAGAATCGCGCTATTTTCACTCAAAAAGTACCAAAGTCCCGACTTGGCAAAAAAAAAAACTGGCAACGCTGTCCTTCACTCACCTAAATTGTGCATATAGAATATTTAAAAGGAACGAATAAAAACTGACAGCAACAAATAGGTATGTTTGAAAAAAAACCAAACGCAGTATTGCTATGGATGGACCCGCCAAACGCCGGACCTTGGTCTTATTGATGATAATATTATACCATGGGCGGTTCCAGATCCACGTAACCAAAAAGCTGTTGCATCATTCATACACGACACCAGAATCGATGTCGCGGCGACAAACGCGTGATTAATGGTCCCAGACTTATTATATGCAGTTGTTTGCAGATTCAGTCACGTATAATTTCAACATTTAGCCGTCGAGTCCCTCTTAGTTCTAAACTCAACATTATTTTCAATCTAATAGTCGCTAGGCAACCGTCATTTCTTATACAATGGCGGTAAGTGCAGAGTCTTGTATAGAAGCAGTAATAACACTCACAATAATATTAATAGATTGCAAGACATTTGCTGGTGACGCAAAAAGTGGGCAAGACATATAAATATTGAGTAAATACTAACAGTTATGCATCCATCACTTCTTACAAAGGCGGTAATTGCAGAGTCTTCTTTAGAAGCAGCAATGACACTCATTAATAAAATCAAATCAGTTTAGTTTTCCGCCACCAATTCAAGTCAAACCACTGAGTAAATCAGGGTCTGGGTGTCAACGTGGGGAAGTGCTTCGAACCCGCCACCGACCCACGATACCGAAAACAACTTACATTATATTATCTTTTAATATAAAGATAAAATTATTTATAAAAGTACCTATAAAGTAAAAAAATATTATAAATGTTTCTTGTAATTATACATTTTTTTTAAGTTGTAGGATGTAGGCATTTATATCAGTTAAGTAGGGTAAAAACATAGCAAAGGGTTTCGTCACAGCTCATATACGTCCCCACCAAGGGGCTCGAGCCTACCCTAACTACATTAGGGCGATTAGGCCTTAGTCAACCACGCTGGCCCAGTGCGGGTTGGTTGACTACGTACACCTTTGAATCACTTCGCAGATGTATGCAGGTTTCCTCACGTTGTTTTCCTTCACCGTAGGAGCGTCGGATAAATGTACATATGAAATTCGGAACGAAAAACACATTGGTACACGGTGGGGATTAGATCGCGGGCCTCCCGATTCTATGCGGCGCATAAACCAGTGCCAAGACCACAGCGCCACCGACGCAAAGGGTTTACGACACAAAAAAGTTTTAGGAACCTCTGAGGTAACCTAACCTAACCTTTATTGAACTCGAGATCGCCCTAAATGAGGACAGAATGAACATCGAGTTGGTTTAGTGAGTATGCCCTGCTTCCCGCCTGGTGCTGAGTTTCACACACGTCTGTTGACTAGAATCAAATACCATTGACAGGTACAGCATCCATGCATCCATTCATCTCGTAAAAAAGGTATATTGTAATATATAGCACCTGCGGGACTCAAGATACAGGCTTTTGTCTAGTTTGAGTCCTGATTTAAAGGCTCATTCTTCTGCAAAATTGATATAGTTGTGAAATGTGTTGGGCCTTGTAACTCGGTGTTTATTAATAAAACATTATATATAATATTACCACTTATGTTATTTTATTATACTTATTTTATGCAAATCGCATACACAATTGTTAACACATTTTGCAGGTTGACTGGTAGAGAATGCCTTTGGCATTAAGTCGGCTATCTATTAATAAGTGTGCAAAAAGTTTAAATAAATGAAATACACAAATTTCAAGTTCGGTACTGTCAAAGCGACGTCATGTTTTCTAGTTAACTATACAATATTTCGAATTCGAATGCCGTGGAGTCGTAAAAGCACTAATCATATTAAACGGATTAAAATCAACTCGACCATAAAATAGGATCATAATAACAACAAAACCTCAAGTTAATGCGATTGGTTGCTTTAATTTTATTACGCTATTAATTTCAATAAAAATTATCTCGTCTCCTAATCCGCCTTTTAGGATTGAGAAGGAAATATTTAAGTTGATTGTGATATGTTTGCTTTAGTTAAATTATGTATTAATGCAGATTGGATTCAAAATGCGGAAATACCTTTAGTACATTAATATATTTTTTATTGAATTGAAACTACAATAAATTTATTATGCATGTTCTGCTTGAGCTAGCTATAAATAAATTCAAATGCCATTTGTTAGTCTGGGTCACTACTGCATAATGCACAGTTTATGTATACATTATACAATTATGGAAATTTACACCGTGCAGACATGATTATAACGTCTAAATTATAATCGAACACAAGGCAAGTATTTATATGACATAATTCATTATCTTTAAAAACTTTAAGTCATTTCGAAAACTATTTCTCTATCTGTTAACATCAATGGTAACATTAAATTATTACATAGTTTATTTTAATACTAGCTTGTGCCCGCGGCTTCGCCCGCGTACTAATCGTATTTTTCAACCGTCTACATAAAGGGGCTTCTCAGTGTGACCCGTATGGTTTATGTACGTATGTAAGTATGTATGTTTGTCTTGTTTCTCCATACAAACTTTGGATCCCATTTCACCCCTATAAGGGATGAATTTTGAAAAATATTCAAACAACGTGGATTCCGCCACATTGGATTTTAAAATCATTGTTGTTTTCGTAATCAGCGACCCGATAAACCATAGAAACAATACCCATTGTCGATTTTCAGACTTTGACACCCCATTTCCCCCTTTTAGGGGTTGAATTTTCAAAAATCCTGAAAGACGTGTTTACTCATTTATTGTTAGGAGTACTCCTGCGAAGTTTCGAATAAAATATTCAAACAAATCTTGTTTCTCCATACAAACTTTGGACCCCCATTTCACCCCCTTAAGGGATGAATTTTGAAAAATCCTTCCTTAGTGCACCCCTACACCTTATAAGGAACCTACGTGCCAAATTTGTAATCTCTAGGACCAGCGGTTTGGGCTGTGCGTTGATATGTCAGTCAGTCAGTTTCTTCTTTTATATATTTAGATAATAACACTTGAATTAACGACTGTATGTCGGTTAGTATAAAAATGTTGTTCCTTTCGGCCATTAACTAACGAGAGTGAGAAACTTGAATAAATCGGTACTAAGAAAAATTTAATCTCTATTTCTTCGATCCATCACCTAACAAAAACCGCGAAGCCTTGCACAGTATCCTTTTATAATACGCTTTTGGTGTACTTATTTGTAAAAAAATTGATTCTGTAACAAGGATGTGCAGGCTTTTAAACTTCGGATCTTCGCTCTCCGGGCTTAAAGCGTCCGTGTATGGTCTCGTCAAATAGTTTTTAGTTTTACTTAAAAGTTTAATAGTTTTTTTTATTGTTATTCTTACACTTAATTATTATAGTTTCTTATTGTTTCCTTTCCTCTTGAAATAATTTCTTTTATACAACTATTAGTGTTAGTTAATGTGATTGTTTACACATTTAACCCTCATGTGCACTATAATAATAATACTGTTACGCCGGTGGCTTAGTACAACTTCAAAAGTGATTTTCTGTGACTTAGAAACGTTTTCAGCAGGCTGAAACGTCGTTTCAGGCCGTTTCAGAAGTAGCTCTTTCACATACTAAAAAATCTAAATTACACCCAAGTTACAGTAGTTTTCAGGCGCCTGAAACATGTTTTCAGTACGTTTCAGGCTACCCTCTATCCAATGCCGCAATAACCTGAAAACCCGTTTTCAGGCGTTTTCAGGACCCCTTATGAGCCATTAAGCCTACTTCAGTAAAAGGACATAAATTTCAATAGGAGTGAAAGAGATAGCAATAGTAGAAAGAGACAGAGATAGTTAGAACATTCGAGAAGTATTAGAATGAGAAAACATCATTAGAAAGAGATAGACAAACACAGAATATTCGAGAAAGATAGTACGGGATATTCGAGTATTGTGTATCGAGAATACTCGAGTATCGAGTATCGTAGACAGTTATACTCGAAACGTCGCGAACGCGCGACGTATTGGACTACACATTCGAGTGTGTCCGCGAATGTTCTGGCAAGAGTGGCAAGTATCTTAGGGGACTATATAAGGCTGTGTCCGGCCGCCGGGAAGCAGTATTGTTTTGCGATACAGTGCGAAAACATCTAAGTGATATTGGAGAACTAAGAAGCGACTTTCAGTGCTTTCAGCGAAGTTAGTGAACTTAGTGTGGTAATTAATAAAAGTTCCGTGTTTTGGTAGACCGCCGTTTGATTTACTGACCCCAGCTCGTAACATTTGGTGTCAGAAGTGGGATCAGTATGCCGGTTCTACCAAAGGAAGACACGGAAGGAAGAATCCGGACAAGAAGCCAGCGACAACAGGAAGCCGACCAGAGACGCTTCGGAGCTACTCAGCCGCCAACTGACGAGGACCAGCAGTCAGTTATGGAAGCCACTCCCTCAACGTCGGCTGCCGCTCCAGATTGGGCAGCTTTCATGGCGATGATGCAGGAGCAGGCCCGCCGTCAGGAGGAGCAAGCACGCCGTCTGGAAGAGCAGTTGCAGCGTGATAAGGAGGAGCAGGCCCGCCGTCAGGAGGAACAAGCACGCCGTCTGGAAGAGCAGTTGCAGCGTGATAAGGAGGAGCAGGCCCGCCGTCAGGAGGAGCAGGCACGCCGTCTGGAAGAGCAGTTGCAGCGCGATAAGGAGGAGCAGGCCCGCCGTCAGGAGGAGCAGGCCCGCCGGCAGGAGGAGCAGACTCGCCTTTTGAGGGAACAACTGCAGCTCGGCCAAGATGAACAAATGGTCCTGATCAAAGATCTCCAAGCGACTTTCGGCAATAAGGTCAAAGTGATAGAAGATAAGGTTCTGCAACACGAGAACCGTCTCACCGAAGCTGAATCTGAGATTGCCGATGTCAAGAAGGCTTTGGGTAATCTGAAGGTCGGAGATGGGACAGCCACTATCGTCAGTGCCGCTCCTTCGGTGCGAGGATTCAAAGTGCCACCTTTTGATGGGAGTTCCTCGTGGTCAGCGTATAAAATACAGTTTGAGGCTGTAATGGAGGCAAATGGGTGGACTAAAGCCCAGGCCATGACCGCACTCAAGCTAGGCCTCCGAGATCAAGCCTTGACAGTCCTCGAAGCTCTTGACAGGAAGGTGAGCTACGAGGAACTATTGGAAGCGCTTGAGGCAAGATACGGCGACGCACACCTTGAACATGTGTTTCGGGCCCAGCTAAAAGATCGGGTTCAGCGTGTTGGTGAAAACCTGCAACAATGGGCCCTAGAGGTAGAAAAACTGGTACGTAAAGCGTACCAGTCCGCACCGACGTTGATTGTGGGCAACCTTGTACAGGCTTTTGTCGACGGCATTCGGGACCTCGAAGTGAGAGCTGCTGTGAGACTTGGGCACCACGAAACCCTTAAAGACGCCCTGGCCCATGCTCTAGAAGTGGAAGCTGTGAGGCAAGACCATCGGTCTCACCGTGTCAGGGAGGTAGTTGCAACACCTGTGCGTGACCGCTTCAAGGGATACAGCCCTAGATGCTACACTTGTGGCGAAAAGGGACACCTCCGATCAAGTTGTCCTAAGCGTAGCTCAGGGAATGCTGAAGATGGGCCTCAGGAGAACAGGGCAGTTAATAGCGCTGTCCAACAACAGCAGGGAAAACGAGTAAACGCCAGGACTGCGGGGCGAGTGCTGGCTGGTGTTCGCAGAGCCCCAAGGATTTCGATCTCACAAGCCCACGATGGGAACAGCCTGATCATCAATGGCAAGGTTAACGGAAGGTCATGTAAGCTGACAATCGATACCGGAGCATCTCGCACGGTTGTCGGTTCCCAACTTGCGAATCGGTCTCTGAGGGACTTCAGAAACAACAGCCTGGAGCGATTAAATTTAGTAACCGCCACCGGTCAGCACATACCCGTCCGAGGCGAACAGAAGGTGGAGTTGAAGTTGGGTAATCAAGTTTACCTGCACAACGTCATTGTGGCTGATATTGTCGATGACTGCATTCTCGGACTAGACTTTATGAGGAAGAATGGTTGTGAGATCGACATCAAGCAAGGAATTATGAGTTGTGGACGAGAAGAATTGTTCATGGAAGGAGCCACACCGGGGAAAGTGTATAGCTTAAAGAAAACCGCTCTACCCCCAAAATCAGAAACCATTGTGCCGGTTAGTCTCCCTTACAATTCTGGAAGATCTCATGGTAATGCAGATGCTTTGGCAAGAAGACCTTGCTCTGAAGACTGCAAGCACTGCGTAAAACAAGAGGCAAAAGCAGACCTACCTGTGAGAATGCTAAACACAGATCTTAGCAATGAATGGAAAGAAACCTTTCAGCACGCTCAGCAGTATGATGTAGACATCAAACCGATTCTCGAATGGATCAAAGCCGGTACTCCTAAACCTGCCTGGAGTGATATTGCGTCGATGAGTTCCATCACGAAGAGCTATTGGGCTCAATGGGACAGCCTAGTTATCCAAGATGAAGTCTTGTGCCGCAAATGGGAAAACGCTCGGGGAGACCGTTGTCATCTACAAATGGTTGTACCCAAAGCCAAGATACCGGATGTTCTACAGCTGTACCATAACGGATGTTCGGGAGGTCATATGGGAGTGAGGAGAACTCTGTTGAAAATAAGAGAACGATTTTACTGGATAAATTGCCGTGACGATGTTGAAGATTGGTGCCGCAAGTGTACTAGTTGTGCTGCAGTAAAGGGACCTCATACACGCAGCAGAGGTGCATTGAAACTGTATAACGTTGGTGCACCATGGGAAAGGATTGCCATAGACGTTGCGGGACCATTTCCGGAAAGTGAATGCGGAAACAAGTACTTCATGGTTGTGATGGATTATTTCACTAAGTGGCCGGAAGTCTTCGCTATTCCTAACCAAGAGGCCTCAACAGTTGCGGATAAATTAGTCCATGAAGTCTTCTGCCGTTTTGGAGTACCCTTGGAAATTCATAGTGATCAGGGAAGAAATTTTGAGTCTCAAATATTTCAAGAGATGTGTCGAGTTATGGGTACCCACAAAACGAGGACCACTTCTTACCATCCGGAATCTGATGGAATGGTGGAACGATTTAACCAAACATTGGAGAGGTATCTTGCAAAGGTTGTGTCAAGCAGACAAAAGGATTGGGACAAGCACATCCAACCATTCCTGATGTCATATCGAAGCGCAGTCCATGAAAGTACTTCGGTGACACCAGCATTTGCAAACTTTGGTAGGGAACTACGGTTGCCTGCGGATCTACTTACTGGAATTCCACCTGACGCCCCGCGGAATATAACCGAGTACGCGAATGATTTACGCAACAAGTTGAACGACGTACACGAGCAAGTCAGACAATCAAACCAACAGATGTCTGAGAAGATGAAAACCCGCTACAACCGAAATGTAAACAACAAGGACTTTGAAGAGGGTTCGTTGGTGTGGTTACATAATCCAGTCCGCAGTAAAGGGAAGTCTCCGAAGCTTCAAGCCAAATGGGAAGGACCCTATCGAGTTTTGAAGAGGATCAACGACGTCACGTACCGGATACAGCGGAATGCACGTAGTCCCTGTAAGATTGTTCACGTTGACCGACTGGCGAAATACCACGGAAATAATGATGCTCGGGACGAGCATGTCTTAGGAGGGGGTAGTGTTACGCCGGTGGCTTAGTACAACTTCAAAAGTGATTTTCTGTGACTTAGAAACGTTTTCAGCAGGCTGAAACGTCGTTTCAGGCCGTTTCAGAAGTAGCTCTTTCACATACTAAAAAATCTAAATTACACCCAAGTTACAGTAGTTTTCAGGCGCCTGAAACATGTTTTCAGTACGTTTCAGGCTACCCTCTATCCAATGCCGCAATAACCTGAAAACCCGTTTTCAGGCGTTTTCAGGACCCCTTATGAGCCATTAAGCCTACTTCAGTAAAAGGACATAAATTTCAATAGGAGTGAAAGAGATAGCAATAGTAGAAAGAGACAGAGATAGTTAGAACATTCGAGAAGTATTAGAATGAGAAAACATCATTAGAAAGAGATAGACAAACACAGAATATTCGAGAAAGATAGTACGGGAATATTCGAGTATTGTGTATCGAGAATACTCGAGTATCGAGTATCGTAGACAGTTATACTCGAAACGTCGCGAACGCGCGACGTATTGGACTACACATTCGAGTGTGTCCGCGAATGTTCTGGCAAGAGTGGCAAGTATCTTAGGGGACTATATAAGGCTGTGTCCGGCCGCCGGGAAGAGTATTGTTTTGCGATACAGTGCGAAAACATCTAAGTGATATTGGAGAACTAAGAAGCGACTTTCAGTGCTTTCAGCGAAGTTAGTGAACTTAGTGTGGTAATTAATAAAAGTTCCGTGTTTTGGTAGACCGCCGTTTGATTTACTGACCCCAGCTCGTAACAATACAATGGTGTATCAACTCAAAACGTCGTACTTGACATAATACTATAAACACACGCAAAATTTGATACCTCACGCGTGATCAAGACCGTCGTTCGATTAGTGCAAAAACAGAATAAGGATAAATTAAAAAACGTATGTGACAGTTATTCAATTTGCAACTATTACATGAAGTGAGTAATAAGTTTTTTGTTGATTCTGAAAAATGATCGATTTTGAGTTGATACACTATTGTATTATTAGTGCGATATGTTTTGGGTTATAGTCTTGCACAGAGAGTTCCTTCTAATTCTATTTTGTTTTTATAATAATATGATTGTAACCTGTTTTATATGCCAAATAAATAAATAAATAGATTGTTTTTGCTTTGTATTCTTTAAATAGAATAGCACTATATTCATGTCAAAATTACAAAAAATATCTTACCAAGACCTAACTAACAATCTTATCAATACAATTATTCTAAATAGGGATTCAAAAACAAAAATTCCCTTTGACAGTAATGTTATAAAAACAAAATTAACTTTATTCAAATATGACTTTATAGAAAGCTTTTTGAATCGTCAATTTTTTTCCCACCCATTCAGGACCTACATTTTAGCTGATAAGAAGAATGGACGCAAGAAACGTATATCAGCTTTATCAAAAGTTATAACAACATTTGCAATAAATTATGTCGTTATCATACAACGTACATATTACAATTTTATTATATTTACACTTTAGAATGTAATGTCTTCAAATCAACACCAAACATTGGCAACATTTAAATAATCATTGACTTTGTAATAGCCCTTACTCATTAGCGTCTCTTTAACATGTACCTTGAACTTGTGAAAAGGCAATTCAGCTATTCTATGAAATATGGAATCTTGTTATAAATGTATACATTTGCCCATAAACAAACCTCTAGTTTTTTGTAGCCTGTACGTTGGAATGGCAATTTTATTTTTATTTCTTGTGTTTAAATTATGCATTTGAAAATTTTTATGAAATGTGTTACTATTTTATACACATAATCTCTTTAAATATATCTCTAAGAGAATCCCTTGCTGGTAAATCATAAATACCGCGGACTGCTCTTTTTTTTAACTATAACTATGTTGGTGTTGTTTAAACTCTTACCATAAACGGTTCAAGCTAATTTTTACATTACATAACCCATTTCTTCAGAACCGAGTTTCCATTTGTCATGGTCTTGGACAGCCTATCCATTCATCACTTTCCATGCAGTCACTTGACCTGTCTAGTTCCTGCGTAACATAAACTGACAAAACATTACGTCGACGACCTTTTGATTTTTGGTGGTTCTCTTTCGCAACATTTCAACGGCGACACGAATGGAATGTGTACAAATGAAGCAATGAAAAGCGAGCGCAGCTATATTTCCTTGTTTGTTCAACGAAACCGTTTCGCCTTAATGGCTGGCGGCAAGTTCGCCGTCATTTCTTTCGGCTTCAATTTTTTACACTTCACCAGCTATTTGATTGATGGCCGAAAGGTGTTCGTTAATTAGTCGGACAATTAGCAGTGGCTGCGTCACTCTCGCGTTTATTTTCGGTGATGAAATGTACCTCGCGTTCGCTGTTAAGTGCTGCTCATCTTTATGGCTCGGAGCCTTCTTTAAACAATATTTTCTGATGAGGAACTTTCTCATTGTGAATTTTACATAATCTGTTGTAAGAGGTTTTTTGATACGTTATATCAATGTAAAGCTTATAACTTTGGGTATATTAGATATGTATAATTATACGCGTAGATAATCAGTTATTTAATATATAACTAATCTGTAAAAAGTGTGTTCTCAATCAGTGTTTGGTTGTGGCTCGAAAGTGCTAGTAGCCAAGCCATAAAATCAGTATCTAGTTTTAATAGGAAGTTACTCATAATGTTTCAATTAAACTGATATTTGAATATCGTACTTTATAATGTATTTACATAAAATAAATACTAATCACAATTTAAGATAATATAGATAATTATCCTATATCTGTAAATGTTTTAGAAACTAGAAAGTATTAAACTGACTATTACTTGAGAGTTACCGAGGTGTAATGATAAATGCAGGCGACCATGTGGGCTTCCGTTGTTTGGTGTCTTCTTGTGATTACCTAAATATATATAAGTGACGAATTATAGTGTGGATAATTCCAAATAAAAGTAATTATAGTACACCGTGTTTTAATAGCATAAACCTAGTTATTATCAGAAGTGGGATTCCAATTATCATGGGCCGAAAACATTCAAGGCATGCAAGCTCAATGTCAAGCTACAATGTCAAGCTACAATACTGATGATAGTAACCATGTTTCAAGAAGAAAAACGACTAAGCATTTCACGACAGCAGCATGTGCATACTTCGCAGCATAACAAGACCTCTAGTAATACTTCTGAATGCGGTCGAAGAAATACACGTGGCGATAGAAGATCTAATGGTGTAGGCTCAAGAAATGCTGCGACCCTACGTGATTGCTGTACCCGATATTGGCGATGGAGGAACAACGCCCAACGCCACAGATCAGCACTCCTGTTCCTGGTGTGCAGGGAAATCGCACTATCAGTATCTGGATCGCCAGCGAAATCTGCATCACAATAAGCTTGAAGTGTCAAGTCACTTCCCTGTAAGTATTGAATACCCAAAGTATTGAATTTGTAATATACCTAAAAATATCCTTATGTTTCCAAATCGTTTAAATTGGGACATTCCTGATGTCTACTACAATAACCCACATGAAATAAAATATCCAGTCTAGTTTTATTAACTAAATATAAAAGAGATCCAAAAAACTGCCTATATTTATGCACATCACTACTATTAACCTGCCCCTCTTGATGTGCATCTATTAAGATATCAGGATGAACACTTCCTTTAGATTGTTATATCCATATTTTTCTAACAGTTGTTCAATATATGATTTCTGATAGATTTTAATAAATTCTTTTTAATTAAAATATCTATCCAATAAACTTTTCTAACCTTATCAAATTTCCTAATTTCAATTCTTTTTCCAAATCTATTATAATATTATTTAATTCTATCTCATTATTTCCAACTATAATTCCGTCGTCAACATAGATAGCTAATACATCTCTTTTTCCCTACAACAAATAAACAGGGATCTTGTTTTAATTGTACAAAACCCAATTTCTTTAATCTAATGTTCCACATAAGTGGTGCTTGCTTAAAGACGCATATAAACTTTCTTAAGTTTGCAAACTTTAGTCTTATCATATTATATCCTAAAGGAATCTCCATATAAATGTCTTCTTTTAAATCACCGTATAAAAATGCTGTTTTGACATCAAATGTTTTATTTTGAAACCTTTTTGTCCTGCAATCGAAAGTAACAACGTACACTGGTAGTATTTACAACCGGACTATACGTTTCTTTGTAATCGATGTTTAGTTTTTGAAGAAATCCTCTTGCAACCAATCTTGCTTTGTATCTACCCCCTGGTTTAATCGTAGAAACCCATCTGCTCGTAATAATTTTTCTATTCTTTGCTTCTGCTCTATTCACAATCTCCACGTTTTATTCTTCTCTAATGACTCCTTTTCTTCCACAGCCATAGCATGCTTTGATTACCATGAATGTGTTATGACTGTCATTAACATTCAATTGTTTTCGAAACATTTTTCATTTTTTATTTTCCGTATTTTTTAAATGTGCAGAAGTATTCATTTCTTTTCTAAATGATTCTTGAAATTAAATTGGAAATATTCTTTCAGCAATCGGAGTTGATTCCCAAGCTTTCTTAGTTCCCCATCTCCTTTGGTAGAGAACATAAAATCTTTGACATTACTTCATGTCTGGCATGTCAAAACCGCAAAAATTCTAATGTTTGTTACTAAATTTTCAACATTACTAATATCAACCATGAGTCATCATTTTTAATATTCATATTTATAAAATTCTTCCATTAGCCGACACATCTGTGTTTGAATCACTTCCTAGAAAAATCCTGTCTAATTTTGTCCAACATTTCTTTTGCATTCTCACAATTTATATAACATGACTCACATACTTCTCACTTAATGCATTTATTAAAAAATATTTCGCTTTTTGCATCTTTCTTGTAAAGTCTTTCGCTTTAGTATCATGTTTTAAAACTGCATCTAGGTCTTTGGCTATCAACAGCAAATTAATTATCCGTTTTTTCCATAGCGAATACTCCATTTCATTATTCAATTTAGTCAAATGTAAATTTAATATTTCCTCGGACATCATAATTGCAATTGATAGCTACAAATTCTTAACAATTAAACTGACCTTTTCAATCCCTGTGCAGGCCCATAACCTGTTATAAAAATTTCTTCATGTAATAAAGCAAATAACTCAATTCATTCCACTTTCAATTTATTCAACACTGTCATGACAGTTTAAATAATTAAATACAATAATCAATATAAAATCTGATCTAAATTCCAAACATTTCTTCTTTGTAAAAATAATTTCAAACAACACATCAATATTTTAAAAAGACTTCAAACTTCACTTTTACCAATACAACCCAGCCAGTATTAAATTCAAATATAAACTCTATGACAGTCCCAATGTGTATTTGAAAATGTTTGTAATGATAATTCCAAATAAAAGTAATTATAGTACACCGTGTTTTAATAGCATAACCTAGTTATTAGGTAGTATAATTTTTATTTTGTTATAAACAGACTGAATTATTACATTCGACTCGGATATCATCTAGTGAATAAAAGGTTCAACTTTACAGAAACTACGTTGTATTATTAACTTTAAAATACAGTGCTGAAACCTTACGTCAGACTCGTCTGTGAACCGTGCATGTAAACGAAGATATATTGCATCCATCCACTCTTGGTAGCAAACACCGAGGCACGCTCCAGAGGGGCACTATATTTGCGTTTCGCTTTGAAGTTTACGTTAGCATTAGCCCTTAAAGCCGATAGAACACTTCAATCAAAGTGCTAGCTATGAGTATGTGTAGTTCACTAGAACTGTGTTTATGCATTTATAGCAATGCAACTATCATCTTTGCATTTTATAATATAAAGTCCACTTCACTTCTGTCTATTTACATGGAAATCAATCAAGATTAAAATGGAAGATTAAAATGGAATGGAGTCGCTCAATATTAAAACAAAATCAGTCAAAATAGGTGTGATTGTTTTATTTTATGATTTTGAAAAGATGAGATAATATATTGACATTCAGAGTTTTTTACCCTTTCTCCTTAAGAAGGCTCTCCCGATTTCCGAGCAGGTGTGGCGAAAATTTTTATATAGCTTTTAAACTATTTATGTCCTTTTAATTTTCTATTTATTTGACATCAAGAAGCGCCTGTAAAAGTTTATGTTGAATAAAAAATATTTGGATTCAATTTTTTATATAATCGAACGATAGTATTAGTATCGTAACGTTATTTTTAATATGATAATAATTTACACTGGCTCTGACCTTTTTCGAGAGAATTATGAATGAAGGTATTAACAGACCATTAACGCAAGTTCGAATCAACCAACAATCAACAAATCAAGAACCAGCTAAAACCTTCTCGTGCGTTCTCTGGCTCCAAGTCGTTGATTCCACAACAATACGCAGTAAATCGTGAGCGGTGATCAATGAATAATGCAGACGTCGGACGCCATAAATAACGATTATAATTTTATCGTGCACGATAACTTGCGAGATCGGGTGTCGCCGTCCCTCAAGCTTGGGAGAATGGCTGAGGAAATTTGTATCAACTAATATTTTAGTCATAATCATTTGATTTTAGTCACAATCATTTGATCCTTAGCTACAGACGTTAGTTAAGGATTGTCATCATCTTCTTCATTGGTAGAATGGTTCACGATATAAACATCTTTTGTAGCACCTGCAAGGGAGAACAGAACATGGAACAACTATTCAATCACTGCCTTGTTCCAACCTAAAGAAAACAAAATCCGATGGGAATGAGTTATCCAAAGTCGGTTGATTAGACCATACCATCACATGCCAGTGATTCCCAAACTGGTCTACATCGCCTCCAAACCCCTAGTGGTCTATGACAACCAGCAAGGGTTCATTTTTTTTCCCCTGAGGAAAATGTATTAAATTGCATACCCCGGCTGCGGCGAGCCGGCGGTTATGTGGAGCTCTCCTCCCCAGAAGGGGGAGGCCAACCCACTAAAAACCTCAGGGATGGCCTTCCTCAGGCATGTAGGGAGCCCCCGGGAACGCCAAGCGACATCCGGGAACCCCCAACCTCCGCTCTCTTGCGGATACAGGGGAGCCCTCCTTGGGGGAGGCTACACTACCTCCCCCGATCTCCTCCACCGACGACGCCCCCCGACCAATTGTAGTTAATTTATACGTATAATAAATTAACTTAAAAATATCACTTAAGTCGAACGCTAGAACGTTAAATCATACTAAATCACAGAGTTCAGTTATTCAACCAAAATTGAAAACACGTTGCAATCTATATAACAAGCATATATATGTATGTATACATTCACCTAATATTGCTACTGCTGAAAATTTTCAATATTATTATTATGTCGATGAATTTCCTTCACAAAAATTATAACAAATTATAACACACATACCTTTTGTCATGACGATTTTATTGTGTTGCGAATCGGGTACATTAAATTGGGTTAATATATTCTTAAGGTCGGAGATTTTTATTGTCACTGATTCGCCATTTATCATGATAATCTTATTTTAGTGTTTCCACATTTACACATTGAGGTTTTTTGATTGTATTAATATTTTTTAGTACACCGTGAAATCCTACACCAACGCAACGGATAATTAATTAAGTCCGAAGTCGAATATCAAAACTGTGTTTGAAAAAGAAACTTTTAATGTCTCCCGGGATAATAAATCAGCGTATTCAATTAGTTATGAGAATTTATCAATTAATTCAAAGAGCCTGTGTCTATAAATAATGATTTATCGGCTATATTTCAAGCTGTGCCGTAAATCGTATGACTGATGCTTGCCGCTGGCGAAATCGTTGCGCAGTCATACTTTTGACATATCTGCTTAATTAATAATATTACGAAATAGGAACGCCGGATGTAGCTATCACGATTGACAACTTGAAATAAGTACCTACAAATTATTATAATTAAAAGTAGAAAATAAATTTTAATAAGACGTAATTTCTTCGTAAATCTATCAAATTATAAATACATCAGACGCTATGGATATATGACAGTATAAAAATAAAGCAGCCAGGAGTAGCCTTTTTTTTTTTGTTTCCTGAGGAAAATGCATTAAATTGCATACCCCGGCTGTGGCGAGCCGGCGGTTATGTGGGGCTCTCCTCCCCAGAAGGGGGAGGCCTACCCACTAAAAACCTCAGGGATGGCCTTCCTCAGGCATGTAGGGAGCCCCCGTGAACACAAAGGCCACTTCCAGGTACCCCCAGCCTCCGCTCCCTTCTCTAGAGGGGAGCCCTCCTCGGGGGAAGCTACCATCTCCCCCGGTCCCCTCCACCGACGACGCCCCCCGGCCACGTAAGGGGCGTGGTCCATCCCGGGTCGCCGTAGCGGTCGCGACTCCCTCGCGCCCGCCGGCGACCCGCGGCGGCGCCGCAGCTGTGCTACCAAGCCCGGCGCCGCCTCCTTCGAGCGGGATCGGCCATCTCCCGACCCCGCTCGGCAGCCTCCTTCTGGAGCATTACTGCTTCACAGAAGGAGGCCACAGCCCTCCAACCTCCCTCGTCCGCCAGCATTGCCGCAATCAATGCCGGCGGAGACAGATCTCGCCCGATCTCTGCGACCAAGACTCGGCGCTCGGAGGCCCACGCGGGGCACTCCGCCAGCGTGTGCTGGGCCGAGTCAAGGTCGGATGCGCAGTGGTGGCAATGTGTCGATCCCTCCCGTCCTATTCGACACAGATACTCACCGAAGCAGCCGTGCCCGGTGAGTATCTGAGTCAATCGGTAGGTGACCTGCTCCTTCCCGTGGAGCCAAGCTTCGAGGTGCGGGAGTACGGCACCGACGGCCCGCTGGCGCGCGCAGATCCGTAGCTCGAGCTGCGCACGCCAGGCCGCCACAATCCGTCGGTGCCACTCCCGCTTAGGAGCCAGGAGTAGCCTACCAACACAACCCCTTAATCCTGGTTGAAACTTTTACGTTATAGTAGAAATTTTACGAAACCTTCATTTTTATTTTTATTCAATGCTTGAGTGAGTAGATCAGCCAATATTACCCATAACCTATTATAATTAAAAAAGACGAATTTCTTAGCACTCCATGGATTCACACCTTGAATTCCAGAGAACAACAAGCTAAAATAGTAACCATAACAAGGAATGAACTTCTACGATCATCATTTTGACCATTGACGACAAACGTGGTTAAAATGAATATCTATTCTACAAACAAACTGTCTAATCTATACTTATAAATCTGTAGAGAGGTCAATTCTCTACATGAAATATATTTCCTAAATAACAACCAGGGGGTGATTAGGGATCGATAATGATGGCAAAAATGCAATCAGTAAAATTTTTGTCTGTCTGTATAACTATTATAGAAACAAAAACTACTCCACGTATTTTAATGAAACTTTGTACAATTATTTTTCATACTCCTGCACTGGTTATAGTATACTTTTCATCACGCTACAATCAATAGAAGCAGAACAGTGAAGGGAAATGTTGGGAAAATGGGAGAAGTTGCTTCATTTGTTAAGCTTTCGTCGCGTGTGCAACCTTAATGGTTAAAGCTACACATAAATCATGTATGACGGAAATATTCTCCTAAAATTATAAAAAACATATCTTACGATAGCATATGTCTATCTTTAATGGTTGACTCACAAATAACACGTGTAACTCTGGATAGCTTAGCAGTTCGAAGCTATCTGATTATATTTGTCTACTTACGTTAATAACACTCTCAGTCATTAAAAATGCTATCTAAAATTACGATGCCACGCAGACGAAGTCGTGGGGACAGCTAGTATACAAATAAAGTTATTTATCCTGGAATTAATCATCGTTAAAATGTTTGAGCATCGATACATATAGTGCGACTCCGCATGAAACAGTAAAAACTGACATACCGACAAACAGCGATAAAAACAATGCGACTATTCATTATCTTTGCTATATACGCACTGAGAAAATACCACTTGTCCAGTTATTTTTATAGGCTATTCATACATCCCACTCTGCTAGAACCCTTTGGGTATGAAAATATGTTTATGATAAAAACAGAGCATTTTTATATTATTGGATAATTAAATATTATGTGACATCGAGTTTTAATGGAAAGAGTAATTATTTTTTGGTTTCTCTTTTTTTATTGTCTATGCTTTTTTTACAGACACATTAATAGAGAGTTCTTTGTTGAACTATTTGCAATGGTGTCTTTGTATTTTACTAGCTGACCCGTGCCCGCTTCGTTAGGCATAATATTAATAATCCTTTTTAAGTACAGTATATTATGTTTTAATTTCTAACTGTTATATTAAAAAAACTAATTTTTGTAACTTAAATATAAAAGTTAGACATATGCTGTCGTTGACTTTTTTGTCGGCATTTTCAAGCTCCACATATTTTCTCTAGAACTCGAAAATATATCTTTCATAGTGAAGGCAGCGTTCGTAAGAAACGCTTTCATACGACCGTTTTTTCTCCGATTCACTTTGCAAAACGGCCTACCACGTAAAAGCCTTTTTAGTTTTCGATTTTTTATATAACCCATGACACTCAGCAATAATGTGACTTTCTATTGGTGAAAAAATTTTTAAAATCGGTTCGGTAGATCCTGAGATTACTCCTTACAATTTAACAAATATTTTTTTTAGATACACCCGCCCCTGCAGTGGAGTCCATTCGTGTCACCATTTTTTTATGAATTTTAGTTTATGGATTTTAACTCATGTATTTGTATGTATTATATATTAATGTATATTCAAATAAATATGTATTATTATTATTTTTCTTTCTTTTATACACGCAAACAAATATTAAAAATAATTTGTTGTCTGGCACGAAATGTAATCATGTCTTCCTTTCTGATGTTTCAAGTCTATGTAATGATGAAAAAATAAATTTGTCTAATTTATCTGCTTGTTGTATATTTATGTAATTAATTGTCCAATACGTGCAATACCTATTTGATCGACAAAGGCAGTGATTAATAATACTTAACATATTTCCGACGCCGGAATCTTGAGCACTCGGAGCTCGGTGCCGAAAATGCCAAACGGTCGGTTTCAGTCCGCAGTGGAGGGTTGAAAAATGCTAAATGCGCCATAAAAATATCTGCCGTCGACAATTTTGACGTGACCAAATGTTATTTAGGGTTAAGGGGAATTCACTCTTTATATAAGAGTTTATTAATAAAAGTTTTCTGGGGATTCAACGTTTAATTTTTATCTTTATTTTACGATTTCAGATTGAGGGAATTTTTGACATTTTAAACACATTATATATATCAATATCTGCAATTATGATAATTTTGTTTATGTAATTAACAATGATGATACAATTTTTAAATAAATCATACACATGAAATAAAAATACTGGTCGTTTCAGTATTTAAATGCAAAAAAACTAGAGGTTCGCTTATAGAGTAATGTATTTAAAACTATACATTATAACAAAGCTTCAGAAAGTGTTACTAATAAGTTTATTTGTAAAAAACAATTAAAAAAATCAGTGTGACAATTGTAGCGTAAATTTACAATATGGTCTAGTGTAAATAAACATTATAGCGGAGATTAACTTATCTAGTCTTGCAATGGTATTTGACTCAAACTTGCTCTGAGCTTTCCATTACTACGCAATTATAATACAGGGACTTTAGACATGGTAGTTTTTTTTTCCAATTGTATTCGTGTAGTTATAAATTATATATAGATTGTGTAGCTATTTTATAATTCATTATTATTACTCATTATTAGAGATCGGATAATCGGATGCATATTTACCTAAAGTTAGTTTAAGACAAAGTATGGAAACGGCTTTTTACTGTTTTATTAAATAAAAATCCCGGGATTGCGGAATTGGATAGCCGGATGTTTATTATTTACCTAATTTAGTTTTTGGCAAAATATGGAACTGTCTTTTCCATAAATTTTATTTTATTTCCATAAATAAAAATCCCAGAATTTAACTCAGAGTGAGATACTAGACCATACTTACGCCCGGGCACCATTTCTGTTTTTTTATTCAATTATTTAATTGATTATTGTTTCAGTCAAACTAGCTCACTACTTTCGTATAACACTCTTCATGTAATAAATCGTATATTCATAAATCGCACGGGGAACTGAAACTAAACTTCATGTAAATACGTATGCATAGTTGTATAAATGAACCCGAAGTCTCGGTCTTTTGAAAATAAATACCAAGTGCTAATTTAGTAATTTTCAAACAATATCACTACGTTAAATTTGCAGTCCCGTATTTTTCCGGGATTTTTATTTAACAAAATGTATTTTAAAAAGCCGCTTCCATAATTTGTGAGCCAAAAATTAACTTTAGGTAAATATGCATCCGATTATCCGATCTCCAGTCATTATATACAACCTGACTGATTAATATTATAATTATACAGTCAAATAAAATTAATAGATATACTAGTATGTACTTTAATTAATTCAACATTAAATTGTTAACACATATACTTAAGCCTCCTTCCACCTTTAACCATGCAGGAGCACAGTTTTCCATTTCCTACAATCCATGCTAACATTATAAATTGGAAAGTGTGTCTGTCTGTTTGTCCGTCTTTCACGGCAAAACGTAGCGACGAATTGGCGTGATTTACGTGGAGATAGTTTAAGGAATGGAGAGTAACATAGGCTACTTTTTATCCCGGAAAAATCGTCATCCCGTAGGATGCGCGACAAAGACTATTCAAAAACTACTGTTCGGATTTTCCTGCAGTTTTCATCAATAGACAGTGATTCTTGAAGAAGGTTCTAGGCTATGATGTATCCCGGAAAAACCACGGGAAACCACGGGAGGCACAATAAAGGCATCGCTCAAAAACTACTGCACAAATTGTCATGCGGTTTTCATCAATAGATAGAGTGATTTTTGAGCAAGGTTTTGTGCTATTTTTTTAACTTGGAAAAACGGATAGTCCCACGGGAAGCGCGATAAAACCTTCGCGCCATAAACCGACTTCCGCGCATATGTAGTCGTGGGCAAAAGCTATGACCCGTAACCCTCCATAGACCCTATCCCAAAATCCATGCGGGCGAAGCCGCGGGCAGAAAGCTAGTCCAAATATATTACCCCACCTTTCTGAACATTCGCTAATACGTTCATGAATAGTCGTCGGCTACCGGTACTCTTGTCCTGACCTTCCTTATATATCACATTTTTGGTCCAACTATGTTCGTCTAGGTTTTTTGCGTACCCACTGGCCCATTTATATTTCCTTTACAAATTCTTTTATGAGTCGTTTTTCTTCATCATCGGTAATGTGGCTCCCCACTCATCACGTCTACCGAGATGTTGGTATGAACCGATGTACCCACGAAGGCTCACAATTAGCCTACTTTGTTACATTAATATTGTTATTATTTTCTAATAATTTAAGCAATTCGCATTAAACTTATCTTTTATATATATCTTTTACATATATATATATATATATTTTTTTTTATACATGAACATACAATTTTACAACGTATCGCCAAACTGCAAAAACAGTTTAATGGCGAAACAAAAAATACACTCTGTTAATTAGTACCTAATTACCTAGCTATCTCTAAACATGCATTAATCTCTTGTATAGGTAGTCATATTAAACCATCGTTACGAGTTTAAATATACATTTTTAAAATACACTACACTGACACACATAACAATTGTACTCACTTCTATAAAGATTATCTATAGGGTGACAAGAGACTAGGAGTGACTAGGAGGTAGACTCTGTACCAGGGTCGTCTGCATGGGTACCTCCGTCTTACCTATTTCCGCCGCCAAACAGCAGGGTTCGCTTTGCTGTGTTCCGGCGTGAAGGGTAAGATAGGCAGTGAAATTACTGGGTACTGTGACTTTACATCTTATGTCACAAGTTGGCAACGTACACTGTGGTTCTTATGAGGTTTGCAGATTTGCTGCGAATCTCGTGGGAATCACATGTACTATAGGCGACTGTTACCACTTACCATCAGGTGGGCAGCCTGCTTGTTTGTCAACAATAGCAATAAAAAAAAAAGAAATCATTCAACAACCACGATTTTAGTTTCTTTTTAAACACGTTTTTACTTGTACATTCTTCTTCCGGGAAGAGTAAATTAAAAATACGTGGTGTCAAATACTTCTGTGTCCTCTTGCCGTAATAGTTACAGGCTCTCGGTTCTATATATTTGGTCCGCACTGAGTTTCTCAATCCATGTACATTAGCTTTTTTAGTTTTATAATCTGCACAATTATACTGATCCAATGCCAATAAATATTTTACCTTATCATGCACTGGATTATCTAACGATTATCTAACGCACATCACATCTAGATTATCTAACGCTAAAACTCTTTAAATACAGACAAATATTACACAGTTGGTAGTACCAACGATAGATTTGTATTACGTATAATATTTTTTATGTTTAAGAATATTTTTATTTCCAGTGGCCATGACGCATCGCATACATTGTTGCACGTACTAACAGGAAATTAAGCTGCACGCCACGTCATAACGCGAGCGTGGACTTTTTAATTATTAATTAATATGGGAGCCCTTATTACAAAGATCGAACTTTTTGCCAGCTGCCATTACAGCGAGCGTCAACCGCGTGTTATGCCGTCTTTATTTGGTAAGTTACGCAGTAATTTATGATGTCATTACGCTGGCATTATAGTTTTTTCTAAATTGTGCTCGGGAATTTTGTTATGCGGCAGCTATTAACTTCGCGTTGTCGGTTATTTCGCGAAGCTTTTTGCGGTCGTTATCTTCGAGGAAGCATCGCGACGTCGATTTTACGATCTACTGAATTCGTGTAAGCGGGTAGCTTGAATTCTTGAAAGTTTTGAGTAATTGAGCGACGACAGGTTTTTATTGGATTATTGACTTGTAAATACTAGAAGCCTTTATTTGTTTTTTAGCTATAATTATAACGATTGCAATCGTTAAAATTTTGCCGTAAGAATCGGCAACGATCCGACAGGGCAGACCTGGTTGTGTCTTCTTCGTACAACTTCAGCGTACCGCAGACCTCACATGATTGGAGCGAAAATTGAAGCCTGGGGGGATAAGAAGGGGCGTAATGCCACCGGTGCCAGTCTTTTCGATACTCCTCCACTAATTGCCACCGCGTGCAGGCTTGCGTGCGATGGATGACGGGCCCCACGCCGCCCATGACTGCTCCCGCCCGCTACAAGAAGCACCAACGTGCGCAAATTGTAGCGGCAGCCACACCGCCAACAGCGTCTCCTGCCCAATATATCAACGGGAGGCGAGGAATAAGAGAGCGAGCATCGTTGCAAGAACTACGAAAGCAGCAGCCCCCCCAGAAACTACAGCAATGATAAGGAAAGATGAAAGAAATGCCCCAAGTACCCTGATAGCCGCTGCCAACGATGAGCAAAAACAAGCAGTCAAGAAGTGGAAGAAGAGAAGAAAGAGTCGGCCCTTTCAAGAAAAAAAAACCGCAGCCGAAATACCAATGAAACTGTCGCAAGAAAAACCGGAAAAACCGGCAAGACCAGCACCGGAATAACCGGCACAACCTGAAGCCTCAACCTCTGCACCGACTGTACCACTGGTGGTCGCTGCCCTCCCCGCCGGAGGGACGAAGGCGAAGCCGAGTAAAACGACTTCAGAGCCCCAAATCGCACAGCACAACATTGTCAACTGCTCACAAATATTACTACTAACTAATAGGCAAAATGCTAAATAAAATTACCTATCATATCCTCATAAGCCGAGTGAAGTTTGACGAAATAATTATCATCTACAATCAAAACAAACATGTAAAGGTGACACCTAAAATTAACATTCCCGCTGACGCCTCTATTCATTAACACACAGGCGTTATCTGCATGGCTCCATTAATAAGGCGATTTGTATGTTCTGTAGCAATGTGCATCGAACCTTCGCGTCTCCAGCGTGAGATTCTAGGACCGATCGGAATGCGCACTGCTTACTTATCGGTGACGAGGCTATATTTCGAATTCCAATTTGTCTGAGTTTTTGTCCAATGAAATCCAAATTTGACCAATGACAAATTAATTTTGACTTGAATAGGCTCAGTGAACCAATTTTTTATGAAAGTTTATGTAGTTAGTTTGAAAGCCGTAGAAGGATATGAGAAAATATATTTTATTGAAGGGAAAATCTGATAAAAACAGCTGTAGAGATTTCAATAAAATTTGGTAAGGAGTGGTAAAATTTGCTGGAGCATATAAGAATTTTTACCTTGAGAAAAATATATCTTTCCTTCTGGAAACTTCGATATAATGCGAGCGAAGCCACGGCCCTCAAACTGGTACATATAAAAATAAATAAAACGTTTAAATTATCCCAAATCTGTATATTTAAAGACATACGGCTGAAAGCTCTAGGCCGCTTGAGCTTAAAGTTTGACACACTTTATACATTTACTATATAATCCATTTCACCCATACACATCGGTTGCAAAACGGTTTTGTAAAATTCATTGGGTACGAATCCCGTTCGGGGCAGATGTTTTGCTGTAATCATGGTTGTATTATATATTTCTGTCAAAATATTTATATATATCTATCCGTTATCCTAGATTCCATAATACAAGCTTTACAGTGCTTACGAGTACATTGGGCATGATTAATTCGTACGAGTGTGCGAAATATTTGTTTAACGGGATGATAAAATAATTACAATTAAACTTATGCTTAAATATTTAGTGCTTATAGGCTTTGTTTAAACCGTGTACTCAGTTTATGTACAGAAGAATTACTTAAATATTAATCATTACATAGTACAAAACAAAGTCTCTATCCGCCGTCTGTCCGTCCCTGTGTATGCTCAGGAGACCTATTTTTGAATTACGTATGCGATTTCGAAATCTGAATTCCGCTGACTAAATAGTCAGTGGTGACTTTGAGATCACGGATTCCTAAACATCCAATTTTTGAAAGAAAGGTTCCACGCAGAATGTAGCCGCTGCCGGTTATTGCCGGCTTAAACATTGCGGTTACTATATATATATATATATACTGAAAATCAACACATCAACTCCAGACTTGTGACATGTTTTACAAACAAAACACAGATAACAATGACTTGATTACGAGTGGTCGAGGGCACTCGTAATGAAATCACATCCGTGACTAAGGTAGTCACATAAGTGATATTCAAAAATACGAATTATTGAACTTCGGTGATTATTAGTCACATCGGTGATTTCGAAGTCGCATTCGTAATTCAAAAAAAGGTCTCTAGATCTTTAAAACTACGCAATGGATATTGATGCGGTTTTTTTTAATAGAATGATTCTTAAGGAAGGTTTATATGTATGTATAATACATGCATAATATAGTAGAAAAACACTGATAAATTTACAGGGTTTGTTTGGGTTTTTGAACGTTGGGTATAAGGACATTTTGTAGTAGATATATTTACATAAGCATTGCACCCGTGCAAAGCCGGGGCGGGTCGCTAGTTAATAACTAATACATCAATTTTGTCTCATAGCCTAATTATTAGTTCCTTGATCGACTCTCCCTCTATTCTTTCATTAGTAAACATAGATACTTATAACCCAAGACGCGAAATTATTTAGTCCTTGCTTTTACAATCCAATTGTCAGGGTACGTCGTCAATATAACGATATCTCAGAAACATCACGAGGCAATATATATTTATAGATAAAATCTGTTATCATTCAAGTCATGAATGAATTAGGACTGATCATCATCATCATCATGTTCATCATTAACACTTTACTCTTATCTGTACTCTTGACCTGACCTTCCTCTATATTTAATTATGTCTTATATGTAACTTATCACCATAATTAGTATTCTATGTATTGTTCTAGTTAGGTGCCGTTCGTGTTGTACACGCATACTTAGGAATCCCTCCATGATACCTTAGTTCGGCAGCCTTCAGCATCGCCATGACTAGATTCCCTCATGATAAGGCCGGCGTCACTTTGGCTTCCCGCGCCTCTTCAAGCGCTTTTGGGCCCCTTTGATGGGTCTGCGCTGCACCGCCCCTCTGCTGAGGGGCGGTGGCCCTCACGGTTTGCCTATATGGTTCTTAGAAGTTAGGCACAGGCTGAGTTTAGTCGGTAGGTCACGTGACACTTGCCGTTGCGGGGGTATCCTGGGCACGTTTCGTGCTCCTTGTGAGGATTCTCAGCCTTCCTCTCCTGAGGAAGAAATAAATAAAATTAAATTGTACGAGAAATATGAATAATCTATTGTATTCAGTTTTATATTAATAAATTACAACCATTTCTTGTTTCTATTAAAATTTACTTGCATTAGGTAAACTATTAATCTCCACGGGAAGGAGGAGGTCACCTACCGATTGACTCAGATACTCACCGGGCACGGCTGCTTCGGTGAGTATCTGTGTCGAATAGGACGGGAGGGATCGACACATCACCACCACTGTGCATCCGACCTCGACTCGGCCCAGCACACGCTGGCGGAGTGCCCCGCGTGGGCCTCCGCCAGCGTGTGGGCGCCGGGCTCGGTAGCACAGCTGCGGCGCCGCCGCGGGTCGCCGGCGGGCGCGAGGAAGTCGCGACCGCTACGGCGACCCGGGATGGACCACGCCCCTTCCGTGGCCGGGGGGCGTCGTCGGTGGAGGAGACCGGGGGAGGTAGTGTAGCCACCCCCGAGGAGGGCTCCCCTGTATCGACGGGGGAGCGGAGGCTGGGGGTTCCCGGAAGTAGCTTGGTAAGTTCCCGGGGGCTGCCTTCATGCCTGAGGAAGGCCATCCCTGAGGTTTTTAGTGGGTAGGCCTCCCCCTTCTGGGGAGGAGAGCCCCACATAACCGCCGGCTCGCCACAGCCGGGGTATGCAATTTAATGCATTTTCCTCAGGGAAACAAAAAAAAAAAAAGGTAAACTATTAATTTACGGAAATTAAATTTGACGACCTCCATAGTCGAGTGGATAATACACCGGTTTCAAGGTGTCGCCATCTCTGAGGTCCCGAGTTCGAATCCCGGTGGGGGCAGATGTTTGTGTGATGAATACGAGCATATGTACCTTAGTCATGGTTGTTGATATATATTTCAATAAAAATTATTTATATATGTATAATATATGTATGTCTATCCGTTACCCTAGATCCCATAGCACAAGCCTTACAGAGCTTAGTTTGGGCTAGGCTAATTGGTGTAAGTGTAACAAATATTTATTTATTATTATTTATTTATTTAATGAAACAAAATCATAGCAATAATCATGAAAATCAAATCAAAAAATAATCTTTATAACACCAAATAAATATCAAAGGCCAAAATCTTGTACGTGCATAAGATAGATCAATGAAAAAAATTACGTATTTGGAAATTGAAATAGACTTCTCGAGACGAAAAGGCAAGAAACTCTGAAGGTCTATTTACAAAAAGATAAGAAGGAATAGCAACAAACATCGACCGAAACGAAACTCGATACATCGGAAACTTATTACAAATTGAATATGGAAGATCACGGAGCGATAAAAAACCGTTAGCACGAGTCCCAGACGTCCCAGACGTCGACAGCTGGCAGACGTCACGCTCCTCAATAAAAGACGGAGGATCAAAGGTGGCGAGACGACTTCAAAGTGATCGGTTTCTAGGCGTGACGTGGTTCAGTTGTCATGGACGAGATGCACCGTGTCGGCTCCTAATAGGATCGACCGAAATCTCTGATTCTTGGCATTTTCTGTAGAGTTATACGTCACTCGCCAACCAGTCGCTATCGCCAATTAAATTTACGGAAATTAAATTTGTGAAACCAATTTAACTTAAAAAAAAATGTATTTGTTTATTATGGAGTTATTATTAATATGGACAGTTTCCTCTCATGATTTACTAATACAATATTCTGACTCAAAATTAAATTACAACTAGTATTGATATGATATAAATGATTTAAGAGTCTGTTATGTTAAAATTGTTGCGGCAATAGGAATCCACGCATACCGAGCTTAATTTATTCCTATACTTATGTACTATTTATTTAAATAAATATTTTATGATTCACTATGACTGAAAGTTATAGTGAATCAAACTGAATCATCGACTGAAGTCTGAAAGTAGCGCCAGTGGTAGAGAAAGTGAGAGGAAGTTGATTAGCATGGTTTGGACATGTGATGCGGAGGGATGAAAGTCATGTCACGAATGTTGAATATGAAGGTGGAGGGATACACGGGCAGAGGAAGGCCGAATAAAAGATGGGTCGATTGTGTGAAGAATGATATAAGAATGAAAGGAGTAAGCATGGAAATGACGGCTGATAGAGAGGAATGGAAGAAAAGATCTACTGCGCCGACCCCAGATAATGGGAAATGGGTAAGAGGATGATGATGATGACGGGACTTTCAGTGTTACCGGCTCCCCGCCTAATAGCGTTGCGCTAGCCAAACAGTGTCGGAGCGCGGAACGACGTCTTCATTCTGTCGCTATTACTATGGGACTAAATGAAATTACACCAATTGCCCGAATTTGAACGCCTCAGTTTCTCGCTTGGTGCTATTCCTACCTCTTATTTATTTGATATTGGATTTTAATTAATTAAATTTGTCTTTATTAGTTTCTAAATAGTAGTTATCATTGTAGATATGTTCGAGACGACATATTTTTTATTATTAATTTTAGTGTTAAAATATTAATAGCTATTACACCATCATGTTACTAAATACGTAATTTATAAACTTTTAATGTGTAATGTATTTGTTAAGATATTTCTATGATAAATGAATTATATTGCCTAATTTATAATAGTCAAATGAAATAATCAAATCTAATGTCAATATGTTTTTTTACTGTTTTTCGTGTATCTTATTATACAATTTGCCTCCCGTAGAACCATCAAAATATGGATACAACCCCCAATGAACGCTCAAAACTTCACCCAAATCCCGTCTTGGTCGAGTCGTAGGTACTACCCCAGGTAGCTCACTAAACGAAATTACTGTGCTCACATAAATAACTTCTAACTTGACCAACTCAGACAATGACTCAGTAACATGATGGACAATCAAAAACGATTCTACGCCCTAACGCCGAGTCATCACATTTATGCACGATCTTAAGTCAGCAGTGTTCAGCGTAACTCGGCAGTCGCCAGACTTGAGCGGAAAAAATGGCCGTCGGCGTCTTCAAAGGGCAACTGAAACGGCTGTTTCCCGCCACCTAGTATAAACACGGCACTTCAAAGGCGCCTATCTCGTATCGCTGGGCCCGCGTTAATGATTGCTTTGTCTGGTGTTATGGCTCGGTAATTGGTTCGGCTAATATTACTTTGTGTCTAACGAGAATGGATGCTATTAAAAACACACTATTTTATGACGGTCACAAAAAAAGTTGGATATTGATTTGTAATTATTGAGAAGGAATAAAGGCGATGTTGGCTTGACAAAACAAAAATTAGAGAACGCAGTTGAAATATCTGATCGGGTGGGATAGTGCTCGGTAGTCGAATGATCAACACAGTTTAATGAAGAAACCGAATCCGAGAAGGACAAGGTAAAAATACAAAGCAGGATTAATCATTGTAGAAGTCGGACAATAGGCTCTCAGGACCGGACATAATAATTTATAGCGAAATGAGGTAAATCACGTGGAGAAAGTAGAGCTATCGCCACAGTTAGTTACGACCGCTGTGAATGTAAGGTCCAGACTCGATCAAAGCGGAGATGAGTAGAGATGGTTTTGAGCAAGGGTGTATCCACCAAAGCTTATTATTAAGAGAAAGTTAATTAATTTTACCAGTGATGATAAATTTTAATGGAAATAATAGGACATAGTCACCACAAGTTTTAGAAAATACCTCTTGGTACCCTGTAACTTCACTGCCAAATTTTACCCTTCAAAGGGAAACACAATTACTTTCTGGCAAAAAGGGTAAAACAGAGGTTAAATAGCAATCACCAGTGTCCGTCCTGTGACATAATTCCTAGCTTCATAATCATCATCAGTCTAAGGTGAAAAAGCCTTTACCAACCACGTTGTGCATTGCCCAATGTAGATAAGTTAACATTCATCTTTCGTATAAAATAAACAAGCAAATACAAATTCTTCATCATCACCTACGCCTGCCCCGTTCCCGCCCCCTCCAGTCCGGCGCCGTGAATTTGTCGGCTAATACAATATTGATCCAGCGCTGGGCGGCCTAATTTTTATAATGACTAGCTAATATTTATAATGACAGGCGCAACTATCAATTATGAGGCGCCCTGAAGCCGGCCCTGATCGATTACCGCTTTGATGTTTTACCGCTTTGCCGATAACGTGATTTTGCGGTTAAATTTAGTAGTTTTTTTCGTCATCTTCTTAATTATGTTTTTGTGGTGGCGCTAAGTTGTAAGATGTTGGATAGGTCTAATAGGTTAATGTATTGTTTGTTTTTTACTCTGTTTTACGCTCATGAGTAAAATAACTGAATTATTTTTTCATGGTTACTGAAGATATTAATATCCTCCTAAATTGGCCTCCAATATGTACTTATGTCTGCATTCCTTTGAAGTTGTAAAAAATGAAGATTCTTAATCGCCATCCATCATCTTCTAAAAGGCACACAATTTAGTCCATTACAAAATAATAAAACAAATTAAGACCATACAGAATATTTAGTTATATATTCACTATATATGTACATATATACGTGTATGCACGCCTCTTTAGTATGGAGGTAGGCAGAGATCACAGTTTTCCATTTATTTCCCTAGTTTCCTTGACTTTCATACACGCTCGTCGATTACGGGTATCTCATCCTTCCTTCAGTATATCATCTATTTGGTCCAAGTATATTCCTCAAGGTCGTCCGCTACCAACTGGCCCATCCATATTTGGCTTACAAATTTCTAACGTCTATCATCTTTCTTCCATTCTTTCTTCAGTCTTCTTTCGTCAGTTTCGCTATCCTTTCTACGTGTCCAAATTATCTAAACGTTCTCTTCTTCTTTGACATTACATCTTCTTTCACACCGCACATTTCCCTCATCACAGTATTTTAGCCGTTTCTCTCGGCTAATATGGTTTTGTTATTAACGGAAGTTAACTTATTTGTTTTGTACAATATAACTCTGGACAATTTGCGTTATTATTTCAATTATTAATGATAAAACACACCGCGTACGTTTCCCTTAATTAATAAATTAAACGTACTTTACAAATAAGAGTGAAAACTTCGTAACTTGTAACTTTGTTTTTTTCTTATTAATTTCAACTGAAATACAGCTTGAGCTCGTATCTGTGTAGGTCATAGGATATATTTGATAGGAACATTTAAGATAATATTGAGATTCTTGAATATCGTAATTAAAGCACCTAAAATATAAAATAGGTTTACTTTGTAAGAATATATTTATTTGTTATTTCTCATTGGATCTCTTATGAGTACATCTCCTTCCGAAAGCAATTAGGTCCGGGAGTCTATGTTTCATTCTTTAGTCTATGGCTGAATTCTATTGTATGCAACCGCTTGTCAATGCATTCTTTCTCTTGTTGGTCACGATGGCGGCAGGACGCATTGTGACTCTGAACTTTGAGAAATGGAGATCAGCACGCTTCAAGTTTTTTTTTATTGATAATTAATTAGTTTATTCTTTTTTATCACCCATTATCTTGAAAACTATTGATGATAGAACAAAATCATTTACTACGACTTTGCAGAACTCATCATTATCTACAAAATGTGTCGCGACAGCATAAGTCTAAATATTATGGTTATGTCACAGTAAGCGATATTTAATCTAAAAATTTAATTTATATGCCGCCGCTTGAGTATGTGTGTACGTATGTACCCGTGCGAAGCCGGGCCGGGCCGCTAGTATTCAATAAAGATTACTTCTCAAGCCCCAAGATTAAGAAGTCGTTAAAAGTAAAATTGACTCGAGTTATCACTATCGATACAATCAGCAAAGATCAACTCGTGAGTCGATCCGAAAGAGGCGTACGGAGGCGTGACGGCCGACGCCCCGCCCTCGGTCAGACAGCATGGCCGCTGCGATGCAGGCTATGAATTTATAAACAGCGAGCTTATAAGCACACTATGTTATTAGAGGCGACATTAAAATGTATTATTAAAACACGAGCATAATTGGTAAGATATATACGAGTATGAAGACATGTTTCAAGAACGTGTATTATTTACAAATAATCAACTACGAAATTAATTTATTACGAAATATTATATATATATATAACTGAGAGTTTTTGTGTATAAATAGGATGCACTCTACTATATATATATATATATATATATATTATATATATATATAATATATATATATATATAATATTATATATATATATATATATATATATATATATTATATATATATATTATATATACTATATATATATATAATATATACTATATACACTATATTATATTATTATATATTTAAGTATACCTAATGAGTCAATTTATATTAATACTAAAAATCTAACAACATCTTTGAGAGAATGCAAATTCATCTACTTTGTTTGCTTATACTGTGTAAACTTATCTTTGTGTTAGATAGTAGTATAGAACTTGTTATCGGCAACACTTTTTGTTCTCTAATATGGGTATTATTGTGTGAGTAAATTGTCAACAGTTAGCGGTGTCACTACACTGCCGCAATACAGTTATTTTAACTAGTGCGGAGGGTAGCTGTCGTTGTTTAACTATTTCTTCATATTTTTTATCATGTATTTTAGCAATATCTGCACCATTACTCGTGTTAATAAATTGTTTATTATTATTGTTTATTATTATAACTAAGAATGAAACTCTGTTTGTTGACTTTTCACGCCAAGACTTTCAATGAAATTAGTACACAGATAGTCTAGAGCCAGACAAAGAATACATAATATTTCTAAACGCGAAAAAAAGGATTGTAAATAGTCAACTATTTACACTGAACTAACTATTTACAAAGAAAAAGAAATATAATTAAAGCTGGAAGCTTAAAATTTACCTTATAGGCTGTGGATAAGATTCAATTAAATAAGAATAAGATAATAATTTTCTATAGGGATAATTAGTGATTAAGGGAAGAATACAAAATTATTTTTTTCACGAAAAAAAATTTGACAGTAATGTATTTTTTTAATTTATACAAAGGCAGTTCAATGACATTTTGTGTAAGCTTATTAAAATGGATATAGGTTTCCCAAGAACGAGTAGCTAGTTTTATTGAGCCTGTACATTAGAATAGCAAGTTTTCTTTTTATTTCTAGTATTTACATTACCTACGTCGATCGCTGTTCTTATTGTTTCTTCTAGGTAGGTAAAATCGACCATTATTAAAGCGAGACCCAGAACTCGCCTGGCTACCACCGTCTCGCCGAGTTCTTGGCCATTATAACAGCATTAGCAGTGTCTTCTCAAAATTTGGAGGGGGGATAATCGGTTGCTGAGAGTCCAACTGAAGATTACCATGAAATAAGATCTAAGTAAGAGGTTCTCTCTAGCATGTAAAACAAATACTTATAAAAATCCCAACTAATATTATAAATGCGAAAGTACTCTGTCTGTCTGTCTGTTACGCTTTCCCGCTTAAACCTCGCAACCGATTTTGATGAAATTTGGTACAGATAATCTTTAGACCCTGAGATAGAACATAGGCTACTTTTTATTTCGATAAAAAAAAGGGATGAAGGAGTTGAAATAGAAGTTGATAGTTTGTATGGGATTTCTTAATTTTAAAAGATAAAACCATGAAACTTTATATTTAAGCACTTGATAAGAAATCATTAAACATTTGTTCTCGCATTTTTGAAATTTCGACCAACTAGGGTGAAATAAGGGTTGAAAGTTAGTATGCGAGTTCGTCAAATATCACGTCATAAGAAACAAAAAATCCTTTGCTCCAGCATTTTGACATTTTTACCAGTGTGGGGTGAAATAGGGGTTGAATTGAAGATAAGACCTTGAATCTTGGTACCTTAGACATAAGGGACCAGGATTGACAAAAACTAATTTCACGCGGGCGAAGCCGCGGGCGGAAGCTAGTCATTTACAAAGATTACGTCACGCTAATATAAGCTATTCGAAATAATAATCCTGCGCAGACGAATTCGCGGGCGCGGGAAGTAATTTTCAGGCATTGACTATTTTTAAGCAAGAACAAAGGAGGAATCTTTTAATTCTAGTACTATTGCTACAGTGAAAACTGAAACTTAAACACGAATACCGAAGAACAGTTCTTGCGTACTGCATCTAATTTCTATCATTAACTCGCTACTTATATTATGAACGCGAAAGTTCGTAAGTATGGATGGATGTTTGTTACTCTTTTAATTCTAGTACTATTGCTACATTGAAAACTGAAACTTAAACACGAATACCGAAGAACAGTTCTTGCGTACTGCATCTAAGTTCTATCATTAACTCGCTACTTATATTATGAACGCGAAAGTTCGTAAGTATGGATGGATGTTACTCTTTTACATAAAAACGACTGAAATCACTTTATGAGGGTTCCAGTGCTTATGTCAGGATAAACGGAGCTTACCCAGACTGGTTTAGCATCCGTCAGGGTGTTCGACAGGGATGTGTGGCTTCGCTGTGACTGTTTAACCTATTTATAGAAAATTGCTTGAAAGATTTGAAAGAGTGAATGTAAGCAAGACGAAAGTAATGGTTTTTGAAAGAGAAGAATGTATGACAAATAATATGTAATTAAAGTTTTACCAACATAGTACTACACAAGTACTTGTTGTATATTATTGTACACTTACTCAATTCATCCACGAAACAATGACAAAATTGCAGCAGAACAGCTTCACACACGGCCACCATAAATCATAGAGCAGATCCATAATGGTGGCTCACACTTGCCGCATTACCATCGCAAATCGCCGTCCGATGATTGACACGGCCCGACTAATTCCTGTAATAGACAGGCTCCGGGTTATACTTAGCGGGTATACTTAACCGCAATTTCGGTTGAGTAACGGTCATTAAGTATGTTGGCGCAGCGATGCGAGGTGTCAGTAGGGCAAGTCGGTAATATTCCTATTAAACATAACATAACTCTTTATTGTATAGATAAAATACACAAAAAAAAAAAAAAGATAATAACAAATGTACAAAAGGCAGCCTTATAGCTAAATAACAATCTCTTGCAGGCAACCTGCCTGATGGGTGCAGTAATTGGACAGGACAATAGGTTATAACTAGTTTAAGTTAAGGAATGTTTGATAGAAAGTGAACACGGACTTGATTCTTAAAGGACTCCAGCGTTCGTGCTCTTCTAATGCCCTCTGGGAGAGAGTTCCACAACCAGACGGCATAAGCCGAAAAAGAATATTTAAAAAAATCGGTACTTCGGAGCGGTATTTATTATTTCATGTAAGTTGGGGCTGATGTGCATCACTGCGACCTATTAAGATCTATTGTGACCAGCCTCCTGTGTAGGTTCCATGTAGGCCCTACAGTAGCTCCCTTAACTGGGCACTGACCAAGAAAGATAGGATGTTCCCAGTTCGGATTGTTTTTATTTCATCTGGGTCAAGGATGTGTTTCCCCAGGTGTCTGTTTCTTTTGTGAATCAGCGGTTCACAGTAGCACAAGAGGTGTATTGGTGTTTCACGCTCTTGTTCGCAGACTCTGCATGTGTCAGTGTCCTTAAGTTTCATGTTGTGAAGGTGTCTATTCAACATGCAGTGACCGGTCAAAGCCCTAACCATCACGCTCAAGTTACTCCTGTTAAGCTTTAATAGCTCGTCAGTGCGTTTGCGAGAGTATGGTTCGATTAGTGCTTTTGAGTGTGTCATCCCGGACGTACTGTGCCAGTCTGCTTTCGCCTCGTTAAGAAGGCGAGTTTTCAGGTATTGCATGGCCTGGTTCTTTGATATACCACAGATAGGCTCTGGGCCGAACTGTATTCCTTGAGCCCCAGCCCTGGCTAGTTCATCGGCCTTCTCATTGCCGGTTATTCCAGAATGACCTGGCACCCATTTGAGAGTGATTTTGTTCTTTTCTCCCAGGTCATTGAGTTTTTTCACACAGTCTTTTACTAGCTTTGATTTTTAGCCGTACTTCGGAGCGGTATATCAAGAGATTAAAATGAGAACACAAAACACGACATGACGAATGGGATCGAAAAGAGAACAAAGTTTAAGGTTTGCCTTCTTGCCACTATACGTAAATGCCACAATGTCCGTCTGCCTTCAGAAGTAAATCCGAGGTGGTGGAACCAGAAGTAGAACGACACTGTTTACAGCTGCACTAATCTTTTTTCCCTCGGGCTTCCGTCCGTTCGTCCGTGAGAATTCTCAACCACTCCTTTGAGTGGTTGAGAATTCTCATGATCATTCTCATTTCTCACCACAACCCATGCCACGGTGATTATGTCGAGCTCCAAACCGATCGAGACGGCTCGATTGGAATGACCTACCTATTAAAAACAGCCTGAGCCTAGACGAGCCGCTTTTGGAGCCTAAAGGTCCTACGGCTTGGATGAGTCTAACTAGTGGATGTGCTCTAGTTTTTAAGCTGATAAGGGCTGGATAAATAACATCAACGGGGAGACGGATTGGTTAGCTGGTGATATTGTAGTGATAGCTGAGATCATGGAATACTTGAGCACAATGCTTGAAGAACTTTTTTCTTCCCCGAGGAAAATGCATTAAATTGCAAACCCCGGCTGTGGCGAGTCGGCGGTTATGTGGGGCTCTCCTCCCCAGAAGGGGGAGGCCTACCCACTAAAAATTTCAGGGATGGCCTTCCTCAGGCATGTAGAGAGCCCCCGGGAACGCCAAGCGACTTCCGGGAACCCCCAGCCTTCGCTCCCTTGCCGATGAGCGAGCTGTGCTACCGAGCCCGGCGCCGCCTTCTTCAAGCGGGATCGGCCATCTCCCGACTCCGCTTGGCGGCCTCCTTCTGGAGCATCACTGCTTCACAGAAGGAGGCCACAGCTGTCCAACAATGCTTGAAGACCTTAGTTGTTCTTAGTTGGTTGTTCGTGAAGACGATGTGGGACGATGTTCCCTGGCAAACAGAACCCGGTGCAATAGGGTTAAAGAGTTCCGCAATCGCTCCTTAGCCTTGACAGGGGTTCAACCCGTTCAAATACACTAATATTATTAAGAGGTGGTATTAGGTATGGAAGAGATATTTGTATTTCTGTATAAAATCAAAATCAAAATAATCTTTATTCAACATAGACCTTTACAGACACTTATTGACGTCAACAGACAAAACAAAACAAAAAGCTTAAAAAAAACAAAAACCTTGTCCGTACGTACGAATAAGGAAAAAAAAATATTGACTCGACACCTGTTCGGAAATTGGGAGAGCCTTCTCGAGAAGAACAGGCAAGAAACTCTGAAGGTCTATTTTTTATCTCCTCTTTTCAATGTTAACAATGTTAACTCAAAAATTACTGGACCGATTTTAATAATTCTTTTTTCATTAGAAAGCTACATTATTACTGAGTAACTTAGGCTACATTTAGTACTAGATTTTGCGCTTATATTGCAAAAAAACGCTGGCTGAACCCTACGAGATAGGCCAAACTAATGTACTACAGTATTGTCCACCTTAAAAATTTCAACAAAAAAGTCCGCGATGGTATATGTCTATCTCTGAGGGATAACCAACCATAACCATTTTTTCATTGCACCCGTGCGAAGCCGGGGCGGGTCGCTAGTATCACATACAGTGCCTGCAAAAACTTCCCTGTGTAGTCCCAGAAAAAGACGGAACTCCCTAATATATTTAGTAGATGTGTCCTCCATATCGGAGAATCCCACAGAACCACGCTGGCCCCACAACCTTGCACTATCTCAATGTGGGACGGAATAGTTTATGAATTCCTTTACATATGTACAAAATTATGATAAATTAAAAAAAAAATGACTTGGGCGTAAAAGAACATACTGAGCACTATCTTAACTGTAACGGCAATGTTCTTAAGTAAAAATCCTCAAGCTAACTGCGGACAGGGTCTAATCGGGTGGATAATTCTTAATATTATACTGTAACTGATTGAATTCAGGGACGGACTAAGGTAGTTTTTTTTTTACAAATTGTTTACTTATTTTTTTGTGTTGCTTATTAAATGCTGATCCTATATCGAGGTAATTGTAATATTAATCTTCTGACAAGTGAGAGTATTACTTGTATACGCTTCCTCTGAAAGTTTTGCCATAAGTGCACACTGCGCCAATTATGAGAACTAAGAACTTAGTACATGTTTATTATGAGATATAAATAAGCAGTTATCATGTGCAAATTGACATAGACATAGACATAGACATAGACATAACTTTATTTGCAACCTTGACACAAAATACACACCTAATATTATTAAAAATACTTAGATAACATTGTGCCCTAGTAGCAAACAGGTCTCGGCTCAGCGTTGTGCTTCACATAGCGCGAAGCGCTGATATTCTGCCGAAACCCTTTGAGAGGGTAAGTAAACTAGACAGCAGACACACAGAATTGATATACATTGCACCAGAATGTTTGGTCAAACATTTTTGTACCAAAATTTATGAGGTTTTTCTAGTAAATTATACATCTATTGAATAAAAAAAATGGAAATGTACATTTCCTCAAACTTCATACAATGGTATGAATAAATTTAAATAAGTGCGGCTTTGCTAAGTATTTGTAAAATCTCTTTCGTTATCCATAGTCCATTGCTAAGCTACTTAATTGGGTTAGCTTAATCCAACATTGTTTTGAAAGTGAACAAGCATTTATTGTTATATGCTATGGATAAAAGGATAATATATGTCTGTGTTTGTTTAGCAGCCATATATGAAGAATAGCTCTTAGTATCCAGCACATGTGAATACAATTGATTTTAATATAAAGATCGTGTTTGTATGAAAAATAGACGACAAAAAGTCCATTTATTTTTTTACGTAGGAACTTATATAGAATCTACAGGATAAGCAACTTCTTTAGCTGCTTCGACATTCGATTTCGCAATAAGCTACTAGCAGATATATGTGGCATGTCTATAAAAACACACATACACATTAAAAACATATTAAAATATTAATTTTTTGACTTATAATGCTCCTGCTTGTTATCTCATCGATAAAAGCAATTTGGGCATAAATATTCTTGTTCTAATCCTTATTGATTGTATTTTTGTTGTTATTTGTATCATAACTTGTGTATTATAAGGTACTTTGTGTATTTTTTCGAATAACTATTTTTAATTAAAATTTATCAGGTTTATTATAGCTGTTAAAAACTTATCCTTTTTTTTATAAATTAATTATAAGATTAGCAAACTTAAACACGCACCACGCAACCTAAAACAATTAGCAGATTTTACAAAAGTCAGCCCGGTCAATGATTTGCCGCCGTTCTCATGAGTTATGACTTTAATGAGAGCGGTTTCGTAAAATATTCTTAAATCAGTGTTATTTGAATGATCAGTAATCATAGTTGGCTTTGTAAATAAATCATGTCTGACTCCGCCTCTGATATGTTGGCGCCACGTCCAACTTAACATTTGTACCACAAAACCCGCCACTATTACAAACAACTGTAGAGAGGTCTAGTATAGTTTGACGTGGCGTCCACTGTACTAGTCATGGGTCGACCAGCCCCCGTAATGACGGGATGAGGCGCCAACAACCCGACTTTCGGATTTGTTCGAACAATATGTAATTTAACGAAAGCGACAGACAAAATTACGCACCAACCTACGTCAAAATTACGAAACTGAAATCGTTTAATAAATATTTTAATACAGGGATTAGCAACCTTTTATTTATATATTCCAGTAAATTCTCGAAGAAATACCGTAAAAGCTAGAAATCACAAAAGATATCATATCATCACTTTTTGTTCTGTTTTAATAAATCGGATCAGATCATAAATTGGAATCGATGCTAGTCTAGTCATATAAGAAAAAAACTATGAAATATAGTAAAAAAAGTAAAAATAATTACGTAAAACGGTGTCCATGAAACATGTTATGTTGACATTGCGGACAATAATACCAATATTTATAAACTTCATGTTATTCTGTAAAATTTTTTAATTTCTGATAGCAGCAACAATTTATTTACTATGTAAATAAAACATGTTATGTCTTTTTAAATATTTTCATTATAACTTTACTTCAGTGTTATTGCAAGAAATATCACCAAGACAAGGTTATGCGTCCCTGCTTCATCCTGCCCATTGATTAGGCGAAAAGTTCGCCAAATATCCATGTCAAACGATTGACGAATAGCCCAGGAAGCAATTTGTAGGCGCCAAGCCTTTGTCGGAACGCGGCGCCGAATAATTGCACTACCTGTTACTACCCACAGGTTTTTGTTGCAATCTGCAGCACGTTCAGGGTGGCCCGAGGCATGAATGAATCAGAGTATTAGTTAATTATAAAAAATGTTCACCACCCCTCACAAATTATTATGGGTGTTAAATGTTGCGCGGTCTTTTTGACTTTGATGACCGATGACGTGACTACCAGGTACCCGTAATTTGTTAGTCTCTATACAATTATGATTTCGGAAAGTCTAAAATACACAGTACCCAAATTCGTGAAGTCTTGTAAATGCATATTAACTTGGAATTAATATCGATGCCGCTCTGGTCTCGGCACTAGTCTACGAATTAGATGATTCGCGGGGCCCTAGGTCAGTGTAGCAATGTACCAATGTGTTTTTCGTTTTGGAGTTTCATATCTGCATTTATCTGACGGGCTTACGGTGAAGCAGCTTGCGAAGAAATTTAACGGCGTATGTATTCAACAATCCGCACTGGGCCCGCGTGTTTTTTTCTCTCTCAGGAGAGAAGCTGAGAATCCTCACAAGGAACACGAAACGTACCCAGGATACCACCGCAAAGGCAAGGGTCACGGAAGTTATGTCGGACTCCACGCGGCCCAGAGCGGTCTGACCACGAGACCTGCCGACCAAACTCAGCCTTAGCCTTGGGCCATAAAGGCCCTACGGTTTGGATGGAGAGCGCGTTTGACTAAGGCCTAATCGCCTTAACATAGGGCATGCTCGCGCTCTTCGGATGAGATGTATATGATCTTTGAATGAATAAGTGCTTGAATAAACTGGGACTGTAACTTAAAGTTATTTCACCGAAGTCTCAAAAACACTGTGTATTTGAAGAAGATTCTAGAAAAACATTTCTATACATGAGTTATATAAAAATTATATGTTAAACCGTACATCGCAAAAAGTAGATTGTATTATTTAAAATTATAATAAATGAAACAGATACGCAATAAAGAAAATGTTAAAAGAAAGTATGTATTTTATATTGCGTTAGAAATCCTTTTTAATGGCCCTCACATATTTAGAGTAGGCGCATACCTAACGATAGTTTTGGAGTTTGAATCATTATATGTCGAAAATTTACCATCATCAGAAACATATGAGCGTAGCTATATGCATCGTGATGTTGTCACTCATATACTCGTGACGAAAACAGATTTTGTGGTTACTGGCAGTCAAGATGGTCACCTCAAGTTTTGGAAGAAACAGGTATTAAGTCAGTATAGGTTAATGACAGAAATTAAAAAATAAAAATGAAATCAAGGCTGGCATAGTGTTGGGTATTTTCAGTCTTTGCAAGCTTGATGGCATTTTTTATAACCACAATTAACCATGGACACATCATTCATCTATCTATGGAATTCATTGTCCTGTTAACAGGTATATAATATCGGATATCTCTCAATTTTATTTTCAGGAAGAAGGAATTGAATTTGTAAAGCATTTTAGATGTCACTTAGCTGCAATAAGTGACATGTCAGTGAATAGCACAGGGACTCTTTTATGCACATCTTCCTCAGAAAAGACTGTAAAAGTATTTGATGTAGTGAATTTTGGTAAGTGATTTAGCAAAGTACCTATTTGATTGATATACTAACTGCATATTTTGCTTTCTACAATGGTATTACAAATTAGTTTTGTACATTATGGTCCCTGTCAGGATAAAGGAGAACTTGTCAAAATAATCTAAGACTCATATGGACTAAATACATTTTCTCTGTTATACTTTTATATAATGACCCAATGATCTGACAGACTTCGTCCTGTCAAAAAGATTTGGATGGTAGTTTTTGTTCCTACTTATTTTATAATCTGGGCAAAAAAATCTCCTCTACAGAACCATCACCCTGGTCATAGGGCATTGTGAATAAAAAATAATTAATTGGAAATAGGTCCAAATAAACTCACATTTTGTGACTATTCAATTTTGGAACTTGCCATTAAATCCTCCAACAATGTATTCTGTGCTCCACGCACACACGCACACTGTTTTGATAGATATGATTGAATTTCAACTTTAATGTAGCATTGATAAAGAGCAAATTGACTTTTTGATGTTAGGAACATGCCTATATTTCTTAGACAACAGCAAGTGCTTGCAATATGAACGATGCTCGCCTCCTTCCTCCTGTCGGTGACCAGCGGGGACCAGGCCGGGAAGGCTGATTCCTGCTATTCAAAGGTCGCCGTCAGTCGACGATCCCCTGGATGTCCCGGGGGATCGACGGCCCCCCCAGCAAAACGGGGGGGTGAGAGGGGCTCGCCGCGGGCGAGCCAATGACGCCGACGAGGTCGTGGAAGTGTACGTAAGTGTTCCTATGACCTTGTCAGGCAGTGATGCTGCTCTCCTTGACGTGTCTTCCTCCTCGTCTGATGAGGGGGAGGATGCGTCGACGATTGATGCGCTCCTGCCAAGGCGTCCCTGAGGGGCATTGTCTGGTTTTTAGTCGGTAGGCTGCGCACTTGGCTGGTACTCGGCCCCCAAGCGCGCGGAGAGTCCGACATAACCCCGCGGTGTTCCCGAGCCGCGGGGTATGCGTAACGCATTTTCCAGACATTAATAAAAAAAAAAAAAGTCCCTGTGATGATGGAATCAATGAGCTGAAAAAGTGGTTCTAGCACTGGTCTTCTGATTAATAGATTCGGTTTATGTACCAACGTATTCGTATCTCGAAATTTATATATATTGATTTGAAGCGCCTATGGTGAATAAACATCGTAAAACCTGCACATACGTGCAAAAAAAATCAAAGGTCGACCAACCCACACTGCACAAGACTGGTTGACTGTTTGATGGAATAAAATGGAATGGAATCTACAATCAATACACCAATGATATAAAGATAAATAAAACTGTGGTATATTTACAAAAAAAATTCGTCAAGATAGTGTATATAAAGCATTATATACTAAACTAACTGTTACATAGAAAACTATTTTAAATTAGTTTAGCAGATAATATATAAGGCAAAACAAATAGATCTAGTTGCTTTTCTATTATAAAATAAGTTTAATTTATTTTTTCTTATTATTATTGTTTTAGTCTTAAGTCTCAGATGTCCGCGTATGTCTATCTCACCGTGCATCATCAATACATAGTATAAAACAAAGTCGCTTTCGCTGTATGTCCGTATGTATGCTTAGATCTTAAAAACTACGCAACGGATTTTGACGCGGTTTTTTTAATAGATAGAGTGATTCTTAAGGAAGGTTTGTATGTATAATAAATGCATAATATAGTAGAGAAACACTGATAAATTTAAAGGTTTCTAATGTGATGTCGTAAATAAGCACGTTTTTTTGCGCTTATATTGCAAACGCTGGCTGAACCCTACGAGATAGACCAAAATAATGTACTACAGTATTGTACAACTTACAAAAATCCACAAAAAAGTCTGCGATGGTATATGTCTATCTCTTAGGGATAACCCACCATAACCATTTTTTCACTGCACCCGTGCGAAGCCGGGGCGGGTCGCTAGTGGGTTTATAAATGCTAGTACTTCTGTTACTGAACCACTCATTTTTGTAATACAGGCTTGACTTAGCATAAAAGTCAGGGGACTGATTAAAATATGTCAATTTAAATGTTGTAATTTATTTTTGGGGCTTGAATTAGTAAATTATATTATAATATAAGTTAAATTTCTATCACTGTCTGAAACAAAAGAAAGTCGAATGAAAAATAAAACGAAATGGAATCTATTGGAATCCCTTTAGTTCAAATCAATGGCCTAAGAATGCTATCGAACCACTCCGACGATTGGCGCTGACAATAAGTTTAATTAAATTTGAATGGGTGACGGAACGGGGAGCTTTTGTTAAGCATTCAGCTTTCAGACGCACGTAAACATCGCAAGACAAACCGATCGCTCTGGAAATTCTCTATTCACCGCTGAACTGCTGGAAAATATTTGACTCTTGAACGATGTTAATGTCAGAGAATTACTTTTTCAGTTTCCTTTAAAACTCTTATATGTCGCAGCATCTTCATGGATAATATAGTTAAATGTTTTTTTACCGTTTCCATTTCAAACGTCAAGCAAGGGGAGGATTTACCCCCGCGTCTAATTGATACGCTCCTTTGTATTACAGCAAATTTAATATAAGTTTGAGTGTACCAAATCCGTCTTATCTCTACTAGGTACGATCTTCTAGGTACGTCTTATCTCTACAAGGTCATACATTGAGAAGTGCAGCCAAAGTCTAAACCCATCTATCATGTATTGTCTTGTCTTGTCGGTTAGTGTTTATGATGATAATGAGAACAGGATTACTCGAATGGGAAAATGCTACGGTTATTTGTTTGCTCAACGTCTCTTATTTGATTTAAAAATAATAAATATGATAGTAGGTGACTCGCTACTGACGAAATAGTTCTCTCCAAAAACCGAGCCGAACTGAACCAAAAGAATAGTGTCTGCGGGAGCAATTGAAATTTACCCAGATGACATTTTACAATTCCACACTTCGAGCATCTGCTCTTGTGACTCCACTCTGGCTAGCCGGCTGTCCGGCTTATAAGAGAGAGGTGAAGCAGCACTCCGGAGGGAGATTTATAAAAGGATCGTCTTCCGGAAGGAAGATGGAGGTACCATCTTACCTATTTGATCTAATTCCTGTGGTCCGACGTGTGGGTTTGGCTTTACTGGATACTCACGTTGGCAACGTAGACTGTGGTTTTTGTGAGGTATGCAGTTATGCTGTCAGACAGCAACGACATAAGCGACGACCACATATGCAGAAAGAAAGAAAGAAAGAAAGAAAGAAAGAAATACATTTATTAGTGAACCACACAACGATAAAAACAACAAACAAAACAAAACAATACCTACCAGTCCATATTGGAAGAGGACACGTAGACCGCGACATGTCCTAAGCGACCCCCCAATCAATTAACGCAGGACCTTCTAGACCTGCAAGCGGCGGCGTCTGAGCCGTCGCCTCCCTTGTCTCCCCCTGTTCGGCAGCCTTCTGCTTCGCCATGAGTAGGTTCCCAATCAATTCAGGCCGGTCCCACTTTGGAGAACCGCGCCTCTTCTATGCCCTCTCCATGGGGCAGCGCTAACCGTACCTCTCCTGAGGTGCGGCTCCCTTCCATACAAGCCAGTAGGGTCATTAGGACCAAAGGCTCAGGCTGAGTTTAGTCGGTAGGTCTGGTGGGTCGAGCCGCCTCGATTCACCAGGAGTCCGACATAATCAACGCATCCCTGCTTGCCTGTTGCGGTGGTATCCATGACAGATTCTCAGCCTCCTCTCCTGAGGAAAAATATAATAATATACAACAATGTTATCTACCGCTGCATGATACCATAACTGTGGCAAGCTCAGTACAAGCAGCAGGCATGTACTACAAAATGTACCGGGTAGGTACGCGACTTATTATTGGTCGACATATCACTTTAAAAATTATCGAGGCTGATAATAACTCTCAGTAACTCGCCACCAGCTCGCCACAAGTTACCCTGAAGATTATTATTTTTCAAACGGCGTATACAGCCTGAGTCTTGACACAACTAAAAGCCCCAAAGCGACGTGTCAGCCCCAAAACGGTCCCAGTTTTTGTGGTTCCATCCGCGAATCTTGCAACCGCTACATTTCCAAACGCGTTCCAGCCAATCGGACATAAGGATGTCTTTCACGTGTTCTGTCCTATTAACGGTGTATATACAACTAGATTCCCAAACGGGAAAATCGGTAGCATTCTCAATTTAAGCAAAACTTAGCTAAACTAATACTACGGCCACCTAAATTTTAATGATAAACTAAATGTCCAAAAGTGTTAATATAGTCACATGTTCATACTATAATCAATAGTGATAAATATTTCCTACACTCACCAACAAAAGTAAACTCACAAACAAATTATATTGTAATCCGTAGATCGTAAAAAGTAAATTGTATTATTTAAAATTACAATAACTCTAACAGATGCGTGATAAAGAAAATGTTAAAAGACAGTATGTTAATACAGCATTAAAATCTTTTTTTATATATAAGAATATTATCGTTAACCAGTATTTGATGGCAAGGATGGCATTTTGAATTCAAAGCGCAATGAAAATGAGACACTGTGCAGTGAGGGACTTAAAGAATTCTGAATGAAGTAAGGTATTCAAGCCACCCGTGATCAAGATACGTTTATCCCCGAAAAGTATAACTCTACTTTTTGCACCTTTTTTTTTTTTTTTTTTTTTTGTTCCCCTGAGGAAAATGCATTAAATTGCATACCCCGGCTGTGGCGAGCCGGGGTTATGTGGGGCTCTCCTCCCAGAAGGGGGAGGCCTACCCACTAAAAACCTCAGGGATGGCCTTCCTCAGGCATGTAGGGAGCCCCCGGGAACACAAAGGCCACTTCCAGGAACCCCCAGCCTCCGCTCCCCTCTCTAGAGGGGAGCCCTCCTCGGGGAAGCTACCACCTCCCCGGTCCCCTCCACCGACGACGCCCCCCGGCCACGGAAGGGGCGTGGTCCATCCCGGGTCGCCGTAGCGGTCGCGAATTCCTCGCGCCCGCCGGCGACCCGCGGCGGCGCCGCAGCTGTGCTACCGAGCCCGGCGCCGCCTCCTTCGAGCGGGATCGGCCATCTCCCGACCCCGCTCGGCGGCCTCCTTCTGGAGCATTACTGCTTCACAGAAGGAGGCCACAGCCCTCCAACCTCCCTCGTCCGCCAGCATTGCCGCAATCAATGCCGGCGGAGACAGATCTCGCCCGATCTCTGCGACCAAGACTCGGCGCTCGGAGGCCCACGCGGGGCACTCCGCCAGCGTGTGCTGGGCCGAGTCGAGGTCGGATGCGCAGTGGTGACAATGTGTCGATCCCTCCCGTCCTATTCGACACTGATACTCACCGAAGCAGCCGTGCCCGGTGAGTATCTGAGTCAATCGGTAGGTGACCTCCTCCTTCCCGTTGAGCCAAGCTTCGAGGTGCGGGAGTACGGCACCGACGGCCCGCTGGCGCGCGCAGATCCGTAATTCGAGCTGCGCACGCCAGGCCGCCACTCCCGCTTAGGCACTTCGTGCGCGGTTCCAGGGCGCTCCCCCCATCGCCCCCCCGGCTACTTTATGCACCTAGTGTAATAAAAGGTTTAAATAAATTCTAGCGAATCCTCATGCATTGTAAATCTTATAATGCATTAAAAGTAATTCTAGAGGATTGTAATTCGTTCTAGTTAGAATAAAAGAAGCGTGGTGGTAAAATGTAAACAAAAAGAAAAAATTAAAACCTATAGGTAAAGCCTTGATATGCTAAATTTAAAACGGAGTAATGCCGTGTTTTTTTAAGAATAAACATCTTGACGTGCTTATTTTAAATTACTTTATTCTCTACAAGTTAAAATCCTGCATTTTACAAAAGGTAGATGATGACCTCCATAGTCGAGTGGATAGTACACCGGTTTCAAGGTGTCGCCATCTCTGAGGTCTCGGGTTCGAGTCCCGGTGGGGTCAGATGTTTGTGTGATGAATGCGAGCATTTGTACCTTAGTCATGGTTGTTGATATATATTTCAATAAAAATTATTTATATATGTATAATATATGTATGTCTATCCGTTACCCTAGATCCCATAGCACAAGCCTTACAGAGCTTAGTTTGGGCTAGGCTAATTGGTGTAAGTGTAACAAATATTTATTTATTTATTTATAATATGTGTTTTATGTACAGCTGGTCTATAAAACTATGTTTATTTCTGTGATATTGCTCAGTATGTATTTAATATTATTAGTGCCATTCAAATGTATGATTATATTACTAACTGGTGCCCGCGACTTCATCTGCATAGAACACTTATCATTCTATTATGGACAATTCACAGAGTATCTTTCTAAATTGTACCCTAGGTGTTATTCTAGATATATATATATATATATATATATATAAGCTATATTGTTGTAAAGTTGCATTAAAATCCTTACAAACATTAGCGTTTATAATAATGATAAAATAGGGATACCTCGTAGCGGAGATGCAGTTTATTGTTAGAGCTTTTACGAAACTGTGTGTCTAGTTCTATATTGTAATTGAATACTTGTTATTTATTCCGTCGGCACTCCTGATCGCAGGTTCGCAGGAATTAGAGGCGCTGCCGAATTTCTGGCGGTGAATACCTCTAATGTTAATCATTCGACGACGACTCGCGAAGATTTATCTCGTGGCGGGCGGCTTTTGAATTTTAATCTATGCAGCTTCTAAAGAAATGTCGTGGGAGATGTCCGCGGTTGTTACGTTGCCGCAAGGCTAGTTTCATTTGACTGTTTTTGCCATTTCATTTTATATTTTAGAGATACTTATTAGTATTGCCGAGTTCAATCTTCATTACATGTAGATTCATAAGAAATCATGCTCACTATTTTCAAAGAGTTTCTGATAAGCCTAGTCGTTACACATGCCGACGGGAAAATAATATAGTTGCACCCCCAGTAAACCTAAATTTATATAAAAATGGCGCCTATTATATGGCAATTAATTCCCAGTCAATCCGCGTAATACTGAATATCGTCGACCCAGGCACGTCATTTCTGACCCTCCCGACTCATTGACGCTGGCTCTTCAAGCCTTGCGAGAGGCGGCATCTGCGCCGCCATCCCTTAGTTAGTCCATACTTCGCAGCTTGCTGCATATGTACGAGTAGGCCCCATCACTTCAAGGCCGGACCCACTTTGGCGTACCGAGCCTTCCTTCGCGCATATGTCCTCTTCGGAGGACAGCGCCGACGTGCCCTCTCCTGAGGGTACGCCAACCATTCCATTCAAGCCATAAGGCCACTAGGGCCAAGGCTAGGCTGAGTTTAGTCGGTAGGTCTGTTGGATCGAGCCGCCTCGATTCACCAGGAGTCCGACATAATCAACGCATCCCTGCTTGCCTGTTGCGTTGGTATCCATGAGGATTCTCAGCCTCCTCTCCTGAGGAAAAAAAAAAAATATGGCAATTAAGATCTATAACCATTTGCCGGAAAGCTTAAAGGTCCTCCAAGGTAGAGAATTTGAAAAATCTTTAAAGACGTTTTTGCTAAATAAGACATTTTATAATTTAAAAGAATATTTTGACAGTAAATTAAAATGAAATTTAATAAAATTGATTATTTAGGTATAAGACATAATGACAAATTAATACAATTTTTATCTAATATGACATGGGAATTTATTATAAATAATGTAATACAATTTATCATTGTATAAAAGAGAAATTTGACAGTAAAATATAATAATTTAGTAGTATGTGACATGGCAACAGAGTTAATTATAAATAATGTAATACAATTTATCAATCTTAATATATATATTTCTTGTGTGCGTGTGTATGTGACTGAACTCCTCCTAAACGACTGGACCAATTTTGATGAAATTTTTTGTGTGTATTCCAGGGGGCTTGAGAATGGTTTAGATTCACAATACGGTCATATAGATATTGTTTTTCAGCTAAATTATTTATTTAAAAACATTTGAGACAACGTGAGACAACGTGACATTTGAGACATTTGACATTTGAGACATTTGACAGGACAACGTCTGTTGGGCCAGCTAGTGTACCTATAATTTACCTAATTACAATGTTGTTTTTTGTCTAACATAGTTTATAAATAATGAAATGCATGTTTTGATATAATGTAGATATTGTTTTGCTTTGTAAATTTTCACAATTTATTAAACTCTAGATTTGTAAATTTTCACAATGCCTTGAAAAGGTAAATTTGTAGGATAAATGTATGTCAAGCAAAGAGTGAATAAACGAATATGAATATATACTGGTCCACGTCCTCGGCATTATGTCACCAAATCCCTTTATATCGAATAATTACCAATCAATGTTCGTTTACAAATCGCTTTCTAATTGCATTGTTACTTATCTTCCTTGTATAGCAACACTTCAGGCTTTACATGTTCACCTTGATACAGCTCTTAAGTCACTCGTAATAGCTGCGTTCTCGTAGTGCAGATGAAAACCTTGATGTGTTACTGATTGTATATATGTATGATAAATTGCTCTTTGTGTTCTAATATTTGTAAATTTATTTCGATATCAGAAAGTGTATGTGAGTAATAATGACATATTTTTGTATATGACACATATCTATACAATGTATCACTTAAAACATATATACTTACATTTTGATGTCTCAATATATGTGAATGAATTAAATCATACAGAAGGTACGAGAGAAGGTTTATTTATTTATTAAGAGATAACAAACACTTACAAATATAAACTATAATTTAGTTTACTATATCTATGCATGCTAATACTGCGACCAACAAAGTTATCCACAGATTAAAAAAACAAAAATAGTGCGCTAGACTTGACCTCGGCACCATACAGCACACACACACACACATATATATATATACCTACACCATAAACAGCAACCAATTTGTTTTATTTTTTATGTTTAGTTTTTTTTTATGCTTTAATTTTAGTTATGGATACAGAAGGATAACTTACAGTGGAATAGTAAAATCACTATATTGTATAAGTAACCCAATTTTAGTTCTGACAATCTAATTATGTTTATAAAATAAAATTCAGTTTAAAGTGAGTCAAGAATAAATGAAAGGAGTCACATTCTTCTCTGCCCTTTGGTCATAGACACAATTTTTATTCCCAGTGTATTCTCTTCATGGCTTTCTAGATAAAGTATAGTTTAGATTGCGTCAATTGAATTAGTACCATTCATTAATAATCAAATTATTATAATCACATAATCTTTGTCACTATCCGACGGGATTCCAGGAGAAGTCCATTATTGAGTAAACAATAAATAATATTTTGCAAACCTGCATCAAAATGGCGGAAAGTTACTTCAAAATGGCGGACACATCCCCGATCAAACGTCAGCGTATCACAATCAAACTTGAAACGAGATCACTCCATAGTATTCGACGATCGATTACTTAACATTCGCAGCGGCGTATGCAAATAGTATTTGCATGCATATTTCGTTCTTCAGATCTGACTCGATTCCCTAATTAGTCGAGACCGCACACAAAGCATGCCGCGACACAACCTATATTGACAAACGAAACATCTCCGATTACTTGGATTTGATAGTCCATGTTATACTACCTGATGCCCGCGACTTTATTTGCTTATACGGAATATATTTTTCTACTTACTTGACACTTATCATCATATTTTGGACTGATGATGGAAAAAACGTATCTTTGTTGAGATTTGATCATATGTATCCGGATCAGTACAAAGATTCGAATCAGTAAAGAGCTTCATTTGCATCATTTCTATAGTGACTCTGAACCGATTCAGAGTCACTGATACTATAAATTGATTGATTGATTCATTTGTATCAGCGACTCTGAGTCAATCGTGTAAGCGTCGCGTATCGATTGAAACCGAGATGCAATAGAGTGATGTGATCCGAAGCGCTCCGACTCTGAACTATTTACTTATGTCAATCGTGCGAGCGCCGCGTGCCGATTGAAACCAAGATGCAATTGAGCAAATGATTAATTTGAAGCGTTGTTAGAGATTTGAATCAGTGAATCACTTGGAAGAACCGACGCACTGAGTCGTTTCTGTAAAGATTGACACATCTCTATCTTGGACAATTCACATAATCTCTACTAATAGTATAAGCTTGAAAGTTTGTAATTATGGATGCATGTTTGTATGGATGCATGTTTGTTACTCTTTCACGTAAACTACTGAATGGATTTTAATGCAACCTTACAACAATATAACTTATACATCAGAATGATACATAGGCCACAAATTATAATGATATTGTGTGAATTGTGTAAAATATACGATACGTGTCCTGCACAGACGAAGTCGGGGGCCCAGCTTGTATTATAATCATACATTTGAATGGCACTGATAATAATTAAATACACATTGAGCGATATTTCAGAAAAAATATTATTTTTTTATAAACCACCTGTAAATAAAACACGTACTATATTATGTACTTTTATATATATTTTAAAATAGATAAAAACGGATCTATAATGATTTTTTAATGTAAAATAAATGGTATTTATAAATAAACTTTTTATTGAACACAATTAAATATTACAATAATAATAAAAAACTTATTTATATATTATTTATTATTATTTATGTAATATGTATGTAATATATCTATTAATAATTATATATTTGTGTTTAATATTTATGTATGTATTATATCTATTATATATATGTAAGTATGTATATACTGTATAGGTGTTATCTTTTAGATATACATATTGTTAAAATAAATATTTAATTAAAAATTAATACTAGATTCGAATACACTTGAGTCATCTCACCATTCTACTACTTCCACTACTTAGGGCTGACTGGAAGAAATCTCTTTTAGAGATAAGTCCATCTTTTGTTTACTTTATAGTCTTAATAACAATATGATTTACTACATGTACAATAAAGTGTATAAATAAATAAAATAAATAAATAAAAATATTAGGAGGTACTAAGTTAATTGGTCTGAAAGCGGTCTTATCTCTCAGAGAGGTTAACTAGCCGATGCCCGCGACTTCGTCTACGTATGACACTTATTATTGTAGAGTTTCATCAAAATCCACTAAGTAGTTCTTTACGTAAAAAAGCAACAAATATCCGTACTTACAAACTTTGGCGTTTATAATATCAGTAGTATTCATTACTGCATTGACGAAGATAACAACCACAGTTTATTATATCGAAGCTGCAATATATTCAATTCATGATTCTACAATTGAGAGCAACCGTTGTGATTTTAACACAATAGAGAATCACTCCGCAAATATCACACAAACGAATTCTTCTCTGAGACATGTTGATACTAATCGTCCTGGAGCCCACGTCAAGTAAATGAGCCGTGCGACAGACGAAAGAAATGTTATTTATGCTCGAGGAAGAAACAGAATACAAATGAGAGGGTATGTTATAAATATAGAAGTAAATAAATTCAGAGTTGATGGCTAGTGAATAATAAAGGATTGATTTTAATGCTTTCTTAAAAACATTTTAAAGTCAATAATTTTTGTATTATTAAATTACTAGCTCCAGACGAAGTAATTTTAATCATACTTATGGGGTATGAAGATAAGCCAATTTTCAAATAGATTCTTTACAGTCTATGAATAGGGCAGATGACTACAACTGAATATGGATATTTTTATTATACAATTATCAAAGTAGAGCAATTTCTATCTCATTAAAATATCAATTTAATTTTTTATTGATATAGTTTTTACATTATTGTAATGAAATGAATACATTTCTGGTTTCCTCACATTAAATGTAATATTATTTATTATAGAAAGTTTATCTAAACGTAAAAATAACAAAGTTATTGGCAATTTTGTTTATACGCTCATACAAATTAGGCGAGTTTACTAAATTATGACGTCACGATTGCAGTGTACTTAGTATGCAGCTTTTTTCGGCGACCCGCGAGCGCCGCAAACATGGCGCTGTCTTCAAAAGTAATAATAGCAGATACATCGTTACTTTTACAATATTTCTCATCTAAAAGAGTACTCTTAATATATATAGAATAAAAAAAATTATCATCTACCCAATTCTGTGAAACTGAATCAGTGACAACTGCACATAATATTATACTCACAAATCAAGGATCAAAATACCTTGTGAACTTGCTGCCTCGCAAACGTCTAAGCGACATTCTATTTTGTTTGAAACATTCGTCCGAAAACAAATATCAAATTTAACGTTACCTATCTTTTTCTTGACTGTTCTATTATTTGCGGATATTAGCAGCAACATTATTTAATGCATACTACCAATTGTGTCTAACACATAAGACGATCAAATACTTTATATGAAACGTAATATTTTTTCTATACTTCGCACGGTAGCAGCCAAATGGTAATCCATATATTAAGTTCCAATTACAGCAACTTGCTCCTATTCTATCTCGCGCCCATCAATATGGAATCAACACCAGGCATCCATCAATCGCACAACAAAAACGCAATTTCATTGTGTGCAAACTGTGTGGTGAACGACTCTTTAAAGCAAACGCTCGAGCCAATATAAGCTTCATCACAACGGAAATAAAATCCAATTTCGCCCGTAAGCAAATACGAATCTTCTTCAAGCATTACCGTAGAGAGCATTGGTTAATACAATATGATTCTCAATTTCTACAGCTTAAGGTTTATAGTTCAATGCATTGTTATCGCCGTTGACTTTAAAGATGAGGTTTTATATACTGAGTCTTATTTCTGAAGGGTAAGCATTAGATTTGTTTGGTTTGATCTTGTGTGTTAAGGCGAGCACTCATTCCACGTATCCATACGTCGACAATGCGCTCCCGTAAAAAAGTGATATCAATCATCCCAGACTATGATAGATACGCTTGTAAAGGCAGGTCCAGACGTGCGGAACGGATAATATGGGTGCTTACTTTTATGAAACTTAAGGTGATTACTTTTATAAAATGAGTAACTATGAGTAATCATTTCATTTACATTAGTATAATCCGGTCGCAATTTAATTTAGGTTGGGTTGGGTTGGATCTGTTGGTCGACTTCTTTCTGTATGTTGGACTATTGATCCCAGATAAATGTAATCATTAACAATTTCCAGTGTAAAGCCTCATTTACAGAAATGGGTTCTATATGGGAATTCAACATAATTTTCCTTTTGTCCATATTCATTTAAAGCTCTACTGCGGTTAAGCATTATGCCTTTCCAAGTCTTCCATGGCCTCAGCCATGAATATGATATCCGCAAAACAAAGATCCGCCAACTTCTCGTAGTTGATGGCGCAAGAGCTTTGTGGGTCTCGAGTTCTGAACCTGAAGTCTGATATTGTGGCGGCTCCGAATAGTGACAACACTTTTTTAGTCTATAGGGCATCTCTGGAAAGATCAACTCACCGGCCAAGTCTCGGAATCAAAGGTTTTCTTGTAATTTACTGACCCCATGCTTAGTGGCATGTTTAACTCTTCGTTCCTCTATCTAACCTATATATGTTGCAATATGTAAAAAACTGCAATACTGTAGACCATGTAGTAGCCTTTTCGGAATTCGGATTATTCAGGATTGGAAATGATTCTCTAGAACAGCTTATAAACATAACTCATTTATTGTCTATTAAATCCTTATGCTGTTAATTACCAATATGACTTTATGTTACTAATTAAGAAAGCATATAATAAATATGTTGCAACTGCAACTGATAAGAAATCGCTATCTTGGCTAACAGCTACCACATTTCGCTTAGATATTAATCAATACTAAAAAGCCGACACATCGAAGTCAATAAATTTAGCGACAAAAAGCAGCCATGTCTCGACGTGTCGATAAAAAATAAGCCGCCGCGTTGAGTTAAGATATGTCGACATAGTTTAAAACTATCCAGTAGGTCAACCTAAGTTTTCTAGTGAACTGGATAGGATGTAGACAAGGAAAAATAGTCATACTGACTTACAAATTCAGGTTGGACAATAATGCAAGTGCCGTTCCCCTTTCCTTTCTTTCACAGAAACGCATAAACGCCTTCGCAGTTTACACAACGTTTTATTTTGCACACCCTAACCATAAGAAATTCCAAAATTATTTCTTCTGTCGCTCATCGCTCTCTTGGAATTCTTTACCTGTACACGTATTTAGTTCCATCAAAAGAGTTAACTGATTTAGGCCTCTTTCAGCCTAAATCAGTGAACTCTTTTGATAGGAGATAATCTGGCGGACTCTACATAAAAAAGGAAATCCACGTAGACGAATTAGTACTAAACGGAGAGCTTAATTTCCAAAACTCACAATCATTTCTGTTCATCGTATACTATGCGAAATGTTTGTCGGCGAAGCTAAAGGATTTGTTATCTCATCCGTGATTCTGATAACGCAACCGCGTCTGTGAACCATCCGCGGCTATCTCAAGATTTGGAGAGTTTAAGCTCCGCAACATGTGGCTGCGATTAAGTGCTCGTCCTTTTGGGATTAATCAGGCTGCCACTCCAAGTTTTAATGAAATTATAAGTGCTTCATCGTCTTCCGGTTGAATGGTAGCCGGTTCAGGGACAAAGCCTCGAGGGACTCTTAATTTTAAGTATGAAGTAATGATCTGATAAAAAGGTTTGGTAAAATATTATCTTAACAAGACATAACTTTTTATTACACACCAAAAACAAGAACATAGACATACATACAACAAATAATATACCAGGCGGCACTATTACTAAATAGAAATCTCTTCCACGCCACCTTGGACTAGGAAAGTTCTGAAAGTAGATTAAAAAAGCTAATTGTTGCAGTAATTCGATTGGACAAAAATTGTCTATAACTATTTTTACTTAATGAATCATTAAAAGGAAGTGAACACAGACTTAATTCTAGAAGGAATCCAGCGTTCGCGCTCTATTAATACTCCTAGGAAGAGAGTTCCATAACCAGATGGCATAAGCCGAAAAAAAGTATAAAAGGAAATCGGTACTTCGGTATGCAAAGTCAGATCAAAATTAGAACGCAAAGTACGACATGACGAATGCGATCGAAAAGTGAACAAAGACTTAAGGTATTACTCTATTTAATGTAAAATCTACTGAAACCTCTTTACCTGTCAAAGTATGATATCCAATCAGCTGGATTAATCCGAGAGCTGAACATAGTAGTCTGTTCTCGCTGAAAAATTGTCATCTTACCTATTTCTGCTGTCAGGTCTATCAAACGAGACAAGTTTTAAAAGCTGTATTTTTTCAGTGTAATGATAACCCAAACAAGAAATCTATTTTATCACTCGGATACTTTATCTCAAAGACTGAATCTGATTTAAAGACCACAGTGACGCAGTTAAATTTATTAACATAAATAAAATAATGGCATTCGATTTCAAATGTCATTAAACAAACAATCGAAGTGTATACGAAATAAAGCACTAGTTCCAAGTGAATACTGCTTATTTTCACAAAGCAGATATCATAATGGGTTTCTAAAAACTGTTGTTTGTATTCTAAAGGTGCGTTCGATAGTACAATGCAAACAGTAGCCGGCCACCCGCGCTCTTTAAAAATATTCTCTGGTGATGTTGTCTATGCAAACACGATTAAATCGACGTGGGGCGCTCGATCATCGATCATACAAAAATGTACTTAGTATCGAGTGTTTATTTAAGTTAGCGGAGATAGTGATGTGATTTAATGAGTGTCGACAAAAGTTGTCGCCTAGAAAGTATTCTATTCTTTTGTTGATCTTAAGATAACTCTTAACTAACTCAAAGAAAGACTATTTTCGTAGTGCAAATGTAAAGCTAAGTGGTTGCTGATAGCACAAATCAATTACATTGTTTTTCCCGACAATTATGTGTAACATATTCAGTTTCTTAGTTGTTATAAATCAAATTTTACAATTTTTAACAATTTAGAAGAAGAACAAGAGAGCTGTTGAGGGCGCCATATATTTTTTTTTTCTGTTCGGATTCTTCTTGCCGTCATACAGGATATGTGAAAGAACATGTAGGTTCTGAGTTAGTTTATTTATTGATTTTTTAAATAGTGTAATATATGTTTGAGTGTGTATTTTGTGGTATATGTTGAGGCTGTCTTAAAAAAATTGTAATATTCTATAGGTTAAGGATTTGTAATATTTATATGTAACTAGCTTTCTGCCCGCGGCTTCGCCTGCGTGGATTTCGGGATTGGGTCTATAGAGGGTTAAGGGTCATAGCTTTTGCCCACGGCTACATATGCGCGGAAGTCGATTTACGGCGCGAAGTTTTATCGCGCTTCCCGTGGGTCTATCCGTTTTGCCAAGATAAAAAATACCGCAATACCTTGCTCAAGAATCACTCTATCTATTGATGAAAACCGCATGAAAATCTGTGCAGTAGTTTTTGAGCGAAGCCTTTATTGCGCATCCCGTGGGATCTGTCGATTTTTCCGGGATAAAAAGTAGCCTATGTTACTCGGGGATAATGTAGCTTTCCAAAGGTAAAAGAATTTTTGAAATTTCTTGCCCGTGGCTCCGCCCGTCGTTGCTCCGTCCGCGTTAATTTCGATCCCACGGGAACAGTAGCTACTTTCTTCCGGGATAAAATGTGATATCCTTCCCCGTACCACAGACTATGTGTATGCAAATTTTCGTGATGATCGGTGCAGTAGTTTAAGCGTGAAGAGGTAACAAACAAACAAACAAACAAACAAACAAACAAATAAACAAACAAACAAACACACTTTCGCATTTATAATATTAGTTGGGATAATGTAACATTACAAAAAAATTAATGATTAAATTTATTCTCAAATTTGACGTTATATAATATTATTTTAAATATGTACAGGAGCGTCTCTATCATTTTAGATTAACAATAAATTGCAGAAGAAATAAAAAATCGTAACACCAAATAACAGTATGCTGTTCTGTAAGAAAATCATTATATCGATAAATTTCGATTTAATGCCTCTCACTAGTCCTGTCAAGACAACAATGGCGGACAATTATGCCGTCGCGTCTGTTTGCGCAGCCTCAACATGCAGATAACACAAATAGAAGTCACTCGCTACCGTCAGGGCCACTTGTCAGCAATGCAAACACGGCGACAGCTTCTGTGGACTGTTTTGACAGTAATCAGGAAATATTGTGACTACGCAACACCGGACACCAGGGAGATGTCTTTATTTGATAACCATTGAGCTTTCATAAATACTACGGTACCGTCTTCAGCTTCAATTGTTTAAGTGTCAAAGTGTTCTAGAGTAATTTTCTTCTTCCCTTGTCTTGTTCTCAATTTTATTTGGGGTCGGCGCAACATGTCTTCCTCTTCAACTCTCCTCTCTGTTTCCCCTCACTCCTTTCTTTAAAACACCATCATTCATACAGTCCATTCTTTTCTTCGGTCTTCCTCTCTTTTATATTCATAACTTTCCTAGTACCATTATCATTCTCTCTTGTTAATATGTAACTATATCAAGAAAGTCTCTTTTCTAGCGTAATATTATTATTACTTTACTAGCTTCCGCCCGCGGCTTCGCCCGCGTGAAATTAGTTTTTGTCAATCCTGGTCTATTAAGTCTAAGGTACCAAGATTCATGGTCTTATCTTCAATTCAACCCCTATTTCACCCCCACACTGGTAAAAATTTCAAAATGCTAGAACAAACGATTTTTTGTTTTTTTATGGCGTGATATTTGACGAACTTGCATACTAACCTTTTTACACCCTCTAGCTGGTCGAAATTTCAAAAATGCTAGAACAAATGTTTAATGATTTCTTACCAAGTTTTAAAACTTTTAAAATTAAGAAATCCCATACAAACTTTCAATCTCTATTTCAACCCCTTCATCCCTTTTTTTTAAATAAAAAGTAGCCTATGTTCTGTCTCAGGGTCTAACGATTGTCTGTACCAAATTTCATCAAAATCGGTTGCGAGGTTTAAGCGGGAAAGCGTAACAGACAGACAGACAGAGTTACTTTCGCATTAATAATATTAGTTGGGATTGCCAATTTACATAATTTTGTTTACAAAGGTAAGCTTATCTCTATAAGAGATTACTTCCAGCCAACCTGTGAGTGTCACAGAATGCTACTTTTAGTGAGAAACCTCAAAGTACATTACAGCATTGTTATATTATGTACTACATTAAACTTTGGTAAATAATTATATTTTTGGACAAATATAATTACTGCTTATATACTCATATACATAAAATTCTAAATATTTTATATATGCAAACATACTTATACTAAAATATTTTAGACATACTATAAATAGATACTTGAGATGACGATGTAACACATAGGGGATGGCCAAGTAGCGCCTGATAGAGCTGTTTCAGCCTAATCATTATGTACTTTAAAGGATATTTAGTCAAATTATTTAACGTGTAGGTCTTTTTATTAATTTACATTGTTTATTCATTGCGTTGCCAAAATCCTTAATTGTAATTGCAAGTCTCCACTTGTAAAATACTAAAGACACCTCTTTCAAAGCGTACAGTTTCCATACCTTTGTGACGTCTCCAACACCTCGAAATATAAGAAAAATCGTGGCGATAAAAAAGTAATGTCTCAAATAGATCCTTCATAAGGCAAAAAACCGGGTTCGAACACAATTCTCTCTTTATACTATTCTCATAAATTAATTGCTAAGTTAAAAACAGTAGAATATAAAGTCCTTTTTTTAAATATAATACTTGCAAACAAATAGTACGCATAACAGTTATAATAGTATCTGAAAGATGTTATTAATTAGGCAAATACAACTCAGAATTTTTGTACTCCATCATGATTCCCATTAAATCTGAGCTAAGTTGAAGCGAGGTCCATTACCATAAGAACAGTGTTATTTGCGTGTGAGCAAACCGATGACTCGGGGCCGTCATTACGCCGACTAGATGATCGGCGATCAATCAACGCGAGCGATTGAGACAAATTACACACATTCGACGAACGGGCGAAACTGGTAAAAGCCCCCATGAATATTATTAACTCTACACAGCTTATAGTTATTGATTTTTTTATTTTTAAAGATGCTAAGCCTTATTTTATGGGGATTGATGATGATGCTAACGGCGAATCGAAGATCGATACGGGATTCTCAGCCATAGAAGATATAAGTAAAAGTATTAGCAAAGAAGGAATTAAGAGAAGGAAGTAATTAAGAGAAAGTTACACGAAGAATCAAATGACGTAAACAATATTCTTCTAAACTAGGATTATAATCAATTCTTCGATGAATTGGTATACACCAATGAAACATTTTTTTTTTAGGATAGGGCAGCAGACAAGCAAACGGATCACCTGATGGTAAGCGATAACCGTTGCTCATGAACACCAGCAACACCAGAGGAGTCACAGATGCGTTGCCGGCCTTTTAAAATGGAATTTGCTCTTTTTTTGAAGGTTTCGACATCGCATCGGTTCGGAAATACTGCAGGCGACAATTCATTCCACAGTTTAGTAGTGCGTGGCAGAATGTTCCTAGAAAAACGCACTGTGGTGGACTGCCAAGCGCCTAGGTGATGAGGATGAATGTTGCGCGTAGAACGGTGAACGGTGAACTTGACGTTATCAGCAAAACTACTTACAAAATACTTTTCTTATTAAACTTGTAAATTGGTATGAAGTACTGGCATCTAATTCGTTCGTATATTACGTATGCATTAAATATACGAAAGGATTAGATGCCTTGTAAATATGTATGAAGTATTGGCATCTAATGGCATCGATTAAATGCCAGTACTTCGTACCTATTTACAATTTTAATAGAATGGTACTGTGTAAGTAGCTTATCGTCAAATTCATTTCATTAATCATAATCGTCAAATTCTCTCATTTTATTCTAACTACTATCACTGCAATACTAACAGTTCTTAATATATCGTTTAATCAAAATTAAATACTTTTGTTACAGTTATTTATATTTACAAAATTCTTTAGATTTCTAATTAAAACATTTTTATAACAATAAAATTCATATCGTTAAAATTATTTTTCGACAAATTTTGTATCAATTACATTAATTACTATACGGAACGGTTCATCGTCACTGCTGCTTTCTAATGCTGGCTCTAAAGCAAACCACTACGGGAGTTTCATAAAATATCTGTAATGTATCCATTACACTTATTATTTCCTCGTAGGATACTGTATAGTCACATAATACACTACATATTTATAGTGTACGTAGTATGAGGTTTCTAGATTGTGAAAAAAATGTCACAAATAAATCTGGGCCTATTTTTTCTTGCTCAAATATTGCACACATGTGAAATTTAAAAGCAAACATTTAAAAGCTATAACGAGGAGGCGACGATTTGAAAATAGCATGAAAATGTTGATTTAAAAAAATCAAAAACGGTATTACCTGCCAATTTAAAATCAGAATCAACAATTCCATGCTTAAGACGAACAGAAAAACACCGAACAAAGACGTTGTGTTAACCAGAATTGATTCGCGGGCGCCATTATGAGAATCAGCGTCAGACGGACCGACAGGGCTATTTTTCTGATAATAATGTCAGTATAATCACAAAGCTCACGGCATAATGCGTAGTCGTACCCTGCGGTTTCCATATTAAATTACACGTTGCCAGCGCTTCAGGCCACGTCTGTCCGTCCGTTCGTCCCCTTTTATTAGTATCTACTTAGCTTGTTTTTTATGAAGCCATAATAACAAACGTTGATAAGTGCAATGCAAAGTCGCTTGATTTCAGGCTGCTTTTATTGAAAATTCAATGAGCCTATTTCACCTTTGATGTGGTAATTTATAAGACAATTTTACTCTTATGCTGTCTTCATTTTGATTCATATTTCCTAATTTATCATTCAAACTAATTTTGCTTTATCTTTAGTTTGACTATTGAAATATTCATCCTATGTTTTTTTTTCAATCACAACGAAAACTAAATAATTTTCATCTTATATTTCTAAAAGGAGACAAGCAATGAATGCATTATGAAGATTCATTTTTACATCATTTTAAATGTCTATTTCTAGAAATCTATTAAAAACTGCTGGCAGCTACCATTGCTACGCTCGTATTAATTATTATCAACTATCTTGTTTATAATTAATCATTTCACGACAAAGTGTCCATACGATATCAATTATAGGGTATCCCGAGTCCCGAGGGCACCAATAAACGGCACAGTGTTTTAATTATCAAAATGGATATCGTTAACCTAATTAGTAGCTCACGGCACACTGTTATGAATGCGAGTAGTTCTTTCATTTGTGAACTCAACTCTGGAGGGCCAGCAGGCTGATGAAAATAATCGAAAATGGAGTAAGTTATTTCTAATTACTATTGCTCGCTGCAAGTTTACTTAAAGTTATTATTGTAATTGATTCTATTATGGTTGTAAAGAGATGATATCATGGAGATAACAGTTAAAAGACAGATATTGAAGTAATAAGTATAGGGGATCAAACATTATATATCGCTAAATCTGGTTTATTACTGTGAAGTATGAAGAACATTACTAGCTACTAAATCAATTGCAATTAACCTCTTAGAATCAATTAGTCTCACCGGTTAATTAAAGTTTTATTTGCAGAAAACTCTATATTTTTTTTTTATTTTGCCCAAATTTATATATTACTGTGTCTTTAAACTATTTTATTGCTTCTTGTACGTAGCTCGTTTCTTGAAGCGTATATATTTTATATTCAATGTCAGTTTGAAACTTAAATTGGTGGTCATTTTCTGGAGAAACATTTTTTTCTTCCCAATTTTCGGCAACGCTATTTAAATTACATCCTGATATAATTTAAATGTAATAATGTAAATATGTAAGAACCTGTCCTTGCATATGAAACCAGCTTTTTGTCGTACTGACCACTTTGATCTGAAATATCTTCTCTTTGGTTAAGAATTCCAAATACAAATTTATAAATTCATTTCGCTAGTACATTTTAGTTTTTAAAACAATCATACATTTGCTTTTTCCTTATAATTTTTTAAAAATATAACTCCACTTCATCAGTCCAAACCGCCTTCAAAGAGTTTATTGATTCTTGCCTCATAGCTTTTTAGTACAGGGATCAATGAACTACCTATGAGATGGCAAAATTGCATAAATAACAACGGTGCATACTTTGATAAATGAAATAAATATTCTAAAACATGCTAGGTATATGTTCCTTCCCGTATAAAACACCAAATTCATATGTAAGGACCTAATACTAAATCAGTCATCCATAAGAATGAATAAATTTATTCCTCTAACCTTTTAAGATATGTGCCTATTTGATGATAAAAAAAAAATATTTTATGATATTACTATGAGTAGATCAGCTTGTACTCCTATCGATGGTGATAAAAATGAAGCTAATAATGAGATGCCTGGGAATCAAGAACAGAAGTATCATGGTCATTTGAAGGAAGTGTTTCTGGATTTTGCGAACAATACCACACTGCATGGGCTAAAGTATATCACAAAAGCAGGACTGAGAATTGTGGAAAGGTAAATAAATATATTAAAGCCATAATTTTACATTCCGAGTCATTGTTATTGTTTTTTATTTATTTGAACACCTTGCAGGCTCTTCTGGCTGATGATATTCATCACAAGTGTCAGCATGTCACTATACTTTATCTACTGCACTTGGTGGAAGTGGAGAACGAGCCCTATCATAGTTAGCTTCAGCGAGAAGTATGTACCGGTTGAAATGGTGGGTGTGCCATTATTGTCACAATGATTTGCATTAATAACGAAATATCAGTAAACAGTGACGATACCAATTTACTCGTTCTAAAGTAATGCATGTGTAAATGTTTTCAGATACCATTTCCCTCCGTAACGATTTGTCCTCAAGTTAAGTTCAAGCAATCTCGATTTAATTACACTAACGTGTTCATGCTATACAAATCTATCTTTCCAAACCCGGATGAAAACGAAACAGCACAGGAAACAAGGTTAGCCTAAAATCAGTTTCAAATCAAATTTAACAATTTGATCTCTGGCAGTGTCTTTAGACATCGTCAACGCCTTCGACACCCTCCCCTGGCAGGCCATCAGGGGGGCACTCGACCACCACGAGTTGCCCCCCTACTTGCGGGCCGTGGTCGGGGACTACTAGCGCGACAGGACGATTGGAGTCAGGGGAAGGAACGAGACGGAAACGGAGAGAGGGATCGAGTGCGGCGTTCCGCAGGGGTCGGTTTTGGGACCCCTTTTATGGAACCTCGTATTCGATGCGGTCCTTCGCACCAGTCTTCCTTGCGGCGTAAGTGTCGACTGTTACGCTGACGACACTCTCGTCGTGACGACCGGGGCCGACTTCCAGCAGACGCTCAGGCTTGCCGAGCTGGGGGTGGCATGTACCGTGAGGGCGTTCCGCCGGCTGGGTCTAGAAATAGCGCCGCACAAGACCGAGGCGCTATGGTTCCATGGCCTTCCAAAGCGCCGGGAACCACCCAGCTGCCGGATACGGGTAGGTGACGCGGAGGTCAAGGTGGGGCCCTACATCACGTACCTGAGGATGGCCATCGCTGAGGTTTTTAGTGGGAAGGTTCTGGGGAGGAGAGCCCCACATAACCACCGGCTCTCTGCAGCCGGGGTATGCATTTCAATGCATTTTCCTCAGCGGAACAAAAAAAAAAGGTAACCGGAGTCTCTTCCATAGTCTGGTTCTAATTACCACCAAAATCGAAATGCAACAGGCCACAAACGTTTTGACCACTAATGACAATAGTTTCTGTGCATCCAACTGGGTATAGTCTTTAGCTGCATTTTTAATGGTGCAGATAGAGATTAGAACCAGTTGGTATACTCCACGCACATTTTCATTAAATTCGGACTGATGGAAATCTTTGAGTGAGAGCTATGTTCAGCTGAGGAAGTCTCTCTTTTTTCAAAAATCAAAATCAAAAATTTATTCTACAAATAGGATTTTACGATCACTTTAGAATGTCAAAGATGCTACGCCATTGGTTCACAAGTCTACGGTGGGAGACCTTGTACTGGAAAGAACCAGCAAGAAAACCAGCAAGGGCAATTTTTTTTTCTCCCTGTATCATTACAGAGCCGTCAGTTGGAAGCCGGCTTCAGATACACAGTCTGAACCCAACCTCCGATACAAATTAAAACAACTAACAAATATATATTTCCGTCACAAGAGTCATATCGCATTAAACAAATCTGATATGTATATGTCCGGTACAAAACAAAAATATCATTTATTAAAAAATCATTAAAATTATATATCGCAAAATTTACATCCAAGCATGTTTAATAATTCAGGAAATTAAATATCGTAAAAATTACATCCAAGCATTTTGATCATTCAAGAAATCATTGACCTTGTAATACCCTATTGAGTGATGAAGTTGCTCATATACTTACAAAGGAATGGAGATAATTGTGACTTAGAAGTTACAATTGCAAAATTGTTTGAATAAAATGTATAATAACAAAATACATACATATCTTCAACCTTACTTTCCAGATTCAATTATACCAAAGACATGGAAATAAACGATGCCGTAACAATGCTTTGTGATACGCCTACAAGTTTCTCAGATGCAATGCTTACGGATGCTTCTGCTGTTCAGCACATTCTAGATGTATGTTTTTTGTCATTTCCTATTTTATATATCACATAATTCCAATCAGACTTAGCCTTCGATGCATCTGATGTGGAAAAACTTAGGCTAATCAGTTACTATATAGTTGGAATAATCTATCTGTAGAGAGGTCAATTCTTTACATGAAATATATTTCCAAAATAACCATCAGGGGGTGATTAGGGATCGATACTGATGCCAAAAATGCAATTAGTAAAATTTTTGTCTACCTGTCTGTATCACCGTTATAGAAACAAAAACTACTCGACGGATTTCAATGAAACTTGATATAATTATTTTTACACTCCTGAGCTGGTTATAGTATAGTTTCATCACGCTACAATCAATAGGAGCAGAGGAAAGTGAAGGGAAATGTTGGGAAAACGGGAGAAGTTACTCCATTTTCTACTTGAAATTATATAAAAAATATCCCACGACAGCATATGTCTATATCTTATGGTTGACTCACAATAACACGTGTAACTCCCGATAGCTTAGGAGTTCGAAGCTTTCTGATTATAAACGAATCTACGATTCCACGTGGACGAAGTCGTGGGCACAGCTAGTACAATATATGAAATGATTCCAACAGACTTAGCCTTCGATGCATCTGATGTGGAATAACATAGGCTAATAATTACTAGGTGGAATAATAATTAATAAACAATTCATCACTCTCTCAACATCATTATTTCTTCACTGCAGTATCTAATCTTGACTTAACTTTATAGATGTCTCCAGCTCAGGAAGACATATTCATAGAATGTACCATGAAGTGGAGTAAGTATAAAAACTGCGCAGAGTTATTCTTCAAGGTGCTCACTCAGGAAGGTGTGTGTTACAATCTGAACAGCTTAGCAGTTCATGAAATATTAAAAATGGAAAGGTAATTGTATAAAAATTTCAGATTCATCAGATCAGATAGAGAACCCTGAGAACCAACACTTATTAGTAAAGAGATATTTTAAAATTACATACATAATAGTGATTAGATAGCAAATAATTCTATTGTTGCTTACAGTCTGCAACAAGACTATACATACATGTCCGCGAATATAACTAGCGAGGGTTGGACCCTCGAAAATGGATACATTTCCGAAGATCCTTACGCATATCCAGGTCGGGGAAGGGTTAGTGCAACTTGCATTTGCATACCTTAATTAGTGTCAAAATCCAACATCTCTGTTCAACATAGATTTGTGCAGTACCTATTTAATGGATTGAAAAAAATATAATATATGTTACACAACATAATGGAATTAATAATGACTCAATAGACAAAATGTCAAAAATACGTAAAACTCAATCTTTTTAGGAAAACGGTGGTGTTCCTGATTTACATATAGAATTATATTCCATGGAAGAAGATAAAGATCGAGTATGTGCAAAATATAGTGGCTATAAGGTAAAATAGTGGGTTACTGCATTTATAATATCAACTTACTTCAAGCGACGCAAATTCCGTTTTCTTTCTATCGAGGATAATGCAAATCATAATTTGTAGGTATTCCTTCATCATCCTGCAGATTTGCCACATTCTTCTTTATACTACTTTGCTGCTCTACCTCAGCAATTATCTTCGTTGGCCCTTCGTTTCACCATGGTCACCACAAGCGAAGAATTAAAAAACTACCCTATTAAAACGTAAGTATTGTAAAATACCTTAATACATTACATTTGAGAGATTGTAGACACACCAGTGTGTCAAATTGTACCTTTAGACCTTTAAAAGATAGATAGTTAAAATCTTCAATTAAAAAAATCTTAATCACATACGTAAAGTAATTAGTATGTGATTACTACATCTTAATCACGTACTTTACTTTAATTTTCTTAAAACAAAAGTGTACAAACCAAGAGCTGTGTGTGGGATTGGGATCGCTCACAAAAGGATGTGAGCAAAGCAGTGGTATTTGCGAAGATTTTACATAAAATAAAACAAAGTTTATCTCTATAAATATAAATATGAACGTATGTGTTACATGAATACATATAAACTTAAACACAAACCCATAAATAAATACAAATTGAAATCATATAGAACTATAAGAAAAGAAAAATACATAAAAAAAATTCAAAATACTGGGGGTCGTATATAAACTGTAATATCATAAAAAAGCTCTTATACAGCTCGTATTATAACCGTATCTAGAATTTCATCAACGAAACCAGTCACAAAGAATATACAATCTAGATTATTATATTTAACATTAATAGTTAATAAATTTATTACATTGATTAGCTCATATTAATATTACTCAACGATTCTAAACTTATTTAAAAAAACTAAGTTTGAAAGTTCCCTTTAACCTGGTCATGTTTAGGTGGTAATATTTAGGTCTCTCTATAAATTTGTTAAAACAATCATTCACCAATTAAATAATATTGTTACCTATACCGAAGCTTCACGTTAAATAATCTATTTTCAGTTCCGCAACAAGAAATCGACTATAAAAGACTTATCAACATTAAATATTTAATTACATAACTATTATTAAAATCACTAACATCGCCCTTAGATTGGGCAGTGACTGAAATGTCGATAGCATCACCAGTCTCTATAACAATATTTCATTTTGAACCAATCAAATCAGTAGCATTTTGGTTATCCGTTACGTCAACCAATCAAATTTAAGTATCAATGAAAATTCGACTACTAATCAACAAGGTCCGCTTGTCGCTACTCCAAAAGGCTCAAATATGGAACTTTTAGTAAGGTTACTATATTTACGACTTCTTAGATTCTGGTCCCGATCTCCCATATTAGCTTTATTTTTTAGTCTAAGGAAATGAAGTGGAAGAAAAAGCGTTCCTCGCTAAAGGCCGTCCCAACTTCATCCAAGAATTATTTCGTCTAGTCTTTTACTTTAAAAGACTCAACTAAAATGAATAACATTTGAAATAATTTGATTTCAGCCGTCAGTGTTATTTTCCCGATGACAAACCGCTTCGGTATTTCTTACAATACACTTTCAACAACTGCCGATTGGAGTGTCTCAGCAATTTCACATTTAAATCGTGCGGATGCGTAGCTTTTTATATGCCACGTGAGTTCAATTGTGTTACAGTTGCTAACATTTTAATCAGACTGTGTTACAGTTGCTAATATTTAATCAAATTGTATTACAGTTGCTAACATTTTAATCGGATTGTGTTACAGTTGCTAATATTTTATTGAAGTTGTATTACAGTTGCTAATATTTTAATCAGATTGTGTTACAGTTGCTGATACATTTCCTCTTTCAGATAACAACAGCAAAGAAATATGTTCAGCGAACAAAATGGAATGTGTTACTGATGCTCAAGGTAAGCAACATATTCTTGATTTAAATAATAACACAGAATTGATTATCTGGATAAGTAATAATATTGTGTATCTTAAAGTTCACAATTCGGTAAGCAATGTCGGTAAGTATTTTTGAACGAATTTTATAATTTTTGATTCGATCATGCAGAGTAATATTAATGAGGAGTAGTGGGCAGGCCACGTTACTCGCAGAAGTAACAGCAGTTGGGGTGATAAAGTAAAGTGGGGTGGTGATAAACCTCCCACCATGGGTAGGTGACTTGATGAAGATCCCAGGAAAGTAATAAATGTTAGTAATGCTGGAGCGATTAATGTGGAGATACTTGGGAGAGGCTTAAGTTCAACAGAGACGGTCCAAAACAATTACCACTAGGCTAAGTGCTAAAAAAAAAACAAGCCTAACTAACTAAATCCAGACAATTAAAATGATTAAATCTTTTTTTTACCCAGCCCAAAGTAAGCTCTGTAAGGCTTGTGTTATGGGATCTAGGGTAACGGATAGACATACATATATTTTACATATATAAATATTTTTGATAGAAATATATAATAACAACCATGACCAAGGTACCTACAAGTGCTCGCATTCATCACGCAACATCTGCCCCCACCGGGATTCGATCCCGGCACCTCACAGATGGCGACACCTTGAAACCGGTATACTAACCACTCAAAATCAATTTTATTCAAATATGACTTTATAGAAAGCTCTTTTGAATCGTCCGAATTTTTTTTCCAACTCGACTACGGAGGTTGTCAAAAAGTTAAATAATACCTGTTAAATTTCAAGTTAATACCATTCAAAAATCTTTTAAAAGAGATGTTCCATTTTTATATGGAGGCTGGGCCTATCTTGGCCTAAAGTAATAAAATAATATTTTATGGAAAGAACAAAAAATAAGGAACCTTTACCCGTAAGAAGATATTTTTTTAAAACCTGCAAAACATTGTAAGAAAAAGAAAAGTTTTTGAAGTTAAGATCAATAAAACAGCAACCCAAAGCTTATATTGGCAACTTCGATTTTGATTGTCACAATGAGTGACATGACCGATGTCAATAGCTTCACCGCCACTACCAAAATAGAAGGATGTCACTGTCACACTGACAATGACATTACGATGACAGGAGGTAACTCTCATTATTTAATAAAAATGCAAAGGAACTACCCAACACAGCCAGCATCTACAGTTTCATTTTCAGGAATAAATCTGCAGTAAAAGCATATATTTACTAGCAGAATTTATTAATAGTTTTGGAAAAATAATATAAATAGCTTGACGCCTTCATAAAAACCTATAAATATAAAAAAAGCTTTATGAAAGAAACCAATATTCGAGACTTTAATATTATTTTTCAAAAGATCGCAGGTTTTTATATTTTTTTCTTTTTGGAAACTTTGTCATAGAGATGTCTATGATCTATCAGAAAAACATCAAGTGTAGAAAAATAATAAAAAATGGGGGCCAACTCCTTTCCACCACAAACTATTGTAGGGTTTATTGAAAATAATAAAGAATTTACATTAATTATTAAGTGGAACTTTTGTTTTTGAAAACTAGCAACACTAACATTATTTTAAAAATATGTGGGTATTTTGGAAGGGAATAAAAAAGAACGCTTGACCAATGCAACGGCATTCTGATTCTCGCCGCCGAACGGTAAAGTTGTGTTCAGAGTTATTAAAGTATTCAGAATATAAGTATCTGTCAACCTGTATTCTTGAGTTTTATTATACTAGTGTAGGGTTTATTGAAAATAATAAAGAATTTACATTAATTATTAAGTGGAACTTTTGTTTTTGAAAACTAGCAACACTAACATTATTTTAAAAATATGTGGGTATTTTGGAAGGGAATAAAAAAGAACGCTTGACCAATGCAACGGCATTCTGATTCTCGCCGCCGAACGGTAAAGTTGTGTTCAGAGTTATTAAAGTATTCAGAATATAAGTATCTGTCAACCTGTATTCTTGAGTTTTATTATACTATCAAGATAAGAATTGTAATGATGTTAAATCCTACAGCCACGTTAGCAGGATTGCAGTTTAAGGAGAAAGAGCAGGAATGTCTATGTTTGCCCGCTTGTAACTACATCGACTATGATGCAGACATACACAAGACGAGCTTCGATTCCTTTGTCTACGACCACATCATTTACCATTATACTCCTTTCAATGGATCTTACTATAATTTACCAAAGTAAGTGCACGTGGTTTTCATTACTCCACTTTTTGTGAAACGAATTTCACAGTTAACCAAGCAAACGCTCTATGCAGTATTGTTAAGATTATGTTGCATGGGAATCCAGACTTTTCTGTTTCATAAATGTAACTGATATTAACTTTTAAGAAGTATATACATATTATTTCCAGCTTTGTGTGTTTACTCGATTGACTGTCAACCAAATTTTCGCAATTCACTTATAGTGAAATCAATCATATTGGATTTATTGACTGATAGAATAGCTTATTGCACATTTATGTCGCTCGCTGCAATAACAATTGTAGCATTTGTCATAAATTGATAATAATTAAGTCAAAATGTTGTCATTAGTTAAGTTTCTACTACTTCCTTCATCACGTCATCACCACTCATGTTCGTCTCACCGAAGTGTATAAGCCTACGCTATGTTAGAACGCCAATATCTTTGTCAACCACGCAGCTACGTACAACACGCAATGGTCGACTTTGGCCTTTACAGGTAGTCTCGCGATGATTTCATTCCCTGACAAGATCACAGCACCACCGACGTTCCTTTTAACAAAATTAAATATATAAAAACCGGCCATGTGCGAGTCGGACTCACGCATGTAGGGTTTCGTACCACTATACATCTAAATAAATGTTTTTCTTAATTATTTATTATCTTTGAGTTGATTGAATGAAAGGTAATATGCGGTTTACGATTTATTAAAAAAAACTTATTTTACGGGGGGGGGGGGGGCACATTTTTCAACATTTTGGAAGCGTCTCTCGTGCAAACTATTCAGTTTAGAAAAAAATATATATTAGAAACCCCAATATCATTTTTCTAGACCTATCCATAGATACCCCACAAGTATGGGTTGGATGAAAAAAAAATTGAGTTTCAGTTCTAAGTACGGGGAACCCGAAAAATTTATTGTTTTGTTTTTCTATTTTTGTATGAAAATCGGTTCACCGAATACATCTACTTACCTATTTTACACAATATAGCTCTTATAGTTACAGTAAAAAGTGGCTGTGACAAACAGACGGACGGACAGAGATGACGAATCCATAAGGGTTCCATTTTTTTGCATTCGGCAACGGAACCCTAAATAGGGAAGGTACATCACAATTGCGAAAAGATCCTTACTTATATTCTTTTTTTCTTTTTATTTCTTTTCTAGCTGAACGTACATAACTGTTTAAAATAAATTTAATGTTATTTGCAGGTTGACATACACTCAAATAGACCTTTTCTTTAGAGAGTCCATGTACATGGCTGTGCACAGATCTGAGCTATTTGGCGTGGCTGACTTCCTCGCTGACTGCGGAGGACTCCTTGGTCTGTTTTACGGGTTCTCCATTTTGAGCCTGGTGGAAATCATCTATTACTCCACTTTCCGGTATTATTCTTTATGATCTACTATCTTAAGACGATGGGGAATATGCCAATAATTATTAGTATGTATGCTTTAATCTTTAAAACTACGCAACAGATTTTTTTTAATAGATAGAGTGATTGAAAAAGAAGATTTATATGTATAATAGCATCCATTATCCAGTGGAGAAATGCTTATATTTTTGAGGTTTCTAATGTGATGTTGTAAATAATTAAATTTTTCCGCGTACATAGCAAAGGATTATATTATTATACTACGTTTACAGTTTTTCTGTAGTATATTTGGTATCAGCTTTGCACCCGTGCGAAGCCGGGGCGGGTCGCTAGTATTCCTATAAAATAAATAAATAAACAATAAATAAATATTTGTTACACTTACACCAATTAGCCTAGCCCAAACTAAGCTCTATAAGGCTTGTGCAATGGGATCTATTATACATATATAAATATTTTTTATTGAAATATATATCAACAACCATGACTAAGGTACAAATGCTCGCATTCATCACACAAACATCTGCCCCCACCGGGATTCGAACCCGGGACCTCAGAGATGGCGACACCTTGAAACCGGTGTATTATCCACTCGACTATGGAGGTCGTCAAAAATGATGACGATTTTCTAACTTGAAATTTTCGCAATCTTTACGACAGCATTTTTTTATATATACAACATTGTTGTGCAGTAAATTCACTTTTAATAATCAACTTATCACAAAAATGGGAAAAGAAAATAATCTTAAATACAAATATACGTCACTACTGAGATGCACGAGCCTACTCTGACTATTTCAGGACAGTTAAGCCTTAGTTAATCACGCTGGCCCAGTGCGGATAGATCGACTACTAGTGATGTGCCGGATATCCGTAACCGTATCCGTATCCGCAGATATCCGAGGCAGAAGAAAGATTTGTGTCTATGTCCGTATCCGTTACTTTTTGGCGGATCTTTTACGGATCTATTTAACAGTCATCTTTAAAGAATAATTCATATTCTTGAAGATGTTTTCTTAGTAAATGATTTTTAAGTACCCTTACGAGAATACTTTCCATCACAAGTTGTACACTTTGCACATTCATCATTTATTATCTCAAAATAATTCCATGTCACTCTACCAAACTTCTTTGTAGACATTTTTTTTAAATCATGTACCAATATCAAACACAAGCGTTATGTCTGCCAGTGTCACATTAAAATAAAACAAAACAAAAAAGGACCCGCCGCGCAACGCAAGTCGAAACATGTTTCAAATCAAGATCTCGCACACCGACACGGATTGTGTAAAAGTTAAGATCCGTATGTATCCGTACGTATCCGTATGCTAAATGAACTGGGTAGAACAAACACAGTAAACCTAGTTTGGATACCAGGACATAAAGGTTTCATGGGTAACGAAAAAGCGGACTCGCTAGCAAGACTTGGATCGGAAACACCTCTGGTGGGACCACAACCGTTTGTTGGAGTCACGCCCAAAATAGTGGGCTCATGCCTCAGAGCCCATACACAAGAAAAGCACCAGAAAGAATGGGCCAGTCATAAAGGAATGAAACATTCAAAACTGTTCATGGGCATGGACAGCTGGCTTAAGTTCGCACTGAGCTCAAGCAGACCTCAAACTTGCCTGGCACTAGGTGCCTTAACGGGCCACTGGGGTACAAGGGTCATGTTACATAGGATGGGTCACGCTAGGACCAAAATGTGCAGGGCCTGCAAGGTTGAAGAGGAGAGCATGGAGCACATATTGTGTCATTGCGATGCTCTGGCCTGCAGGAGACTAAGGCTAACGGGAATTGGTTACCAAGACCGGAAGACTATAGGGCCATATCGCCTAGGATCATCGTCAGACTCATGGGTTCGATAGATTGGACTAGTGACGAGGGCCACGTAAGCTAGATAGCACACCACAACCGACACATGGGGTAGCACAAAAGACCCAACAAGGGTCGAAGTGCGCAAGCTCCCGATGGGAGCAGCCCCGCTCGCAAGATAAGATAAGATAAGATCCGTATCCGTATCCGTATCTGTGGAACTTCACACCAAATATCCGTATTCAGATCTGTATCCGCGGATCTAGATTCTCTCGATGCTCACGCTGTTTTCCTTCACCGTAGGAGCGTCAGATAAATGTGCTTATGAAATGCGGAAAATGAAATATACATTGGTACATGGTAGGATCGATCCTGGGCTTCCAGAATCATCTAATTCGAAGACCAGTGCCTAGTAATGATGGAAAAAACGTATCTTTGTTGAGATTGGATCCTTTGTATCCGGATCAATACAACGATTCGAATCAGTAAAGTACTTCATTTGCATCATTTCGTTACAAATATTCTGATATCTGATATATGACACAAAATATTGATTCATTTGTATCAGTGACTGATGTAATTCATCATTTACAAGGACATTTAATTTATCATTTACAAGGACACGCACATACTCAATCACATACACACACCACACATTTACACACACACACACACACACACGCACACACAAATATACACACAATGCACATAATTGCTATACTTACTTTTTCGCACATCAACTCTTTTCTTTTACTTTGTAAATTTTTCTACTAAAAATGCCATGTAAATCTATAGTATTGTTCGAAGGAAGAGCGAGGTTTCCCATCACAAGTGTTTCGACTACTTTCTGGGAAACCCCAGCTACTTATTTGTAATGATTTATCTAAATAAATGCATTTTTATTTTTTATTTATTATAATTGAGTGACGTGATCCGAAGCGCTCCAACTCTGAACTATTTACTTATCACAATCGTGAGAGCGCCGCGTGCTGATTGAAACTGAGATACAATTGAGCGAATGATTCATTTGAAGCGCTGTTAGAGATTTGAATCAATGAATCACTTAGAAGAAACGACTCACTGAGTGGTTTCTGTAAAGATTGACACATCTCTAGTGCCTAGGCCACAGCGCCACCGACATTCTCGACTACTGAATATAATGAGACAAAATTGTTTAGACGTTTGACATTTAGAAAAAAATTAAAATAAATGAAAACGTTGTTACCTAAAACAAAAAGTCTCGAAGTAGGTATCTGAATCAGGAGCCGCCTGTACGAGGGCGTCGTGCGATCCGTGGCCATGTATGGGGCTCCCGTGTGGTCGCAAGACTGCGCGAGGTCCCCCCGCTGCAGAGCTCTGCTACGGAGCCTGCAGCGGATAATGGCCATACGGATCGTACGAGGCTACCGTACAATCTCGTACGAGGCGGCGACGGTTCTGGGACGCTCCCCCCCATTCGACATCCTGGCCGACATGTACGCGGCGACGTATGCGTCGCGGCGTGTCGACCGGGAGAGCGATGGGGGGAGCGCCCTGGAACCCGCGCACGAAGTGCCTAAGCAGGAGTGGCACCGACGGATTGTGGCGGCCTGGCGTGCGCAGCTCGAAGTACGGAGCTGCGCGCGCCAGCGGGCCGTCGGTGCCGTACTCCCGAACCTCGAAGCTTGGCTCCACGGGAAGGAGGAGGTCACCTACCGATTGACTCAGATACTCACCGGGCACGGCTGCTTCGGTGAGTATCTGTGTCGAATAGGACGGGAGGGATCGACACATTGTCACCACTGCGCATCCGACCTCGACTCGGCCCAGCACACGCTGGCGGAGTGCCCCGCGTGGGCCTCCGAGCGCCGAGTCTTGGTCGCAGAGATCGGGCGAGATCTGTCTCCGCCGGCATTGATTGCGGCAATGCTGGCGGACGAGGGAGGTTGGAGGGCTGTGGCCTCCTTCTGTGAAGCAGTGATGCTCCAGAAGGAGGCCGCCGAGCGGGGTCGGGAGATGGCCGATCCCGCTCGAAGAAGGCGGCGCCGGGCTCGGTAGCACAGCTGCGGCGCCGCCGCGGGTCGCCGGCGGGCGCGAGGAAGTCGCGACTGCTACGGCGACCCAGGATGGACCACGCCCCTTCCGTGGCCGGGGGCGTCGTCGGTGGAGGAGACCGGGAGGCGGTAGCCTCCCCCGAGGAGGGTTCCCCTCTAGATAGGGGAGCGGAGGCTGGGGGTTCCCGGAAGGGGCTTGATGTTCCCGGGGGCTCCCTACATGCCTGAGGAAGGCCATCCCTGAGGTTTTTAGTGGGTAGGCCTCCCCCTTCTGGGGAGGAGAGCCCCACATAACCGCCGGCTCGCCACAGCCGGGGTATGCAATTTAATGCATTTTCCTCAGGGAAACAAAAAAAAAAAAAAAAGGTATCTGAATCAGGAGTTCTTTAAGTAATGTGCAACAATTTGTATTCTTCAAAGTGGGTTCTCTGATTCAAGAATTGGAATTAAGCAATCTTCTGAAACTGTTCGTCACTTTAGTTAGTGCAGAGCTTTAAGGCGCAAACATATTTACATGTCGTGGCGTGTCGTGATGCTTAAGCCCTTCTCCCATTACGATACGCACAGGCGATTCAAGTATCTTGCAAGTCTCGAAGACTTGTCACCGCGAAGTATCTCACATACATTTGAATGTAGGCTCGCACAGTACGATATCCTACGCGTCCGCCACTAGTATCGCGCGACTCACCGTGTTGGTCGCTTGTACGTTGCGTTTCGACAAGATGGCGGCGGAGCAAGAAACAAATATTAAGTTTGTACAAGAAGTTGAAAAACATGCGTGCTTATATAATTACAAATTACCTGAATACATGCGGAAAAATACAATAGATAGGAATTGGCAGAAATTGGAACAAATTTCAAATAACAGGTTGGTTTGTTTTTGTTTGTACACATACCGTAAAACAGGTGAATAGGATTTGCGGGTGAATGGGAACAAACTGCGGAAAGTTGTTTCTACGTATAGTCGCTCGACATAACGTCCGTCCACAAAAAACGAGTTTGCACAAATGAGGAATATAGTCATTTTTTAGTAGCGTAATATGCGAGCGTCGGGTAGCGAGCAAGTATCCAACTAGTATTCTACTCGAGTATCGTATTCTACAAATATCGTAATGGGAGAAGGGCCTTACTGTCGTGACGGGATTGTGCATACTAACATGAAAGACGTGTGCTTATTCTAATTTGACTTAATTACAAATTTTTCAGAACATTTTGCACAATCAAAATGGAATCGAAGAAAGATAGAGAGAAAACTTTAATAAATAAGAAGTAATCAAGAAGAAAAAAGAATATGACAAAGAAATTGTATATAATTGTAGAAGTTTTACTAAACAACTTCAGCATATTCTAAGCAGACAGTTTATATTACATTGTTACTAGACGAGAATGTTTTTTTTAAATAGGTAAATAATGTTTCTAATTAAATTTCTTAGTCTGTTTTAATCTTTTGTTTAATTGGTTGATTTATCTAATGGATCTCAACAGATACTGATAGTATATATTTACTTACATTATACTATCATCTAATATAAAGACATATACGTTATTTATAAAAGTACCTATGAAGTAAATAAAAATATTATATATGCTTCTAAAATTTTGAATGTTGTAGGATGTAGACATTTAATATCATTACCTGATATTAGGGGGGTAGTAGGGGGGGGGGTCTACCCAAAACCGTACAACATGGCCAAGGGTCTACGACACAAAATGTTTGGGAACCTCTGGACTAGACGATGACGAACACTCCATGGCTTTATGGTTGCATAACCGAATTCATAAATATGAACCAGTTGCCGATCGTTGCCGTTTCAAAGTTCAGCTGGAAGATTTGACTATCGTCAGCCAAGTGAATAATCCTCACAAAGTGCCACTTGCGGACATCAAAGTGCAGGAAGCACACATCAGTCGGACTCGCCGCAAACATCCTGCGTAGTAAAAGCTCTACCAGTATCTTATTGCTGGCACATTGGTCCTAACTTTTTTGTATTGTCAATGATAGACAGTACAGTAGACTCTACACTCATTGCAAAGCTGAACATGCGGCTTCAGCATAGCTCCGTCCAAAAAAAATACAGTAGTCACTCGTTAATTCGTCAGACGTCAGATCCTAGGGTTGTGCCGGATTAGTGAAAGCGCCGGATTACTGGAAAATGATAATACATATGTATTATCATTTTCCAGTGATCACATACATAAAAATACACAAAAGGTACACAAAAGATAATTTTCAAGTTTTAAGTAAAAAGTACATATGTGTGTAATAAATTTTACAGATAAAAAGAGTTTAATTGTCTCTAAATCTGGCCAAGAAAGTATGCTTAATTCATATATTTTGAGCACAAACAATATCTCTTCGTCTTTTCGACACATACAGAAAAATATATTTCTTGAACTCACCTAAAAAGGAGGTATAGAATTAAACATTTATTGCACTATTTATAATACTTTCCTAGTAGATAGTAGTTAGTTGCAACATGGTGGCTGGACTGACGCAACAATAACAGACCGACCTAAACGCGACCCGCGCTTTTATATTTTTATTCCTATTTGTTATGAGTATACCTAAACTGTGTCAGTGAGGATATTGAAGAGAAGAGAAGAACTCAGTGGGTAATTCAGATGGTAAGGGTGGCTAAACGCCAGTATATTCATAAGAATGTGTCAGAATCTTCTCCTGCGGACACTTGGAAATTTCTTCATACGCTTGGCATTGGCAGTGATAAGTCCGTGAGTAAGCCCTTATTTCCTTTAAACGATTTAAACAGTCATTTTTCGAAATCAGATCAATTACCATCAACTGTCAAGATGAACACATTGTCTTCTATAGCCTCCTCAACATCTCCTATACACCCGTTATTCACCTTTGAATCTGTGACTGGTGAGGATATCCGTAAAGCTATATTATCTATTAAAACTAATGCGGTGGGGTGCGATGACGTCAGTAGAAGTATGATTCTATTATTGCTTGACTCTGTCCTTCCAATTTTATGTCACATTTTCAATTTCTCTCTCACTAGTGGAGTATTCCCTTCCACCTGGCATAAATCTTTTACCATCCCTCTCCCCAAAATACAAAATCCAACCTCTCTTACTCACTATAGACCCATCTCCATTTTGCCTTTTATTTCCAAAATCCTCGAGTCCCTTGTCCATAAACAACTCTCAAATTTTATTTTCTCCCGCGATGTAGTTTCTGTCTACCAGTCTGGCTTCAGGCCTGGCCATAGCACCTCCACTGCATTATTGAAAGTCACTGAAGACTGTCGTGAAGGCATGGAATGTTCCCAAATCACGGTTTTAATTCTGATGGATTTCTCCAATGCCTTTAACGCCGTAGACCACGACATTCTTCTTGCTATATTGAAATCAGCGGGCCTCTCCTCATCAGCACAGACCTGGTTTACCTCTTATCTGCAAGGACGCCAACAGGCTGTACGTGTTGACAACATTGTATCAGACTGGTACAAACTATCATCTGGTGTTCCTCAGGGTGCTATTCTGTCACCTCTTCTCTTTTCATTGTTTGTGAATACTGTCACCAGAAGAATTTCGTCAGCTTACCATCTGTATGCAGACGATCTGCAGTTCTATGTGCAAGGTGATGTACGCGATATAAATAATCTCATAAAACTCCTGAATTGTGACTTATCCCGCATTGCTGAGTGGTCCAATAGCTATGGCATTTCAGTTAACCCAAGCAAATGTCAAGCTATTATCATAGGTAGCCCAAGACAGTTAGCTCATCTTGAGTCACGTTCTCTCGAATCACTTACGTACAACAACTCGGTCATACCGTTCCAACCGGTGGTTAAAAATTTGGGTTTGTTCATTGACAGGTCGTTGAGCTGGCAACCACACATTACCGAAGTCTGCCGCCGTGCGAATTTCACATTACGTTCGCTGTACAGATTAAAATACTTTTTACCTATAAAGACAAAAATTTTACTTGTCCGATCCCTTCTCTTTCCTGCCCTAGATTATGCCGATGTGTGCCTTACGAATGCTAACCAAGACCTGTTGAACCGATTAGATCGTCTCATTAATAGTGGCATTCGCTTTATTTTCGGTGTTCGCAAGTTTGACCACATTTCTTCTTACCGTCGGCAACTAGGGTGGCTTCCTATCCGGCAACGCAGGAGCCTCAGGGTTGTCTGCTGCCTTTTTGATATTTTGTTCAACCCTAAAGCTCCGATCTATCTTAAGTTGCGATTTAAATTTCTTGGATCCACTCATGATCATGGTCTCCGCTCATCACGCAACCTCACATTGGAAGTGCCAGTTCACCACACTAACTTCTCTTCCGCATCATTTACTGTCACTGCAATTCGTTTATGGAACGATTTACCTTACCACATTCGGGCGGCTACGACCAAACACACATTTAAGAAATTAGTTCGTGAGCACTATCTGAAGACACTTGCTTAAACACTTCATTTTCTAGATAAATTTATTTATATATGTATATATATATATATATATATATATATATATATATATGTAGGTATATAGCTGTATATATGTTTGTTTATGTATGTATTTGTATATATATTAAGTAGTATGTAAGTTTAGAATAGTTTTTTGTCTGCGCCAAACAAATGTTTGTATACCTACTAGCCTTTCGGTTGACTGGTAGAGAATGCCGCATGTTGCATTAAGTCCGCCTATTGTATATTTTATATGTGCAATAAAGTTTAAATAAATAAATAAATAAATTCCTACGGTCGACCTTTTTATTTTTGACGGGGGGAAATGCTCGTTATACACCTTGACACCGCGCTGGCTAGACGCGGCCGTGTGTCAAGAGGACCGGCCTACCCACTAAACTGCCCGGTGTTCTCTAGTGCCCATAACGGGGCACATGTGGTGGGGTACGCTTTCGCGATGCTACCACCACTTCTATGGTCGATCTAGGGCTCTCCGAAGTCGTAGTGAAAACGCGGTAACAATTTGATTTGACATTTAACTAACAGCGATAACAGGGCACGTTGTTTATATATTATACAATTTTTTAAAACATAAATATTTATTTATTTTATTTTATTTTATTTTATTTTCAAAGGTAAATCAACAGTTGTTAATCTTTAAAATACAACTTAAATAAACTTCATTAAACTAATAACAGATTTACACATATATAACTTTTGAATGGTTAAAATAACAACACGTCGAGCTTCACAAAACACATAGAATAGCAAAAAAAAAGAAATACAAATATTTTATCTTTTTAGAATATTATAACAACAAACTTAGCTTCTGCCTTAATGAATTACAGCTTGAATAGAAAAGATCAAGATCAAACCTATCGCATAATTCGTTGAAACACTTGCCCGTGCGCAGTATATATGAATTCTGTCTATAATTTGTTTTAGCCAGAGGGACATAAATTGGCTTGTAACTGCGTAAATTCCTATTTGGAACATTCAACCCTATCAGCTGTAATAGCTCAGGACTATCAATGGAACCTGACACAACTTTCATCAGGAAAATAATGTCTGCTATAGTCCGACGACTCTGTAAGGTTAACAGATGGTGCCTCTTACACATACCAAGGTATTCGGATGAGTCATATTTTGTACCGATACGGTAGCATAGATACTTAATAAATTTTTTCTGAATATTTTCCAGTCTATCAATATAGACACCGTATCTAGGGTTCCAAACTTGAGAACAGTATTCAAGGAGACTTCGGACTAGAGTACAATAAAGTATTTTCAATGTCTTAGCATCAGTAAAATCTTTAGAGTTTCGGAACAAAAAACCTAGAGTTTTAGTTGCATTAGATATAATTATTTCTATGTGCTCATCAAACAGCAACTTAGCATCGTGTGTCACTCCAAGGTCACGCATGGCTTGAACACGTTGTAGTTTATGAGTTTGGATACAATAATCAAATAATAAGACGTTTCGTTTACGACTGAATGACATGACAGTGCACTTACCTGAATTAAGATTAAGCATGTGCTTATCACAGTAAGCTTCAAGTCGAAGTAGATCCTGCTGCAATGCATAGGCATCATCCAAATTACCAATCTTCGCATAAATTTTCATATCATCAGCAAAACATAATAACTTCGATGTATGAAAGCAGGTATGGATATCATTCACAAATATTATGAAAAGCAATGGCCCAATCAGCGAGCCCTGCGGAACACCGCTAGGAACCGGTACCCAACTAGAAATATAGTTGTTGATAACCACAGCCTGACACCGATTTTCAACATAAGAAGCAAACCATCGCAACAAGTCCCCACGAATGCCCATTAATTTAGTTTTTTTAGAAGTACTGAATGCGGAATACGATCAAATGCCTTGCTATAATCGGTGTATATAACATCTACCTGGTACCCATTATCCATAGCCTCAGTAACAAAATTATTTAGTAGTAATAGATTAGATAAAGTGGAGCGACCCTTTAAAAACCCATGCTGAGAGTGACTAAAATAAGGTGATAAAGAATTATTAACCTGATTATGGACGATTTTCTCCAACACTTTCGCAATAATACATAATTTTGAGATTGGTCTATAATTTTCGATCATAGATCTTGAACCCTTTTTATGAACAGGGGTAATAAACGCACGCTTCCAAATGGTTGGTACATACCCTTGAGCTAAGGAACGTCTGAATAAAAGAGATATAGACTTAGAAAGTGTTTCAGAGCAAGAAATAAGAAAACGAGCGGGTACATTATCAGGACCAGCTGACTTATGAGGATCCAATCCTTTTAACAACTCGCATACCTCCTCCTCAGAGACTGAAACAAACGCAATATCAGCATCACTATTGTGTGATAACTCCATGTCAGAGGCTGAAAAATTTACTGTTGGATCTGAACGATTATTATTAGTATTCGAGAAGAGAAAAGATGATTTGAAAAATTCCGAAAAAGCATTACATATTGATTCGCCAGTATCATATAGCGAAGAGTCATGTTTCATGAAACAGGGTATTTGTGATGATTTAGACTTAGACTTTATAAACGCCCAAAACGATTTTGGGGATTTCTTTATTGACTCTTCGACTGATTTCATATAATTTTTATAACAGATTATTTCTAAGGTCTTAAAACGATTTCTTAATAATTTATACGTATTCAAATGTTCTTGATTTCCATATGTTTTAAATTTACGTAAAAATTTATGTTTTTCCTTTAACATTTTTACTAACGATGTTGAGTACCATGGCGGATAAGTGGATTTTTTATCTAATTTAGAAGGAATATATTTTTCTATAAGGCTATGAATGATCCTATAGAAAAAATCTACCGACTCTTCTAGATTCCGACTCGAAAACGCAGTCTTCCAGTCAATTTTACTGATCTCATTATTGATAATACTATAATCACCTTTGTCAAATAAAAATTTTGTTCTGGGAGCAGAGTTCAACGTTTTAAGTTGTACTTTAGGTATAGAGAGTTCTAGTGCACCGTGATGATTATCAATAGGCACCAATGCTCTGTCACTACAGTCAATCACATTGATAGAAGCATTTGATAACACTAAATCCAAAATTTTGCCAAAACTATTTAAGTTACAGTTATACTGTCGTAAACCTAGCATATTGATTTCATCTATCAGCAACATTTCATTCAGAGAATTATAGTTACACGGTTCCAATGAAGAGTCAGCAGACAAACTACTATGCAACCAGCTTATGTTGCTCATATTAAAGTCCCCGACAACAATATATTTATGATCAGGGTTCGAAATTATTATGTTACTTAAGCATGTCAGAAAGTTACGCAGCTGTTGCGAAAAAGAAAGACCCATGTTTTCTTTGTTTAAATATAAAACACATAAGTTAATGCGGATTGTGTTATTCACGCTACCATTCTCCGAGCCTATGGTTATCCAAAGATCTTCCGCAGTGGAATGAAAACTTGGTTTAGGTGCAACGTAAAGGTCGCGTCGAACAGCAATCATTACACCACCTCCTCTCGTTAATCCGGTGGTAGCGTAGTCTCGATCCCGACGAAAAACCACATACCGATCATTGAATAATTCCTCATCCCGTATACTATCCAGTAACCAGGTCTCAGTAATCATAATAACGTCATAAGAACTACAGCAAACATTACGGTAAAATAAGTTAGTTTTCGAACGCAGTCCCCGAGCATTTTGATAGTAAATTTTTAAATTACCGAACAGAGTGCTGAATTAACATTAATTTCACAGTAAGCTCCATAGTAAAATAAATTAAGTTGAATGGTCCAAACAGTAAGCAAAAATTGACAGATATTAGCAAATAGTATTAATAAAACCGAAAATATACATATTAAAAAACTATTCTTCATATATATACATGTTAAAAAATCAATGCGTGTAGGAAATAAATGGGCAACTAGAAAACAAACAGTAAACGAAAATTGGCAGATATTCACCGGTAATATCAATAAAACCAAAAACAAAAATATACATATTAAGAAACTATTATTCGTAAATATACGTGTTAAAAAGTTTTTGAGGGTAGGAAAGAAATAAATAACCAGCACGTAACTGTGGTAATCAACAGAACAAGTATAACAACGAATGCGCGTGAGCAGGCAAAACAAAACTATCGCTATCAGTAGTGACTCATACAATAGGGTACGGAAGAACCGGTCGAATAGCACACCTAGGACAGCGGCTTCCAAACTATAATCAACTGTATTCATATACATCAAGCGAAACATTTTAAAAATAGAATTTAAATTATATAAAACTAATTTACTTAAGAAGCATGTTAAACTATTCGGTTTAAATCGGATTCTTTGGCTATTACCATGACTGGAGAAGTGTCATTCTTACGTACGTGAATTTTTGAATATTTTACCCACACATAAGCAAAGTTTTTTTCTTTGGCAACCGATTTAACCGTGTTCAGTAACTTCTTGTTTTCAGCCGTGAGATGATCATTCACGAATACCCTGGTAGACGAATCACCAAGATCAAGGTCGGCAAGCGTGATGTATTTCTTAGAACGTGCTGCAGATACGAATTCTTCCTTAACGTACCTGTTTATAAAACTCACAACAATATGCTTATTTTTAGAATTGTGCGTAGGTACCCTCGCAATGTAGTTGACTTGTAATTTAGAAAACGCAAAATCAGTCGCCTTTGTCATCCTTTCCAGTATCGAAAACAAGTTCTCATTTTTCTTCGAAGGGACTCCCTTAATTTCAACGTTATTTAACCTTGCCCACTGTTCTGCGGAGGCGCTCTGACGCTTGAGCGATGCAATGTCTTGAGTTACTTTTTCAAGGTGATTGTGTAGTTTTTGGATCTCGGTCGCTTGCTCATCAATCTTGGACAGCTTATTTTCAAAATCGTCAATCCTGGCACTGTTGAAGTCAAAGGACGATTTGAGGTCAGATAACTCACATTTAATTGCTTCAACTGCACTCACCAAAACTGGTATCTTGCATAGATTGAGTTTAATATTTTGCAGTTCTTGATAAACCAGTTCCAAAGTAACGGGCCTCGAGGGTGCCCCACTTGGTGCCGCCAGGGTAAACTCATCAATTGGGGAACCAGTAGATGAATTATCAGGGATACCAACCGCAAGACGAACAGGCGTTGAAGGGATGCTTTTGGTCCCAGATACTTTGCACTGCGCACATCGCCATGATGCCTGCCGATCGCGTCCAAGTCTCCGATATCCTACCTCAGCAATGTTAGCGCAACCAAAATCAAGATGCCTACTACATCCATGACAAAACACTCCGTCATTAAAATTATCACCACAAGCAGCACACTTCATTATTACAGCTAACGATAATTGACACAATAGTTTAAAAGACACTGGTTATCATAGAAAAACGTGAAGCACGTCAAAACTGTATGTGCGCTCGACGCTAACTGATAATATTATCATTATAATATCGTTCGAGATTCTTATCAGAACGTGTCTTTCTGCATCAGTAATTCACTGTGTACCACGTCCATTTAGCACTTGAGATATAGTAAGTTGTCCGAGATATTAGCTCTGATGTGAATCGAGCTGCTATCATAAAGATTTGATATACATATATAAAGCATATCCAATTCATACAGTGATTTTTTTATCCTGTACTACATTATTAGACGATTGGATGCATACATAATTAATGTACACTGTTTTAATTAATAATGTCAATCAATATTTGCTCTAAAGACTCCTGATGGATGACCAAAAATTTTAAACATCACGAAGTACTCTTTGTACGATCGACTGATCACAATTGCGTACGCTGATCACATGGTACGACTGATCACAATTACATCTTATCCATAATGTGAAGTACAAATATGAACACACACATACATACACATACATACATACACATTCATACAAGTAAATTAGTACTTATCTGATTTGTTCTGTTGCTCAGAGACTGAACCACTGCCTTCCAAACCACAGATTGAACCTAGCTTGGAAGTCAGCGGACTTATGTTATAGCTAATAAGAACGTTATTGTAAATAAAAAATGTATTATATAAGCTGTATTTGAAAATAAAACTATTATTATTTTTATTAAATCTTTTTAAGGTCTTACTAGCTACTCTTGTAATAGGAGTATAAAGAAAGACAGTGCAACTACGTAACTGACTTTTTTAAATGATCTAAATTTTTATCGCATTTTTATTGTTGATCTTATAATAAAAATGGATTATATTTCATGATCTGAACATTATTACAATACCTAAATATAGACATATATATACATCAATATATAAATGCTACAATTTTTCTTACTTATATATATATTCAAATTCAAAATTCAAAATTTCAAAATTCTCTATTATGTTTTTACTGACGAATAATAATACTCGTACATTTCCAATTACATATAGTGCTATAAATTTTCATATTATACAAAATTTGACGTTAATTTCTAATTTTCTTCTTCAGTTTTCTTTCTTTCTTTCTACAGTTAGATATCGCCCATATTAATGCAGCCATTACTTCAAGATCGCTGTCTCTCAGATACACAGATAAAATAAGGAATTAGACAGACGCATGGAACTGTTACCCAAGACAGACAATCAACTTCTGTATCGGCTACTGCATTATTATCTAAAACATCTACCGCCGTCCAAATAAGTGCTACTTTCATTAACGTTACATTATCGTTTTTATCTCGCCCGGTATTGTTGGCTTAGATTGCGCCGGCGCAGTCAATATAATCTCCGCGGTAATATCTGGTGTCTGTCAAAAGTATATCATTTAGTTGGCAGCAATCGCCCGCCGATCATCTGATATAACATGCTTTAGTACGGTCAGAAGCAAAAATTACAATGGATACTGCTTTATCCGTATCTTAGAGAGTTCTCTTTATCCGTATCAGAGATTGTGAAACTATTATATTGAACATTCAAAATAGTATTTCATCTTTAAGCTTATTTTTGTAATAATAAGTTGTAGACATAAAAATTTACAATAAAAGCGTCAAGAAACGAATAGCAAATAAACACAGAAAATTGTATTTTATTTGAAATATGCTATCCTTCTTTTGCAACTACAACATGATGTTTTTCCTTCTACTCACTCTTATAAACGTACAAATAAACAATAAGTGTAATTTTCATGATTATATAAAATTATTACAAAAGTTCCATTGCATTGCATTATTTAAGGTCCCGGAAATCACAACCTGATTTTACGTCTATCTATGTTATGCTTACATTGACTTTCCTTCTGCAGGTACATAAAATTAAACTACCTATTCCGAGCACAACTAATAATGTAATATTATAAAATACTAGCTTCCGCCCGCGGCTTCGTCCACGTGAAATTAGTTTTTGTCAATCCTGGTCCCTTATGTCTAAGGTATCAAGATTCATGGTCTTATCTTTAATTCAACCCCTATTTAACCCCTACACTGGTAAAAATTTCAAAATGCTACAAAAAACGATTTTTTGTTTCTTATCGTAATATTTGACGAACTTGCATACTAACTTTCAACCCTTATTACACCCCCTAGCTGGTCGATATTTCAAAAATGCTAGAACAAATGTTTAATGATTTCTTATGAAGTGCTTAAATATAAAGTTTCATGGTTTTATCTTTTAAAATTAAGAAATCCCATACAAACTTTCAACCTCTATATCAACCCTTTCATCCCTTTTTTCGAAATAAAAAGTAGCCTATGTTCTGTCTCAGAGTCTAAAGATTGTCTGTACCAGATTTCATTAAAATCGGTTACGAGGTTTAAGCGGGAAAGCGTAACAGACAGACAGAGTTACTTTCGCATTTATTAGTTGGGATAATAGTAAAAACAACTAAATATAATACAAATATAAATTATGTCGTTACCATACAACATAAATATATATGTCTAAATCATAAATAGCGAGGACTGCTCTTTTTTAAAGAAGAAAAATACTAGCAGTCGACCCCCATAATAGTAAACCATAGGACATAACACTGTGAAAATAACTAAAGTAAATTAATATTGCCGCTTCATCTGAAAGTTGTCTTATTTTTTTTACAACATATGTTGCAGAACTTATTCTATATGATAGGGTTACAATATGTGGATCCCACTGCAAAGTCGGATCCAAAGTAATACCCAAGAATTTGAAAAAGTGAAATCAACAAAACAACGACAAAAAAAATATAGGCTTTAATTTATTTGTATCAAGACTACACTTGTCCATTACAATAGCTTCTATTTCTGCTGAAAGCTTATTTTATTTTGGGTAATCATCTGTTGGAGAATCATCTAAATTTCGTTTATTTATATCTTTAAACATTTCCGTCATGCATGATTTCTGTGTAGTTTTAACCATTAAGGCTGCACACGCGACGGAAGCTTAAAAAATAGAGTAACTTCTTATTTCTCTTCACTGCTCTACTCCTATTGATTGTAGCGTGATGAAAAGTATACTATAACTATACATACATATATGTCACGCCTTGTTCCCAATGGGGTAGGCAGAGACCACCTCTCTCCACTTGCTTCGATTCTGGCACACTTCTTTTGCTTCCTCCACTTTCATGAGCGTCTTCATGTATGCTCGTCGGTTGCGAGTACTCTTGACCGGGCCTTTCTTTAGGGCATCTTCGATTTGATCGAGATATGTCCGCCTAGGTCGACCTGCACCGATTCGTCGTCGTATCTCTTTCGTTAATCTTCCTTCATCCATTCTTTCAACATGTCCAAAACATCTAAGCATCCCTTTCTCTATCTTTGTCACTACATCTTAAACTACACCGCATCGCTTCCTTATCACACTGTTCCTGACTTTGTCCTTCAGATTCACTCCAATTATACTTCTCAAGCTTCTCATTTCCACAGCATTAATCCTACTTTCATGTTTCTTCTGCCACACGCAACATTCACTACCATACATCAATGTCTCCATCAACACGCCTCCATGCACAGCCAGTCGTGCTGTTTGTGATACGTTCTGGCTATTCATGAAGTGCCCCATTTACTTAATTCCCTTTCAAAACTCTTCTTTCAATATCACCATCACACTTGCCATCTCTCGTAAACTGTGAACCCAAATATTCAATATATTCTTTCACTTGTTCTACTTTTTGTCCCTCAATCATATCACAGTTTATCACACATTCTTCTCTTTCAAAAACCATTACTTTCGTCTTGCTTACATTTACTTTCATTCCTTTGCTTGTTAAAGCACCATGCATCATTATGTCCACCATCGTTTGAAACTCCTTCTCCGACGATGATAATAAAACTTGATCATCGGCATATAGGAGGCATTTGATGATCAACTCATTCATTCTTAGTCCATACTCACTATCTTTTAAATCTTTCTAGCAATTGTCTATAAATATATCATTAAAATCCGTCTAGTAGTTTTTGTTTCTATAAAGGTTATACACACCGACAAAAATTTTACTGATTGCATTTTTGGCATCAGTATCGATCCCTAATCACCCCCTGATAGTTATTACGAAAATATATTTCATGCACAGAATTGACCTCTCTAATGATTTATTTTAAGTATAGATTAATATCATTTAATGGAATTATTTATTAGACTATAAATCTCTAATGTAATTTAGTAGATAAAGTCGAATCAATAAGTCCATTAAATACAAAATTTATGACAGGTTACGAAAGAGATAGACAACTTAACAATCTGACCGTACAAAGAGACGGCGATCCGCAGACACAGTACAAAGCGACTACCGCAGGCAGCTACCGGAAAGCCGCGAGAATCAGCCGTCGTAATGAACTGATAAATCTTCATTTTATCGTCACTGTCGTTGTTAATTTTATTACGGGCACACTGTACGCCGCCATTAGTGGCATCATTGCATAAATTATTGTAATCTACAAAGTTACTAGCACGTTTATTGATTTGACCTTTATTCGTAATGACGGTAATGTGAACGCGGAGAAAATTGAAGTTAATTCCGTGTTCTGTGACTGTATTAGCAAGTTTTGTCATGAATAGTAAATAAATTATAGCCGAAAATAACGTGCGATAGGAGTGGGCTGTACGCGATATATCGCTTCAACCAGATATTATCGAATCATCTAGTATCGAATATAATATCGATATATTTCATCCGATATATGAAATCACATTCCATTTTCTTTTTATCTAGTTATTTCTTTATATCTGCAACATTGTTAATTTGAGTATAAAACGAAAATACCCGGATAATAGAGAACTAGCTTTTCCAATAACGAAACGCAGACATGAGATGGCAGCACTGTAATACTTGTATAATCTGTGGGTAGTGTATTATGACTTTGCCCGCGCAGGACACTTATCATCATATTTTGGACAATTCACACAATTCTTTATAAATTGTAGCTTATATGTTATTCTGATGTATGAACTATATTATTGTAAAGTTTCATTAGAATCCATTCAGTAGTTTTTACGTGAAAGAGTTACATACATTCGTCCATACAAACATTCCCGTTTATAATATTAGTAGCGATAAACCTTATAAAAGATTATTTGTAAAATAAAAGTTTAAGCCTAAGTTACTCCTTATTTACATCAGCTATCTACCAATAAAAGTCCCGTCAAAATCGGTCAAGCCATTTCCTCCTCCAATTTTATTTATTTGTACCTACCTATTTACAAGATTACATATAGTAGAGGAGGCCAGGATGCTAAATGTGTATTTACTCGAGCGTAGTAGAGACCTATTGGAATTGAAAGGTTCAATTTAAGAAGAAAAAAAGTGACATGTGTATATTTTTAGCGGTGGGTTTAGCAGCTACAGGTTTTCAAAAATTTTGAAATCAATAAAAATTCACATAGAATTTTCGATCGTGTCCGATATTGATAGCATACATTTTACAAGACTATTCGAATGTGACACAAGCTTATTTGCCACATTTAATTAATTCCAAAACAAATTATGACTATTCAAAATTTTATTTTTCGAATTGCCATATTTTGGAATTCTCTGCACGTAATTGAAATATTTAAGAATCAACAGATTCAGGTCATCAAACTAAACCATATATGTGCTAATCTGACGTGCACGATTAAATTTATATACGATTTTTTTTAACTAGTTCGTCACTAGATGGCGCTCTGAAATGTTGTGGGGTTATTGAACAAGACGAGAGGTATCTCCCATATCTTAATTTGACACGCCGGAGTAACTGCAAAAATCCCCTCTTGGCATCCCCTACTAAAAGAACAATTTCAATATTATACCGGCAACTTTTGATTACACCCGTCACAATGGCGAATTTGTACACTATTTGAGAAATCTATTTGAGAAATTATTTTTGTATATAACGAATAAACTCAAAAAGTACTGGATCGATTTTAATAATTCTTTTTTCATTTAAAAGTTGCATTATCACTGTGTAACATAGGCTATATTTAGTACTAGACTACTATAGAAATCTTTAGAAATTCTTATTAAAACCAACCGAAGGTTGTTTGTATCAATAACAAATATTAAAAATTTATTTTATGTGGCAACTTATTTTTTATCTCTACTACCGCGTCCATGGCGGCGACAACATTGTATTAAGAGCAATCGTCTGTATTGTATCAGTATACGTGCTTGCAATAAAAGTTAATTTCTATAATTCGTTGCTGTTTCTACTTCCCTCAACTGGGCACCGCAACAAGACTCCTACAAAGGTGTAAAAAAATTAGTCATAAATTGTCTTTCAACGCATACGCTGCGAAGAGTAATGTCTACCCGTGCGAAGCCGGGACGGGCCGCTAGTTAATTTATAAAGAGACAGTTTTTATATTTCGCAATACTCACTACAAATAGAAAAGAACAATCTCAACTAGCAAATAAGACAAATCAAAATAAAACAAAATATTCCATCAGACCACCGCTTTCCTAACATGTTATAATTTAACCCTATCGCGCAGCAGCCGCAGTAGCCGATCTGACCACAAAGCCTCCATTATCTCGATCAGCCGTCAATCAATCTCTTTGCCCGTCGTTGCTTTCAAACAAGTTTTCTGTTACCGCTCTACTAATGGGACCCACACGAAATTTAACTCTTATTTCTTTACCAATATGATCTACATCGCTAAGCTCCTCCACTTCAATAGCAGATTCGTTCACAGCATTCACCAAGTCAGGACTGAGACAATCGTATGTTTGAGTGACAGGTAAAAGAAGTCAGTTCGTCGTTCTTTGTTGGGAGATCGATTATTGGACTTGCGGGTAATTGGATAGCGGTTTGATGCCGCGGCTGATACGTTTGTGTAGTGACGTCAACTAATTTGATCCGACCAATCAAAAACAAAGATTAAAATTATTCGACCGCGTGATTCGTAATGGTGAGTTTGGTAATGGCTATATAATCTTCCATTAATATCGCGACGTTACTACTAGTTTTCTAAAAACAGTGTAATCTCAATATAACGAACTATATTTAATGAAAACTCTTTAAAACGAACTTGCTAAGATTTGTTTGGTTTACATTATTATCCTGGTATTGAAACACCCTTATGGCGTAGCAACTACTCTCAATAGCGAAATAATACGTCGCTATTTAGCCCCCAATAAACATTTATTTCACTGACCTTTAAACATATTACTGATACAGCGTCGTAAATATTTCATACAACAGAATTCTTAGAGATGTTGTCATTTATTACTTGGCACATGTTTACTTACTGGACTTCTTATTATCGTCCTATTGCTACCGAGTAACTTTTTGTTTTGTATTCTTAATTGCGTTTGCATTTTCGAACTGTAAACGAACAGTTCGAGTGAAAGAAAGAGTGTGTGTATAGATGAAAACCGGCCAAGTGCGTGTCAGACTCACGCACAAAGAGTTCCGTACCATTGATTTATATATTATTATTATTATTTTAGAAGTTAGAGGGGGGGGGGGGGGGAAATATTTTTTTCCACTTTGGAAGCTTCTGTCACGCAAACTATTCGGTTTAGAAAAAAAATTTGAAGACCTATCCATAGATACCCCCATATATTCCAGTTTTAGTTCTAAGTATGGGGAGCGCCCAATATTTTTTTTTTTTTTTTTGCATCAAAATCTTAATGTGGTTCACAGAATACATCTATCTACCAAGTTTCAAGAGTATAGCTCTTATAGTTTCGGAAAAAAATGGCGAATGACGGATGGAAATGACGAATCTATAAGGGTTCCGTTTTTTGCCATTTGGCTACGGAACCCTAAAAAAGCGTCATTAATACGCACCATGTAAATGTGATGTTGCTAAACGTATTTATCAAAATACAACTTAATTACTATAATTTTTTTTATTCTCCATATAACATAAACTCTTTATAACGTAATAAAATAAGTGGTTTTCTAATATCGCTATATAGATTTCACACTGTATTTATATTAAATTAAAATGTAAGCCGGACATGGCTACTGAATCGGCAGAAGTACTTACTTAATATTTTGCAAGCGTGGTCTATCTTAACACGCGCCAAACATAGCAAACTTCCAGAGTACGGACTATCTGGGAAATTCTGCACTTGGGTCACCAGTTTTCTTTCTGGGCGTAGCATTAGAGTCGTCTGTATCCCACTTTGTTTCTTCTGCATATCAATGATTTACTGCATAATTGCGGTATCCATTGCTATGCAGACGATAGCACTGGAGACGCACTATATCGCGGAAGTGCAAATATTCCACATCAGAACGTCATTGAGAACCGAAACAAGCTTGTGTCTGATATCGATGACATACTCAGCCATGTCCCGAATTGGGGCCGACTAAATCTAGTCCAGTTTAACACCTCTAAGACACAAGTTTGCGCATTTACCGCTAAGAAATCTCCTTTTGTCGCAACCATAAACTTTGAAGGCGCTTCCCTTGATGCCGGATCAACCATCGGTATCCTGGGCGTTGACATATCGGGCGATGTTCAGTTTCGCTGTCATCTGGAAGGCAAGGCTAAATTAGCCTCAAAAAAGCTGATGGGAGTGCTAAGCAGGGCGAGACAGTATTTCACGCCGACCCACCGCCTACAACTTTACAAGGCACAGGTCAGGCCACATATGGAATACTGCTCTCACCTCTGGGCCGGAGCTCCTCAGTACTAGCTCCTTCCATTTGACCGTATCCAGCGAAGAGCTGTTCGAATTGTCGACGACCCAGTGCTCTGTGGTCGTATGGACTCATTGGCGCTGCGGAGAGATGTCGCGTCTCTTTGTATTCTCTACCGCATATACCATGACGAGTTGTTTGGGATACTGCCGCTGACCGATTTCCTGTATCGTGCGTCACGGAGGGGACTTGCTTTCCATCCCCACCATCTTAATGGTTGGCTGTCCTCCACAGTGCGGTTTTCGCATACGTTTTTCCCGCGAACGACAAATTTATGGAACCCACTTTCGGCCGCGGTATTTCCGAACAGTCCCGACATGGGAAGCTTCAAAAAAAAGAGCGTATACTTTCATGAAAGGCCGGCAACGCGCTGATGATACCACTGGTGTTGTTTGTGCTATGGGCGGCGGTGATCACTTACCATCAGGTGACCCGTTGGCTCGTTTACCTGCTATAATATAAAAAAAAAAATCGGCTGCTTGCTTGCAACTGTCTTTTGTATGAGAGGTGGGAAACGAGCAATAGTTGATGTTCAATTATTTACAGTTTTGAAAAAAGCTTGTGAATGCGATAGAAAACAAGTGACATGTCCCACACTTTGATTAAAACAATCCTGTGTATCAAATCCGTAATGTGCGACGAAAACTACTCTGTTATGTATGAAAATAGTTATCTTCCAATGTATGACAATATTATTACTAAAGAGTACGTACTATTAAAGCTAGCCAAATAGTTTTGTCGCTGTTACTACGGGACTAAATGAAATCACACCAATTGCCCGAATTTGAACGCTTCAGTTACTCGCTAGGTGCGATATGATTATTCATTTGTTATGGATTATAATGAATTAAATTACAATTATCTTTATTCATTTCTATATAGTACTTATTATTGTAGATAGAACATATTCTCATAAAGGTTTGTTAGGTGAGACGAGATTTTTAAATTATTTAATTCAATATCTATTTTAGTGTTAAAAATAATATTAATTTATAAACTGTTAATGCGTAATATCTTATATCTTTTAAAATATGTGTTTAGTGTAGCGTATTACTACAGTCTAGCCGCCGCCGTTTTAAACTAAGCTGCGGCCCTTGAACACATAAGAATTAGAGGCCCTTTTGGTAAGTAAAAAACGCGAATTATACCAACTAACATTTTTAAAATGAATTTGTTATGCTCGCTACATAAATTAATTAGGCACATCTCTGAAAATTTAAAATGTTGAGGGAATTGAAAAAAACCGTTTATTTTTCAAACTAGTGCATAAATTTTATAACTGAGTATTGAGTTATATTTATATGTTAATTATTCTTCGAAAAATGTTGATTATTAAGGGCACATCTCCCAGAGATGTGTCGCTTTCGAAATTGTTTATGTATGACGTTTAAAGTACAATTAATACCAGAAATGTGCTGTTTTAATACCAGAAATCTTAATAGATGTAGACAAGTGTTTACATCACATTGGTATAAAAAACGTAATTGACAAAATATCCGACATGTGTCCTTTTCGAAATTGCATATTCAATTATGCTCGCGCCATCCCGCGGTTGGAATACTGCAATAAAATAACATTACTGATTAAGTAATTTCGACACTAGCGCTTCAGTTGTTGCAAGCCAGATCCAGAGTCGTCTCTCGGTCTCAGCTTCCAGATAGAAATGAGGCATCTTGGACCGACTGTCTTCGTTGATATAATGGCGTAGTATACGCCACGTAAACCTTCTTATAAAGTTACTGATTTACGAAAAATAGTAATCGCCCCCCCCCACCTTTTTTTTTTTGAGGGGGGGAAATGCGACCTTGTGCACCATGACACCGCGCTGGTAAGACGCGGCCGTGTGTGGGGCTCTCCGGTCAAGAGGACCGGCCTATCTACTAAAACCCCCCGAGTTCTCTGGGCACATGGCGGGGTGCGCTCTCGCGATGCGACCGCCATGTGTCCCGGGGCCGGCTCGACCAAGAGTTTGTCAAGCCACCGCCAAAGGAGGGTCTGTCCGAGAACCCCTGGACAGTCCCCCAGACAGAGAGACTTCACCACGGCGTAGGTAGGGCCACTAGACAGGCAACACCGCGCTTGCGAGTGCCCGCCTTCGCCTACCAATCCGTCTGCGGCGATGAGAATGGGGGCCCTGGGCACGGGCCCCGTGTCCCTATGGTAAAAACGGTATTGAGTCTAGCACTAAAGAAATTATTTTTGTTTTAATAATCAACTGTAAAGAACAGAGACATTGCAAAATGTTAAATACCCATGTCGCTTTTCACAATTTCAATAACTAATTGCATCTAGTTTAGATTACTTATCTCGCAAGGTGTAATTTATGTCATTTGCAAAATCAACTGTCTGTCAATGCAGCTATTTAATAAAGTGAACGGCTTAAATGACCCACAATGCCGCGCCATTGGAACAGAAACTTCCTGCGTCCATTTGATATGTTATTTGATTGATTAATCCTTCTATACCAATTTGCTATTCACCAGCTCCAGCCATAACGTTTCTTAGTTATATAAACTTTATTTCCTAAGCCACAGGTTTCAAGTTTGTAGTGACAATTGCACAGCGCTGCGATTTTCTCGGTATTTATGTATCTAGGTCAGCACATGTATTAGAATTGACAGACAGTCATTGATGTTAAATCATTTGCTAGGCCGTTCAAAGAGGCGACAGTTTGATTCAAAACAGATGTTTTTGCGTTTGTATTTGTATATCTTAACACACACCGATTAATTTAAGTGTTCGCAATATAGGTAATCTTACATTAATTATATATCTATCTATGAGTTAATCTTCTTGTATGTACTTCGCTTGTGTAGTGTCCTGTCTGTTTCTTTTCTCTTATAGGTGACGCAAGAACTACGAAAGAGGATATTTGGCTTCTGTGAAGTGCTTGTAAATGCTCTCTGTCTGCAACCAAGTGCCACGGGTGGTTATGCCGGACTCCAGACCAATGAGAGTTACCAAACTCAGCCTAAGCCTTGGTCCTAATGACCGCTTGTAATGAGAGCAACCGCTCCTCAGGAGAGGGTGCGGTGCAGAAGTTATCAAATAACGGTAAAAATTGCTGACGTCTTGATTTTTAATTACACCTCTGTTTCGTTAATGTGATTACATGTGTGTTTTTTAAATCCACAATAATAACTTCTACGCAACGGTTCAATTCCCGCACGGGACAGATATTTTGTACCTACAAAAATTTGTTGCGGGTGTTTGTGCATATGAGATTTCTATGTCTGTGATTGCACCCACGGCACAGGATAAAAATCCTAGCGACGTTTAAGAAAATAAAAATTATTTATAGGGCACATTGTATTCAGGTAAACAGTTCCATTTAAAATGTACTAATATATACACAATTACAGATGTATGATGTTTATACAATGTGATGATTTCTGTCATTGATATAGTTTAGTTGATTGTATAATGTAATATCTTGACAAAGTTCTGTATTATTTTGACTTTCTATTGGAATATGCTCTTTGTAATAGCAATCATTCTGTATTTAATTCTCACTCATCAAGAGTTAATATTACAGTCAATAAGAGAGAGTAATTTTTAATTTTAGCAATTTCGAATTTTGGAACACATTCGAATTTCAAAATAATAGATATGAAGATGGTATTCTTAACCAGAAAATAATGTAAATAAGAATTTCTATCACTAATTCAGAATTTCTATCCTCGTATGAAGCTGTTGTGAACCAGTCACAACTAATGCTAGCATATTTCAACGTCACGAGCATCAAAGCGAGCATAAAGCAGCTCCCAGCTGCCATCAATAAGTCCTTAAAAAGCGACAAGATTTATCTCTTATTCAATTTAAAATTCGCGTCAAGACAAAGCCAGGGCGACTGACGGCATAAATACTGGGGCTGACTGAGAAAGATGAGGCAAAAATAGTCGGATCATAAATCGATCGCCGCCTAATGTCTCGGGGTGGGTGTCTGCACTCCTATTTTACATTTCGAGAAATCTAGTATTCTCGTATTCTCCTGTTTTCGGTCTATAAGATGTCGAGTTAGCAAACTTTGAGACGAAAAAAGATTTTGATTTTATTTTATGTATTTGGTGTATGTATATTTTGGTGTTTATATCATTCACCGTTGTAAAAAGTATGGTTGAACATTTATAATTATTATGAAGTAAATCTTCAAGCGTGTAACTCCTATTTTTTATATCTTTGTTGTGTGAAATGAATTTAATATTTTTTTAATTATTTTCTTCTGCATGCCAAAAAAAAGGATTATTTTGTTTTGACCGTGTGTTAGTCCGCCAGTCAAAGCAGAGTTTTTCTGAGCATGTGTAGTTATCAAGTTGAAGTTAATATCGAATAATTAGTCGCCTTTATTAAATAATAAACATTTTTATTTTGTGTGTTTCACCTTTAACGAACCTACTATTACTCTATAAATAAAAAAATATAAATAAAATACCATTTTCCTGATCCACAGCTTACATATTAGCTTATATACCATCTAGATTTTATATGATACATGACACTTTATAGCACGGATGGATTTTATTTCCCCATTTTTGAGCCTATTTATGATTGCTTAAATCGATCAACGAATAAGTACACAAGTTAGCACAAAGAAATGCAAGAAATACAGAAAAATGCAGTGGTCTAGATTTTAAACATATTCTCATTAATCTGTGGTAGCTAGTGACATAGCATTTTTTTTAAATTTTGTCACAGCTTATAAGAGTTAAACTCACCATTCTCTATTATAGACTTAATTAGAAATATTAGATTGATAAATTGTTTCTTCAGGGAATTTCAAAATTACTTAATTAGTTAATTAGGACAGGAAAGAAAAAATTTTATTACTGCGATTTAATCACCTGATTATCTAACGTAAAAGTCAAATCGTCTTTATTGAATCTTACGTGATCACTTACAATCATCATAAAAAAAACTAAACCACAAATCAATCATTAACACCGTATTAAAATGATTCCTATAAGATAATATATTTGTCGCGTATCACATAAATAATTTACCTTATATTAGAGAAACTTGTATAACGAATAAAATAATCCTGGTTTGAAATATTACATTGATTCAAAACTGATCATAACAGATAGCTAGACTAGGTTTTATTGAAATTGACAGTTTGATACAGGTATCAGCTTTATTCTGCCGCCATTGCCGCTAAACGTAATAAATTGAGCACGCTGCACAGCCTCGTCGACTCCAAGTTCAGAGCTGTCCTGGATGGTTAATGTAACACCTGTCAGCCATGGCGATGCTGCTTCGCTTTTTGCCGGCTCACCGACAAGCTTGATCTATGCTTCTTCGCCCACATTTTTATCTCACAAAGTGCTCAAATAGACACGGGAGAAGTTTGTGGAAAATTCATCTAGTAGCAAAACTTAGAGAGACGCAACAAACTCAAATGATACAGCCCAATTTAAGGCTTAAGACGACGAGTGAGAACTTAGTTTTGTTGAAGCAGTACGAGATGAAAAGGTGACGGTAGATGAACATGCCGCTTGTTCAACACGAGAGGCGCGTATAAATGTATGAAGGTACATTAATCCGAGCAGACGTGTGTTTGTGGAGGGCAGAGTTGAAATGGCGTAAAAAATATGACTCGTTATTTATGTCTCGCGTCTGAGTGAGATGAAATTTTGGCGCGGTCCCTTTGTTTTATAAATATTGCTTAGCACGCCCGCGGACTGGTTTGATTTATTGCGACTTATAGTTTCATCTGATATGCGAAGCTCGGCTATATTGAATTATCGGGATAAGGTCGTGATATGCACTTACATTTTGTGTGGCAAGATTTTCACAAACATACTGAAAATTATAATTTGACTAAAAAACAAGTACAGATGTAAAATTAAAAATGTATTATATTCTGGACAATAGAAAACTGGTACTCAATGATCTACAGCGAAGACGCTACAAAAGCTACTTAAGACTTAAAATTACCTTATAAGCAATTGGTCACTATATCTATAGAATACCTATCACTATGTTTAACAATTATACCTATAATCGCTGATGTGATAGTTTAAACATCAAAAACTGCCAAAAAAATAAAAAAAACAAAAAATCACGACAATTTTTCAAATAGCTGAATTCTAAAATTTGCTTTCTTCAGAATTTCCCTTTGGGGGTATGTTGCTGATATACATACAGGTTTTTTTGTTGCAGAAGCAACCCTCTTCTTAAAGGTAATCTACAGAATAAGATGAATTGCTTAATGAAAACTTAAAAGATATTAATGTATGAATTGTTCACTCATAATATATTTATGTATTCTATTGTAAGTCCACAAGAATATAAATAAATTGGAAAAAATCAATAAAAGAAACAAAGAATATCTAAGTATGTCCGGGGAAAGCAAATCTTATAATTGCGCTGGCATTAGGTAATTTTTACAATAAGCTATCACTGACATAACTAAAACATTTTAAAAAAAATGTAAAATGTCAGCTTTTAAAAAGGTATATGATAAAAGCCCTCGGGTATAAAAGTCTCGACCTCTGGCAGAAGCTCTTGATAGTTTTATTTATTTATATTTTAATTGTTATTTATATCTAGTGTAATAATATTATTTTATTTCTAATGACGATTATAAGTGACTACGTATGAATCTATACAATATGCATTATTTGAGTTGATTTTACCAATATAAAGTCGAAAGCCCATTTAAAACAATCTATCAGAGGGAACGTAGTACCACATAATAGCTACAACGCAGTCTTATTTATTGTTTAGAAAGATTAATATTAACAAACATTTGTAATTGCTTATTGCATTAGTAATGGCTACCAACACTGAATAAATAATTAGATTTTCATAAATATCATAGAGTCAGTTCTAAAGGAACGAATTATAATTTTTATAGAAATAATTTAAATATGAACAGCAAAACAGTCCTTATTACTATTAAGTTACAGTTGTTCCAGCTCTAAAGAAACCAAAGCGTCATAAACACGATTCCTCCTCCCATATTAATATAACCTCTACTCTCCCGAGCTCTTCTATCACTTTATCCCCAAATAAAGGTCTCCATCAGCGTCTATCCGTCCGCCATGTTTATGACGTCGTTACACTGCAAACGCTGCAGCTTTTTCCAGCCGCGGCTTTACCCCCAAATTTATTTGACAATTATTAAGGTGTCCGCATTAAGAGGGCATTACAGCGCTCGGGAGGAAATTCATGTTTTTCTTGGGATGTTTTCTCTCGTAACTCAGACGAACGACCGACACGTGCGAACTATTAGCTTCCCGACGCCGGATTAGAAAATAATTCAGCTCTGAATGTTATTATGGAGCCGCGGCGGATTTATTTTATTGCCACGCAAGATATACGCTAGTCTTTCGGCTTTATCCGTTCGCGCTCGGTTTGTTTATTGAGAAAGGGGCTCGGGAATCGAGATAAACGCTACAAATTTTATAGTCTTAGGACGGAGCTCACTGTTTCGGCGTAAATCTATTTTACGTTCCGCGGTAATTACTGCGCGCACTGCTTCATTCGCCCCAGTTACTGACGCTGTTATTGAATGCTCCTATAAAATATTATTGATAGTAACAATAAAATGTTCTTTACGTTAGCTGCCTCTTTTATTTCCCGTTTTTATCGACGCTCGTAATTCATAGTTATTTTTGTGTCGATAATTTCTATGTTGACGTTCGCTACGTTCGCGTGACTGGCTTGGTGTTTTTCTTGGGAAATAAATTGTAGCTGTTTATCGAAAAGGTTAAGATGGATTTTTAAAGAGTTCTTAAGCAAATCATTTTTAGAATGTAAGTTTAAATTTGATATGCCGTTTGACATTTTGATTTTGCTACAAAATACCATCTAATTTTTTAGAGCAGAAAGCTTCTTGTGTTTTTATCTAAACTATAGATCAGTATCGCTCTTTTTCAATTTATTTGATGAGGTTTAGATCTTGTTTTAAGAACAAATCGTGTATTTAAAGATTGTGGTCAACAAATAGTTGAAATCCAGTATCTTAACTTTCAGGCCAGCAGTCGTTCTTATTATTGTGGTAGTTCTCATTCATAATGTCATATATCTGTCGTCAAATCTTCGTGGGATTGCAAATCGAAATCCGGCTGCCATAACTCAGCAGAGTATAGTGAGGTAATTTATGTGGTCACTGATGCTAATGATGTGGAACCCGCGAATTAATCGTGCAATGAGCCAACTCAGCTCATGTTCGGTTTCAGTGCGGTCAGAGGTAAATTTATTATTTTGATGTTTAATTCATATGGTTGCTGTTTGGTTAATATTTGCGTTTGGGAATTGTTGTAGTGAAAATGATGAAGTTGAATGATGATTCCTCATTCAAATTTCTCCTAAAAATTTGTCAGAAAATTCTTCAAGATCACAGAGTTCACCAATCCAGTGATGTACATATATTGTCTATTCCTTGTTATGTCAATGTAGACTATAATCATTTTAAATAACGAAATGATTTATTTTAACTTTACCTTTTGTTTTAGTAAATACATTTTCTTTTCCATTATTTAATAACAATTTATTAGTTCCAGAAAGAAAGGAAGAGATAGGAAAATGTTGATTTGGTACTATTACTCAATAACAAAATAAACTTAACTAAATATCGTTGTGTATATAAGTATATTTAATTAGGTTTATATTGTTATTAAATAGCCGCTGCTGAAAAACTGAGAGAAAGGAGATTTTCCTGGTATGGTCCCGTATTAAGAAGAGGGAATGATCATGTTACTAGGGAAGTTATGGATATGAAAGCGGATGGGCGTGTGGGGAGAGGAAGACTGAAGAAAAGATAGATGAACTGTGTGAATATTGATATGTTGAAGAAGGAAGTAAGTCAGAATGGCTACTGATAGAGGAAAGTGGAAGAGGAAGGCATGTTGCGCCGACCCCAAATGAAATTGGCAACAGGGCAAGAGAAAGACCACGTTGTGTATTTTTTTTTTTTTTTCAATTTAAGAGCTGGGCTCTTGTCGGTGGAGCACCCTCCATCTATCTCGGCATTCCGCCATCCTTTTGACTTCCTGATAAGACATGACAACTATTTTCTCCTTCACTTGCTGCATGTAGGTTCTTCTTGGTCTTCCTCTCTTCCTCTTCGCTTCTATCTTTCCTTCTATGATGGTCCTAAGAAAATTGTCATGTCTTATCAGGTGTCCCAACATTTTCCCTCTTCTGTTTTCGATAGTCCTTAATATGTTTCTCTTCTCCTTTACTATACTTAAAACTTCTTCATTCGTTTTCCTTTCAGTCCAGCTTACTCTTTCCATCCTTCTCCAGCACCACATTTCAAAGGCCTCCAGTCGTTTTCTATCTTTTTGCGTCATTGTCCACGTTTCGCATCCATACAGTGCTATACTCCAAACATACACCTTAATTAACTTTTTCCGTGTATGGCGTGAAATTCGCGCACTCAATAAATGCTTTTTGCTATTAAAGGCTCCCTTCGCCATCGCTATTCTAGCCACGATATCCGGTGTAGTATCTGGTGTAGGAGTTGTGTATATATAAGTACCAAAAAGGTCCCCACTCAAAAACGGTCGTGACATCTACGTCACAACCACTGATATTCTGTGGGGCCAGATACACGCACGAAGACGGCACTAGCCAAGCGTAGCTGCAGCTAATAAAAATTAGCTAATTACATTTTAAAATTGATTATTCTAAGGCTTATGAAAATAATTAAATATCTCTTAGTGCGGTTGTAGTCAGAATCGACAGACATACTAGCAGATCGGTAATAAATCACTTATGTCCAAGGATTTTTAGAACCTCGAATCCTCGAGCCACCATCCTTCTGTATTCTACTGGTTACATTTCAGTAACTAAATTTAGAATCTCCACAGTACTCGTATCTACCTGCACTATTCCTAAATCGGACGACACGATATGTTAAGGGTGTAAAATCCTTATGTGGTTGATATTCCCCTCATTCGTATCAAATAATGCACGCACATTTTCCCACATACTGTAAACTGTCAATTTGTCCAACTATAATTTGGAGAATTCGAAAGTGTTATTTGAGTTTGGGTAAGATTGAGGTCAATTGCGCTCAAATCCCTACGGATATTATAAATGCGAAAGTTTATCTGAATGGATGTTTGTTACTCTCTCAGGTAGTGATGTGCCGTTTTGGTGGATCGAGTCGATTCGAGTCAGTTTATACGGTATTCGAATCAGGACTTCATTCCCTGACTCGAGTCCAGTACTCAAATTCTATGTTTGGTATTCGAATATTTCTAGACTCGAGTCCGATTCTTAGACTCGAGTCCGATTCCTAGACTCGAGTCCGATTCTTAGACTCGAGTCCAATCCAATTAAAATTAAATTACCTTTATTAATATTATGATGGTACACTGGCGATCGATGGGGTAGTGAATTTCACAAGTGGTGGCTGAAAGGGTTAATAAAAAATTTAATACAATCATTAGTACTCATAATAACTTCTAACCGACACTAAACAAAGAAATGAAAATAAAAAGTTACAGGTTCAAACTTGTTAGGCCCGCGCCACTTCATTGCTTATGTAAACAGTTTGCGAATACAAGCGAGTTCATCAAACTCGAATACTAGACTCAAGTCAGTAGGACTCGTATAAATATTTTACCGTGGGAGAGCCATGCTTCGGCATGAATTGGGCCGGCTCGACCGGAGTGATACCACGGCCTCACAGAAAACCGGCGTAAAAAAGCGCTTGCGCTGTGTTTCGCCGAGTGAGTGAGGGTACCGGAGGCCCATCCCCCCTTCCCCACTTATTCCCTTTTAAAAGGCCGGCAACGCATCTGTGACTCCTCTAGTGTTGCGGGTGTCCATGGGTAACGGTTGTCGCTTGCCATCAGGTGATCCGTTTGCTCGTTTGCTGCCCTATCCGATAAAAAAAATAGAATCGAGTTAGCGAGTACGAACCGATTCCTGACTCGAGTATCGGAATCGAGTCCGGCGTACTCGAGTCAAAATAAATTGGTATTCGAGTACGCGAGTCCAAAGCTGGAATCGAGTCTGACTCGAGTCCAACCGTACTCGGCACATCGCTACTCTCAGGTAAAAAGTACTAAATGGTTTTTAATGAAACCATTTAGTAATATAACTTATACACCAGGATAACACATAGGCTACAATTTGTTTATAGAAGCGGACTTAATACCATTAGTACTATCTCACGTTCTAAATACATATCGATGTATGTTTTATGTTTAGGTTCTCATATAAACTTTCAAATATGTATAATTGTAGCGTCTGTTTTTAAATTCTAAGTCAATAAAGCAGGTAATTTGTATGTAGCATATAAAAAAACTGGAAGGGAGTTTCGAACGAAATTCAAATTCAAATATATCATATTTACGCCATAATCGACCAAATTTTCTTATTAGGATCTTGGTATCGATTTCCGAGTGGTTCACCTATACTTACTTCTTGATATTGTGTGTATGTATGTTTTGGAGGTATTACAGGTACTACAAAGTAGCTGACACAACTGTGTTGAATATTTTAATTATGATATGCCTAAGTTTGTTAACTTGCAACTCATAAAGCAATCTTAATTATTATTGTTTTTTCTTAACAAACGTCATAAATCAAAGTCACTGAAGTATTTTATGTCTATTCTTGTGGAATTTCACTGCATCATATTTTGTGCAATTTCACTGTTTCATATTTTGTGTAATTTGACTGTTTCATATTTTGTGTAATTTCCCTGCATATTTTGTGCAATTTCACTGTTTTATATTTTATGTAATTTGACTGTTTCATATTTTGTGTAATTTCAGTGTTTCATATTTTGTGTGATTACACTGTTTTATATTTTGTGTAATTACCCTGTTCCATATTTTGTGAAATTACACTGTTTCATTTTTGTACAATTTTATTGTAACACATTTTGTGATATTTTAAATATATTATATTTATTTGTATGTATTATATTGTTATTTTCTTTTTTTTAGTACACGCAACATCCATATCTCTCATTATTTGTCTGTCAGTCACAGGTGAATTGGGAGATATTTCTATTAAAAAGAAGCTACACCTTTTGTGCATTTGGACAAATTGTATATCTTATTTTGTTATTTAGTGTACAATAGACCGTATAAGAAATAAATATATATAAACAACTAGACCCTAAGCCCAAAACAAACAAGGCAAAATGTAATTGACAACGAAAGAAAGACAAAGCCAGTAAATCGGCTTGGGCCGGCAGCGCCTAAGCGGGCGCTCGTAAATTCGCCGAGTTATAATCCGTACAACCATAACGTATCCGCCGTAAGCTTGGAATCCCCGATAATCCCTCATTGTGGATACACCCTAATTCGGAGAGCTGCTAAACACAATAAGACTTCGTTATGATGGAAACTGGACCAGACAAAATTAGAACCTCGAAAACTAGAGTTTATAATGGCTTCTAAGCCGAACTGGTTAGCTATCTCTGACTTACTTATGTTTGTCGCCATATAAACAATATATCAGTAGCGTTTTTAAGTCCCGCCTGAAAGGTAAAATTAGCTGTTGGTCAGTTGTTCAGGCGTTCAAAAGTTCATCCATCCAAACCGTAGACCAAGGCTTAGGTTGAATTTAGTCGGTAGGTCATTCCTATCGAGGGGTGTCATGTCAGATAACGTCTTTAAATGGCTAATAGTCTGACAGAGGGCCCCCCGAGAGGGGAGGCGTGGGATAGCTGGGTCCAACCTGGCGGGCCGCTTCTAGCGGCCCGTGGCGGACGGACGAATCCCCCCTTCTTCTTTAAGAGGGGGTGGTTGTCATCCAGGGAACCCATTTTGGTTTGGTGGATGGCCTGAGGTATCCGGCGGCCACCCTCGTGGTGGCTTGGAGTGGACGCTTGTCGCCATACGCCGAAGTGGGTCGTGGTAGTGTCCGCAAGGGTCCCCATGGCCTCGTCAGGGCGCGATGCAGCTCTCCTTCGGGATCGAGCGCTCGCGCCCAGGCGTAGTGAGGGAGATCGCTGTGGTTTTTAGGGTAGGAGTACAACGTATAAAAAGTATACATAAGTAAACAATAAACTTAGAGTAGTGTTCATGTTTGATGATAACTGCTTTTCACCAGTAATAGGTAATTGAAAACCTCACAGAAGTCCCAAAAAAGCAGTGTGATTTTTTTTTATTAAAACTCTGCAAGTTACAACCCTATAACGTGCTATTTCAAAGGTCAATAATGAAGAAGTAATAAATCTCTACAATCTACTTTCTGCCTAATTTCCTTCACCTATCCAACAGCTAGGGTTGTGTAAAGCATTAATATTAAATAAATATGAAAAGAACAAGTATTTGATGATAATAGTCAATTGTTACTTGGTACATTAGACAGTAATGACTGTCCAATGTACACCAGGAAAGAACTACCGCATTTATTTATTGTTCTTCTAGTAGATAATTGGCAAGAATAATTATAAGGTTTTTTAACATACCATCACATTATTAGAACAGACAATAATAAGCCATCATTCTAATTTATACCTTTGACTAGGACCTCCTAGAGTCTAGGAGGCAGAATCTTGAGGGTCTAGGACCTAGACCCTCAAGATTCTGCCGAGTATTCTACTTCCAATAATGACGTTAGTCGTGTGCAAACCATGATTAGGGTTGTCGATTTAGCAATATTAATATAATAAACATATAAAGATACCACTTTATATAATTGTACATTTCAAATACACGCACGTCCTTTTCACATTACCAGTGGCCATAATGCATTCGGGTAGCTAAGTAATTTAATCGTAAAGTTTCCCGTCGACTGTATACAAGACAGCAACACTACTTAAGTTGAACAAATAAGTGCTTGATCGGTGAAGCGATAGCCGCGCTAAATGGCGTTCGTAGCGAATATTTCGCGTCGACTTCTTCCTTGCGTAAGTTAGCGCTTACTTACGCGCGCCAGCGCTGTCTACGTGACATACTGCGCTAGAGTCTGTGGTGTAAAGAGAAAAAATTTGCGGAAATAATTTGGAATAATCTAGAATAAAAAGTTGAATAATTTAGTGTAAGATATGAAATAACTACATCTGGGCAAACTAACGTGTACTTACTGTCATATTTTAATGGTACTGTTCATTCACAACTCTCATGATACAGGGAAAGCTTTATGAGATCGGATGTGCCATGGTAAGTAATATATATGTATAATTTAATAAAGATAATTAATTTATATTTATTTAAAAGGCCATCATCATAATGATCATAGCTCATATACTTCGCTTCCGAGAAGCACCAGCCTACCCTAATTATATTAATGTAATTAGGTCTTAGTCAGTCACTATTGCCCACATATTTTTTAACATTATTCGCAGATATATGCCGGTTACGATGTTTTTTTTTTCTTAATAATAGCGTCAGATAAATGTGAATTTCGAACATAGATATATAGAAGCATCGACCCCGGGCCTCCCGAATTTTCTGAATCGAAGACCAGTGCCAAGACCACAGTGCTATGTGCTTGTATATCTTACGAATCTCGAAGGGACTTCCTTCATTTTTGATCATCCATCTTATATATAACGGTTGACGTTGCTGAACTCAACCGTTGATAAATTATAAAAAGATGAAATCTACACAATTAAACTCTACATCAGAGAGCTACTAAATAAAATGATATTTGACTCAAACATCGGAAAAAATACACGCCATATTTCTATAAGCCGCTAGTGATGCGTTGAGGTTCCTGAATAGCGGCTACATAACAGAAGGTCATTCCGAATTTGTTTCCCAATGTACAGTTTGAACGCAAGCGGCAATCGTACCTTTGCTACTTTCAAAATTAAATCAAAACCTCCCGAGGGGCGGTCGCCGTCACCATTTGCCTGTATGGTTCTTAGAAGTTAGGCACAGGCTGAGTTTAGTCGGTAGGTCACGTGGTCAGACCGCTCTGGCCGCGTGGAGTCTGACATAACTTCCATGACCTTGCAGGGGTATCCTGGGCACGGTTCGTGCTCCTTGGATTGGTTTCTCAGCCTTCCACTCCTGAGGAAAAAAAAGTTGATTTGTCTTAACAAATAATTCTTAAATATATTTAGCAACTTCTAATGTATATAGAGAGGGTAATGTCAAGATCCTTAGGGATTTGAATAGTGGTACGCAGCTATCCGTAATCTTTAGTCTACCCCTTGACCTGATACGTTTTTGAGCTCTGAATATAGTTTCCCTCTCACTAAAATTACCCCACTTGCCATGTTGGTTGTAAATTTCACTATGTAAAATGTTATTAGGATTTTTAAACAAGATTATAATTCATTTTGTTACGTTACTGTAACTGTCAAAACCACAAACTCTTGTCACTCGCACCACACCATTTAATTCTCTGACAGCGTTAACTAGGTTGTTTGGAATTTACACGGCGCACTGTTTGACTACCGTACCTACTAGCATCTATTTCTGTCTTATACTACCTTCGCGCTAATAGCTGGATGAATTATCTGCGAAGACAACTATTCAGCTGCAAGTATTTATGATAGAGTACGCATAAGTTTCTGTATAATTATTTGAAAACATGTGAAATAAATCTATGACTTGATTTATTTTACGTTTAGTTATCTTTATCTGTAATAAAATATATAGAAACTGTGTATGCTAGTTAAATTCTTAATTCTCTAGATTATGTGCTTCTTTTTTTAATTTGTAGATCAGTCAAAAATAACTATAGACAAAATAGTGAATTTTGGTCTTCCACATATGTATATATATATATATATATATACATCCACATATATATACAGATGTATATATATATAGTCTAAAAGCCTGAAAGCGCGACAGATCTACAGATAGACAATGTTGCTTCCGAAATCATAATATTCGTAAGTCTTGACAGCGCCGGCGAGAATCAAAAAGCACTGTATCAATTTCGAACTTTTATCTCCAGTAGCTTTACGTTGAAAGATTCGTACATCAATTATATATATGTATATATATATATAAATGCTGAGTATTGTATATAAGTGACAGCCCCAGGGCTATAGCTGAAAATTAGCGTTTTGTGCTCTTGTGCAAATATTGGTGCTGACCTATGGACCTTTTTGTGCTGCTGCAGCACACATGAACCTCAATTATTCTGAATAGCGGACAGGTCTGTTTGCCTGTTCGTACCCTAAATTTGTATTTTTTTCTTGTGATTGAAAGTGTGTGTATCAGTACACCAAATAAAATATCTATCTAACAGTTTAACCTTAAAAGGAATAAAATAGGGGATGAATGTTTTTGTTTGAAAAGGGTTACAAACTACGTAACCGTTATAGGGACAGTTTGAAATGCAGAGAAGAAAGAGATAGGGACAGTATCCCTCACGATTTGCCTATATGGTTTTAGAACCTAGGCCAGGCTGAGTTTAGTCGGTAGGTCACGTGGCCGGACCGCTCTGGCCGCGTGGAGTCCGACATAACCTCCGTAACACTTGCCGTTGCGGGGGTATCCTGGGTACGTTTCGTGCTCCTTGTGAGGATTCTCAGCCTTCCTCTCCTGAGGAAAAAAAAGGGACTGTTTTTTCTGCCAAAATATCTGTTAAAAATAGTCTGTCGCACTTTGATGCAATTTGGCAAAAATATAACTCCCGCAGTAAAAAGATATTTTTTAACATGGGAAAATATATATTTCCTTTTAGTACATCGGATGTAACGTGGGCTATGCCGCGGTTAAAAAGCCAGTTGTCAATAAATGCAAGCTTTCAAAGCACATCACTTTATCCATAATATCTCTTTACTATGGCTAGTAAAACTCGTGCCTCCCATAATTGACATGTTACTTGCATTAAAGTCGAGGAAACGACGACGCGTTTCTAGTTTCATTTACGATAATTTCCCACAAAGCGCTGCATAGCCGCGCTATAAAGATAACATAAGAAACGCGTGGACAGGCTTAAAGGAACAACTTAATATCATCGCCTTATTTTCTCTAATACTCACCTTAGCTTAGCCTTATCAATATCGATAAAAGCAAATTGTGCCAACACTATCACCTCAGTCACTTTATCTTCAAAGTTATTTTTCCTTTACAGCTACATAGGAAAATGGACTTTCTTTTCATTCCGATTAGGTTCAATTTGAACTGGTGTAAATAAACAAAGTCAGTCTTAATGCGTTAGTGTTACAAACTCAAATGCGGCCACAGAATACCAGCCTCCAGTAACAACATCGTCTACTTCATATTCTACCTGTGTTGCTATCAACTCCGCTATTGCAAATCAGATACCGAGCTTGCATTGAGAAGAAATTGAAATCGTTGAATCGAATAAATTATCGATTACTTGAACGATATTCCATGCAAGGTTTTTAAATTGCTTAGTACGAGTTCTGATACTTAACCGAGAGGTCTCAGATGCCTTCGATACAAGAGACCTATATGTTTTAATATTACACCACACACTACCAGTATTAATTACGGTCAAAATTGATTAATTACATCAATTTTGAGCCGTGAATACACAGTGCTCGTCAAACATATTATCCCGAATCATACTATGAACTGTTAGAATCATAGTGTCCCAAAAATAACGAAGTTTTATGAGAACTAAGTTGTTCCACTAGTCTCCACGCTGATAAGAAAAGAAAGACAATAAACAAAGTGATAAGCGTAGCGAACATAAAACCCTGAAAAATACAGTCCGCGGAAACGGGCCACTAAAATGTGTCTCAGAAAGGGCCATTTCTATGTAAATGGCGCGAGAGTGTTCGCTTAATCTGGCGCTATCCGACTCGCACTAGCGCATACTGCTTGCAACTGGATTAGGGTTGTCACATTCTTCACAATTGATTTGGCAAACATGTAGCATGACCATTGTGTGTAATGATGTTCATCAATGTATACAAATCATTTAGTTTTCATCTCAAACTAGGTGTTTCTGTTTTACGAGATGGAATGCTGATTACGAACAATATCTATCGATGGCTAGTCGACAGGCTTGTGTAGGACTCTCCCTGTTTGACACTAAACCACCTCTTAGTCTATTTTTTCATTTAATGAAAGCGATCCAGGGACTGGAAAATTAATTACTCCGAATCATCTCAAGACAGTTCAGCCAACTACAGCCAAGTCTTAGCGCCTGTGAAAGAGAAGAGAGAGAAGAGATTAAGAAGAGAGAACGACCATGTCACTAGGAATGTACATGGTAGTGGATGGGCTTGTAGATAGAGGAAGACTGAAGGATAGATGGACGTACTGTGTGAAGAATGATATGCTGAAGAAGGGAATCAAATAGCGAGTTATACAGGAGAGTGGAGAGGAAGACATGTTGCGCCGATCTCAAATAAAAAACAAGGCAAGAAGAAAGAAGAGGAAGAAGAGTTACAAAATCAGATATATGACAAATTGAAAACCAGATTTAAGCGCAGCTCCTCTTTGCCGGACTAAATACATAAGTACTCGTAGGTCATAATTTTGAGTAACACAAATCCCACAGGCTCATTCCTCACGCTGAACACAGACGGGCTAATCCCAATAACCCGATCCACGGCAATGTTCATAAAGCTTAGTGGGAGTTTGAAAAAGCTCCCTATTTGTATGGTAATCATATTAGATAGTGCTTTAAAGCTTGGCGCTCGTGTGCCGTTGCGCGGCTTAGATAAAATAAATGTATTATATAGAGAACATTTTAATATTGTAACAGGATTAGCTATTTAAATTCATTATTTTTCTAAATACCTTTTAATGCAAGTCCGTAGTCTACACTTCTTTAAAGGAGGAAAGATTTTATTGTTTTTTGTTTGTTTATTTGCATTTCCTACCTATTCAAGGTTCCGAATTTAATCCAAGATGTAAAAAAATACAAAAAAACTTTCAAACATCGCGTGCGCTGCGAAAACTATTATTAGTGGAGCGCCTGGGGGTTTTGACCTCGGAAAATTGCTACAGTGAATGAATTTTTTTGGTTGAGGTGGCATTTTCTTTCTTATACTACATCTTGCAAAGTTTACCAAAAATTTTTTTGTGCTTTCAATTTTTTCACTTTTTAATTGAAAAAAAACAAAAAAATTAATATTTCAGCATATAATTTAATTTCAGATAGCATTTATTTTTATGTACACGTAGAATTTGTCTCGAATAGGCTATAGAATATCATCTTCTAGATATACCTATGTTTATGAAGGGTTGTAGAGACCTTGGACAGGTAGTAAAACGTGAACGAGAAGAAGAGAGGGAAGGTTGAAGGGACAGCAGCTGTAACGTACAACTAAACGGACGTTTAGCGAATGAGAGTCGTGAAATATATTTTTCACTTCAGTAGCTCAAACATGAAGGTTTTGCTGCTTAAAATCAGTGAGTAAAATCGATTTTTACTCACTAGTGAGACAAAGCTAACCACAGATTATAGTAACCTATGTATAGTAACTATACAGACTATGTTGTTTCGCCCTAAGACAATATGCCCATGGACATTGGATCTGCCTGACACTTCTCGTTGTTCCGTGTCACGCATAGGTACCACTTTAAACTAATGTAAAATAAATTGGCAAGAAATCAGAAAAATAATTGTTAAAAAAATGTCTCTTCGGAACGGAACATAATAAGTACTTATTAAAATCTCAAGAATGGTGCGCGGAACGGAACTATTGACAGAAGTTCCTTTCCACGCATCATACATTCTTGAGATTTTAATATTTTTTTTTTATTTAATTCGCTTAATTTACTATCAGGGAATAATAATAACAATAATTTACTTACTTATTATTTTTGAAGACATATTTTAACAATTATTTTTCTGTTCTTTTGACAATTTATTTTACATTTGTTTAAAGTGGTATGCGTAACACGGAAAAACGAGAAGTGTCAGGCATAATTGACGTGATATTTCCAAAGTAGGTATGATATTTGTTCTCGCTGCTGAAGTGAAAAGTTATGTGTGTCACATGAGAGCAAAGTTGTTTGCATCTCGTGCCTTTGAATCCCTCGACACGCTCAGGATTCTACTCTAGAATCACTCGCTTCGCTCGTGATTCAAACAGAATCCTTCGCTTGCTCGGGACTCAAATCAGCACGCGCAGCAAACATCAACTTTGCTCACTTGTTGCACAAATAACTATTTCACTTCAGTAGCTCAAACATGAAGGTTTTGCTGCTTAAAATCAGTGAGTAAAATCGATTTTTACTCACTAGTGAGACAAAGCTAACCACAGATTATAGTAACCTATGTATAGTAACTAATGGGATAACCATACAGACTATGTTGTTTCGCCCTAAGATAATATGCCCATGGACATTGGATCTGCCTGACACTTCTCGTTGTTCCGTGTCACGCATAGGTACCACTTTAAACTAATGTAAAATAAATTGGCAAGAAATCAGAAAAATAATTGTTAAAAAAATGTCTCTTCGGAACGGAACATAATAAGTACTTATTAAAATCTCAAGAATGATGCGCGGAACGGAACTATTGACAGAAGTTCCTTTCCACGCATCCTACATTCTTGAGATTTTAATATTTTTTTTTTATTTAATTAGCTTAATTTACTAACAGGGAATAATAATAACAATAATTTACTTACTTATTATTTTTGAAGACATATTTTAACAATTATTTTTCCGTTCTTTTGACAATTTATTTTACATTTGTTTAAAGTGGTATGCGTAACACGGAAAAAACAAGAAGTGTCAGGCATAATTGACGTGATATTTCCAAAGTGGGTATGATATTTGTTCTCGCTGCTGAAGTGAAAAGGTATGTGTGTCACACGAGAGCAAAGTTGTTTGGATCTCGTGCCTTTGAATCCCTCGACACGCTCAGGATTCTACTCTAGAATCACTCGCTTCGCTCGTGATTCAAACAGAATCCTTCGCTTGCTCGGGACTCAAATCAGCACGCGCAGCAAACATCAACTTTGCTCACTTGTTGCACAAATAACTATTCTAAAACCATCCCGAGGCAAGGTCAAACAAAAAATATTTTCTTCCAAGAGTCTAGAGAAATCTTTACCAAAATGTAAAGAACATATTTTTTTTATCATTCCTTAACGGGTTGTGACACTACTTCGGCATTTTTCAATAAAGGAAAAATTAAGTTTGCCAAAAATTTTGAAAAACATCATGATTTGCATGAATTCGCAAAAATATTTAAAAACAAAAACGAAGACTTCAATAATATATTTCAAGCAGGTGTAGCATGTATTTTGGTTTTATATGGAGCTCCTGCAAAAATCAAAGACTTGAATACATTGAGATACAATTTTTCATTAAAGCTACAACCAAAAATACCAGTGTTATTCTGTCATCATTACCACCTACAACTGATGCCGCAATTGAACACCTGAAAAGAGTGTACCTGCAAACCCAGATATGGTTAGGAAACGACATAAATATTGGAGATTGGGGGTGGAAGTATCTCAATAACATGTTCATCCCAATAACCATGAACCAATTACCAGCACCGGATAATCTACTGCAAATGTTATTTTGCAATTGCAAAAAGGGGCGTGGAGCTGCTTGTGGATGTCGGAAGAGTGGTTTATATTGTAGTGTAGCATGTTTACATTGTAACGGAGATAGCTGCCTTAATACTTTACCTACCATTAAAATGACTGAAGTGGAAGATAATATTTGATATATATCAATAATGTAAAATGCATTAATAAACAAAAATTTTATTTTAAATGTTACCTTTTTTTCCGATTTTCCTTGAATTACTACATTTACTCACTTGTTATGCATATATAAAAATATACCTGAACTTAATTTTCATATACAAAATCATTTTACACAATAATATGCTTCATACTATTTGAATTATCATAATTATCCATTTTTTTTATTTTAAAATCAAAAGCACAAATTTTAAATAGGTAAACTTTTTTATTTATGTTATTAGCTAAACATTCGAATTTTTCTTTTTTTTTTCATCCACTGTAACGGAAGTCTGAGGTTTCTATGATTTTGACGCTCCAGGCGCTCCACTATATATTTATGCCCCAATGTAAGTGTTGTTTCTTTTTAAAAAATCTATATAAATGCCACCGCTATAAAAGCTCTTTTATTTACACTTTGGAATTAATCCTTACCAAAATAAATGACTTCATGTTTAAGTCTACTTCAATATCATTATATGACTTTATGAATTATTAAATTTGGACATTCCATTTGAAAGATATCACAATTTTCAAAATGTAAGCTATTTGAATAATGTCGCATGGTTGCCGCTCACGCCGTTCGGTTAGACAGCACCATAATAATAAAAAGTAAAGTATAGAGTAAAAGCCTTTTTATTCAAGTTTTACGCCCTTATGGCCAAGGGCTAAGGCTGATTTTAGTCGGTAGTTCACGCTGGTCAGGTCACGTATGAAGCCGGGGCGAGCTGCTAAAGTTTCGTTTTAGCAATGAGCGTTTAGCAACTTCAGTAATATATGCTTAACCTTTAAATAAAAGTTATCGAATCACTTAAATCACGTAATATAGATACATATATATATTTTTATAGGATAGGGCAGCAAACGAGCAAACGGATCACCTGATGGTAAGCGATAACCGCTGCCCATGGACACCCGCAACACCAGATGAGTCACAGATGCGTTGCCGGCCTTTTAAAGGGAATAAGGTGGGAAGGGGGGTTGGGCCTCCGGTACCCTCACTCACTCGGCGAAACACAGCGCAAGCGCTACTTTACGCCGGTTTTCTGTGAGGCCGTGGTATCACTCTGGTCGAGCCGGCCCAATTCATGCTGAAGCATGGCTCTCCCACGGTTAATATTCGCAGAATAAACTCAACGTATCCATTGATAATAAAATATATATAATTTTAAACATACATCCCTTATTTATAAAACATCATAATTTAAACGTTAAGCAATCATTGTAATAATTTGGCTTCCAAAAACGTAGGAGTTAAAATGCTTCTCATTTTCGGCTAACCATCATAGACATGATAACACAACTTTACAAATGCAATACAACATACTTCAGCCTTCCCTAGAAAAGCGTACATGTCATTACATCACAGAGGTAGATAGACATGATAACACAACTTTACAAATGCAATACAACATACTTCAGCCTTCCCTAGAAAAGCGTACATGTCATTACATCACAGAGGTAGATAGACATGATAACACAACTTTACAAATGCAACACAACATACTTCAGCCTTCCCTAGAAAAGCGTACATGTCATTACATCACAGAGGTAGATAGACATGATAACACAACTTTACAAATGCAATACAAATACTTCAGCCTTCCTAGAAAAGCGTACATGTCATTACATCACAGAGGTAGATAGACATGATAACACAACTTTACAAATGCAATACAACATACTTCAGCCTTCCTTAGAAAAGCGTACATGTCATTACATCACAGAGGTAGCCGTGCTGGCAAATAACTATATCAGGTGTCTTGCGCCCAACGTGAAAATTCACGCTAGCAAAAGGTAATCCACTTTTCCCATAATTTTAATTTAGGCAAACGCACCGAATGGAGCCGAAGATAAAATCCCGAAGGCGAAGATGTCCAGTGAACTTACCGGCGGTCCCGCGATCGTGGCTAATGCTGCCTTGTAATTCAGCCCGTGATTCCCGCACTCCGGGATCCACCCTAAATTGCGAACCGCAATAATTCCGGGGTTGTATTAACGCTCTCTGTTTTGCGTGACCAGGATCTTTGAGATGAGGATGTGGTATTTCCTTTACTGTGAAAAATGTAGCATGTAAAATAGTTAAAATATACCATTTAGTGAATATCTTGTTGCTATTTACCTAGTTTTTAGGTTTCCCCACTCCTTTTCAATAATTGGACCCTCAGACTCACTTTGTGGAATTCTTTTTGTGGAAACGCGTGATGATATCATGTTGAAATTACTCATGATTGCAATCCTTTGAAGCAGTAAAAAATCTAAATTCAAAAAATACGGTCCATTATGTTCTATTTATGCCGTATATTTTGACACTCGCAAGGGAATCAAATCCTTAATAACTTTTCATTGACCTCTAGTTATCACAAAATTTGGAATCATGCTATGCTTTGTGCCCAAGTTGAGAAAAATACACGAAAAGTGTAACCTTTAACCTGCATCGTAAAAAAAATTGCAGTTAGTTACATAAGTAAAAATTTGGTACTGAACCCTTAATGTGCGAGTGAAACTTACCCTTAACAGACCCCAGATTTTTTATCACGATTCACATACGTCCCTGCCAAGGGACTCAGTCTTTCCCTAGATATGTTAGGGCGATTAGGCCCAAGCCACGTGCGGATTGTCATACACCTTTAAATTTCTTCGTCAGTTATAGTGTCAAATTTTCCCCAGCTCTTAGCCTAAAATACATATCAAAAGCATATCATCATTCATCATTCCACCTAAAAGAAGTCTTTAGCCTTCAAGGATTATTAGTGGAATTTGGACCGTATCGTTGGGAGCCAAGTCCGAGCATCGTTGGTTAGCTGGCTTGCACTCTGCACCCTGGTGCACCATGAGCCGGTAAAGTAAACTGGATTTCTGTAAAGTGCGATTTCCAACCTCTTACGCACTCCCCACAAAAAGCACATACACTATTATTAATTAGAAATATCCAATTGTTCATACATCCTTGTTCCAACCTTTCCAACACTGGTCAAATATAAAAGCAGTTAAAGACAGACTCTGATCCCTTTAATTTGGTCCGGCCTGATAAATTGTGGCAGCCATATTGTCGCCTATTAAAACTATAAATCTTGCGGTGGACACTATTGGCCTTGTAACGAAATTAAGAGATAGTTTGGATAATGTTCTGGCCGTTCGGAAAGTCAGGGGTGGGCTTCATACGATTTATTGGTTAGGGCTTAAGGTGTCTAGTAAATTGGCAGCAATTTCATCTTTGTAGATTCAAATGAGGGTTTGGATATACCCGACTCTTAGATTATAGCTGTCATTAAATATGAATTGAAATGAAATCTTGAGTTTATCCTCCTTGTGAACGAACTTTGCCAATTAGTAGGCCTCAGACTAATAAAGGATAATTAAACGAAGAGCAATGTTTATAAGGACTAAACAATATACGGTTTTTAATTTAGACATTATTATGATCATCTCTGAACTGTAGATTTTGCATCTACTAAAATAAGATTAAATACAATGACGGCCTAGATTTATAATTATTTGATTAACATTACTAACTCTAGATCTTATAACAAAAGCCTTACGCTGCTTTGGTTAATCTAAATGGAGTATGTGTAAGAAATACATAATTGCAGTAGGTAAATATCTACTTTTTAAAGTAAATAGTAATAATTGTATGATCAGATTTAAGTGAGAGAATAAGATTCTTGAAAAAAGTCAAATTACTGGCTACTATGACTTTCCATGCAATACCACAATCCGCCATAACTTTTATTCTTCTGAAAATTGCAGATTAATCACAAATTTCAAAAATCATATTTACTATAGTTATCTGTATTCAGTAATAGATGTACAGTTTGTTTGCTTATCAAGTCAGTCATGAAATAAAATAACAAGCTAAACAATTAACGAATTAACATATCATTATTTCAGCCCAGAGATCTCTTCTACTGAACATAGGTCTCCCCAAGGATCCCCACATAACGGTGTATAAATCACAAAAAGAAGTTTCGTCGGTATCGTCTTCCACATCGCTGTCCCAGTGTGTGTGGGAAGCGCTAAAGCCCCGTTTCTTGGTTGACAGGACGTAGCAGCAGTAGATGGCTATAGCTTAATCATCTCAATCTAAAACATAAAGAGCTAACCTTATCACAAACCGGGATTGCCTACAGGTGGCCAAAATTAATTAAGAAGCAGCAAAACGCAAGACAAGTGTTGCGGCCAATGCTCTGCTGTTAACTCGTCGCTAGCCGTCGTTTAATTCAATTAACATCGTTCCCCTCCTTATTCGACTCCAATTATTTGCATATGTTCGTCTCTCTCCCCCCGTAATCTGCTACACGCCTGCGGCAACCCGAGCAGTTAACGTGCTAACCATTGTTTCGGGATTTCGGGCCCACAAGGATAAACTTGCGAGGTTACAGTAGATTTGTCTGCGTTGTTCGTGTTCAGTATTGCGTGGCATCTGTGCTTTTGGGCCACTAAAATGGATAACAAGCTTTAGGTTGTAGTGTGAAATGCTATTTTCCTTTGAGTTCGTTTTTTATCTTTATTTTCATGATGCTGGAACGACTAGTGACAAACAGTAGTTTGAAAATTATTTTACAGTACTTTGTCCTGCCTATCATGGGTATTTTATGTATAGCCATAAAACAATAAATAATTTTCATGGTTAAGTCAGCCAAATATTGGTTAATAAGTGTGATAATGTCACAACGCCGATGGCGTCAATATTGGTCTGCAATTTTGGGGGGCCCATTCAGTGAGCGGCGAATCACCTGCCGTATGTAAATCAATTAAGAGGCTTTGAAAAGGCAGGTGACCGGAATCTCTTCTATAGCCCGGTTCTCATTAACACCAAAATCGAAACGCAATAATCCAGAAACGTTTAGACCAGTAATGAAAATAGTTTCTGTGCATCTAACTGGGTGTAGTCTTTAGGTGCATTTTTCATTGTGCAGATAGAGATAAGACCCAGTTGGTACACACATTCATTAAATTTGCTTAAGCGGCCTCTACGCGTTGGATCTGTAGGATCCCCGCGCACGCCTTATAAGGACCGTGTCTTAATGACGCGTGAAATAAGCGACAATAAATCAAACAATAAAAAGTATAGAATAAACATATTCCAAATATTAAATTAATTACAATACCCCTAAATTATATTTTAGACATATTCCTATTTAACCTTACTGTGTTGTAGCACAACAATTGTCTACGCGCAATCTATAAGTTATACACAATCTTCTTCTTGTTCTGTTCACAATTTCGGCGCAACATGTCTTTCTTTCTATTCTCCTGTATCACTCGCTATTTTGACACTCACTCCCTGCTTCAAGATATTATCATTCACACAGTCCGTTCATCTTTTCTTCAGTCTTCCTCTCCCCCTTATTCATTCACACAGTCCGTCCATCTTATCTTCGATCTTGTCCCTACACCCTCATCCAATTTCATGCCCATAAGTGTTTAATAGTGTAAGTTATACACAAAATTTATTAAAATTACATTAATATGCAGTTAAAGTTATTATGTTTGAAAAAATAATTTAACATTAAAACTTTATGAAAATCAAAGCCGCTAGAGTTAGTTTTACTTTAACTGTTATTTTTTACAAAAAGGAAGGCGTGGGCATTGAGAACCTGCACTGGTAGGCGACCCGTGCCACCGTTCTGACCACTTTTCACTTATTTCCGCATTTGCTTCAGAGTGTTAGGCTATGATGTTGTCATTCTCATCCAAGCCATAGGACCGCTATGGCGAAGGTTCAGGCTGAGTTTAGCTCATTTTGGTCGAGCCGCCATGATCACCGTGGGACTTGGCTGCGATGGAATCTATGAGGTTTCACAACCTCACCTCTCCTGAGGAAAAGTCATTTCCAGGAGCTTATAAACCGGAACATCAGTTCCAATATATTAGCTCCAGGAAATGACTTTTTTGAATATGACTATTATTGTAATGTAATTAAAATATTGTTGCTAATATGTAATTCTTGATGTACTTTGATCAATGATGACATTTTTTTTTCCTCAGGAGAGGAGGCTGAGAATCCTCGTGGATACCATCGCAACTGGCAAGCAGGGATGCGGTTATTATGTCGGACTCCTGATGAATCGAGGCGGCTCGATCCAACAGACCTACCGACTAAACTCAGCCTAGCCTTGGCCATAAGGGCCCTACGGCTTGAATGGAGAGGTAATGATGACTTTCGAGAACAGCTTATAAAACTACAGACCCATCGCGCTCCTCAGAGCGTGACAAATAAGTACTCGACTTAATGTCAGTCGAACCCTTGCAACTGCAACTGAAGCAAATATGCTTTTAACCCATTTACAAATAACTTTCGTGTATTTTTCAATCTGACTTCAACTTTAAGTAATCGAAGTGACTTTACATTTGCAATTATAAAAGTTCGGGGTTCTGCTTCACGATGACTTCTGGAGGAGTCACTCGACCAATGCACTGGGCCAGAGTGATTGACTAAGACCTAATCGCCTAAACATGGTTTGGATAGGCCCATGGATGCCCTCGAAGCGAACGTATATGGACTGTGATAAAATGACAAATAAATTGAATAGAAACACTATATTGTATACACGCTTCGCCCGCGTGAAGATAAGTTTTGTCAATCCTGGTCCCTTATGTCTAAGGTACCAAGATTCATGGTCTTAACTTCAATTCAACCCCTATTTCACCCCCACATTGGTAAAAATTTCAAAATGCTAGAACATACGATTTTTTGTTTCTTATGACGTGATATTTGACGAACTTGCATACTAACTTTCAACCCTCATTTCACCCCCTAGCTGGTCGAAATTTCAAAAATGCTAGAACAAATGTTTAATGATTTCTTATCAAGTGCTTAAATATACAGTTTCATGGTTTTATCTTTTAAAATTAATAAATCCGATACAAACTTTCAACCTCTATTTCAACCCCTTCATCCTTTATTTTCGAAAAAAAAAGTAGCGTATGTTCTGTCTCAGGGTCTAAAGATTGTCTGTACCAAATTTCATCAAAATCGGTTGCGACGTTTAAGCGGGAAAGCGTAACAGACAGACCGACAGACAGAGTTACTTTCGCATTAATAATATTAGTTGGGATTATTCATACGAGTCGTCTTTACGGTAAATTTATAAAACATGGGAAATAGATATATCCTATGTTGAATTCTATATTAAGACAAAATACCTTTCCTTTTTAATATTGTCTGCTTAATCATCCTCTTCCGCAGTTTTGTCTACTTTCCCAACTTCCCGAAGAATTTTTTATAGGAAATCAAGCGAAGCATAATCTGTGTAAAACATCCGATCGCTTCGCCCCTCGGAATATGAATTAATCATTCTCCCGTCAACAAAGTGAAGTGTCATCGAGCTGACGGGCGACGGGAGACTGGCGGGCTTGTCCAGACTCGACTACTTGGATTTGGGAATACTCAATATGAACGTATTTATTATTCATTTAACTTATTTTAATAATGTTTAATAATGTTGTTTAAAATGTATAATATTAAAAAATCGGGTCCTCCAATATATCCTTTCTGACAGGAAATGTGCCTTTTTAATCTATGAACTTCATACAAATTTTCGACTATACGAGTACATGTCGTTTTATCTTCAAATGTTATTGACGCAGGTGCATTATTGCCTTTATAATAGCGATCTCTTAATATTAAAAAATAATGAAATATACGTTTTATTAACAAGCTAATTCCTTTCACACCCTTTCGTCTTAATGATAGAAAGTGAAAAGATATGTAATCAAAATCAAAAATTAAAATCAACATAATCTCTATTAACCATAGACCTTTAGAACTTAATGGCGTCAAATAATTATAAAATTACAACGGCACAAGGAGTTTAATACATCTGCGAAGAGATTTTAACGAAAACCAATGATTGACTAAGGCATAAACGCCCTAAGCTAGTTAGGGTTTTCTTGTGCCACTCATAGAGATGTTTATGGGCCCCATGGTGGGGACAAATATAACTTGTGATGGTGACGAGTTTAAATTTTAATCCATATTTGATTATATTTATCTCCGTACATTGCATGGTGAAGAAATATTTGATATAAAAATATATACAATAATACTTCTTTCTAACTCTAACAAAGTCTCACATTAGGAACATGCCCGCTGGAAGGGAACGCCGGAGGGGTAATTACCCTGGCGTCATACATAATGTATGCGATGACTACAATTTTAAGCCAATAAATAACACCCCTCATAATGCACACGAAAATATGGCGACGCATTTATTATACATTCTTGAGTAACTTCGGATAGATTACGGAAACTACATAGAGATGTTCGGAGCTCATAAATGTAATCTATATATAACGAGAAAGTATATAATGCTTCGATTTTTACGATATGGGTGGTTACACTTTGCTCTACATTTTACCCCGAGAAACTATTTTCTGAAAGAAATATATTTTTGTGCACATAAAAAGCATTTCAAAATAATAACACGTTTCGATTACTAATAAATGTATAAACATTTCTAGCAACAGTAAATTTATTTATTTATTTATTTGTCGTAATTTAACTTGATTATAATTATTTATAATTATTAACGGTTGTAGTTTTTTAACCTTTACCTTTTTGCTTAATGTTGCAAATGTATTTTCTATTAATATACGTGTAAATGTAACAAAATTTTTGAAATAAAATAAAAATCCATTCAAAGCTTAATGATGACATGATGAGTTCAGACTCAAACATATTCGTATCATAGTTTGATTTTAAGCATCACTAAAAACGTATATATACAACACACACACACACACACATATATATATATATATATATATATATATATATATATATATATATATATATATAAGAATTCATTTATTTCTACGTAAACAATAAGTTATTTTTTATGTCACAATAAATCTGCAAAGGCCGCAGTGTATACGAGGATAACAGATATTCAATATTATTTTTTAAATTAAAAAGTTTTATTAAGTAATTTCGTCATGCATTCATTGGTTACTGGTTTTTATCATTTCATTAATTCAAAAAATAATTATTATTTCGATCACAATTAAATTAATTCTTTAAAGAACTGTGTGTGATCGAGACAGTGAAAGAAATCTCTACTAATGTTATAAAGGTGAAATTTATTTGGACGTTTGCTACATTTTCACGTAATAACTACTGAATGGATTTTAACGAAATTATACAATAAAATCAAAAATCTAAACCAAAAATAACTTTATTCAAATATGACATTATAGAAAGCTCTTTTGAATCGTCCAAATTTTTTTTCCTACCACCCATTCAGGGCGTATTTTTTAGCTGATAAGAAGAATGGGCGCAAGAAACTTATCAGCTTCAACAAAAGTAATAACAACATTTACAATAAATCATGTCGTTATCATACAATGCACATATGTGTTTACAATTTATACGGGAAAACAAATATTTACACTTCCAGAATGTATCCTCAAATCAACACCACATTGGCATCATTTAAATAATCATTGACTTTGTAATAGCCCTTACTCATTAGCGTCTTTTTAACATGTACTTGAACTTATGAAGAGGCAATTCAGCTACACCATGTGGAATCTTATTATAAAAATTTATACATTTGCCCATAAACGAACCTCTAATAATATATCAGAGTAACACGTAGGTACAGCTACAATTTAATTTTTTTTTTATAAATTATCCTGCGCAGACGAAGTCGCGGCCACTAGCCTAGAACTCGAACACTCTCGAATATTCTCGACAGTGAAATTTCATCTCTGTGTAAGTTATTTTCCAACAAGAAGCAGCCCCCGCTCATTCCAGCCAAAGCGCAGACCACCCATTCTAAAATATTATCGCCCGGTCTCGACTTGTTTGTGAAATAATGGATTCATTCCATATTCATTTACATCGCTAATAAGATCGGCGTGACATTGCCAGGGTCGCTGAATTACCTTGTCAAATATAATAATCAGGTTCCCTCGTGTTAAAAGTCCGCTTAATTCACTTACGCTTAAGAGTGAGAGAGACGGCATGTCACCGTCTCCGTCAATGACTTGATCCAATTTGAAATTTCGCCTTTCGGATTTTGTTATGTCAAATTCTTGTCCAAATTAGCTCTCTGTCGGGCTGTTTGATGGTGGGGTGCGGTGCCTGGCGGGGTTGAAATGGCAGATTTGTAATCAGATAAAACTGTGAAATTCTTTTTGCAAATAAACATTGTAATGTGACTAACGTCTGTGGTTGGATTTATTTTTTCTCTGTATAGATTCGGGATTCGTATTAGAATTTAGACAACGAAACTCTTTTATTACTCCAAGAAACTTCGGGAACCGGTCAGTATCCCACTGCTATTGGGACTTTTTTTTTTTTGGCCATTTTGTGTTTTGACCAAACTGTTTCTACTCCATAACATCTGATTTCAGTATTTAATTTATTTAATGCCTCAAGTTTCCATTGCAACCTTGTTACTTATCGAATATTAAAGACATTTTTAATAGATGCTTTTTAGTTTCAACTTTCAATACGTTACGTTATTTCGACGCCCAAACCTCATTATACGAAACGAAAGCCAGTTGAAAATGAGGACTAGTTTCGTTATTGAAAAACGGTGGCGTTTTGTTATCAATCCATAACGACCTAACGTTAATACAAGTACTCGTATTGTAAATCACACAATGCATTTAGATTGTATCATTCACCTCCCTAATGCAGTGAAACTTTATCTTCCCTAAAATGTGAACGATATTAGCAATGATGTTCAAATGATCACGAACATTGTCAAACCTTCGACAACAACCAACAGCATCAAACAACAGATGGCCTTCTCTCGATTGAAATGGTATCGATTAAAATAAATCGAGCATCAACTAATCGAATAGCCGATTGAGAGAGGGGTCGTACAATTAAAATGTTGCACCCCGGCGGCGATTTGCTAACTTATGTGACAGAAAACCATTACGCGATTGAAATCAGAACAATGATAATGTAATAAGTTCAGTACATAAAATTTTATGACTTTTTATTATGTTGTCTATTAAATTTTTATTTACGAAGACATATTTAATAATCCGTTTAATTTAATAGCGAGTTTTCGGGTTACTAACTCTGTAAATTCTATTTCCGTGGGAATTTCTGAATAAAAAGTAATCTATATCATAGGCTGCGCAGGAACTGGTAATGTCACCGTAAACTTGTGAGCATCCGACTAGCTTTTCGTTACAGCAAATCAAACTACAGAAAATGTAATTGATATATCATTAAAACATTCCTAACAATATTTTTATTATACCACCAAAAACTCTCTATCAACAACATGATGTCACAGTTCTAAATATTGAAAAAACCATAAAGCCCAAAATTCGACCTATAACGGCGTTCCTGTCACAATAAGTGCCATTCTTTTTTAATAATAAGCTTATGACATTATTCCGTTTCTAAGCGCTCCTTTTTACTTTAGTTGTTTGTTTATTATAAAATTGCAAGAGAAATTGACTTCTTCCGCGTGGAATCGTAATTTTAGGTAGCATTTTCAATGAATGAGAGTGTTATAAACGTAAGAGTTGACAAATATGATCAGAAAGCTTCAAACTGCTAAGGAGTCACACGTGTTATTATGAGTCAACCATAAAAGATAAATATGCTGTCGTGGGATATTTTTTATATAATATTAAGGAGAACATTTCTGTCATACATGATTTCTATACAGCTTTAACCATTCAGGTTGCACACGCGAAGGAAGCTTAAAAAACGGAATAACTTCTCCCATTTTCCCAACATTTCCCTTCTCTGCTCTGCTCCTATTGATTGTAACGTAATGAAAAGTATACTATAACCAGCTTAGGAGTATGAAAAATAATTGTACTAAGTTTCGTTAAAACCCGTCGAGTAGTTCTTTTTTCAATAACGGTTATACAGACAGACAAAAATTTTACTGGTTGTATTTTTGGCATCAGTATCGATCCCTAATCACCCCCTGATAGTTATTTTGGAAATATATTTCATGTACATATATATTTATACACATGTACATATATATTTATACACATGTACATATATGTACATATATATATATACATGTACTACATATATATTTGTACATATATATTTGAGAAATATATTTCATGTACAGAATCTACCTCTCTACAGATTTATTATAAGTATAGATAAGAGACTTTGAGAATGAAAATCAAAATAATCTTTGTTCAACATAGACCTTTACAGGCACTTATTGACGTCAACAAACAAAACAAAAAAAAAGCTTAAAAAAAAACAAAAACCTTGTCCATACGTACGAATAAGGAAAAAAACAATATTGACTCGACACCTGTTCGGAAATTGGGAGATCCTTCTCGAGAAGAACAGGCAAGAAACTCTGAAGGTCTATTTTTTGTCTCCTCTTTTCAATGTCAATAATTATAATAATATAAAAATACAATATAAGATAAGATACAATCATGCCTAATACGATTACAGTCGTATGTATGTTTACATACACATATAAAAATAATACAATATTATAAATAATGTTGTTACCAAACATGGCTCTATGAATAGTGTCCCTATTCCCAAATAGTGTGATCATTTAGATAGTCACTTACTTTATAATAACCTTTACTCATGAGTGTCTTTTTGATATGGATTTTAAATTTATACAAAGGCAAATCAATGACACTTTGCGGAAGTTTGTTAAACATAGATATACATTTCCCCAAGAACGAACAGCTAGTTTTATGGAGTCTGAACATTGGAACGGCAAGTTTATTTTTGTTTCTAGTATTCACATTATGTAGATCACTGTTGTTATTAAATTTATTATAGTTTCTATATACAAAAACTAAATTATCATATATATATTGACTAGCTAAAGTTGAAATATTAATTTCTTTGAACAATTCTTTTAGTGATTCTCTAGCCCGTAAACAGTAAATAGCACGAATCGCTCTTTTTTGTAAAAGGAAAATACTCTCAATGTTAGCCGCTGATCCCCATAGCAGCAGTCCATAGGACATAACACTATGAAAGTAGCTGAAATAAACAATTCTTGCCGTTTCAACATTAGTTAAAAGTCTAATCTTTTTTACTGCGTACGCCGCTGAACTAAGTTTGATTGCCAAAGTTTCAATATGTGGATCCCACTGTAGTCGTGAATCTAGCGTAATGCCTAAGAATTTAGTATTATTTACCAAGTCAATGACATCACCATTCATATTCATCACCATATACGAGTATATCAGAGAGGCAGGTGACCCGAGTCTCTTCCATAGCCCGGTTCTGTTTAACACCAAAATCGAAATTCAATAGTCGACAAACGTTTTGACTTGTAGTGATAATAGTTTCTATGCATCTATCTGGGTGTAGATTTTAGCTGTATTTGTCATTGTGCATATAGAGATTAGATCCAGTTGGTTCACTCTACGTACACGTTCATTAAATTCACGTTAATAGCCTCTGCACCAGTGATTCTCAACGACTGTGCCGCGGCACTTTTGTGTGTCGCCAAATTTCAAAAGTGTGCCGCTAAATTTTACAAATATATAATGATTTTAATATTATTAAATTATATAATTCAAAAAGAAAAATATTTTTAAGACGACAGTAGAGGAGAGAATTATTCATTACTAGCGACCCGCCCCGGCTTCGCACGGGTGCAGTGAAAAAATGGTTATGGTGGGTTATCCCTAAGTGATAGATATAATACCATCGCGGACTTTTTTGTGGATTTTTGTAAGTTGTACAATACTGTAGTACATTATTTTGGTCTATCTCGTAGGGTTCAGCCAGCGTTTGCAATATAAGCGCAAAAAAACGTGCTTATTTACGACATCACATTAGAAACCTTTAAATTTATCAGTGTTTCTCTACTATATTATGCATTTATTATACATACAAACCTTCCTTAAGAATCACTCTATCTATTAAAAAAAACCGCGTCAAAATCCGTTGCGTAGTTTTAAAGATCTAAGCATACATACGGACATACAGCGAAAGCGACTTTGTTTTATACTATGTATTGAAGAAATTTAATTGGGTTCGTAATCTATTTCTTTCACAACGGATACTTCTGTATTTGACTTAACTCTGAATGAAGAGGAAGAACTCATTTTGTTTTCCAATAATCGAGATTCAATTTTAAAACATTCAGAAGAATCAATCAATTCATTTTGGATTCACATTAGATGCGATTATCCAATGATAGCCAAAAAAGCTTTAAACATATTACTACAATTTTCCACATCTTATTTGTTTGAATTAGAATTTTCAGCAGTAGCAATTTCATTAGTAGCAGATGAAGTAAACAATATTTGAAGTAGCTTTCAAGACGATCAATTCAGGGTCATTGGGGCCACTATGCCCCTTAAAAAAATCGGGTGAAGCTGTGCCGGAGCACACGGCCGTTGGTTTTAACGTGAAACGTCTATGTTAGGGAATCGCTTTTAAAGTAAAAGATTGAAATAAAAACAAGATTGACGGTGTTTTAAAATATTTTAATAAAAAACTCAATGTGACAACAGCGAGCTGACTATATAAGTGAAATATTCACACAACATTTTTGTTTCTAAGACTAATAGTTTTTTAATTATTAAGGTACGATGATATAGACCTTTTCGTTACGGTCCACTTTTTAAACCTGGTACCCGTATGTTTCGGTGCGATTTTAAAGACGTTTCACGTCAAAATACTTGCCGAAATGAAACTTTGAAGAACAGGCATGATGGTTTCCATCACCATCCAATCATCACCTTGAATCTATAAAGCTTACTCGTTTCCCACACTAAGTACTGATTATATCCACAGACAGACAGCGAAATATGCCAAATCATAAAATGTCCATTAATTAATTGGCCTTCCCTACGCGAGCGGAACAGCGCGGTGTCAAACAATTGACCGCGCTGTTCCATTTATCAAGCCATTCATTGGAGACACTCGACACAGAATCTGTCATAGAAACAAACAATACGCACGCCATTTGTTGGGGGACTAGTGTGACCACAATTCGTGACGGATCGGGATTGGTAAGATTGCTTAAATAAATTTTGGTATCATTAGTAATCTTATATAAATTATGTGTATTAATTACAATATTGTTATTAAATATTTGATTAATAAATTTTAATTTAAATAAATGTCCAATAAATTAATTCTAAGCTTAGAAATTCAAAACATGCAGTATCATATGCAAATTCATTGCATGAACAATTAAAGATCTTAGTTTCATATTTTCAAAGCACACCTGAGCGTAACTGATTTGAAATACAAATATATCTGAGAAAGGAAGAAGGAATTATTGCAGCACTAGCGATTACACCTTTATCCCTATCCCACACTTCATGTTGACAGTGTGCATTGTAAGTTCTGATAACTAGAGATCGGATAATCTGATGCATATTTACCTAAAGTTAGTTTAAGACAAAGTATGGAAACGGCTTTTTATTTTATTTCCATAAATAAAAATCCCGGAATTCCGGTACTGTAGAACATTTTGGTAATGCAAAACTAGTCGGTAATATGAGCTTAAAAACGACGTTACATGAAGGTTAGTTTCAGTTCCCCGTGTGATTTGTGAGTAGGTATATAGAGTACTCTTCATGTAATAAATCGTACATTCATAAATCGCACGGGGAACTGAAACTAAACTTCATGTAAATACGTATGCATAGTAGTATAAATGAACCCGGAGTCTCGGTCTTTTGAAAATAAATACCACGTGCTAATTTAGTAATTTTCAAACAATATCACTACGTTAAATTTGCAGTCCCGTATTTTCCCGTGATTTTTATTTAACAAAATGTATTTTAAAAAGCCGCTTCCATAATTTGTGAGCCAAAAATTAACTTTAGGTAAATATGCATCCGATTATCCGATCTCTACTGATAACATAACCACATAGAAACAACCTACTCCATTAGCTATCCGTTAATTATCATTGTGTCAGTAATCGTATATATACATATATCGAAAATAAAAAGATACTTTATAAAATGTCTGAAGTCTGAACAGACTGAAGACATCGACAACTAAACTCAGAAATATACTCAAGCTACAAGTTTGTATGAAATAATTGAATTTATACAAAGTTTGCAGTTGATTATGTTAAAGAGTATACCAAAACCATAAACTATATTCTGATTGTGCTATTGATATCTGTATGCTATATAGTCTATACCTGTGTACTCTATGATTAAAAAATGTATTATATGTTCGTATCTGTTAACCGGCGTTTTATTAGGTTATGGGCCCAGTCCCGTAAAATCAGAGAAATAAAAGTTAATAAGTAGTAAATCAGTGCGTCAGTGCAGAAAAATGTCTACGAGTTATATCGCAAACGTTCCCAAACTACGAGGTCGAGAAAACTACGATGACTGGTCTTTTGCGGCGTCGAACTTGTTGGTGTTAGAAGGAATTGCGGCGGCCATTGAAACACAGTTATCGGCATCGTCGACTGCAGTACAAAAGATGGAAGATGCCAAGGCGAAGGCGAAGTTGATTCTCACGATTGTCGCATCGCTTTACGTTCACATAAAGCAAGCAGACACGTGTTACGATCTTTGGATAACACTCAAGAAAATGTCTCATGATAATCAACATCAAACTTTTGAGAAAAACCTTTTGCCACTAACCTTGCGCGATACCGGACACTATTTGAACTGTCATATTTCTTTTTTTTTTCAACATTTAAGAGTATACCAAAACCATAAACTATATTCTGATTGTGCTATTGATATCTGTATGCTATATAGTCTATACCTGTGTACTCTATGATTAAAAAATGTATTATATGTTCGTATCTGTTAACCGGCGTTTTATTAGAGGAAATATCGAAATGTGTATTTCATCAAATAGACACACCATGATGTCCCACGTTTGCGCACAAACTAGTGCGACAATACATCATGGCGCGGTCGGACATGCTCGTAACGTTTGTACAATCATTTTTCATTACCCGCGATTCATTAACATGTGGGGGACAACCAATTATGTCCGCTCCATCAATCATGTCACCCTAGCTTTCATATTCATGTTGCGGGAATGCCCATTTTTCGACTTATGAATAAGTGCCGAACACAATGACGTTGTAAATAGTACATCAATCGTGAAAATGATTAGAAAAAAAAAAACACGTACATTTGTATTTTTAAGATCGCTTTATTAAAAGTAAGTCATAGCAGAAGCTTTTTAAAGTCTTGTTAACTTTTCATTTCTTCTTTGTATGTTGTATATTCTATTATTAAGTATTTCGTAGAAAAATCATTATCACAATTCAAGCATTTTTCATTTGTTATTTATTGATGTCAGTTAAATTTTTGTGATCTATTATTAGTTAGATGGTCTTTAAAAATATTATATGTGCGGTATGATAACACAAATAAAACAAAACTTTTAAAACAAATACTATAACCAACTAAAGCTATAGTGAGATTTGAACTAATTTTTTTTGATTACCTATATATATATAATGATATGGATAATAATCATTAAATTCAAACAAAACATACTCATAATAACATATTAAATACTTTATAAATACTATAATCGATTTATTCAAGTTTATTATTCTCATTTCCTTTTTTACTTAGTTTCGCTTGGCGTTTTCCGGACTTAACCTTAGGCTATCAAATAAGGTTTAAGTCACGTTTACGCCAACTATCCCAGGTCGTCCCAAAAGGCAGCAGCCTCACTAAAGTTTCCTCGGGATACTTTATATTATAATATAACTGAATTAAAATCACAAGTGAATTTATTTACTTTATTAAATGAATCGTCCGTTGACTAAATCAGTTTAATGTTGAATCCCATTGACTAGAGCTCAGACATTACGCGAAGGGTCCGTGTCAAAACTCGCCCCACGACATTTCCACTCGACAGCCATTTTCGTTTCGCATTACGAATGCTTGTTATTTTTATTCGTGCTATTATCATTATTTATAACCTGGATTGCCGGTCTAATAAATCTGGACGATTTATAACATTGCACATGTCCCTATCGTTAAAGAGATTACTGCTCGCTTTTTTGTTGCGTTTATTTTTAAATTCTAATAGTGTTTGTTCGTCGACGCGTTTATTGGGAGCTCTTTTAGTTTGATTTATGTTGTTTAGGAGAGTTTTGACCGTGTCTGACCGATATTAAATAGACGGTTCCGTGATCTTCGAAGTAGTTCTAATATTATTAATAGCAATAGTTTATTATAAAATAAATTCAGAAGTCACTCTCATATTAGTTCGATCTTAAGGAATCATAGTGATGTGTTTCAAAACCTTAATTTGGATATCGATATTTTGTGGGATAAGATGCATTGTTTCCGAAGGACAGTTCTGAATTTCTGTCCCCGATAACTCGCTGTCAGCCTACATTTTCAAATTAGAGTATTTTTTGAGTTTGTTTGTTTGTTCCGCTTTCACGCCGTAACTACTAAACCGATTGCTTTGAAATTTTGCAGTCGTAAAGATAAAAGTCCGGATTAAATAATAGGGTACTTTTTATCCCGGAAAAAATCGACAGATCCCACGGGATGCACAATAAAGGCTTCGCTCAGAAACTACTGCACAGGTTTTCATGCGGTTTTCATCAATAGATAGAGTGACATAGTAGATATTTGTATATGTTTTACGATGAAGGGTGCTCATGTTTCGTTATTACAAATAGCATACACAATTTATTATTTATCTATAACATAAATTCCAATAAATATATAACATTTTAGTGTTAGTTTGTAGTAACAAATTAAAATATGTATTTTGCAGATAATTCTCCAACCTTTGATGCAATTTGATATGAATATCATATCAAATTGCATCAAAACCCAGCCAGCTTTTTTTATCAATTTCCCTACAAGAAAAAAATATATTGTGGTAATAAAAATGTATATATATTCTTCGCCGCGTTCCCTATGAACTTTCATTAAAATCTTAATTCAAAGTTTGAATAAACAGACAAAACTTTGATCCCCTACTTTTATCCGTTTTGGGGTAACATTTTTACAAACTATGACGTATTTATTTAAGCGAAAACCTCAAATACAGGTGTCAAGTTTGTAGCTTGAAAAGACTGTAATAATTACGTACTTTCTATACAAATTTTCTACCCTTACTTCTGCGCCTTACAGACATAATTTACTTTAGAAATTAGTCTATGTATATTTCAGGGCCCTTTTTTTTTGAGGGGGACAAATGCGACCTTATCCACCATGACACCGCGCTGGCAAGGCGCGGCCGTGTGTGGGGGTCTCCGGTCAAGAGGACCGGCCTACCCACTCAAATCAAAATAATCTTTATTCAACACGTCAATAAGTGCCTGTAAAGGTCTACCTTTACAGGCACTTATTTATTTATTTATTTAACCTTTTTCGCACAACAAGAATCAGATGTACAAAAGGCGGACTTAATGCCTGAGGCATTCTCTACCAGTCAACCTGTAAAATGTGAGAACCATTGTAGACGGTGTACGATTACGGAGAAGAAATAATATTAAAAGACATTATTTATTAACATGACAAATAAACAATTATACCTTATTGTTTTATTACTATACCCAATTATACTTATTGACGTCAAAACAAACAAAACAAAAAAAAAAGCTTAATAAAAAAACAAAAACCTTGTCCGTACGTACGAATAAGGAAAAAAAAATATTGACTCTACCAATTTCCGAACAGGTGTTCGGAAATTGGGAGAGCCTTCTCGAGAAGAACAGGCAAGAAACTCTGAAGGTCTATTTTTTATCTCCTTTTTCAATGTTAATAATTATCAGTAAAACTCCTCCGAGTTCTCTGGGCCCATACGGGGCGCTCTCGCGATTCGACCGCCAATATTTCAGGGTCTTATGGCCGTTTTCACCAACCTTGTCTTAGCTTAGGTGACTGCTAAGAGACATGCTGTCTCACTCTTTTCAGTTAATATAAAAAGTGACAGCATGTCACTTAGGAGTCACCTAAGCTAAGACAAGGTTGGTGAAAACGGCCATTAGACCAGAGGTTCCCAAACCTTTTTGTGTCGTAGACCCTTTACCATGTTTTTCGGTTTTGGGTACACCCTACATACCTGATATTGAATGCCTACATCCTACAACATACAAAATGTTGTAAGCATATATTTAATAATATTTCTTTTACTTCATAGGTACTTTTATAGACAACTAGCTTTCCGACCGCGGCTTCGCCAGCGTTCTATTCGAATTTCCCACAGGAAGGATATGTTTTAACAATACTGCCATACAACCTTTCACCCCCTCCTTTTAACCTTTTACAACCCTTTTCTGCTTTAAAAGGTAGCCTCTGTCCTTTCTCAGCCTCTAGACTATCTGTGTACCAAATTTCAATTAAATCGGTTCAGTGGTTTTAACAATATTTTTTTTTTTTTTTTATTTAAAATAGGTTTGCGTTTGTCCACAATCTCACCTGATGGTAAGTGACGATGAGGACTAGGATGGAACACGCTTACCTAGCAAATGCCTATTCACTCGTGACTTGAAGACCGTAAGATTATATTGTTCCGGAAACACAGACGTCGGCAAAGAGTTCCACATCTTAGCTGTTCGATAGTCCACCACGTAAGGATGGTAGTTAAGCCTACGTCTGGTTGACTGGTGGTGGAAAGGAGCGGGTGGAATTAATTCATGTAATTCCAACGCACACTCTCCGAAATGCAACCTATAGAAAACCGAAAGGCAAGCAACTCTTCGACGGTGTTCTAGACTCTGAAGACGTGAATTTATAAGTATTTCGTCGTCGATAAGTTTTCTAGCTCGCCTTTCTACTGATAGCGGGCAGAGATATAGCGGGCCAACTGATAACCGTCCCAAAGATGGCAGCAGTACTCCATGCAGGATCGAACTTGGGCTTGATATTTTCATACAACCTATTATCCCTCCTTTCAACCTTTTACAACCCTTTACAACCTTTTTTGTATAAAAAAGTAGCCTATGTCCTTTCTCAGGCTCTAGACTATCTGTGTACCAAATTTCATTTAAATCGGTTCAGTAGTTTTGGCGTGAAAGCGGAACAGACAGACAGACAGACAGAGTTACTTTCGCATTTATAATATTAGTATGGATATGGATGTATTTATATTAGAAGATAGTATTATATAAGTAAATAGAACTATCAGTGTATGTTGAGATACATTGTTATGGACACCCATTTAAAATTTTTTTTCGTTGACGTAGACCTCTTGCAGGTTATTGTAGACCTCTAGGGGTCAATATAGATTTTGGGAACCACTGATCTAGACTATCTGTGTACCAAATTGCATTAATATTAGCGTGAAAGCTTGACAGACAGACAGAGCTACTTTCGCATTAATAATGTTATGAATGTCATAGTTTTCTACGCGCCTAGCCCATTACCAGCTCCTGCAGTCATGTTTCATACAAATTGCGTTAGACCGTTCCGGTGTCTGCGTACATTACGTCTAAGTGCCAAGTTTACTCGCGGTAGTGTGGCGTCGCCGTGAAAAATGGCCGCTCGTCCCCCTGGCGTGATGTACCGCCGTCATTACCCCCGCACGCCACACAAATCATGTTGGCTCGCCCTGCCAACGTTTTTAGACTTCAGGTCGGCATATCCGTACCAGAATCTCGTGGCCAACATTGCGATTGGATATAGTAGCGCTGAAGTCTCAAACATACTGTACAGAAGTTTCTCCAAGAGCTCTTTTAAGCTAGAGTCATAAAAGTTGTATGTTAGAGTATATGTATTAAATAATCAATTGTCTTGAATTAAAATTATAATCATTAATTAAACACACAATTGATAATGAAATATTAAAAATAGTTTTAATATTTCTTTACATATTCTCTGTTAAGCAGTAAAAAAGCCTGACCTCGAGGAGCTTTCCGCTCCAGCCCTGCCCAGTACCACTTAAGTTTCGCAATCGTTCGGGCTATGTTGGTAACCAGAGTCACCAGTTCTTCTTCGGATTTCATCATTTCTAATACGATCATTCAGAGAAATTCCGAGCATAATCCTTTACTATTGTATTTGCAATTGGCGCGTTCTGTATTTGACAATTATAAGTCTATGCATTTGCCTTGTTTGTTAATCTGTGCTTACCGCTCTCTGTTCGTTTTTGCATGTAATATCTGAACAAGTGTTCCTCAATAAATGAACATTTTACTATTACAATCGTGTTTAATTACAACATTTACATTACTCTTCGAGTGACTATGAGCTTATAGGGCCCATTACCCATTCCAAGACTTTATATAGTATATGACAAATAAATATTAAATAGTTTAAGCTTTGCTTTTTTTTATTATCTCTTATTCCAACAATTCGGCAGATATCGACTATCTATTTTCTAGTGTTTACATACACTCACGCCTTTTTGCAAAGATACCAAATTAATTATCTGCTTCGATAAATATAAAAATAAACATATATTTATATAATAAAATTACATCGGCAGATTACAATCACCATTTCACTCTCTATATAACATAATGACTATGTTTAATTGTAACCCAAAATAAATGTAAACAACTCGACAGTAATATTGTGTGGAAATGTCGGCAGTTCTTTATATTATAAGTAGCTGGGTACATAATTTTGATTAACCTAAGCCTAAATCAAATCAAATTCATGGTCACTATCTGTAAAAGCGTCGCTGGCCATCCTTTTGGACCGTGTTAAATAATCAAGTTGATCATATTTCACAATACAGTCCACATCATAATTTGCGACATTACCATTTGGACAGAAAGTCGCGTCTCCCCCGACTCATTGCGCAAATAAAGTCAGTCCGAATGAAAAAACCAAATAAATAATAAAACTGCGTCACGCAGCATTACACGAGAATTGAGAGTGGGTACATTAGTTATTGTAACACGACAAAATATCTGTAATAAAACGTAATTTATTGGGCAAATAAAATATAACGGCGGTTAGGGGCGGCAGATGGGGCGAGAGATCTGCGATGCAGTGCAAACGTAAGCTGCTAGCGATTTTGCGATTTAAAACAGGAATACAACCGCAGTGCAAGCGAGATGGCGCTATGCGCTACAATAGCGGTGTCTCTGTTTCAATATTGTTTCAACCTTACTCTAAGCGATCATAGTACGACCTCTGCAGGCTTACCATGCTCTCTTAAAACAGGACCAAACTGTAATGCAAGTGAGATGGCGCTATAAGCTACAATAGCGGTGTCTCTGTTTCAATATTGTTTCAACCTTACTCTAAGCGATAATAGTACGACCTCTGCAGGCTTACCATGATCTCTTAAAACAGGACCAAACTGTGATGCAAGCGAGATTGCGCTATAAACTACAATAGCAGTGTCTCTGTTTCAATATTGTAACTGTGCTCAAAGAGGTCATGTTAATGACTCAGTAAGCCTACCATGGTTTCTTAAAACAGGACCAAACTGTAGTGCAAGCGAGATGGCGCTATATGCTACAATAGCGGTGTCTTTGTTTCAATATTGTTTTAACCTTACTTTAAGCGATCATAGTACGACCTCTGCAGCCCTACCAAGATCTCTTAAAACTGGACTAAAATAAATATAAAATAAATAAATATCTGTTACACTTACACCAATTAGCCTAGCCCAAAGTAAGCTCTGTAAGGCTTGTGCTATGGGATCTAGGGTAACGGATAGACATACATATATTATACATATATAAATAATTTTTATTGAAATATATATCAACAACCATGACTAAGGTACAAATGCTCGCATTCATCACACAAACATCTGCCCCCACCGGGACTCGAACCCGAACGAACGAACAGAGATGGCGACACCTTGAAACCGGTGTACTATCCACTCGACTATGGAGGTCGTCAAATGTAGTGTGTCTGTATCAATAATGTTTTAAACTTACTCTAAGCAGTCATTGTATAGCCTATAGTCATTAGATTGGTTAGTCAGTTCTTCTATGAATGAAATTGCTCTGTGTTTGAAAGACTTACCGATATCATATTAGAGCTCACACGAAAGCTCCAAAATATAAAATTAGCAAAACATTTTATACTCCAAGCACCAAAAGTAAAATACGGACTTTAATTTCGCGATGCACTGAGAGTGAACTATCGAATCCGTTAGGAAACAAAGATAATGATAAAGATATGGAATTAATAATAAACTAGAGGCAAAACGTCTTTCACATTAAAATACTTTTGCACAAATTAAACATGCATAAAGACCCAGTGTTGTGCCAATGTATTTATAGTTTTTCCAATAGCTATTTCAAATTTAATATGTGCACAAGGCTGTAAGTTAGACTACAGATGTTGATCTTGAGACTGTATTTATTTTCTAAGCAATAAAATTTGTTTTCCTAATTCGATTGTTAACAGAAAACTAATTTTTCATTAAAGTAAACTTTGGCTTGATATCGACTGGATATTTATTTCACGCTTCTACGGTGCAACGAATGATGACGAGGCAACCTGCATACACTTGCTTACAGTCTGTAAAATATAGCTTGATACCTGTGACAGTTGTCTGACTAATATAACTTTCATGTAAATTGTATCTAAATCATACTAATTGCCATCTTAATGTGTTGTACCATAGTAAGTGACAAAATTTGCGAGTGGAAAACCGAAATAATGATGCTATAAAATAAAATAATTAATATAGCGCATGTTCAAAGTCATGTCGTTGGTTTTGATGACAGCTGTCACAGTTATCAAGCTGTATTTTGATGACAGATGTCACAGCTGTATTTTACAGACTGTAGTTACTGACTAAACTAAACTAACTACCTTTATAATTTTAAGACGTACATATTATTCTAAATAAAATGGTGCTCAATTTGGGTACATTACACCGATTTTATAGCATAGCAGCCTGTGTATTATGCTAGTGTCATTGATTTCTCTATCTGAATATCTTTAGAATATAGATTGCTTATTTTGTCAATCTCTGGTAAAAGAAAAAAACTAAATTCGCCATCGCGTTCCACTTGTTCCACACGACGCGGATATATTGACAGAGTCTCCCGCGCTGCCGGAGAAAAATGGCGGTCATTTGTTGACGTCACCGTTTTGTTCGGTGCCTTCGAGAGGCGAGATAATGGCTGATTTATTTGCACGATCATCCGTGACGAGTGTCGCGCCTGCCCTTGTTATTGGGTCGCTGGTGTGAATGGCTAATGCTCCAATAATAGGATGTGGAAGCTTAGTCCTTAGGGTGAAGCCGTTGCATAGGTTTTTAGATTCATTAATGGTTGAAGTAATCCTTTGCACTAATGACATTTTTCTTATTAAGCATTATCTAAGTTCAATGTAAGAAATGTCCGATAAATTTATAGATAGAGAAACAAATTACTTCACAGACCCTACAGAAGAATGTAGCCAGATTTGAAATATACAATAACTTCAATACTATAAATAAATTCGATTAGAATCGGTTCGAAAATTGTACCTTATCGCACTTCTCCCTAAGTTTAACTAATGACAAGATCGTGTATGTGTTTCATTTTCAAGAATACTTATTCAAAGTAATATTTCGAAGCTTGATTAGGTAAATAATAGAAATTTCCTTGTCTATCATTAACAGTTTAAAAAATGCACTTACAAAGCCAAAATCAAGACAACGATCAGAAACAAAGGCAAGAACCGCAACAGACAAAAAGCACGCTCTAAAAATCACAATTTCGCAAGAGAAAACCTCAACCCGAAAATTGTGCGGCAGAGGACAAAAGCCGAAACATCAGTCATGCCACCTCGACAGCACTTTGTGCAACAAAGCCGACCTTTCTACTGTACAAAATGGCTCGGAGAACGTCCATTACAGTGCCCTCTGCCTTATTTCACGCCACAGCCTAGAAAATAACGTTTGCGGATTTCAAATTAACTTGCAGTCCTCTAGCTACAAGCTATGGTATTTGATTATACTACAATAGGGTGAGACTATAGTACGTATGTTGAAAAGTTACTAGCTACGTATGTAAACGCATGAGGGGTGGACAGTAATGAGTATTAATGGATGCACCACATAAATATCGCATAACAAAGAGGTTGGAAGATGCAACATAATGTGGGTGCTTCAGAACCATTAGCGATTGCGATGAAGCGAAACAATTGAAAATCAGGATTGTTATCAGCAAATAAAATTTTGCAACGCATTTCCATTTCAGAGAAGAGTCGGAGTAAATGTGTTTAACTATGACGCCATTAATTTTTAATTTTATCTTACAAAAGTATATTTAGAACATGTTTCCTGATGATGCTCTGCATCTTATTCGACCCACAGTCGTGTGGGTTTCCTTTATCTTTGTTCTTTTTTGTCTTATCATTTCATATATGAAAATGAATCGCTAAATGTGTTGGTAATGTATCGCATAACTCAACAGCGCCTGGGCCAATTTGGCCAATTCTTTTTGACGTGAAACATCTTTAAAATCGCGCCGTAACATACGGGTACCAGATTTAAAAAGTGGACCGTAACGAAAAGGTCTATATCATCGTACCTTAATAATTAAAAAACTGTTAGTCTTAGAAACAATAATGTAGTGTGAATATTTTACTTATATAGTCCTCATTTATATAGCTCGCTGTTGTGACATTGAGTTTTTTATTAAAATATTTAAAATACCGTCAATCTTGTTTTTATTTTTTTTAATGTTCGTTGAAGAAGTCGTCACCGTAGAAACCATCTATGAAAGATGGTTTCTACGGTGAAAATTTTGGGTGGAAAAAGGTGATTAATTATCAGAAAATCCCTAAAAACAGCCCTTTTTCCCATACAAATGTTTTCTAACTATTCAATCACAGTCAATTTGAGCTTTATTATTATTGTATAAAGTTCATATTGCTAGCACTCACTCTTGTCTAAGCATTGTCGTAGGTTTGATTAACTCTTTGATGTTAGGAACACACGTGTCTTCCTAACATCAAAGAGTTAACTTGATCTTTATTATATAATTATATTTATTATATAAAGTTGAAATTCAATATCTATCAAAACAGTGTGTGTGTGTGTGCGTTGGAGCACAGAATACATCGTTGGAGGAATTAATGTCACATTGTGAAATTCAATAGTCACAAAATGTAATAGTTCATTTGGACCTTCTTGCGATTAATTATTTTTTATTCACAACGCCCTACCACCAGGGTGACGGTTCTGTACAAGAGAATTTTATGCCCTGACTATAAAATAAGTAGGAAGAAAAAACTGCCACTTTACAAATCTTTTTGACAGGACGAAGTCTGTCGGGGCCGCTCATAATTATTTATTTCATCATACGGCATTGAAAATATGAATATTTTTTTTATTCATTTATTAATAACATACTACAGGTTATAATCACCATGACACAACATATACAGACAATTAACATTCAGATATATGTAACAAATAAGGGTTACGTAAATATTTTCATTAATAATTACACAATACTACAGAATCGATTAACAACAAGTAATTATTATATTCACAGACGCAAAAATTAATGTTTATATACACAAAATACAATACACAATGGGACCAACACAAACAAAACATTGCATATAAACATAAACACATCTTATTTAGTAAGACGATGTACGGCCGCTATGAAACTATTGAGTGTAGTAATATAAAGTCTGTATGAATGTCATTAAAGTGCCTGCACATTCTTGAAATGAAACTGAAGAAAGAGGAAATGTTACTATAAACCTGCCAACGAAATAAGTTGCGATTTCGAGACGTATACCTCTGTCAAAATTTAATGTGGCCATTAAACTGGTCGAAATAGAGTGAATTATTTTGTATAAGAGTATTAAACCGGCTTTGGCATACGCAGAGTCTCCAAAAAGAAACATTAAAATATTTTAACAGTTGAGGGTACTTGGAAAAAAATATGTATTTTACTTTTTACTTTCATCATGTGCCGAGTGAAATATGACTTTAATACACATACATTTTGGATGTCAAATAATGCCATAAAAAACTCATAGATAGTCAAGACTGTATTGGAAACAAAACAAACACAGTCAAAAATGGCTACCACTATAATAGAACTTTTCTAGTAGGAAGTCAATGTATTTCCAACAGTCAAAGTATTTCATTGCAATATACTAGATAACCAAGTTTTATTTAATTGTTATATGTATAAAAATATAGCAATAATAAAGTATCTAGATATTGTAGAAGTATTATTATAACGCTTAATGTTATCTACTTTCTCAAAAAAACATTTTTTATTGTACAATTGCTTGTAATTACTAACTCATCCCAAATTATATTAAGTCTTCACCGTCATTTTATCTAACATATTTATTATTTGTTTCGGATTTGAAAGTTAAACATAGTATATTTATTTTATTTTACAGTAGAATAATCTATATTATTTTCTATCACTAATCAATCGATAACAATATAAAATGTATGTGCTTATGAAAACAACTATCTATTTACCCAATGCGAGATTTTGTAACAATGTCAACTGCCAACACAATATCACCCATACGTTAAACACGACAATTCAAAGAAAACATAAATAGACAGTCCGTAACTAAACAGAATCGAACCCAAGAACTTACAATTCCGTCTCCAATGTCAACACACGCAACTTTATTGTGCAATAAATTAAAATTAGCTTCCGTCTATTTAACCCCAATGACACTAGTAGCTACCGGGCCAACTGTATAAATATAGCTTTAGCAACACATGCCACGGTTGTTATCAAACTCACAGCAAAAAATTATGAACCTTAACACGTCATAATAAGAACAGACAACTCCTTTTTACGACTCGACAAAAGCCAAAAGAAAACAGTTTCATAGAATTGCAAACACTCTAATCTGCTAATCATCCTTAGGTAACTTTTTGGCACTGTAAACCATAAGCTAAATGAATTAAGGTTTATAATAACTTAACATTTATTTATGTTGCCGGCTACCGGCTTGAAAATGGCAAAAAAGCAATGACAGTTCCTATAATAGACATCTGAATTTCTATAGACCATTGTGAGTGGCTAATGCTGGAATTAGACAATAAAAACTTCGAACAATACTTTTGAAGTGGCAATTTATTATATCTTGAATGTTCTGTGTTAAAAGGAAAGCAAAGCATAGCTGAAAATAATTCTAAACTAAATGTTTACCGATTCAAACTATAAATATTACTATGTATATTCTCGTAAATAACATATTTTAAAAACACGATGATTTTTAAAAATGTATTGTAATTAAGAAATTTTGAACGTAGAGGACTACTTTTATCACACTACAGTCATTTCATGAAACTCCGATCATTTTGATACACTGAACATTTTGACACTCCGGACATTATGATACGTAGGACCTAATGGACCGGAAGCGGTTACATTTATCATTGATAATTTATGATATAACTTGACTCGCCATTTTTGGAACATATCAACTTTCTTATTACCTGAATCAGTATGAAGAAATACGAAGTTCTATGAAGTGAGTTATTCGAAATAAAGTAGCTTAAATGAGTAATCCTAAATTTTGAATACCGTTTTGATTAATTATAAAGTTTTAAGATGGTAAAATATTCCAGAACGATTGAAATTTTCTTAGAATATCCCAAATTTGTTAAGCTGTCAACAACCTGTCACGAATTATTTCTGTTCTTATTGAATATAAATTACTCTAGAATCAAGTATAGGTAATAAAGACAAAATCTTTTACATAGGTTGGTCTAATTATACGAATTAATATTAAATTATTAATATAGTTGGAATGACAACACAAGAGACCGCTATTTATCAATTAGACTACCACCCAATGGATAAGTAATAGAAAAATAAAGAGCTATGGCAGATTTTTATTCACTATTTTTGAAAGCGTCTTAAGAACTCACAGCAACCAATGATTATAAAATATTCATAAACTATTTTTGATGATTTTGACACATTTAGGTAAGGCCAGGTTAAAAAGTAATTAATTAAAAGTAGCTATTTTACTTTTCCGGCATGACAATGTTTTAGTACAAGGTTGCCGAACCAAATAATTATTTTTTGCAATATTAAAATCATGAATGTTTGCTGCAAAATATGAGGTTTAAATTGTTTACGATTATAGCCAATGTAATTTTGGTTTAGTGTATTTATGTTTATACAGATTTTAAATTATTTCAATGAAATTCAGTATTAAAAATTTTTTTGGCAATTAACATGAAAATGGGCGCTGGCTTAGAGACTCTTATCCAGAGCTATCAAAAAATACAACTTTGACATTTCGTTTTTATTTTTCATCACTCACACAGATTAGTATATCACTCAGCTCCACATACTAAGTAACACAGACTAAGTAAGTAACTAAGTTCTCAGCTCCCTTGCGCCAACGCTCGAGTGTGTTCTGTGTGTTTTCGCTGCTTTTCCCCAGTTTTCTTTATAATTTTTGACCCGGACTGCCTAAGGACTCTTGTTTTCGCCACTAACAATACGACTCGGATTGTGATATTGCTTTTGTGACTTGGGTGCGCTTAAGGATTCTGATTTTGGCCTGTTTCTTGGATATTGTTGTTTATAAGGTTCTGAAGCCAAAATGAGTGGTCGCGGTCGTAGCCACGGCAGATCCTCTGTGAGCACACGCATTTTGTGTGTTAATTGTAACATATGTATAATACACTAAATCTGTTGCGTTTTTATTGTTGTTGCGCAAAATAATATGGTTAATAAAGGCATAACCTATAAAACTTCTATGCAAAATTCTCAAAAACCTGGACTCCTTAAATAACGATTTTATTTTCTTATTAATCAGCAATACATGCTCTTTTAAACAAGGTATATTTCATTCATAGACGCTTACTTTATTTTTGAATAAAATGATGTATGGGAACCTGCCATAGCTCTTTGCGTGAGAGGTGAATAGTTCATGAAGGAATGTTTTTGCTTTCTTTTCCCTCTGGAGGGGAGAAGCTGAGAATCCACATAGACACCAGCACAACCAAGTGCCAAGGTGATTATTTCTCCCAAACCAATCGAGGCAGCTCAACCGGAATACCAAACTAAACTCAGTCTGAGCCTTGAATATAATAGCCCTACGGCATGACAGAAGTTGGAGGTCACACTCTGGAATTGGAAGTAAATAGTTGGTATGCGACAGAGTTGAATCTTAACAAACTCAAATGAAATGAAAAAACATTAATTTGTAACTATTTGATGGTAATGTATTTCTCATGCTAGTAATCCAAAATATAAAAATTTATAAGCATTAAAACATAATACTAAATATGTTAAATAATATATTTAATACTCAAGGGAATGATGCAAAATCTTTCAAAAATGAACGTGAATTAGTATGTTAGAAGCATAATTATGTAGAAACAATTTAAACCTACAAATCTGTAGATAGATTTACTTCGCACGAGTGAATATCGTCTAACGACGTCTATCTTTTTCGATTATTACTTTGAGCGTGACAACTATAATTGATACATTTGGCAAAACGCTGTATTCCTGTTGACATAATCCATCAAAGCTTAGCCTTGCAGGAAGAATTTATTAAGAGCATGCGAACGTTAAAAACTTCAACGTTTTCAACATCGCAACATTTTATAGCCTCTAAAACGCGAGCGGTTTTCTTAAAATATGTAAATTTTAAAGAATGTTGGCGATTAAATACGCGGGTGTGGGCAGAAGGTAATATTTCTTTGTCGTCGAGACAGTCTGCTTTGTATGTCTATTAGGTAACTACGATAAATTGTTGCGGTACATGCGACAGGACGATACGTCAAGATAACAAATTAATCTGGGTGAAAATAGTTCGAGATTGTCTGTAGCGCTTATCGCGTGAATTACAATGTTACATTTGAAATTGTGGGGGCTATATGATATTGCTATTGTAAGATGATTTTTATTTTATCTCAGCGTTGTGTGTTTGTTAATTTTAGTAGTCAGGATTTTCATTTATTTTTTATTTTCCACAGCCATAGGTATTTTTTTACTCCGTGACATTTTTATCCTGTGGTCTTTGGGCTGTAGAGTTTGAAGTAAGGCATTGTGGTTTTTTTTTTTTACATTTTATGGGCTTACTCTTCGTCTCAGGCTAGCCCGAGGGCATAGACGAGGCCTACGATGGAGCGAGCTTGCCCAGATAATGCCTGTGCACTCGTTTCTTAAATAGTTCCGGGTTGTATGAGCTCGGAAATACAGACGCCGGCAGGGAATTCCACTCTTTTGCGGTGCGCATAATAAAGGATTTAGAGAAGCGCTGCGTACGGATATGTGGAATATCCACCAAGTAAGGGTGGTATCCTGCCGTACGTCTGGATGTCCGATGGTAAAAGGGAGATGGGGGAATGAGCTCATGCAGCTCATGAGCACACTCACCGAAGTGCAATCTGTAGAATACCGCCAGACTGGCAACCTTCCACCGATGAGCTAGGGGTTGTAGTTGTTCTTGTTGCCAATTAACCTTTTGGCTCTACGCTCCACCGAATCTAATGCGGCGAGTTGGTATTTGGCTGAGCCATCCCACAGGTGACTGCAATATTCCATACACGATCGGACTTGTGGTCCATTTCTATACTTAGTAAATAAATGTGTTGTTCTTACTGTAGCTAATTTTAAATTAAATTATGTATAAAAGGTAGATTTTAATTTAATTCATGTATAATAGCTAAACTTATTTTTTTTCTCTGTATTGTTGTTTTAGTCTAATTTAGGTATGTTGCTAATTCCAGTTATGTTTTATTTTTCATTCATTCCTCATTTCTTTCATTATATGCACGGATATGTATTTCTTGTTTTTAATATAAATATAATTGTAAAATTTTATATAATTATCTTAGATTTTTAGATTAATACTTACGGACACTCATGTTTTTTTGTAAATAGTATCCATATTTTAAATATTTTAATTAGGTTTCATGCTCGAATCCGCGAGTCACCAGAAACAGGGACTAGTTGAAAACCAGCGTCAGGCACTCCTGTCTGGCATATGCTGAACTGGTTCCCTTTTTTGGCGCAGCTGGTGAGACCCCATTCTTGTAGTTTTTTAATTGTGCTGTTGTTACTAATTTTCTTTTTAATTAAGTAGTTTGAATTTTGTTGTTTAAAGTAACTACTTTTATTTTTGTGTGTCTTACTTTTATGTGGCCAAAAATAAAGGTTTTTCTTTCTTTCTTTCTTTCTTATCTTCTATCAGCTGGTTCTCGCGACTTAACGTCATGTTTTGGACAATTCAATATCCTTATAAATTGTAGCCTATGTCTTATTTTGGTGTATACGCTATATTATTGTATAGTTTAATTAACGTCCATTCAGTATTTTTTACATGTAATAGTAACAGACAACCATCCATACAAGTTTTCGCGTTCATAATATTAGTGGGAATATTTTAAGCGTCAAGCGTGTGTCTACATTTTTATATAAAAAGATAGCCTTAATTTATTGACTCACAGAAAACTATATGATCAACTAGTTGTGCCAGCGACTTCGTCCGCGTGGAAAAGTTATTTTGAGCATCATATTTATTTTTGCAAACAACCACCTCAGCTGTTACCCGATCTTGACAACGCGACATATCTAAATTTGATCATCATAAAAACGATTCTAGTGAGTTAACATTAAAAGATAAACATATACTGCCGCGTACATTTTTAAAAATCATTTTAAAAGGAATAATTCTTTCATACATATTTTTTTGGTATCTAGAACCGTTTTCGCAGCGCTTGCGTGCGGAAGCCTTCAAATATGAATAATTTTCACAGTTTTTTCCACATTTTCTATTATTTCTTCGCTCCTATTAGTCGCAGCGTAATGTTATGTAGCCTAAAGCCTTCCTCAATTAATGGGCTATTCAATAAAACATAATTTTTCAATTCGAACCAGAAGTTCCAGAGATTAGCGCGTTCAAACAAACAAACAAACAAACTCATCAGCTTTATAATATTAGTATAGATAATTGTGAGTCAACCATAAAAGATAGACATATGCTGTTGCGGGATGTTTTTTAGACAATTTTACGCAGACTTATTTTCCGTCATACATGATTTTTATGTGACTTTAACCGTTTTCCCAAAATTTCCCTTCACTACTCTGCTTCTATTGATTGTAGCGTAATGGAAAGTATTCTATAACCTGCCCAGGAGTATGAAGAATAATTATACTAAGTTTCGTTAAAATCCGTCCAGTAGTTTTTGTTTCTATAAGGAACATACATACAGACAAAAATTTTACTGATTGCATTTCTGGCATCAGTATCGATCCCTTATCGCCCCCTGATAGTTATTTTGAAAATATATTTCATGTACAGAATTGACCCCTCTACAGATTTATTATAAGCAGTAAATGACATTTAATAGGAATATTTCGATAAAAGATTCTAACAGATAAAAATATGCTATGAAACCAACCCCACCTTTTTAAGACATTTTAAATAAAATAACCTTTCGTTCTCATAATAACAGTAATAGTATACAATCAAAAATATACACAAAAAAGAAAAAAATATTTATCTATTTCTTAAGGAACAGATGAAAACGGTCGATATGACATCTTTTGCAACGTACGTTTTAGACTACTCATACATTATCTGTATATTGCTCACTTCGACACTATCGCTTTCGCTAGTCATCGCTCTGCATCTCTCAAAGGCAAATTATATACTCCTCCATAGTCGAGTGGATAATACACCGGTTTCCAGGTGTCGCCATCTCTGAGGTCCCGGGTTCGAATCCCGGTGGGGGCAGATGTTTGTGTGATGAATGCGAACATTTGTACCTCAGTCATGGTTGTTGATATATATTTCAATAAAAATTATTTATATATGTATAATATATGTATGTCTATCCGTTACCCTAGATCCCATAGCACAAGCCTTACAGAGCTTAGTTTGGGCTAGGCTAATTGGTGTAAGTGTAACAAATATTTATTTATTATTTATTTATTTATTTATATACATACGAGTACTTCATAACTAACTCTTGCAGTTTTAAGTAATCTGCAAATGTTTATAATATTTAATAAAAAAAATAATAAATAATTGTATTGTGATCCCCGAATTGGGGATTCTACACCTAGTACTGAAGTGTGTCTAGCTCGATGTCCGATTCGCGGACTGCTGTAGAACCTGCCCTTAATCCATTGACACCTTTTGGACGCTGCAGCGACTGGATTGAAGCAGGGCAGTGGTGCTTTCATATTTTTTAGACAGTTCGAATATTGATTATTAATACTGTATAGTATATAGTATAAATATAAATTGTATTTAAAATTATATAAAGAAAGAAAGAAAAAATCTTTATTTAGTGTCTTATAATACAATAATACTTATAACTAATGAATAACACATAACAAAAAAAACACTAAATAGGTCTCCGCTCAGTATTACGTCTGGACACTCGAAAAGTGTCCCAACACTGGTATTCTGCGGAAACCTTGTGTAAAACGTGAAGCTCTGTGCAAACCAACAGCAGCAAATACTAAACTTAAATCTGTACAAAAACTAATTCTCATGAAAAAAAAAACAAATAGAAAAAACTAACTCTAAAATCTAAACAAAACCAAATACCCTTAGGAACAAAAAATCTTTAACACTAAAACTAAATACAGGCTTATACCAACCCAGACTCTTGCTCGGCGAGGGACATTTGAAATTTGTGTATCATAATACCACGTAGGTACCACTTACTAATCAGAACAGAAAACAATATTAATCCTAAAACACTTATAAAATTAAAATTAACTCACCAACCAAACTCAAAAACAAAGCGCTCAACACCGTTTTACTCCGTCTTTTGTAAACTTAGCAGGTATATTCTGTAAGCTTTTTTAAGCGACAGTAGGGGAAGCCCTTATAGGTGGTGGAATGTTGTTCCAGCACTTAGTGGCGGAGTAGGTAAAACTTCCACGAAAAGCAGCGGTTTAGAACGATTTATTTATTATGAGGCGATTAGTTAGTCTAGCACGCTGTGAGAATGTTAACTTCTTAAACAAATATGGAGGATTCTGCTTATTAATAATTTGAAATAATAAGCTCGCGAAGTGCATTTTCCTTCTTGAACCTTTTATTTCGGTCATGCGAGTAGGAGTTATATGAGCAGATTTAGAAGAAGACAAATGCTATATGAGCAGATTTAGAATTATTATTAATTTATTTTTGACGACCTCTGCAGTCGAGTGTTTGGTGTACCGGTTTCAAGGTGTCGCCATCTCTGAGGTCTCGGGTTCGAGCGGTGCAGGCAGATATTTGCGTGATGGTGATGTTGTTATAATAGATTTCTACTAAATTTATTTATTTATGTATAATATTGATATGTCTATCTGTTACCCTAGATCCAATAACACAAGCCTTACAGAGCTTATTTTGGGCTAGGCTAATTGGTGTGAGTGTAAGAAATATTTATTATTTATTAAATTAGATTTAGGGTCGTTTAAAAAAGTTATTGTCACCTACACTTTGTAAGCAATTATAAGATGTATGCCACATCTTGATGGTGTCTACAGTTCCAGACTAAAATGCGCAATGATTTATCAACAAAACAATGTGCTTCGAAGCCGTTTCTAAGTTTATTACAGACCTTTTATGTTTCAAAATTTTATTTTCCTAACAATTCTTGACGTCATGTTAATCACGACGAGAAACATAAGACAACAGCCTCTTTGAACTCCTCCATTGTTATGACGTTTCATATTTCAAATTCTTCGCCCCAAAGGTCGCGTACTCAGAAATGTTTTTGTTTTAAATCTTTTTCATCAGCATTCCCACGATGCTGGTTCCGTCAGAATGTCATACCGACAAAGGCACGCTGATTACCACCACGTTGATTGCTTTCTTGCTGCTTTTTACGCACTAGGTAGAAACATGATCAGCTCGTCGACAATTTAAGAGGCATTTGAGATGTTGTTTTGTTTATGTTTGTTGAACTTCCCTGGGTTTTGTTTCTATAGAAATATACGTTAACAATATACAAATCTAAGTAAACTATCTATTCTAATGTATAAAATACTCATTTAATTTAATACAAACTTAAAAGGAAGTATACTAAAATATATTATGCAGTAAATCCTATTACTAATATTATAACAAAGCAACTCATTCTGTTTCTTTCACGCTTAAACAGAGGTGTTAAACTCAATTTTGCAGAGGGCCACATATTAAATTTAGAATGTGTAGGCGGGCCAGATTCAAATAAAAAAAAACTTCATTATTATAACATTTTATTTATATATATAACTATATAGTATATGAAATATACGGTTGTCAAAAATCATATTAAAGTTATAAAAGAGGTTAATTATTTTGAGCTGGAGGATCCAGATACCTGACTTCTCTTGTTTTTGACAAGCTTATTAATGTCAGGTATCATATTTGTTGTAATTATTTTAAAAACAGATTGGAGATGTTCATTGGTAAGTCTTGTGCGATGTTTGTTCTTATTTATTTTCATAACGGAAAACATCTGCTCACATAAATAGGTGCTACCAAACATGCACAGAATGCGTGCTGCATGCTTTTTTAATGCCGGGTAGTTATCCAAACTCTTGAAATATTGTGTATAAAATGTAAGAGCGTTAAACTCCTTAAATTTTTCTTTCAAAATGCTGTCCGACTGAAGATCTATCAACTCCGTTTCCAAATGAACTGGTGCCTGTGAAGCTTCAAAATTGAATGGATTGTTGAATGGGAATTTCATTCATTTTATGGAAGTCTTCAAAACGATTGTTGTCGAGTTCGATTATCAGATTTTGCAGAAGTTAAGAATATTGATCCAATTTTTTTGGTTCACTGTGCCAAATGATTTTAAATGAGGGAAATGATCCAAAGTTTGATTTTTTACCTGATTTTCCCACAACCTCAGCTTTGTTTCAAAGGTTTGAATACACGAATACATTTGGTGACAATCAGATTTTTACCTTGTAACTTTACATTCAGATCAGTCAAGTGTTTATTTATATCTACCAAAAAGGCACAATCAACCCACCAGTCATTGTCGTAATCAATTGGGTTGCCTTTTTCTAACATGAAATCTTGAATAGGGTCACGTAACGCAAAAAATCTTTCTAAAACTACTCCTCGACTGAGCCAACGAACTTCGGTGAAATAAGGGACATCAGAAAAATTTTCGTTCAAATCTTGTAAAAACTGCCTGAACTGTCGGTGATTTAGTCCTCTGCTCCTTATAAAATTTACTATTTTAATTATAAGTTGCATGACATGGTCCATTTATAAATGTTTGGATACCAATGATTCCTGATGAATTATACAGTGAAATCCCACAAAATTCTCTGATGTTTTCTGTTTTAATTTAGTTACAACACCCGAATGTTTGCCAGTCATGGCAGGAGCGCCATCCGTTGTTATGCTGCTAAGTATATTCCAGTCGAGTTCATATTCTGCTATCAAATGCTCAATCGCAGAATATATATCATTTGCTGTTGTAGTACCTGTCAGTGGAACGCACTTTAATAGTTCTTCAGTTATTTCAAACTGTTAATACCTCGTATAAAAACAGCAACTTGAGCTGTATCAACAGTATCAGTGCTGTCGTCAACAGCCAGTGAAAAGTTAGTAAATTCCTTACTTTTCTCCTTCAGTTGAAGAACCAAATTTCGAGATAAATCATCTATTCTTGAAGCAATAGTGTTTCTTGACAGCGAAATATTTTGAATCATTGACTTTTGATATGGAAATGAAACATCGGCAACTTTCAACATACAGTCTTTAAAAAAATCACCATCAGTAAAAGGTTTTGATCTCTTCGCGATTTCTATTGCAATAATAAAACTTGATTTCAGGGCATCTTCGCTCTCAGTATTAGCATTAGTAAACATCAATTGTTGTCAAATGTTAGAGTGTCTAGTACTTCCTCGCGTTCAAAAGACACTTTTTGTTCCGTACCGTCGGACAAATTATGTTAAAATAGTACTTTTTTTCCGGCGTTCTTGTAATTTTTTATAATAAACTGTAATTCGATATAGATGTGTTTTGTGACTCCCTGGGGGTATACAAAAATAAACTAGCGGGTAACTATTTCCACAATAGATAAGTCTCTTTTTTCTTTTCTTAACATGGCTAATTATAGTTTTTATGTCTATTGTTTAATATGTATATAATGGATTCCATCACATATTTGTACTATCTGAAATAGTCCTGACGCAAATAATGTTGATATTTTCATACTTTATTATAAGTCTGTTTGTTACTTCAATAAATAAATAAATAATAAGGGCGATGCCGCGAGCGAAAAACTAGTCGGTGTATTAGTATGGAAATGTAAAAAAAAATATTAAAATATACCCGGCTATACATATACATATGCATGTATATACTATGCATATACAGGATTTATCGATTCGGAGTTTTATTGACGCACGCTTAAATTCCATTCTTCACTTAAAACAGATTATCTTAAGATAAAGCACATATATATGCAGTTCACAATAGTATGTAAAACAGAGTCAGCCACGTAGCGGGTATCCGCCATAAATTTCAAAACACAAATTTGTGATACTTTTCTTGAAATCATAGGGAGAATGATGAATATGAACGTTCTTGATCTGTCAACACACCGTTACGAATATTGCGCGTCCAATAACGCTCAGTCAACGCCAAACAATCAGAGAACGCCACATGTCCTCACGAAAAGAGGCCATAAAGAAGAACTACGAGCGACACACGAAATAAAACGTTGACGGACAAATCTAACGCGATTAATGTCGGCGATAAAATAAATATGCACCAGAACGACGCCACTGGCGATGGCCCAGATTGTGTTAATATTTAAATAGAATTGTTTAGGCTTGCTATAAACGATTTTCCAGTCCCTGGATCGGCTCTATCATAGGACAAAAAAACGTCGAGGTAGTTTAGTCCTACACAAGCCTATCGACTAGTCATTGACATGTATGGTGCGTAATCAGCATACTACTTCAAAAAAAAATGATTTGCTATAAACAGATGATTCCACCGATTTTTATTATTGAACTTCTGCGCGTGACTTGAGGAAGTACCTCTTGTCAAATGATAATCAACACATTTTAAAAAAGATGAGTTTTATTTCTCATCTAATGGTTAATATCTACTAGTAACCACAGTCTAGTAACCACACAAGATGTCAAAATACAAAATCAACTTCCAGCTTTAAATGAGTGCCAAATCAACAAATATTTATCTTAAGTCCCAAATTAGTATTCCTGCCTGTGATTCCAAGTTTTTCTCTTATTGCTCATGCAGTCAGACTTTGGAATTCGCTTCCACCGTATATTCGGGATTGTCAAAGTATTGACTCCTTAAAGCGTCGCTTATGGGAATACTAAGTCCCAATCCTGAGAATTTATACTACAAATATTTTATTAGTATTTGTGTATATTTTATTTAAATAACAAAAAAAAATATTTGATTTGTGTTTGGATATGTATGTATACTGAAATAGATATTTATTATTTTTAATTCTAAAGGGTTTTTCAATAAGGGCGGGTAGATTTTGAAACGAAATTAAACAAGCTGCGTATGAGGTATCAACAATATTTTTTTTTTATTTAAAAGGCACATATATGCCATTAAGTATGGAAGATGACATCATTCAAATGCCCGCCTCGGCTTCTCACAGTGGCACGGATCCGAGTGGTCCAATTTTCAATAACTCTTCCGCATAGATTCGCCTGAATTTGAGCGATGGCATGTGTTATGTTCGCCTTTAGGGCATCGGTGGATTGTGGTTTATTTGCATAGACCTGCGACTTCAAAAAACCCCACAAGAAAAAGTCTAGCGGGGTTAAATCGCATGACCTTGGTGGCCAATTCACATCACCCCTGCGAGAGATAACCTTAGTCTCAAATCGCTCATGCAGAATGTCAATCGTGGCGTCCGCTGTGTGGCACGTAGCGCCTTCCTGCTGGAACCATATGTCGTCTAGGTCCATATGGTTCAACGTGGGCCATAAAAAATTGGATATCATCGTTCTGTAGCGCTCGCCGTTGACAGTGACCGCCTCACCAACGTCGTTTTCGAAAAAATACGGACCAATGACGCCGCCGGCCCAAAATCCACACCAAACCGTAACTTTTTGAGGATGCATTACCACCTGGTGAACCTCGTGTGGGTTTGTGTTGTTCCATATACGGCAATTTTGTTTGTTAACAAAGCCATTCATCCAAAAATGCGCCTCGTCGCTAAAGATGATTTTTTGCCCGAAATAGGGATCATCTTCCAAACGATTCGAGGCCCAGGCAGCGAACAAACGACGTTGTCTATGGTCATGAATTTTGAGCTCCTGGGTCAGTTGAATCTTATACGGGTGTAACCCTAAGTCCCGTCGCAAAATTCGCCAAGTTGAAGTTTGCGAAAGGCTGAGTTCTTGTGCACGGCGAGGAATCGACTGCCTCGGGTTCTGCTGTACACTTTGACGGACCGCCGCGATGTTCTCGGCTGATCTTGCGTTTCTTGAACGTACAGGTGTGGGTTGATCGATTAACGAACCGGTTGTTTCAAATTTTGCCACCAAACGCTGAAGAGTCGACTGTGAAGGGCCACCACGTCTACCGTAAAATGGGCGCAATGCACGCAACGTTTGCACTAACGAATACTCATTTTGATAATAAAGTTTTATCATTTGTACGCGCTGTTCAATCGTGTAACCTGCCATGGTGATTTGGCATAAGCAACTGAATAATAAGCAAAAGATTTGACAAGTGTCACCAAAACAAAATGGCCGCCACAGGCCGCCAAAATCTACCCGCCCTTATTGAAAAACCCTTTATTATTGTAATTTGTAGTTTTTTGCCCGTCATATACGCGTACATATATGAAACTTCTCCTCTCGCAGGTCTGCTGGATACACTTTGTTTTTAGTTATGTTTCTTGTTATACTAATTACATGTGCACAAAGTAATAAAATATATAAATATTTCTCATTCGTTACTTGATGTTGATTAGATCCTTTCTATATAACTATGTGTGCCCAATTATAATTCAAAACCAAAATTGTAAGTCAGCCGTTTTCGAGTTTATAGATGTCACAAATTGGAAAGATTTGCTGCACACAGGCGTCTATAATCGCTTATCATCAAGTGAGTAAGGGCTTTACAAAGTCAATGATTATTTAAATGATGCCAATGCTTGGTGTTGATTTGAAGACATTACATTCTAAAGTGTAAATAAAATAAATAATAATAAATAAATATTTGTTACACTTACACCAGTTAGCCTAGCCCAAACTAAGCTCTATAAGGCTTGTGCAATGGGATCTAGGGTAACGGATAGACATACATATATTATACATATATAAATAATGTTTATTGAAATATATATCAACAACCATGACTAAGGTACAAATGCTCGCATTCATCACACAAACATTTGCCCCAACGGGATTCGAACCCGGGACCTCAGAGATGGCGACACCTTGAAACCGGTATATTATCCACTCGACTATGCAGGTCGTCATCTATAAATATTTGTTTCCCGTATAAATTGTAAACACATATGCACACTGTATGATAACGACATAATTTATTGTCAATGTTGTTATTACTTTAGATAAAGCTGATAATTTTCTTGCGCCGATTCTTGTTATCAGCTAAAAAAATTTGGGCGATTCAAAAGAGCTTTCTATAAAGTCATATTTAAATAAAGTTGATTTTGATTTTACTTGTTAGTTAATTGATTGATATAAAAGATTTGAAGGGTTACTGAAATAAAAGCTCGTCTGCACCCCGCCTATCTCGTTGACGTTCCGATACCACGTTAAGTGACCGAAGTGCACCTGTTGAGTTTGTATTATCGGCCACATTAATGTCGGGACTTTTTAACGCGCCACCTAACGAGCGGCTTGCGTGACACTCGATTTCTTTATTATCTATGTTTAAAAACGAATCGTTTCTTCGAATTTGATAAATGGTGCTAGCAAATTGGTGCTTGGGTGCTACCGTAGTTTGAATTAGCTTCACACATAACATGGTGATTGAGTGAATTATTTTAATCATAGTGGGAAAGCTTTTATCTGAAATGAATGAATTCAAGATTTTAATCATGACTATTTAGAAAACATAGACTTAGCCAGGTCTAGAAACGTGAGCCAGGGTAGTGTCAGAGATAAATAAGATGAACATACTAGAAAATATGTTAAAAAAAGTGTTCAAATTGTATCACAATTTTTGTTCAATATGTACAAAATCACAAATTATCTCATTAACAAAATGATGAATTTAAATTATTTATCTTAACTCCTTTTGACATATTGCGAATTACTGTTTATTGTTTACATACACGTGCTATTATTATATAAAAATAATAAAACTATTTGTATTTGATGACCTCTGCAGTCTAGTGGTTGATATACCGGTTTGAAGGTGTCGCCGTCTCTGAGGTCCCGCGTTCGAATCCCGGTGGGGGCAGATGTTTGCGTGATTAATACAAGCATTTGTACCTTAGCCATGGTTGTTCTTATATATTTTTATCAAAAATATTTATATGTGTAAAATATATGTATGTCTATCCGTTACGCTAGAACCCATAACATAAGCACAAGTAAGCTCTGTAAGCTTACATTGGGATAGACTCTTTGGTATAAGTATAAGAAATATTTATTTATTTATATTCGATGAAAGAAGAGTCACCATTAATTTAAGAACTACATTCATTACAGTTCAACTCGTGAATCACCAAGAAACATCTGATCTGTGTAGACAACAACACAAAAATATACCCTTATAAGTTCAAATTTTTTAAACCGATATTCAACTTAATGATGAACATATAGAGTTCAAAATTTTTGAAAAAAATGTATTTTATTACATATTTTATAGTACTGCCGCCTTTGTGTTACGCTAGTAAGGTCTCACCTTAAAGTTTTGTCTATATCCTATAGTGAAAATTGTATTATACATTATACATAAAATTTAAATTATACATTTTGTTGCTTCGGAATATGTCTGAAATATAATCACTGCTTTTAATATTTTTTGTTAAGCCTGTTGCTATGGAACTATGACCGCTCCCTTAATGACACCTCCGAGGGCGGCTAATGGCGCGTGCGAGATTGATCACACGCCACGCAGATGCTCCTTCGCAATTATTTTCAGCCAGACGTCTTGCTCGCGAACCATCCACTTGATTTTAATACTGCTAAATTTTTGTAACGCTAAGTATACCTATCAGGGATCTACCATAAAAGCATAGAGTAAGATAGAAACATGTGCCGAGTCGCAGTTTTGCAAGAGATGTACTGCTTGGATAGGATTTCTGACCGCTCTCAGCAAATTGACTCTGTTTCATATCAAGACGCTTTTGATTCCATAAGAAACAATATTGTTCTCTTCTGAATTCTTTTCTGATTTCTATATACAAGTATATTAATACTAGACGCACAGCAGGAAAAGATTTTCATTAGTTTAGAATTTCAAAACGAATTTTTATCAAAACATGTCAACGCCATAATTAATTAAGCTACTTAGTCCAAATGGATTTGTGCATCATTTATTTTCTCAAGAAAGAGTAAATTTCTGTCAGTAAATAATATGAGGAACTTGAGATTACACTAACAAAATTAAGGGTTTTTTTTTGTTCCCCCTGAGGAAAATGCATTAAGTTGCATACCCCGGCTGTGGTGAGCCGGCGGTTATGTGGGGCTCTCCTCCCCAGAAGGGGGAGGCCTACCCACTAAAAACCTCAGCGATGGCCTTCCTCAGGCATCTAGGGAGCCCCCGGGAACACCTAGCTACTTCCGGGAACCCCCAGCCTCCGCTCCCCCGCCGATACAGGGGAGCCCTCCCCGGGGGAGGCTACAATACCTCCCCCAATCTCCACTACCGACGACGCCCCCCGGCCACGGAAGGGGCGTGGTCCGTCCTGGGTCGCCGTATCCGCGGGCGCGATTTCCTCGCGCCCGCCGGCGACCCGCAGCGGCGCCGCAGCTGCGCTACCGAGCCCGGCGTCACCTCCTTCGAGCGGGATCGGCCATCTCCCGACCCCGCTCGGCGGCCTCCTTCTGGAGCATCACTGCTTCACAGAAGGAGGCTACAGCCCTCCAACCTCCCTCGTCGGCCAGCATTGCCGCAATCAATGCCGGCGGAGACAGATCTCGCCCGATCTCTGCGACCAAGACTCGGCGCTCGGAGGCCCACGCGGGGCACTCCGCCAGCGTGTGCTGGGCCGAGTCGAGGTCGGATGCGCAGTGGTGGCAATGTGTCGGGGGGAGGCCTACGCACTACAAACCTCAGGGATGGCCTTCCTCAGGCATGTAGGGAGCACCCGGGAACGCCAAGCTACTTCCGGGAACCCCCAGCCTCCGCTCCCCCGCCGATACAGGGGAGCCCTCCTCGGGGGAGGCTACAATACCTATATGATAAAAATGTGTCCCATTTTTCAATTCGACTCTGAAGTTTTTGTAGCTTAATTCATCATTATACTGATTCATTATATTGATAAAGACTTCCCACTCAATTAAATTTCATTGATTTAGACATTAGGAATATCTCTACTCCTGCGTGGGTTTGCCGTCCCATAACAGGCGCGTCCCCAGGTGGTGGATAGGGGAACGCCCCCCAGATATGGGGGGTACCGGCTTCGGCCGGCGCGAGCCAAAAACGGCGGGGAAGGGGCGAAGTCCCTCCTCTTTCATAAGAGGGGGTGGAGCTCTCGCTCTTTGGACCCTTCATGGTCCCGCCAGGAGACGACGTGTCCGGTCCTTGCACCGGACGGAGGAGAGTGGGAGGTCGCGATCCCCTTCACGGGGGTCCACCTCAGGCCGCGGCGGGGACATCGCCCTGTCGTTCGCACGACCGGACACGCCGCGGCCAAGAGTGTCCGTTTCCAGGACGTCGGTGGCGGTGGTTGCGGGCGACGATGACAGCGATAGCTGTATGTCGGTCGCGACCACCGACAGCGAGGCGCCGCGGGCACGCAAGCGAAAATCGCTGCGGCCCCTAAGCGGTGCAAAGAAGAAGGGTAGGCGGGTAGATGGGGACGGGGACGTCCCCTCCAAGGAGGCAGCCGCGAAGGGCGAGGCCTCCGCCACGCCGGACATTGGAGCGGGCATGTTGGCGTGCCTGTCCGATGTGGAGAGGACGGTGGAGAGAGCGAAAAGCACTAAGGCGGAGGTGGTGGGCACCATAAGATCCGTGCTCACTACCCTCAAAGACGGGACAGCCGAACTGTGCGGGCGGGCGGAGAGGAGGGACCGGGAGACCTCCACCGTCGAGCAGCTTTCGGCACGCGTCCTGCTCCTGGCCGAGGAGGTGGCGTCCCTGCAGAGGGAGAACGAGGCTCTTAAAAAGAGCCTCCAGGCGGGGCCATCAGAGCCGTCCCTGGGGATCGCGGCTCCCCCTGCGGTGAACAGGCCGCCGAAGGGGAAGAAGGGTGGAGCATCAGGGGGCGGGCAGGAGAGGACACCCGCTCCCCTGAAGTCTCAGTCACCCCGGGAGGAACCGGCTGGGCCGGCCTGGGGCGAGCTCTCCTCCATAATGGAGAGAGAGTTTGCCCGATTTCAGGCCGACCTTATGCGCCGGTTCTTCCCAGAGATGGGAATGCGACCCCCGCTGGCGCATGAGCGCCGCCAGGTGGAGGTAACTCGCCCCGCACCGCCTGACGCGCCGGGCGGGAAGAGGAAGAAAAAGAGGGGGGGGAAGAAAAAAAAGAAGAAGGCGACTCTCCCTCCTCTAAGACCCGTCACGGTGGCCCCGCCGACAGCTCTATCTGCGCCGGCGCTGGCGCCTGAGATCCCCGGGGTAACCACCTGGGCCACCGTGGCGAGACGCCAAAAGAAGGTTACCCCTGAGAAGGCCCCGGCCCCCAAAAAGGCCCAGGTCATCAAAGTGGTGGAGACCGGTCCCCGGAGGCTACCGAAACCGCCGGCCTGCGCGGCGGTGGTCGTTACGGTGCCTCCGGATTCGGGAACCACGTACGCCGCCGTGATGGGGACCGCCAAGTCCAGAATTAGCTTGGCGGCCCTAGGGATCACCGGCGGCGTGCGCACCAGAAGGGCGGCGACTGGGGCCCTCCTATTAGAAGTGCCGGGCCCGGAGAGCTCCGCCAAGGCTGATGTCCTGGCGGAGCGAATGAGGGAGGCTCTGGAAGGCACGGGCGCGAAAATTACGCGCCCGTGCAAGATGGCGGACGTGCGGGTGATGGACCTCGACGAGTCCATCGCCCAAGCTGATGTGGCAGCAGCCATATCCGCTGCCGGCGAGTGTTCCCCGGCCGACGTAAAGGTCGGGGAAATACGCGCCGGGCACGCCCGCCTGGGGACCGCCTGGGTCAGGTGTCCGCTCGCGGCCGTCAGGAAATTGACGGCGGGGCGGCTCCTGGTCGGGTGGTCCTCGGTCAAGGTGCAGGCACTCGAGGCGCGCCCCCAGCAGTGCTTCGGGTGCCTCGAGAGGGGGCACGTTAGGGTTAATTGCCCTAACCGTCAGGTGGATCGGAGCACTCTGTGCTACCGGTGCGGAGAGCCGGGGCATATTGCCCGTCTCTGCACCGCGAGTGCTCCCTCCTGCCCGGTCTGCAAGGACCTGGGCAGACCGGCAGGCCACCGGGTGGGCAGCAGGAGATGCTGCCCACCCAAAAGAAAGGGGGGGGTCGCCCAACCTCCCGCCCCGGCCCCGGGGGCGAGCGTAGCGATGGACGTCCAATCTTAACATGGACGTCCAAAGCACAGGGTGCAGGGTGCTCCAGGGTAACCTCAATCACTGCCGCGCGGCGCAGGATCTTATGATCCAAACGCTCGCGGAGGGTGAGGTTGCCCTGGCGGTCGTCGCAGAGCCCTACTCTGTCCCGAACCACCCAAGGTGGTTTGGGGACGACCAGGGCTTGGTCGCCATTTATTGGGCGACCGACCGACCGCACTGCACCCTGCTCGCTACGGGGCTGGGTTACGTGGCCGTGGAATGGGGGTCCACGGCCACGATAGGCTGTTACATCTCCCCGAACTGCGGCCTCGCCGCATTTGAGGCATTTCTGGACGGGGTAGCGAACTGCGTTCGCTGTTGCGCTCCCCGTCCAGTCTTCGTCCTGGGTGATTTCAACGCCCACTCGCGAGAGTGGGGCGACACCCGGACGACGTAAGAGGGGAGACACTCCTGGAGTGGGCGGCCGGACTGGACCTCCGGCTTTTAAACCGGGGTCAGTCAGCACCTGCGTGCGGTGGCAGGGGGAGTCGATCGTCGACCTGTCATGGGCGACTCCCTCTGCGCACCGCATGGTGTCAGGTTGGAGGGTAGCGGCGGAGGTGGTTACACTCTCCGACCACCGGCACATCGTGTTCGACGTGTCGGTGGCCCACCGCCGCCCTTCCCGCACACTCCAGGAGGACAGCCGTCCGCGACGTTGGTCCATCAAGCGGCTGGACCGGGATGCGGCCCTAGCCGCTGCCCACGTCGCGGACTGGGCGGAGGAGGCACGGATTTCGCCCGACCTCGATGTGCATGCGCGGGCTGCCTGGCTCCGGGGCACGATGACGTCGATCTGCGACGTCTCCATGCCCGAGTCAGGCGCCCCGGCGGCGCTCTGCGTACTGGTGGAACGAGGAGATCGCGCGGCTACGGGTTGTTGTTGTAGCCGCGCGCCGCCAGTACCTCAGAGCCCGTCGAAGACGGCAAGCCTCAGTCGACGGAGTCCTGAGCGCCAGAAGCGCGTACGGAGCCGCGGTCAAGGCGCTCGGCGTCGCCATCGCCGACGCCAAGGCGCGGTCCTGGCGCGAGCTGCTGGGGGGACTGGAGAGGGACCCATGGGGGCGCCCGTACCGGATGGTACTGGGCAAGCTCCGACCGTGGGTCCCTCCGCTGACGGAGACCCTGGACCCTCTCGTCGTGGGAAGAGCGGTGGATACGCTCTTCCCGAGGGTCCAGGACAGTCCTCCCGCCGCCCCGTCGCCCGGCCCTTGGTCGGACGACCTCCGGGTGACGGAGAGCGAGCTCGCCGGGGCCGTTTCGCGGCTCTCTGCGCGCAACACTGCCCCGGGACCGGACGGGGTCCCGGGAAAGGTGCTAGCGCTGGCGCTCAGGGCGTTCGGGAGCACGGTGAGGCAGCTCTTCACAAGCTGTCTCCGCGAGGGCGTGTTTCCCGTCGACTGGAAGTCGGCCAGGTTGGTGCTCCTCAGGAAGGAGGGAAGGACCGGCGACGTTCCATCTTCGTTTCGTCCGATCTGCTTGCTGAACGAGGCGGGGAAACTCTTCGAGAGGGTTATCTCCGCTCGTATCAGCGAGCACCTGTCGCGCGCGGGTCCCGACCTATCGGACTGCCAATTTGGATTCCGGCGGGGACGATCAACGCTGGACGCTGTCCAGCGTGTTCGTTCCCTGTCGGAGTCCGCAGTCCGATCGGGGGGGTGGCGTTGGCGGTGTCGTTAGACATCGTCAACGCCTTCGGTACCCTCCCCTGGCAGGCCATTAGGGAGGCGCTCGTATACCACGAGCTGCCTCCCTACCTGCGGGCCGTGGTCGGGGACTATCTGCGCGACAGGACGATCAGCGTGATGGGACGGGACGGGATGGAAACGTCGAGGAGGGTCGAATGCGGCGTTCCGCAGGGGTCGGTGTTGGGACCCCTGCTATGGAACCTCGCATACGACGCGGTCCTTCGCACCAGCCTTCCTCGCGGCGTGAGTGTCGTCTGCTACGCTGACGACACTCTCGTCGTGACGACTGGGGCCGACTTCGGGCCGGTGCTCAGGCTTGCCGAGCTTGGGGTGGCATGTGTCGTGCGGGCGATCCGCCAGCTGGGTTTACAAATAGCGCCTCACAAAACCGAGGCGCTATGGTTCCACGGCCTTCCGAGGCGCCGGGAACCACCCAGTTGCCGGATCCGGGTGGGTGACGCGGTGGTCCCGGTGGGGCCGTACATAAAGTACCTGGGCCTCACCCTGGACCGCCGCTGGAGCTTCGAGGAGCATTTCGTGCGGTTGGTCCCCCGAGCCAAAAGGGTGGCGGGCGCATTGCATCGCCTGCTGCCCAATCTCGGGGGACCGAGGGATGGAGTCCGCCGCCTGTACGAGGGCGTCGTGCGATCCGTGGCCATGTATGGGGCTCCCGTGTGGTCGCAAGACTGCGCGAGGTCCCCCCGCTGCAGAGCTCTGCTACGGAGCCTGCAGCGGATAATGGCCATACGGATCGTACGAGGCTACCGTACAATCTCGTACGAGGCGGCGACAGTTCTGGGACGCTCCCCCCCATTCGACATCCTGGCCGACATGTACGCGGCGACGTATGCGTCGCGGTGTCGGTCGACCGGGGGGCGATGGGGGGAGCGCCCTGGAACCCGCGCACGAAGTGCCTAAGCGGGAGTGGCACCGACGGATTGTGGCGGCCTGGCGTGCGCAGCTCGAATTACGGATCTGCGCGCGCCAGCGGGCCGTCGGTGCCGTACTGCCGCACCTCGAAGCTTGGCTCAACGGGAAGGAGGAGGTCACCTACCGATTGACTCAGATACTCACCGGGCACGGCTGCTTCGGTGAGTATCTGTGTCGAATAGGACGGGAGGGATCGACACATTGTCACCACTGCGCATCCGACCTCGACTCGGCCCAGCACACGCTGGCGGAGTGCCCCGCGTGGGCCTCCGAGCGCCGAGTCTTGGTCGCAGAGATCGGGCGAGATCTGTCTCCGCCGGCATTGATTGCGGCAATGCTGGCGGACGAGGGAGGTTGGAGGGCTGTGGCCTCCTTCTGTGAAGCAGTAATGCTCCAGAAGGAGGCCGCCGAGCGGGGTCGGGAGATGGCCGATCCCGCTCGAAGAAGGCGGCGCCGGGCTCGGTAGCACAGCTGCGGCGCCGCCGCGGGTCGCCGGCGGGCGCGAGGAAGTCGCGACCGCTACGGCGACCCGGGATGGACCACGCCCCTTCCGTGGCCGGGGGGCGTCGTCGGTGGAGGGGACCGGGGGAGGTGGTAGCTTCCCCCGAGGAGGGCTCCCCTCTAGAGAGGGGAGCGGAGGCTGGGGGTTCCCGGAAGTGGCCTTTGTGTTCCCAGGGGCTCCCTACATGCCTGAGGAAGGCCATCCCTGAGGTTTTTAGTGGGTAGGCCTCCCCCTTCTGGGGAGGAGAGCCCCACATAACCCCGGCTCGCCACAGCCGGGGTATGCAATTTAATGCATTTTCCTCAGGGGAACAAAAAAAAAAAAAAAAAAAAAAAAAAAAAGGAATATCTCTACTAATATTACAAATGCGATAGTTTTGTAAGTGTTTGTTACTCTTTCACGTAAAAACTAGTGCATGGATTTTGGTGAAACTTTACAGCTTCATCAGAATAACACATAGCATACAATTTATACAGATATTGTGTGAATTGCCTAAAATATGATATTTAGTGTCCGGCACAGACGAATCACTAGTTACAGAATAAAACAATTCTACTATTTAAAAACAGTTAACAGAATATTTCACGTAACTCTTAGATATAACTTTCAAATTAGAAATACGACAAACATGTCTGTCCCAATTCGTGCTTTCGATGCTCCAGAAATTTAGGACAATAATTACGTGCTCATTCTGAAGTCAACGTTAAATAATAAATACAATGCTCTTTCACAGCACTCCGCAGGCCATATTTCAACTGGGCAGCACCAAAAAATGAATGTACCGTCATAAATTAAAAACATTTTCCTCTGCAACCAGACTGTTTGATCTCCCAACGTCCTCTGTTACTTTGAAAATTGTATACAAATGGGTTGGAGAGTATATACTCGCAGAGCTCAAAGTTACTTGGTTATTTCGCTATATGCTTTTGGAGAACTTGAAAAGAGCCACTTTGTAACGCTTTGCACCGACTTCAGCGGCTTTACAGTAAAACATGGCCAGTGGTGAGAAATATGGTTATTTGTATTAAGACTAGAGTTGTCCATTACCATAACTTCTATTTCTGCTAAAAGTTTATTTTATTTTTGGTAACTTTGAAATATAATGTTGTGCAAACAAAGCTAATCCGCTCTTGGAAAGGAAAAACCATCTAAATTTCTTTTATTTATATCTTTGAACAGGACACAAGTTACGTCATTCCTATTAATATTATAAACAGGAAAGTTTGTATGGATCAATGTTTCTTACTCTTTTACTTATACTACAAAATGAATTTCATGTTTCAACATACATTTTCCCAAGATGAATTTAGCACTTTTCTGCCATCTTCTTAGTTGAATGCTGAAACTATTCGTTTCATCCGGCTTTCAGCGGTATCACGTGACACCGGTACGATGGCGCACGAAGCTTTTTAGGTCACAAACATGAATGTGGCTAGATGACGCCATTTTGTTTTCCCTATGGAGAAGAGAGGCTGAGATACCAAATGCCATGGTGATTATGTCGGACACCAGACAAATGGAAGCGGCTTTTCCCGAATGACCTACCGATTAAACTTAGCCTGAACCGTTGGTCCTAATGACCCTATGGCTAGATAGTGATAAGGAATAGCGCACTTCAGGAGAGGAACAGTCAGGGGGGCCTTGAAAAAGAAAGCTTATGCGCTAGAAGAGCCACGGTACACCCAAATGGCTCCAGCCAATAGTGGTTGAACGACACCAATCCACCACGTGGCCTACTTATCTGTGAAACATGGCGATAAGGTACAGAATTGGAAACTACCAATGTCGTATGATAGGCTTAGTAACATTTTCGCATTTATTAACCTCACTTACAAACTTGTTAAAAAGAATCACTTTAGTCATCAAACAGTCGTCGAAAAGAGGTCTAGAGTACCTGTAACCGACGGTCGTGCATAAAAGTATTAATGTAAGTCGAGGAACCTAGTGATCTTTACCTACCCCCATGGGAAAAGGGCGTATATACTTAAAGCATTCTTTATTAAAAAAAAATCTTGCTTCACCTTGAATAAAGCAACGCCTTTACGTGCTATATGAAAATGATGGGTTATAATGGAAGCGGCGAGTGCGACAATTTGAACGGCAATCCGCGTACAGTGAACATAATTGCATTGACTATATTGTACAAACTATATTAAAACCGATAACGAACGTATGGTATGAATAATAATGTGGCTAAAGCCCATTTGCCACCTTGTGTTGTGTAGCAACCACCAATATTACCTGACAGCTACTCGCGCACCCACATTCACTGATTGCGACTCACATTACAAAATGCTCGCCACAAAACCGCAAAATAACACTTGTTTTCAATTGTGGTTGCCATGGATTGTCTGTAGGGATTTCGGCGGTGTGCGATTTAATAAAAAAGATGTCTTAACGAAAGCACTCGTCATGTTATAATCTTACTCAACTTTTTTTTCTCTCAGGACCCATACTGTACCCAGGTTACCATCGCAACAAGAAGCGCAACGGTGATTATATCGGAGTCCATACCAACCGAAGCGTTCCGACCGGTATAATCTAACGACTAAAGTCAGCCTTATTTGTAAGTACCAAGTAGGCAAATCGTGAGAGCCTCACAATTTGTCGCCGAGGGGGCTCTTGGAAGAGCATCACTATACATATATAAGCCAATTCCAACAATCTCGAACAGCATCCAATTAATCTTTTCTGTCGTTGGCAGAATAACAACGACTTTACACAGTGATTTTGACTAGCCGTCAGCCATAACCATTATTCCACGACAATCAATAAAAATATATTTTGATAAATTGCGAAATAGTGTGATACGGGAAACGTGCTTCGTGAAAGAAGATGTTGTGGCAAAACTCCAGAAGGCAATGCTTAGATGGTTTGGACACGTAGAAAGGTTGGACGAAAGACGACCGACGAAAGAAATTTATAATCTCTAGTATCAACTAGTCCTTATAAATTTCTTTCGTCATGTCAATGATGAATGGATCAATTGATAGAGGATGACCTAGATCAAGGTCCCCAACCTTTTTGTGTCGTAGACCTTTTGCCATGTTTTTGGGTATTAGTACATTTATAATATTTTTTTTACTTCATATGTACTTTTATAAATAATTTTATGTCTTTATATTATTAGAAGATAGTGTAATTTAAGTAGATGGGTACTATCAGTGTATGTTGAGATCCATTGTCGTGGACCTCTGTTGTCATTTCATGGACCCCAAATTTTTGTTTCGCTGACGTAAACCCCTTGCAGGTAGTCATAGACCAATAGGGCTTGATTTAGACCATTTTGGAAATCATTGACTTAGATGAACATACTTGGACCAAATAGGTCAGGAAGCACCGAAAGAAGGTCAGGTCATGAGTACCTGTAACAGACGAGCATACATAAAAATATTAATGAAAATCGAAGAAGCTAGGGAAATGTGTTTGGATTTAAGTGGAAGACTGTGATTTCTGCCTATCCACATGGGATACAAGAGTTTTGTACTTATCCTCGGTACTTACAAGTCATGTTTAGAATGAGCTACGCAACTCCGTGATTAATCATAACTCAGGGATAATCTAAAAAGCTCGCCCGTTTCCTCATTAAATTATATAAAACTAGCTTTCTGCCCGCGTGGGTCTATAAAGGGTTAAGGGTCATAGCTTTTGCCTACGGCTACATATGCGGGGAAGTCGGTTTATGGCGCGAAAGTTTTATCACGCTTCTCCGGGATAAAAAGTAGCCTATGTTACTCTCCATTCCTTCAACTATCTCCACGTAAAAAATCACGTCAATTTGCCGTTCCGTTTTGCCGTGGAAAATGGACAAACAGACAGACACACTTTCCCATTTATAATATTAGTACGGATTAAACAGGCACCAATTCATAAAAGGTGTAACGGAGAGCGCTGCATGCAGAGGATACAGGGTGGCAGAGGGAACACCACAACACGTTCTCGTAAAGTGCAGAAACATTGTCGAATAACGGGCAAAATTTCTCGGGCAAAGTATCCATAACAGAAGCATGCAGAAGCCCCAAGAGACTTCTGGCATTCTGGAAAGAGTTGGAATGAATGGAGTAAGAGAGAAGTCAAGGAGCACAGGACGCACAATAGCTGAATCATGAGGCTAAGTGCGAATAAAAGTCTAGCTATAGCTAACTTACTACGAGGTAGGTTATTTGTCATTCACAATTGTAACTATGACAATAGTACTTGATAGTATTAATTGTAAGCACATATGTACGTTATCACTGTAATAAAATCTCGGGCTAAGGGCGACGCTGCCAGCGCGACACATTACTTGACACCACTCTCATTTTCGTCGCTATGCAGTTTTGTTATTTTGGTTATATGTATAACCCTTTTGTCTGTTTCGTTTACCACATAACTCTTATCTTATTCTATTAATGGTAACTTTTTATAACAAGATTCCACATAGTGTAGCTGAATCGCCTTTTCAGAAGCTCAAGGTACATGTTAAAAAGACGCTAATGAGTGAGGGCTATTATAAAGTCAATGATTATTTAAATGATACCAATGCTTGGTGTTGATTTGAAGACTTTACATTCTAATGTGTCAATATTTATTTTCCCGTATAAATTGTAAACACATATGTACGTTGTATAATAACGACATAATTTATTGTAAATAGATAGATAGATAGATAAATCTTTATTTGGTCGGACATACACACACACACACAAAATATAAATACAGTTATAACGGACAGAATTAAAAGTAAATATAGCACAGTACATATAAAGTACCTGTAGTGTTAGAATATCAGCGACATTACATAAATGAAAAACAAAATACAGGACAGTTCGTGTACCGTGCTACTATATTGTGTGTGTGTGCTGCAGCAACACAAAAAGGCCATAGCTCAGCGTCAATATTTGCTCATAATCTATGAGCAAATGGCTGATTTTCAGCAAAGTTATTAAATGTTGTTATTACTCTTATTACTTTTGATAATGCTGATAAATTTCTTGCGCCCATGCTTCTTATCATCTAAAAAATAAGTCCTTAAAATCAAAATTATAGACGATTCAAAAGAGATTCTTTCTATAAATTTATATTTAAATAAAGTTGACTTACGTCTGGTCGGGTCTGGTCCACCGGCGACATCTATATAGATCCATGTCTGTGAATTAGATACAGAGAACGTCGTAAACTGACGACTATACAGCCAATTACAGAGAAGATAAACCCTTTGAGATACCCCCTTTCGCCGACGTTTACTACCTCCCTTTCTGTCTCCCTCGAATGAAGAGTATTCACGTTAAGCTACTCGCAGCAATATCTTTTTGTTAAAGATCCCTTTATCTTCGTTTTAAAAGTGCAATAATCTAGTCTAGTTTGTGGTTTGTGCAATTTGTTTTAACCGGTTTTATTGTAGACAACATTACAGTCAAAATGAATGCGGAGAATGATCATAAATACTGTTTAAATAAGCAGTTTTACATTATGCTTATAATGTAGCTGCGTTCTGAAGTTTTATACTTAAATAATGGGTCGTTTTAGAATTTATAGAAACAAAATGGATAATTGACCTTTATCTTTGTTCATTTAGTTATAGGTTCAAGTTACTTTGTACTCGACATTGCATTCTTAGAATAGAATAAGTGGCGAAGATCAGGTATCAAATTTTGAAATAATTTGTTTGCATTAAATGAGATATTAGTGAATAAATGAGTTAGTTGAGAATACATGGAATTCTCAATTGGACGATACTATTATTCTGAATGTTTAAATCTTTCACACCCGGTTATGTCAAATTAAGAAGAAACATTGTAAACGTTCCTTTTCACGCAGAAAAGGAAAGAGACCACAAAGAAAGAAATCACAGTTGCAACAATATTTATTGGTTTTTATGGCTGTTTATGTTGTCTGTTTGGGAGAATTATGAATGTCAATTATCTTGTCACAATGAATAACCCCATTTACACTATTATCATACTAATTGTGACGGTTATCGGACACTATTCGTTGCAGTTGATCGAGTGAAGAATAGAGTTTAAACGAACGAAAATCAATAGAAATTTGGTACTTGAAAATAGACGTATAATTCACAGAAATGTCACATTATACATATAACGGGTACAGTCATGTACAGCAAGTTAGGGATATTCATTTAATATCGATATATCGAATTATTCGATAGTTGCCATACGATATATTGATATAAATCGATATTTTGACATAGAAAACAAAGATATATTTATGAAAATATCGAATCGATTAAAAAAGCTAAAGCTGCCTCATAATGACAACGGAGCCGAAGTAAATTATGACATAACTCAATGATTTCAGTTTTGAATTAATTTCATTAACCGGTAACATCTGTGTGCGGGCAAAGACAGAACTATGCATATGCATTCCATAGAGCAGATAGCCGATCAACATTTTCTTATCTATTCTTAACATAGATTAAGTATTCCTATGTGAATATTCTTAATGTTGTCGTCCGTGTACATAATCTGTGGGTTTGTGAATTCACACCGACAACTTTTAAAGATGAAGAAGAAACGATTTTTTAGATTATCAAGAATAATAAATAAGATATGGCTCAAAGGTCATTGCAACCAGGCCAGAATACAGGAAAAAAAAAAAAAAAACACCGACAACTTCGGCTGAAGGCATTTGTAGCCATGTCGAGTAAAATAAATTTAAAAAAAAACACCGACAACTCATAAGTTCCTTTGACCATCTTCCAGCTCCATCGTCAGACCCTGGTTACCTTATTGGTCTTTGAGTATACTTTCCCATATACGATACAAACAACAAAAAATTGTCTGCTTTTGATAAGAGAAGTACAATATAACATTTTTTTGAATAATATTCGATACAAAACACAAAATATCGGTATTCTCAAACAATATATCGAAAGGTATCGATGTCACGTTTTAATATTTTATATCGAAAAAATGTATTTCATACTGCAAATGTAAATTTTGACGTCATGCGTACGGTACCTGGATGCTTCTTATGTATGTACATACACACATAAATTCATACACATTCTTATATACATAAATTCTACGAATTTAAGCGCCTGCGCCTATAGACGTGCGCTAACAACACCCCTTATAAAGAATGTCATTGTACTCTGTTACGTTTGACGTGCCAAGGTCTCCAGACTACGTGGCCAAATTGGAACCTCTCTATCCTGATAGAAACCCCACTCGGGATCGACATGGTTCACTTCACTGTCCAAACCCTCTAGAATAGTTCCAATAGTGAGTAGACAACGCCCAAAGTTGGCCCAGGCAAAGAGCTGGGACTTCGCCTCAGTAGAATTTTAAATATATAGATAGACATTAACTTAAATGGATCAATACCACAATTTTTTAGGTTTATAGCAAAAACTGGGCTGTCGAATAATCGCCAATTCTTCTACGAAATGTTTCTTTCTGTCTTTTCAAACTCAACTCAACGTTCACCCTTCTTCTTGATTGTGTCTATTTCACAGTGAACTGAAATCTTATGTTACTTGAGGTTGAGAATCCTCATGGATACCACACCGCAACGAAGTGCTACGGTGATCATGTCAAACTCCAAACCGATCAAGGCGGCAAACCGATGACCTCCTGACTAAACTCAGCCTGAGGCTTGGACATAACTACTAAGAGCTTGGATGAAGGTTGTCTTGGTAAATTTTGCATTTAACCGGTTAAAACAGCGACTCCTAGCTGTTATGTCGAATGTTTTGTTCAGATACGTAACATTTGAAGGTGTGATTCAATAAAAGGGCTATAATAAGAACATGTGTTATAAAACTAATCACAAATTCATCCAAATTTGTGTCAAAATTTGAGCGATTTTGGTTTTTTAGCAAATATACATCACACAAAGTAAATAGATTGAATACTCTAGGATTCTAAGCTTTATCAGTCTAGGCGATAGCAATTCATTCTTTTATAGCGTACTCAAAAGGTTAAAGGCCCTAGCGTAACATTACTTACACACAAAGCAACATCCAACCCTCGCGTCAAAAAGACCCAATGCATAAATCAGCGAAATAACGCACTTAGAAGTACCAACCGAACCCGAAAAACGTATCAGTGTGCCATCCAAGTGCACTCCGCCGTCTCGCCAGCCGTTACGTACAATTTTACGACCCTTTTATTACTAGACGCTTTCGTGCACGATTACCCTCTAGAGTGAGTTTTGCTGTTACACGCCCCTCACTACACTTTCTCACCTTTGAAGGTCTGCTTTACTCTCGCTCTGTCGCGTGTCCATTACTGTCTGAATACTACACGCGAGCGTGAGATCTTTTAAAATCACGCAATGGATAGATTTGTCTATTTTTTTCAAACAAAAAGAGCGGTCGCAGTTCTGAACAATTACAATTTAATGTGTGTTTTATTATCGCACGAGTCTAATGTATAGTGCATTAATTTATCACGTTGGTAACTTGTTTACGAGCGCTGACAATCGTGACGTACCTACGTATTTTGAATGCGGACAGGTCGCCAGGTTAACGAGAGCCCGTGCATCGTACGAAGTCTTTACGTTGCAGTTGTGGGTAATAGTTTTAGGGGGTCTTGCTTATTTGGGCGTGTCGTACAATTGTCGGACAGACAAGCGATGGACGTATCAAAGGCTGGAAATGCAGTTGCAGTTTCGATTGAATCAGAACGTCTGCGGCAGGCTGCGAGCTGATTGGAACGCGTCCGCTGAGCCGGCGATGTTTGCTTTGCAAATGAACGCGTCGGATCAAAAGCTTATACAGCGAGCTTTTGAAGGTTGCTTAGAACAGCTTCAGAGGGATAGACATTTATCGTTTATTTTTAATTGCGTAAAGTAGACTTTGTGCTAGTAATTGCTGTCTATTTCTTTAGCATATCCCAATAAGATAAAAAGATTGTTCATAATATAATACAATAGTTATTTTTTTAGTGAAATTAATTCTACAAGCACGACATTTTAATGAATAGTAGCAATAATAAAGCATTAAAAGATGGAATGGAAAAAACATATATATGTACATAAACAAAAAAAAAACAAATTGGTTTTATTATATTTAACACAAGTAGTAACATGGTAGTTTATATATCTATATGATTTACTCTTATATAAAATAAATTATTGAAACAGATAACTTAATAAAATAGGATCAAAAAGCACGCACAAACACACACACAGCTACTACTGTCTACACACCAGAACGTTATTAGTTAATCATTGTTAATTTACTGGAGAGAGACTATACCTGACTATATACATACGAGAATGTCTGTCTTACTGATTTCTGATGAAAAGCAGTGCTCGCATTGCTGTGTTCTGGTGTGAAGATATATAGGCAGTGAAATTAATAGTCTCTATAGCCATAGAGACTATTAATTTCACTGCCTATCTTGATATACAGCCGTACATCTTCACAAGTTGACAACGTACAGTTTGAGTTTTTTTAGAGGCTAGCGTCTCGCCCCGGTTTCGCACGGGTGCAATGCTGCAATGATTTTAATAAAAATTTCTAAAGATTTCGATAGTACCTAATCTAGTAATAAATATAGCCAACTAGCTTTCTGCCCGCGGCTTCGCCCGCGTGGATTTCGGGATTGGGTGTATAGAGGGTTAAGGGTCATAGCTTTTGCCCACGGCTACATATACGCGGAAGTCGGTTTATGGTGCGAAGATTTTATCGCGCTTCCCGTGGGACTATCCGTTTTTCCGAGATAAAAAATGCCGCAAAACTCCTCAAGAATCACTCCTATTGATGAAAACCGCATAAAAATCTGTGCAGTAGTTTTTGAGCGAAGCCTTTATTGCGCATCCCGTGGGATCTGTCGATTTTTCCGGGATAAAAAGTAGCCTATGTTACTCGGGGAGAATGTAGCTTTCCAAAGGTGAAAGAATTTTTGAAATCGGTCCAGTAGTTTAAGCGTGAAGAGGTAACAAACAAACAAACAAACAAATAAACAAACAAACACACTTTCGCATTTATAATATTAGTTGGGATGTTACTCAGCAATAATGTACGAGTTCCAATGAAAAAAGATTTATTAAAATCGGTCCAGTACTTTTTGAGTTTATTCGTTACATACAAACATACAAATCTTTCCTCTTTACAATATTTGTGTAGATGCAGATATGCTGTAAATCTCACAGGAACCACGTGCTATAGGCGACTGTAACTTAGGGTTGCCAACCGTCCTGTTTTCCCAGGACATGTCCTAGTTTTTGTAGTGTCCTGGGACGTCCTGAATAGTTTTTAAGCAGCGTCCTGGGTTTTTAAATTTTAAAATTCGCGCGCCTCTTCTCAAATTTTTACGTTACGAGCGGCCTCACGATCGCAAGTAATTGCGTTGCCGCGCTGCCGTGTGTTTCAAAACAAAGGCGCAACGTGCCACTTGATGATATCTCTTTCTCTTTTTTGTCCTCTAAGAGTAAGAACAATTTTAAAGAAGTTGCATGTCAAAGGTTGAAAATTCTTCCGTTTTATTTATACGGAAGAATTTTCAACTAAAATTACAGATTTTTATAATGAAATCAATGACTATTTGAAAATGTGGATTGAACCATTTGAGGATCTAAAAGTTTTAGGAAATAAAACATTAAAGTTTGTTTTATATTTTAATAACTAGTTTTCAACTTTTATAATTTTATTCAAATATTTTTATTAAAAAATGTGATTATTTTAATTACTTGAATTTCATTTCACCTGTTTTCACTAGATATTTATTTAACTATTGCACTCTATTAATGCGTCCTGTTTTTAAACTGAATTGTCCTGGTTTTTCCAACTTCAAATCCTGTTTTTTTAAATTTGAGGTTGGCAACCCTACTGTAACTACTTACCATGAAGTAGGCAGTCTGCTTATTTGGCGACATGACAAATAAACCACCTTATTCGCTAGTTAATAGAAACTTACAACATAGAGTTACACAGCCAGCTATAACTGTTACAATAAGTCTGTTAGAAATATATAACAACACGATTCACTGGGCCTCCTTGGATAAAACCTAACAATTACACTGACAACGAACAAAGTATATAATCACAAGACGATTGACATACCAAAGCAAAGAGCAATTTATCAATCGCTCGGTACACAAAGACAGTTTATGGCATGTCTCCTATAATTTGGCTGACATAGCAGTACATGTTTGTTCGGACAGTACGTATCATTACGGCTCCTCATTGTGTCCCATAAATGTTTAACGTATGATCAACATCGCTTAATATGTTAGTCATTACGGCGTCAATACGAGACAGTGTAACGACTGTTGTTATATCCAAGTAATGGATATGCTTAGAGTGTCTCATCGAAAATGATTGTGTCATAAGTTAAGGTCAGAGTCGAGGGGAGCTGTGTGTTTGACAGCTCGACAATCTAACTTACGCCTGAAGCTAGGTCGTGCTTTGACACAAATGATATGTTGGCGTGCGACATATGACATCAAAATTGGCGTGTACTTATTTTTTGTAGAAATAGAAAAACTGAAGCTTAATAAAATGTATAAGGGTCATACACAAAAATTAAAAAAAAAAGCGTTCACTTACTTTAACGCTAACTTAGTATTTACTTAACTTGCTTAGTTTTCTAATTTATGAAAATCACATTTATGTCCATTTAATTATATAAAAAGGAAAAATAAAAATATTCAATTAGTTATTTAAATTTAACTTTATCATTATAAAATTCTCCTCCTGTAGACTGTTCAGATACTGAGTACAGATCTTTGGAGGGCAATAAAAAATACTTTTGTGGTCTTAAAATAACAGGTATTTTTATTATAATGACATGTATGTATGTAGGTACACACTTAATGAAGATTTTCAGAAATAAGTGTGTTAATTATTCATTTAAAATAAATAAAAATGTTGTTCTAAATTTTGACATCTTTCCTGTAGACTAAAAAATAAACGATTATTTTTTCGTAACAGATCGCATATTCAACTTTTATTTTTTGTGTTGGTAACACTGAGTCACGCATCAGTCGCCGGTTGAATGCTGAGAAGAAAGTCCTATACGTTTTGATAAAATATTATCATAATTAAATACACAAGTTTTTGTCAAATATCAGTGCATCTTTTCTTAGTGATTTATTGCAAAGTAAGTATGACTATTTCTTATGTTAAACTACTTTGGCATTATGTGATTTAAGAACTAGTTTATAACTGTGCCATTGTTAAGATTCTAACCTTAAAATTTTGATTGCATTATTTTTTTTTTGTTTCGTTTGTCTCTCCTGTAGTAATCTCTTCTGCAGATATCATGTCTACAGAAAAGATAAATTCTACAGAAGTGAAATTTAGACTTGTGTTCATTCTTTTGATAAGTTGGTATTTAAATAAGCTTTATTATATGTCTTGACTTATTAATTTCAAGTATAAATGTACATAGTTTATTGTTTATAACCTTTTCACTTGAATGCTACTGAATTAATTTTGATGATTTAGAGTATTACCGACAAATAACTATCAACTTTATTCAAAACTAGCTTTGTTTTGCTTTATACTCGTATATAATTTTCCCGCGAGGTAAGTTAACGTAGGCAAAGTCACGGGCGTGCGATAATATAAAAATTATAACATTTTAAATCGATTGCGTGACTTTTATTTTGTGCGTTTTCTTTTTCGAGTGTTTTGTGTATGACCCATAAACATTATTTTAATACACATATCCTTCAGGAATAAAAACTCCTTTTTACAAGACCTTGTACTAGTAAGAACTAGCAAGAAATCCAAGGTCTGTTTTTTTATCACATTACAGAGTTGACAATTAGACCTCAAATAAATTGTCTGAATTCAACTTCCTTCACAAATTAAAACAAGTTCACATTATATCTATAAAGGCTATAGTTTCATTATGTTACTTACAGTCATATATTTCACAATAAGCATTGTTATCATTTGAGTAATCTTTTATAGTAAAAAAACCTTTTGTCATAAGAGCATTTCTGACAAATGACTTATATCTGTCTATGAAGATGCTGAGTAAATCTATATCAATATCTATAATTTATTCTTTAAATCAGATTTTTACAATTACTTTTACACTTCAAAGATGATACGCAATTAGTTTACAAGTTTACGGTAACAGACTTTGTACTGAAAAAGCAAGCAAGATACTCGTAACAAAAAAAGACAATTTCGATTTCTCCCAGTATTGTTACAGGATTGTCAATTAGAAGCTGGCCTCATAAATAATCTTAACGACTTAAATATAATATTTTTATTGCAGTGGCAGGGTGCATTGAATAATTGCCGCTGGAAAGTTCCTAGAATATATAACTTTTGAATCCCGTTAGACAAATAAAACTCAATAACTTCACCAATGTGTTTAAGTTTACTTGTATCTGGTGACGAAAACATTCAAAAGCCTTGGAGAGATCACAGTATATTGATTCATCTTGCATACTCTGACAAGCAGCGAAATTGTATTTTAGTAATGCAACTCCAGCAACAGAAAGACCCTTGGTAACGCCAAATATATTATTGTGTTAAAGTTTATTAGATCTGAAGTAATTTGTTAAATGATTCGAAATAAATTTAATTAGAATAACATTTTGTATTCAGCTAAAATGGAAAACCTTACCTTTAAATAAATAATAAGAAGCTAAATTTATATAAATACATTCATTTATTTATATAAACATCGTATATACATTTTAATAAATACACACACATATTATTTTTGTGTAAAAGTTTGCCTATTTTCGGATAAACACGAAACCCTCGCGTAATAGCAAAATACCAGGAGACTAATTTTTGAAACAATAGAAAACCAATTCGCATTCGAAATTGTGAGATTCGTATACGAATCACCGAATTCACTATTTCTGAATTATCATTTCGTACGTTGTGCAACGAGTGGTTCAACCCACTCGTTTTTGATTTCTACTAGTAGAATATCCAACGCTGAAGTGACGTTGACAGTGATAAATTTACTCTGGTTAATGTAAAGCTTGTAAATAGGTACATAATAATAAGTAAATATCGTTTGAGTACATATATTTTAATTTATGTTGTTGTGATTTTTAATTTTTTTTTGTGAAACGAAATCTAATTAAGAATTTGTTATTAATGAAAACACTGAATTCGAGTGATTCAAAAATCTATAAAATTGTAAGTAGTAGAAAATAATTTCGCGCACGATTTGTATTCGTATTCGACTTCCAAATTCACATATAATGATTCAAAATTCATTCTCATATAATCATTCATCAATGACGACCTCCATAGTCGAGTGGATAGTACACCGGTTTCAAGGTGTCGCCATCTCTGAGGTCCCGAGTTCGAATCCTGGTGGGGGCAGATATTTTTCGCGTGATGAATGCGAGCATTTGTGCCTCAGTCATGGTTGTTGATATATATTTCAATAAAAATTATTTATGTATAATATATGTATGTCTATCCGTTACTCTAGATCCCATAGCACAAGCCTTACAGAGCTTAGTTTGGGCTAGGCTAATTGGTGTAAGTGTAACAAAAAATACGTCTCCAGTGTTTTACTCGCATCCTGTTGTGAGAAAATTTCAATCACTGAATTTCAGTCACTGCGACACTTCTGCAGCGCACACAATTAGTTTATATTGGGTAATTGTTATAGTAGATTGTTAACCGAGGGTGGAAAGAATCAATTCCCGAGGTATTTAGACTGTCGGCTATAGTCCGAGAAGGAATTGATTCTTTTACCCGTGTTAAACACTCTACTTTTCACTTCGAATATATGAGGAAAATAAAACATTGGTTGTTTATTTAATCTATGTATTGATAATATATGATAATATCAGTAGACCATCAGTAGGCAGAACACAATTTGCCTCGTCTTTAATTAAATCTGGTGTCAATATTTCGGAATCGCTTGAACTCATTTTTAAAATTAAAATCTTAACTAGTATAAGAGATTATTTGATTTTTTTCAAATTCCGTCACAGATATATATAATATTCACATCCCGCCAATTTATGTAGACTGTTTAAATTTTAAATATGGAACTCACCGCGTGTTTGTTGCGGCTTATTCCGCTGGAAGTAGTTTGCGCTAAGTTCACACTAGCTGTTTAGAAACTCACATGGCCGCAGCATTTTTTTTATAGTTCACAGCTGACAGTTCGTAGCTGACAGTTCGTAGCTGACATTCGTAGTTCTATTTTTAAAGTTCATTCCGGCCCTTGGGTGGGAAGTAAATTGTATGAGTTTTTCCCTCCCTATGTCGGGAAGCAGCATTTTCCACCCAATAATCAGATCAAAACAACATAACTTTCCGAGTATGAGAAATGAAAAGTTAGTTTTTGTGTAGCTATCGGTGTGTGTAATGAAGACGAGTGTAAATAAAGACTTTATCATACAAAATCGTACCATCAAACGACCCCGATATAGATTCTGCCTGCTGTAATTAAAAACATTTGCTACTTTCTATTATCGCATCAATACTCACACTCGCCATCAATAGGGAGTCCATCCTCACACACTGGAACCTAAATGGCTGTACGAGACCATTTAGGTTCCAGGAATTCCCTCCCGCTTACGTTTAGATTGTGGAATGAACTACCTGCGGAGGTGTTCCCGGGGAGCTACAGTATGATCAATCAATCAAAATCAAATCAAAATAATCTTTATTCAACATAGACCTTTACAGACACTTATTGACGTCAATAACAAAACAAAACAAAAAAAAACTTAAAAAAAAAACAGCTTAAAAAAAAACAAAAACCTTGTCCGTACGTACGAATAAGGAAAAAAAAATTGACTCGACACCTGTTCGGCGTTATGGGGTTGACATCCCTGATGTTGCAAGCGTCCATAGGCTACGGTATGCGCTTCTGGCGCCATCAGGTGGCTCGTAGGCCTGGTTACCACTAACGTTATACCACATGTTTTATCCCTACTTTATAATATTTTGTACCTTCCAACATCTCCGTCCTACCTTAAATCTTTGTTCTCTTTTCGATCCCATTCGTCATGTCGTGCCTTGCGTTCTAATTTTAATCTGACTCTGGATATACCGCCCCGAAGTACCGCCTTTTTTCGTATTCTTTTTCGGCTTACGCCGTCCTGTTGTGGTACTCTCTCCCTGAGGGTATTAGGAGAGCGCGAACACTGGAGTCCTTTAAGAATCAAGTCCGTGTTCACTTCCTGTCAAAGATTCCTTATCTTACACTAGTTATAGCCTATTGTCCTGTTCAATTACTGTACCCATCCTATATTTAAATCTCCTTTTAATACTTCCCTGGAAGAGATTGCTGTTTAGCAATAAGGCCGCCTTTTGTTCATTTGTCGTTTTCTTTTTTTTTTGTGTGTGTTTTATGTATACAATAAAGTAAATAAATTATAAATTAATTACTAATCTGTTCCAACCCTGAGCCGTACATCAAACAGGATCAATAAAATTGTTTCTCATGTATTTACCTTTTACCGTTGAATTACTAACGAAATGCTGCAAGTATAAAACTCATTGAACCTTTACCTGTATGATGAATACTTCCCGGAGTTCGTGCTCATCGTTCATAAATCGTTCCATTCTAATGAACAAGGTATAAATCTATTTATGCGTGGTATCCAATGCATATTTCGCATGATTCGACGCCGTTTGCCGTACCTGCACTTAGGGTTGCCACATCTGAAAATAGAAAAGTCCGATTAATTATTGAAAGAATTAGGCCAGATATTGAGGTTTTTGTCTCAAGTGGTATTTGATTACATAGACGCAGTAGATTGCGATGTACTGTATGATTGTGCATTTCAAATTTTATTTGTAGATCTATTACAGAGATTACATATTAAATCTTATCTACTTATACGATGCTTAGATTAATAAATTCTATCTCCTATTATAATTGTAGCAGATAGATATAAGTAATTAAATTAACAATCCTTTTGAATCGCTCTTATAACTTATTCTGTTTGCCGATCATTAGTCAGTAATAAGAACAACTCAATTATGCTTACGGTTGTCAATCAATTCAAATCAGTGATTGGTTGAAATTGAATTTACATATATATACAGTTTTGCACTTGTTACGATCGAAATATACTTTTCATTTCTCATACTCGGAAAGTTATGTTGTTTTGATCTGATTATTGGGTGGAAAATGCTGCTTCCCGACATAGGGAGGGAAAAACTCATACAATTTACTTTCCACCCAAGGGCCGGAATGAACTTTAAAAATAGAACTACGAATGTCAGCTACGAACTGTCAGCTGTGAACTATAAAAAAAAAATGCTGCGGCCATGTGAGTTTCTAAACAGCCAGTGTGAACTTAGCGCAAACTACTTCCAGCGGAATAAGCCGCAACAAACACGCGGTGAGTTCCATATTTGAAATTTAAACAGTCGACATAAATTGGCGGGATGTGAATTTATTATATATATCTGTGACGGAATTTGAAAAAATTCAAATAATCTCTTATACTAGTTAAGATTGTAATTTTAAAAATGAGTTCAAGCGATTCCGAAATATTGACACCAGATTCTATTAAAGACGAGGCAAATTGTGTTCTGCCTACTGATGGTCTACTGATATTATCATATATCATCAATAAATAGACTAAATAAACAACCAATGTTTTATTTTCCTCATATATTCGAAGTGAAAAGTAGAGTGTTTAACACGGGTAAAAGAATCAATTCCTTCTCGGACTATAGCCGGTCTAAATACCTCCGGAATTGATTCTTTCCACCCTCGGTTAACAATCTACTATTCCTAGCTACCTCGCCTTTAACTAACAGGTACTTTCATGCAATACTGTCAGTTACTCTTGACTTAACCTTCCTTCAGTATGTCACCTATTTGGTCCAAGTATCGTCGCCTAAATCATCCTCTACCAACTGCCTCATTCATATTTCCGTTATACATTACATCCGTCCATCCTTTCTACGCATCCAAACCAGGTTTCAGGTTTTAATTGCGGATTTTTTAAGCTAAATGAATTTCATAATTAAAGGGAAAACTATTACCCGTGCCACAGTAAATTCCCTAATGGACCCACCGATCGGTTAATTGGTATGCAACATGTTTCTGCACGGTTGATGCTTCGCCTTATTTAACAGTTACTACAGGGTTGTGAGCAGAACGTGTTAGTTGTAGACTATAAAAATCGTCCAAAAGTCGTATATATCCGGCTAAATCCAGACAGATGGCAACCCTACCTGCTCTGAATCATTCCTACAGCTGATATGGGTATGATTAAATTAATCATTCGCTAACTGAAATGAATTACTACGAGGCCAAGGTTAGTTTATGACATTGCTTTTTAATACAGATTACAAAGCGTTAGCTTAACGTTAAATTACGAATTCTTTATTCAGACTCACAGGAACAACACACCTTACAATATAAATAATGTTATACGACGAAAAAGAATGAACATGCATAAATACAAAGACAAAATAAGTACAGATTAAAATGAAAACAATGGCGTCCCGCAACTGCAAGACGTTATTGAAACTAACCCTGATTTGCATCTAAGCTAAGTAATTATTCCATTGACACGTGAAGACCAGAATAGTTACATCTATTAACATACATAAGAAAACAGTATCTACAGCATCGTAACAGATTATCTGGCTTAATCTTGCACGAAAGCTGTTTTTTGAGTTCGTTACTTAAGATAATGCTTGTATTTTGATTTGATTTTTTGATTTCACGCTTCATTGGTGGACTTGGAGAGAATGTCCTTGGCATTAAATCCTCCGTTGGTACATTTTGCATGTACAATAAATGTCAAATCAATAAAAAAATAAACTATATAATATAAGGTCATAACTAGAGATCGGATAATCGGATGCATATTTACCTAACGTTAGTTTAAGACAAAGTATGGAAACGGCTTTTTATTGTTTTGTTAAATAAAAATCCCGGGATTGCGGAATTGGATAGCCGGATGTTTATTTATTTACCTAATTTAGTTTTTGACAAAGTATGGAACTGTCTTTTTATTTTATTTCCATAAATAAAAATCCCGGAATTCCGGTACTGTAGAACATTTTGGTAAATACGTATGCATAGTTGTATAAATGAACCCGGAGTTTCGGTCTTTTGAAAATAAATACCACGTGCTAATTTAGTAATTTTCAAACAATATCACTACGTTAAATTTGCAGTCCCGTATTTTCCCGGGATTTTTATTTAACAAAATGTATTTTAAAAAGCCGCTTCCATAATTTGTGAGCCAAAAATTAACTTTCGGTAAATATGCATCCGATTATCCGATCTCTAGTCATAACATCTCTACATGTCGCCAAAGACATAACGAAGAGACGAAATGACACTCGCAAAAGAATCAAAACCTAATTTAATGATGCGCATACAGTCGTATAACCACTTTGATGAGAACTTGCTTTGAAAGCCAATATTATAATCCAAAACTGTCCTAGTTTAAACTTAATCTATAGATCATGCAAGCGCCATAAATCTGCAGTTGCAGACGCACGCGCCGGTCCGTCGCAACTCGCCAATATTAATAGGGACGAATCAAAGCGCGACGACACGTTTATCGCCATTAGTCATCGTGCCGGCTTAAATTATACGCGAGGATGCGGAGGTACGCAAATAGAATTAATTTATAATATCGACCTTAATTAGTTTATTGGAGATTGCATATCGACTTTATGAATTGTATTGCTAGCCTATACTATACTTTGCGGCAATGCTGGCGGACGAGGGAGGTTGGAGGGCTGTGGCCTCCTTCTGTGAAGCAGTAATGCTCCAGAAGGAGGCCGCCGAGCGGGGTCGGGAGATGGCCGATCCCGCTCGAAGGAGGCGGCGCCGGGCTCGGTAGCACAGCTGCGGCGCCGCCGCGGGTCGCCGGCGGCGCCCCTTCCGTGGCCGGGGGGCGTCGTCGGTGGAGGGGACCGGGGGAGGTGGTAGCTTCCCCCGAGGAGGGCTCCCCTCTAGAGAGGGGAGCGGAGGCTGGGGGTTCCCGGAAGTGGCCTTTGTGTTCCCGGGGGCTCCCTACATGCCTGAGGAAGGCCATCCCTGAGGTTTTTAGTGGGTAGGCCTCCCCCTTCTGGGGAGGAGAGCCCCACATAACCCCGGCTCGCCACAGCCGGGGTATGCAATTTAATGCATTTTCCTCAGGGGAACAAAAAAAAAAAGCCTATACTATACTAATACCTAAGTTGTGCCCCACTAACATGCAATGTACACGCAATTTGTGTATTTGCGATAGTACCCAAACATACAATATACACACAATGTGTTTATTTGTGTGTATTTGCATACTCAAACAAAAACATGTATCCGCTTTTTTTACACCTTTTAGTGTACATTTTTTACAATGTCACATTTATTTTATCTAATCAAAAGCCCATAAAAATACGTTACTTTACTTACAACCTTTTTTTTATATAAAAAGTAGTAGTAGCTTTATTACAGAGTTACTATCGCATTTATAATATAACTAAATATATATATATGTCTAAAATTTGCATATATTTAAAACTAAAATCACACCCGCAACAGATCTACTTGGTTTATTTATTTCAAGCATGTAACCGCCACTATTCGGAGTCATAACAGACATGCTTCAAATAACGCGCATTTCAGCGATTTATATCCAAGCGATCGCGCAAAGCTTTGATCAAAGCGCGTTTCAAAGTGCCCTCTAATTACGCGAACTCAGTGGAGCAAAGCTCGCCTAGACGCTTAATCGCTGTGGTAACGACCCACGTGGAATTAAGCCGCATGGAAATAACCACTGAGCACAATTTACCTGCAACTTAAAGCTGCTTGACCAAAAGCCAAATGCAATATTATAACCAGTCCCGTAATGATACAAATATACCCCTTAACTCACATATAAATTCTCCCAGAATCTCGTCGAACGACCGTATTAACACTAAAATATCATTTTTTAAATCCAGTCTCGTAAACGTTCAGCGGGGTCCGAGAGACCACCTTGTCAGCTAGCGCGTAAATTAACATGAAAACGTCATACAAAGAGTTAACCCTTCGTCGGTGCATAATAAACAACTCAAGAGTGGTTCTCTCCCGCGGCGCGTTTACGGCGCCGCCTATTCAAACGGCCGGACATTATCGTAAATATTGTGGTATTTATTCAGATTTCGGGCACAAACAATTCAATTCACGCACTGGCTGCTAATTGGGTATAAATCGTTGTAAAAATATTCAATAAGCTTCTCACATCGATTAATATTTTAAACAGTGAATGCCTTCATTCGAATTCGTGCTTCGAAGCGTATATAATGTACGTCGATTGAAAATTGTCGTCGATATTGCTGTCGGAGCTAGCTTTTATTCGATGCTTATTGCGCAAGCATATTTTATTTATTGTATAAGAATAGCACGGTTATGTGCGTGATGAGAATGAAGCTGCACTAATCGGATTAATTTGTTTTCGTATATAGCTTCGTGACTCGAATTTTATTTTCAAAATTGCAATCCGCGCGAATCAATTACCTGTGAGATTGGCTCAATTTCGTATACACTAAGTCGCCCATTACTCACTTATGATAGCGACCGAATAAAAGGTCGTCCATAACCAGTCGTCAGCCGAGAAAAAGTAACACGCCATACGGCTACATGGAAAACGTCGACTTGAACACTTTATAATAGAAATAATAACGCAACAGCCGCCATGAATTATTGCCCACATTTCATGTTAAATTGTATGTAAATGCGGGGCCGCAGCGACACGGCTCCCACAATAACATAATAATGGCGGATTTGTGACTCACGTGAAGTTGTTAGTGTGTACTTAACCCTTTATCGGGACACGCACGCGGGACGTGAGATCATTACGGGGGTCGCGGCGGACGCACGATGAGAATGTACGTTTTGGACCCCGCCGACTTTGGGGGGTTGCGTGGTTATAACGTCGTGATCAGGCAGCTTAACTGTGAGACGTTGTGTTGTCTTGTGACGCTTCGTTCAGCTGTTTCTTTATCTGACGTATATCTGACAGCTTGTTTTGCTCGAATGGCGTTGAATGGCGGTTGGTGACGAGCTTGGTTCGCTATTCAATATAACTCCTGGAGCGTCTAATTGCTTGTTCCAAACATAATGGCTGTTTTGGTTTGTTAGCTGAATCGAAGTTTTACTAATCCAACAGACGACGACAATACTAGCATTCAAAACTGCTTCTAGCTCAGTTTTATATACTCCATAGAATACACTTATTCAACGCAGACACAACACAATGTATGTACGTATATGAGTGTATATTTATTTTTATAATAATATTTTCTCCTATAATTTATATTTTTAAAACAGTTTTATATAAATCATTTTAATCCTGTGTCCCCGCTAATCGTAAATTTCATGTCACATCTAGGGTTGGCTGGAAGAAATCTTTCTGAGAGATAAATCCGCCTTTGACTTAAGTTATTTTATGTGTACCTATTAGTATTGTAGATCCAACGCATAGAGGTCATTTAAGCGAAATTTAATGAAAGTATTCGTGGAATGTACCGATTGCGTCTTATTTTATTTTATCATTACTTAGTTTTTATTGTTATGTGTTTATTTTATTTATTAAAGAGTTTACATAAAAGTTATTTAATATATATTATCAAAACAGTTTTAAGAACCTTATTATTTTTTAACTTACCCGTTTTCAAATAGCATAAGCATGCCATCAATTACTGGAGGCTTTATAGAAACAAGCGCAAGTATTCTCCAAAAAACGCCTTTGCTCCATTCGTAATAGCGTTCAAACCACAACGACCTAGTTTAGTTAACAAATGAGTCCTCTGTGAAAACACAAAGCACAATTTCGACGTGGAATTATTATAAATGCGCCAGTTAACACGACAGTCACACGTTGCCACAGTCACGACATGGTAACTCTTGAAACATAAAAATTACGTTTTACCGTGTGTCCGTTGCATCGTAAATAAATTACCAACTTCGCTGCGGCTCGACACGCTCCATTATGGCGACAAATTATAGTTAAGCTTCTAAATTAAAACTAGCTAGAAGGCGGAAGGTTATTACTGCAAACCGGGAAACTAGATCGAAATATTTCTTCATTTGAACGGGAATATTATTCGATTGAAGAAAGTTTAATCGCAAGTCAGGCCCCATATGGAGTACTGCTGTCACCTGTGGGCGGGAGCACCTCGATACCAACTTGATCCTTTTGATTCGGTCCAAAGACGCGCTGAGCGTATCGTTGACGATCCCATACTCACATGCGGTATTGAGCCCTTAAGTCTGAGAAGAGACTGTGCCTCTTTGTGTGTTTTCTATCGCTTATACAACGGGTTGTGTTCCAAAGAATTGTTCGACATGATGCCCACGGCCACATTCTACCATCGCGCCGCTCGCCATCGGCAGGGTATTCATCCTCACATGCTGGACCCTAAATGGTCACGCACAGTGCGGTTTCAACGTAATTTTCTTCCGTAAGTTCCTTCCGCACGCTCCGATTGTGGAACGAGCTCCCTGCTGAGGCTTTCCCGGGGGATTACAGTATGGGGTTCTTCAAAAAGGGAGTAAATAGGTTTTTAAAAAGGTCGGCAAAGCGTTTGTGATGCCCCTAGTGTTGCAAGCGTCCATAGGCGACGGTGACTGCTTACCATCAGGCAGGCCGTAAGCCTTGTTGCTACCGTTGTAGTATAAAAAAAAATAGAAAAAAAAAGTGCGAGTTGGAAATAAATCACAACCATAAATCGGAAAATCTAAGATATATCTTTCGCTAATCTGTTAACTCGTCAGATACTTTATTGAATTCTTCTGAATTTCATTGGATACATTTCTTGCGCGGTGATTTAAATTCACTACAACTCACTTCTTCTTTCTAGTGCCCTGTTCTCAATTTTATCTGGGGTCGGTGGTACAAGACTTCCTCTTCCTCTATCACTCGCTATTCGACACTCTCTCCCTTCTTTAGCATATCATCTTTCACACAGTCCATCTTTTCTTCGGTCTTCCTCTCCATACACGACCATCCATTTTCATATCCATAACATTCCTAGGAACATGATCGTTCTCTCTTCTTAATACCAGGAAAGTCTTTTCTCTGAATTTGTCAATAATAGCAGCTATTTTCAAACTCCTCTGATGTATTCATTCTTCGTTTTTGACGTGAAACGTCTTTAAAATCGCGCCGAAACATACGGGTACCAGGTTTAAAAAGTGGACTGTAACGAAAAGGTCTATATCATCGTACCTTAATAATTAAAAAACTATTAGTCTTAGAAACAAAAATATGGTGTGAATATTTCACTTATATAGTCAGCTCGCTATTGTGACATTGAGTTTTTTATTAAAATACTTAAAACACCGTCAATCTTGTTTTTTTTTTCAATCTTTTACTTTAAAAGCAATTCCCTAACATAGACGTTTCACGTTAAAGCCAACGGCCGTGTGCCGCAGCACAGCCCCACCCGATTTTTGTCACTTTTCTGTCACTCCACATATGAGGTGATCATCATACGCCTTTCAGCATACCATAAATGATGACAGGAACAATATAGATTTACAAATTTAGCCCTTCAGTTTTAGGGAAATACGGGTGTCACAAGTAATTCCCATCCTTCACTTAACGTCTTCACTTCCCCATCTTCTTGAAACAGTGATGCGAGGTACCTAAACTCCGAACAGATTGGAAAAGTCGCAATTGCAACTCACTATAATTTAAAAAGTCGGGAAAAAACGGGGAAGTCAATTAATCAGTCCTCAGAAGCATTAATTACAATATATTGTTCCAGATTAGGACTAAGCTGCCGTTTCAATGTTACGGTGGTTTTCTAACATATATGTTTGGTATGACAATTTTTTTCTTTCTTTTATTGTTTTTTTTTCTAAACTTTATCATAATATCGTCCTGTGATCAGAAACTGCCATTGTAGTCCTAGAGTAATTCAACCACTCATTATGACGTGGAAGCGTCGAGTGAACCGCTGCCGCTGCAAAAAAAAACTCCTCCCTGCTAACTTTCATTATAATCCTTAGCATCATTTACAATCATTACATTAATATATAACACTTTATTGCACAGTTAGACATTATGTAAAATATACCAGAAAGAATATGTACAATAGGGTACCTAGACAACTACAACTGATTATGGTCGTTTTTATACTATAATTATCTGAATTGAGCAATTTATTATCTAATGAAAGTATGTCAATATAGAAATTTCAGTTTAATTATTAATTTATGTTGTTTTTAGATTTCTAAATAATGAGCAATTATTATTTACGTAATTCTAATCAAACGAACATATTTCTCACATTCTCACATTAAATGTAACATTTTTTTTATAGAAAGTATACCTATAAACGTACAAATAACAAAGTTATTTTAAAATTTGTTTATACGCTCATACAAATTTGACGAGTTTACTGAGTTATGACGTCACGATTGCAGTGTTTTTAGTATGGAGCGTTTTTGAGCGACCCGCGACAGCGCCGCAAACAAGTCGATGTATCTTCAAAAGCAACAGGTGCAGGTGTACTGTTGGTTCTACGATATTTCTCACTCAAAAGAGTACTCTTATTATATTTTGAATTTAAAAAATTGTCGTCTACCCAATGGTGGATTTACTCTTCCAGCCAACTACCGTTTTAGTTCATCTTGAAAGAAATGTGAGGGAAAGTTTGTGTGCAACTTTTGTTATAATTTAATCATATTTTACTTGGAAAATAATAAATACACACACACACACACACATATATATATATATAATATATATATATATATATATATATATATATATATATATATATATATATATATATATATATATATACACATATATACATATATATATATATATATATGGGAGAGTAGAAAGCAAATGACCTTTAAGTACTCTCTTGAAAACATCCACGGATGAACTATCGCGAATGCTTGCGGGCAATTGGTTCCAGAGCCTCGTTGCTGACACCGTAAACGAATTCTTAAAGTAACGCGTGTTGGATCAAGATTTAAATACTCTATTAACACATGCTCGTTTATGGTATAAAGGCTGAGGGAGACAGTCGAATCGGGAACGAATTCCCGGTGAATAAAAATGAAGAAAATAATTGAGATACCAAGCGACCATAAACCTCGACGAGCATAATAGCCAGTCACTGTACAATCCGCACATAACGAAATCACGAGCTTAGCACGACGACGCCGCCCCGGTTATTTGGGAAACAATTGCCTCCAGCGCGGAAATTGCTTCCCGATCCTTGCGTCCTCGCTGAGGGGCCGTTTGTAGCGGACGAAGCGACATTACATTGACAAATACGTTTATAATTGTCACAGATTACAGAAGTATAAGGTTCTGGTTAATCTTTACAGCTCTATTAAACTGTATACAACATAGATTTATCAAACATACTCGTATATATGGCGTCTGAAGGCGACTAAATTATAGATTTCGTTTTTTCTTTTATGGGGTATTTATTATATTTTAAGGTCTTACATTAATGAAGTTGCGTGTACAATCTATCAATTAATAATTGTATGCAAATATAGAATTTTAGGCTGCATTTAGTAAAAAAAATAACAATCTGAAATCTGATACTAATAGCTTGGTAAATATGTTCAATCCAGATTATTTTATATAAATCAAAAGTATTATTTTTAATTAGTATACATATGATTGTCAAATAAAATTTAAAAATTTACATTTAAAAAACTCAATCAATGTATAGTAACATTTATTAATTAAAAATGTTGTCAATTTTGTTTTAAACACTTTTCTACTTCAGTGATGATTTTTTTTTTAATAAATATTTGTTACACTTACACCAATTAGCCTAGCCCAAACTAAGCTAAGGCTTGTGCTATGGGATCTAGGGTAACGGATAGACATACATATATAAATATTTTTTATAGAAATATATATCAACAACCATGACTAGAGTACAAATGCTCGTATTCATCATACAAACATCTGCCCCCACCGGGATTCAAACCTGGGACCTCAGAGATGGCGATACCTTGAAACCGGTGTATTAACCACTCGACTATAGAGGTCGTCTGGTGTTATTATGTTCATTTCGCGGTAGGTCTTTATATTGTGAGCAAAGTGGATCTGCCCGTTTACGTTGCCCAGTTAGTTTTAGCACAAAGATGTTGATTTGTCCCCTCACGATTTGCCTATATGGTTCTTAGAACTTAGGCACAGGCTGAGTTTAATCGGTAGGTCAGGTGGTCAGAGCGCTCTGGCCGCGTGGAGTCAGACATAACCTCTGTGACACATTCCGTTGTAGGGGTATCCTGGGCACGTTTCGCGCTCCTTGTTATAGATTCTCAGTCCTACTCTCCTGAGGAATAAAAAAAGTTGATTAGTCTTAACAAATAATTTGTCAATATATTTAGCAACTTCTAATGTATACAGATTTTATTCTCTTTGCCCAATGTAAGGCAGGTTGATACTCGTTTAAATATGAATGGTGATGTCATTGACTTGGTAAATAATACTAAATTCTTAGGCATTACGTTAGATTCACGACTACAGTGGGATCCACATATTGAAACTTTGGCAATCAAACTTAGTTCAGCGGCGTACGCAGTAAAAAAGATTAGACTTTTAACTAATGTTGAAACGGCAAGAATTGTTTATTTCAGCTACTTTCATAGTGTTATGTCCTATGGACTGCTGCTATGGGGATCAGCGGCTAACATTGAGAGTATTTTCCTTTTACAAAAAAGAGCGATTCGTGCTATTTACTGTTTACGGGCTAAAAGAATTGTTCAAAGAAATTAATATTTTAACTTTAGCTAGTCAATATATATATGATAATTTAGTTTTTGTATATAGAAACTATAATAAATTCAATAAAAACAGTGATCTACATAATGTGAATACTAGAAACAAAAATAAACTTGCCATTCAATGTTCGGACTCCATAAAACTAGCTGTTCGTTCTTGGGGAAATGTATATCTATGTTTAACAAACTTCCGCAAAGTGTCATTGATTTGCCTTTGTATAAATTTAAAATCCATATCGTTATTATAAAGTAAGTGACTATCTAAATGATCACACTATTTGGGAATAGGGACACTATTCATAGAGCCATGTTTGGTAACAACATTATTTATAATATTGTATTATTTTTATATGTGTATGTAAACATACATACGACTGTAATCGTATTAGGTATGATTGTATCTTATACTATTTTGTATTTTTATATTATATATAATTATTAACATTGAAAAGAGGAGATAAAAAATAGACCTTCAGAGTTTCTTGCCTGTTCTTCTCGAGAAGGCTCTCCCAATTTCCGAACAGTATGTACGGACAAGGTTTTTGTTTTTTTAAGCTTTTTTTTTTGTTTTGTTTGTTGACGTCAATAAGTGCCTGTAAAGGTCTATGTTGAATAAAGATTATTTTGATTTTGATTTTAAGAGGGTAATGTCAGATCCTTAGGGATTTGAATAGTGGTACGCAGCTATCCGTAATCTTTAGTCTACCCCTTGACCTGATACGTTTTTGAGCTCTGAATACAGTTTCCCTCTCACTAAAATTACCCCACTTGCCATGTTGATTGTAAATTTCACTATGTAAAATGTTATTAGGATTTTTAAACAAGATTATAATTCATTTTGTTTTCATTCATACAGTAACGTTACTGTAAAGTTTTAATTTTGGTGTCTTGTTATGTTTCAATACTGCAAGTATCGTGATGCAAGACGTTTAAAACCGGCCGTTTGAAAGCAACTTAATTTAATTATTTGTTTATTAATTTGATTATAAATATACTAAAATGTTATTTCTACTTCCTAAAATCTTATTAGAAATTATTTGCAAGAGTGTAATTCAGAATATTATATTATCGTTAAGATTTAATTATAATATCTTGTTTTCATTTGAATTTGTGAATAATTAATAAGATGCATTTTTCCTTATTTGACAATGATTGTGCTTTAGGTTTTATGAATTTATTTGTATTAGCGTTTAAAATAATAATGATTTGGATTTGGAGTCACTGGTATGATAATTTTTAGTAAAGTTAATGTTATTAAAAATATGTAGGCGCATCTGCTTTGACAGCAACTTTAAGTTGCCGCCAAAATGGTGGCAAGGAGCCTTTAAAATGATTATTGAGAAGCATTCTGATGCGCGCTTTGAAGGAGAAAAAATGTAAGTGTTGAACCTTAAGTCCTTAAATTTCAAATCAAATCAGTGCAGTGAAGTTAAAATAATCTGTTCAGAAGATGTTGGAAATTTGTTATTTGAAATTATAAGGGTTGACTTTCTAATTATTTCTAGTTGAAGTTAATAACAAGGTATTAGTGTAAATTATTTAATTAGATATGAAATTATAGATAATTAGATTGTATATGATGATATTAGTGTTAAGAGGTTGTTGAGAAAAGATTAAACCCCATGAGTTTCTTTTCTGTTCTTTTCATAGTGAGAGAGAGCAGACGTAGAGTGAAATACACACCAAAATACAGCAGAATGCATCTAAGGTATTTAACTACTTTTAATCGGTATGATTAAAAGCAATTAAAAACCTTAGATGTTTTATTTCAATACCAATAGTTATTTTTCAATCAATAAGGTAGATTTAAAATTATGTTTATTACAATTATTATTAGAAGTTAAAAATATCATGACATCGAGATATATATAATTAATCTATAGTATAGAGTCTGAAAGAATAGCGGCAAAATTAAAAATTCTTGGAATAGTACTATATTCACTTTTTTTTTACTCACTCTATATTCCAAAGACTTGCCGCTAAATAAATCAATTTATCTATATTTATAGTAAATCTGTAGATAGGTCAATTCTGTACATGAAATATATTTCCAATATAATTATCAGGGGATGATTAGGGGTCGATACTGATGCCAAAAATGCAATCAGTAAAATTTTTTGTCTGTCTGTATAACCATCACAGAAACAAAAACTACGCAACGGATTTTAACGAAACTTGGTACAATTATTTATCATACTCCTGAGCTAGTTATAGTGTACTTTTCATCACGCTGCAATCAATAGGAGCAGAGCAGGGTAGGGGAATGTTGGGAAAACGGGAGAAGTTGCTCCATTTTTAAAGCTTCCATCGCATGTGCAATCTTAATGATTAAAGTTACACAGAAATCATGTGCGACGGAAATGTTTCCCTTAAAATTATATAAAAAATATCCAACGACATACGTGTATATTTTATGGTTGACTGACAATAACACGTGTAACTCCCAATAGCTTAGCAGTTCGAAGCTTTCTGATCGTATTTGTCTACTCTTAAGTTTATAACACTCTCAGTCATTAAAAACCGGCCAAGTGCGAGTCGGACTCGCGCACCGAGGGTTCCGTACAAACCTGCAAGGTTTACAAAGTTCGTTCATATATTTTGTAATGTAACTAAAAATTTAAGGTTTTCGGAATTTTTCCTTTATGTGTGCTATAAAACGTTGCTTCATGCCAAATTTCAAAATTCTAGGTCGACTGGAAGTACCCTTTAGGTTTTGATTCCCTTGCGAGTACTTGCGAGTTTCAAAATATGCTGTTTCTTTTGATTGCGTTGACATAGAAGTTTGATTTTGTTACAGCTTAAAGGTATTATAGACCTGAGTATTTGGTATGAATTTCAATTTAATACCTCTACGCGTTTATGAGGAAATGGGTAGTAAGTTTAAAATTATTAAAAAAAATATATATTATGTGATGTAACTAAAAATTTATGGTTTTCGTAATTTTTCCTTTATCTATACTATAAGACGTTGCTTCGTACCAAATTTCAAGATTCTGAGTTCACGGGAAGCACTCCTTGCAAGTGTCGAAAATTTGCGGCATAAACGGCTGTATGCTTAGAAGTTGTTGGCTTAGAAGTTTGATTTTTTCACAGCTTCAAGGGACAGTAGACCTGAGTAATTGATATAAATTTCAGCTTCATACCTCCACGCGTTCCTGAGAAAAAGGGTCTTGACAGACGGACGGACAGACGGACAATAAAGTGATCCTATAAGGGTTCCGTTTTTTTCCTTTTGAGGTACGGAACCCTAAAAATGCTACCTAAATTACGATTCCACGCGGACGAAGTCGTAGGCACAGGTAAAAAAAGCTTTTTAAATAAAAGAAATCAAATTTCATTTTTTAAAAGAATCAACTTTCAATCAAATTCAACTGAACAACAAAAGCGAACATTCTAAATCTTATTCTAAGACATTGGCAGCATAACAATACTGTTTGTCCAACAATATTGTATTCATCCCGTTTTTGTTTTGATAGAGCCGCTAGCAATGTCCCCTCGTGAGGTATAATAGCACGCTCACCATTTATAAGAGTTAAATTGAATCACTTATTCGCCTGAGGCTGTTGCTTGATAAATGTTGTGTCTCCACGTCCCCCGGGCTTGGGGCGGTAGGAGATTTTTACATTACCGAACATGTCGACGGACCGTGTACACAAAATTGAATGCATAGTAATCTTTTACGAAAGTCACACTTCAGTATTGATTTTTTTTTTAATAATAATTTATTTATTCAAGCCCCAAAGACAGATTACAATATTTGAATCAGTTACATTTGGTATTAATGGTCATGTGGCTACAATACCACTGGAGAATCGTAAAACGGTCAATCCGGAGTGGTACACGACCATTTGTCTGCCGCAAGTATTTGAAGAAATACGTAAAAACAACAAGCGACGCAGAATCATTCTACACCACGACAATGCCAGCTGTCACACATCACGCGAAACAAATACATTTTTGGAGGGTCAAAAAATAGAATTGATGAGTCATCCACCGTATAGCCCAGACTTGGCACCTAATGATTTCTATTTAATCCCAAATGTAAAGAATAAATTACGTAGTCAACGATTTTCGACCCGTGAAGATGCCGTCGACGCGTTCAAACAGCACGTTTCGGAGATACCGCAATCAGAGTGGAAAAAATGCTATAAAAATTGGTTTCAACATATGCAAATTGTATCGATCATCGCGGAGAATACTTTGAAAAACAATAAACCCATATTTAGCCATATACGTTTGTTTAATTACAATTTTACAAGCTTTTATTTACTTTCACCTGTCCCGTTGTCTGTCTGTAATCAAATCTTGCAACTTAAATTTGATCCAATTCCCGGTTTCTGATTGAGCTGAAATTTGGTATACACGTTTAGTTCGGTTGACAATGCTTAACTTTTTTTTTTTTTGTTTCCCTGAGGAAAATGCATTAAATTGCATACCCCGGCTGTGGCGAGCCGGCGGTTATGTGGGGCTCTCCTTCCAGAAGGGGGAGGCCTACCCACTAAAAACCTCAGGGATGGCCTTCCTCAGGCATGTAGGGAGCCCCCGGGAACATCAAGCAACTTCCAGGAACCCCCAGCCTCCGCTCCCCTGCCTAGAGGGGAGCCCTCCTCGGGGGAGGCTACACTACCTCCCCCGGTCTCCTCCACCGACGACGCCCCCCGGCCACGGAAGGGGCGTGGTCCATCCCGGGTCGCCGAAGCAGTTGCGATTTCCTCGCGCCCGCCGGCGACCCGCGGCGGCGCCGCAGCTGTGCTACCGAGCCCGGCGCCGCCTTCTTCGAGCGGGATCGGCCATCTCCCGACCCCGCTCGGCGGCCTCCTTCTGGAGCATCACTGCTTCACAGAAGGAGGCCACAGCCCTCCAACCTCCCTCGTCCGCCAGCATTGCCGCAATCAATGCCGGCGGAGACAGATCTCGCCCGATCTCTGCGACCAAGACTCGGCGCTCGGAGGCCCACGCGGGGCACTCCGCCAGCGTGTGCTGGGCCGAGTCAAGGTCGGATGCGCAGTGGTGACAATGTGTCGATCCCTCCCGTCCTATTCGACACAGATACTCACCAAAGCAGCCGTGCCCGGTGAGTATCTGAGTCAATCGGTAGGTGTGACAATGCTTAACTTAACAATGATTAACTGTGTGACGTCATTCTAAATCCAACATGGCGGCGTATCCAATATGGCGGATCAATTATTTTTAATGCACTCCTACAATATGGGTATCAAATAGAAGGGCTCGCCAAGAATAACTACAAAAAAATAATGTTACGTCACTCTTAATCCAATAAGGCGGAACACCAAAAATAGCGGATAATTTTCTTTTATTCGTTCCTACAATATGGGTATCAAATGAAAGGGCTTGTTCTCAGCAAGCCTGTAGAGGTACTAATAAGTTAAAAATAAAATTAAAGAAAAAAAAACCTTTTTAAAAACAAGCTTTTATTATTTGTTTATAAAATGAACTAAAAAGTTAAAAATACATTGTGATAGCTTGAGGAAAATGTTGTGTTGTATTAAATGTAACACGCTTTATTTATGGACTATGATAAAGAGGGGGGACGAGATTGAATAATTAAAAAATTATGTATGGTGAAAAGTTTTAGTGTTAAAATTAAATAAATTTGTACAATATGGAATTATTTTGTCCTAGACGAAGACGCTTATTTGTCGTTAAAGGGTACAATCAAGTTACAAAGTGCTATATTTCTTTTTAGAGTTAATTTATTTTTAACTTTTTAGTTCATTTTATAAACAAATAATAAAAGCTTGTTTTTAAAAAGGTATTTTTTTCTTTAATTTTATTTTTCTATTCCGGATACATAAGTAGCAGCCCTCGTAAGTATAGATTAGTATAGATGAAAATTACAGTGTTTCTGTGTTGTGTGTGTGTGTGTGTGTGTGTGTGTAAGCCTATAAACTTATAAAGTGTCTCACAGTGAGACCAAGAAATCCATAATGTGTTACATTATGATTTTCTCAGTCTTACCGTAGATTTGCGCCTGTGCCACGGTGTCATCTTGTTTATAGTAGTACGTTTATCTTATATATAGAAATGAATCGCATAATGTGTTGGTAAGCGCATAATTCAACAACGCCTGAACCAATTTCGCGAATTCTTTTTTAAAATGTTCGTTGTAGTTCAAGGATGGTTTTTAAGGTAAAAATTCTAATAATTATCAGAAAAACTCTAAAAATAGCCCTTTTATTTTCCCATGCAAACGTTTTCTAACTAAAACGTACAGTCGAATTGAGCTTTATTGTTATTGTATATAGTTTATATTGCACAAGCACTCACTGTTGTCTAAGCAATGAAGGTGTGTTCCTAACATCAAAGAGTCAATTTGCGCTTTATTAACGCTACATATAGTTGAAATTCAATCATATCTATCAAAACAGTGTGCGTGCGTGCGTTGGAGCACAGAATACATCGTTGGAGGATTTAATGTCACGTTCCAAAATTGAATAGCCACAAAATGTAATAGGCCATTTAGACTTTTTTTGCAATTTGGTTGGCTATGCGACATTATCTATAAAATAATTAGGAACAAAAAACTGCCACTGTACAAATCTTTTTGACAGGACGAAGTCTGTCGGGTCCGCTAGTCTTATTATAAAGTCTGCAACTAGTTTAGGCAATTTGTCGCATAGCAAAGCTGGTTCTACAAGGTATTGGAGGGTGCGGAGGTTTCTGTCGAGGCTTTGACGGATCGTTCCATTGTTGGGGAAGAGCCTTTATCAAAGCACTGACACTTTCTGGAAGTGTCTTCTAGAAAGTTACACACTGCGGTAAATAGTAAATAGTAAACTAAACATATTTTTTAAATAATGAAATTGATTATATGAAGAAGGAATAATCATTTTACTAGGAAAGTTATGTGGAGTTACATGGAAGTGTATTGGCGTGTAGGGAGAAGAAGACCTAAGAAATGATCTACTATGCGAATGTTGAAGAAAGGAATGAGTGTCGAAATGGCCAGAGATAGAGGAGACTGGAAGTGGCTCTTATTCTGTTCCCAATTTTACCCCAAATAAAATTGGGAACAGAGCAAGAGAGAGAAGAGAATAGATGATATCCCTACTAATATTGTAAACTCTTTCTCGTAAAAACTATTAAATAGATTTTAATGAACCTTTGCAATAATATAGTTTATACATCAGAATAACATAGGTTACAATTTATAAAAATACTAGTCGGTGCCCGCGACTTCGTTTGCGCTACTAAAAATTTTTTTTTTTTTACATGTTGGCGCGTCAGATGACCTCCTCCCGCCTGATGCTAAGCGGTGAAAGAGGCCCAAATGAGATGACAGATAGGATAGTGACTTTACTCCACTCTCCTACCTGCCTTATCCCTGCCGGCCCAAAAGATGCCTTTTCACACCTCTTTTGAAGGAACCCAAGTTGTAGGATGTAGGAAACACATACGCAGGCAGAGAATTCCAAGTGCGGGAAGTACGGCAGAAGAAGGAATCTTGGAATTTCTTAGTGCGGTGTGGAATGGGGGACGTAGTGTACGGATGGCTCCGAAGACCCTTACGTGTGTTTCTATAAAGGAAAGGAGAGGGAGGGATAAGGCTAAAGAGTTCTTCAGAGCATTCCCCATGAAACATCCGATAGAAGGCGCTAAGAGAGGCGATATCACGACGAAGTTGTAGAGGCTCGAGGGTGTTGGTTGCCTCTACATCGCCGATTATGCGGATTGCGCGCCGCTGCAATACTTATAATAAAAAAATACTTATAATGTCTAAATATATCAACTTGAAATACTAATAGCGCAGACGAAGTTACGGGCTTCAACTAATACCCAATACTAAGTGTGTAAAAGACTTTATAATTTGAATTCCAATGTTCAGTGAATATTATTTTTATTTGTTTGCGTATCTACAGGTACACATTGAAATGAACTTGAAGGATTCGATGCTAAAGACATTAAAATTATTTTTTGTAATAAGTAATTGAAAACCTTTTCAGTCAGTATTCGTGGTTATTAAGATGATGGAAGACTTTTGGGTGTCACTGAGTGAAGATAAAAATCTAATTTATTATTTAACTGCGGTCCATTCCACGCAATATTCCAAACTTCGGGCTAACTTATTAACATGCTTAAGATTAAATAGTCAGTTAAATCTGATAAGTTGATTTATTTCAATAAAAATGCTATATGGACAATTTTATTAGTATACATGTTAGTATAAAATAAATATAATAAAGTAAAGAAAATAATTTTCCAAATTTACCTACAATAAGTTACAAACCTATTAAGAATTTTCCATTTCTGTAAGAAAATTCAACACATTTTGGAGCATTTTCGCACACTCAGCAAGTTTTCATGATCCGTTAGCACGTCCAAAGCAGGTACCCATTAACTGTCCCCCTGAAACCTTTACGAGCTGCCCGGGAGGTGACCCCAAGCCACGTCCCGCTTTGATTGTCTTCGCACGCTATTCTGTAAAGAATGCACAGACACTAGTTAACTATATGAATGTAAGTTTGTGACAAACAATGTAATTGGGAAGGACCAGCGTTCCAACCGACCATATCGGTCGGATCATGGATTTATTCAATTAGAATAATAATAATAATAATTCCATATCATAAATACACACCTCAGACAGTGCTCGAGTCGGATCAGATTAAGTTATACTGGGACCGTACTATTATCACCGATAAAATTCCCTACAATAGACCAGACATAGTGCTGCTCAATATAACCAATAGAACCAAAACTACCATTGCATTCATCTATATACACTATCAAAATAACCAAATACACAGACTTATCAATAGAAATTAAAAAACAATGGAACCTACACTTAGTCAAAACTATACCAATCATTCCTTCAACCACTGGAGTCATACCTCGCACTTTACAACCAAACTTGGAATCATTAGACATACAGAAATATACATTTATATCCTCTTGCAGAAAGCCGCGATATTGAACACCTGCAGAATTGTGAGAAAATTCCTGTCTTTATAGACAGAAATTTTCTTACAATAACCCCAATAAACTCCTTCTATTTCTTCTATTGCTTGGCACAATGTCTGCAGAAATGGTAAATACACCCCATTGGGGGATAAGTTTAAAAAGAATGAAAATATAAATAATAATAATAAATAATGCGTAGGGAAGTGATGACCCCATCGCCCGCTTGTGGGGCATATAATGCCTCTTAACTGCAATAAATGCATCAGTGCAGTCAGTCTCCTTCAGGGCAGCTTGTGGCGAGCTGTCGGTGAGCTGCGTTACCGAGGATACCGATGTGCTTCAGGATGGCGTATGCCACCCGCCTCTGCCTTGTCTTAACAACAGAATCGCAACAGTAGATGCTCGAAGGGCGGAAGTGTAATAATGTCATAACAATGTCATAACAATTAGGAAGCTTTGAGAAGGCAGATGCCCGGAGTCTCTTCCATAGTCTGATTCTTATTACCACCAAAATCGAAATGCAATAGTCCACAAACGTTTTGACCACTAATAACAATAGTGTCTGTGCATCTAACTGTTTATAGTCTGTAGCTGCAATTTCCATGGTGCACACTTTGTAACGTCTATACTATTAGAATATTCTGCATTCTGGAAATTTCTCGGAACTTGCAATTATATGTAGAGTTTTAATCTTCTAACGGAATGTTCTAGAATTTTCTCAGGTCTCGAAATTATAAGTAAATTGTTATCTTTTAATGCAAATCTACCCATCTGCTAGTTTTCAAGTTACGCTCATGCAATCTACGCATCTGCATTTCTATAATTAATCGTGTCGTGCATGTACAGAGTTCAAGTATGGGAATAGTGAACACCTCTAGATAGTCGGCATGGATTGCCCTAGGAAAGTGCTCGCTACACCCAACTTGTATGTAGGATACACTGGGGGTACTCCCCCACAGCACTGCCGTTAGTGTTAAGCGAGCTGGACAGAGGTGATCTATTAACACCCAAGCCCAACACAACTTTGTGTTGATTCCATTGGGAATCGCGTATAGTATTACTGTATGTGCAAATGGGTTGTATTCTGTCTGTAATGTGTACTGTAGGAGTACTGTAAGTGTTATGCTTGATATGCTGAGGACTACGCATATGCTATAAATCATAATCTACTAGAAAACTAATAGATGGACGGATATATTTATTACTTTATAGACTGAATTATATGTATCATTGACTTCTCTGTTGCTACCTACCTATGTAATGTTCAAATATGAGTCTTTGGTGTAACTACAAATAAGAATGTCTCAACTTTTCCTTGGAATAATATATTATTTTCAATTTAACTGTTTACAAATACGTTTAACACTTATAAACCAACTTATATTATGTAATCTTGTTGTATCACTAAATTGCACTGTTTTGGCTTATATCTTTCACTTTTAACACTTTTATTGTACTGAATACTTGTAATTTACTTTTCTCTTTACTTTTTGCTGTATATTTGTTATAATTTCTTAATAATTTTTATTATTTTCAACGATTTCTCTTGTTTTGTTAGGAACATTCTAGAATTTGACAACGTATGACAACAGTCCGACGTGACGTCACATACTTCCAAATTTCTAAATTTGAATATATTTATTATTTTTCATGCCATGTTAGACTCCTTTTTATGAATTTTATGTCATCATTTTAAATTTTTGTATTTAGTTTCGAACACCAAATCTGGCTATTATATAAGGCGGTCCAGGGTCTCTTGAGGACATTCTACTTCCACTTCTGAAGCTATCAACAACCTTCAATACTACCTGAAGCTCTCTGTGAAGAAAAGACTACTCTAAAAGTACTGTGGAAACTCTGCTGCATACTTCACCATAAGAACCACGGACTATTGCTGCCACATCGAGCCTCCAACGTTCTCTGCCTACCTGCCTGCTACTGCATCCCTGCCTGCTGCTGCATCCCTGCCTGTCGGCTGCGGGTACTGGCCAGCCTGCTGCAAAATACCAACCTGCCTGCCGGTGAATACCTGCTAGCTCGCCGCTGCACACCTGCCAACCTGTTGCTGCGTGTCTACCAGCCTGCTGCTGAATACCTGCCAGCCTGCCGCTGAATACTACCAGCCTACCGATACTTGGTCCACTTAGATCCTGGTACCGCCTTCCTTTCTTTCCCCTTTTCTACCATCTAAATATTGTTATTTTGTATTTTTAATTTATTTTTTAAGTTACGGCCGTGCTGTCCTAATAATTATTTTAATATATTATTCTCTTGTTCCTATCTTTTTCTTATAATCCTTAACCTGTTTTGCTCCGTAGCCTTCCGCTACGTGACAACTTTCATTAAATTTCGCTTAAATGGCCTCTACTCTCTTATAAAGATGCGTGATATAAGCGATAATAATAATAATTTTTATATTTATCTCCAACAATTTTACATATATATGTAAAGAACTACATGTAAAACGTACACAACGTACAGATTGCGAGAGACTGGTGCCTGAACAAAGCAAATCATTTATTCTGTAAAAAAATAACCGACAATCTTTGCAAAATACAGTAATAATCACTTAACCTTATAAATAAAATGTGAAGTATATTTCATGATAGCATCCATGGCATCAGAAATATTCTGATGGATTATTCTCTTGAGGAAGCAAAGCTTTTGTGGTTTGTATAAAGAGACAGAAATTCTGAAATATCTTTCGGATACTATTCTTATCAGAAAAATGTCTATATCGAAATTACGGGTTTAAAACACATAATGCAAATATATAATTCTAACTATTTAATGTACATTTTTCCCATCTTTCAGATGAAGAATAAAAACTCAAACATAGGCAGATTGTATATAAAATAGTGTAATGGTAATAGTAATTTCATATTTACAAGACACTGACTGGTACTTCTTCTTTCTCCTGCCCTGTTCCCAATTCTATTTGGGGTCGGCGCAACATGTCATCTGCTTCCATTCTCTCCTATCGCTCGCTAATTCTCTACACACTCCTTTCCTCAACATATCATCATTTACACAATCCATCCACCTTTTCTTCGGCCTTCCTCTCCCCACACGCCCATCCACTTTCATGTCCATGACTCTTCTGGTAACATGGTCATTCTCTCTCCTTACCACATGACCGTACCAGGATAGTCTGCTTTCTCTCAGTTTCTCCACAATAGGGGCAACTTTCAAACTTCCCCTAATATATTCATTCTTCACTCTATCCTTTCTGACTGGTACTTACACTTTAAAATATTCGCGGTCCAATCACAGCTATGAACACGATACTAACAAAAGCGCGCTTTACTCAAAGAGACAAAGAAAACCTACCTCAAAATTATATAGTCTATTTATGAACCCGAAAATTCACAACTAAAAATTCATCTCGAAATTGAAAATGAGCAATCTTTTTTAAGGCTTAGCATCCATTCCTTCGTTAACGTTATTAATTAATTTAGAAGCTTATTTATTTTACAGGTTTACGAGAGAACAGACATAAGTATTAAATCTTAATTTTAGGCTAATACTTTAATAGAGTATTAAAGAATAAAGTATTGACAGACAGACAATGTAGTTCAAATTCAAATTCAAATTCAAAATCATTTATTCAGTCTGGGCTGTTACAAGCACTTGTGAATGTCGAAAAGCTACGCCATTGGTTCGCAAATCTACGGCGGGAGACCTTGTACTGAGAAGAACCGGCAAGAAACTCAGCAAGGGCTGTTTTTTTTTCCCCGTATTAAATAGATACAGAGTCGTCAATTTGGAAAATGACTTCAATATTGATAATTCATGAAGTCACTTTCCATTACATAGTATAATTAATAAAAATTTATTTCGAAAACATGCCTATATTAGGAATGCCGTGTCATACAGTTTTAAAAGAATATATTAAAGTTAAATTAAAATGATAATAAATACGTGTACGTAGTGATCATATAAGAGATGACAAAATGTACATTCATTATTATAAAATATTTCAGTGATGTCTATTACTTTTTTTTTAATTATATTTATTACTTTTTTCCCTCAGGAGAGGAGAGGAATCCTCGTGAATACCACCGCAATCAATTGCTGCGGTGATTACGTTGGACTCCAGACGGATCGAGGCAGCTCAGCTCTAAAATTAAAACACACGATATTTTAAGAGCCCCATTCTGTTCCCCTGAGTCCGTGATCTCGCTTCCCCGCTCAGGATTAGTTATCAACAGGAGGCTCAGAGATCAAACAGCTCAACGTATGATTGTTCTTCTTCTTAATAGCAGACAGAAACGTCATGTGTAATTTCAGAGGCAAAAGTGTATAGCCCCATTTTGATTTTGTACCGGCAAGTGTAAATTACAGCGGTATAGGCTTCACGCTCTTTTAAATGAAGCATATTTTCCCGCGGTATAAATTATCCTATACCTTTCTTGGATCTCAAAGTATCTGCAATTGTTTTCAGAATCAATTCATTCCTTTTTATCGGATTTTCCAATAAGAAAGCGATAATTTTCTGTAGATAAAATTAAAAAAATATTCGCCGCCATTTTTTATTTTAATGCTTAACACATAGCTCTTAGCTATGTGTTAAGAACTTACCTTTTCGAACTTACCTTCGAACCCGTTTTAAATTTTGTGCCGAAAGCTCCCGCCCCAAGCGATCCTGTGTTACTAAAAATGTCCTTGAAATTCCTAAGTCCAATTCCGTATTTTTTCAAAAATCCTTTTCCGTTCCTGCTGCCATGCTGTGGAATAGTTTGCCCGCTTCCATTCGTGAGAGACCATTACTTACATCTTTCAAATGTCTTCTGAAAGAGTACTGTCTGTCTAATTAATTGTATTAAATTATATAATTATTATATATATATGTATGTATGTATTTATGTATATATATATATTTATTTATGTGTAAGTATGTATTTGTATATATATGCTTAATGATGTGTACATTTGAATAGGTTAAACACTTAATTACCCCTGCAATTTTAACACCAATCACCACGTCTTGCACCACTATTTGGGTTGGCTGGAAAAGATCGCTTTTAGAGATAAGTCCGCCCTTGTACTATAAATAACTATAATTTTCATTTTTTTATTGTACAATAAAGTATTATATATTTAGGTTTCTTCTAATTTTGAGATGGTCCATAATGTGCATTAATTTGAAGTGCTATTGAAGCGCCTTTTGGTGACAAGTTTTTGTATACTTGATATAACCATCTATCGCGACATCTGAATGTAATGGAATGCCGCGTCGCGACGCGGTGTACATCAGAATTAGATGGGAAGAATATGTCAATGTCAAAGGACTTCGAATTTCAATTTCAAAATTTTGCACATTCATTTTCCTCACTTACTCACTTGTAACTTTGCATACTGGTCTCCGACTTGTACTACACGCACTTGTACTACAGCATAAAATATCGCAATTTATTTAATAAACCACTACTTATTTCAACATCATTCGTAACACCAACATCTAGTGAAATCGGTTTATTTTTTATCTTATTCACAAATCACTTGATTCTACGATATAAATTAATCGCAATTAAGAATACTGCTAAAATTACAATATCTAGAGACCTTTTTTTTTCCCTGAAGAAAATGCATTAAATTGCAAACCTCGGCTGTGGCGAGCCGGCGGGTATGTGGGGCTCTCCTCCCCAGAAGGGGGAGGCCTACCCACTAAAAACCTCAGGGATGGCCTTCCTCAGGTATGTAGGGAGTCCCCGGGAACATCAAGCTACTTCCGGGAACAATATCTAGAGACCTATTTTTGAATTACGTATGCGACTTAGAAATCACCGATGTGACTAATAGTCACCGATTTTCAATAATTCTTATTTTTAATATCACTTTGATATTCATGTTGATAATGTAATGATTCGGATCTGTCATGTATAGAAAAACCAAATATGGTTTATAATGCATGGCAAATATCAAATTGTATTTTAGAATTATATTTTGTATTTAAATAAATAAATAAATAAAAAAAGAACTTATGTGACTACCTTAGACGCAGATGTGATTTCATCCCACTCGTAATCAAGTCATACTTGTGGAAATGTTATCTGTGTTTTGTTTAGAGAACATACCGACAAGAGTCTGACAGTCAGTCTTCTTAAATAGTTTTTTTATGTCCGTTATAAACTTTGACGTGACAACGTCTTAAATTAGGTTGCGGCTGGGAGTCACTTATGAAAAAGTGTAACGCTCGTAACGTTACGATGAGTCACCGAACGAGAGAGAGGCCCGCCGAATGCCTTGCGTCTCTCTCCACTCAACTATGATCGGTCTGCCGCGCGCGCAGCACTAGAGAATAGGGTATTATAGTCTAGATGGGAAAAAATTTAAAAGTGTATTACAATGATTGTTTAGAGGAAAAGAAATCGGGAAATGTTAGTTTCACTTCATACAGTGCCTGAATTTTTTTATTATTGCAGTTTAACGTTTTTAGGTTTTTTTATCTGTCTTTGAACACTACGAAACTTTCGCCGCCATGCTAATGACGTCATTACGTTAGTAAACAAAAGTGTCAGCTGTCAATGTCAACTTGGTATGTATCTAACCTTTAAACGTATAGGTAAATAACTACCTTAACTACTTGCTACAATTTCTCGCATCCCGCCCGCTCAATTTCATTTCATATTCTAATAGAATAATTTTAATTCAACATCATGGAAGAGGGTTATGTTTTTTAATTTACTCACGTAATGACGTCATGACTCCACAACAATCATGGCGTCCGCTGTTTGCCGCGTTTTCGCGAAATACGCGCGAAGTTTGAAATTATGATAAAATAATTAATTTATATTCGTACATAACGCGAGAAAAAAAAATATTTAAAAACATTTTGTGATATATTAGGACTGTAGAATTTATTTAAGATACATTTCAAAAATGCGTGTAATACCCTATTAGGCGCATTGAATCGGCGCATGCTTGTGTCTCTGTCTTTGTCTTTCTCGAACGTTCTTGGCGTTGGAAAAACAAGAAAGCGTCATAATACAAGTTCACACGTGTGGTTAAAGTATCGTCAGCTGTGTCTGTAGTGAAAATGTGGAGTGCTTAGATTCGTCATTTACAACAACTACAACAATAAAGGTAAATAATTGTACACTGATATTTCATTATCGTAAACTATGATTGATTGATTAATTGTTAGATTGACACAAAAGTTGAGAAACTGAGTTTTTTCATTCAATTCCTTGTTCCTATTGTGCAATTTAATTATATTCATATCAATAAATATTCTACCGAGAAAAAGACGTTGTCACGTAAAATCTTCGCCCGTAAAACCGACTTTACAGGCAACCATTTTTTTATACTTTTTTCTTTTGGAATTCAGACATCTGAAAATATGAAATTGGTTTGTTAAGTAACTTTTACGGTTTACTGTAAGCATGTAGAATATATAGCAGTAAACTATAAGTATTTACTAGAAAATAGCTACTTAAATGTAGGTACAGAATAGAACTAAAAGAACTTACATTACTTTTTTCTTCAGTTGTATTTAATATTAAATAAGGAAATAAATATGTTTGAAATTTTTAATTAATTAAGGAAATTAATAAGTTTGAAATCTTGTTTTTTTTTTCTCTTTATCAAACCATACACCATTATGGTTAAGGAACCGAACTCTATGTTGGCAACTCTGTGATCGATTTTCAAAAATTGGATGTTTAGGAATCCGTGACCTCAAAGTCATCGCTGACAATTTAGTCAGCGGTCACTAATTTTCAACATTACTCAATTGTATTATAATGTACTATATTAATATACTAGCTTTCCGCCCGCGGCTTCGCCCGCGTTATATTCGAATTTCCCACAGGAAGGATATGTTTTAACAATACTGCCATACAACCTTTCACCCCCTCCTTTCAACCTTTTACAACCCTTTTCTGCTTTAAAAGGTAGCCTCTGTCCTTTCTCAGCCTCTAGACTATCTGTGTACCAAATTTCATTTAAATCGGTTCAGTAGTTTTAACAATATTTCCATACAACCAATAATCCCTCCTTTCAACCTTTTACAACCCTTTACAACCTTTTTTGCATGAAAAAGTAGCCTATGTCCTTTCTCAGGCTCCAGGCTATCTGTGTACCAAATTTCATTTAAATCGGTTCAGTAGTTTTAACAATATTTCCATACAACCAATAATCCCTCCTTTCAACCTTTTACAACCCTTTACAACGTTTTTTGCATGAAAAAGTAGCCTATGTCCTTTCTCAGGCTCCAGACTATCTGTGTAACAAATTTCATTTAAATCGGTTCAGTAGTTTTGGTGTGAAAGCGGAACAGACAGACAGACAGACAGAGTTACTTTCGCATTTATAATATTAGTATGTATGTATGTATAGTATGGCACAAAACAATGAGCTTTTCCACAAATACTATTTTCACAGTACTTTTGATTAAAATTTCACCGTCTTCAATTTTCACAGATGACACTCCAGTTTTATTTATTTGAGTTCATTAAAATGACGATAACTTTTTTTTTAATGAACCGATTTTGATGAAACAAAGTTTAGATATTATTCTGAGTTAAAACAAAGCAAATAGTGAAAGTTTCAAGCAAATCGGTTCAGTACTTTCGGAGATAAACGTGAACATACATACAGACAGACAGACAGACAGACAGACAGACAGACAAAAAATTCCAAAAATTTTTTTTTTCTTTCTAATAATCTATTTAAGTGCCCCTCTATCCATTTCAGTCAAAAATACTAAATGTACAGACAAAATATTTTTACTGTCTTATTATATGTATAGATTACTCACTTTTATTGTTTTATATGTATTTTAATCAATAGGCAGAACAGTTAAACGGTTAACTACAAAGAAGTTTTTTTCGCGCAATGTGTTAGCCTCGCTATCCAAAGAAGTAGATGACCCAATTTTTCTGATACTCTTTCAGTAACAGATAAAGACTGCAGATATTTTTATTAACATTTTAAAGAGTCGGTTTTTTGTTGATTAATGTGGAGTCAAAAAGCGTAGAAAATTAATTTAGGATTATTTCTCTACGTAACCTTTTAAAATGTTATATGACATTGATTGTAAGCTGTTTTGTTATCTATGAATAAATATAATTGTTAATTTCAAATAATAGAACTTAAACATGCCGCTCTTTACTCTCACACACAAAGGCCCTGGCAGAAACTAGTTAATAATAAATCATATTCATCACCTAACAAATGCCCGAAGGGTTGGAATTGTAATTTGCCCGCGATAATTCTCAGTTTACACAACAAACACAGCCCCTTATCACCGCATGCATCTCACCACGACACATGATCCATTTTCACGCTCAAACTCACATCGTCTCTACATAGAGCTTTATTTAAATTCAAACTCAACTCGCAAATAGATTTCATTGTTCTGTCATACAACCCGATCAATCATATGCTCTACAAAAAAGCTCTTTACAAAACGCTTAATCGCTTTACGCGACGATTTTGATGAATCACATCTATTCTTACGCAAATTAAGAAATGCACCGCTGCTCGTGTTCTTGCTCTCGAAAATAGTTTTAGAGCAGTTGTAGATAAGGTTTATATTGATGTAGTGGGAATGTTTGTTGAAAAACTGGATCATTTCCTCGCGACAATTGACGCGTTGAAGGCTTTCATCCATCTATGTCTCCTGCTGATATTGCTATAGTGAGGTTTGTTTGAATTGGTTGATGTAATTTACATTTTTTTTATGACGTTTATTTAATTTTAGTATGAAAGTAGTTAAGAACTAACAATGTTTATTATTTATGATAATTACGTATATAAAAAAGGAAAGTAAAATACATATTAAGGAGTTGTTAACTCGTATTTAATATATTTAGGATTTCATACTTACATGATGAATGATTTTTAAATTTATCATATTATTAATTATCATAAAAATTATCTGATTTATTAAAATAGGATTCGCGTACCTATTTATTTACTGCTCAATCGTTTTTTATTACTAAAATACGCGAGTGGGAAGATTTCTATCTTAAACTCCATTATTCTTTCTTTACAATACAATATCTATAAAATTAATATACATAATAATCAATACTTATTTGATAATAGTTCAGAACTATCTGAACATATACTAATTGTAAGACCGTATTAGTTATATTGGCGACACTGTCTTGGATCTAAACGTATTATAAATGCTATCAATATTTTTCTGCCTTTTTTTCATAGCGCACAAGCAATGTACAGTATTTTTATTTACTAGTTGGTGCTAGCGGTTTTATCTGCGCAGGATTAGTATTTCGAGTAGCTTATATCATTCTGGCGTATCTTTATAAATGGTAACCTATGTGTTATTTTGATATATGAGCTATATTATTGTACAGTTTTATTTTTATTTAAGCTCCTAGCCCAGAGTAAGCTCTGTAAGGCTTATGTTATAGGTAACGGATAGACATACGTATATTACAGATATATAAATATTTTTGATAGGAATATATATTTACAACCATAATTAAGGTTTACAAATGCTCACATTCAACTCACAAACATCTGCCCCCGCGGGACTCGAACCCGGGTCCTTAGAAATGGCGACTCCTGAAACCGGTGTACGTACCGTTTTTTACCGTGGAAGAGCCATGCTTCGGCACGAATTGGGCCGGCTCGACCGGAGTGATACCACGGCCTCATAGAAAACCAGCGTAAAATAGCGCTTGCGCTGTGTTTCGCCGAGTGAGTGAGGGTACCGGAGGCCCAACCCCCCTTTCCCCTTTATTCCCCTTATTCCTCTTATTCCCTTTTAAAAGGCCGGCAACGCATCTGTGACTCCTCTGGTGTTGCGAGTGTCCATGGGCAACGGTTATTGTTTACCATCAGGTGATCCGTTCGCTCGTTTGCTGTCCAATCCTATAAAAAAAAAAAAAACGAATCACTCGGTTACGGAGATATTGACATCAAAATCCATTCACTAGTTTTTACATAACAGAACAACAAACATCCATCCTTTCTATTTTTATTTAATTAAAGTGTAGTGAAACATTATTAACAACGACCAATACTCGAAATGCCAACTACACCTTATTACCGGCCCCTCGCTTACAGAACAAGACATTATATTATTAAAATCCACCAAGCCGACCGTAAAATGATATGTTTCTTCAAACAAATTACGCATTGAACACCGGTAGAGATTACACTCATTACCTCTCCACTGGTTCGTACCTAAGGGGTCATTTCGAGTCGCTCCACTGTCAGCCATTAATTCACCATATTTTATGTTGTGAAACACGTTAGCCTAACGGTCCCTTTAAGTTGACAACAATGTGTGTAATTTAGTATGACATGTTGCTTGATGTGGCTGTCGGCTTGTCGTGTTTCTATGTGTGAATTCTTTACTTTCTTACGACCAATGATTGCGGGGAACTACGATTGAATGACACTACTAATAAATAAATAAACGCTTTACTATAGAACTTTACTTTAGATATAGAAATACCTTACTTTAGATATAGATTTGTATACTATATATTATATACTATAGATATAGCTTTATATAAGAAATGTGGCTGTCGGCTTGTCGTGTTTCTATGTGTGAATTCTTTACTTTCTTACGACCAATGATTGCGGGGAACTACGATAGAATGACACTACTAATAAATAAATAAACGCTTTACTATAGAACTTTACTTTAGATATAGATTTATATACTATATATTATATACTATAGATATAGCTTTATATAAGAAATGTGGCTGTCGGCTTGTCGTGTTTCTATGTGTGAATTCTTTACTTTCTTACGACCAATGATTGCGGGGAACTACGATAGAATGACACTACTAATAAATAAATAAACGCTTTACTATAGAACTTTACTTTAGATATAGAAATACTTTACTTTAGATATAGATTTGTATACTATATATTATATACTATAGATATAGCTTTATATAAGAAATGTGGTTGTCGGCTTGTCGTGTTTCTATGTGTGAATTCTTTACTTTCTTACGACCAATGGTTGCGGGGAACTACGATAGAATGACACTACTAATAAATAAATAAACGCTTTACACTATAAAAATCCTACAAATATCACACACCCGAAAATTTGTACGGATCCATGTTTGTTACATTTCCACGTAAAAACTACTGAATGGAATTTGATGAAACTTTACAATATTATAACCTATATATTAGAATAACATATAGGATACAATTTATAAAGATACTAGCTTTCTGCCCGCGGCTTCGCCCGCGTGGATTCCGGGGTAGCTTTTGCCCACGGCTACATATGCGTGGAAGTCGGTTTATGGCACGAAGGTTTTATCGCGCTTCCCATGGGACTATCCGTTTTTCCGAGATAAAAAATACGGCAATACCTTGCTCAAGAATCACTCTATCTATTGATGAAAACTGCAGGAAAATCCGAACAGCAGTTTTTGAATAGTCTTTATCGCGCATCCTACGGATCTGTCGATTTTTCCGGTATAAAAAGTAGCCTATGTTACTCTCCATTCCTTCAACTATCTCCACGTAAAAACACACGTACAGGGTGGCAGAGGAAACACCACAACACGTTCTCGTAAATTGCAGAAACATTGTCGAATAACGAGCAAAATTTCTCGGGCAAAGTATCCATAACAGAAGCATGCAGAAGCCCCAAGAGACTTCTGGCATTCTGGAAAGAGTTGGAATGAATGGAGTAAGAGAGAAGTCAAGGAGCACAGGACGCACAATAGCTGAATCACGAGGCTAAGTGCGGATAAAAGTCCAGCTAGCTAACTTACTACGACCTCGTAGTAAATTAGCTATTTGGTTAAGTTAGGTTATTTGTCATTCACAACCGCATGAAAATCTGTGCAGTAGTTTTTGAGCGAAGCCTTTATTGCACATCCGTGGGATCTGTCGATTTTTCCGGGATAAGAAGTAGCCTATTATTCAATCCGGTTTTTTATCTTTACGTCTGCAAAATTTCAAAGCAATCGGTTCAGTAGTTACGGCGTGAAAGCGGAACAAACAAACAAACTCACTTTCCGATTAATAATATTAGTAAGAATACGCCATGCTTATTTATAAGCTACTCGAAATCCTGTACAGACGAAGTCGCGAGCACCAACTAGTAATTAAATGAACAAAGAAACGATAGACTGCCAAGTCTCTAATCTATTTCTATGGAGTAAGTTCAAATAAAAAAGTATTTTCTGTCTGAGTTGCGATTGTAACGTTATTGTAACGTTGTATGGATATCTAAGTAGTTAATTTTGTGTATTTTTTTTATTGCTAAAGTTGACAAACAAGCAGGCTGCCCACCTGATGGTAAGTGGTAACAGTCGCCTATAGTACATGTGGCTTCTACGAGATTCGCAGCAAATCTGCAAACCTAATAAGAACCACAGTGTACGTTGCCAACTTGTGACATAAGATGTAAAGTCACAGTACCCAGTAATTTCACTGCCTATCTTACCCTTCACGCCGGAACACAGCAAAGCGAACCCTGCTGTTTGGCGGCGGAAATAGGTAAGACGGAGGTACCCATGCAAGACGACCCTGGTACAGAGTCTACCTCCTAGAAATATATAGTATATTATGTTTACTTGCTGTTATGTTTTAATAATATAATAATAAGCGTTCATTACCTACCTTAATTGAGAACAGAATCGTCATAAGGGTATCACATTCAAGCTTTAGTGGCTTAAGTGATATCTATATCAAATTTTTAATACTATTTTGTGTAATTGATAATAAACTAAAAAAAAAAAGTTTGCAATCTACCCAACACCAGTCCAACTATATATTTTTACTAAACATGTAAAAATTCTGTACATATGTGCTGAAAAAGTACAAAAACCGGCCAAGTGCGAGTCCGACTCGCGCACTTAGGGTTCCGTACCACTATACATCTAAATAAATGTTTTTCTTAATTCTTTATCATATTTGAGTTGATAGAATGAAAGATAAGATGTGGTTTATAACGTATTGAAAAAGAAACTAAATATTAGATCTCGTTCAAATCAATGTTTTGGTTGGTTGGTTTGGATTATTAGATCTTGTTCAAATCAATGTTACCTACGGTGTTGTAAGAAAGACCCGCTTCTGTCCCTATAACGCATCGTAACATTTTACCGAGACTCCCCCCCCCCCCCCCAAATTGCGTTACGTAATACTTGAACGCAAAAAAGTGGCTGCGACATACGGACGGACAAACAGACGGACAGACGGACGGACAGACATGACGAATCCATAACGGTTCCGTTTTTGCATTCGGCTACGGAACTCTAAAAAGGCGATAGCTCAGTGACTGATTGAACTTTAAAAGCAAAGCAGTGTTATTCTGCTACATCCCAAAAGGTAGGGAGAAAGATAAGGATTATAAAACAAGGAAAAATATAAGAAGAAATTGATGATACAAGTATATATGTGACGATATTAATTATAAAGTATTAATTAACACTTCAGTTGTTTCTCTGCTTCTAGCCGTACTTATATAACTTCAATTTTAATTTAAAAATAACTGCAACTACCTCTTGCAGAGTAACGAACGCCACAGGCGGTGGGAAACGAAATATTGTTTCTTTTTAATTTTCCGTGCCATATCTCAGGTCGTTACGACGGCGGACATTGTCTCCACTTGCACAACAATGGCCGTATTAAATATACGTTGCGCTAAGGTCATTGTAAGTACGCCTCTTTCCACTGGCTGTAATCAGAAATCACAGTTTTCCACTTGCATCCAAACATATTTCCCTAGTTTCCTCCACAATCATTATTGCTTTCATGCACCCTCGTCGGTTACGGGGACTCTTGACTTGACCTTCCTTCAGTATACCACCTGTAGATAACTTAATATAATATCAACATACAACAAACAAGACTCCTGCCTTTAACTCCTTAGATAGGGGTACCCTGCTGACAGAAGTAAAAAAAGAAATTCCTATTTTATATCGTTATTTGTGGCAATGCTACAGCGAGCCCACAAATTTAATATATAAGAACAACACGATACATTCAGCCATTGGCTGTCAGCAGGGCGATCCCTTAGGACCTGCAATATTTTCTTTGGCAATCCATCCAATAATTTCACAACTAAATTCTAAATTTAATGTTGGTACCTGGATGACGGCACTATAGGGGGGGAGACTGTATCTGTCCTGGAGGATTTTCGTTCTTAGATTGTGTGTTAAAGTTTTGGAAATATAGGCTTAGAATTAAATTTTTCAAAGTGTGAACTATTTATTGCTAAAACAGTGACTATGGACCGAAGGAAAAAAATTCTCTCCGATTTCAAGAGCTTGGCTCCAAATATCACAGTGGTTGAAGATAATTCACTCATTTTGTTAGGAGCACCGGTACTTGACAACGCTATTCCTCCTTTTATTAATGAATTAATCAAAAAAATTCAGAACTCATCAGACCGCCTTTTCCAAATAAATCCCCATATGGCTTTATTTATTATTCGATACTGTCTATTTGTACCCAAATTTATGTATGTCCTCAGATCAAGTAACCTTTGGTGCTTTACCACAGAACTTACTCTTGTTGATAATCTAATTAAAGAAACACTTACTAAAATTTTAAATTGTCCGTTTGATAACCGGGCATGGCTGCAAGCAACGCTTCCGGTACATTTCGGTGGTCTTGGAGTCAGAAGCATTTCCAGTGTGGCTCTTCCGGCGTTTCTGTTATCCGCCCATAGTGCACTACAGCTATACCGTATGATTATAAGCCCTTCTGTTGGTTCGGTAGAGCTGCCGCACTTGGCGGATGCTAGAAATGCCTGGTCATCGAAATGGTCAAACGTGATTTTTCCCTCGGTACCAGAGTCACAAAAAGCAATGGGATGAGCCCGTCTGCAAAAATATTCAAGCTTCACTTATTTCGACCTCTATCGATTCTATAGACCGGGCTCGTCTCATTGCTGTTTCTGAAAAAGAGTCGGGGCAATGGCTTCAAGCTTTACCATCAGCCAACGTCGGTACATTGCTGGACAGGTTGTCTCTCACTATAGCGGTCTGTTTACGTTTAGGCACCAGAATCGTACACCCACACCAGTGCGTATGCGGTGATGCTGTTGATGAACGTGGCCTGCACGGACTCTCCTGCATTCGCAGCGCAGGTCGCATGTCCCGCCATACCGCATTGAATAGCATCATACATAGGTCCTTTGCCACTGCTGGTATCCCATCTATATTGGAACCAGTTGGGATATATCGTAGCGATGGCAAAAGACCCGATGGCTTAACTGTCGGTCCTTGGAAGCTGGGGCGGCCTCTTAACTGGGATGCAACCTGTTCAGACACCCTGGCTCCCTCACATGTATGCAGTACATCCCTAAGTGCGGGGTCTGCTGCGATCCATGCAGAGGGCCGTAAGCGGAGCAAATACTGTAATATAGGTCCTAATTACATATTTGCTCCGTTTGCGGTAGAAACTATGGGTCCGTGGGGACCGGAGGCAAAAAAAATAGTACCTACATGATCTATCAGCACTGTTGATTGAAGCCTCCGGTGATCAGAGGGCTGGCAGTTACCTCTGTCAACGGATTAGTTTGGCGATCCAAAGAGGTAATGTTGCCAGCATCCTAGGTACTGTTCCCATAGGCCCCGAATTGCAGGACATTTTTTATTTATAGTTTCTAGTTTTATTTTAGATATATATACCTAATTTAGAAGTATTTTAAGATATTTATTTTTAAGGTTTAAATTATAGTTTTAATTGTATTTTTTAATTTAATTAATCTAGTTTAGTTTATTATATTCTATTGTACTTAATTTAATTACAAACAAACAAGAACACACATTACATAAACTAAACGATGAAAAATTTAATATCTTCACAAATACATAAAATAAACATTAAATACAGTAATAAATAAATAAATAAATAAATAATAAATAAATTGATTTATTTGCGTAAACATGGTATACCAAGCTGTCTTATGGTTATATTATTGATCAATTATGTTTAGCTAATCTCATAGCATGCAAATGTTTTACTATTACATAGATGTGTTTAGGTTCAAAAATTCTTGGGCGCTATAAATATTGAATTTACAGAATTTTCCTAATACATAGACGTGTTTTGATTTAGAAATTCTTGGACGCTATAAAAATTAAATTTACACAGCCATTTATATAATTCCTTTTTATACGATCTGATATTATAGCTTTTTTATGTCTTTTGGGATTTTATTATAAATTCTAATACACATATTTAGAACATTTTTACTATATTTTTCGAAAATCATCCAAGATAAGCCTACCTGGATCTCGACAATTTCTAGGAAATTTATCACATGCAGTTTTAAAAAGATACTCCTATTTTTTCACAAACACACACACTTCATAAATATATAATGATGGTAGCGGTAACAAACCAAGTTCTCTAAATATCGGCCGACATGACACATCAGGTCTCAATCCATACATTGCCCGAATACACTTTTTCTGTGCAATAAACACTCTATTGTGGTCAGTACTATTACCCCATAAAATCAATCCATAGCGCATAATTGATTCCACGTATGCATGATAAGTAGTGACAGTAGTTGCCGTATACATACATACATACACTCACGCCTTTTTCCCACGGGGTAGGCAGAGATTACGTCTTTCCACTTGCTACGGTCCTTACATATCTCTTTCGCTTCATCTACTTTCATAACATTCCTCATACATGCTCGACGATTGCGGGTACTTCTGACCTGGCCTTTTTTGAGGACACTTTCGATTTGTTCGAAATATGTTCGCCTAGGTCTTCCTCGTCCCGTATCTCCACTCACTCCAGCTTCATAAATTATTTTGGTCAGTCTACTTTCATCCATCCGTTCCACATGCCCAAACCACCCAAGCATCCCTTTCTCTATTCTTGTCACGATATCCTCTTTCAAACCACATTTCTTTCTAATCACTTCATTATACAATCGGTCACTCAGTTTTACTCCTGCCATACTTTATAAATAAACATTTATAAAGCTATCCGACTAAATTATCGAATGCTACGGCGCAGGGTTCCCAACACCAGGCGCGCGCGCAGCCCGCTTGTCTTACCTGGCCAGTCAAGATCTTATGCACTACGTGAGTTCGTATGTCTCGGCGAGCGCTCCGCCTATTATTACGATATGTTGTTAACGAATCATTCTTTTGTTATATGTAATTGCATTTATATCTGTTGTGATTATATATATATATATATATATATATATATATATATATATATATATATATATATATATATATATATACTGTGCTGTGCTTTATTGTGAACGCTTGTTATCTGTGCCATATTTCTTGTAATCCTGCTGAGTCATACTCACAGTGGGAGAGCCATACTTCGGCACTAATTGGGCCGGATCAACCAGAGTGATACCACGGCCTCACAGAAAACCGGCGTAAAATAGCGCTTGCGCTGTGTTTCGCCGAGTGAGTGAGGGTACCGGAGGACCAACCCCCCCCCCCCCTCTTCCCCTTATTCCCTTTCAAAAGGCCGGCAACGCATCTGTGACTCCTCTGGTGTCGCTGGTGTCCATGGGCAACGGTTATCGCTTACCATCAGCTGATCCGTTTGCTTGTTTGCTGCCCTATCCTATAAAAAAAACTATAAACACTATTAATTACACCACGTATTTGATCTAAGTATGTCCGGCTAGATCGTCCTGTACCAACTTAAAACGTAGCAGGTTTTTATGTTCGATAATGATTTCTACTGATTTATTGTTTAAAAGTCAATCAGTACCATGATCTTATTTGTGCTTGCTTAAGTTGCTCCACATCTGCTGCAAAAGATCAACTATGACTAAGTTCATCTTTCTTCCATCCAGTTACGTATTCTCTTTGTCTGCTTCTATCAAACCCAATTAGAATAATTTTATAGCTTTTTTTGCTATTTTGTCGTATCTAATACACCTCCAATCCTTATTGGTCATGATTTAAGTAACACTTTTCCACGGTGGTTTATGGTTCTTCCCGGAAACCGTCTTCTTCCCGGAAAGAATCTACCCGGTACCGTCACGTACCGGGTAGATTCTCACCCACCAATACACGGCGAACTTGAGCGTTCGAGCCATTAGACGGCGCGCTCAAGTTGCGTCGACACTCCTTGCTTCGACCCTAACGCCTCCGGAACGGTCGCCGGTGTCGTTAGTCGGCTATGCGTCGAACCTTCCATTCGCCCGCCTTCCACAAACACACTCATTGCAAAGCTGAACATAGCCATCTGAGGCTTTGCATAGGTCCGTCCAAAAAAAAGGGTTATGGTTTTTTGTAGCGCTTGTTTTAGTTGCGTTCCGGATAGTCTTTATCAACTGTGCTTGTAATAGACAAGTCAGTCCAGTCTAGTCTGACGCAGTCCCCGACATTAGAAAGGTGATTTTGAACTACTAAACTGGGATTTTTATCATGTGTCGTTGGGATAGTAACACGCCGAAATCTCACATCACAGAGAACATTTTTTTGTAGATCATACAAAATATTTGTCCTGTTGCGTTGAAGCCGATCACTTGACTGCTGCACTAACTTCACCACTGCGCTGAACGATACGATCAAGGAATCAAGGGATGTTAGCTACTTCTTGCACCCCAATGTTTGTATGACAATCCTCCCAGAAAATTACACAAACATTCATAGCTAATGAGCATTAAAATTTATATTAAAGTAAACGAAAAATTAACGTGATACTATAGATAACAATTTTATCAGATACATTATATTGCATTTGATAAATAAGACCAAAAAAATGTTTAATAAGTATGTAACATGTAACTACGAAAGAAAAATTTATGTATGCACCTATCGCGTACGCCAGTGATTTAATATATGTAGCGAGTGAATTATTCATAGTTTTTCAACGCTCGTCAATAAACTAACAAGATTTATGGCTTCGCGTGTATGACTGAGTTCAATGCTGTAGATGGTTCTAATTGAGTAATAATAGAATGCAATGAGCAAATAATTTATGGTAAAAAAAAATATTATATTATAATACAAAGTTCTAAGCAAATAGATAATAATGTTAATTACGAAACATATTCATCACACACAAATAAAGGAACACAAAGAAACTAAAATAAAATTTCCTTAAAACAAAAAACCCAGTACAAACCAAGAGCTGCGTGTGCTGTAGAAATGTGAAGGGAAGCTCAGTGATTAGAATTGCTCATAAAAGGATGTGAGCACAGCAATGGTATTCTGCTACAACCTAAGGGTTTTGTTTTTGTCAATAATTTTCGAAAATCTATACTAATATTATAAAGAGGAAGATTTGTTTTGTTTGTTTGTTTGTTTGTTTTTGTAATGAATAGGCTCCGAAACTACTGAACCGATTTCAAAATTCTTTCACCTTTGGAAAGCTACATTATCCCCGAGAACATAGGCTACTTTTTTATTCCGGAAAAATCGACAGATCCCACGGGATGCGCAATAAAGGCTTCGCTCAAAAACTACTGCACAGATTTTCATGCGGTTTTCATCAATAGATAGAGTGATTCTTGAGCAAGGTTTGCGCGTATTTTTTATCTTGGAAAAACGGATAGACCCACGGGAAGCGCGATAAAACTTCGCCCGTAAAATCGACTTCCGCGCATATGTAGCCGTGGGCAAAAGCTATGACCCTTAACCCTCCATAGACCCAATCCCGAAATCCACGCAGGCGAAGCCCGGGCAGAAAGCTAGTTTTACATAAAATGAAACACAATTTAGGAAAAATATCTAATTAAACTCTTAAAAATCCTCAAATTAAAGTACATATGTACGTACATATACTCACGTCTCCTTCCCATGGGGGTAGGCCATGCTTCCTAGCTTAGCCCTAGCTTCCTCGACTTCATGCACAGTCGTTGGTTACGTGTACTCTTGACCTGACCTTCTTTCAATATACTACATTTAAAACTAAAACATAAACATTTATGAAAGGCAATAATCAGTTCTCGCCTACTACATCTAATATCCTGCATTAACTTTATTTTGTCTCTTTCGTTGCGGGCACATTCCATTAAAATGTGAAATAAATCTTCTTTGACGTTCGTACAAGTGTCACAATATAGATCAAGGTTGATTTGTTTATTTTATTAACTAGCGACCCGCCCCGGCTTCGCACGGGTGCAATGTTTATATAAATTAAAAGTAATTAAATGGTTATAGTAGGTTATCCCTAAAAGATAGACATATACCATCGCGGACTTTTTTGTTGAACTTTTCAAGGTGAACAATACTGTAGTACATTATTTTGGTCTATCTCGTAGGGTTCAGCCAGCGTTTGCAATATAAGCGCAAAAAAACGTGCTTATTTACGACATCACATTAGAAACATTTAAATTTTATCAGTGTTTTCTCTACTATATATGCATTTATTTTACATACAAACCTTCCTTAAGAATCACTCTATCTATTAAAAAAAACCGCGTCAAAATCCGTTGCGTAGTTTTAAAGATCTAAGCATACATACGGACATACAGCGAAAGCGACTTTGTTTTATACTATGTATTGATAGCATTGTGTATATACGTAAATAAATATATATCTATGTTCAAATAACTAAATAAATAAAAGACAGTGGGTAAGATAGCTACATCCAAGCGACACGTAATAGAACCTGCTAGCAATTTGACGCACGCGTTAGCGCGACACCGTGACACTTGGCCGCAGTTTCATTTCGTGCGGAATAGCACATTAACACCCCTCCCCCTCCAAGTTGTGACCCTAATTGCTCATTAGCAGATGTCTTCACTTAGACTGACTTCACTATTATTTCAAAATCAACATAATCTTCATTCAACATATAGGTATTTTTGACGTCAAACAAATATAACACTTAAGAATACCAAGAACTTAAGAACTACATTACCTTGTCCGCGAATACGTACAAGGGAAAGTTACTCTACACTTTCTACAGAAGAACAGGCAATAAGCTCTGAAGATCATTTTTTTTCTATATTTTTTAAAAATCCTAAAATAATACTATTATATCTATTTACATATAAGGACGTAAAAAGCTATCGTATATACATATGTCCAGTAAAAATAATTATATTTATTTAATACAGGATCAATAAATTATATATCGTAAAAATGTCATCTAAGTATTTTCGTAATTTGAGACATCATCATCTTGTAATGCTCCTCTTTTTTGATTAGAGTATTTTTAACAAGTGTTTTAAATGTACGATTGTTATAAGGTAATATAGTAACATTTTCTGGAACTGTTTATAGAAAATTACACGTTTTCTCATGAGCAGACCTCTAGTTTTTGAAGCGTGAATATTGGAATATTAATTTTAAGTCTTTCGTACTATTGGGTATACCATCTATTCTATTATTTAAAAAAACTGATCAGTTGTAGAAGAATTATTATCTACCGAAGTACTTCCAGGTCTTTGGTTCATGCGTCAACCTGGTCACTTATAAAGGGCCTTATAAGAAGACTTAAAATCACGATAAGGGCAACGCAGAGGGCTGTACTTGAAGTTTCACTGCGTGATCGAATCGGAAATGATGAAATCGGCGGAAGAACCAGGGTCACCGACATAATTACTAAGTGTTATTAACCTTGAGGGTCATTGCTCGTAGATCTGACGGTTATTGAGGTGGAAAATTCTAAAGTGGTAAACATATACTGTAGGGTTTCCTGTGGGTTAATGTTGGTAGACCTTTCACGAGGTCATGATGAGCGCATTCATAGGCCCTCCGGACAGGAGATCACTTCTGTGTCTAGAGGCGCTAAGACTCGGCCGTAGTTGGCTGAACTGTCGCTAGGTGATTCGGAGTAATTAGTTTTCCAATCCCTGACTCGATCAAGGACAAAATGGACGTAGGTATACCCCGCAGCAAGCGGCAAGAGTCCTACACACGACTGTCGATTAGCCATTGACAGATATGATGCGTAACCAGCATTCCACCTTGTAAAACAAGGCTTTCCACAATGACAGACGATTGCAGGAAGATCGCTAGAAGGCGCTTAATATGAATATCCTTGGAAAAGTTGGACGGTCTGTCTGATGATAAATAAGTACAGTCGACTTCAGTAACCCCCACAAAAACCACAGTGTATGCTGTTATCATATGACATAAGATGTAAAGTCGCATTACCCAGTTTCACTGCCTATCTTATTCTTTACGTAGCAGTAAAAACACTGCTATTCTGCGGCAAAAATAGGTAAGAGAAAATGAGTTAGCAGATGACCCTGGTATAGAGTTCTCCTTGCCTAAAAGAAATCGTTTTCAGTTTCTTGGAAAGATCATCTTTTTCATACGCGAATTTGTCAATGGTTGTAACTTATACTAGCTCAAATTGGATTTGTTAATTTCCTTTCTCGGGTTCGAGTCACGGCGGGGGCAGATGTTTGTGTGATGAATGCAAATTGGAATGAATGGTTGTTAATATATATTTCCATAAAAAATATTTATATATGTATGTATGTGTATATCCGTTACAAATAGAATAGAAGACACAAGCCTTCATTGCTTACTTTGGGGTAGGCTAATTGGTGTAAGTGGAAGAAATATATTATTATTGAATTATGTTTGAAGCTGATGGTTCACTCACAAGCATTCTTCATATAATATTAATGTTTTGGATGAGGTGGTAATAATTGGAATCGCGTACATGGGACCCCTCATTATCTATTCCTGGAGTAACCACTTCCTTTCACCAGGATCGGTTTATTCGACTATTTTCCTTCTTTCTATCTTACATACCAATGTAAATTTAACAAAATGATTGCGCACCGCAACTCACTGCTACTTAATACAGGTCATCAGAAGCAATGTCGCCACGAAGAGAGCCGGTAGCACGAGCAAGTATCAAATATATTAGAAGCTTCAAAAGAAGCCATCCAGCTCGCTACAGCCGCCAGCGACCGGTGGCGTTAATTCTTATGATTGATTATCTTTTCGGCTAATGAGCTTCGAGCCTGTCTTGCTGGGTTGGTGTAATTCACTAGCGATTGAAGCGGTCTGTGCAAATTTTAGGGGTGTCTCAGAGTCACCGGCATAGTCCAATTGAGTAGATGACAATTTTTTTTATTCTATACGTAATGATAGTACTCTTTTAGACGAGAAATATTGTAGAAGTAACGATGTATCTGCGATTATTACTTATGAAGATACAGCGCCATGTTTGCGGCGCTGTCGCGGATTGCTCAAAAACGCTCCATACTAAATACACTGCAATCGTGACGTTATAATTGAGTAAACTCGCCTAATTTGTATGAGCGTAAAAACAAAATCCAAAATAACTTTGTTCCGCGTTCTTATTACTAACATTTAGGGCAAAAGTTTTAATGTGTTCTGACAAAAATAATGGGAGGGATGATTTTATAACTAAATCAGATATCGAATCTATTTGTTATAACTGTACAATGTAAGTAAAGTTCGAGCGCTTAGTTCTGTATCAATTCTGTATTTATTGAAAAGTCATCCATTTTGATAACGATTGCCGAACAATTGACGCGTTATAAAAAAAACAACTCTGATTTAAATTTGCTTATTTATATCGTGGTTTGGAGAAATCTAACACTTTTCTGCTAATTTATCATAAATATTTGTGCAAAATAATCCAGTAACTATAATAGTTGAAAAATTGTTTCATTTTGCATTATTGAAATCAACGCTAACAACAGTTAATCTACACAGCATAAAGTCATCGCTTACTCTTTTGCGTTGGCCCATCACCGCTATGAATTATGATCGCTTTTCCTTCACAATAAGTGCATAAATAGGGGCCGGCTGATGGTGGGTATAAATCACTCAGACCATCCATCACCAGGCAGGAAGCAGGCGTGCCAATATAAGCACACTAACTGCAGTGTTGCCAACTGAATACGACTAGGCTAATTGGATTTAGAAGGTGAATGTAACACACTTTTAATATTACAGATGCTATTTTTTATGCTTGGCAATTTAATATATGTACGGCGATTTGCAGTTATATAACTACAGCAGCGTATACATTCTACAAAGGTAAAGTTTATGCATATTGAATTATAACTAGCACTAACAATTATAAGCACATTTTATTTTAAAATACTTGTTATAGTTTTCTAAAATTAAAAATAAATGTAATTGTAAATTGTGATTCACAAATAATAAATCGTTTTATTTGTATATTAAATTAGGTAGCTTTTTCTTTAGGATCATATAGTAATTATTACCTCGAATTGTACATTATGTAGAAACATTAGATGTCTGTTCCAAACTAGAACAGAATATTATTACTGTCGCTTATATCACGGGTCTTTAAAAAACATGGTCCTTATATCATGGGTCTTTAAAAAACATGGCCCGTATATTACTATTGTGTTTGTCTTTGATGATAATATGCAACAATATCACTGTTGGTTAAATTTCTGTGTGAGGTGAATTTTGTTTTCACTCTGGAGCCGCCATTGTCTTTGGGTAATAGCAAGGCTAAAATCTTTATTTCAATGGTCATAAGGTTGCATTTATAACAAGTTTACAGAGGTGCCAACATAATCACAAAGGAACTGTTACGTGAAACTCTGTTGTTATCGCAATATTATTGAGGTTAGAAAATTTATGTATTTAAATTAATTGCTGTAACGCTGGTTACCAACGATTTTTTTATGTATTTTAGAGGATTTATAATGTATGTATACATGTCGGCATATTAAGATAGTAAGCATCCTGAATATTCTGGTTAGACGACACCTTGCCAGTTCACTAAACAAATGCATCGTTTTTGACTGCTCGACAAGCACTAAGTGGCTGCGCGAATGCGCCCGACTCTACTATCAATGTAGAGATAAGAACAAATTGTTAAACGTCAATTTGTAAATAAATATATAATGTACAAATAATCTTTCATAAATCAGAAATCTTTTTAGAGTCTATAAATTATTTACGCGAACTACAAGATTTGGTACGTGACATAGTCCCGAACCCGTTTTAAATTTTGTGCCGAAAGCTCCCGCGCAAGCGATCCTGTGTTACTAAAAATGTCATTGAAATTCCTAAGTCCAATTCCGTATTTTTTCAAAAATCCTTTTCCGTTCGTGCTGCCAAGCTGTGGAATAGTTTGCCCGCTTCCATTCGTGAGAGACCACCCCTTACATCTTTCAAATGTCTTCTGAACGAGTACTATCTGTCTAATTAATTGTATTAAATTATATAATTATTATATATATATGTATGTATGTATTTATGTATATATATATATATATATGTGTATATATTTATTTATGTGTAAGTATGTATTTGTATATATATGCTTAATGATGTGTACATTTGAATAGGTTAAACACTTAATTACCCCTGCAATTTTAACGTCTTACACCACTATTTGGGTTGGCTGGAAGAGATCGCTTTTAGAGATAAGTTCGCCCTTATACACTATAAATAACTATAATTTTCATTTTTTATTGTACAATAAAGTATTATATAATACAATAGTCAAAGACATAGAGACAGAAGTACTCATAGTAGTAAGAAAAAGATCAATTTCACAGTCGATGCTCTTCTGTGTCTGTGCTCTTCTCGTCGATGTCTTAAGAACCAACCAAGTGAGTTCACCGCAAGTTTGTGTCAGTCAGTCTTCTTACACCGGTTAGACCTTAGTCAAACAGCGTTAAATTTCATCGCAGGTTGTATCGTAATGTTATCGTTATCGTTCGCCGTAGGAGTGTCAGTTTATCTGACTGGTCATGTGAAAAATAAAACGATAAACACATTAGAAGATGACAGGTTTGCCCTAGTCCTGCAAATAACCCGTGCCGTATACCATTGCCGAGATCAAATCCTACCGACGCTCCCGATGGTGATGAATAGGTAACTGCATTTTATCTATTCTGTAACACACCAAATTTTGAGTAAAATAAAATTAGTTACACAACGCTCACAAATTAACAGCAAATATGCGTTCATCCACATCGTTCTAAATGTGAAAATAATATCTGTACTTTAGGTATACTTAAAGTACAGATATTTTTCCCCTGAGGTTTTTAGTGGGTAGGCCTCCCCCTTCTGGGGAGGAGAGCCCCACATAACCGCCGGCTCGCCACAGGCGGGGTATGCAATTTAATGCATTTTCCTCAGGGGAACAAAAAAAAAAGGTATACTTAAAGAAATGAGCTTTTGCCAGTTCTATACGCTTCGTAAGCTCGGTGAGTTATCTAAAAGCAAGTCTCTCTACAACCGCAGTTCCGACTTCGAAGTGCGAGCATTGCATTTGATGTGTCGTCGCTGGATGCGGCGACGTGATAACTGCGACGTCTTGTCTGCGAAGACGTTCCCCTGAGCTGGATTACTTTTAACTGTATTCCCCTTATGTTCAAGTATAAGACAGGTATGTATACAAAAATTGTTTTCTTCAAAAGGTCTTTTACAATCATTTTTCACGTCAGAAATGATACGCCATTGGTACACAAGTCTACGGCGGGAGACCTTGTACTGGAAAGAACCAGCAAGCTCTATTTTTTTTTTGTCCTGCACTTCACAGAGTCGTCGATTAGAGGTAGGTCTCAGATAAATAGGCAAACTTGCTTTACAAGCTTAAACAAGCTTACATTATATCTATAACTACAGTTTCATTATTTGCCATAGTCCAAAATATTTGGCAGCGCAACTATTGAGTTATTAAAATTAAACCCAAGCATTATTATTAATTAAGTCACTGATTCCCAAAGTGTATATCGACCCCTAGGGGTCTATGACACCCTGCAAGGTGTCTATGTCACCGAAACATAAACTTGGAGGTCCACGAAATAAAAATGGGGGTCCATGACAATGAATCTCAACATACACTATAGTACTTATTTACTTACATTATACTATCTTAGTCATCTAGAAAAACTTGGCAAAGGGTCTAGGGATTTGAGTAATTCTTAACAGCATAATAATCTTTTTTCATAATAGTATTTTTGTCAATTTATTAAATTTAAAAAAGTTGAATCGGTAACACTTTGCGCAATTTTGTTGTAACAAACGTGAGGCTATAATATTGTTGGTTTTGTACAATTCATCAAAGCTCAGATCCGTTCCCACCGAAAGGGCATGTGCCTATGTGCGTGCTTCTGTGTGAGGATTCGACAAGGTCAGCGTCAGGATTCGAGGGAGCGCAAAAACCTTGTCTGTTATTTGATAGGGTGTACCACGATCGGATGAGGTTAACTTGGGACTAGTCGGATGAGGTTCGGAGCCCCATCCGACTAAAACATCATCAATAAAACATCATAAAGATAAAAGATAAAACATAAAGACATCAATAAAAAATAAATATTAGGAAGAGGTGTAAAGACACCTCTTCCTAATTATTATTTTTCACTGATTCATGCACATAAATTGTACAAAGGCGGACTTAAAGCCATTAGGCATCTTTTGCCATTCAACCTCAAGACACACATCATCATTTCAGCCAATAGACGCCCACTGTTGGACATAGGCCTCCCCCAAGGATCTCCACGCCAGATCGGTCCTGCGCTGCAACCGTCCAGCGCTTTCCCGCGATCTTCATCAAATCGTCGGTCCACCTTGTGGGAGGCCTACCAACGTTGCGGTGTCCAGCATATGCCTGCCACTCCAGGACCTTTCCGCTCCAACGGCCGTCAGTCCTGCGAGCAATGTGCCTCGCCCATTGCCACTTAAGGTTCGCAATTCTTCGGGCTATGTCGGTGACCCTGGTTCTTCTGCGGATTTCATCATTTCTGATTCGATCACGCAGAGAAACTCCGAGCATAGCCCTCTCCATTGCCCTCTGGGTGACTTTGAGCCGCCTTATAAGGCCCATTGTGAGTGGCCAGGTTTCTGTTCCGTATGTCATCACTGGCAACACGCACGAATCGAAGACTTTCGTCTTGAACATACATACATACATATTATATAGCTTAATAAATAAATACATACAATAAAGATTTGAATATGTTTAATATTGCTATGCAGACTATAAGTTATCATGTCAAGCTGTAAACACATTAATTTCCTAAATCTGAGGTCATGCTGGCTCACGCGTCCAACGACTGTTTTAATTTTCTTTTAATAGAATAATCGTTTAAAATTTTTCCAACCATATTCTCAATCAATTTATCTCTACAGAAAACAAACGATCGTGTCTCGCCATTGACACTGCGTCTCAAAAGATTATTCGTGCGACTATAAATCAGCGTTGCCCCGTAACTAATTAACAGTGGTTTAAAACAGCGTCGGTTTAGCAGGGCGGGCGGGATATTAATAGTCGCTAGGGTTGCCGCCACACCACACTAGACACTAAGTGTTTGAAAATAGTAAAGTTATTTCTTAAAACGTCTGCCTTTAAGAGAGATTCAGATTCAAACTCATCAGGTACTTATTTGATATTCTGTGTCTGTACTAAAAACAACCTCAATCTGAACTCTAATAAGCGTATTTATCCATAATGCTAACGATCGGTTGTCATATAATAAAAAAAAGTGAAGTGAATTAAAAAAATGATCATCGAAATCGGTTCACCCAGTCTGAAGTACTAAGATAACAAAATTTTTAAAATAAGTCGATTTAAGAACCTCGTCCTTTTTTGTAGGTTTCAGTCGGTTAAAAAGAAAAGTATAATCTTAGGTTATAATAAAATGCATGTTCATACATTCTCTATTGTATGTTAACAAAATAATTGAAATTTTCGGTAAAAAGGTTCATATATTCTAATGCAAGTAGCAGATGCACGATCACATGCAACATACGTTCGACAATAACTGTATTCATAGAATAAAAACTGTCGAGTACTGTTTTTGACATATGTTGCATACATTAAACTTCAATATTAAATCTTAATACATATATATTTGAGGTACGTTTTTTAATACGACCATACGTGTTATGTGTCGCAACAATAAGGAATTTTAGCTATTTTATTTATTATATATATGTATATGGTCGATTCAGCATAGCAATGGGCCCCCGATCACGCCTTAAGTTGGTTGAAATGAACAATTACACCATAATTATTTATTATAATTCAATAAGCTTTGAACTTATGATTAACTTCATAGTTATAATATTAATCCTCATACCAAGTTACATCAGAATCAGTTCCCATGGTAATAAATAGACTATGTTTTCCTGTCTGTAACTAGTCTTGTACAAATTTCATTAAAATCAGTTTGGTTGATTTCAGGTTGACGTGAAATAGAATTATTTTAATACAATAATAAAAGTTGGGATATACAAACAAATTTAGCCATGAAACAAAGTTTCCCAAGCTGACACATCCAATAAATATAAAACTGTAATAGGCAACCCTAGCCTCGCCGGGACACTTTGAAAGCTCGCTGAAAACAGAATGGGCCAATCGGATTTATAGTGTTCTGTTAACAAATTTATAGACGTGTTCGGCTTTCTATTTCTGATCGACTATTTCGGCCAGGCTCGACGTTGTCAGCGTTATTCGAGTTTGACACGACAACTGCTGACCGAGAACATCCGACAGACAAATAGCCTTAAATTTGTTGTTTCAGACATATCGAAATTCGCTTATCATTTGTATTTTATTAAGAGACTTATGAAAGTATAAAATTTAAAAGATAACGCGAAATACGATCGATGTTAAAATCATATGTTCATTGTAAATTAAGTCTATAAAAGAAAAATAAAAAGCTAGCACTTATATTATTATAACATAAGAAAAATATAGCTCTCTCGGCGAACTTACTTACCCAGTTAAAAACAAAATACATCAATGTCTTATATTTTATCTGATGCTCCTACGGTAAAGAATACCGTCAGGCAACCTGCATATACCTACAAAGAATCTCAAAGTAGTATGTGAAGTAAACCTTCCCCTGGGCTTACATAGTTAGAGTAATCTTGCCACTTGGAGAAGAGAGAGGTGTAAGTTACAGAAATGTATCTCTGAAATGGTGAAAAGGAAATTGATATTGTATAAAATAAGAAATACATACTATCTAGCGCAAGCTATACAGCAAGCCAATATACTACAGTTTGCGCCATATAAATTTTAATAACCAAGGAAAACAAAATAGGCGAAAGACTCTACATTAATCCGCCAACGAGCTTTAATACAGAGAATGCTAATCACCCTGCACTATTCCCGGGGATTAAGTTAAAGAGGCAGCATTCGCACCAGCAGCTGAAGTTGTGCCAAAACAGATCTCCTTGTGTTCTGACAAATAAACAAAACTTAACACTGTCTGAACGGCTTATCTTATTTATATTGGTGAGGAGCAAATACGCTCTATGACTAAAACGTAGAGCTTAACTTCAGTTGATACAATAAATAATCCTTAAATTTTAATAAAGTGGAATAAACTTCATTGCTACCTTATGTCATCTTATTAATCTTCAAATAACTCAAATGATATTTACTTCATGTAAAATGCCATTCGATTCTTCGATGTCTTTCTTTTCCTATAGTATTATATTAATAAAAATCAAGCAAACTGCCCACTTAATGATAACCGGTTTCAGTCGTCTATAGTAAATGTGGATTCTGTAAAATTCGCAAGCAAATCTTTAAGCAACATATGACAAAAGATTTAAAGTCACAGCACCCAGTAGTTTGACTGTCTCTCTCATCCTTCAAATCGGAACATAGCAATGCAAACACTGCTATTTTGATGCAGAATTTTCTATTTTGAAGCAAAACGGAGGCACTCAACCAGACGACTCTGGTATAGAATCTCCGCCCGGTAAAAGAAATCGTTTCTAGGAAAGAAATCTTTTTCATGAAGGAACCTATTAAATTAATTAATTTCTTGGAACATAAAACGATGCTATTACTTAATTTGTCTGCTTTTAGAAGAACCAATAGATTAAATGTTGTTCAGGTACATGGTACCTACCTCAATTTCGACCTAAGCTTTCAAGAAGAACTTTCATATTTATTTATAAGACGTCCTTATGACTCGAAATTTAATGTTGATAAAGCGAGACAATCTTTTAATTTAAAACATCCCACCAACCGTTGAGCGGTCGGGTCAATCTTGATTCGTCACTCTGTCTGTCGGTGGGAGCGGGAGTCATCAAGTATCAAATTGGTATCACGTCGTGTCACCCCACGCCTGTGGCGGTAGCCAGCGGCGTGACAAAGGGCGGCGCGTTTGATCGAGATAGGGTTGACAGCTGCCAGTATGACATTCCCTTATTTCTTAATGATGTCAAAATCTTGACATCATTTTTGACCGAATTCCCACTGACGTAAGCGACCAACCTTGAGTGATTGCCGCTTACCGTGAGACAATCTGGTCTGTTGATTCCGGCGGTTGAGCAGGCGATGATCTTTCACATCTAGATGAAGTACTGTATTCAACATCTAGATTCGAAAATTATGTTATAATAAACTTGGAATTTATTATAATATCATTTTCTATAGTACTATTTATATTGACTACAGTAACCGCTCAAACTCAAAACGCAAACTTTGACATTCTGTTCCTGCCGCTGTCTTCAAGCTGCCGGCGATACATTCCTAAATGCCTAATGCTGTCTTTATAGTTTGCTTGCAAAAGTGGGTCTTAGATGTCAACTTGTAACGAAAGTTTTGAGGTCAGCTTCCTGTAAAAATTTTGGGAGAAATACGTAGGTTTTGCGGTACAATGTCTTCCGTCTTAGACTTATGAACTAATGACATAGCACATTTATCAAAAGAGATTGTATAAATTGTCTGAAGAATTTTTTCAGTTGATAAAATATGAGAAATCTGTGCTGTTTCACTCACTGTTTTAAAACATGGATTATACGGTACTGTAGATCTTGCCCCTGACATCGCAACTGCTGAAACTCTCGCTGTCCATCCTTTTGCTTAGGCAAATAAAATTGGTAAGCGCAAGTGAAAGAAATGGCAGTGATATGAGTACTATCAATTAATTAATCGTTCTGCCATTTCCTTGCTCACATCTGTCTGTTAAATATAAACGTGGTTTTTGGTACACAAATGCGTTTGAGTATTAATTCTTCAATAGAAACTTCTCGAGGTACGTCAGATAGATATGTTAGTTATTTTTGGCGAAGCAACGTTAAAATGTTGAGTTTCAGTGTCAAGGTAACGCCTACTGTGTTTTTGACTACGCACTTGACCTGATTGATGAGAAACACAGATGCTATCTAAGGTAAGCGCGTATTCATTATCTACTCACGTTCAATTTAATAAATTTGTGTAGAGGGTGATAAAGAATTCCATTTCTTCAAAATTCACATTTTAAAAGTGGGTGCATCATGGGAAATTTGGAGCAACAAGGCATCGTGATAAAATGTATACACTTTTTTGTCGCTATTCCCCAGCATTAGGACATTAACCACAGCTGAAATATTGTGTATTATTTTGTGTCATCATTTAAAAATCTTTTTCTCCCCGTTTAGTGATTACCTGTTATGTTCCGGGTGCAGCCGCATAAGTGCAGTCAGCGTGATTATGTTGCTTACAAAATACTTCTCTTTAATAACTAAAAATGTCGACAACCCTATCGCAGCCATCTTGCTCGCGGCGTGCATGCGACCACAATTGACACACATTGTCCGCCGCGATGATTTGTCAAGTCATTGTTTGGCTTTTTGTGGCGTTAATCGCAGCGTGAGCGCTGCTTGGAGCGACGGATACCGTTGGCTACAACGCGTAGCGGCTGCTATGCTCAGAGTTCGTGAAAGTCATACGATAACGAATGCTTGTCAACTTTTCTACTGACTTTAACTTTTTGAAAATTTGACAGTTCGTTTTATTTAATGACGCTTACCAATTAAATATCTAAATGCATAAACAATTTCAATGTAATATCTTGGATATTTTAGTGTATTCATAGCATAATCATAATATTCAAAATAGGACAATATAAAAAAGTAACATTTAAAAGATGGATTTAAAAGGTGTACTGAAAACGAGACATACAAAGCAATAAAATCACTATTTTTAAATACTAAAATTATTATATCAAAAATCTAAATAATCTTTATTCCACTTAGGCATTTATTTAGAATTATTTATTTCTTACCTATTAAAAGAATTGTCTATTTCGTTATTTACAAAGCTTTTTTTTATCTTTTCTTTTCAATTAAATTAAATGCAGTTGGCTTTTACTTAAAAAAAGGATATTACAATGGTAATTGATTCTTGAATAATGGAAATGTTTGGATATAATCTTTGTGATATGTTATTTAATGATTCTATATTAAATAAATAATTGTTTTACCGGACATATGTATATCTTATATATTTATTGTATTGATATAGAAATAGAATTGTGTTATTTTATGAAGATATATGTATATTTTGAAAAGAGATAATAAATTAGACCTTCAGAATTTCTTGCCAATTCTTCTCTTCCAATTAACGAACATGAGTAAAATACCTTTTTTTTAATTTTTTTTTTACTTGTACGTATCTCTTTAGCTTTTTGTGTCATTAAATCTTATATATGTTTGACGTCAGTAAGTGCCTATAAAAAATGAGTACAACGTGTTATCAAGTTAACATTTCAAATCATGTTCAAATAAATAACTCATACACAGGTCTACAAACCTATGCAGCAATTTAAAAAAATCAAACTTCTTTGTCCGAGGAAAAACATCGCCATTGACGCCGCATGTTTGACACTCGCAAAAAATTAAAATCTATACATCCAATTCCAAAAGAAAATCCGGACAACTATAATACTACTTTTTATAACATTACTTTTTAAATGCTGCCCGTCCTCGATTTCGTCCTCGATTTAATTTTTGTCAGATACTCTTAAATTCCATAACACAATGTCATAACCTACCTCGATAAATGATTTTTTTCTATTCATACTAGTAGTTTCTTGTATTGGCGCGTATAAGAAACTTCCGATCTTTTTACAAGTTATTTAGAATTTATATATTGTAGAACTAAATTTTGGGTAAATAAAATTCATTATTAAAAATTGCAAGGAGGTTTCGTGGCAGCGCTTTTCGGTCAGGGTGCAAGATGTAAAGTCAGGGTGCCCAGTAATTTCACTGCCTATCTTACCATTAACGCTAGAACACAGCACTGCTATTTTGCTGTAGATACATGAGACAGAGGTATCCTAGCAGACGACCCTGCTATAGTTATCCCTCCAGTAAAATCAACAATGCTTCTTATTTAAAAAATACTCAAATAATAAGTTAAGTGTTTGTCTGTAATTACATTTATTTGTCAACGTCTTAATTACTTGTACATTGTTAAGCTGTGCACAAAACATACTTAAATATTATCTGACATGAGACAGGCAGATAACGAAGTCGGGAATTGTAAATTTTCAACGAAAAACTTTTGAGTACTTCCAAAGCTCTATTACTTCTTAAAACAAAAAAAAAACAATATAAATGTCTATTACATCTACTTAGGTTTTAAGCAATCTCTACGCAAACAATGAACGAGTGACTTAAAAATCGTATACAAAGGTTGCAACAAAAAGTTCTCAACAGATTATGGAAGTTGCTACGAGTGATGCCTTTTTGTGCTGAACAAATAATGAATGTTTTTTACAGCTGGCTTTAAACTTAGCCGGTGGTCCGTTGTACTTATTTACATTTGAACCAAAGGCGGAGATTGCTCTTTTTACCAACAACACTTTTTATATGTAAGATTAACAATTTTAAACTTGAGCAAAAGTAAGCTATTAATAGCTGTCGAAACAAACTGTAACTAAAGTAATTTTTTGTTTTTAATTTTGCGCTTCGCTCTATTCTAACGATCTTCTAGAATCCATTTTAAATAAAGAAAAATATGTATCATAAAATTGGATGTGATAAATAAAAAATAACATCAAACATGTCCGTGCATCCATTTTATGTCCGTCAATTCAGAATATTGTGTTTCATTATTTGCCATAAATAGCTCCTACGTAACACATAAACTAACAAAAGTACGACGCACCAACTTTATACATTCCAAAAAGCTGACAAACCCCAACTACCAATAAATAAGCATAACGCCAATTGATTCCAGTCAAAATGAGACATAAAAATCTTTGGACGGATATCTAAACAACTTACACAAGCGGCGTCATAAAAACCCGACGCCCACGGTCGCTGTAAAACTAAATTATTACGTGCCCCTTCACTCCGCTATTCAATTTCCCGGCCTATGCATCTCTGTCGCATTGACTTTGCTGCATTTTATATAAACCTTTCATCAGCGCGGTAAGCGGAGCGGTAATTTTTCGCGCGAGCGAGACGGCAGCGACAGGGTGTCAAGCGGTGGGGATAAGACGTAAAGCTCCCCGCAAAGTACACAGAATGCAAAAATGGCGCGTCGAGTGACAGCCGGGGTGGGGGACGCGCCGCTCAGTCAAAGCCCGACCGCCGTAGAGTTTGTACGTCGTCGGTTCGCGCTCGTCAGTGATCTGTGAATGGAATGCTCGGATACTGTGAAGTGTTAAGTGTGTGTTCAATAATCTAAGCTGGAAAAAGATCACGGATTGTGGAGCAGTATGCTCACCTCAAGCAACCAGTACTTGCGACCGGATTACCTGTCGCCGCTGCCGACCACGGTAAATTAACAACAACAAATTGCTCCAATCAAACTCTGCTCGTATGTTTACCGTTTCGACCCTCCAGTTGATTGATCTGTGCTATTATAATGAAAATTGTGTTGTTTTTTACTAGGTTTTCATATCTAATGAATTATTCGTATATTTTATTATACATATTAAGGAATTTTGAACATTTTCAGTAAATTTAAAAAAATAAGAAATATCACGAGAAATGATTACAAATGTAAACGAACTAACAATTCTAGGCATAAATTAGAAACGAACAAAACTTACAAAATATTGTAATGGAACAAATTATTAACAATTCTAGACATAAATTAGAAACGAACAAAACTTACAAAATATTGCAATAGAATAAAATTTTCATCAAACTATAAATTCTCCTTATGACGCTTATTATTGGTAAATGGTTAAATATTGGCCAATTCAAATCATTTTATCATCATAAACTATTAATAAATGTTTATAAATATAAAATCATTGTCAAAAAAAAAATCCTATAATTTAATGTTTGATTTGAATATGTTTGATTCTATATTATTTGTGTCCTTAATTTAGATTAATCTTATTTCAGGCAACTGAGTTTCACTTAAAATATTGCATATATTTTGATAGAACACGAAATGTGTTTAATAGTTTGAATAAAATATTGAGTTTATTCTTCAACGTTTTCGAATATCAAAATATTACACGATTAAATAAACGGATGAATATAATGTCATTGAAAACGCATGCGTAATACAATAAATTTCAATGACAATATAAATCTTGAAATCTCTTATTTTAGTTACCAAATAACATACATAGTTAAACTAATAACAACAACATTCAATTTACTCTCAAAGATTTTTTTTTAAAAGATATCAGTCTCAAATGTTCATATCATTTCATCAAAGTCACATTATCAAGAGGTGAAAAATATAAAATTTGCTTAAAATATTAAAAAATTCGAGCATCGTACGTAAACGCGACAAAATTCTATATTTATTTTCTTATAACAAACAGATCTGAACAAAAGTGATTTTGTAAAAAAAATGTCTTATTTTCAAATCTTACTTTGTTTGAAAATTAATTTACACATATCTTTTATTTGATTTGCTTTACTTATTATATATTGATAGCACAATTTGATATTATAATATTTTCCCTCGAATATTTGCGAATTGTTTGAAAAAATATATTTTTTGGCATGCGCGACTATTTATCAGGGAGCAGGTTAATGGGTTAATCATTAAAATTAATAAAAAAAAAGTAGGTAAATCATTTTCAATGAGAAGAATAATAATCTTTCTTATCATTTATCAAATCAAAACTATTGACTGACATTTTAGACGCAGTTCAATATGTATCCGACCCAAAAGGTAGAAATAATAATTAAAGCTATAATATCCGTTCCAAGAAAACAAATATCGTTTCAATAAAGTTTGGGTGTTACAGAAAAACAATATGGCGTCTAGGTAACTCAAAATAAAATCGAGACACACAATAGTGCAATAATATTGCATAAAAATATATCTAAACTAAATGATTCTGTATAAGTAACGACATTTTTAATTCAAACGAAAGTTGAAACTATATCTCGAAATTAAACTAAGGAACTAGATCAAAGAACTTGTTCAATTCATTTAATAATGTTGATTAAAAACACAAATTTAAACTCAAATAATTGTTCCAATTATAGCACCTAATTGAAGAATAAAAGATAAGATTCCTTCAAAATCAATTGATCAAAATGTGAAAAGTGACATAAACTGAAAAAATGAAGTCTCATTCTCCATTTGATCCGGTCCTCTATTTATAATTATAATATGAACGAGAAACAAAAGACATACTATTAAAGACATAGATTAAAATAACATTTTATATATTACACAATTTTTGTATATTATTTATGTAAAATAAAGAATATAGATATATAATCAATGGAATTTTATGCAATAATGTAATATTACATTCCATTACATTTTTATCTAACATAGAGGTACTGCGTAGATTCTCCACCACATAAATAAAACTCTTTACTGTAAATCACAGTAGGTACATTTATTTATTATAAAAATAAGTTCTATTGTAAACATCATTATTTATTATGTTAAATTTCGTACAAAACAGAATTACATTTTTGTTAATATAGTTTCTTTTATATCTTCGTTAATATCGTTTCTTTCAGATTTTGTAACATCTTTGCTTTATATATATATATATATAAAGTCAAATATTGATCAATAAATCGTCCGCGTGAAATTTAACAAAAGAAGTTGATTAATTTATTTAATTTTTTTCGGATATCGCATTTTTATTTTAATAAGTGGCATACACGTCAGCTGTGCGCGGTACTACGATACGGTTTGAGCTGTCGTTGTAATTATCGTAAATTTGACGTTTATTTTGCGAATGTTCGTCTGTCAAATTCAATTCATCGTTGTCATTTGAGGCTTTCTTATGTCAAAATTAATATCGTTCGTTGAAATGTTTTAAGCGGTAGTAACTAAGAGTAAGATACGACACGACGAAGTCCACGATATATCGAATATCGTTTTTAAGAGTACGCCTACTGGACAGTACTCGGACATAGCAACATTACTTTATTTATCTAAATAATTACCTAAGTTATTCCACACATCAGCTGCCTGTCAGTAAAAGTCCCGTCAAAATCAGTCACTGCCAATTCAGAGATGAAATAACCAGACAAAAGACACTTCAATTTTATTTTATATGTATAGATTAATAATCTGTTATGTTGATTATATACATGTTTTTTGCTCACGTAACCAGAGATAATATTGTCTGCATTGTAAACGTACATTTTTACAAGGTCGTCAATTATTCAGAAAACCAATATTTTTCCAATTTCATCTAGCAAGGTGACACCGTTTTCGTTATTAGTAATATTTAAATGTTAACTGTTTGTAACTTTTATTGAAGTATTTGATTTACTAGAGGACTCTATGAAAGATAATGTTCGTGTTTTTACTATAAGGGTTTAAATATATTGTGTTACTTATAAATATTATTCTAAGCTTATGAATAAATCTTGATGACGATCAGATGAAAAAAAATATATAGAATTCTGTTGTACATATGATAGTGAATGTGTCTAGAGCAATAACATTACGTTTTATTAATAATTAATAATAATTAAATATATTTAATAATAACTAAATATGATTTAATTATTATTAAATAATTCCAAGATGGATCAAGCGTTATGTTATTTTCGGACTATTCGATTATAAACTTATAATTATGTGTAATATAATCTCGAATGTTATAAGTATTCAATTAAAAAGTTGATTAATTTTTAATGACTTATTCAGTAAATAGTCGTAACTCGAAAGTGTATAATACATTGTACAACAGAAAAACCGCAAACAGTGACTGTTAATTAAATTCAACTTTGTACACCGCCATGCAGCTTGCGTAAACATTAGAGCGTGCTAGTGTCCGCTAACCGCAAATTAGATATGCATGGTCTTAAATAGAAAAATGTACGTTTATTATATCATGAATGCCGACTGGGTTCATTACTATTCTAATGTGAATTCCAATTGCATACTACACAGAATGCCAATTAACCACAATACCAACGGCGACGCTCTGAATATTTCCCCCATTACTCGACCGGATAGTGAGCTAGTCCCGCGATAATAGACGTGACGTGACAACGCGCCGCAAGTTCAGGCGTGCCGCAAATTCAGCGGCACAAATTGCCCTTTTCACTGCGAGATTACATCATGCGGGAGCCGAGTGAAATGTCAAGCCGAGCCGACGGCTGCCAGACGCGCGGATAATGGCGCGTCGGCCGCGTGATTGGACCCCCCGATCCCCGGCGTGCCGCGGTCCCTTTGTGCACCCGTCACCCGCAACCTCCGCCGCAAACTCCGACGTTTCATTTCATAGACTGTTTCTCTTTGTTGCAGCTGGACGCGAAAAAGAGCCCGCTGGCGCTACTCGCGCAAACGTGCAGCGCCATCGGCGCCGACACGCCCAACCCCAAGCTCATCTCCGCCGCAGAGAAAGCGAGCAAAAAATACGAAGAAAAGTCCCCCGTGATCCATGTGCCGGATAACAAACCCAGCTTCAAGCCTTACGAATCGTGCCTAACAGCGAGAGAAAAGACTAGAACGCCTGAAGACAGAGCATCTGTGAACGCTCATTCAAAGACGCCTCTGTCCTCGAAAGGAAGTGCCTCAACTACACCAGTGCAGGCGCGCTGTGGAAGTAATCAGAGCTCGTCGTCGCAAAGGACGCCGCCACCGGCCCACCGGAAAACTCCGTCGGAAAAATCAGAAGAGAGATCCAGTCCACTACAAGGCTCTCCTGTGCCACCCAAAGCGCATTCTGAATCGACGAGCAGCTCGACTGCATCTAAGTTACCGTATACATCAACCTCATTAACATCGAGTGCTGATACCAAAGAATCTTCAAGTTTTAAGCCAAGCATACCTGTATCTTCATCAGCCTTTTTAGGTGGTTTACCGCCCACTGGCTTTCCTCTGCCCATGGATTTGATGACCAGTAGTTTAATGGCAGCCCAGCATCATGCGCTCAAAAATGGCCTAAATCCATATCTTGCATATGCAAGGATGAAAGCACCAGGCGGAGACTTGGGTATATGCAGAGACCCATACTGCACAGGATGCTCTTTAAGTTCTCACTTGCTCAAATCTGCCGTGTGTCCGGCTGGATGTGCGCAGTGCGATCACGCAAAAACGCCATTTTCACTACCCACCGGACACCCGGCGGCTGCGGCCTACGCTCACGCACAGTTGGCCGCGTTGGCTGCAGCATCACAGCTGCCCTTCGTTTGCAGTTGGATGGCCGGCGATTCAGCTTATTGTGGCAAGCGGTTTGCAAGCTCGGAGGAATTACTTCAACACTTGCGTTCGCACACGGCCAGCGGGGAGTCCAGTCCAAATTTGTCTATGCTGAGTGCGACTCATCCTCTGCTGCAAAGAACGTATCCAACTCCACCTTTATCTCCGCTAACTCCTAGGTTCCACCCTTATAGCAAACCCTCCCACTTGGTTTCGTCGCCCCCACTCCCATTCCCGTTGCCTCCTCACCCGTCGCTGGCGGCGTACTTCCCGTCGTACCCGCTGTTCGGACCGCGGCCTCTCCATCCTTGAGGACCGTCGGCGCTCCACGCACAGAAGAAGGGGGGCGCCGATCGCTAACGCCCATGCCAAACAGACTATTAGAACCGAAGGATGTGTGTGTAAATATAATGTTAGTGTTCTTCGGGTTTCTAGTCGGATCATATCAACGACGTACGAGTGAGTGTGCCCGGTGAGGGCGTCGACAGCTGTGATCTCTAACTGAATATGTTACGCACTGAACTATGTGAGAGTTCTCCCTAAGCTTCGTCAGTCCGCGGCAGCGGATTTTATTTTCTAGTTAGATTAACTAAATTTTTTATGTACCAAATCTATAGATTGTAACTTAAACAGTTTTAATTTAAGTTGTTGCATATAATTAATGATGATTGTTAAATTGTGTTTGTATTTTTAAAGTAATCAATTTATTTTTATTAATTACGTGACACTGTTTGACCACATACCCGTGTCTTTTATCGTTAGATCGTCACGCGCTCTGTACCCTGCGAGCTTACCGCAATATAGCATCTCGTTGTTCAGCAAATTTTGATCTTAGATGAATCTCAAGCACATATTTAAAGTTAATATTGATAGATAAAAGTACACTTTGTTTCATGTTAAATTTAATAATTATTATAATTAAAGTCATAATATTGATGTACCACAAAATATAGTGTTGGATTAAATTGTATGTCATAATAAAAATATTATCTACACTCAATATCTGATGACATAAAGATTTGTTGTTTAAAAGAGCATAAGAAAAAGAAAATATACGTAAATATTTAATTTACTTTTGTTTTTTATTTTTATGAATCCTGAATCCGCATACAACACTGTAAGTCGATTTCTTGCAAGAAAAATGGTTTTCAAGTATGCGTATATAACCTCACATTTAGCTTTGTAATAAATTCCGAGTAATTTATAAGTCTATTTGTCGCCATCCGTCAGCAGTAAGACATTAATGCAGCTGAAATAAAGACCAATGCGGCCTCGACGTCAGCGCACCAACGACGCATCGCTTGATGTATGCCAAATGGAAACTGAATCGTAAATTCTCTCTACCATGAATTTGCATTGGTGTATGACGTATAGAAACTACAGAAGTCGAATCTATTATGAAAAATAGTAATCACTACCGCTGGGGGCGCTGTACAAAGATTCCTTACAAAAATGTTGGCTATGAATATCGACTGCAAACGAATGTCAACTCATGGTGGCTACACTATGTAAGAAGTGGCTTTTGTCATAATAATAATAAATATTTCTTACATTTACACCAACTTGTCTAACTAAAAGTAAGCTCTGTAAGGCTTGTGCATTACAGACAACCACGTCTAAGACACAAGTGCTCGCATTCATCACACAAAAAGCTGCCCCCACCGGGACTCGAACCTGGGACCTTGAGATGGTGACCTTGAAACCGATGTACTAAACACGACTACGGAGGTCGTCGATGTGTGTAATGTAATGTCTTATTATATTCATAAAAAAGAGTTAGTTACATTAATTTAAAATCGATTTAAATGATAACCTATATGTTAAATACGTTTCCCACAAAAAAACAATAATTATTCGACAAAGTAGAAATTATAAAGATACGTTTTATTGATTTTCCAGAAGGATAGATATATTTTTCGGGGTTAAAATTACCTTTTTAATTGCATAAACTGTTTTTATGAGAATTTCCGTAGCCAAAATATTTTGTCACATGTGATAACAATTTCTCTGTCTCTCTTCGCACTTATATCAAATTTTATCAAAATTAATACAGTAGTTTCTGAGTCTGTCTAAATAAAAACTTTCATCCATTATTCTTGCCGTATTTAAGGTATATTATCACAAAAACAAAGCCTTATTTATATCTAAACAAAAGCCTAAAAATAAAGATTCTAGCTTTAAAAATAACGTACATCCAATACAAACTTTCAACTCCTTACAATACTTTTTCAAAAGCAGCCTATATACTTGTAAAGGCTCTAGACTTGCACGCCAACAGAATTACTTCCGCATTTATAACTAGAGATCGGATAATCGGATGCATATTTACTAAAAGTTAATTTTTGTCTCACAAATTACGGAAGCGGCTTTTTAAAATACATTTTGTTAAATAAAAATCCCGGGAAAACGCGGGACTGCAAATTTAAAGTAGTGATATTGTTTGAAAATTACTAAATTAGCACGTGGTAGGTATTTATTTTCAAAAGACCGAGACTCCGGGTTCATTTATACAACTATGCATACGTATTTACATGAAGTTTAGTTTCAGTTCCCCGTGCGATTTATGAATGTACGATTTATTACATGAAGAGTGTTATACGAAAGTAGTGAGCTAGTTTGACTAAAACAATAATCAATTAAATAATTGAATAAAAAAACAGAAATGGTGAAACATTTTATTTAACAAAACAATAAAAAGCCGTTTCCATACTTTCTCTTAAACTAACTTTAGGTAAATATGCATCCGATTATCCGATCTCTAATTATCACAAAAACAAAGCCTTATTTATATCTAAACAAAAGCCTAAAAATAAAAATTCTAGCTTTAAAATACAACAATACTTTTTCAAAAGTAGCCTAAAGTAGTATACCTTCAAAGGCTCTAGACTTGCACGCCAACAGAATTACTTCCGCATTTATAACATTAGTAGGTAAGGATCACTTATAATAAGTTTTGGAGTTCCGCCATTTTTCTCAGTTGACAACTCAGGTAACTGGTGTTGGCAACACCTCGGAAAATATTTGTTTTTCATTATATTTGACATGAATTTGCTAATCATCAATACATAGTATAAAACAAAGTCGCTTTCGCTGTATGTCCGTATGTATGCTTAGATCTTTAAAACTACGCAACGGATTTTGACGCGGTTTTTTTTAATAGATAGAGTGATTCTTAAGGAAGGTTTGTATGTATAATAAATGCATAATATAGTAGAGAAACACTGATAAATTTAAAGGTTTCTAATGTGATGTCGTAAATAAGCACGTTTTTTTGCGCTTATATTGCAAACGCTGGCTGAACCCTACGAGATAGACCAAAGTAATGTACTACAGTACTGTACAACTTACAAAAATCCACAAAAAAGTCCGCGATGGTATATGTCTATCTCTTAGGGATAACCCACCATAACCATTTTTTCACTGCACCCGTGCGAAGCCGGGGCGGGTCGCTAGTGAAATATAAATAGTTATTACAACAACCTGTAATACTAATTTGTAAGACAGTACACGTCTGCTATGTCTGTTAAAATGGCCAAGTGGTTTTCGGGACCCAGGTCTAAATTTTGGATATGCTGTTCTCCTGGTCAAGCTGAGCAAAAAATGTCATGGTCGCAAAAAAAGTTAACGACTCATTTTCCCACTAGGGTGTTCTGAGTCTGAATTAGAAAATCGTGGATTTCAGTAGAATCAGCTGATTTTTGGATATGTTGTTTTCCTTGACGAGCTGATTCAGAACAACTTTTAGAAAAAGTTGACGACGTATTTTCACGCTAGGGGGCTTTAAAGTCTGTATTAATAAATCATGGTATTCAGCATATTCTGCTGGGTTGTGTGTTTGAAGGTAAAAGAATGGGTTAAGTGTAATTCTCTTGGCTGAAGCCATTTAAAATATGATATATCGTACAGCTAATTATTAAAAAATAAGGCGTGGGCGATTCTCTCTCCCTTAGAAACAAAAGAATTGGTGGCTTTAGATAAATTGTGGTATTTGGATGCTGTAACCCAATAGCGCATGAAAAATGCAAAGCTATTGAATAAATATACCGAAACTTCATAGCCCCCTAGCGGGAAAATACGTCGTCAACTTTTTCTAAAAGTTGATCTCTGAGCACATCTGTTTAATTCCCGGCAGATCTTTGCGTAAAAAATATTTATATATCAAAATCAAATCAAAATCAAAATAATATTTATTCAACATAGACCTTTACAGGCACTTATTGACGTCAACAAACAAAACAAAAAAAAAGCTTAAATAAAAAAAAAACAAAAACCTTCTCCGTACGTACGAATAAGGAAAAAAAAAAAAAGAAAAAATATATTTACTCGACACCTGTTCGGAAATTGGGAGAGCCTTCTCGAGAAGAACAGGCAAGAAACTCTGAAGGTCTATTTTTTATCTCCTCTTTTCAATGTTAATAATTATAATAATATAATATGTATAATATAAGTATGTCTATCCGTTACCCTAGATCCCATAGCACAAGCCTTACAGAGCTTACTTTGGGCTAAGCTAATTGGTGTGAGTGTAAGGAATATTTATTATTTATTTATATACTTTAATTAAACAAAACAGATAATATGTGTTTTACATCACAATGTTGTAAGATCTTTCTTTGTTTGTATATCTGAAATGCCAAATTAAATTTAATTTGTCAAATGACAGTTTGTCAAAAATTTATCTAAATATTATTTGTCTTTAAAATCTAGAACGATTATTGTGTTTATTTTATTAACTTTTAGATGCGTGCATCAGTGAGATCAATTATTTTTTTTTCATTAAGCATAAAATATTTTAGCATAAAATAATTAACTTATAATTGTCCCATTATTTATAGATGATTTCATGCTTAGAAAGAACACATCTTATTATTTGAGTAATATTTGAGTAAAAAACTAAGTTACCCTTTACTTAATAGTAGTGTAAACTATTAATTTGTCTATTCACGAGAAGTATTTGCGTGGCTGATCATTAGAAATCGGATAATCGAATGCATATTTACCTAAAGTTAGTTTAAGACAAAGTATGGAAACGGCTTTTTATTGTTTTGTTAAATAAAAATCCCGGGATTGCGGAATTGGATAGCCGGATGTTTATTTATTTACCTAATTTAGTTATTGATAAAGTATGGAACTGTCTTTTTATTTTATTTCCATAAATAACAATCCCGGAATTTCGGATGCTGTAGAACATTTTGGTAATGCAAAACTAGTCTGTAATATGAGCTTAAAAACGACGTTACGTGAAGGTTAGTTTCAGTTCCCCGTGTGATTTGTGAGTAGCTATATAGAGTTTTAGAGGAAGAAAGTCGAGTGTTAAATAAAACAATAAGTACATACAAAACTTTATAGCATATAATTTCAAGATAAAATTTACTTTCAATACTTTTGAAAATAAATACCACGTGCTAATTTAGTAATTTTCAAACAATATCACTACGTTAAATTTGCAGTCCCGTATTTTCCCGGGATTTTTATTTAACAAAATGTATTTTAAAAAGCCGCTTCCATTATTTGTGAGCCAAAAATTAACTTTAGGTAAATATGCATCTCCACGGGTCGCTGGCGGGCGCGACGCAGTTCGTGCCCGTGGAGTCGACCCGGGAGGGACCTCACCCCCGGATGGCCGGGGGGTGACGTCGTAGGAGGTTGGAGGGGAGGAGGCGGCAAGATCACTCCTCCCCGAGAAGGGCTCCCCTTACGCACCCAGGGGTGCAAAGGCCGGGGGTCCTCAGTTGCGACACTCGATCCTGAGGGCCCCCTACAACGCCAGAGGATGGCCATCGCTGAGGTTTTTAGTGGGTAGGCCTCCCCCTTCTGGGGAGGAGAGCCCCACATAACCACCGGCTCTCCGCAGCCGGGGTATGCAATTCAATGCATTTTCCTCAGCGGAACAAAAAAAAAAAAAAAAAAAAAAAAGGTAAATATGCATCCGATTATCCGATCTCTACTGATCATACATCATGTATGCATCGCGTGCTTTCCTATATAAATATGATGACTCGGAATAGATTTATTATCTACGAAAATAATTACACATTCATCGCAGAAGAAGACCATGCTTATTAGTGTTGTATATACCGGCTTCAAAGAAGTAATAAATCAACTATATTTACGTACTCTGATTAGCTAATTAATTGCAACCTGTTTTGACAGTGCTGTTACGTTTCAAATGTTTTAGAGCTACACCAGTGAAGAGATTTTTTCATGAAAACAAAATGTAGTTCGTGATAACGTCAATATTAGTTAAACGTAGCAAATTAGTTAATATAACTTGTATAACCATTTTGAAATGAAAGGGTTATATTAAGTTGGCTCTTGACGTTCAACGCTGTTGTTTTGACAATGGCCTTCTAATCAACCATCTCTTCAAATCAGCCATATATTCTTTTGTTTCCGAAATTCATATTCACTTGTATTCCTCATTCATGGTTGGGAAACCATCTTGAAGCAACCTGCATAATCCTGTGAGAAAGTCATATAATATTTGATGCTATATATTATGTTATGAGTAGAGATCGGATAATCGGATGCCTATTTACCTAAAGTTAATTTTTGGCTCACAAATTATGGAAGCGGCTTTTTAAAATACATTTTGTTAAATAAAAATCCCGGGAAAATACGGGACTGCAAGTTTAACGTAGTTATATTGTTTGAAAATTACTAAATTAGCACGTGGTATTTATTTTCAAAAGACCGAGACTCCGGGTTCATTTATACAACTATGCATACGTATTTACATGAAGTTTAGTTTCAGTTCCCCGTGCGATTTATGAATGTACGATTTATTACATGAAGAGTGTTATACGAAAGTATTGAGCTAGTTTGACTAAAACAATAATCAATTAAATAATTGAATAAAAAAACAGAAATGGTGAAAAATTTTATTTAACAAAACAATAAAAAGCCGTTTCCATACTTTGTCTTAAACTAACTTTAGGTAAATATGCATCCGATTATCCGATCTCTAGTTATGAGAAATTAATTTTGAGGTTCGGTGACATTGTGGTCTCATCAGTGATCTTCGAAGTGAGAAGCCCGGGGTCAATTTTATTAATTTACTATATGATTTGGGACACTTACAATAATACATAAAAATAATACTGAGCAAAATCAAGCACATCTGTCATTCGATTATAAAATAATACACAAATAAATCTCAACTCAATTAACATTATACACTTTATTTAACAGACATTGTATTCTTTTTATAGTCGTGGATTCAATCAGGGTTCTCATTTATCTCCTCTATAAAGTTGGGAAGAGAAATGTAATTGTGGTTAGTTGTTGTACTCGTGTAGTTGTTAATGGAATTCAGTACGTACAGTAACATATTTATTTCTACCTAACATATATACTTTAATTTAATAAAACAGATATTATGTGCTTACATCACAATGTTCTTTGCTTGTCTAATATCTGAAATGCCAAATTAAATGAAACCTGTCAAATGACATTCTAATCTGAGGTTGTAGAGCTTTTTTTGTTCACTCCTCGGCCTGTGATTTAGAGATGTGAGATTAATGGAAAAGAATCGATTTAATAATAATCGATTTTACTTTATTCAATATTGATTGGTTTATCAATAATTGAATTTAATAAAAACGAGATATTGATTTGAAAGCTATTTCTTCTGTTGTTTGAAATCCTGCATGCTTTTCATATTCCAAAAATAAACCTAAGAGATTTCTATTGATAATTATTCAGATTAAAAATCAAGTGAAATATTATGGATTATCTTCTTCTTCTTCTTTGTCCAACCCTCTTCCCAGTTTATCTAGGGTCGGGTCTCCTTGTACGTTTGCGCCAGAGATCTCTGTTCTGACTTGTCTGCGTGCACAAATTCTCGCACTGGATCTCTTTTTGCATATTTGACCACCAGGTGGCTGGTGGGCGGCCTCTTCCTCGTGGGCGGTCAGGTATCTTAAGGGCTTGTTTGACTGGATGATGATCTTCGAGTCTCAGGATGTGGCCAAACCAACGCAGACGGCTTTCTTTGACTTTCTCGGCAATAGGTGCTACCTTGAATGATCCTCTGACATACACATTCCTGACTCTGTCCAGACGGTTTACTCCTCCCGCCCATCTGAGCATTTTCATTTCATTCTTATGTAGTTTCTGTTCATGTGTTTTCTTAAAGGTCCAACACTCTGCTCCATAAGTCATAGCTGGCCGTACTACGGTTTTGTAAACTTTCCCTTTAACTCGAATTGGCATTTTACGGTCGCAGAGCACCCCCGACAGTTGTCTCCATTTAAGCCAGGCAGTATTGATGCGATGGTCTACATCTCTATCTACGTTTGCGTCAGGGGTAAGCATAGAACCTAAATACCTGAAATGGTCCACTTTGGGAAGAATCTGATGTTCTATGTAAATATTGCAACCGACTTCTTCTGTCCCTCCGTAGTCACACTCCAAATACTCAGTCTTGCTTCGGCTTATTCGTAGTCCATGGTCTTCTATTTGCGCTACCCACTGGTTAAGCGTTTCCTGAAGGTCTTTTGCATTGTCAGATGTAAGAACTATGTCATCTGCATATAACATACATTTTAGGCATGACTGCTGAATGTCTCGTGTGACATAGTCCATACAGAGATTAAATAGAAGTGGGCTCAAGGCTGATCCCTGATGGACTCCTACTTCTACACGAAAGGACTCGCTAAGATCGGCAGGGCTTTTGACACTAGTTTGGGTGTTCCCATACATGTCTTGGATTATGGATTATCAAATAACAAATTTAAAACTAAAAATAAAAGCAAATGTTCTTTTAAACTTTCAAGATAAGGAATAATAAAATCAAATATCATATGTATTAGAAACATTTGTCGTTCCATTGATATTAGAATACATAAGCTTGTACTACAGGTTAACACATATGTATATAACGACAGATGGCATATACATATTTTAAACTTAGGGAACGTTCAAGTATTACGTAACGCAACTGTTGAAGATGTTTGACACCCCCCCGTAACGCACCGTAACGTTAAACAACTTGCGTGAAAAAATTAAAAATGACGACCAGACTCATACAATCGAGGGATTCCCCGTAAAACGTAAACGAAAAGGGTTGCTAATTTGTTATAAAAAAAGAAACAATGTTACATACGGTGTTGTAAGAAAGACTCGCTCCTGTCCCTATAACGCATCGTAACATTTTACCGAGACCCCCCCCCCCATTTATATAATCGCTATATTAAGAATCGATTATGGCGGTCGAATCGCGAAAGCGCACCCCGCCATGTGCCCCGTATGGGCCTAAAGAACTCGGGGGGGTTTAGTGGGTAGGCCGGTCCTCTATGACCGGACAGGTGTCATGGTGTGAGGTCGCATTTCCCCCCCAAAAAAAAATATAATTAATAGTAAGTAATTTATAACAATGCTATAGATACATACATCTAGATATTTGTATTAGCAGTTAGCAAAACATTCTTTAACGGTAAATTAATGTGGCTGACTGCATTGGTAGATAACCATATACATAGCAACGTGGATTTATTGTCGACTGCAAACGAATTACTGGCAATTAATTTGATTTATTTGAACAGTCATATCCTATTTCAAAATCTTAATTATATTGTATTGTACGTAACTTTGATAGGTATAAATGGAGACTTCTAAATTACTATTCAGTTAATTACACGTATTTTTAGTTATATAGTTACCTTCTTTCTAAAAGGTATTATAATTACGACGACCTCCATAGTCGAGTAGATAGTACATCGGCTTCAAGGTGTCGCCATCTCTGAGGTCCCGGGTTCGAGTCCCGGTGGGGGCAGATGTTTATCTGATGAATGCGAGCATTTGCACCCTAGTCATGGTTGTTGATATATATTTCTATAAAAAAAATGTTTTTATCATAGTATATGTATGTCTATCCGTTTCCCTAAATCCCATAGGACAATCCTTACAGAGCTTAGTTTGGGCTAGGCTAATTGGTGTAAGTGTAATAAATATTTATATTTATAATTTAAATGAATTTTTAAATGATAAATCAATAAAAATATAATTTACAATTTTATTTATTTTTAATATTTAAAAAGATATTTAACAAGTACTTTGACATTCATTATGTTATAGATTCTCAATATTGTTGACAAATGTAATCCATACTAATATTATAAATGCGAAAGTAACTCTGTCTGTCTGTCTGTCTGTCTGTTCCGCTTTCACGCCAAAACTACTGAACCGAATTAAATGAAATTTGGTACACAGATAATCTAGAGCCTGAGAAAGGACATAGGCTACTTTTTCATGCAAAAAGTTTGTAAAGGGTTGTAAAAGGTTGAAAGGAGGGATAATAGGTTGTATGGAAATATTGTTAAAACTACTGAACCGATTTAAATGAAATTTGGTACACAGATAGTCTAAAGCCCGAGAAAGGACATAAGATAATTTTACCGACGGAAAACATATCCTTCCTGTGGGAAATTCGAATATAACGCGGGCGAAGCCGCGGGCGGAAAGCTAGTACTTTATAATTGACAATAATACAAACATTGCAATGTCATCATCATCACAAGTAATTAAAATATTTTATATTTACCACCGAATTACGATTTTGGGCCGTTGACAGGCGTTTTTTAAAAACTACAAGTTATTAATTTTAGTTTTTTATTAATTAATTACAATATAAACTATAACTAGGCTTATTACTAGTGATCAACGATTGATCTGTCTGTTCGCCACCGCGATTGGAGCTCAAAGACACCTGTGCTGGTCCTCATTGTGACATTTACATGGAGTGTTGCGACATCGGGACTTCTTGGGGGGTCTCTGACTAATTGTGTTTGATTATATAACATATATATGGTATAGGGTGCCAATGCACTCGTAACAACCGTTTGTTATGATTGTGATATGCGATAAATAAATTCAATTAAATTGAATTAATGTTATTATTGTCATAGTCGATAATCTTCCTTCCCTTCTCCTTATCTGGCCCTTTTCCCAATTTTCTCTATCACTCGCCATTTCGACACTCACTTCTTCAACATATCAACATTGACACGGACCATCCATCGTTTCTTCGGTCTTCCTTTTCCCACACGCCCCTTCACTTTCATCTCCATAATTTTCCTAGTTAACATGATCAGTCCCTCTTTTTAATACGTGACCATCCCAGTAAAGTCTCCTTTCTCACAAATGTTCAACAATAGCGGCTACTTTCAATCGATAATCTTCCTAAAATAACTATGAGTAAATAGACCGATAGTCCTAATTGTACGGTGTGCCATCGGGAGGAGGACCTTCTTCATTTGCTATTAGAATGTAAAATTAATTACCAACTAAGGATGTCTCTTCTAGAGGACACACAAACCCACAAGAGAGATTTATTCTTTCTTTTTCATTCTATTTTGAGCTCCGGGCTTAAGGATAAACACAGTGACAGAATGTTAAGTTTTGTTATACATTCATTATATTTAAGATCTCAAGTTTATAATTAAAATAATAGTTCTCTATGGATCCTATCACGGCTAACCCCTATTGGTTTATCAATCAATCAATCAATACATAGTATAAAACAAAGTCGCTTTCGCTGTATGTCCGTATGTATGCTTAGATCTTTAAAACTACGCAACGGATTTTGACGCGGTTTTTTTAATAGATAGAGTGATTCTTAAGGAAGGTTTGTATGTATAATAAATGCATAATATAGTAGAGAAACACTGATAAATTTTAAAGGTTTCTAATGTGATGTCGTAAATAAGCACGTTTTTTTGCGCTTATATTGCAAACTCTGGCTGAACCCTACGAGATAGACCAAAATAATGTACTACAGTATTGTACAACTTACAAAAATCCACAAAAAAGTCCGCGATGGTATATGTCTATCTCTTAGGGATAACCCACCATAACCATTTTTTCACTGCACCCGTGCGAAGCCGGGGTGGGTCGCTAGTAATAGTATATAAGGTATATAATAGGTTAATAAGTATAATAGAATAGAACTCATAATGTTTTTGAATAAGCCGGCTTAATCTACGATGTATGGCTTTATTTAAATAAAAGAATAAAAAAAAAAACTACGAGTAAATACTCAGAACAGATTTTTTTATCTGTCACACAAGGTGCAGTTACAAATGACACAACATAATCTACTATCTGTCGCGCTTATTGTTATCTTCAATATTTATAACTTGCAATAATTACGTTGTAAATATTGCCATCTTGTGCAAGTGTATTTATGATGGCAATTAATGCATTGAATTGATGACCAATTACCGAGACTAATAACTCACTCATTACTTGTGTATATATATGTATGCCATCGGCTAACGCGGTGACAAACCATGAAGCATTTTAAAACCAATTATATAACCTTTACAAGAATTAATGTCTCGATGACTGCAATTTTCTCAGCGTGAATGTCAAGCTTGAGAATTAAATTTTTATCCCAATAGTTAATTGTAAATACACTATTGAAGTCTTAATCAGAGATCGGAATCAATTAGAGTTACTTAGGGGTTCTCCATTAATCACCTGAGGCTTGAAAGGGGGGGAGGGGTTTGATAAAAATCACGAAAATAACATAAGGGAGGAGGGGGGTGTAGTAAGATATCACGTGTATTTATTTTTCGTCAAACGCGCGATTTTTAATAGATGAGCAGCGCGGCGTATAGTGTTATATCTTGACTTGCCACGATGACGATGACGGAAAAACATTTTTTAATTTTTTTAATATAATATTTTTTTAACATTGTTTCGGTAATAGGAATCCACGCATGCGGAGCTTAATTTATTCCTATACTTTGTACTATTTATTTAAATAAATATTTTTTGATTCGCTATGACGGGACATTCGGTGTTGCTATTATAACTATATTTAAAGGTAATATTTTGAAAATTTTAAAATTCTTTGTATGTACTAAAAATATACGTGATGTTGGGAAGGGGGGAGGGGGGGGTAGTCTTAAACCTCACTATGTATCACCAAGGGGGAAGGGGGGCTTAAAAATGCTAAAAGATCACGTGATTAGTGCCCCTTATGTACTTGCATGGTGTTCGTGCCGATTTACCGGGTACCTAGAATAATTTAGGTACATTTATATATCATATACCCTCTTTGTTAACTTTATTACACTACCTTCTTCTAAAATCTGATATCTATATAATACTCGCTTTGCTGTACTCTATAGTCAGTTTACGAATTAACGGCGACTCAGCCGGACTCTATCCCGGTTTCTACCGCTTATAAAACTCGCGAAGCCAGTGCCTACTAAAGTGCTTGTGCTTCACCGCTGTCTCGACTGGCTGCCACAGTCGGGGCTGGTCCTTCACACCGCTACATATTCGAAGGCTGCTGAGGAAGAGCAGGAGAGCTACAGCTCGTGAGCCCGGTGCCGTGACTGCTGAAGGTGAGTTGCTGTTTCTATTCGTAGCAGTACAGTAGGGTACAGCAAGTCACTCACTCTTCAACTCTTCCCCAAAAGGAAATTCATCTTAAGCGATCTAAGGTATTACCTAACAACCCCGCTTTTAGTGTTGGTAGAACCTACCGTCCTTATTGCTAGGATAAGCGCCAACACCCCCTTTCTGAAGGCTGATGAGGAAGAGCAGGAGAGCTGCAGCTCGTGAGCCCGGTGTCGTGACTGCTGAAGGTGAGTTGCTGTTTCTATTCATAGCAGTACAGTAGGGTACAGCAAGTCACTTACTCTTCAACTCTTCCCCAAAAGGAAATTCATCTTAAGCGACCTATGGTATTACCTAACAACCCCGCTTTTAGTGTTGGTAGAACCTACCGTCCTTATTGCTAGGATAAGCGCCAACACCCCCTTTCTGAAGGCTGATGAGGAAGAGCAGGAGAGCTGCAGCTCGTGAGCCCGGTGTCGTGACTGCTGAAGGTGAGTTGCTGTTTCTATTCATAGCAGTACAGTAGGGTACAGCAAGTCACTTACTCTTCAACTCTTCCCCAAAAGGAAATTCATCTTAAGCGACCTATGGTATTACCTAACAACCCCGCTTTTAGTGTTGGTAGAACCTACCGTCCTTATTGCTAGGATAAGCGCCAACACCCCCTTTCTGATTCAGGAACTGAGCACATGGAAATGTTGATATTAATCTGGACCTTCCCGGAATTTTACAACCGGGACAACAATATTACAAATCCAGCAAACAAGCCAGGGTCAAACAGGGTTCACCACAGAAAACATAATAGGAAACAAGTGTGCGCATTCGACGACCGAGGTGAGGAATGAGCTGTGTGAATGAGTAAACCGATTTTTTGCTAATACTCGTGGATAGTTTGAATGCGGTAGAAAGAGACAACATCTAGTTCATTCCGTTAAGCGCAGAGTACTCCGCATTTCGCTACTGTACGAGTATTGTTTTGTTCAACTTCGGACATCCGATGTCATTGATGTAAGTTTGGCAGCGTCACGGGATTTCTTTCTGCTCTTTAAAATTAATCTCGGGATTTGAGAATATCCATTTCATTCTTTCATACATACATATATGCCACGCCTTGTTCCCAATGGGGTAGGCAGAGACCACCTCTCTGCACTTGCTACGATCCTGGCACACTTCTCTTGCTTCATCCACTTTCGTCTCACTAGCGTCTTCATGCATGCTCGTCGGTTGCGAGTACTCTTGACCCGGCCTTTCTTTACGACATCTTCGATTTGATCGAGATATGTCCGCCTAGGTCGAGCTGCACCGATTCGTCCTATCATTCTTACCGTGTGTATCTCTTTCGTTAATCTTCCTTCATTCATTCTTTCAACATGGCCGAACCATCTAAGCATCCCTTTCTCTATCTTTGTCACTACATCTTCAACTACACCGCATCGCTCCCTTATCATCCTGTTCCTGATTTCATTCTTTCGCTGTATGAAATGAATGAATGAATGATAACTTTATTGTAATAAAAAACAACATTTACACATGTATTATACATACTATCTCAATTACTATAGTACAAAAGGCGGCCTTATTGCCAAAGCGACAATCTCTTCCAGGCAACCTAAAAGTAAAGGAAAGTTAACATAAAAAACTTGATTGACGGGAGATATATATTCATAATATATATATATATTATATATATATATATATATATATATATATATATATATTATGAAATCAGTGTAAGTACATGAATAACTGTACCTAATTGCAACCTCTGGTCATAATAGATAGTTATTTAAGTATAAATGAGATTGTGTGTCCAAAATATCAAATTTGAAAATACTACTCTTAATATTCCATGGACTCACCGTGCAGCGGCATCTGCAGGTCGGTAGCGGTGCGGTGAAGGTAGCGAGAAGCAACTCCTGAGACTTGTGACACAGGTATAGACTCAAAAAATATTAGAACTCACTATTATCACCTTCAAACTTCTATACCCAGCTATATCCGATATCCTCTTTCAATGACACGTTCCATTAAAAAAATTACTGAAACTCTGGACAGTCTGAGATCTCAACAATGTAGATTTAGCAGGTATGTGTGTTCCATACAAGCCGTAGACCCCTTATGGCCAAGGGTCAGGCTGAATTAGTCGGTAGGTTATTCCGTGCGAGCCACCTCGATCAGTTTGGAGTTCAATATACTCACCGTCACTTGGTTGCTGTGATATCCAAGAGGATTCTCTCTCTTCTTCAAAGGATTTGTTTCCCAAAGTATATTCACCCTTAGTAGTCAAAATAGGTCGTAGAGTTCGTTCGTTTTGTGTTTCTCGTACGCCTAATAGAAGAATCCAATCTGGAGTTTATCCTTCGGTTTATAATTTGATTACGATATAGACCCTTCTTAAGTAGAATTTACGAGGCTTTTGTTTACAGTAATGCGTTTCTGAGGTCTCGCGACTGCAAGGAAAACCATTTCACTTATTAGGACTATATTATGAAGACGCGAGGAACGATCTACCTGTAGGAGCACCTTGCATTCCACCAGAACATGCCTGACTATTCCAGCTGCCACATCATATATCTAACATGACTTTTCAGAGGCTTTCTTCCAACGCGCCAAATTATAATGATCAGGGGAGTCATCCAGAAATATCTTGAAGTAATCGTGGACTTTATCGAGCAATATAACCACCCTTGGAATGTACCAGGTTTAAATCTATCTCCCATACCAACTGCATTAAAATCTGTGCAATAGTTTTTCAGTTACAAAATTACAATATTCTATTAATGAAATACGATATGGTTCTATAAGTTTTCTCGTATATGTTGCCAGATATTTCTCTGTGTGTGCATTCCTCAGAATGTAGTGTTTAGTTTACTGATTGACAAGAAATAGCTGATAGATAAATATAAATAAATATATATACATATTACTTGCTCAATAATAGTTATTGAACTTTGTCTCGAGAATTTATTGCTTGTTAATCATAATTCATAAACTATCGAAAATACGCCGTTTGAATTTACATCAATAAATAATAATATATTTCATTATTAACACGACCATTTCGATGTCGCTACAGAAATATTTAATATATTTAATGCCGCTTGATTAGTTTGTTGACGAAAATGGCAATGAAATTCGGAATTTTATTTTTAATTATGTTAATTTTATATCTTCAGATCGAATCGTGTCTATTAAAAGGAAATGGTGACGTTATATTAAAATTATGATGATTATCATGTTGTTAAATAGTTCTGCGTATCGAAATAAATTATGTCTACGAATAATAAAAATGGCACCCATTTATAAATTGACAAAAGCAGTAGAATCTATTAACTTATAATAAAAATTAAGTATTTGATGATCAATTTTGCAAAATATTGCTTTTATAAAAGGTTTAATGTACTACTTAGAGGGCACATTATGTTAAAAAAAGTGAGGGGAAAGTTTCATTTAGATTTTTAGTAATTGAGTGTATCAGATGTGTCCCGACCCTACATACATTTTTTCCCTCTGGAGAGGAGAAGCTGAAAATCATCATGAATGCTACGGCAACCAAGTGCCACGGCGATTATGTCGGGCTAAAAACTGAACATGGCAGCTCCACCCTGATGACCTACCGACTAAACTCAGCCTAAGTCCTAACCATAAGGGTTCTAGGACTTGGATGCATGGCATACAAATATATAAAATTATTTTCAACACACTTCCTCATAAAGTGGCTCTAATCCCATGGCAATTAGGCACATAATGACACCTATAATCAAACTGTGTCTTTTTCATTACTATTATTCACGAGTGAGTAATAGTTTTTTTTTTTAATATTATTGGTTGAGTTACGCTTAACATTTGCGCTAAAAAGCTATCCGCGAAAAGCCCAATAAAAAAAAACCTCATTTTTTAGTCTATGGCCGATGCGCGCGCATAGGAAAACGAATTAATTTTTCCCGCCATTACGAAATTTATTAGTCTATGGCCGATGCGCGCACATAGGAAAACTGATAAATTTTTCCCGCCATTACGAAACATTATTCACAACTCGTCTCGTTTTCTCTTTTGAAGTTATTTAGTTAGTTATTAATTAAGATGTCTGCAAATACAATTTATGAAGAAAATGATTTATGTTGTACACCGCTCGATGTAAGATGTGAAGCCCAGAACGTTATGGAAAGTTTTCTACCAGAAAACTCAAAGGAAAAATGGTTTTTTGTTTAAGTATTATTTTATTCAGAAGTGTGTTGAAAAACGTTGTATGATACACGTGTGTATTGATGATTACCGTCCACGGCTCCTTAAGACCCTCGCCTGACGGCTCGGGCCTCAATGCGCCTCAGCGGTAATCACCAACATTACACACTTGTACCATAATGTACTATTAATACATAACTAACATTAATGCATTCAACAACACTCCCAACTAATTTCTCCAGCTTTAATGAAAATTTTCCGAAGTAGTATGCCATCATTCTCTATTCGTTCACGACAGTGATTGACAGTCGGAATCGCCCTAAGCTGTGACTGTTGGTGATACTGAAAGCTATGCTCGTATTAAGTTGTGATCAATCTTAACATACTTCGCGGCTTAACGCAAGCTTCTGTAAAAAAAAAAGTATTTTAATAGAAATAGGCTCCTCATTCTAGAGATACATTGAAGAGAAATACTCGCAGATGTTACATTTTATAGCAATAAACGTCAAACAAGCGAACTATCCACTTAATGGCTCGTGGTTTCTATATTCCTGGGAAAAAGAATCTCGACGAACAGGTAACGAAGTGATCCTAAGCGTTCTATTTTTATAGTTCGGAGTACGCAAACTATTAAATTAACGTTAAACATTGTCAATCAGTCACCATTGAAACAGTTTATAAGCTTCAAAATCAAACCTAACAAATCTATCTATCTTCTTTTTCCACAGGAAAAGCTTTCGCACCGTTGGCTATTGCCTAGGCGGCGCGCGTGTGTGGGGCTCTCCCAGCAGAGAGCCAGGCATACCCACTAAAATCCCTCAATATTCTCCTTGCGTCTTTAAGGGTCTACATTGCGTTGACATATGCATTATAATAAAAACAACAATATTATTACCTATTCTGTTTATACTTGTATATTAACAACCAAGCAGGTTGGTAGTAAAGAGTTACATTACACTGCCACAGTGCACTACCATTTCTCTTCGACCCGGAACAACTGCTAACAATGTTTTTTTTTAACGTGGTAATACGATACACAAACAACAACAACACAACAACCTTTATAGAATTTCCTCCGATAGATTTGCATGTCTTCAGATTATTCTTTAGATGCATTTAATATGACGCTTACTTACATGAGCATCTGATGCTTTATAAAGCTCAAATATGGCCGCATATGGAGTACTGTTCACACCTCTGCAAAGGCGTGCTTTCCGTATCATCGGTGATCCCAATATTACGGCCTCAACAGAGACCTTGGAGCAGCGGAGAGACTTTGGCTCTCTGTGTGTTCTTTATAGGCTCTTTAACGGAGAGTGCTCTGAGGAATTATTTGCAATTGTGCCTTCGTCACCTTTTTACCATCGCACCACCCGCCACCGCAGTAGAGTTCGTCCATATCACCTGGAACCGATCTTGTCTAGTACAGTTCGGTTTCAGCGTTCATTTCTTCCGCGTACATGCAAACTCTGGAATGAGCTCCCAGCTGCGATGTTTCCTGAGCGCTACGATATGTCTAACTTCAAACGAGGCTTAAAAAGAGTATTAATCTCCAGGTAGGCAGCGGCTCAGCTGTGCCCCTGGCACTGCAGATGTCCATGAGCGATGGTTACCACTTACCATCAGGTGGGCCATTTGCTCGTCTGCCACCGTATGGAATAAAAAAAAAAAGCATTCAAAGGACGTCAATAACTTTTATTATGGGTTAGAAAGAGCTGAACTAAGTAATTTGAATGAAGAATTAAAAATTAAGTCTCTTGATTGTACCAAATTATACATCCCCCTCGCCCAACGGCATTAGACTAAGGGGGAGAACTCAACAGAACTTAAACGGTTCGACGAAGAACCAATAAGCTTGCTGCCGAGCTTACCTGATGATAGATTTAAGTTAGCCAACACTCAAGTTAAGTTAGTTTTAGTGCTCAAAATCGGCAACTTGTCTCAGAGTAGTTACGACGGTTCTGTAGTTAAACATTTACACCCCTACATCACGAGAACACACGAAAATACTAATTTTAATTTAAGAAAACACAGCCGGCAAAAGGTTGAGAGCTTGAGAAGGAAGGGCCAGTCACAGTCATTCGGCACGCATCGTTTACGCCAGTCGCGGTGAAACACGACACTTCAAAGGCACCGCCGCCTTTGATCTCACCGACTGTCGCCACGACACCCGCTAGAGATGCTGACTGAAGAAAAATGGCTCTGACATTATTTGTTAATTTAATGGCGCTTATAATTAGCTTATACAAGTTATGAATCGACTCATTAACGTAAAATATTGGAGCTTTACAATTTTTAAAGGTTAAGCTAATTGCTTGTAGAAAAAGCTTAACATGTGGCAAAGTATGCTTAAATTATAAAGGTGTCGACGTGTCGTTTTAATGACATTTAAACATCGTATTATGGACGGTTATTACTAAATATACATTTGTTAGTAAAAAGTCCAATATTGATTACGATTTAAATATTATAAAGCTACTTAAATTATATGTTGGTTTAATTAAGCGCAAAGGCGGATCCAGCTTTGGCACCGGGGAGGGGTGAGGGGGGGGGGGTCACTTAGTCGTGGTCAAGTTAAGAAAAACTTAACATGTTTTCTGATTTTTTCCTTCACCGTACGAGTATCAGTTAAATATATTTGAAAATCGAAAGGCAAACGTGGCAGGGTTGTAACAGGAACCCGGTTTTAGGTCGCATTTTGTGCTTTATGGTTTTTGAAAAGACTTTCAACGGTGTTCCTGACATGACAAGAATTGTCATTCTTAGAGAGAGATTTTGTTTGAATTGGATAATTTTTAATTTTTAAAAAGCATGTTAATAATAATATAATATATATCACTTTTTCTGGATTTTGATTCTGTTTGGAAGAGCTAGTGGGAGGCTCACAGGTTTACGGTGACAGGGTCGACCTGCGTCCCCCGAATCATCTGATTTGTAGTCCAGTGCCGACCACAGCGCCACTGACGCTCCAAGTAATAGAAATTTATTTCTACATTAAAAATGTCTATATATAGGATAATAATTAGAACACAGTGCAGCCTTTCATTCCTTGCATTTAAACGGATCAGACGGGCGTCCAACCCTGGAAATTAGGACAACGAAATCCCGTTTTCTTGGAGACAAACGTACTTTACTGCACCAATTAAACGTTGTATGATAAAACGAAGTACAGACTCTACGAATTATTAAACTACAGAGTCTATCAGATGTCTCCTCCGCGTCTAGAACTAAAGTATAATTTAGATTGGTTTCAACTAGCGCGATCAATCGTGCGTCCTGTGGGGATGCGCGCGAGCTGATTGATCTGACCTTCCTACTGCGGTTCAATTTATTGACTTGGTAGTTTAATGACAGTATCATTAAATCAAGAGCATTGTGAATTAATTTTTTCTTCTTAATATTTTCACATATGTTTGTGTGGATCAACCTTATCAAAAATTCAATAAAAGACCCTACGGTGAACTTTTTCTCCTCAATCAATCCGCGTAATACTGAATATCGTCGACCCAGGCACGTCATTTCTGACCCTCCCGACTCATTGACGCTGGCTCTTCAAGCCTTGCGAGAGGCGGCATCTGCGCCGCCATCCCTTAGTTAGTCTATACTTCGCAGCTTGCTGCACATGTACGAGTAGGCCCCATCACTTCAAGGCCGGACCCACTTTGGCGTACCGAGCCTTCTTTCGTGCATATGTCCTCTTCGGAGGGCAGCGCTGACGTGCCCTCTCCTGAGGGTGCGCCAACCATTCCGTTCAAGCCGTAGGGCCACTAGGGCCAAGGCTAGGCTGAGTTTAGTCGGTAGGTCTGCTGGGTCGAGCCGCTTCGATTCACCAGGAGTCCGACATAATCAACGTATCCCTGCTTGCCTGTTGCGTTGGTATCCATGAGGATTCTCAGCCTCCTCTCCTGAGGAAAAAAAAAATAACTTTTTCTCCGGCGTAGCAATTATTAACTTTTTATGACGACTTCCTTAGTCCAGTGGTTAGTTAAATACACCGGTTTCATAGTATCGCCATCCCTGAGATACTGGGTTCGAGTAAAAGAAGAAAGAAAGAAAGAAAATACGTTTATTCTGACACAACATAATAAAAAGAAACATTACAAATTTGCCAGCGGAATTGTCTCACGGCTGCTGTGCCAAAACAGGTAGCCAATTCAGCATATTTGTCAGGTTTATTAGTCCTGACGCTGATTTTCTATTGGCGCCTTAATCTTTTTTCTTCTCCCCATAGCTGAATGTCAGTAATTCAATTTCACCAAAAAATATATAAATATAATATTATAATAATAAAATATATAAATAAAAATAATAATAGATACGTTTTAAGTTACGTTAAGTTAATAACTACATAAATATTAAATAATATAATACGAAACATCATATCATAAAATACTGTTTATGAATAATGATTAATAACTTAATATAAATATTTAAGAGTTACTATATGAATGATATATTTACGTTATAATTTTCCATTTCGCTCTGCGCGCTTAGTAGATAAAGTTTTAAACGTTTTCTAAAAGTATTTACAGAACCGATGGAGACAAATGTTTGTATGATGAATGAATGCATTCGTACATTAGACATGTTACTATATATTTCAATCTACAAATATTTTTATAATATATCTATGTCTACCCGTTAGATAGATTTATAAGACAATTAGATTCCATAACACAAGTCTTACACATCTTACTTTGAACTACACTAATTGGTGTAATTGCAAGAAATACTTATTTTACAAATGTCGTAGCCCCACAATCATCATCATCATAGGTCACCCTCTGACATCCAGAGGGTGTGTTTTCCGCACTTAGTCCTGTATGGACCATTGTGCGTGAGTACAAGGTGGAGGTTGCTCATTCCAGCCATCCCACCTCCCTCCAGAAGCAGATTAAGTTCCCCATGTTGTTCAGGATTTCCTCGATTGTTTTGGGTGATCCCACGGTTTCTTTCCGGATTTGGTCGACGCCTGTGCACTGCAGTAGCACATGTGCAATCGTTTCCTCCGTCTTCATGCATGCCCTGCACAGAGGGCTATCGGTTATACCTAGAGTGTATAAGTGTTTGTTAAGCGAGCAGTGACCCGTAATGGTTCCTACTACTGTTCTTAGGTTCTTTTTGTTCAGTCGCAATAAACGCTTTGTTAGTCTGTTGCTCAGTTTGGCATAGCCTCTTTGGATTGCCTACAGCCAGGCGCTGAGGTCCACCAGCTTTCGGCTTGCCTATGTGTGTGTTCTTGTAACCAGCCACGTAACTGGCTGAAGGGATAGGCATAAGCGGTTCTGGTCCGAACTCCACCATGTCGGACCCCCTCCTTGCCAGTTCGTCCGCTGCATCATTGCCTCTTGATCCACTGTGTCCCTTTATCCACTGTAGGGTTATTTTATTGTGATTGAGTACTGCTATCTGTTCCAGCGTAGCCCACAATAGGATATCTTAGTTCTGTGTCCTGTATATCTATCACCCACGGGTGATGTATATACTCCCCGAAGCAAAAATCTGCAGGTCATACAAAATCGTATAAAACTCGCGACCCGTTGCGCAATAGCCGATCAATCGACTGCTGCGCCAACTGTGTTGTTAAGGAATTATTTTAATTATGCTTGTCAGCTATATGTATTATAATAATGACTATTCTAAATATATCTGTGATTGACGGATTTTTCTAGCCCTCCTCCATTCAAGCCTTAGGGATCTTATGGCCAAGGCTAAGGCTGAGTTTAGTCGGTAGGTCACGCTTGTCAGACCATTCTAGCCGGAGTGGAGAGTGATATAATCACCGTGACACACACCGTGATTCTCTCCTCCTCTCTCGCTCTCTCTCTCTTTCCAATGAAGCTCTTCATTTAAAAAAAAAATTGGTTGTCTGTAGAACTCCGTCTACTGCCGATATTTGAACGTGACAACGTCTATTACATGGTAATTTTTTCTGGGTGCAATGAAATTATTTAAAATAAAGTAATGTATAACATTTATATTTTTATTTAATAGTTTGTTTAAATTTTCTGCTTCTGAAGTTATACAAAAATTAATTATTATGAGTAATGTGCACTTGCACACTAAATACAATAAGCATATGATTGCACATACATATGAACATACATTCATTCATCTTCATACAGAAGTTTATAGTTACAATAAAATTAAGCGTGGACTGCGTGTGGCGTCAGATTCGGCCGTTACGGTGTTTTCGAGAATGACTCCACGCCGTATCAATTTAATAGACGTTGTCACGTCAATAAAGTAATGTATAACATTTATATTTTTATTACGTTGCCGTGTGGCGTCAGATCGGCCGTTACACCGTTCGTGGACTCCGTGTGGCGTCAGATTCGGCCGTTACGGTGTTTTCCAGAATGACTCCACGCCGTACCAATTTAATAGACGTTGTCACGTCAAAAAAAAATCTGTATTACAATGTTTATGAGTTTTTATTCAAAATTCTTTGTCTGTATATATAAATAGGAAATGATTAAATGTCTGATAATAAATTCCCTTAGGGACTGGGAGATAGGAAGGGCAATGCTGTTCTCTGAACACTAGCTGCTCGCTGTGACGAGGTACAAATTAAGAACACCCTTAGAACCGGGTACGTTTCCCGAACTATTGCATAAGCAAACTCTTGTGGTTCTAGAGATGCTCCTATTGAGAACTTTGATAACGAAGCAAGTTGGTCTTGCTTTCGTAAATTGCATTACTAGACGTCGTCTGACTTATTCTCGAATATTCTTGTTATGTTTTCAAACATAAGCAAGAGATAATGAATCTTATAAATACGGTTGATAAAGCACTTTAATAATCCCTAATAATATTATAAAAGTTTGTATGGATGAATGTTTCTCTTTAACGTAAAAATGATTAATAATAAAAATAATAATCTTTATTGGTTTTCTATAAAGTTTACAAACACATATAACGTAACTACATGAGTCGAAGACTGTATCGCAGTTTTTTTTTTTTTACACTTACACCAATTAGCCTAGCCCAAGGTAAGCTGTGTAAGGCTTGTGCTATGGGATCTAGGGTAACGGATAGACATACATATATTATACATATATAAATAATTTTATACAAATATATATCAACAACCATGACTAAGGTACAAATGCTCGCATTCATCACACAAACATATGCCCCCACCGGGGCTCGAACCCGGGACCTCAGAGATGGCGACACCTTGAAACCGGTGTACTATCCACTCGACTATGGAGGTCGTCAGAGTTATTAGCGCCCACCTCGAACAACTTCTTAACAAGGAAACTTTATATAAACTAATAAATTTTATGTTTATTACGTGTATGTGCGTGCATGTGTATATGTTATATGTTTAATTTATTTATTTAATAAGGGGCTCAACATCATCATAATCCAGATTGGGTAGCCATTTCTTCAGTACACGTTTAGATACAATCGTTGAGGGACAATTTAAAGATATGTAATTTGTGATTAATTTTGTTATATAATAATTAGCTTAGATATACATAATGACGTTTAGCTATTTTTTTTATTGCTAAAGTTGACAAACAAGCGGGCTGCCCACCTGATGATAAGTGGTAACAGTCGCCTATAGCACATGTGGTTCCCGCGAGATTCGCAGCAAATCTGCAAACCTCATAAGAACCACAGTGTACGTTGCCAACTTGTGACATAAGATGTAATGTCACAGTACCCAGTAATTTCACTGCCAATTGCATTACTGTAGCTAGTTATGTATTGCATTTATCAATTACAAATATTCTGTTTGCCTATCTTTTATTTGAAGCTAATTCCTTCATCATATCCACAAGACGAGTGCTTGCGCAAAATAACATTAAAAACAAATAATTAACGAATCGAAAGAACCTTCCACAGGGCATAAAGTTGGTGAGTTGAATATAGGGCTGCCATCTGTCCGGGTTTCCCCGAATTTGTCCTAGTTTGGAAGATGTCCGGGGAGCGTCCGGACGGGGTTTAAATTGTAGTCTGGATTCAACGGACGCTATTTTACTTTACGCTCTATCAAATACGTAGTAAAATATATTTTAGTCAAGATGTAAGTGAATGAAAAATGTATTGATATGTCCGGGGTGAAAGCCCCAAAATCCGGGGAACTTAAGCATCCGGTCCCGAGGGACAGGTTTTAGAAATGGCAATCCTAATAAATAAATAATAAATAAATATTTGTTACACTTACACCAATTAGCCTAGCCCAAAGTAAGCTCTGTAAGGCTTGTGCTATGGGATCTAGGGTAACGGATAGACATACATATATTATACATATATGAATAATTTTATAGAAATATATATCAACAACCATGACTAAGGTACAAATGCTCGCATTCATCACACAAACATATGCCCCCACCGGGGCTCGAACCCGGGACCTCAGAGATGGCGACACCTTGAAACCGGTGTACTATCCACTCGACTATGGAGGTCGTCTAATGGGATACCGTATTGGCTTGAACGCCTTTATTAATTGAATGAAGTTTAATGAAACTTTACACTAATATAGTTTATACATCAGGATAACATATAATAGGTTACAATTTATAAACATATACGCCACTCTAACATAATCTACTCAAAATACTAATCCCAGACGAAGTCGCGGACACCTGTTAGTATCTACCGTTATTGACACCGTCTACTATTGCATTGAAAATCTTTTTAAAAGCCATACCGTTGTCATAATTCATTACATGTTTAAATTACTAGATTACGTCATAGATTACTTATGAAGTCGCCACGGTAAGACAGCAGCTATACGGCTGGTTGAGCCAAACCGGTGCCATGGGCGGCTGATCCCGTTTGTCACATCAGCTGCGGCTGCCGAGAGCTAGTGAAGCGAGATCTGTCACTGCAGATCGCGGTGAGTCGGTCAAAGTCGCCCAGTTGGGAGGGCTATGCTCTAAGCTTTCTTAAATATTATTACACTAAGTATTAAAGTTGATTGGCACATATTGATTAGTTTTAAGTCAGTACCGCAAATAAGTGTGATGATAGTACGAGCAATATCTTAACTGGATATCACTACATAGTATACTCGTAAAACAAAGTCGCTATCAGCCGTCTGTCTGTCCCTATGTATGCTTAGATCTATAAAACTACGCAACTGATTTTGATGCAGTTTTTTAATAGATAGAGTGATTCTTAAGGAAGGTTTGTATGTATAATAAATGCATAATATAGTAGAGAAACACTGATAAATTTAAAGGTTTCAAATGTGATGTCGTAAATAAGCACGTTTTTTTGCGCTTATATTGCAAACGCTGGCTGAACCCTACGAGATAGACCAAAATAATGTACTACAGTATTGTACAACTTACAAAAATCCACAAAAAAGTCCGCGATGGTATAGGTATGTCTATCTCTTAGGGATAACCCACCATAACCATTTTTTCACTGCACCTATGCGAAGCCGGGGCGGGTCGCTAGTTTTAAATAAATGTCAGACTTCATACGCACTCTCGACGGTTGTCAGGTTCGAGCCAAAAGTTATGCCTGTCATCAGGTAGATGGCGCCAATACTTCAGCCTTACTATCACCCAAACACAATGACAGCTGCCAGAGTGAAAACAAAATTCGCTTCACTTCCAATAACATTTTGTTCCCGTATGGAACAGAGCATTTTCATCACTATATATGAAAATATAATGCGATATTCAAAAATCTAATCAGGGTATCTTAAGGTTACTTTAATATATGACTATCTGGTGCGTGCAACTTTGTCTGCGCAGGATTAATATTTTGAGTAACTTATATTAGCGTGGCGTATATCTTTATAAGTTAGAGCAGGGATCACCAATTAGTTTCGCTCGGGGTCCGTTTTAAGAAATGAAAAGACTTTCGCGGTTAATTAAAAAAAAAAACCTTAACTCTCTTAAATGTTTGCAAGCGTTTTTACCATTTAAAACCAGGGTAGTTTTGGCTCAAATTCTCTTACAACCAATCATTGACTATGCTGACGTCTGTTATTTGGATGCCAAAGAGGAACTACTATATAGACTTGAGCGTATACAAAATCTATTAATTCATTTCATCTATGGTCTTAAAAAGTATGACCATGTATCCTAGTTTCGGAAAGAACTCAAGTGGCTCCCAATCCGGCTCCGTAGGAACACTCATATCCTCTGTGTTCTTTAGAATATTCTGCACAACCCATCCTATCCTTCCTATTTATGTGAGCGGTTCAGTTTAGTCCACCGACAAGACGCTGTTAGTAGGTCACTGGTTAAACCCTCCTTGTTATCCCATCCCATTCGTCTCAGTTCTATCCCAATTCCTTTACCGTTCACGCTGCAAGATTGTGGAACTCTATGCCACACAGTATCCGTGAATGTAAATCACTGCACACTTTTAAGCGCCGCGTCAGAGAGCACTATGTAAATTCCTGTCGCTAGCAATTGACATTGATAGTTTATATACCTACATAATATAAAATATGTATATATTATTATAACCTTATAATTATATGTATACGTGTGTATGTATGTATGTGTATATGTTTATAAATATACATGTAGATTTGATTACTATAATAGTTGTAGTTTTTATTGTACCCAAATGTTGTATCATTATATTGTTTCCTATCGCAGGTCTGCTGGTAGAAATTTCTTTAGAAATAAGCAGAACCTATGTAGCTCTTGATTCACATTGTATTTATATATGTTGATATGTTGTGTACATAAATAAATAAAAATTGAACAAAGGTAATTACGGAAATTACAAAGGTATCAATGAGAAAAATGTCATTTTTATTGTTGATTATCTGTATGAAGTTTTAAGTTGAATTGGTGCAAATTATTGACATTGAATCCTGAAAATGCTCATTAGTAAGTCGCGATCAAAATCTATTCTTAACGAAGTTCGTTTTCGAAAATGCTGCTTCGCATATATATGTTGACACAAACGACGTGAGATGTTTCAAAGCAAATTTTTGTAGTTTTGCATATTTATTACCACACACATGTGTTTTAAAGCTGTGTTTTACTAAACAGCACTAAAAAATACTGCGGGGAATATATATTTTCTGTCCGGATACAATGGGTCGGCGGTCCGTATGCGGACCGTGATCCGCCATTTGGTGACCTCTGAGTTACAGGCTTTTTTTTTTTCGTTCCCCTGAGGAAAATGCATTAAATTGCATACCCCGGCTGTGGCGAGCCGGCGGTTATGTGGGGCTCTCCTCCCCAGAAGAGGGAGACCTACCCACTAAAAACCTCAGGGATGGCCTTCCTCAGGCATGTAGGAGGGAGCCCCCGGGAACATCAAGCCACTTCCGGGAACCCTCAGCCTCCGCTCCCCCGCCGATACAGGGGAGCCCTCCTCGGGGGAGGCTACACTACCTCCCCCGGTCTCCTCCACCGACGACGCCCCCCGGCCACGGAAGGGGCGTGGTCCATCCCGGGTCGCCGTAGCGGTCACGACCTCCTCGCGCCCGCCGGCGACTTGCGGCGGCGCCGCAGCTGTGCTACCGAGCCCGGCGCCGCCTCCTTCGAGCGAGATCGGCCGTCTCCCGACCCCGCTCGGCAGCCTCCTTCTGAAGCAACACTGCTTCACAGAAGGAGGCCACAGCCCTCCAACCTCCCTCGTCCGCCAGCATTGCCGCAATCAATGCCGGCGGAGACAGATCTCGCCCGATCTCTGCAACCAAGCTCGGCGCTCAGAGGCCCATGCGAGTCACTCCGCCAGCGTGTGCTGGGCCGAGTCGAGGTCGGATGCGCAGTGGTGGCAATGTGTCGATCCCTCCCGTCCTATTCGACACAGATACTCACCGAAGCAGCCGTGCCCGGTGAGTATCTGAGTCAATCGGTAGGTGACCTCCTCCTTCCCGTGGAGCCAAGCTTCGAGGTGCGGGAGTACGGCACCGACGGCCCGCTGGCGCGCGCAGATCCGTAATTCAAGCTGCGCACGCCAGGCCGCCACAATTCGTCGGTGCCACTCCCGCTTAGGCACTTCGTGCGCGGGTTCCGCTCCCCCGGTCGACACGCCGCGACGCATACGTCGCCGCGTACATGTCGACCAGGATGTTGAATGGGGGGGAGCGACCCAGAACTGTCGCCGCCTCGTACGAGATTGTACGGTAGCCTCGTACGATCCGCATGGCCATTATCCGCTGCAGGCTCCGTAGCAGAGCTCTGCAGCGGGGGGACCTCGCGCAGTCTTACGACCACATCTGAGTTACAGCCTATGTGTTATTTTGATATATACGCTATATTATTCGAAAGTTTCATTAAAATCAATTCAATGGTTATTACGTGAAAGTGTAACAAATATCCATACATAAAAACTTTCACTCGTAATATTTGTGGGGATATATCAGTACATCTTATTCATTTTCTATTGTACATGAAACTGTTATCCCATGGAAGTTAAACACAAACATTATTGTCGTTTAAGTAAATATGAACCTTATACCCTTTTTAATAAGAGTATTTTTGGCGTGTGCTTAGGTAGCGGTAGGTCAGTAAAACTCGCGCTTGTAATGTTTGTAGCGACTTAGACAAATAAGCAGCTTACCCACCTTAAGGTAAGTGATTACAGTCGCCTATAGTACACGTGCTTCCTGTGCGATTAGCAACATATTTGCAACAGTTACAATCGACCGTGGTGTCATTGCCAACATGTGACATAAGATGACAGTACAGTACCCAGTAACTTCACTGCCTATCTTACCCTTCATGCCGAAACACATCAATACGAACACTGCTATTTTCGGGCAGAAATATGTGAAACGGAGATAAATCTCAACTATTAAGCCAAGACGACCCTGGTAGTCCCCCTACGGTATCCGGTATTTGATCTAACAACAACACTAAGAAATAGCGCAAGTTATTGATAACTATATTTATAGCGATCGATCATAAAATAGTGTAGTGGTCATGATAATAAATTAAACAAACATTGAACTGAATTATGCGCGTAGAATTGCATGATAGATAATATAAGACTCAAAGATGTTTATGCAAGTGCATTGCTCAGCTACTCATCGTCTGACCAACTGTATTTTTTAAACCAGAAAATTTAAAGTCTGACCTATTTTATTTTCCTAGTGTGAGTTCTTATTAATGAATCCTCATAAGGAGTGCGCTACTATTGTAGTCGTCTTAATAACCCCTTGGTGCTCGGACGACTTTATACTGGATACAACCCGCGCCCGGTCTACGGCAGGTGGTTATGTTGAAAGAGTCCAACATAACCAAGCAGATGGCTAACCTTTTTTTTTTTGTTTCCCTGAGGAAAATGCATTAAATTGCATACCCCGGCTGTGGCGAGCCGGCGGTTATGTGGGGCTCTCCTCCCCAGAAGGGGGAGGCCTACCCACTAAAAACCTCAGGGATGGCCTTCCTCAGGCATATAGGGAGCCCCCGGGAACATCAAGCCACTTCCGGGAACCCCCAGCCTCCGCTCCCCTGCCTAGAGGGGAGCCCTCCTCGGGGGAGGCTACACCACCTCCCCCGGTCTCCTCCACCGAAGCAGATGGCTAACCTACCAATTAAACACTACCTACAAGCCTTTGGTGGGGCAGAAGGCCTGGGACCTTATCGGCTTTGAACTAAAGCGCCCGCTCTCCAGAGCGGTGGGCGGTGCATAACCTGACCTGTTTTTCAGTTTTGTTGTTAATGTGATGTGAAATGGAGTTAACAGTAAGGACTCACATAAATTGGAGGTTTAGTCAAACCTTAGAAATACATATGATTAATTAAATTTCTAAAGATAATAATAATAACCGGGTTTTTTATTTTAAATAGCCAAGGCGTGGACCACACTCATGTCTGGTGGAAAATGATGATAAGGTAGGACGCTCGCCTAGAAGATGCTTGCTTACTCTGGATTTAAAGATGTCCAGATTATACTGAACAGACCTCTCCAAAGAGTTCCATTCCTTAAATTTATTTCGTTATGCAATTAGCATAGCGAAAGCGTAAGCAAATCGCTTTGTGCAAATTGTAGGAATGTCAATAACATAAGGGTGAAAGCTCTCGCCGCGCCAGGTCGCGAGTGGAGGAAAAAACAGGTGGGTTCATATGGTGTAAAATTTCCACGCTCTCTCCGAAACGCACACGACAGAAAACCGAGGAACTAGCTACACGTACTTCAATGATCAAGGCTTTGGAGCTCCATTGAATCCAATGCATTAAACTGGAATTGAGCAGATCCATATCAGAGGTGGCATCAGTATACCAAACAGAAGCGAACTTAGTTATGATAAAGGCTAAGGAGTTTCAGATGTGAACTACCGTCGGAGATTAAGTGGTATGCCAAGTCTGGCAGCAGTGTCGAAACTGCAGCGATGCTATATTTACAAATCATTATTTCAGTTGAAAGACGTCCTCTGTTCGACATAGGCTTTCGCCAAGGATCTCCATATCGTCGCTGATGATGTACTAGCATCCAATGCCTTCATGCGATTCTCAACAAATCGTTGATTCACATTCTGGTGGACTTATCATCGCTACAGTCCAGCATATGGCTGCCGCTCGAAGACCTTTCCGCCTCAACAGCTGTTATGTATTATATATTTTTTATATTACATTTTTGCCTTAGAACTAAACAAACTTCATAAAGCTTAATTGGAATATAGCTCATAAAAATCTCCTTTGTCAATGTCATCATCAGATTTATTCGCGCGGCTCTACCGGGCGGCGCGACTCCCATGCCGGAACCGATATCAATAATAATCAGATCGCGAGCATTAACGCCTTCCAGCGGTTTAGCGAAGAGACCAGGCCAGTAAGGCTCAACTTCCACGGCGGCTAACTTTAAGATGGTAGATATTTTGTCACCAGTTATGGCGACTTCGTCATCAACAAAGATGAGAACAAACGCAGGCTAATGCAGCTTTGGATACCAGTTTTGTATACATATATATACATAAATACATCGTAAAGACATTCTTGTGGGCTAGATCTATACTTATAATAAATCTGTAGAGATGTCAATTCTATACATCAATACATAGTATAAAACAAAGTCGCTTTCGCTGTATGTCCGTATGTATGCTTAGATCTTTAAAACTACGCAACGGATTTTGACGCGGTTTTTTTTAATAGATAGAGTGATTCTTAAGGAAGGTTTGTATGTATAATAAATGCATAATATAGAGAAAACACTGATAAATTTAAAGGTTTCTAATGTGATGTCGTAAATAAGCACGTTTTTTTGCGCTTATATTGCAAACGCTGGCTGAACCCTACGAGATAGACCAAAATAATGTACTACAGTATTGTACAACTTACAAAAATCCACAAAAAGTCCGCTATGGTATATGTCTATCTCTTAGGGATAACCCACCATAACCATTTTTCACTGCACCCGTGCGAAGCCAGGGCGGGTCGCTAGTTCAATATATTTCCAAAATAACAATCGGGGGGTGATTAGAGGTTACTGATGTTAAAAATGCAATCAGTAAAATTTTTGTCTGTCTGTATAACCATTACAGAAACAAAAACTACTCAACGGATTTAACGAAACTTGGTACAATTATTTATCATACTCCTGAGCTAGTTATAGTGTACTTTTCATCGCGCTGCAATCAATAGGAGCAGAGCAGGGTAGGGAAATGATGTGAAAACGCGAGAAGTTACTCCATTTTTAAAGCTTCCGTCGCGTGTGAAACCTTAATAGTTAAAGCTACACAGAAATCATGTATGACGGACGGATGACGGAAATGTTCTAGTTAAAATTATATAAAAAATATCCTACGACAGCATATGTCTATATTTTATGGTTGACTCAAAATAACACGTGTAACTCCCGATAGCAGCAGTTCGAAGCTTTCTGATTATATTTGTCTACTCTTACGTTTATAACACTCTCAGTCATCCCTATTTAAGAAAGTTAACATTATAAACTTTCATAAAAAAGAATCATAGAAATCGGTATAGAAACACCAAAGTCGTACATGAAATACGATCATTATAACACATTCTCGCCCGTTCGCAACCGGCCTAAAATTTTATAAAATGTGTCTTATTTGAAATATATTTAAAAATGCTACCGAAAATTACGATTCCACTCGGACGAAGTCGTGGGCACAGCTATTAATAAATAAATCGAATATAAAAATAACACGAAGGTAAGCTCCAAGTAAGATAGTGTACAAAGCGAAGATATATAAGTTTTGTCAGCGCGACGGTCGGCTGCCGATCGCCTGGCCGACCGTAATGCGCCGTCGACCCGATGTGTCCCGACCTCGTCACAAGCGCTCGCTCACAGACTCGCGATATTTCTAACGATGTACCTATACTATTCAAGGAATTAATCTTTACTAATATTATAAATCGGAAAGTGAGTTTGTTTGTTTGTTTGTTCCGCTTTCACGCCGTAACTACTGAACCGATTGCTTTGAAATAAAGATAAAAGAAGGGATTAAATAATAGAGTACTTTTTATCCCGGAAAAATCGACAGATCCCACGGGATGCGCAATAAAGGCTATGCTCAAAAAACTAATGCACAGATTTTCATGCGGTTTTCATCAATGATACACCAAGTCTTCTAATAAAACAAAAGAAACTGATTAGAATTATATTTAATATTCAACAAACAGAAAGCTGTAAACCTTACTTTGCAAGATATGGAATTCTTACCCTGCCTTGTATGTATTTATTGGAATTGTGTAAATTTGTCCGCAAACACCCAGACTTTTACACCAGGCGAGACGACACCATAAAGAGACCTCTTAGACATAGAAACAAATTGATGTTACCACAATCCCTAACGAAACACCACTCTTCCAGCCCATTGGTCATGTCCATAAAAATTTTCAATAAGTTACCCGACTCGTTAAAAAATATCAGTGATGACAAACATTTTATAAATGATTTAAAAAAATTACTCACTGAGAAGTGCTATTATAAATATCTGAATATTTAGAAGACAAAAATATTGAATATCAAAAACAATAAATAAAATTGAAACTAAATCATCTCAAAATACAAATTTTATCTGAAATCTAAAATCAATAAATAATAATAATAATAATAATATAAGAATAATAATTTGAAAATATTACATAAATAATAGAATAAATAATTAATATAATAGTTAATATTAAATTAATAATGAGAATAAACATTTGTTCTTTCCAATATTGCTGTGCCCGACAGGGTCCATAGAGATGCTCATTTATTTATATTAACATGTTTGTACCGATGGATTGCAAAAAAGTATTGAGTATTGAGTATTGAGTATCAATAGATAGAATGATTCTTGAGGAAGGTTTTACGGTATTTTTTATCTCGGAAAAACGGATAGTCCCACGGGAAGCGCGATAAAACCTTCGCGCCATAAACCGACTTCCGCGCATATGTAGTCGTGGGCAAATCGACCGGGGGGCGATGGGGGAGTGCACTGGAACCCGCGCACGAAGTGCCTAAGCGGGAGTGGCACCGACGGATTGTGGCGGCCTGGCGTGCGCAGCTCGAATTACGGATCTGCGCGCGCCAGCGGGCCGTCGGTGCCGTACTCCCGCACCTCGAAGCTTGGCTCCACGGAAGGAGGAGGTCACCTACCGATTGACTCAGATACTCACCGGGCACGGCTGCTTCGGTGAGTATCTGTGTCGAATAGGACGGGAGGGATCGACACATTGTCACCAATGCGCATCCGACCTCGATTCGGCCCAGCACACGCTGGCGGAGTGCCCCGCGTGGGCCTCGAGCGCCGAGTCTTGGTCGCAGAGATCGGGCGAGATCTGTCTCCGCCGGCATTGATTGCGGCAATGCTGGCGGACGAGGCTGTGGCCTCCTTCTGTGAAGCAGTGATGCTCCAGAAGGAGGCCGCCGAGCGGGGTCGGGAGATGGCCGATCCCGCTCGAAGAAGGCGGCGCCGGGCTCGGTAGCACAGCTGCGGCACCGTCGCGGGTCGCCGGCGGGCGCGAGGAAGTCGCGACTGCTACGGCGACCCAGGATGGACCACGCCCCTTCCGTGGCCGGGGGGCGTCGTCGGTGGAGGAGACCGAGGGAGGTAGTGTAGCCTCCCCCGAGGAGGGCTCCCCTCTAGGCAGGGGAGCGGAGGCTGGGGGTTCTCGGAAGTGGCTTGATGTTCCCTTGAGGAAGGCCATCCCTGAGGTTTTTAGTGGGTAGGCCTCCCCCTTCTGGGGAGGAGAGCCCCACATAACCGCCGGCTCGCCACAGCCGGGGTATGCAATTTAATGCATTTTCCTCAGGGGAACAAAAAAAAAAGTCGTGGGCAAAAGCTATGACCCTTAACCCTCTATTGACCCAATCCCGAATCCACGCGGGCAAAGCCGCGAGCAGAAAGCTAGTTATTAATAAAGGAAATAATTTGAATAAAGGAAATAATTAATTACTATTAAAGGAGTTAAGGGGAAGGGAAGTATTAAAACTGTGAGAAAAATACCTGGGACTTTTTTATTTTTGGTGTAACGTTATATATAACTTACAAATACTCGTCGCTTATGTTATAATTAGTTGCGTACCTCATTAAAAATCTCTCTATTCGTTTAATTTTAATACAGGTTTTTTAAATAATGTTAATTATACAAAAATATATTTTATTGAATTATTTAATAATAATACTTTATTTTCAATCTGAATGTACAATTTAGCATTTAACGATAACTCCCACATTAGGCTATGCCTGTCCTGTGGGAGTTATCACAATTTGGTTTAAAGAGCACTAGAATGCGGTACCTACGTTTCTCTCAAAGAATAACAAAAGAAAAAGAATACTTTTTTACCGTGGAAGAGCCAGGCTTCGGCACGAATTGGGCCGGTTCTACCGGAGTGATACCACGGCCTCACAGAAAACCGGCTTAAAAATAGCGCTTGCGCTGTGTTTCGCCGAGTGAGTGAGGGTACCGGAGGGCCAGCCCCCCCCCCTTCCCCCTTATTCCCTTTTAAAAGGCCGGCAACGCATCTGTGACTCCTCACTGCAGTCAACATCTCAGCCTAGGAGGACCGTCAAGACTATAGCCTCCTTCCTCAAGGAGAGGAAATTCTACGTGGCGGTAGAGCAAGCCACAAAAGCATCGAGGCCGGGGTACCGCAGGGCAGTTGCCTATCTCCATCGTGCTACTCCTGGTTCACGAATGACATCCCAGTGAGTCCAGGAGTTACCCTGGCCTTATATGCGGACGATGCGGCCTTTATCGTAACATCGATGAACCAACGCCATGCCGCAACTAAGATGCAACGGCAGTTGGACCTGATGCCAAAGTGGTTGGAAGACTGGCGCCTAGTGGCCAACCCATCCAAGACCCAGGCCCTCCTACTTAGCAGGGCTACGCTGCCTGATAACCTGTCACTCCTAGGACACCAGATCCCCTGGGCGACCAAGGCGAAATACCTAGGAGTGACCATAGACAGGAAGTTATCGATGATGCCACACGTGGAAGAAGTAGTGTCAAGTGCAAGAACTGCAAGAGCGCTACTGAGGCCGGTCCTGACATCGCAGCTGCCTCTTAGAATAAAGACCGCCGTGTACAAGTTGTACATTAGGCCGAGGATAACCTACGGGGCGCCGGCGTGGTACGCTCTAACGGGGAAGGGTGCAAGGAAGAAACTGGCAGTCCAGCAGTCCCTGGCCCTTAGAACACTCGTCCGCGCTCCCAGATTCGTCCGGAATGATGTGATAGCCAGGGACCTGAAGATCACCACTATCCATGCGCACATCAGATCGCTCGCCGCCAGCATGTTCAGCAGGGCTGCCAGTTCCTCACATCCACACCTGCAGAACATCGCCCCCCACCATGCCCGCCCTCCTGACTGGAGAGCACATGCCAGAAGCCTCGTCCTCTCAGAAAGTGAGAGTGACGAATAAAGAGGCAAGATAACAGCTCCTACGGAGCAACGAAGCCGTGACGGAGGACCATCCCCGTCCCCCCAATGACCCGGTAGTAGCAACTGCCGGCGTTGAGACCACTGCAGGGGGCCAACAGAGCCCCGAACAGTTCCCTTCGCCCAGGAGAGCGAAGAAGATCACCTAGTCAGTGACTCCTCTGGTGTTGCGGGTGTCCATGGGCAACGGTTATCGATTACCATCAGGTGATCCGTTTGCTCGTTTGCTGCCCTATCCTATAAAAAAAAAATACTATTGCGCTACAAATAAATAAAAAGAAATAATAAAAAAAAGGAAAACTAACAATAAAAAAAATCAACTACAAAAATATTCAACAAAATGTATACAGACACTCGAAGCCAAAGAAAAACATAAGCTTATTTTACCAAAGTATCTACAGGATCTATCCTACAGGAAAAACCAAACTAGCGAAACGATTACTTATAAATTTTTCGCTTAATTGTAGCAGTAACGTTTTTGGTAGATGTGCTCCTGTTATTATATGTATGTCTAGTGGTTAGTACACCGGTTTCAAGGTGTCGCCATCTCTGATCCGTCCCGGGTTCGAATTCCGGTGAGGGCAATACCTTGGTCATTGTTGTTAATATATATTTCTCTATCCTACAAGGCTGATGTTATAGGATTTATGGGTAGCGACCTTTTTTTTTTTGTTGCCCTGAGGAAAATGCAATACCCCGCAAAAAAATTGCATACCCCGGCTGTGGCGAGCCGGCGGTTATGTGGGGCTCTCCTTCCCAGAAGGGGCAGGCCTACCCACTGAAAACCTCAGGGATGGCCTTCCTCAGGCATGTAGGGAACCCCCGGGAACGCCAAGCGACTTCCGGGAACCCCCAGCCTCCGCTCCCCTGCCGATACAGGGGAACCCTCCTCAGGGGAGGCTACACTACCTCCCCCGAACTCCTCCACCGACGACGCCCCCGGCCACGGAAGGGGCGCGGTCCATCCCGGGTCGCCGTATCCGCGGGCGCAACTTCCTCGCGCCCGCCGCCGACCCGCGGCGGCGCCGCAGCTGTGCTACCGAGCCCGGCGCCACCTTCTTCGAGTGGGATCGGCCATCATGGGTAACGACCCTAGATTCTATAAGACCAGCCTTACAGAGCTTACTTTGGGTCAGGCTAATTGGTGTACTTTTTATTATTTATAATTATACATTTTCCTTCTATTGTCAATCTTGGAATGATATCACAGTATCAAATAAAATCATGAACGCATCTGACAGAAGTACAATCAAAGGGCCAGGCCGAGCAGCCCTTATCGTCGCGATAACATCAGCGCCGTGCTATAACCCCCACTTTGAAGATGCACGCGTCGTCAACTCCAATCACGAGGCGTTCTTGCACACCGCGGCCACGGAGATTAATTCACAAGATGGCGCTAGTATTTATTGATGTAGTCAATTATTTTAAGGCTTCCGTACCACCAAAGGAAAAAACGGAATCTTTTAGGATTAAACTTTTAGGATTAGGATAGAAGACCATATTTCTCAGAAACGCGTCAAGATATCAAACTCAAATTAATATCACATACTCAGGTCTCCTATTTCTACCCACATAACCGCCGGCTCGCCACAGCCGGGGTATGCAAGAATGCAATTTAATGCATATTCCTCAGGGGAACAAAAAAAAAGGTCTCCTATTTCTCAAAGCAGTGAAAAAATCAAATTTCTAAATCAACGCAATAAAAAGATATTGCCGTTTATGTTCCATTTCTATTGCATATTTTGACATTTGCAAGGAAAGCCTATAGGGTTTGCTTGTTTGTTTGTAATGTTTTTTTCCGTTGACCTAGAATCATGAAAGGCAAGAAGCAATGTCATGTAACACAAGTACGAGTAAAGGAAAAACTCCGAGAACCAAAAATTACTTTTGTAGTTATTACACATTTCATTCTCTTATTGTAGAAATTACAGGGGAAGGGGCAGGGGTGACAAATTAAACCAATTTGGAAGTGTCTCTCGCACAAACTATTTAGAAAAATATGATATTAGAAACTTTAATATCATTTTTGAAGACCTATCTATATATACCCCATTCGTAAGAGTTCAATGTAAAAAAATTTGGTTGTCTGTAGAACTCCGTCTACTGCCGATATTTGAACGTGACAACGTCTATTACAGAATTTTTTCAAAACTGCCGGGTTAAACTGCCTAGCTAACGAATTTTGTGCGTGGTGATTGGTCGGTTTGATTGGTTTCTGTGAAGAATGTTTTTAAAATATAAAATGTTGTATTTTATGAGTATTTAAATTTCTAACTAAATAATGTAACATAATTTATGAAAATGATTAATGAATTAATGAATTTTTACCTTTTATTCCTGTGATATTGTTGATAATAGATTAAAACACTTTGACTTATTCATCAAAATCAGTCGACAATTCACCACACGTAATTTATTAAATCACTTTTTTGTTAAACTTTGAACGCGTATATTAACAACAGATGAGTCGTTACGGCGTATTAAAGTACGCCATGCAGCATCAGAGATACGTTGCCGTGTGACGTCAGATCGGCCGTTACGGTCCGTGTGGCGTCAGATTCGGCCGTTACGGTGTTTTCGAGAATGACTCCACGCCGTACCAATTTAATAAACGTTGTCACGTCAAAATTGTTAAGAAAAAAGCATATGATTGCACATACATATGAACATACATTCATTCATCTTCATACAGAAGTTTATAGTTACAATAAAATTAAGCGTGGACTCCGTGTGGCGTCAGATTCGGCCGTTACGGTGTTTTCCGTGTGGCGTCAGATTCGGCCGTTACGGTGTTTTCGAGAATGACTCCACGCCGTACCAATTTAATAGACGTTGTCACGTCAAAAGAATTTAGTTCGGTTGAATTTCAGTTCTGAGTATGGGGAATCCATAAGAATTCCGTCTTTTGTCATTTGGCTACGGAACCCAATAAAAGCATGCATAAAAAATGTTAAAATCATTGAAACAAATTATATATTAACTTTCGGCGCACCTCGCCAACTCTTGTTTGTCAGTCCGTCCATCCGAATTAAAGCGAGCGTCTTCATTTAATGGAGTTGCTGGTGAAATGTTTACGCTGGCGCTCTCACATTTTTCTCTCGTGATAAATTAAAATTTGTGTTTGACGGCTCGCGTTAATAAACTCAAAATGTTTATTTTGGACGGTACGCCGAGCGCGAGGAAGGGTTTCGCCGAGACAAAGTATGTTGGGATTTATCTGTTAGTAATATTATTAGGTGTCATAGATATTATTTTTACGGTTCTATCACGTACATCAACTGACAATTTTAACGTACATCAACTGACAATTGTCACGTACAACAGCTGACAGTTTTACGTACATCGACTGACAATTTTCGATTACATCAACTGACAATTTTAACTACATCAACTGACAATTGTCACGTACAACAGCTGACAGTTTCTACGTACACCGACTGACAATTTTCACGTACATCAACTGACAATTTTCGATTACATCAACTGACAATTTTTATGCTACCAACAAAAAATTATCGAATCACGGACCACCACAGATCCGTGGTCGTGGTCCGTGTCTTTGTCATGTTTTAATTTCATCTTATGGATCAAATTATTTAACAATAATGACTAATCCTAACGTTTATTCTGAGTGAATTGCGCAGCTCAAAGCTCAAACAATATTATTTATATTTTTGTTAAAAAAAATACCTATACATCGAATATTTAGATCGATTATCCAAAGAAATGTATTAGCCGGACTAAGATTTTGCGGTTTACAATGTGTATGTTTTACAAAAATTATAAGGATTTCGTAGTAAAACTGTACCATATGCAAATCATTAAAAAAGGCGGGTTCGTTCTATAGAACTCGCCAGAAGAATAATTCAAAATTAGGTTCCCTGTGTAGCATTATTCTATTACTGGAAAACACTAAAAATTATTTCGAGACATTTAGTTTTGTTAATTAAAACCACTTCTACGCTTTTTATTTGCTTCCATTCTTTTGTTTTTAAGTTGAAATGTCACACGTCACGTTTGACATTGACAATTTATATAGTAGATTTTGTTTTCTCCGAGAGTAGATTTGCTTTTATGTCTAGTTATGGCGCATAGACAAACCATAGACAATTGTGACGTGATAACTAAATTGTAATCAATAGTTTGTCATTTGTTTTCGTTGATTTGAAACCTTTTTCATTTTCATTTAATCAAACCTTCACCGTCGCAGGATCTAGCTAGACAGTTGTCAAAAGGCAGTGTATATCAGCGGAGCTGCAGGCGTTATGTGGCATTATCTGCCCGCCGTAAACTTAGATGTTTATGGCACTTCCGATTCCGCTGCTCTAACGGCCGCTTTGTAGGCTTTGTTCGCTTAGGGCGCTTTTTGTGGAATGTTTTTTGTTTAGGCAATGAAGGCTTCGAGGGTGATATTGAAAGATTACGGGTATACACGAAGGTGATAAAACTTGAATGAACAGACTGAAGACTTTTTATTTTATTCTACCTAGAGATAAAGATGGGTCTACTTTTAAATAGTTGGTGTTTTCGCTTGTATTTTAACCTTTATAACTTTATAAATTTAAGTGCCATAGGAAATATATATTTTTGCATTACCTTTTAACCTTAAAGTGCAAGTTTTGTTTACAATCAAATCTCCAAATTAGAATAATTTAAAGTAAAAAATCTCAAAAAGTCCTCGCTGTTGTTTTACGTCAGAATTTTGTGTACTATTGACTAAAACGTTATGACAACTAATTTTCTTGCCTTCGAACCTATGTTATACTTAGTTTAATGTCTATTAACGTGTGTGTAAAACATTCGTAAAGTTTACTTTCTTGGTTATTAACTAAATAAGGAAATCGTTAGTATGTAATAGTTAGTAAAAAAAAAATAACCGACTTCCAAATTGTACTCAACTAACTTACCTACGTATGTTTAGATAAAATATAAAATGTTCTTTCATATTCTTTCTAAACATACGTAGAATATAAAAGTAAAAAATAAATACGATTACTTCTGTCTTAAATAAACTAACTTTCCAGAGATATGCTTTGAGATTACTTTTGAAATTTGGCAGATTTGTTCAGACGCAGATATTAACTAACATATACGAAAACTGGGCAGTTCTGGAAATATTACATACATACGGGTCGAATTGTAAACCTCCTTTTTTTGAAGTCGCTTAAAAAATAGCCAAATTCTTTGAAATCTTTACACAAAACAGCAATTTTATATTTTGACCCTTAAAAAATAAAACAATCTTTATTGAACATAATATTTACAGGTACTTATCGCATTTTACAAATATTATAAACGCGTTTGTATGTATGGATGTTTTTTACTCATTCACATAAAAACTATTGAATGGATTTTAATGAAACTTTACAATACAATAATCCTCTATAACAGAACCTATAACAATTAGCTTATTGCCAACATTAAAACACTCAATGATATTATGATCATTATATCATCCAAACGCGTGATATTATGAATTTCAAAAAAAGAACGTTCTCATGGAATGACATTTTCACCACCAGATCGCTAAAATTATGAAAAAAAAAATACATTGTAGACTAATTCGTAATTTCGGATTCTCGTCTTATCGTGCTATTTCCCGCCATTTTTTCACTCGAATATTGGAAATCGCAAACAAACAACTACTTTGTGCGTTGTTTACAAAAATGAGTGATTCTAGCTTTGATGGCACACCACCAGATATTTCTAAAGCAGCAAAGGACATTTCTAACAAATTGTTACCGGAAAAATCTAGGAAACAGTATGAAAAGACATACACCGAGTTCATGAATTGGAGAAAATTAAAAAGCAGTGGCTCATTTTCTGAAGATGTCCTCTTATCATGATTGAAGATAAAGTTGTATGCAACTTCACGTCCGGTTCCGGTTTTTGTAAACATTAGCTGCAGTTGCTTCTGTACACATTAATTGATTTTAATTTAATTAACGCACTTTTCACTTGATAAATTGTTGTCAAGAATATAAGTCGCCGGGCTGCTTGATCGCGACATAATATCAGATTATTGTCGGCATACAAGAGGAAATACACTGCCGTAAGCAATATATATTTTATCGTTACCATTTAAATTTTAGTACTTGTGCACTGATATTGTTTTACATCGCTTTGATTTGCCCAATTATATTGATCTCCGGTCAGCTGATTGCACAGACTACTTAGAGATACGCTGATTGGAAGCTTTTGACAGCACAGACTAGATACGTGTTTGACAGCTAGCTAAGCATTGTTTATTTTGCGGCCTGGCTAGTTGGCCTTTGAGCCAATTACATTCTGCCAAGAAGATTTGCCATAGACTAACGCTTGGGTATAAGCCCGATATAAACTCGCTTAATATCGAGTTAAGGGATTCAAATTTATACAGCTTTTGTATTGTTGCTTCTTGATAGTTGCATAAACTTGAAATCGTAGCCGAAATAATGGATAAAGGCCAGCGTGAACTCCAGTGTCATGCGTGCGTAGCTGATATAGCGATGAATGAAACAATAATGTGTAAGGCATGTGGAAGGGCGTATCATTATTTTTGTTTGAATATACCGTTGAAACAATTTAGTACCTTTACTGTTAAATTCCTATCGACCTGGATATGTCCTGAATGCAAGAACGTCACTCGGAGAGCCAAATCAAATATTAACACCTCACGACATGATGCTTTGCACAATATGAACATGTCCTGTGACGAGCACGATGTTTCGGCCTCGAGTTGCCTTACACCCTCGAGTCCTGCCTCCGATATCGTAACAATGGACAAAATCCGCAATCTTTTAGACCAAAAACTCCAATTATGTATGCAGCAGACTATAGATTCAATAAAAACAACATTAAGACAGGAAATAAGGGAAGCTGTCCGATCGGAGGTTACATCTGAGTTTGAGAAAGTTAAGAAGGAATTGTCTGCAACCACCGATTTCATGTGTGCAGCACAGAAGGATCTGGAGGTAAAATTGTTAGAATCAACTGATAAGTTGAAGGTTGTCGAGGAAGAGAATGCACGATTACGACTGGATCTGCGTAACCTATGCAACCGTCTGTCTTCTATTGAAAAACTGTCACGTAGTCGCAACATTGAGATTCAAGCAGTACCTCAATCTCGTAACGAAAATTTAATTGCAATGGTGAAGAAATTGGGCGAGACCATCAACTTGCCAATCATTGAATCAGATATTCGTGCTTGCCGTAGAGTTGCCAAAATGGATGGGAAATCTACGCGCCCTCGTAACATCCTAGTAACCCTTTCTTCCACGCTACTACGAGATAAATACCTTTCAGCAGCTCATCGTTTCAATAAAACGCACACCAATGATCCTCTTAACACTACTCATTTAGGTATTCAAGGAACCACTCAGAAGATTTACGTCGTGGAACATATTTCTCCCGAATGCAAGCAATTACATGCTGCTGCAAGAAAGGCTGCTCGTGACAAAAGTTATAAATACGTCTGGGTCAAATATGGCCGAGTATTTATGCGGAAAGATGATAACTCTGGTTGTATTTGTGTGAAAAATGTTGTTCAGTTGGATAATCTATAAGTTTTCTGTGCTACTTTAGGTCTAGTTTTATATTTTTAATATTTATGTTTAAATTCTTTAATTGTCTTTTAATGTTAGTTTACTATCAAAATGTAAATAGATTACGTACAAAGACCAATGATTTATATTTAAGTGTAATTAATCATAATTATGATATGATTTGCTTAACTGAGACCAACTTAAACGACGGAGTTTTTGATGCTGAACTTTTTGACGGTCGTTACAATGTATTTCGGAGAGATCGCTCCGACACTTCGGTTCAAAAGAGTGAGGGAGGCGGTGTTCTTGTAGCAACTAAGAAGCACTTGCAAGTCATGCGCCAACCTAGTTGGTCTACTAATTGTGTAGAAGATATATGGCTTAGTGTCGGCTCCAGGGATGTCACTACTCCAACATTGAATATATGCCTCTGTTACCTACCCCCTGACATAAATATCTGTACACTAAATACCTTTTACGAGAATTGTCAAAAGATAATCCTTAATGGCAGGCCAAATGACATATTTTTGATCTTGGGGGATTTTAACACGCCACATATCTCATGGACTACTACCTCAATTGACACTGCTTTGGAGCCTTCCCTTCCAAGCGGCGTGAAGGCCGATCTGTTGATAGAAACAATGTCGCTATGCAATCTGTCGCAATTTAATAATATTATTAATGCTTCTGGTCGCTTTCTTGATCTCGTCTTATCGACTGTTAACTGTATTCAGGTATACGGAACGGAACCTTTGTGTAAACTTGACTCCAGATATCATCCATCCTTAGCGATCGAGGTAGATATTAAAACTCTCTCATGTGAAAGGGACTTAAATAAAAAACAGCATCTTAACTTTAGGAAATGTAATTATAATCAAATAAAGACTGATCTGAGAATGGTTGATTGGAGGGGTTTGCTCTCGTCACTGAATGTCAATGAAGCGGTGGATGCTTTTTATGATACGATCTTTGCAATCATAAAGAAGCACACTCCTCTGACAAAGCAAGGTAACGTTAATAGGTATCCGGTGTGGTTTAGCAAGAACTTAATCAAATGCATACACGAAAAACACAAATTTCACAAACGTTATAAAAAGTTTGGTAATCCACGTGACTATGATACTTTTTCTATGCTACGTACTAGATGCAAAGACCTTATTCACAATTGCTATAAGGATTTCATCAGGTCTGTTGAGGATTCGCTTAAGGACAATGTTAAAATCTTTTGGAGCTTTGTCAATAGTAAGAAAGGCGGTTCCTTACCGCGAACAATGGCTTACAAGGGCAAGACTTCGTCTGACATTAATACTATTTGTGAGATGTTTTCGGAATACTTTGCTTCAGTTTTTGAGAAACCTGTGTCCGGGGCTCCTCCCTCGTCTATTCCCGTGAATGTAGAATCTTTGTCTTGTATAGAAATATCATGTGACGAAGTACATAAATGTTTGAGTAGTGTTGACATTAATAAGGGGGCGGGTCCCGATGGACTTCCACCTTCATTCTTAAAAGAGTGCAGCGAGGTACTTAGTTGTCCAGTTCAACTATTGTTTTCGAAGTCTTTGGTCGCGGGTGTGTTCCCAATGCGTTGGAAGTTAGCACACATAGTACCTGTTCTGAAATCTGGTGACAAATCCCGGTGCTCCAACTACAGACCTATAAGCATTTTGTCATGCATTGCAAAGTTGTTTGAGGTTATTGTATACAACTCACTTTATAACCACGTTAAATCAAGGATATCCTCCAAGCAACATGGATTTATGAGAAACCGATCCACAGTTACTAATTTACTTGAATACAAAAACTTCTTGTGTTCTGGGTTTGCCAAAAGAGTGCAGACTGATGCCGTGTATACGGATTTCAGCAAAGCTTTCGACAAGGTTCAGCATCCAATTTTATTGGACAAAATATCAAATTTTGGCATTCACGGCAACCTGTTGCGATGGATTCAGTCATATCTGGCTAATAGGAGTCAAATTGTAGCCATAAAGGGATATACGTCTACTCCTATGACGATTACATCTGGAGTTCCACAGGGTTCGCATCTCGGTCCATTATTTTTCATTATGTTTATAAATGACCTAGTGGAACGTCTCATGTGTAATTGTTTGTTATATGCTGACGATCTTAAGGTTTTTTGCAGCGTGGAAAGTCTTGACGACTGTCAGATGTTGCAAAATGATCTTGACACCATCTCCCTTTGGTGCAAGCTGAACTCTATGACTCTCAATGTGGACAAGTGCTTTATGATAACGTTTACCGCCAGACAGCACAGAATTTATTTTGATTACTGTATAGATAGTGTACATTTGCAAAGAAAATCCATTGCTAAAGACTTGGGTGTAATTTTTGATGAAAAATTGACATTCCGTGATCATTATGATTACATTATAGCTAAGAGCAATAAGCTTGTTGGTTTTATTTCCCGAGTAACAAAAGGTTTTCGCAACTGGAAAAGCCTAGTGGTTTTGTGGTGTAGTTTGGTTCGTGGCGTGCTTGAGTATGGCTCTGTTATTTGGTCTCCGTTTTACAAGGTGCATATTACACGTATCGAGCGTGTGCAAAAGAAGTTTTTGAGGATAATGCATTATAGGTATGATTTTGGTCGTTCTTTATCATCTTATGAGGATAGACTCGGAAGATTTGGGCTTCTTTCTTTGGAGACTCGCCGTAAGCGTGTTGATCTTATACACTTGTACAAAATAATACACTCCATTTTTGACTCACCAATTTTATTGGCGACGTTAAATTTCAACACTAGATATGTATCTCGTAACTCTAATACATTTTGTTTACAGGTGTTTAGAAACAATACGTCTTACTATAATCCCGTGACTAGGATGTGCAGACACTTTAATGACCTTCACAGGGAGGCCGACATCGACATCTTTGGGTTAACGCTCATTGGTTTTAAGGCTGCCCTACATGGTCTCATTAGATCAAACAGTTATTGAATTTATTTTAATATATTTGTGATAGTGTTCTCGCCCTCACATGCACATACACTGATTCGTTTGGGTTGGTTGATTAATAATAATAATATAGAATTTAAGTACTGTGTTTTCATTGTTGTTATTATTATATCTTTATTTTCTATTAAGTTTCTTTTTATATAGGTAATATTTTTATTGTAATCTCATTGTTAATTATTATTCCAATTTATTATTTTTAGATATAGTTTGTTTTAGTTTTACACCGTTAGTTTGTACTTTGCATATATGTTTAATGTAGTATATAAGTGATTGCTGGTATGTTTACTCTAACCTTTTTGTGTACATATGTTTTGGGTTACGGTCTAGTTCAGATAGATAATTTCATTTTTGTATGTTATATTGATTGTAACCTGTTTTATGTACCTAATAAAATAAAAAAAATAAATAAAAAAAAAACTGTTATACTCTTATCATGATTGTAGATAGTCTTGTATGCCAACTGTTATAATTAAGGTTTTAAAACACTCATGTGAATACTATTATCATGATAAACCCACATATTCCGTGTTTTAATACCCCGGATTATACAACAGTTGCATAAATAACTATTATATAACTTATACATACATTAGTATAACACATAGGCTACATACCAGACATCCAACACAGATAGTTATTCGGGCGACTACATACAAGCTATCTAACCAAATTACACCCAACCCTTCAGACGTTATTTTAATAATAAGCAAATGCTGTCAAAATTAAATCTTAAGTGATCCTAAACCGATAAACACTATAAAAGTATGTAGTTTATGGTAATTATTTGTTTTCTTTAGCACCGAGCATAGCTCAGTATCGTTCGAAAATATCTTGCGAGTGGTCGCAGCGAGAGGTGCTATCAAAATAAATATACTTAGGAGAACCCATTACCCCTGGCGTAAATTCATCCACCAGTTAATAAGCGCGCTCGTAATTGGCGCCATAAATATTGAATGTAAAACAAACAGCTGTCAGTCTATGGTTTTCGTCAAAGAGTAAGTTTCTGCAGACTGTTACGTGTCTTTATTGCACAACCATCGCTCATGGACGTCTTTAGTATCAGGGACATAGCTTGGTCACCTATACATAGTTTTTTAAGCCTCGTTAAAATGAGGATATATTTCAGACACAACAGCTACATCATTCAGTAAATACGGGGAATTCAACTAAAACAGATCTGTAACAAACCAGACCAAATTCAAAAGCTAGATAAATTCTGTGTTGCTTCTAATAAGAGCGACACTGCTGTAGTCGTTTACACGGATATAATACCAAATAGTTTAGTTAATTTTGGTATAAAAAAAGATTCAATGTCATATAAAAAGTAGGTATTGGAATTACTGATTGATTAAATGTGAACTACACATCTAATGCTGTGAAGTGGGTAACGTACAAAACAATGCATACGTGATCATTGACAAGTCAATAGTGTCTCTTCCTAAAACTGAGTATATCAATATTTTTGTCAGGGTTCTTGAAAATATTTGTTCAAGTCGAAAATATTTCAACTTATTATATCCACTAGATAGATACTCGTACAACATAATTTTATGGGTTACTAAATGTATACTACTGAACGAATGGCTGCACAATGACAAACTTGAAATATATGTGTCGACGCCTGTGTATGGGGTTATCAAAATTTAATATTACGATGTATTCGTATTGCAACGATGGTTAACTTCAATTATTTACGATTTATGATAGTGGTTACGATGATTGGGAATGCGACAATCGTTCAAGTTGACTTCTTTATTATAAAACCATAGATAAGGGTGAATCAGTAAAAAAGTAAACTAATTGCACAAACAAGTAATATGCATTACTTAATTGTTTACTCAATTACTATTAATAATAAGTGTGTAGGGAAGTGACGACCCCATCGCCCGCTGGTGGGGCATTTAATGCCCCTTAACTGCCATAAATGCCCCATCAGTCAGTGCAGTCAGTCTCCCTCAGGGCAGCTTGTGGCGAGCTGTCTGTGAGTTGCAACACCAAGGGTACCGTACTGCTTCAGGGAGGCGAATGCCACCCGCCTCTGTCTTGCCTTAACCAGCCGGACAGAGAGTCGCAAGAGCAAATGCTCGAAGGGTGGAAGTGTAATAATGTCATAACGCCGACGGCGTCTCGATCGCTGTCGCAGACACACCTCTCTCCACTATTAGATGTTGCTCTCTTCGCACCAATATTGGTCTGCTTTTTTTAAATCAATTTGACTTTGAGAAGGGAGGTGACCGGAGTCTCTTCCATAGCCCGGATTTCATTACCACCTAAATCGAAATGCAATAGGCCACAAACGTTTTGACCACTAATGACAATAGTTTCTGTGCATCTAACTGGGTCTTTGGCTGCATTTTTCATGGTGCAGATAGATAATAAACCCAGTTGGTACACTCCACGCACACTTTCATCAAATTTTGCTTAAATGGCCTCTACGCGTTCGATCTGTATCCCCGCGCAAGCCTTATTAAGGACCGTGTCTTATAAAGACACTGGATGTAAGCTATAATAATAATCTTTATTTAATCACACATAAGGTATGGGAGACTAAAACAAGGAGGCTGTATAATAATAATGTTAACAATTTAACCTTAATGTTAGAGTCTGGAGTCTGAAAAAGGATAAAAGCATAATCGCTAGAGGTGAGGGAGCCTGGAGATCTGCTCTACAGATCTCCAGGCTCCCTCACCTCTAGCGCTGGACGGTAATCATCAATACACACGTGTATCATACAACGTTTTTCAACACACTTCTGAATAAAATAATACTTGAATAAAAAACCATTTTCTTCATAAATTGTATTTGCAGATATCTTAATTAATAACTAACTAAATAACTTCAAAAGAGAAAACGAGACGAGTTGTGAAAAATGTTTCGTAATGGCGGGAAAAATTAATCAGTTTTCCTATGCGCGCGCATCGGCCATAGACTGAAAAATGAGGTTTCTTTTTTTTTGGGCTTTTCGCAGATAGCTTATTAGCGCAAATGTAAGCGTAACTCAACTAATAATATGAAAAAAAAACTATTACTCACTCGTGAATAATCGTAATGAAAAAGTCACAGTTTGATTATAGGTGTCATTATGTGCCTAATTGCCATGGGATTAGAGCCACTTTATGGGGAAGTGTGTTGAAAAAATATTTGTTTAATGAAGCACGTATCAAGAAATAATACATAATTATGTGTTAAATATAACGCTTCTACACGCACTTAATCTGTGCCATAATCCTAAGGAAGCTACGCCGACGAAATACGCCCTCTTTCGAGCGCTAATCGTAAACACGCGGCGATGACGGCTTTGTACCGACACCGCGATAATAGGGCTGTCACTGTAATTAAATCACGGGCTAAGGGCGACGCTGCCAGCGCGACACATTACTTTACACCACTCTCATTTTCGTCGCTATGCAATTTTGTTATTTTGTTTATATTACTCCTTTTTCTGTTACTACATAACTTCTATCTTATTCAATAAATGCATAAATTTTTATAACAAGATTCCACATAGTGTAGCTGAATTGCCTTTTCATAAATTCAACGTACATGTTAAAAATACGCTAATGAGTTTACAAAGTCAATGATTATTTAAATGATGCCACAATGCTTGATGTTGATTGGAGACATTACATTCTACATGTAAATACATGTACGTTGTATGATAACGACATAATTTATTGTAAATGTTGTTATTACTTTTGATAAAGCTGATAAGTTTCTTGCGCCCATTCTTATTATCTGCTAAAAAATACGCCCGGTAGGAAAAAAAAATCGGACGATTCTGAATTTGATTTTGATTATGGTTTTCTAGACGCACGAAAAAACCCACGGGCGCTTAAATTATCTTTGTAACATTTAAAATAATCATAATACTCATATTTTAATAAAAATAAATAATCATACTTTTGACTTTATTGATTCTAATTGTTACTGTGTCTAGCCCGTGTGACAACCCTATGTTAAATACATACTGCAGTTTCATAGCTTGCTTACGTTTGTTTTCAGCTTTAGATCTTTTAAATGCTTTCATGGATGCTAATCGCCACTCGAGAAATATCTGCTGCATCCGGCCATTTTATCCAACAGATTAAAGTAGCTAAGATATTTTTGTTTGTGCTTAATCTGCGGTTGTTAAGAGTTTGGTACTAATTATCATATTGAAATAAGGTTACATAATAAAAATCAGAATAATAACGGATCAATCTTAAAATCTTATCTTATTCTTAACTTCGATGTGTTGTCCATCAAAAGAAGAGCGTAATCACTCGCTTGCCCTCCTATAACATTAAAAATCTTTGAGGCATTTTTTTTTGAAAACGAGAGCCTTTTTCCTTTCCCAACTAAACGAAGGTTGTCTGTAACTCTGCTTAAATCTGCTGGCTCCTGCAGTGAGATCTTAGAATGGAGATGTATTAACTCCTTCAAGCGTCGCCCCCCTTCCCCCTTGGTGATACGTAGTGAGGTTTAAGACTACCCCCCTCCCCCTTCCCAACATCACGTACATTTTTAATACCTACAAAGAATTTTAAAAAATTTAAAATATTACCTTTAAATACAGCTATAATAGGTAACACTGAAAGTCCCGCCATAGCGAATCAATAAATATTTATTTAAATAAATAGTACATAAGTATAGGAATAAATTAAGCTCGGCATGCGTGGATTCCTAATTACCGAAAAAATGTTAAAAAAATAGATATTAAAAAAATGAAAAAATGTTTTACCGTCATCGTCATCGTGGCAAGTCAAGATATAACAATATACGCCGCGCTGCTCATCTATTAAAAATCGCGCGTTTGACGAAAAAAAAAACGTAATATCTTACTACACCCCCCCTCCCCCCTTGTGTTATTTTCGTGATTTTTATCAAACCTCTCCCCACCCCTTTCAAGCCTCACGTGATTAATGGACAACCCCTAAGGCATTTTTTTTACTGTGGGAGAGCCATGCTTCGGCACGAATTGGGCGGCTCGACCGGAGTGATACCACGGCCTCACAGAAAACCGGCGTAAAATAGCGCTTGCGCTGTGTTTCGCCGAGTGAGTGAGCGCCCTTTATTCCCTTATTCCTCTTATTCCCTTTTAAAAGGCCGGCAACGCATCTGTGACGTCTCTGGTGTTGACGTCTCTGACGTCCATGGGCAACGGTTATCGCTTACCATCAGGTGATCCGTTTGCTCGTTTGCTGCCCTATCCTATAAAATGATATCTCTGCAAATCCCATTTCAGAAAATCTTTAAATACTCCTTCAAAATCATTTGTTTGTTAAGTACTTTTTAAATTATACTTTAAATTCATAGCCGCATAGTCATACCCGCAAACGAATCATTAAACATGTTTATATAATTTTTTTATTACCATTATAATACCATGAAATAATATCTTTACGTTAACCTTCGTACATTTTGTTTTTAATGTTGTTTATTTGTTAAATATTTGTCTCTTTTTTTGTTTGTTTGTTTCTTAAATTATATTTATATCAATCAATCAATATTTTTTGCGGAATACATATAATTATACAAAAGGGTATAAAAAATATATGGTTTGATGCATTCAGCCCCTGTCTAGGCATACACAAAACATTCAAATTTAAATATTACACAAAACTATTTTATACATAGATAAATTCAAATTCAATGAAGTGAATTACATATGCCAATCAGAAAATAAATAGAATATCAAAAAATCTAAAGAATAACGTCGAACAATACATCACAAATCAAATACATACAAAATAATATTACATACAATAATTTTGGAATATAAAACCTTCATTCATCCACACATACATACTATTTATATTAAGAATTCATTAATACTATAATAACATTTTAATATTACAAGTAATTTTTGTAAATTACACATTATTATATTGTTATAAGTTTTAGATGCTATTTTAACCAGACTTTTTTTTATAAGTGACTAGCGACCCGCCCCGGCTTCGCACGGGTGCAGCGAAAAAATGGTTATGGTAGGTTATCCCTAAGAGATAGACATATACCATCGCGGACTTTTTTGTGGATTTTTGTAAGTTGTACAATACTGTAGTACATTATTTTGGTCTATCTCGTAGGGTTCAGCCAGCGTTTGCAATATAAGCGCAAAAAAAACGTGCTTATTTACGACATCACATTAGAAACCTTTAAATTTATCAGTGTTTCTCTACTATATTATGCATTTATTATACATACAAACCTTCCTTAAGAATCACTCTATCTATTAAAAAAAACCGCGTCAAAATCCGTTGCGTAGTTTTAAAGATCTAAGCATACATACGGACATACAGCGAAAGCGACTTTGTTTTATACTATGTATTGATGTGTAACAGATATATAAATGAGGAATGATTACGGAATAAATGATTTAAAGCGGCAAAGTTTTATTTGACATATCGGCACACCGCCATTTCTCAATCCATTCTTGTTCAAAATTAAAATAAATTTCAAAAGTGACATCCCAGTCTCCTCGGTGAATTAGCCTGCCGTGCACAAACAAACACATACTGAGCGTTGTTGACTGGCGCCAGAACAGTGACAGACAGACAGACAGACAAACACGTTAACGTTTTAATGTAATGGAGTTTTGATAGAGCCCGCTTTGATGTGAAAGGTGATTGAGAAATGACAGGTTGCAGTACGCGGTGGCGTATTTGGGGAATTAATTTTTTACCACACAGAGCTTCGGGAAGCAATTTGTAGTCAGTGACACACGCTTCACATTTAATTACGAAAAGTGCATCTATTTCAAACGACATAAGGACTCAAGTTCAACAGGGCTTCGTTAGGCAATTTATACATTCAGTGACACTTACATTACGAATAATGCCTTTATTACAAACGACATAAGATTTCAACGACAACATGTAAAGATTGAACCGATTTTTACCACACAGGGCTTCATTAAGCAATTTGTAGAGTCAGTGACACAAGCTTCAAATTTATTTACCAAAAATGTCTTTACTACAAATGAAATAAGAGCCGGGATGTAAAGTTTGAAGCCATACTAATAAATAAATAAATATTTCTTACACTTACACCGATTAGCCTAGCCTAAAGTAAGTTCTGTAAGGCTTGTGTTATGGGATCTAGGGTAACGGATAGACATACATATATTATACATATATAAATAAATTTGGTAGAAATGTATTATAACAACCATGACTAAGGTACTAATGCATTTATCACGTAAACATATGCCCCCGCCGGGACTCGAACCCGGGAATTGAAACCGGTATAACAACCACTCGACTGCTCAACTATTGATGTAGAAGTTCTTACGGTATCAAATCAATCAGGGATCATCGATTCGTAGGAAGGAAGTCCTTGAATGAAACTTCAAAATCGTTTTTTAATTTATACAGCCGAAGCAGCAAATATGTTCCACGTGCGATGCTCTGTATTCTATAATTAAAAACCCATGGTGAAAAAAATAGCACGAGCTTACCAGCGTTTTTTTTATTCCTATATCCTCCTTCAATCACCTCATAATACATTTGGTTCTTTGCAGGTACGCAGCAGCCCTCACAGGTGCGGGAATGATAGATAACCTTTTAAACAAACAAACTTGTAGATTATTCTCTGTAGTGTATGAAAGCGATCAAATACAACTTGTTATGAGGCCGTCCATACTAAAGTGATCCCGACAATTGCTTTGAACAACAATTGTTTTTTTGTTCTTCTTTCAAATAATGACATGCTCTAGATGAGTAAGGAGGCGAACTTCTAAAGAGTACTTCACAGTTCATTGACAACTTTTTGACAGTGCAGTGCAGTGCACATAATAAGTCATGAAAGCCAGTAGTTTTACTGTCGAATTTTAGTTTACACACCGGAACAAAACAATGCAAGCACTGCTACTTTGCGATAGAGACAAGTAAAACAAAGCTACCCAAAAGGCTACAAACTAAACATTACCTACAGCTGCTAGCAGCAGCTTCGTCTGGCAGAAGGCCTGGGACTTTATCGGCTTTGAACTAAAGCACCCGTCCTGCAGAGCGCTACCCAAGCAGATGACCCTGGCATAGATAGATAATCCGGTCGAATGCTCATTTAGTAAGTGCGTGATTAGATTTTGAGCAATATTCTGAATAAATTTCAATCAATCAAACTATTTCTAATAATAAGATAAGAATGGGCTGAGAGTAGTGGGGAAGCTTTCTACGTTTATATAGATAAACTAGAAAACGATCTAAATGAGGACAACCAAATACAACCACCGACTACGAGTCCATAGAGGAAAAATAAAAAAAAATCGTTTCTCAATTATACTTGACTTATAATGTTGTAGAGTATATCTACTGACATTTAGAGACTTGTAGAATCCATTACATCTAGAGTCTGAAATACCGTAAGGTTAAACTTGGATTGTAAAAGAAATAAAAAATGTAAAACTCTCTCTCTCTCTCTCTCTCTCTCTGATTATAAATAACATAACATAAAAATTAATAAAACATCTTACTTTACATAGATTATTAGCATCGTTTCTATTGCTTTAATATGTATTTTATGTTGCTACAAAACTGATGATTAGAGATCGGATAATCGGATGCATATTTACCTAAAGTTAATTTTTGGCTCACAAATTATGGAAGCGGCTTTTTAAAATACATTTTGTTAAATAAAAATCCCGGGAAAATACGGGACTGCAAATTTAACGTAGTGATATTGTTTGAAAATTACTAAATTAGCACGTGGTATTTATTTTCAAAAGACCGAGACTCCGGGTTCATTTATACAACTATGCATTATATGCTATAAAGTTTTGTATGTACTTATTGTTTTATTTAACACTCGACTTTCTTCCTCTAAAACTCTATATACCTACTCACAAATCACACGGGGAACTGAAACTAACCTTCATGTAACGTCGTTTTTAAGCTCATATTACCGACTAGTTTTGCATTACCAAAATGTTCTACAGTACCGGAATTCCGGGATTTTTATTTATGGAAATAAAATAAAAGACAGTTCTATACTTTGTCAAAAACTAAATTAGGTAAATAAATAAACATCTGGCTATCCAATTCCGCAATCCGGGATTTTTATTTAACAAAACAATAAAAAGCCGTTACCATACTTTGACTTAAACTAACTTTAGGTAAATATGCATCCGATTATCCGATTTCTACTGATGATACACTGAGCTTAATCATCCAGTCAGACATTGAATATCATTATCACAACCCATACGCCCCACCGAATAGCTGAACTACCGACAAAGTCGTCCACATAACACTGCACACTTAAACAAAGCCCTTAATAATTTATCGAATCATATGCGTTAAAATAACAAAGATAAAATTATTATTTTACGAGTTTCAATGTGTGCTGTCGGCGCACTCAGTTCGTAATAGCATGATCATTGAGCAACTGATGGCAGTCGTAAATCTCGGCTTAAACCCTGTTTACGAACATCGGGGGCCGTGCATCACATGCCTATTTCTGTTTGACTATACTCACAATCTTTTATATTAAGCTTGCACTAAAATTATGTGCCGCCTATAAAGACAAGATGAGTCCAGATCTCTGCACTGCTGCCACAGAATCACCCCCAAAGGCTAACCCAATAATAAAGTCGTTATGTGTGTTGACAACATAGCCGTAGAAACGGTTTTTTTTACAGTCAAAATAGATAGAAAGATTGAACCCTTAATAAATAAAAAAACACACATATAAACGTAAATATTGCAAAGAAACTAAAACTGATAACAGATATTAACAGATCAGATATTGCAAAGAAACTAAAACTGATTACAGACAGAGTTATATGTGAATCTGTGTTGTTCAGTGGAAATTCTTGTGGTGACAGAGTAAAAGACAACTACTACTTTTCTCTATTTATATAAGTCTCTTGTTCGTTCACAAATAGAATATGCAGCTGCGATCTGCAGTCCGTTCTATATGAAGTATGGGAGATTGAGATGAGGAGATTGAGAATGAGGAGATTGAGAATGAGGAGATTGAGGATGAGGAGATTGAGAAAGTTCAACAATGTGTAGCAGGAATGTGTAGCAAGTGGAAAACTATGAGCTCTGCCCACCCCCATGGGAAAGACTTGTGAGATATGAATGTATGACATACAAATATAATGATATAATTTTAATTATAACATAAGAAAAATATAGCTCTTACGGCGCAACGAGAAACTGATTTTCAGCATCATATGAATAGGCTTTAAAGGTTAGAAATCAAATAGCATATATAAGTGGAGGGGAGAAGAAAAAACTAAGAAAAAAATAATGTCTGCCACTATAGGGTTGGCATGATTGGTTTAAATACCAATTATAATTCCAATACCTAAAGTCATCAGATCATATTGATCACTGAAGAAGAACCAGGGTCATCGACACAATCTGACGGATTGCGAACCTTAGGCAGAGGACAAGGAGAGATATTGCTCTGCATTGGTCGCAGAATTGACGGCTGTTGGGGCAGAAAGAAGACATGCCAATAATCACAGCGTCGGTAGAACTCCCACAACGATTTGGTGAAGAAAGATGGTAGCAACAAGACGCTGGAGGCTAATAATTGTTATGAAATGATGATCAGCAGAAATGAAATGGAACGCAATATGGGCAATGTTTCTTATCTTCGAAAATTAAATTGGTCACATTAGCAATTTCAGATTTATTCAAAAAAAATAGGTAAAAAACTTTTTAATTTAAACGGTTTTATGTTAAACATACATTGCAATGTTTAAGATAAATGTACTAAAATGTACTAAAAACCAAAAATAATAATAAAATAGATACAGTCGTGGGAATTATAAACATATGCATAGACTAGACTAAAATAAAACCGTGGGACATCAATTGTTACAATCGTTGAATTAAAAATGTTTGTTTGTTAATGTTACACTATAATTAGGCAGTTGTTCAACCGCCCCACGGTTTTATTTTAGTCTAGTCTATGCATATGTTTATAATTCCCACGACTGTATCTATTTTATTATTTTTTGGTTTTTAGTACATTTTTAGTACATTTATCTTAAACATTGCAATGTATGTTTAACATAAAACCGTTTAAATTAAAAAGTTTTTTACCTATTTTTATTTCTAGTTTTTAGTTTTTATTTCGCATTCACATTATATTCTACTAGTGAGCACTTTCATTTGATACCCATATTGATAGGATTGATTAAACCTAAGTTTTCCGCCATTTTGTAGAGGCCGCCATCTTGGATTTAATTTTATATAGTACATTGTATTCTACTGGTTGAGCACTTTCATTTGATACCCATATTGATGGGATTGATAAAACCTACGTTATCCGCCATTTTGTAGCGGCCGCCATCTTGGATTTAATTTTTTTATAGTATATTGTATTCTGCTTGTTGAGCCCTTTCATTTGATACCCATATTGATGGGATTAATAAAACCTAAATTGTCCGCCATTTTGTAGCGGCGGCCATGTTGAATTTATAATGATAATGAATAAATATAATTGTATTGTCACCAAAATCCAAAGTGTATACAAATTTCAGATTAATCGGTTGACAGGAAGAGGGTGAAATTTGATTTACTAAATTTGACCCAAGAATGAATGAACCGGGCTGAGCTAAAAAAAAAAAAACCGTTTAAAACCGTTTAATAAAATAAATTATTAAGTTAGGATTTAGATAGATCTGCAGGTGTAATTTCTATTTCAATTGCCTCAACTGACAGCTCGAGAGTGACATCTGGCTATTCAATATTATAGTATAGTTGAGTAAACGAAATATTCGTAATGATCCTATTGTTCCCAAACAAACATTTTTTTGTCATAGACCCTTTGCCTTGTTTTTCGGTTTTGCATAGACCCCCTCTTTACCTGATATTGAATGCCTACATCCTAGAACTTACAAAATTTATTAACATTTAATATTATATTTTTTACTTCATAGGTACTTTTATAATTATTTTATGTCTTTATTTTAGAAGATAGATTTATGTCTATCAGTGTATGTTGAGATCCATTGTCGTGAACCCCCATTTTCATTTCATGGACTCCAAATCTTTGTTTCGCTGACGTAGACCCCTTGAAGGTTATCATAGATCCTTTTTTGCGAATCGTTAATATTGGTCGAAACTTAATTATGGAGACTTGGTATATGGTCCACGCTTGCAGTCAAGACTCGCCGCCTTGTACAGAGAGTACAAAACGCATGTTGTGCTTCTGTTTTCAAAATACCGCCTAGGAGTCACATTTCACCATATTTAAATGAGGCTTCTATACTCAATATGAGCTCTAGGAGACATTTGCACCTTGCTTGTCTGGTGTTTGATGTCTTAAAATTTGGGAAGCCGACATATCTCTTTTGCAAACTTAAAAACATCTTCTTTTCATAACAGATATGGTACCAGAACCTGTAGATGTCTTTTAGAAAACTCACCTCATAAAAGTATAGCTTTTACTGGCAGTTTCCGCTACCTAGCTACCAAATGCTGGAACAATTTACCTCCACCCTTGAGACAACTGACTTCGAGATCTTTGTTTAAGAAGCAATAAAATTGTATATTTTAAACAAACAGCATTTGGGTATCCAAGGAGATACTTGGTGACGGATTTTGCCATTTGAACATAAGAGGCGAGAAGATTAAATGAATTAAATATATAGTTATAATATCACCAAATCATTCCAAACAACATTATATATTTTTATTATTTATTATTATTTTACTTTTTCTTTTAATCTTATTTACTTATGTACTATGACAATGTTTAATTGTTTATTTATGTTAGTATATTTATATCCACACACTTATATAATATATACATCCTTATATAAATTCATGTATTTTCTTTTACATTCATTAATTTTGTGCACATGAACCCTCAGGTTGTAGCAGAATACCAGTGCTTTGCTCACATCCGTATGTGGGCAATCCCAGTCACTGAGCTACGACCTATTTACACTTCTGCAGTACACACAACTTAGTTTATAGTTTGCATTTATTTAGTTATTGTTAAGTTTTAGCTTAGTCTAATTTAAGTTTGTCCGTGTAACTATGTTTGTGTGTGATGAAGATATGTAAAAAAGAGTTTATCTATCTATCTATCTATCTATCTTTTTTTTTTCCGCTGAGGAAAATGCATTAAATTGCATACCCCGGCTGCGGAGTGTCGGCGGTTATGTGGGGCTCTCCTCCCCAGAAGGGGGAGGCCTACCCACTAAAAACCTCAGCGATAGCCTTCCTCAGGCATATAGGGAGTCCCCGGGAACGATAACGACTTCCGGGAACCCCCAGCCTCCGCTCCCCCGTCGATACAGGGGTTGATATAGACCTCTTTGGGAATCACTATTCTATTGTAAAAATGCGTCTGAAAATGAATATATAACATAGTAAAACTCTTTTCTTATCTTGTACAAGAGCTTTTAGACATTTGTAACCAATCGAACAAACTCTCAAAATCTTATGCCGTCGATAAATAACCAGCATCGACATACCTTAAGCGCTCGTTTAAACAAATCAAGCGCTAGTCATCGTCCAAGCAGCCGTGGTTAGTCGCGCACTAAATCGTCGAGTTATCGCGATCCCGCGCGAACGTAAAACACGTGAGGTAGCGCTATCGAAGCCGTCGATATTTACGCGTTTGCCCGCCTGTCGATTACTATCGACACGTTCGAGCTTGTCGATCGACAAGTTTGGGATACACTGGGTACAAATAGTTTACTTGATTGGTTTTTCATTTCTATTCACATGTAACTTTGTAATGACATTTGAACATTTTTTTTTTTTATTTAAAAGAGGTTTGCGTTTGTCCACAATCTCACCTGATGGTAAGTGACGATGAGGACTAGGATGGAACACGCTTACCTAGCAAATGCCTATTCACTCGAGACTTGAAGACCGTAAGATTATATTGTTCTGGGAACACACAGACGTCGCCAAAGAGTTCCACATCTTAGCTGTTCGTATTAAAAACGACGACTGGAACCGTTTTGTACGTGTGCGAGGATAGTCCACCACGTAAGGATGGTAGTTCAGCCTACGTCTGGTTGACTGGTGGTGGAAAGGAGCGGGTGGAATTAATTCATGTAATTATGTAATTCCAACGCACACTCTCCGAAATGCAACCTATAGAAGACCGAAAGCCAAGCAACTTCGACGGTGTTCTAGACTCTGGAGACGTGATTTTATAAGTATTTCGTCGTCAATAAGTTTTCTAGCTCGCCTTTCTACTGAGTCCAAGGCAGCCAACTGATAGCGGGCAGAGCCGTCCCAAAGATGGCAGCAGTACCTACTCCATGCAGGATCGAACTTGGGCTTGATATAGGTTGAGCACCTGTTCTGCAGTGAAGTAGCGCCTAACTTTGGATAAAATGCCAAGCTTTTTAGCTGCAGTTTTCGCCAAGGACTCAATGTATCCCCCGAAGTTTAGGTTGGACGAAATATCTGTTTTATTGACGAATATTTGTATTATTGACATGATTCTTATTGTAATCACTTGAAAGATGAATAATAATACATTTATATCCTTTTATTTATTCAACAATTTTGATAATACACAAAACATTTTAAAATTTGTCGTTAATATACTATACATGGTATTTTCAAAGTACTGAACTGTCACAACAAACAAATAAATTCATCGTCTCTACCAGAGTCTTAGTTACTCAACCAAGACCCAACTCAGAATGTCTCAGCTTAGTTACTGCAGAGTAGCTAAGTCTTCTTATCAAGGCTTATGGACTTAGAGTTATTAATACAAAATAGAAGGGAGGATACAATGAGATGAGGGTCGGTCGCTCTCAATTCCAGTCACAAGGTAATTAAGACTAAGCTTCTACAGCGGAGTTTAGATGTCTTACAATAATGAGTAGTCTAAAACATTTCAAAAGTAAGATATCATCAAATAGTCTTCATCATCATCAAAGCTCAACGAGCTTACCCTAACCAATGTGCTTTCTTCCAAGTTTACAATTTCCTTTGATCCAATTAACTCCCATGATTAGAATATCAGTGCTAAGCCCACAGCACCACTGACATTATCGCACACAATCACATGACAATGTAAAATGTATTTTTTTATATATAAATGTGAGCTCACTGTGCCATAAACTTAAATGTATAGGGTGTCGAATTACAGCCATCTATTAGCTTACGTTCCTGTTTGAATTAACACGATGTTATCAGTACTCTGGCGGAGACGGACGCGGTCTCAGTAGCTGTTATATAACGACATGATTTTAATTGCGTTCACTTAATAACGTCTGTTTATTAATACAAATATTTATCTTTTAACTATGCATACGACAAGGTATAAAAATAAGTTTGTCGTTCTACGTGCATCCATCCAAGGTCCTTAAGGCCAAGGCTACGGCTGAGTTTAGTCGGTAAGCAGTAATAACCGTCTTGAGACGAGAGAGAGAGCAGACTTCTTTATCACTACCGCTTTAGTTATCCATTACAAATGATTTAAACAGATAGTTAACAGGTAGTAGTAGACAGACGTAAAACACAAAACTCATTCTTGGGGAAATGTATAACTTTTTATAACAAGTTACCACACAATATTGTTAATCTACCTTTTATAAACTTAAAACTCGAGTAAAAAAAACTTTGATGAGCAAAGGATATTATCGAGTCCAGGATTACTTGGATGATCGAAGTGTCTGGGACTAAAAAACCCTCGCTCGTTGAAATAAACAAATTGTTAATAAATTCTTAGGTAACTGTGTAACATAATAATATGTATATTTAACTGTACCTATTATAATAACCTTTTGTTACTTGTATCATAATAAATTATTGCTCGTTTTTAAATGATTGTATGCGCGTGTCCTGCGGTTGTTTTTTTTTTTTTTAGTTGTGCTAATTTACACGGGTATCTGTTTTTAGTAATTTGTACCCTTTTGTGGCTTAAGGGTAGTCATACTCTCATTAAAATCTCTTCGGCAGTGTCGTGTGAGGCGGGTCGTTACGTTCCCTAAAACATGGTTGAGCGAAGCGATGGCTGGTTCATGCGTCATGCTCGTGAACGGGTGCTGCCAGCGGAGATGAGTCTGCTCTTTGCTATACTGGGTACTACTCGTATTTATTATAATTTTAATTTAACTTTAATATATTCTTTTAAAACTGTATGACACGGCATTCCTAATATAGGCATGTTTTCAAAATAAATTTTTACTAATTATATTATGTAATGGAAAGTGACTTCATGAATTATCAATATTGAAGTCATTTTCCAAATTGACGACTCTGTATCTATTTAATACAGGGAAAAAAAACAGCCCTTGCTGAGTTTCTTGCCGGTTCTTCTCAGTACAAGGTCTCCCGCCGTAGATTTGCGAACCGATGGCGTAGCTTTTCGACATTCACAAGTGCTTGTAACAGCCCAGACTGAATAAATGATTTTGAATTTGAATTTGTTTGATGAATCACAAGTTATTTAATTTTACACGAGCATCGATATTTCAAGTTCATAGAACAAATATTACAAGTTTGTACTCACTATTTTCACTGTCTTCTAACGTTTCAAAAATTATGAAATAATTTTATAAAAACACTTATAACGTGAACTTTTTGTTTTTAAACTTCATTGCAAATATCGCCATATAATTGTTTCTTTCTACTTCCATAATTTAAACACATTCAAATAAATTTCTCTCGTTTTAATAATGTTATGAAAAATCATTATAAAATAGTCTAATTTTTATAAACACTGCGTCTAATTTTATTATCTAGTTTAACAATAAATGGAAATATTAAAGATCCTTTTAATATACGACGTATGCCGCGCCATCTTCAACATCGCACCATACGTCTCGGAAGTAAAACATTTAGAGACTTAATATTTATTGAAGTGTGTTTGATGTATTTGTAATACATCAAATCATTTTAAAAAATCGAAATATTAATTCTAAACTTACCATATGAAGAAAACATTTAAAATTTAAAGATAGGCAAATTAAAAGTTTTGTAAGTTATCAGGAACTTAGCTTTTCCGTTCTTTTTCGTTCACGAAAAAAAAAACATAAATAATATTCAAAAACTGGGTGTCACATATAAACTATAATATCATGTTGTACATTATTCAGTGATCAATGTTGGTTGTTGTTATTTTAGAATCATAGTTCATATTAAAAAAGAATTTAGCCGTTCATTAGAAATTAGAAGTATATATACTGGTCAAATGGCAAAATCCACTACCGAGTACCCCTTTGGAATCCCTAAGCGTTGTTTTTAAAGAAGATTTCTTCTCACGTATTTTTTGAATGAAAATTTTGATGTCAATTGTCTCAAAGGAAGTTCAACAGTCGACAGTTATTATTTTACAAGTATTTGTATATACGAAAATCAATTATTAATATATTATTTTAATAACAAGTAACGCATCAATTTTTTCCAGATGACAATACTTCGAAAAATATATTTAAAAGTGAATCGCAAAATGTGTTGGTAAGCGCATAACTCAACATTGCCTGAAACAATTTTGCAAATTCTTTTTTTAAAATGTTCTTTGAAGTTCAAGGATGTTTTTTCACGACTAGAAAAATTCGAATAATTATCGGAAGAAAACTCTAAAAACAACCCTTTTTCCCATATAAACGTTTTCTAACTAAAACGTGCAGTCAATTTAAGCTTTATTGTATTGTAATTATATAAAGTTCATATGCAAGAACTCACAATACACGGAACAAAAAACTGTCAATTTTCAAATCTTTTTGACAGGAAGAAGGCTGTCGGGTATACGTTATATAAATAACAGTATCTGTGACTTCAAACACTTTATATTTTTTCCATCTTTACTGATACACAAATCGTGGCTATTTAACTGTAATAAAAAGAATGTGCTCTACGTAGAATTCAAGCCATAAGCTCGAGATGGCATTCGATTCTATCGGGAGAGCATAACTTGACTGTATCTCTTCATCTCCGACCAAAACTTCAGAGAATGACGCTGGAGGGAATCTCTGATAGTAAATATTCGTCTTATCGATCTGCATTGTTGATTCAAACGACTGCCTATTTACTACTTTCGAAATTCTTTGATATTAACTTGTTAATATTTGTGTACAATAAAATAAAAGTCGCAATCAAATATATTTTTTTTCTTACACAAAGAACATTGAAGTGTTTTATAATTAGAGATCGGATAATCGGATGCATATTTACCTAAAGTTAGTTTAAGACAAAGTATGGAAACGGCTTTTTATTGTTTTGTTAAATAAAATTTTTCACCATTTCTGTTTTTTAATTCAATTATTTAATTGATTATTGTTTTAGTCAAACTAGCTCACTACTTTCGTATAACACTCTTCATGTAATAAATCGTACATTCATAAATCGCACGGGGAACTGAAACTAAACTTCATGTAAATACGTATGCATAGTTGTATAATGAGTCTCGGTCTTTTGAAAATAAATACCACGTGCTAATTTAGTAATTTTCAAACAATACTACGTTAAATTTGCAGTCCCGTATTTTCCCAGGATTTTTAATTAACAAAATGTATTTTAAAAAGCCGCTTCCATAATTTGTGAGCCAAAAATTAACTTTAGGTAAATATGCATCCGATTATCCGATCTCTATTTATAATATGTTTTGTATTTTTCAAATTATCTATGAATGAAATAGAATTAATGAGACTCGCACACACATACAAATATATTAGAAAATACTCCTAGGGGTCGATGACAACCTAAACGGGGTCTACGTCAGTGAAAATAAAATTAGGGGCTCCAAGAAATGAAAATGGGTTGTCGACGATAATGAATCTCAACATACACTTACATACAGTACTATTAACTTACATTGCTATCTTCTAATACAAAGACATATACATTATTTACAAAAGTGCCTATTAAGTTAAAAATGTATTATATATGTTTATAAAATTTTGTAAGTTGCAAAACCGCAAAACATGGCAAAAGGTCTATACAGTAGACAGTAAAACCCAGAGACATTATAAATAAAATTGTTGAGTCATTGTTCCGTTTTGTGCTCGCGTACAATGCGATTAAGTCCACTCCGTCGACCCTCAAATATTCATGAAGAAAACATAAGCGGCTGTTCTCCGACATACGAATATATATTGATAGGCTACTAGCTCGAGATAATGCTACAGCTAGCTGTTGCGCCGATTTGCAGCTAGGGCCTTATAAGCTGCTACTTACAACCTAGGCCAGGCTGAGTTTAGTCGGTAGGGCACGTGGCTGGACCGTTCTGGTCGCGTGCAGTCCGACATAACCTCCGTGACACTTGCCGATATATATATATATATATATATATATATATATATAATATATATATATTATATATATATTTATAAAATAAAAGTTGCACATAAAGCTTTCCTGCACATTTCTTTTAAAACGTCCGTGTTGATTGGCTGAAAGAGATCTCTATTAGAGATAAGTCCACCATTGGAAATTGACTTCATGAATTATCCATATTGAAGTCATTTTCCAAATTGACGACTCTGTATCTATTTAATACAGGGGAAAACAGCCCTTGCTGATTTTTTTGCCGGTTCTTCTCAGTACAAGGTCTCCCGCCGTAGATTTGCGAACCGATGGCGTAGCTTTTCGACTTTCACAAGTGACACCAACAGCTTAGACTGAATAAATGATTTTGAATTTGAATTGTACATATTCTTTCTTGTATATTTTACATAATTTCTAATTGTGCAATAAAGTATATATCAAAACTTGCACATAAAGCTTTCTCGCACATTTTTTTAAGACATCCGTTTTGGTTGGCTGGGAGAGATCTCTATTAGAGACAAGTCCACCGTTTGTACATATTTTTTTTTTTAATTTATTTATGGACATATTACCATACACATGACACATTCTTCTATATTCGTTCACATACATATTCTTTCTTGTATATTTTACATAATGTCTAATTGTGCAATGAGGTGTTATATATATGTGTATATATGTATATTATTGCTTGAAATTAAAGGTAAATAACATTTTTCATAAAAATAAGTCACTTCCCTATGTCTACTAATTAAATATATGAGTAACTTTGTCTGTCTGTTATCTATCTATTTATTCTGTCAGTAACCAGTAGTATTTATAAATTCTTATTTCACGTGTGGTAGCTTGCGGATGTTATGTGGATACCGCGACCGCTACCGCGCCCACGGCATTAATTGCCGTGGTCCGCGCGCCGGAGACATATCAATTAAAATAGCACCACCCGGCTTCGATGCACAGGTACCAGGAGCCACGCTACCTTCAAGTTTGGAGAAGGTAGATTTACATCGGGACTATATTTTCTGTCACAATTTGGTAACATTGTACTAGTGAAGTGCCGGATATCCGTATCCGTATCCGCGGATATCCGAGGCAGAGAAAGATTCGTATCCGTGTTTTTTTTTATTGCTAAAGTTGACAAACAAGCAGGCTGCCCACCTGATGGTAAGTGGTAACAGTCGCCTATAGTACATGTGGTTCCCACGAGATTCGCAGCAAATCTGCAAACCTCATAAACACCAGTGTACGTTGCCAACTTGTGACATAAGATGTAAAGTCACAGTACCCAGTAATTTCACTGCCTATCTTACCCTTCACGCCGGAACACAGCAAAGCGAACCCTGCTGTTTGGCGGCGGAAATAGGTAAGACGGAGGTACCCATGCAAGTTTTACACTTTGCACATTCATCATTTATTATCTCAAAATAATTCCATATTACACTACTAAACTTCCTTGCAGACATTTTTTTAAAGCATGTACCAATACCAAAAACAAGCGTTATCTATGTCACATTAAAGTAAAACAAAACAAAAAAAAGACCCGATGCGCAATGCAAGTCGAAACAAGACTGAAGTCAAGATCGCGCGTACCGACAGCGATTGTGTAATAAAGTGAAGATCCATATCCGTATCCGTATCTGCGGATCTTGACACCAAATATCCGTATTCAGATCTGTATCCGCAGATCTACATTTTTGACGATCCGGCACCCCATCCCTAGTTTTCACTCTACGTAACAAAGTCGGTTTTAAATCAATCTACTGCAACGTGTGATTTTACCCACGTATAAATAAATATAAGATACTTGCAATTAATAGAAAAAAAGTCAAAATCATATGCATTACTGTCACATTTTGTCACGTATAGAGATAATATATCGAACAGTGATAGTCAATGAACATTCCTAGTGTAAGCGAAAAAGAAGACATTGTGTTGAGCATGATAAAGAGCGAGGAGGTGGAGCGTGTGTACGTGTAGTTACAGATACAGTTCGGCTACTAGATTTTGGTGTTAAACTGTTGACTCTGGCGTGATCTCTAAGCATGGAACTAGGCTTGGCGGCGGTCTATCCCTGTCATACTCTATACAGAATGACAGGGAGGGACTGGTGTCGGGTTTTGGTTTTGGGTTTGGGGAGATATGCCGGAGTCGACATCTATGATTAATTGTTGAATAAGTTTACCTAACGGCTCACTGGCGCACGGAAAAACTCGCAAGAGTTTATGTTGTGCCTTTACAATTTTATTAATGTATTATATTATGTAAATAAATTAAAAAAAATATATATACATTTATCATATCATATATTATTAATATTGGATGTCGCTAGCAGTTACTTTATTCTTTGTGGAACGGAATGACGTTTCTTGTTATGTTGGCAATACTGGTGACTAACGAGCAAATGTCTAGAATAGTAACATTGTGGTCTGGTTGTATGGCACAAAGCCTTTGCCTTTCCCTAGTGGGAAGAAAAATACCACTACAGTAACATTGTGAATTTATCTTTCGAGTAATCGAAAAATCTAATACGAAATATTAAAATAAGTAATTAGTAATGACAATATCATATCATGTAATCTCTATAATCTGTGGCCATTATGTGAATAACATTTTCCGGTATAATGGAAGTAGAAATGTGTTCCAATTAATAACAATTTCAAAAAATAGGTATAAGCTCTAAAACGGCGATATTAAAGAAGAACTTAACACATACAAACTACTTATTTGTTAAATTATTGCCTATATTTAAAAAAATGTGTAGCTTTATACTCCAGGCTCTATATATTCTGGAACATCTCCTTTTCACATTAAAATATATTAAAACTTACATATTTCACACATCCACGACTAACCTGATACGAGTAAGTACACAGTACAACCACTTATAGCTTCCATTACATAATAAATATTCCAGCAATAAAATCCAGCGTTGCAATGATCATTCCAGAGTTCCTTTGCGGTAACGTCCGCGCTCGCTATGGGAAGAACAACGTCGTTAGACCAAAGTTTTGCAGCGACTTAATATTTTAATTTTGTTTTTCGTGTGAAATCCCTTGCTACGTAGTATTTGATATGAAATACATTTTATCTTGTGACGTGCATTTAGCACGCGATCATGTTTTCTGTTACAAGTTGCAATCATTGGCGATTTCGGGGGTGGGGGGTCATAGGGGTCATGACCCCCCTGAGCTGGTTCCAGGACTTAGGTGGAGCACTAATTGAACATAATAATTTTATTTATATATTTTGTCATTATAGAGATTTAATGTAACTCGCGTCATACCCCTCGACATACCTCTAGCTGTTATGACAAATCATTCAAGGTTTTCAAGTGTACAATAAATTACAGTACAGTACTTAAGTATATTAATAAAATACCTACTTTTTATTTGTATCTATTGTTATTAAAAATATATAAAATCGTCATTTTTGGAATTAATAAATGCTAAGGTTCCTTAAAGTCTTTACAATGTAGGAATTATGTTTTGACAGGTTACATTGCCATAGTTTATTTATATAACATGACGTTGACATCTGTCAAAACAGGCTACTTATTTGAATAATCAAAACTATCTAAAAATCTATCTATCAAACGTTGTGCGTAATCTCACAAACTGAAACAGCATTATCTTCTAGCAATAATAATAGTCCCGCGTAGGTACTAAAGTACCAGTTCCGAGTAACAGCTATCGGGAGTCCTATTCGGAACGAATCAAAGTCCGTCCCGCGGCCGTAACTCACTGTCATTCATCAAAATGATCATAAACGCCCCCCGTATCACCCTACCAGGCGTAAATCAGCAACAGTAAATTCAATTTTATTCGACAATTAAACCGGCGGGCTTTCTAGGCGCCCGTAAATACGCGTAAATACACATAAATACTCGTAAACGCGTATTATCGTTAAAATGTCGGCCCGGCTGTAAATCTAGCGGAATGGCACCAAGACTCTTGTCAAAGATCAAGGATTCTTCCTGTCACTGTTTGGATCTTGATGAATTGTGAGATGTTTACTATTATACAACAACTGAGTTGATGTGATGACCTCCTTGGATAGCTTCGTTACCTTCCAGTCTGTACAGTAATGTAAAACGTCGCGTAAAGAGATCGCTATTTATCGTTTGCCTAATATACTCGTATAACCGTGGTTTACCGTGGGAGAGCCATGCTTCTGCACGAATTGGGCCGGCTCGACCGGAGTGATACCACGGCCTCACAGAAAACCGGCGTAAAATAGCGCTTGCACTGTGTTTCGCCGAGTGAGTGAGGGTACCGGAGGCCCAACCCTCCTTATTCCCGTTTATTCCCTTATTCCTCTTATTCCCTTTTATAAGGCCGGCAACGCATCTGTGACTCCACTGGTGTTGCGGGTGTCCATGGGCAACGGTTATTGCTTACCACCAGGTGATCCGTTTGCTCGTTTGCTGCCCTATCCTATAAAAAAAAAAAAACTCCGATAATTTCGAAACACACTACATTCAATGCTATTTTAATGAATATTGCCAACTCGTAACTGCTAACTTAACAAGTAATGGTTGTAAAAGGTAGTAAAAAATACGGAATGCATTTGCCAACTGTAGTTACGTGGTAGGTATATAAATTTGATTTATGTATGTGTATAAAATTGTCACACATTTCATACTAATTTTCAAATGCATAATTTAAACACAAGAAATAAAAATAAACTTGCCGTTCCAACGTACAGGCTACAAAAAACTAGAGGCTCGTTTATGGGCAAATGTATAAAATTTTAAAACAAGATTCCACATAGTGTAGCTGAATTGCCTTTTCATAAGTCCAAGTTACATGTTAAAAAGACGTTAATGTGTAAGGGCTATTACAAAGTCAATGATTATTTAAATGATACCAATGCTTGGTGTTGATTTGAAGATATTACATTGTAAATTGTAAATATTTGTTTTCTCGTATAAATTGTAAACACATATGTACATTGTATGATAATTTTGATTTTGATTGTGATTAAGTAAGCTTTTAATCTTAAAGCCTCTATAAAAGCTAACGTATTAAATGATTTAAAAAACGAAACTACAAATAGCAGGACAAAGTTTGGTATCGTGGGGTTAAACGTTCACACAAGGCCATCTTTTAACATTTTACAAAGCATTACCCCCGATCGTGTATGAAGTACCGCGTTCACCTTTGGCGCAGTTAAATATCAACTTGACACGTTAAACTCAGCAGAGCGCACAAAGAAGCTTGTTGGCTTCGAGTCTTCCTCACTAGCACTATGTTGCTACTAAAAGAGTAAATTCAATCTACAGCAGAGTCTATATCTGCAGGGTCTACAATAGACTAAAATTAGGGGTTCCAATCGTAAAAGCGGGGGTGCACGAAAATTAAATTGTTGTTGTTTTGTTGTTGGTTCTTTAGACAAAATAATTTAAGAAATTCAGCTACTAAACACTTGCATATTCTATATTCAGTACAATATGTCGAGACTTGTCAATCTTTAAATCTAATTTACACTTATTTTCGAGACTTAGAAATTGATAGCAATGTAACTGGAAGGGTTCCACCGGATCCAGCAAAAATCAAAGTTATCTTTGAAACAAAAGTTTAGGAACCTCTGCTATATAATATTAAAAAATATTATCGTTATAATATGCACATGCATTGTCCTCGTCTGCAAGATAAATAATCTTTGACACAAATACGGGGTGATTCTTAGTTTTTATTAAGCAGTAACGGGTAACGTTAGAACATCGTATGTTAGTCATGACTGTCTTTTTGTCGTTTAGGCATGAATACAATGTTCTATTATACTGTCTGAATTAATATTGACTTTGCAAGCGTAATATAAGTGTTAGGGCTGCCAAAAATACAATATTAAAATAAGACTTTTTAAACTTATTTATATACTAGCTGTGTCCACGACTTCGTCCACGTGAAATCGTAATTAAGGTAGCATTTTTAATAACTGGGAGTGTTATAAACGTAAGAGTAGACAAATGTAATCAGAAAGCTTCGAACTGCTAAGCTATCGGGAGTTACACGTGTTATTGTGAGTCAACCATAAATGATAGACATATTACAAAGGATATTGTTTTTTGCTGATTCCGCGCAGTTCATGATGACTTGTCCAACAAGCAGACAATGTCGACACGTGTTTCGTCTCTCAGCGAGACATCTTCAGGATTTGTTGCCCGCTCGGTGACTCACCAGCGGCTAGTGAGTAGCCGCTGGTGAGTGAAGTCATCATGAACTGCGCGGAATCAGCAAAAAACAATATCCTTTGTAATACAATGGACTTCCGCAAAATAACACCTGCTACAATAGAGTACTGATAGACATATGCTGTCGTAGGAATTTTTTTACATAATTTTAACGAGAACATTTTCGTCATACATGATTTCTATGTAGCTTTAACCATTAAGGTTGTACACGCGATGGAAGCTTAAAAAATGGAGTAACTTTTCCCATTTTCCCAACGTTTCCCTTCACTGCTCCTATTGATTGTAGCGTGATGAAAAGTATACTATAACCAGCTCAGAAGTATGAAAAATAATTGTACACAGTTTCGTTAAAATCCGTCTAGTAGTATTTGTTTCTATATCGGCTATACAGACAGAAAGACAAATTTTACTGATTACATTTTTAAGCATCAGTATCATTTATTATAATTATAAGTATATATAAAATTACTTCACTTGTTATAAAATTCATATGATCAACTTGACTGTAAATACAGGTTCTAATAATTCTATAGAAGAAACTGAAAATTAAATGAGGTTGATTTGTGAAACTTTTGTGAACTAATTCCATACAAAGCTCGCGTGTGGGTTTAATACGCAAAATACACGAAAAAGTAAATAAATAAACCAGTTTGAGAATATTTTACGTATTTATTTCGACTTTTTGAGAAAATGTCAAATATCACAGATTTTATTACTCAAATCAATTCAAATCAAATCACAAATGTATTCTTCAAATAGGATTTTATAATCACTTTTGAATGTCAATTTTTTTTTCAATTTTTTTTTTCTCCCTGTATCATTACAGAGTCGTCAGTTGGAAGCCGGCTTCAGATACACAGTCTGAACCCAACCTCCGATACAAATTAAAACAACTAACAAATATATATTTCCGTCACAAGAGTAATATCGCATTAAACAAATCTGATATGTGTATGTCCGGTACAAAACAAAAATATAATTTATTGAAGAATCATTAAAATTATATATCGCAAAATTTACATCCAAGCATGTTTAATTATTCAGGAAATTAAATATCGTAAAAATTACATCTAAGCATTTTTATCAGTCAAGAAATCATTGACCTTATTATCTTAATAACCTTTTTTCATTAGAGTATTTTTAATATGTGCTTTAAATTTATGAAACGGTAAAGCAGTAATATTTTCTGGAAGTGTGTTATAAAAAGTTACACATTTCCCTAAGAACGAACCTCTAGTTTTTTGAAGCCTGTGTATGTTGGAACGGCAAGCTTATTTATATTTCTCGCGATTAAATTATGAATTTGAAAATTTGTATTAAATGTATCGTAGTTCTTATAAACATATATTAAATTGTCATAAATATATTGTATATGACACGCTAATGTCATTATATTTATATCCTTAAATAAATCTCTGAGTGATTCTCCACATACTACAACTTATTCTACATTACATTACTTATCTAATAGTAAAAAAATCATATTTCTAGATAACATAATACATGTGCGGTGACAGGTTTATTATAAAGCCTGCGCAAGCTTCTCAGATCTTTTTTTTTGTCGGACTGGCGAATCGAGCCGGCTTGACCCGAAAGATCTACCGACAAAACTAAGCCTAAGCCGTTGCTCCTAATGCTTAAACCCTATGGCTTGACGTAATAGGGAGGACCGCACTTCAGTAGAGGCACAGTCAGCGCTTCCCTATAAAGAGTGCATATGCGCTAGAAGGGGAACGGTATACCAAAGTGGCTCCGGCCTATATTGAATGGCAAGGAGCGCGACGGCTCAGACGCCGCCGCTTGCAGGTCTAGAAGGTCCAGCGTTAATTGATTGGAGAGATCGCTACGGATTCGATCGCTCTGCCGATTTTGATTGAAATGGTTCGCGGAAGGCGGTATTGAACTCTGCTAACACCCCTTATATATCTTATCGCAGGCCAAGAACTAATAACAAGAACATTGTTAGTACTAAGGTCATCAAAGAACAATTTAATGGCGGCTACTGTTTGGCTGTCACCGTGCACACCGTATATGGACATCGCATGTTTATGTCCACAATAAATTCACGAGCTAATTGTTATGGCGTCTACAATGTAACGTGAAACTGCCAAGCATAGGGATTATTAAAACGCTGCTCATGAACACTTAGTAATTAAGTAACATTGTATTAACTGAAGTCTCATCACGCTGCTTAATAATTTTATGTCACATATAATACACCTTCGCTGTCATAAACATATTTTTTTATTAATACACCTATTATTATGCACATCACGCCTATAGCTTTCTATTTATTTGGGCTATCTCACAATTTTTTTATCAATTCAATCGCAGTTGTGCTTTGCATTTTTTTTTTGTATAATATTCAATTTGCGGAGTTCATCATATACTACTATGATGACAGAATAACAAAATCTAAATATCTTTATTCAACATAAACCTTTTCAAGGAATTATTGACGTCGAGACAAATTTTAATTTTCATCCTTTTTTGTCCGACATTAATAACAGCAACAGGAAAACGCTTAAAATTTTCAAAGAATTTTTTAATTACGCGATCATATTAAAAATAAGTAATTAAATGATATATTTCAGAGGAGCTCCCATACGACAAACGTGATTCTTTGTGTGTTTAATTTTATATTTGTCGCAGAATAAAAACGGCGATTCCAAACGAATAATGTAAATTTTTATTACACACACTTTTGGTACAATTATAATTTCTATATATATTGACTTAACAAAAAAACGTGTATCCAAGCAACCAAAAGAAAAAGGAAGTACACGTCACAATGTCAAAAGTTTATGACAGATACTTAAAACTTTTAGACATATATTAAAAAGTTTATGGCAATATTCATTTGACGTCAAGTGCCTTTAAATGCCCATGTTTAATAAACAATTTTTTTGATTTTTATAATAACATCAAAAAATATATATATTTCTTATGATATCCATATTTAATTGACGACCGCGGCAGTCGAGTGGTTAGTATACTGGTTTCAAGGTGTCACTCTCTCTGAGATCCCGGGTTCGAGTTCCGGTGAGGGCAAATGGGCAGATGTTTGTGTGATGAATGCGAGAATGGTTATTAATATATATTTCTATGAAAAACATTTATATATGTATGTCTATCCGTTGTCTTAGATCCTATAACGCAAGACTTACAGAGCTCACTTTGGACTACGCTAATTGGTGTGAGTAGGGTTGCCAGGTTACCAACCCTAATAGCCGGACAGACCAGCCAGTTTGGCCGGACATTTGGCTAGGAAGGCCGGAGACCCTACATTATTGAGGACTTTGTCTCAGCATTAATCGGTACGACATAAAAATTGTATGTAAAATCTAGATTTTATATTATTAATGTAAAATCAAGATTTCTAGGAGGTAGACTCTGTACCAGGGTCGTCTGCATGGGTACTTCCGTCTTACCTATTTCCGCCGCCAAACAGCAGGGTTCGCCTTCCTGTGTTCCGGCGTGAAGGGTAAGATAGGCAGTGAAATTACTGGGTACTGTGACTTTACATCTTATGTCACAAGTTGGCAACGTACACTGTGGTTCTTATGAGGTTTGCAGATTTGCTGCGAATCTCGTGGGAACCACATGTACTATAGGCGACTGTTACCACTTACCATCAGGTGGGCAGCCTGCTTGTTTGTCAACTTTAGCAATAAAAAAAATATATATTATTATAAATCTTGTTAAATTCTATAGAAATAATAAATAACATCGAATGTCAAATCAGTCTTAGGTAAGTACTATATTATTAATCAGTCAAATAGTCATCACTTAAAATTACATTTTAGATAGTTCAACATTTATCAACATATTTTATGTGACTGCGCTCGGCCACTCTCATTTGCGAAATGTATAAAGCCTAACAAAAGCCGGACACAGTCTTTTTTGGCCGGACACGCAATCAGAAAGCCTACCTATGTCCGGTTTTATCCAGATGCCTAGCAACGCTAATATTTCTTTTTAACCTTTGCAATAATGTTTTATCGGTTTATTGTATTCAAACTATGAAGTCTGGTTGCAATATATATGTCATCGGAAAATAACAAGACTCGTAAGTTGATCAATGTTCTAGGTAGTTAATCAACTCTCGGAAAATAATAAACGGCATTTGAAATGTACTATTTAACGCATTGAATTTTAGTAAATAGATTAACTTACGGCGTCTTGCCGTTAAATCATCCGACAAAGGCAAGGTGTACGTTGATTGGTGAAAAGACTCACGTGCTTTTATACCGCTCCCCGCCACCCGGCCGCCGCCATTACCGGCTTCAACGTAAACAAATCTATCTAGTCCGTACTTGTTTTTCTTTATTTACAGTAGTAAAATTAACAATTGTTGTTTTGTTTGATAATAATTCTTATTATAACGCGTTGTTAGTGAAATAGAGTCTGTAGTGGTAGAAATAAATGAACAATTTGTGAGCAATACTAGTTTTGTTGATCGTGAACACTTTGATGCAGAGTTACAAAAGTACTACAGTGGGCTAAGTACAGAAAATAAAAAAACTCAGTGGACAAGTGAAAAAATCCAAAATGTTATTCAAATGATAGAAGAATACAATCTTGCTAAAACTTTAGGTAAACGTATCGGAAATTGCAGTCCTTTCAATTAAAACGGCATATCGGTTGGGATCATCGGTATCCTCGGAATGAGAACTTCCTCACCTTTGAATTTTTCTATTATTATCGTAGCGTAAATTACATTGTTCATTAATTTCCTAACCACCAAACGCGTACCGTTGCACAGTTTTGGTTGGTTTATGTTTCGAAGCATGATTACTACGGAACCAACCTTTAGGCGTAAATTGTGCAGTGGTAAGTCAGGCACGTCTAAAGAGTTTGAAACTTCAATTGGATAGTTGGTGGCTTCATTGCAGCCGCTAAAATTTCCCGCTCACTCAACCCTTCATTATTTTCATAGTTAGAAATATTTTTTGGAAATACATTGTTGATAAGTTCGTCTAGCATAGACGATCTTTAATATTCCTATATCGTAAATATAAATATTAAAACAACATATCTAAGTGTTTGTAACTCTATGAATAAACACTTGCTAAATGCTTATAATGAATGCTGTCGACCAATCATAGAAAAGTGTATTAAATGACGGATAATAGTGTACCGTCAAATAGTACACTGGGCAACGATTGGTCCATTTGTGGATGATTTTACTTGTAGCAATATAGTTAATTACTAAATTATGGCTAGGTACCGTAAGTTGATGAATTAGCTAAAATTCAATGCGTTAAATAGTACATTTCAACTGCCGTTTATTATTTTCCGAGAGTTGATTAACTACCTAGAAAATTGATCAACTTACGAGTCTTGTTATTTTCCGGTGACATATACTTCGTTACAATAGACACTGTGTCAACATTCAAGCCAAGACAAGACCAATTTGTGTGAAACACATGGTCACGGCACCATGTGTGAAGACTTGTTTAGTTTGTTCGGAACCATTAACCAAGAATTATATGGATTGTTGCAACATCCATGTGTCTGTCGTCTTAACTACACGAAAGTTAATACTTAAGCTTTTACAGTTAAGTTGGTATGTAGGTAGGTAAGTATATATAACTTATTTCAGATTTACAAATTCAAATTTATTTTTATCTCATATCACTGTCTGTTTTGTCTTAATTTTGTTTTTTTTAATAATTAATGCATTGTATAATTTATCAGTTGTAATGATAGCATTTGATTTGTCTGCACTATTGTTTTATTTATATATTATTGTCTATTACTGTTTATAAATGTTAAATAGATATTTAAGTGTCATAAATAATTTTATTGATTCTCCTATAGCTTTTTTTTTGTTTTTTTTTTTTTTGGTTTAGTTTCATACATATAGATAAACCTCTGAAGTTGATTTTATATATAAACTCTTTATTGTACACAATAAAAATATATATATATTAGCAGGTACCAAGTTAATTGGTATGTATATTAAAAATATAACACTATATGTTTTGTTAAAATCGTGTGAATCAATTTCGACAACATTTATATGACCTCTGATATAGGACCAATTAAACAAAACAGAATCAATCAATGAACCAATAGATGAGTAATTGCATAACAAAAACATAAAAAGCAAAATATTGATAAATTTCTCATTTTTAGAAGTCAGTTATTTATTTATGAATATCAAAAAGGATCAAATAATTATAAATTTATAGATGTTATCATAAAAAGGTAATGTTTATAAGTTTACATATACAATGAGTATGGGGAAATTTCCAGATATTAAACTTATTACTAAATTTAGTAGTACCCTTAGTACTAAAACTAGTAATAACTTAACTACAGTAGTATTAAACTTAACAGCGGCTTATGTCACTAAATAGAAATCCCAAGCTTGCTGTCAATATTTATTGTCATTAATGACCAAAATACTGTCAGGATTTTCACAAAAGTACCATTTCTACTTGTTACAGGAATCGAATTTCTAAAAAATTAGTACCGCAAATACAGTCACATCCTTCCAATAATAATGTGATAAATGGAGCTTATTGAACGAGACGAAGGGGAGCGGGGAGCTGACAGACGCCGAGCTGATCTGTCTTCGGATTGAATGCAAAGCTGGAGTAACAAGCAGGGTGCCATTCAACTCTGTGCTTTCTGGATGCGGTATTAAATTGAGAGTTTTTATTTAAATATATTTAACTAGCTGACCCGTGCCCACTTCGTTGGGCATAATATTAATAATCCCCGAAGCGAGCACGAACGCGAACCGAATTAAACCCGAAGCCATCGCGCGCCGTCCGCTGCTTTGGCCTTCACACTTATGACGATGAGTTTACTTGTTTTCATAGATTCATAATTTTTCGTAATATATGACTAATAAATATGACCTAATGATTTGAATTATTTTATTAATATAAAAAATTAAATTGTCTATGCTAATGTTAAAAAATATACTTTTGGTAATTTAAATATAAAAGTTAGACATACGCTGTCGTTGACTTTTTTGTAGGTATTTTCAAGCTCCACATTTTTTCTCTAGAACTCAAAAATATATCTTTCATAGTTAAGGCAGCGTTCGCAAGAAACGCTTTCATTCGACCGGTTTTTTCTCCGATTCACATTGCAAAACGGGCTAGCACATAAAAGCCTTTTTATTTTTCGGTTTTTTATATAACCTATGACACTCGGCAATAATGTGGCTTTCTATTGGTGAAAGAATTTTTAAAATCGGTTCAGTAGATTCCGAGATTACCCCTTACAATTTAACAAATATACAAACACACAAACTTTACCTCTTTATAATATTAGTATAGTTGAAGTTTGGTTTAAATTATTTTTTATCTAATCCGTTAATAGATTTGTAGAGAGGTCAATTCTGTACATGAAACATATTTTCAAAATAACTATCAGAGTATCAGAGGGTGATTAGGGATTGATACTGATGCCAAAAATGTAATCAGTAAATTTTTTGTCTGTCTGTCTGTCTGTATAACCGTTATAGAAACAAAAGCTACTCCACGGATTGGCAATTATTTTTCATACTCTTGAGCTGGTTATAGTATACTTTTCATTACACTACACTTAATAGGAGCAGAGCAGTAAAAGGAAGGGAATACAGGAGAAGTTAGTACTCCATTTTTTAAGCTTCCATTGCGTGTGCAATCTTAATGGTTAAAACTACACAGAAATCATATATGACGGAAATGGTCTCCTTAAAATTATATAAAAAATAACCAACGACAGCATATGTCTATCTTTTATGGTTGACTTACAATAACTCGTGTAACTCCTGATAGCTTAGCAGTTCGAAGCTTTCTTATTATATTTCGCGCGGACGAAGTCGTGGGCACAGTTAGTCATCATTAAAATCATCTCATCGACACGTCCAGCGATATCCGCTTCAGTAGTTACTTAGATGACATGGTCAAGTTGCTGTCCAAAAAACTTGGTGTATCTAATAGGGCCAAGCAGTACTTCTCTATAATGCAAAGACTGCTACTAATGGCAGATCATGCCTTATATCATCCCCTGCGCCTCTCCTAAGGTGTAGTCTTCCTTGTCAGACTAAGCTTAGTCGGTAGGTCTTTCGGGTCGAGCCGCCTCGGTTCTTCATGAGTCGCCGTGACACTTGGTTGCAGTGGTATCCATGAGGATTCTCAGCATTTCCTATCCAGAAGGAAAAGATAACTTATATCATATTGCTGTCATCTGTGGGCAGCGCACCACCTGCGCTGCGATATCAGCTTGGACATTTGACTTGGTGCAAGGGCGATCTGAGCAAAAAGTTGACGGTCTCAAACTAACAAGCCAGTATTGAGCCATTAAGTTTGGGTAGAGACTTTTTACAATGGGTTGCGTTCCAAAGAATCGTTTGACATGATGCTAACTGCTACATTCTATCATCGCACTCCTCGTCATTGCCAGTGTGTTTATCCATACATACCTTTTCTCCCACGCATGGTATGATTGTAGAATGAGTTCCCTACCGAAGATTTCCCCAGGAAATACAGAAGTTCTTCAAGAAGAGACTAAATAGCTTTTTAGGGGGTTGGCAAGGCGTCTGCTATATCCCTGGACTACCTACCATCTATTATGCCGTAAAACTTGTTGTCATCTTCGTAGTATAAAAAACATACACTTCCATTTTTTCCTCAGGTATCATCCATCTTCCCTTAACTATCCTAATCTCTATATACCTATTGTTGGTGACTGGCCTATTTCGATATGACATTGTTTTATACGACTTTTATTGACATGACTGTTTTGATGTTAGTTGCCAGATTATTATTGTATTGTGAGGTCTTGTTTTTGTACTATTTTGGTTTTGAATATATAATTATTGCTTTTAAACGTGTCTTCATCTCATTCAAACTATTTACAGTCCACATAGCTCCGAGCTCCATAACACCTATTGTGAAACAATACACTTAAAAAAATTTAAAATGAAATTTTTGGTGAAATCTCAATCTTCTCCGTTTCTTAGTTCCGCACCGCTTCTTATTGGCGCGGTGACAAGCGACAACACCTGCTAGGGTGCACGGTGTCGCGGCATCGCTTCTCCGCCGCTGATTTTAAAATCGATACATCTTCCGATCCTTTACTGACGAACATACTCGATATTGCGATCAACTTGAAGAAATAACATGACTTAGCTGTTTGGTTTTTCTTATTATTATTAGATAGAAATATAAAAATAACAAACATGACGATCCATGAAGCACAGTGATTAACGCACTATGTAATAGAGAGGTTGATATATCGGGGCAGATGTTTGCGTGATGAATGCGATTTGTACCTTAGTCATGGTTGTTATTATATATTTCTATCAAACATATTTATATATGTATAATATGTGTATGTCTATCCGTTACCCTAGATCCCATAACACAAGCCTTACAGAGCTTGCTTTGGGCTAAGCTAATTGATGTAAGTTTAAGAAATATATATTGTATAATATATATTCAAACTTCAAAATGAAATCAAATACTTGCAAATGACAATCCTAGTCAGTTGTTAATACGGAAGAGATGCCAGCTAACTAGCCTAATGTCGCTCAATAGATTACTGTGTAGTATTTATAGATGTAGGGCTGTCGACACTTTGGATCAAAAAAATATTTATTTACTTTGTATGGGATGAAAGTATCTCGATTTCAGTTAATATTTGTTCTGCAGAATTCACTTATGATGAATATACATTATTAAATATAATTTCAAATGCCCCCTTTTTTTAAAGAGGGGGAATGCACCTTATGCACCGTGACACCGCGCTGGCTAGGCGCGGCCGTGTGTGGGGCTCTCCGGTCTGACAGGACCGGCCTACCCACTAAAACCGCGTGCGCTTTCGCGATTCTACCCTCATAAATTTTAAATGCCCCTGATCTAACTTGTAGTTATGAATGTATATGAGATTATATAATAATGAACATTAAAAAACGTATAAATTAATTATGTTTAGTAGTATTACAATTTAAAAAATAAAGGGACTCATCTTAGAAAAGAAAGTGAAAAGTACTCGTAACTTAAACATAAGTAAAGATCAAAAAGTTATGTATTAAAGTAAAAAAGGCTTAAATCACGAGCACATGGAGAGTAAATCAATGTATAAAGAGATTCATCTTCGAATAGAAAGTGAAAAGTACTCGTAACTTATACATAAGTAAAGATTAAAAAGTAATGTTTTAAAATAAAAAAGGCTTATATCACGAGCACATGGAGAGTAAATCAATGTATAAAAAACCACCACAGGAAAATATTTCCTGTGGTAATGTCTTATCTAATGCGGGAGAAGGGCAGACCGTGGGAAAATAGTGAAATATATATACAGAATCGGAAGCTATGGGACGCACCCGTTAATCCGAGAGGCTGCTAACTACTCACCCTCCCCCTCCCCCTCATACCGTCGCCCTAAGAACGCGCTCACCGACCCTCCCGATCGCATCACGCGCAAATTACAAACCCTGCTGGACGCAGCATCTGCGCCGCCGAATAGCACGGGTCACTAAGTACCGTCTGTACACAATTAAGTTTGACCGACCCACTCTGGGAACCGGCCTATCCCCTAAAGCGTATGCACCGTTAAGGGCTGCGCTGTCTCGCCCCCTCCCCTGAGAGGGCGAGCGCTCCGATGAAGCCGATAGGGCCCCAGGCTTTCTGCCCGGCCAAAGGCATTAGGCAGTGTTTAGTTGGTAGGCTGACCTTCTGTCAGAGTCCAACATAACCACCCGCCGTAGACCGGGCGCGGGTGGTATCCGGTGCAAGGTCGTCCAAGCACCAGGGGGTTGTCAAAGCGACCACTGTGGTGGCGCGCCCCCTATGAGGATTCACTGCCTCCTCCCGCGAGGAAAAAAAAAAAACTATGGGACGCTAGTCCGGCACACATTTAGTCACGCTTTCCTCGCAGCAATAAGTTATCGGTACAAGCGGAATGTACATCGGCGACAATCGTGAACGATATTTTTGTCGTCGCCTCGCAACTATCACCTGTCTTACAATAGTGACGACAAATCGGAAAGACTCTAAATCCGTCATCAGTGTTGTGTTTCAAATACAAGCATGCATGGTGGTAAGAGACGGACCGATTTATCTAAGCTACGAGTATTTAATGAAAAATAACTTTATCGATATCATAATTTATGTCGAAATTTAATATTAAATTTAATTCCTCGAAAGTTATTTTTGGTATAATGTCGATGATGACATGTATAAAAGACGACCTAAGAATGTATGAATGGATTGCGCTAATTTGAATAGATGTAAAAAAATCACGATGTGGGGAGAATAGACTTAAAAAATCACGATATGGAGAGAATAGACGTAAAAAATAAAGAGGTGGAGAGAATAGATGAAAAAATCACGATGTGGCGAGAATAGACGTAAAAATCAATGTATTTCTTTAGACTCAACCTCAAAAGGTTATTAATCTCGGAGCTGATTTTAGTCTCACATTTTCCTACATCATGTTAGTTTATATATACAACATATATGTACTTATATATTTTTTTCTTTTATTTTTTATACATATTATATTTCCTTATTTCAATACACTTTTTGTCTTTATATTTATACTATATGTACTGTCACTAAAACATAGATAATCACTATTAATTGTATTTTATTTATAAGACAAACAGTCAATTATGTAATTGTAATGTACCAGATAGATTCACGTATTTATGTATCCATGTTGTTTTCCTATGTTTGTTTTTCTCATTGATAGATGTATCTTATTAGGAATTGTGAAGCATTGTTTGATAAATCATTAACTAATGTATTGTTTACCAAGTCATTAAGCAACAGCATGTTTACGCTTATAGACACGACGAATTGAACGATAAATGAATTGATAATAATTTGTATTTAAGACCAGAAAATGGCAAACCAAATCAGTTGTTCTGTAGCCGCCGTCATAGTCTTTGTTAAAAATCTGGTGGGGCTGTACCGAGGCACACGGCGGTTGGTTTTAACGTGAAACGTCTATGTTAGGATATCGCTTTTAAAGTAAAAGATTGAAATAAAAACAAGATTGACGGTGTTTTGAGTATTTTAATAAAAAACTCAATGTCACAACAGCGAGCTGACTATATAAGTGAAATATTCACACCACATTTTGTTTCTAAGACTAATAGATTTTTAATTATTAAGGTACGATGATATAGTCCTTTTCGTTACCGTCCACTTTTTAAAGCTGGTACCCGTATGTATCGGCGCGATTTTAAAGACGTTTCACGTCAAAAGCAGTACAATAAAGTATATTTGTAAGTAACGAAGACATGTTGACAATTCTCATCCAGCAGCCCTCTGACATCATCAGCCCATAGTCCGTGCATGGTTACATAATGTTTGTATATTAATTTTTATTATAATTATTTTTTCTCTTTTTCTTTATATTATGTACCTTTTTTTTTTGTTCCGCTAAGAAAAATGCATTGAATTGCATACCCCGGCTGCGGAGAGCCGGTGGTTATGTGGGGCTCTCCTCCCCAGAAGAGGGGGCCTAAACGATGGCCATCCTCAGGCGTTGTAGGGGACCCTCAGGATCGAGTGTCGCATCTGAGGACCCCCGGCCTTTGCTCTCCTGGGTGCGCTAGGGGAGTCCTTCTCGGAGAGGAGTGATCTTGCCGCCTCCTCCCCTCCAACCTCCTACGACGTCACCCCCCGGCCATCCGGAGGTGAGGTCCCTCCCGGGTCGCCTCCACGGGCGCGAACTTAGTCGCGCCCGCTACCCGTAGCGGCGCCTCAGGCCAGGCTATCTGGCCCGAGGCCGCCTTCTTCGAGCGGGATCGGCCATCTCCAGATCCCGCTCGGCGGTCTCCTTCTGGAGCATCATCGCTTCGCAGTAGGAGACCACAGCCCTCCAACCTCCCTCATCCGCCAGCATTGCCGCAATCAACGCTGGCGGAGACCGATCTTGCCCGATCTCTGCGACCAAGACTCGGCGTTCGGAGTCCCAAGCGGGGCACTCCACCAGCGTGTGCTGGGCTGAATCGAGTTATATTATGTACCTTTTTTTTTTTTTGTTTCCCTGAGGAAAATGCATTAAATTGCATACCCCGGCTGTGGCGAGCCGGCGGTTATGTGGGGCTCTTCTCCCCAGAAGGGGGAGGCCTACCCACTAAAAACCTCAGGGATGGCCTTCCTCAGGCATGTAGGGAGCCCCCGGGAACACCAAGCCACCTCCGGGAACCCCCAGCCTCTGCTCCCCTGCCTAGAGGGGAGCCCTCCTCAGGGGAGGCTACACTACCTCCCCGGTCTCCTCCACCGACGACGCCCCCGGCCACGGAAGGGGCGTGGTCCATCCCGGGTCGCCGTAGCAGTCGCGACTTCCTCGCGCTCGCCGGCGACCCGCGGCGGCGCCGCAGCTGTGCTACCGAGCCCGGCGCCGCCTTCTTCGAGCGCGATCGGCCATCTCCCGACCCCGCTCGGCGGCCTCCTTCTGGAGCATTACTGCTTCACAGAAGGAGGCCTCCAACCTCCCTCGTCCGCCAGCATTGCCGCAATCAATGCTGGCGGAGACAGATCTCGCCCGATCTCTGCGACCAAGACTCGGCGTTCGGAGTCCCAAGCGGGGCACTCCGCTAGCGTGTGCTGGGCCGAATCGAGTTATATTATGTACCTAGATAATAATTTTGCTGTAAATCCAATTATATTGTGACTTTTATTACTCTTTACTCTTAGACCTGATCAGAATACCAGCGCTGCGATAAATTAGCCTGTTACAGCTTATGATTAGATTGGCATAATCTAATTGGTCATTCATTAAATTATTGTATCTGTTTTGTATTTGTGATTATGGTCAATAAATGTTTTCTATTCTATGTAATATAATTTACTACGGAGAATGCTCAGAGGAATTATTTGGACTAATCCCTGCAAGTACTTTCCGACATCGTTCCACGCGACAAACCTTCCATCCTCACCATCTCAATACTTGGCAGTCCACCACTGTGCGTTTCTCTAGAAACTTTCTGCCTCGCACAGCTAAACTGTGGAATGAATTGTCGCCTGCAGTGTTTCCGAGGCGTTACGATATCCAAACCTTCAAGAAAAGAGCGTACTCCCATTTAAAAGGCCGGCAACGCGCTTGTGACTCCTCTGGTGTTGCGGGCGTTTATGGGCGGCGGTAATTGCTTACCATCGGGTGATCCGTCTGCTCGTTTGCCCCCTATCACATTAAAAAAAAAAAATGTGTTCCATCATATTAAAAGCGCCAGATAAATGTACATTTGAAATTCGATAAACGAGAGAGCACGCCGATCCCGAACGATCCGAAGACCAGTGTCGGTACCATAGACAAGTACATGAAAACTAGAAACAGCAGCAAGGTAAAATTAACCCCATTACATGGAATTAACAATTAAATTACCAGCAGATGTGAGGATCTGCGTAACATCGCTTGCACACTTACAAAAGCTTACAGCACTGCACTTTAACAGCAATGAATTAACTACTTAAGTTAATTTTAAATTTAAATGAACTAATAAAAAAGCCCCTATAATCGGTTTATGAACAAACAATTTCATTAACATACCGACCTTCTCAGAATTCGTTACGTCAATGACACAGTAAATTTATGATGACAATTTAATAAACTCAAATAAATTAATAATAAATACGTCGATGTTAATGGGGGAGGAATTCGCAAGGATAAGTTTATTTTAGTTCTTGCTCGTTTACATTTGTAGTTATTTGTAATTACATCGGCTATCGATATCAAATCGATTCGATAAAATAAATTGATTCTAGTAAAGCTTGTAAAAGGCTCGGTTTTAGTCAAAATTTAATTACACTCATTTTTGAACGATGTATCTTTCACTTGACGACCTCCGTATATGATTGGTGTTATCATATTATATTATATGATGTTTTATCTCTTATTGTTAGTAGTATTTCTAAAAAAAATATATATACAGGGTGTCCAAAAAGTCATGGATTACCTTTTACCTACTGATGGACCACATTGCGATCTATCAATAAAAAAAGAAGTCAAACAGTAAAAGTCTTATGGTTTCCGAGTTTTTTGATGTTTAATGAAATTTTGGAAAATCTCTACTTTTTATCGTTTTTTAGGTTTTTCCATGCCATTTCTACGAATCACGCCTCCTTTGTAGTTCAATCCATTCTGCTATGGAATGCTTTGCCTCTTGAAATTAAAAAGTCTACCAGCAGATTGAGTTTCAAAAATAAATTGCGGAAATATATTTATCAGAAGAGTTTATTATGATGTGGCATATTTCTTTTCTTATTATCATTAAATTTTATCTATTTATGATATCGTCATATGTATTAGTATATTATTATTAATTACATCTATGTATTAGGATTTCAAATAATTTTATTATTATATATATATATACATATAAAATATGTTTTTCATTTGTGTCATGGGTACATCTACCACTTTTCTTCCTGCACCACCTAAAGGTTGACTGTTAGAAAATGCCATAGGCATTAAGTCCGCCTTTGTACACATTGTACATAAAGTGTTAATAAATAAATAAATAAATGAAAACTTTTTCGAGTACCTTTTTTTATTTTAATCTAGAATCATTCTACTATCGATTGAATACTTATAAGCTCTTGTTATAACAATTTTAATCCAAAACGATCATTTTTTGCAAAAGCTTAAATTAAAATTGTAATAGCAGAACATGTTTATTTTTAGGCGTGTCGATGTAAATAACAACAAAACAATATGTAAATAAAATAAATTTATTGTTTTCAACTACAGCAGGTGTACAAAATGGCGTTCAATAGGTAAAAGGTAATCCATGACTTTTTGGACACCCTTATATGTATAATATATGTATGTCAATCCATTACCTTAGATCCCATAACACAAGCCTTATAGTACTTTCTTTGGGATAGGCTAATTGGTCTAAGTGTGAGAAAGATAAAAAAAATGTAATAATAATATTAACTACGTATAAAAGTGTAAGCAGTTAGGCAAAAAAGTACAACTACATTGACCAAAAAATTTTTTTTTGAAATTACTACAAATTTACGGTTTTCGGAGCTTTCCTTTACTTGTGTTACATGACATTGCTTCTTGCCAAATTTCATGATTTTAGGTCAACGGAAAGTACTCTATAGGTTTTGATTCCCTTGCAAATGTCAAAATATGCAATGTAAATAGATCATAAACGGCCATATCTTTTTATTACGTTGATTTATAAATTTGATTTTTCACTGCTTTGAGATAGGAGACCTGAGTAGTGATTTTAAGTTCAGTTTGATATGTCGACGCGTTTCTGAGAAAAAGAGTCTTGCCAGACGGACAGAGGTTCCGTTTTTACCTTTGGAGGTACGGTACCCTAAAATTCGAATCAATACGGTCTTTTGACACAAACCATACCATCTCTTGTTTACACGCGCAGTTAAATTACCGCTATAAAAACTGTGTGTTTGACTGTCTGTAACCTGATAGCATGGGAGCTGGGAGTAATTAAAGTTTTATTGGCCGGCGTGTGGGCTTCGACGCCATAAATTAACATAACCTATTATTTATTTCAACTTTTATCGCGAACAATAAACTGGAATTGTTTTAAAATGGCCGCAGCGGACGTTTATGACCTGGGTTTTGGTGTCAATGAGCTGCCTGGCTCGTTACGGGGAAATGATTAGATTGGACCGAAATGTTTGCACCCAGTCATTGGTAAACATTATAATTTTTTAGTTACTCACTTTTTAGTTACTTTAGGGACTCACATACACCAGGGTAATAGTATTGAGAGGGAATGAACCCAGAAATCCGGTCCATGACAGTGTTCCTCATGCAGTTGTCGCAATATCTAGACATACTGAATCCTTGACGTACTTTTATAGGGAGCAAAGGGAGGACGACGCCATTAGACATTTTATCGCCCTCAGTGATATGGCAACAGATAAAGACCTCGCTGACTATAACACGCAGATGATGTTCAAAGACCAAAACAACGCGGCAGCGGTCTAGATGCTGCTTAAATTCTATGTGTGTGCGAGTGTGATGATATCTGAGTGCTTGTATGTGTGTAATGTGTGTATTATAAGAGTGTTTGTACGTGTGTGTGTGTGTATGTGTATATATGTATATCTAACTTACTAAACTATATTATATATATTCATAAATAATTGTATACATAATTAGGTTAGGAGCTACGCAACTCTATATGAGTACCTATAAGTTATTTTAAGACAATTGTTGTATTGTAAAGATCACTAAGTAATTAATCATTAAGTAAGTAAAAAGAGCATGGACCAAGAGTCCGTGGAGATAACAATTAATAATAAAAATAAAAAAAAATTTTTTTAGTTACCTCTTGAATTTACTGACAAACCGCTCACTTCCATTCTTGGCAAAGGCATTTTTGACTTCTATCAAACAGTACGTTCTCGTTACGACCAACATCGAAATACAACACAATACAATTTGCAAGAGATATTTACTTGTTGTAAAGCAACACATATGTTTCTCATATTCATATGTCTATTGTATTGTATTTGTGCCCGACTATGTCAACCTTTTTATAATTGTTGAAAATCAGCAACATACATTGTTATGCGGATGACAGCACAGGTGGTACTTTTTACACCGGTCGCGCAAATATGTCTCGGGAAACGAAAAAGGCTGGCGAAAACGGACTTAATATTTTTCTAAAACGAACATAGTCGTAAATATGATAAATACATAAAGTCTTAACCATACAATAAAATTCAACAATCGTATATAAGCTGGGAAAAAATGAAATTCATCATTTTCTATCTGGTTATTGAACAGAAATATTTACGATGATGAAACAAAACGTTTTAGTCAGATTATCTATAGATAAACATTAGATTCCATCAAAGAAGTGAGAAATCAATATTATATCATTTTTAAATAATCTAATGTAATGCAACTCATTCGTTGAAATACCATACGCGTATGTATAACGTAAATCTTAAAAATAAAATTATTAGACTACTTGGCTGTATAGTATACGTATCCTTTGCTTAATTACACTTATTTTTACATATTCCTTCACTTTTGACAAATACAAATATTATATTCATTGCCACTGCATTTCAGTTAATCATTTGTAAAAATGTATAGTAAAAACTATGTAAGTACTAGAAGGTCGGCTAAAAAAATAATGCAACTCATATCTGTCCAATATTCATGAACTTTTATGTATTCCAGAACAGAAGGTTTATCACTTTCTTATCACAAAATTATTGGTACCGGTGACAATTCTAATCAGTTATTGTCTTCCTTCATTAACATTCAAACTGACGATATTTCTAACTAGTTTTATTTTTAATTAGGATATTTTAAAGAACTTTTTGTGATATTTGTAATAGTATAAATATTTTTTGTCATTTTAGTGTTCAGTGTCATGTTTAATAACTAAATGTTAGTAAATAATTCTGTAGTCCGATTCCTAACCTCAATACTTTTTTTGCTAATATCTTTTTAACCCCAACTTTTAAAGGATACAGACAATTAGCTTTTTTGTTAGTCTTGTTTAGTTTTATAGAATGGTTCGATTTCATTCATGATCGGTGCCATTAAATCCAAGTCTGAAAATGTATAGAAGTTCGCCAGTCTTCTTTGTGTCCCAAATTGAGACTTCTTTAAAGAGAGTCTCAGATTGGGGTAGGACTTAATCTGGTCTAATTTAACCCCACTAAGACACAAGTATGCGCGTTCACCGCAAAAAAGCTACCGTATATCGCATCACCTCGATTTGAAAGCTCTCCCTTAACTGCCTCAGCTAGTATTGGAATTCTCAGTGTCGACATATCGAGCGAAGTACAGTTCCGCGGACACCTAGAGGGTAAGGCTAAATAGCCTTAAAGAAGCTTTATATTGTTATTTGTGTATATAAGACACATGTACTACATTATATTATTATTTATTAAAGTTATCACATATAATGTATTATTTTTTATAGTGTATTATTTTATATGGTTTTCAATAAACTTTATTGTCACTTCACTATTACTACTTACACTGCCATGGGTTGACTGGAAGATGTTTATATTAGAGACAAGTCCAACAATTGTAAATCTATACAATACAATCAATTAGTTAAAATATAATCGTAATATAATATAAAAAAATAATATTTTGTCATTACTCACGAGTGTGTTACTTATTAGCGACACTGTTTTTTTATTTATTTAAACTTTTTATACATATATTGGTATACAATCGCGTATTTAATGTCTTAGGCATTTTACACCAGTCAACGTTCAGGTGATGAAAAGATTCAAAGAGTTAGATATATAAAATTTATAAAAACTCCTAATACATAAATAAAACATATACAGTACATAACAACCCAATAAATATCACATTTTGTAGCCTAAGAAAGGCTACAAAAAAGGCTTGCACAAACCTTTCTTCCCTCGAAGAAAGGTTTGTGCAAATTATTTTTAAGACTTAGCCTGCTTAAGAAGTTTTTCACTTCTTGAGGGTGAATTCCATAATAGAATGGACCGATATCGCGTAATAATACAGATGCATTTTTTTTTAAATCAACAGGTTCGATGCCTGGCTTGGAATATTGATTCAAAAATCCAATTAACCAGTTCTAGTTGTAATCATAAATCAGGCCCGAGGCATGTATTTATTTTTCATAGTTTCGGGCTTCACAATCCACGCCAACTTAAAAAAATCTATATTCTTATGTAGAACTAGCTGTGCCCACGACTTCGTTCGCGTGGAATTGTAATTTTAGGTAGCATTAGGGATGATTGGGAGTGTTATAAACGTAAGAGTAGACAAATATAATCAGAATGCTTCGAACTGCTAAGCTATCGGGAGTTACACGTGTTATTGTGAGTCAACCATAAAAGATAGACATATGCTGTTCTGGGATATTTTTCATATAATTTCAAAGAGAACATTTCCGTCATACATAATTTCTGTGTAGCTTTAAGAATTAAGGTTGCACACGCGATTGAAGCTTAAAAAATGTAGTAACTTCTCCCGTTTTCCAACATTTCCCTTCACTGTTCTGCTTCTATTGATTGTAGCGTGATGAAAAGTATACTATAACCAGCTCAGGAGTATGAAAAATAATTGTACCAAGTATCGTTAAAATCCGTCTAGTAGTTTTTGTTTCTATAACGGTTATACAGACAGACAAAAATTTTATTGATTGCATTTTTGGCACCAGTATCGATCCCTAATCAACCCCTGATAGTTATTTTGGAAATATATTTCATGTCCAGAATTGACCTCTCTACAGATTTATTATAAGTATAGATAAACTGCTTAATTATAAGTAATTTATTCTCACCATTTTATTATTTATATCTGAAAAATGTTATATACTTCTTGTTTCCTATCAAAGTTTCAAAGAAATAAGCAGCATAAAAAGTATATTGCAGTCACTCAAAGTCTATTTGCGTTCACAGAGAAGAGTTCCGCACTCTTCTTAATCGCATCACGTCCTTAACGCAATATGTGCATATAAAATAGATCTTAAAGGTGAGAGCTAAGTTCCAGTTTCCAATGACTGCGAATTTCCAATCACCCCTGAATCCGCGTGCGGTTGACGTATTGTTATGGCTCCTTTTATTTTTCTCCACCGCTCGGGACTTCAGTTCAGCGTAGGCTTGTACCTAACGAACATCGATATCGATGTTTTCCCGTATCGATAAAGTTTGTCATAGGTATGCACCATATAAATGCATGACAAAATAATTCATATGGATTCCGATTTTCAGTTCGAAGTACAACCTTAAAATCACATTCAAATAATGTACTTCGCGAGGGGTTGATAGATTTTTACAAGCTTTTATATTAGCTTCACTTGTAACTATGTAAGAAAATCTTGGAATCTTAATTTAACCCACTTCCCGGTCTCCGATTGAGCTGAAATTTTGCATGCACGTGTAAGTCGGACGACAATGCATGGTTGTGTGACGTCATTCTAAATCCAACATGGCGGCATTACCAAGATGGCGGATCAATTATAATTTATGCACCCCTACACTATGGGTATCAAATGAAAAGGCTTGCAAAGAACACCTCAACACCTCGATAAATAATGTGACGTCACTCTAAATCCAATATGGCGGACTTTCCCAAGATGGCGGACCAATTATTTATATTGGGCCCCTACAATATGGGTATCAAATGAAAGGGTTTGCCAATCTTGTTTTTTTAGTCGGAAAATAAATAAAAAAAAATTAATACAAGTTTTTATTAAATGCACTAAAAAGAACAAAATAAACTTTTACATATAAAAGTTAGTCGTATATTTAAAAGTTTATTTTGTTCTTTTTAACGCATTTAATAATTTTACACATGCATCTAAAAATGTTCTAAATTCACTTGCTCCATTTACAAATGTAAAGGAACCTGTGACATATTCCATAGTAAATATCAACTTTTATTGTAAAGTCTATTATACTCTCATAAATAAATAAATGAATTGTGTCTTCTTCTATCTATTAATAGTGGCACTCCGAAAGGTACTATTTGTCTAATTGATTATAGTAGGTGATTTTGAAAATATTATATGAAAATCATGAAATGACCATTATACTTCTTTAATATTAATCGTTTTTTGTTTTGTTAATTGATTTGATGTTAATTTTATTAAAATGGAAATAAAACTGATTGCGACACCGCTTTTGTCATTGAATAATTTCAAAATTTGTGACGTCACACTAGGGAGCGGGGAGTCTCACAAATGTGACTAGCTGTGACAAGGACGGGGGGAGGGGCAAAAAAACACGAAATTCGTGTGACGTAATTTATGGATGACCCCTAAAAAAGACTAATCCTTACTAATACATATTATACACGCGAAAGTTTGTAAGTATTTTTTTTTTTATTTAAATAGGTTTGCGTTTGTCCACAATCTCACCTGATGGTAAGTGACGATGAGGACTAGGATGGAATACGCTTACCTAGCAAATGCCTATTCACTCGTGACTTGAAGACCGTAAGATTATATTGTTCCGGGAACACAGACGTCGGCAATGATGTTCCATAAAGTATGGATGTTTGTTGCCCTTTCACGTAAAAACTAATTAATGGATTTTAATGAAACTTTACGATAATGTAGTTTATACATCACAATAACACATAGGCTATAACTTATAAAGATATACGCTACACCAATGTAAGGGTCGGTGGCGCTGTGGTCTCGGCACTGGTTTGTGCGCCGCATAGAATCGGGAGGCCCGCGATCTCATCCCCACCGTGTACCAATGTGTTTTTCGTTCCGAATTTCATATGCACATTTATCCGATGCTCCTACGGTGAAGGATAACATCGTGAGGAAACCTGCGTACATCTGCGAAGCGATTCAAAGGTGTAGTCAACCAACCCGCACTGGGCCAGCGTGCTTGACTTAGGCCTAATCGCCCTAACGTAGTTAGGGTAGGCTCGAGCCCCTCGGTAGGGACGTATATGAGCTGTGATGATGAATATAAGCTACTCTAAATACTAATCCTGCGCAGACGAAGTCGCAGGCACCAACTAGTAATTTATAAAAATGTCAAACTAGAAACTCTTTTGGGATGGGTAGTAGACATTTTCGCATATTCACGACAGTGATTACTGTCTTTTCGATCTTATTTAACAACAATAGACTTAACTTTCCAATTCTTGATCCAGTCCCAAGGCTTGCCGTTATGTTTTACTGATTAAAGAGTTTAATCCTGGAAAGAAACGCACAAATGATTTAAAAGACGGATGTACTACAACAACTACTGAAGTTCTTTTTTTTTGCGAACTCTTTCTGGTTTACTGTGGACTCTGGACCGCACTCTTTTTTGTTTGTGTTAGTATTTTTACATTTCTTTATATATTACTACCTTTCCGCCCACGGCTTCGTCCGCGTGGATTTCGGGATTAGGTCTATAGAGATCATAACTTTTGCCCACGGCTACATATGCGCGGAATTCGGTTTATGGCGCCAAGGTCTTATCGCGCTTCCCGTGGGACTATCCGTTTTTCCGAGATAAAAAATACCGCAAAACCTTGCTCAAGAATCACTCTATCTATTGATGAAAGCCGCATGAAAATCTGTGAAGTAGTTTTTGAGCGAAGCCTTTATTGCGCATCCCGTGGGATCTGACGATTTTTCCGGGATAAAATGTACCCTATTGTTTAATCCGGACTTTTATCTTTAAATTTCAAAGCAATCGGTTTAGTAGTTACGGCGTGAAAGCGGAACAAACAAACCAATTAACTTTCCGGTTTATTAGTAAGGATTTATTCTACAAGATAGATAGATAAGATAGATAAACTCTTTATTTACATATCTTCATCACACACAAACATAGTTACACGGACAAACTTAAATTAGACTAAGCTACAACTTAACAATAACTAAATAAATGCAAACTATAAACTAAGTTGTGTGTACTGCAGAAGTGTAAATAGGTCGTAGCTCAGTGACTGGGATTGCCCACATCGGATGTGAGCAAAGCACTGGTATTCTGCTATAACCTGAGGGTTTCATGCGCACAAAATTAAAGAATGTAAAAGAAAATACATGAATTTATATAAGGATGTATATATTATATAAGTGTGTGGATATAAATATATGTACTAACATAAATAAACAATTAACATTGTCATAGTACATAAGTAAATAAGATTAAAAGAAAAAGTAATAAAAATATATAATGTTGTTTGGAATGATTTGGTGATTATAACTATATATTTAATTCATTTAATCTTCTCGCCTCTTATGTTCAAATGGCAAAATCCGTCACCAAGTATCTCCTTGGAATACCCAAATGCTGTTTGTTTAAAAGATACAATTTTATATGCTTCTTAAACAAAGATCTCGAAGTCAGTTGTCTCAAGGGTGGAGGTAAATTGTTCCAGCATTTGGTAGCTAGGTAGCGGAAACTGCCAGTAAAAGCTATACTTTTATGAGGTGAGTTTTCTAAAAGACATACAAGCAAGTGTTGTTCTCCGTTTTGTGGGGACAGATGGTCTTGTCCCCCACAGTCGTATCCCCATCTATATCTACTGAAGTTCAGTTAGAATAGAAATGCAATGTTGGTAATAATAGTGGCAGATAATAAATAGAAGATAATAATAAGATAAGATAACATCAGATCAAAACAGAGCAACTTGACACTCATATTATTGTTAATATGCATAATGGTATCAAAAGTATTAGATTAATAATTATACAAATAAAAACTCTAAAGAATGAATATTGTAACACATCTTTAAAAACTGGGATGCTACAATGTTAGTTAGGAATCAACGAAGATTACTCCGAAAAGAATTTAAAATAATAACAAGTTATTACACTAAGCTGTCTTTTATTTCTTTAGCACTTATGTTTTATAATTCTGTCAACATATACCAATCCTATGCCGCTTTAAAATGCGTTGAAATGACTATAAAATTTAAAGAATAAATGATCAAACATCTATATATCTGCCCCCTCCCTATTGTATCGTTCTTCATATCCTGAAGGTTGCGCTGCAATATTCAAATGTATTCGGTTTTGTATTACGAAACAATTGAAATTTCTAGTTAAGGGGAGTTTGATTTGATTCTGTTATTTATATGAAAAATAAAAAATAAATATTTCTTACACTTACAGCAAGTAACCTAGTCCAAAGTAAGCTCTGAAGGCTTGTGTTACGGGTTTCATTAAAATCTATTCTAAAGTTTTACGTGAAAGAATGAGAAATACTAATTTAAACAAACTGAGTATTTTTTAAATATCATTATTTAATATTACTACAGGATCGTTATCTTTGGGAAATTAATTAATATTCTTCATGAGAAGGTAGGTATGAGTATCAAACAACATTAATAAATTAATTATTGTTTCCTCTAAAGTCAACTGTAAGAATTATATAAAAAATTATTTTAACATTATTATACAGTTTTTAATTTCTCAATATTATAAAGTGACACTATTGAATAAGCATTTCTATCAATTTTAAACCCGAACCGAACCTAGCCGGAACAATTTGTCTCATATTATAAACCCCAAATTCAAAACTCATTCCGAATTCAAAACTGACATTTCTAACGGACGCAAGGGTAGGATAATTGATCCGCCAACCAAAACAAAACGGAGATGGATAGCTTTAAAAAGTATACTTTGAGCGAAGATGCATTCTTTTATTAGGTATACCCCCCTTCATTAGTAGAATGCCACTTGGCTTCGAAATTTGAATATTAAAATTTCGAATGTCACCGGCTACGTAGCGAGGACGTCAAACTTTTTCTATTAACTTTTTCATTACGTTTTGACAGGACATTCATAATGGCTGACGTTGATGAATGGAAGCCATACGGAGTTTCGCAGGGACTAATGGCGTTATTGGGGAGATCTTGATTCTCTCCCGTTAAAATGCCTTGATCAAACGGTCTATTTGTTATGTCAATCAAACGAGTTTGCTTTATATTTTCACAGGCACTGATTAAACTGTCAAAGTGGAGTTCTTCGATTGGGGTATTGTATAATTTGTGACGTTACCGGTTATTTTAAATGAAAGTTAATTCACAGCTTTGATTTGCTTGTTGGGTTTTTTTTTACCTCGGGAGAGGAGGCTGAAAATCCTCATGGATACCATCGCAACGGCAAGTGCTACGGTGATTATGTCGGACTCCTGGCGAATCGAGGCGGCTCGACCCGAGAGACCTACCGACTAAACTCAGCCTAAGCCTTTAGTCCTAATGACCCTACTGGCTTGACGTGACAGAGAGCCGCACCTCAGGAGAGGCACGGTTAGCGCGCAATGGAGAGGGCATATGCGCTAGAAGAGGCACCAAAGTGGCTCCAGCCTATATTGACGGGAACCTACACGTGGCTTAGCAGAAGGCTGCCGGTTAGGGGATGACAAGGGAGGCGACGGCTCAGACGCCGCTGCTTGCAGGTCTAGAAGGTTCTGCGTGAGTTGATTAGGGGGATCGCTAAGGACATTTCGCGGTCTTCGTATCCTCTGCCGATATTGACTGGTACCGATTAGGCTCGCTGAAGGCGGTGTCGACGGTGCTTTTTGGGTAACCAGTACGAGTATTTATTGGGTATCGCGAAAAAAAATTATATTATATATACTTATAGGAATTTACCTACTAATATTACAAACGTGAAAGTTTGTGTGTATGCTTGTTTCTCTTTCACATAAATACTACTAAATAGATTTTAATGAAACTTACTATTTAACTATAATAACATAGCTTAAGCATCAGAGCATCAGATAATAACATAGCTTAACATACAATTTATAAAAATACTAGTTGGTGCTTGCGACTTGATGAGATGACAACTTTTTTTTTTTTCTCCTGAGGAAAATGCAAAATCAAAATCAAAATAATATTTATTCAACATAGACCTTTACAGGCACTTATTGACGTCAACAAACAAAACAAAAAAAAAAACTTAAATAATAAAAAAAAAAAAACAAAAACCTTGTCCGTACGTACGAATAAAGAAAAAAAAAAAAAGAAAAAATATATTGACTCGACACCTGTTCGGAAATTGGGAGAGCCTTCTCGAGAAGAACAGGCAAGAAACTCTGAAGGTCTATTTTTTATCTCCTCTTTTCAATGCTAATAATTATAATATAATATAAAAATACAATATAGTATAAGATACAATCATACCTAATACGATTACAGTCGTATATATGTTTACATACACATATAAAATAATACAATATTATAAATAATGTTGTTACCAAACATGGCCCTATGAATAGTGCCCCTATTCCCAAATACTGTGATCATTTAGATAGTCACTTACTTTATAATAACCTTTACTCATGAGTGTATTTTTGATATGGATTTTAAATTTATATAAAGGTAAATCAATGACACTTTGCGGAAGCTTGTTAAACATAGATATACATTTCCCCAAGAACGAACAGCTAGTTTTATGGAGTCTGAACATAATATTGCATACCCCGGCTGTGGCGAGCCGGCGGTTATCTGGGGCTCTCCTCCCCAGAAGGGGGAGCCACTACCTACCCACCTAAACCTACCCACTAAAAACCTCAGGGATGGCCTTCCTCAGGCATGAAGGGAGCCCCCGGGAACTCACCAAGCTACTTCCGGGAACCCCCAGCCTCCACTCCCCCGTCAATACAGGGGAGCCCTCCTCGGGGGTGGCTACACTACCTCCCCCGGTCTCCTCCACCGACGACGCCCCCCGGCCACGGAAGGGGCGTGGTCCATCCCGGGTCGCCGTAGCGGTCGCGACTTCCTCGCGCCCGCCGGCGACCTGCGGTGATGAGATGACACCTACGGTAAAAAGTCAAATAAGCCACACTAGGCTAGAATCCTTATAATTGTTTCTTATCTGTAAGAGGGATGTAAGCTTCTTTTTTTCCTCACGGGGATGATAGCGAATCCTCATAAGGGGTGCGCTACTATTGTAGTCGTCTTAATAACCCCTTGGTGCTCGGACGACCTTACGCCGGATACCACCCGCGCCCGGTCTACGGCAGGGTTATGTTGGACTCTAGCAGAAGGCTAGCCTACCAACAAAACACTACCTACAAGCCTTTGGTCAGGCAGAAGGGCCGGGACCTTATCGGCTTTGAAATAAAAATATTACTATATGTAAGCTCTGAAGCTCACCATCTGTTATCACAAAAAAGAATCATACAGAAACTGAACAAAATAAAACCTTGCGCTAACAAAAACACATTTGTCCATATCAAATCGCCATTAGGAGAATTAGATACGACGAAACAACAACAGTGCCCCACTGACACGGACCCAGGAATTCCCATAAAACAATTATAGTTCTTCCGACGCGAAGTCAATTGGACGGCACGGGTGGTGCCAGCAACTAATCAATACAAAGTCCCTTTAGGCCTTTCAAAATGTATATGACATTCAGATAATAGGTTTTACCTTTGATATATGTTTTTTTTACAAGCTTTTATATTAGCTTCACTTGCAACTATGTAATCTTGGAATCTTAATTTGACCCACTTCCCGGTCTCCGATTGAGCTGAAATTTTGCATGCACGTGTAAGTCAGATGACAATGCATGGTTATGTGTGTGACGTCATTCTAAATCCAACATGGCGGCATTACCAAGATGGCGGATCAATTATTTTCAATGCACCCCTACAATATGGGTATCAAATGAAAGGGCTTGCAAACACCTCGATAAATAATGTGACGTTTCTCTTAATCCAATATGTCGGACTTTCCCAAGATGGCGGACCAATTATTTATAATGCACCCTTTTTTTTTTTTTTTTGTTTCCCTGAGGAAAATGCATTAAATTGCATACCCGGCTGTGGCGAGCCGGCGGTTATGTGGGGCTCTCCTCCCCAGAAGGGGGAGGCCTACCCACTAAAAACCTCAGGGATGGCCTTCCTCAGGCATGTAGGGAGCCCCCGGGAACACAAAGGCCACTTCCGAGTACCCCCAGCCTCCGCTCCCCTCTCTAGAGGGGAGCCCTCCTCGGGGAAGGCTACCACCTCCCCCGGTCCCCTCCACCGACGACGCCCCCGGCCACGGAAGGGGCGTGGTCCATCCCGGGTCGCCGTAGCAGTCGCGACTTCCTCGCGCCCGCCGGCGACCCGCGGCGTATAATGCACCCCTACAATATGGGTATCAAATGATAGGGTTTGCTAAGCTTGGTTATTTGGTCGGAAAATAAATTAAAAGTAAAGAAACCTTTTTTAAAAACAATTTTTATTAAATGCACTAAAAAGAACAAAATTAACTTTTACATATAAAAGTTTGTCGTTAAAAGTATTCTATAAATAAGTAAATATCATGAAAAATTAAAAAAAAACCTTTTTTTTTTTATTTTTTTTATTTGAAATTTTTATGTGTCGTAGACCCTTTGCCATGTTATACGGTTTTGGGTAGACCCCCTACTTACCTGATATTGAATGCCTACATACTATAACATACAAAATTTTGTAAGCATGTATAATATTTTTTTACTTCATATTTACTTTTATAAATAACTAGCTTCCGTCCGCGGCTTCGCCCGCGTGAAATTAGTATTTGTCAATCCTAGTCCCTTATGTCTAAGGTATCGAGTTTCATGGTCGTATCTTTAATTTAACCCCTATTTCACCCCCACACTGGTAAAAATTTGAAAATGCTAGAACAAACGATTTTTTGTTTCTTATGACGTGATATCTGACGTACTTGCATACTAACTTTCAACCCTTATTTCATCCCCTAGCTGGTCGAAATTTCAAAAATGCTAGAACAAATGTTTAATGATTTCTTATCAACTGCTTAAATATAAAGTTTTATCTTTTAAAATTAAGAAATCCCATACAAACTTTCAACCTCTATTTCGACCCCTTCATCCCTTTTTTCGAAATAAAAAGTAGCTTATGTTCTGTCGCAGGGTCTAAAGATTGTCTGTGCCAATTTCATTAAAATCGGTTGCGAGTTTAAGCGGGAAAGCGTAACAGACAGACAGAGAGACAGAGTTACTTTCGCATTTATAATACTAATATTATAAATGCGAAAGTAACTCTGTCTGTATGTCTTTATATTAGAAGATAGTATTATATTATACTATCTTATAAATAAGTAAATAGATACTATCAGTGTATGTTGAGATACATTATTATAGACCCCCATTTTTCATTTCATGGACCCCTAAATTTTTTTTTGTTGACGTAGACTTTTTGCAGGTTGTCCACTGATCTAACTAATAGAACTAATAGTATATATCTAATTAACTATGAGCAGTAAAACTGACATACATATATGTTATAAAAACCTCTACTTAATCGTTCGCGTGTAATGTCTATGTATACCACAAATCGTATATGTTTTCGTTTTGAAAATTTGATTGGTCAAAATAAATGTAAGAGATAAAAAACTGACATATATATGTTATAGAAACCTCTACTTAATCGTTCGCGTGTAATGTTTATGTATACCACAAATCGTATATGTTTTCATTTTGAAAATTTGATTGCTCAAAATAAATGTAAGAGAAAAAAAACTTAGTATTCCAATGAGCAATCTTTAAAACAAGCGGCTGGTTTTTATGAAAATGTATACTTACGACTATGCATTTTTAATAAATTTCCCGAAAATATCAATTCCTTTTATAAATTTGTAAATTTTAATATTAAAAATACAGTTATTATATAAACTATTATCTAAATGATTACACTAGAAGGAACTACGAAAATATTAAATTTATATATAAAGAAAATATATGTACATACATAATATACGTATAAACATAATTTATTTAAAATACTGTATACATTTTTGACATTTTCATTGTACTATTGAAGAGATTATATTAAGATATGTGCTATAATATTATTAATGATGAGTAGGTGATAAAAATAGATCCTCCAAGACTCTCCCATTTTTTAATCGCATACGTCATCAAGAACCCGCTTTACATTTGTACCAAGAAAACCGACGCTATATAACAGACATAAGAGCTCTCATGTCTCATGGTCTACATGTAAAGCCTGCTGCATTGCTGTGTGTATGTAAGGTTATAAGGTTAAGAATATGTTTATGTTCCCCTATCTTTAAATTTGTTTTGACGTCAATATATAGTTGTATAAGCCACTATTATTTTTTTTTTACGGTACGAATGCTATTTGACGAATTAAAATTATATGTCTAGGACCTGATAACGCAAGCTGAACCAGACGCCAACACTATTAAGATAATCTCTGTTCATCTCATCCACTTTTTACTGTTCGGATTCTTGCCAAAGTGCCAGAACACGAGTGTCTCTTCATCCAGCTAATATATTGGTAGTGACATATTACCTTATTGATAAATTTGTAAAATCATTTACAGGAACTTACTGATGTCAAACAATAGAATTAAAAGGACACAGAGAACTTAAGAGCTACATAAGCTTACACGAGCATACATTCAAGGAAGCCCCAACTTTTTACTTACTTAAATGTCCAGTTACAATACAAGAAGTAACTGCACTGTAATTTAGATTGTGTATAATTGCCGTTTATGTTAAAATTTTACTTGTATGTGCTAACTAAAAAGAGAGAAACTTCGTTTTTTTTTTTAATTCCGAGTTGGCATGAAGTTGGTGCGAACTTTTTTATAAGTAACTATACTTATCGTTAAGTGCATGTGGTTTTTGTGAGATTTCTATCAAATTGTCAATCTCAACAAAATTAATAATGTACATTGGCAACTTATGAAAACATACTACTCCACTAATTTTATTAACTTTACTAAGGATATCTCTTTAATTTTTTAATGAAACCAAGGCAGGTGCTTTGGGATAAGTACTTTGCAAGAGAAATAAGCGAAATGGAAGTACCCAAGTACACAAACCTTGTGCAGGATATCCCTCCAAAAATTTACAATAAAATCCCTCAATCATACGTCCATAAATATAATTAAAAAAAAAACTAAAAAACAGTTTTTTCAATATTTTGTTACAAGCCCCTTTTATGACTATAAAGAACGGTTTTTGATAATCCATCCTATATAGTGGTAACAAAAGCGGGCTTTTATAAGGGAATAGCGGAAAACAGAAAATATACAAGCAAGCTTACCAAACGTTTAAACATTCAATTGTAACAACAAATTTTGTACCCAAAATAAATCAACACCCGATCTTTCATCGCTCGGCACACCCTATTGACAGTTCCAACTAAACGTCATAAATCAAGATGGCGGCCAATATGGCGGCTGCTGCTTGACAGTTATCGCGTGTTGCGCGGGAACATTAAACTCATTGATATTTATTACTCAATCGTGTTTCTAGCTCGATATGATTTATTGTTAATAGATTCCTCGTTTATTGTTTATATTATTTGTTCTCGTTTGATGTTCGTCGAATTACAGCTGGAAAATTTAGTGGCTTGTTGTTGTAGAACATTGTTATTCGATCTACTAAAAATAAACAGGTCCTTGGAACTAGAAAACCTGCTACAAACAGAAAACAGTCTAAAATGTTTTTAGCATGAATCAACCATAGTATCGTTTACACTTGATTATATATACAACCATTATTAAACTAAACACAATATTATATATTAAAAAACTACACAATACGCCCACTAGTAATAGCAAAAGGTTTGATCTATCACCGCCTATATATATTATTATTTGTGTATTTTATAGACACTATATAAGCACATTTACATTATAGGAAAACAAATTCTTTTTTTTAATAAGTTCTCACTCTTATAGGCAGGTAAACGGATCTAGTCTATGCAGCCATTGTCTTTCATAACATTATCAATTCTTACTATTTATGTCTTCAATGGTATTACGATATAGTATTCTTGTTGTTTACGTTTAAATGTAGTTATCATACATTTTAATACATGTATGGAGTGCGGGCTTGATATATATAACGTGGCACTTTAACATTTTGGTAGATAAGGCTTTAAAATGATCAAAGTCAAACCCAAAACAAAACCTATATTGAAATGACTCCTCATATATGCTTAATGTCAATGGCAATAAAATAACATCACTCTTATGTCACCAAACCCATTTCTGGCACAATTTTTAACGGACTTAAAAAAAGGGGATTATCAATTCGACCTATATCGTAAGAAATAAAAAAAAACTGACTTCAAAATTGTACGCAACTACCTACGTATGTTTAGAATGAATATAAAAATTAAAAAATAAATACGATAACTTCAGTCTTAAATATATATTAAAGCAACTAGGTTTTTTTTGAAGTACTTAAGGGATATTTTATTACAGTTGATGAAATGACTTAAATATAACCCACAATCTTATAACAGATAAGTTCTTATCGACATCAAATAATCTTTCATATAATATCATTCTTCCCCTGCATTTGCCGAAAAGGTATCATAAAAAAGAAAACAAATCTCCTATTAGGGTCGTTGTATATGTTAGTGGCGACATTTATTATAAATGGACGTAGTAGCCATTTCTTACGTGAAAAGACGCGGCGCAAAGTCAATACATAACTACGAGAGGGTTGAGTGGTCATAAGATTTTATTCGGCCATTACACGGCACTAAGTGATGCGTAAATTCTTACAGCACGAGTGAGCATACAAAATATGAATGAAGAGTGGCCGGGGATGATAGAGAGAAGAGGGCGCACTCTTCGCCTTGGAGACCGAAATCTTCGACCACTGCAAAACTGGAAACAGTATACCTAAAATGCCTTTCTATTTGCGTTTTCTATAATAGATAACATAAAAAATGTATGGAACTGACATTTCCAGTAGATACGTCACGTGACTTGATGACGCTGATAGAAAACTCGCAGACAAGATGCTAACTGTGTTTCTATTCTATCGCTCGTCTGTGTTCTATTTTGACAGTAGAAGAGTTCTATACAAATTCATAGACAAAATGTAGTTTGTGACGTAAAAAATAGATACGGTTCTATTCTATTGCTACTCAACAAAGCGATTGCTCATACCCAATAGATTGGTGATAGTTTGTTTGTTGTTTTAAAATAGTGTGTTTTTGCCTAATTATTCCTAAGAATGCACATGATAAGGCTTTTGTGGGCAGCTCATACCGAAGAAACGTTGATTCGGCGTAGAAGGAGGGTTCAAAATCGACGGCAGCTGAAAAATATTAATGACAAGCCCGAAAGTTTATTTATCGAGCATTTTAGATTAAATAAAGAAATGTTTGTATACACTTTGTATAAAAACATTTCTTTATTTTAATACACTTTGTCTAGCATTTTTCGATAGAAAACGCTTAGTCTATTGTAATAGTAGAAATAGAATAGAAAAGACGCGCGTGCTTTTTGTCTAGGGCTACTGAAATCTTGTATTTCTACCGCAAAATAGTAGTATTCACATTTTTCTATTCCGGCTTCAAGGATAAGATATTTAAGTGAAATTACTGGGTATTGGGACTTTATATCTTATGTTATGTCACATGGAGATTAGGTATAGGTAGTGTTACACATAAAAAAGTTTTGTTTATGTCAAAGCTAGTTTATGGTCGTTGCTATGACCAGAATGCTTTACCAGAATACACGAATTTCACGTGTTGCTATGTTTTTATTTAATTTATATAATATTTACTATCATTGATTCAATAAATTAGCCGAAAAAGTAGACTATCGTTGTTTCCGACAGGTAGTCCTCAATAGATTTTTTGACATAGTCTAGGTACTGCATCCAATATTTACTGCGTATACATCCACTATGTTCCACTGGGAGCTTGTTTCGGAAGTATAAAAAGTCATGGACGAAATAAATGATGTAACGCGCAGCAATGACTTTCGGAAGTCGCCATACCGCCATTACTATGTGAAATATCCGACATACAGATGGGGAGTGGTGGCAGAAATAACTCAATAGGGTTTGTTCAATGTTTGAAGATACTTAAGACAATTTATCTATTTATTATCACACACTATAATCATATCTCCACAACTGTATGACACTGCAGCATCGGCATGGAAGAGAAGGCCAGGAAGATGAGCGATTGAAGACACGAGCCTCCCACCAGAGCCGTAGTTATGAACATCACATTTAAATAACAGAAAGCCTTTAAACAGATGCTCCTTGACATGGCCTAGATATCACAGAGATATTTAACTATTATCAATATAAAACTATTAAATTCCCACCTAAAATCGTCATCCACAAATAACCCATCAATCCAAATAATGAATTAATCGAACCGGTCAAACAATCAACACCTCCGCATGCAAAATTAACTGACCAGTGTTCGTGTCCGAAAATAAAAACTAGCGTCACCGGCTGCAGCTCGCAAATTGTCCACCGGACGAGCTGTCACTGTCGCCTGTCACCTGTCAACGCTGCGTCATGGCCAATTTAAATAGAAGTGGTCGGTAGCTGACAATTAAAAACGTCCGTTGCTTCCACGCTCAGTATACTTCTGGTATATTTACTGAATCATCGCCGTCATAGGTACGTCTTTTATTTTAAGTCCTCTATTAAATTAATAAATCACCTTCATTTCCACTAAAACTACAGGTTCTGTGCAGTTAGTACGCAATATATACTGACTACATTAGAACTTCATAGCGCAGTCATGTATTTGTTATAATGAGTAGGTAACTTAAGTTCCTCCCCGTATTACAAAGCCTGTTCGTAATACAGAGATAAAGAAATTTAATGCCGAAATATATCGATTTTTACGACCCGATCTTTTATAACGAAAGCATTGGGGAATTCTTTCTTTTTTTTTGTCCCTCTGGAGAGTAGAAGCGGACTCCAGAACGATCGAGGCGTCTCTACCAGAATGATGTACCGGCTAAACTCAGCCTGAGCCGTTTGGTCCTAATAACCCTATGGTTGACAGTATAAAGAAGACCGCACGAAGAAGGCGCAATCAGAGCTGCCCTATAAAAGAGAACATATGCGCTAGAAGAGGCGTAGTACACAGAAATGCCTATGTTGAAAGGGGCCTACACGTGACTAAGCAAAAGGCTGCCAAACCCCCTAGGTTGTAAAGGATTCACTGCAAGCAGGTCTTCAGGGGGGATTCATCTTATATTTAAATATGATCGTTTTAAATAAATATTAGGATATTTTAAATAACGATTGAAAAAAGCAGAAAAATACATCTTCAGAGTTTCTTGCCTCGTGTTCTAGAGTAGGCTCTCCGTGTTTCTGAACAATGCTTCTACCATTAGTTTCCTATTTTGTTTGATAGGTATTTGAGTTACTATTAAACTAGAGAAATGTCAAATTATTAATTGCAAAATTAGCACAATTTTAGTTCATTGAGCTCCCGCTAGTGGCGCTGTACAAAGTACTGTACTACACAGATAAGCCTTGTGTGTTTATTTGTATATTTCTTTGTCGGCGCAGAACAATTATTATCGTGATATTTTGGACAAATCACATAATATCATATATTATCGTTAAGATTAATTACAATTCATTCTTCTATCATCGCACCTCTCGCCTTCCACAGGGGCTTCATGCTCCCACACTGGAACCTAAATGGTCCCGTACGGTGCGGTTCCAGAGGAATTTCCTCCCGCGTACTCTTCGTTTGTGGAATGAACTCCCTGCCGAGGTTTTCCCGGAGGGCTACAGTATGGGGTTCTTAAAGAGGGGAGTAAATAGGTTTTTAAAAAGTCGGCAACGCACGAATGACACCCTTGTTGTTATGTTGCAAGTGTCCATAGGCTACGGTAACCGCTTACCATCAGAAGGCCTTAGGCCTTAAGCCCACTATCGTGGTGTAAAAAAAAAACAGTAGTTTTTACGTGTAAGAGTAACAAAATCCATCCATACTTACAAACTTTCACATTTATTATTAGTAGGGCATTGTTTTTATATCAATAAGTGCGTCGATTAAATATATCTTGTATATGTTAAATATGTATATTTGTATTATGTCTGTTACGTGTTCTGAACTTTATTGAAATTTAGTATCGACTTAGTATGAGACGCGAAACCTTTTTCGCGTCTTTTTCGCGTCTGATATAACACGAGCGAAACTGCTGGCGAGGTCGAACTCAAGGTGAGTTTCTACATTTAATATTATGTTTAGTTGAAAAGCATAATTAGTAATTTTAAATTAAATTCTTGGAATAATTATATGATTAAAATAAAAATGTTAAGTCCAATATAAATCTGTAACGCAAAATCTGCATCTGACACCAATGAAAATGTCACACGTAGGCGTTTTTTTATAGCGAAACTCGTAACAAAAAGCTAGATAAAAATTAACGATTGTTTATATCTCACATTATGAACAGACAGACTAGCTGTCTGTAAATATTTATACTGTTAATTTTATGGCAAGTCGTAAACAGAAGACAACAGGCTCTTATTTACTAAGCTACCTACCTATTACGAACAAAAACGATCCAATGAATATTATAAGACATAACTACTTATATAGATAAAAGTGGAATGGCGTAAGAATAGGAAGACCGAAGAAAAGATCGATAGACGTGTCGATTTATTTATTAAGGAACAGCAAACAGCTACAAAATACAAATAAATATAAAACATTACATAAAAGTTGGTAATATTGTAGCCCACGACGCTATCCAAGTGCTATCAATTGACAATAACAACAATATCAAAAACACAGTCGCGAGCCGCTGTTAATACTAACAGTAAAAAAATAAATTTCAATTGTGTTACAAAGTGGGACACAAAATAAAATAAAACTATATTCTACAACTAAAATAACACATAAAATTAAAAAGAGATTACCAACCCTGCAACTCTTTGAAGATAGACGATTTGGAGATGATGATTTGTTGAAGAAGGGAGTCAGTGTCAAAATGGCGAATGAGAGGTGAGTGGAGAGGAAGACATATTGCGCCGATCCCAAATAAATTTGGTAGCAGAGAAAACAGAAAGAAGAGTTACAAAATCAGGTACATTTATGACTCCACGGGAAGGAGGAGGTCACCTACCGATTGACTCACTCGCCGGGCACGGCTGCTTCGGTGAGTATCTGTGTCGAATAGGACGGGAGGGATCGACACATTGCCACCACTGCGCATCCGACCTCGACTCGGCCCAGCACACGCTGGCGGAGTGCCCCGCGTGGGCTCCGAGCGCCGAGTCTTGGTCGCAGAGATCGGGCGAGATCTGTCTCCGCCGGCATTGATAGCGGCAATGCTGGCGGACGAGGGAGGTTGGAGGGCTGTAGCCTCCTTCTGTGAAGCAGTGATGCTCCAGAAGGAGGCGGCGCCGGGCTCGATAGCACAGCTGTGGCGCCGCCGTAAGTCGACGGCGGGCGCGAGGAAATCGCGCCAGCGGAAGCGGGGGGTTCCCGGAAGTAGCTTGGTGTTCCCGAGGGCTCCCTACATGACTGAGGAAGGCCATCCCTGAGGTTTTTAGTGGGTAGGTCTCCCCCTTCTGGGGAGGAGAGCCCCACATAACCGCCGGCTCGCCTCAGCCGGTATGCAACTTAATGCTCAGCTCAGGGGGAAAAAAAAAAAGAAGGTACATTTATGACAAATAATGTCACACAAGGAAAGGCTTTAATAAATAAAAAGATTTAAGCGCAGCTCCTCTTTGTCCGACTAAATACATACATACTCGTAGGCCATAATTATGAGTTACACAAATCCCATAGGATCATTCCTCACGCTGAACACAGACGTACTAATCTCAATAATCTGATCGACGATAATATTCATAAAACTTAGTGGGAGTTTGATAAAGCTTCCTATTTGTATGGTAATCATATTAGATAGTGTTTCAAAGCTTGGCGCTCGTGTGTACCGTAAATCATAAAAAGCCATAAATTAGTAGTTGCACTGCAATTTATTTTTTATTATAAACTTATTTGTAATAATTTGAAAGTTTTACACATATATAAATTCATTATTTGTACACATTCAGTATGAGAGTCCGAATTGCACTCGACTAGATTTTTAAGTAATAAAATTGATTACTTATTTGCATTTTCGATTTTGTTCAAATCGACAACTTGACACTTAACCCGTGCAACATCGCATACTTCGCTCCCGAAGTGAGAGGTCGTAAAAGCTAAAGCGAATGTTCGGAGCGAGGCTATCTCAATGATGCGCTATTAATACGGCTGATACGGCAGTTAATGCGACCGTGTATTAACCCAACCCTTCGCCGCGAGGGCATTAATACACCACTTACCGCTTTATGGTACGGCCCGACTTGCAGCGTAATTGTTTAGGGCCATTCTGTATTATGACCGTAATAACTCCATTTTAATATCTACCGATTAAAGAATGGCCTCGTTTTTTATCACTAACAGACTTTTTAGCCAGTATCCGATTTAATTCGTGCCCTAAACTAATAGGTTTTCGTGCGTGGTGGAGCGTTAAACGGGTTTTTTGTCGCAATTCACAGTACAACGATTGTATTATTCACGCGCAATTTCCACAATGTATTTATAGGCGGCGATCTATTATAGACTCTATTGAACTTTTCAATCTAAACTTTTAAGCCTTTTTAAAATACAATAAGCGTATCGTAAAAATGTATTATAAAATCAGACTAGTTTTTGCTTTGTACAGATGTCGCCCGATTGTAAGATAAAATTTTATTGAAAAACGATGAAAAAGTTTAATAATACTGTAAATTAAACACACATTCGAAAAAAAGATTTACAGCGGAAAATGAGCTTTCCTATAAGACTTCATTTAAGAGTGTTTAATTTAACAGCAACATGAAAATGATTTCTTAGTATGTATGTAGGAACATAACGAAACTGCATATTGATTTTGTACTAATAACTACTAATATTGTAAACACGAAAGTTTGTAGTTTGTTTGTTAGGTAAAAACTACTAAATGGATTTGAATGAAACTTTACAATAATATAGCTTTTACATCAGAATAACACATAGGCTGCAATATATAAATATATACGCTATGCTAATATAAGCTAAACGAAACACTAATGTTGTGGGCGAGAAGTACAACGTAGGCCTGTGTAATTTGTTACTGACATCGACTTCAAAGAAATAAGCCAGATGATATAACAGATAAGAATTCAAATAAAGAATGCTATAATAATGGAGAAAATACATTACAAACACAGTCTTTTAAGTAATGAAACTTATTTGCAGCCGAGAATTATCTTTGAAGCTCCGGGGAGTGTCGATGCGTAACCAGCGCCGAGGGTCATAAAGAACTGGAAACGCGACGTTAATAACTCGAACGGTAGCAGCCTAAAAGCGTTGGTGTAAATAAACAAATTTATCCATCACAAGCGCACACTCACACGCAATAAATCGTCATTACAAATGATCGCTCAGCCAAATAAAATGTGCTCCCAAAGAGCGTAACCTTATAACTCAACGACACGGCCCACTGTGCGATGCTAAATTTTTATATTCACGAAAGGGAAACGGTTATGTCCAGAGTGAATTTGGCGGAAACGAGACGCCGCGGGTCGGAGAGACCCCAGCGGCTCGTAAATATGTCATAAAATTGAAACGTTCATTTTAAGCGTTAAGTTGAAAATCCTTTTTTGTGAAGATGCGCTACCTACTCGAGCTGTCGAAATTTCGGCTGTAAGAGGCCAATGTTAGAAGCTCGTAATGAGCGCCAAGTGAAATTTTATGACTTGAGTATAATACATTTTAAAAAAAGTACTAATAAATTTGGACATCAGATTCATTTATCGCAGATTTTATGGAATTAAAAAGTACACTTTCCTAAGCTGTGTGGTTTTATTTTGTAACATAATCTTCTATTTAAATAGCATTATAAACGTAATCTTCTTTCATTCTTTTTCAATTAACCAATTGAATTGAAAATAAATATTTTTACATTGTAATAGTTCCTAATCAAGGTGTATAAATTGCAACCTCGTACGACTCGTTCCTAATGACAGCTTTCAGTGTAAGTTATCTAAGCACGTGGTATGAATTATTACACAAAAATTAAGAAATAATATCAAATAATGTCAAATATTACATCGAATCTGAATCACGTTAATCGTAGTACACATAAGGATTCTTTTCACGGTGAGTCCTAAACTGAATCGTGATTAAAGAGGAAGGTATGGCTCCAGATCTTACATCTTACACACATCTTAATTCGTGATTTTTCACTCCTAACTAATGCAGTTCTCATTGATCCGGAAGGTATATACAAAAAAGACATTAAAACTCTCAATCAACAGACAGTGCTTTATGAATCCACACATTCAAAGTTCAATGTGTATGTTCATAATCAGAAATCGTCCTGAAACGTCAGACAGAATTAACATTAGCAAAATTCCAGGCATTCCAAGTCGGATAGTTCCTGATTTAGTTCTTAATAAAAAGTTGACCTTGAGAGATAAACATTCCCAAAGACCACAGGATAAAAACCAACAAATACATTGATTTAACAAACCAACTAACAAGTAAGGGGTAAATTGTTGATTTGCAAGTGGTTGAGATTATCGTGAGAGGTATACCAACTAAATCCCTCTACACAATATAAAAAGACCTCGGGCAACTAAAACTTTTCGTAAATTCTATAGTGGATAACGAATCATATTGGATATAGATAGGTAGAGAGAGGATCCAGAGTGAGGACAGTGAGTGCTGATGCAACGTCAGGGGGCCCTGAGACTACAGTTGGGTCACAAGTCCCAGGTGCTGTTTCATGCTCCCCTTTCTGCAACACTGTGGCACCTGCGCGATAAATACATAAAATGCCAAGATTTTTGACAATTGACTATCCAATTATCAATAGACTTCTCTATCAAAACTATTTACCATGTGACTAAAATATCTGATAATCCCTAAATACCAATTATCAACTGACTTCGCTCTCGCCATACTATAAACACTTAAGGCCATAGGTACATTGCCTTAAATGTTATGCTGGAATTTCATCCCGGCCCCTTAACAAGTGGCCATTAGTTATTCCGTGCGGGTTGCGGATGTTTTAAAAACAGCCATTTCATACGCAATCTCTCGTCCGCAGAGCATTAATCAGCGAATGGCCGCCTGTCGCCCCTGTCAGCCGCTGACAGCACGGCAGCTTAGGGTTGACAGATAGTGTTTTAGTAATTATTTGACAGAACTTACAGGTATCAGTCAAATGTTTGTGTCAATATCTGATATCAGTATTTCGTCAGTTAACAACAGCTTTTACAGCCCATCTTGGTGGATTGACCTGAAAATCTGGGTTTCGACTCCTCAAAAGATTTGCTGTTGGGCTTCTAAGCCCAGATATTACCATCTTCCTAAGTTCATCGTCATTATAACAATGTTACTAAAATTATTGTATTCCAATTATTCACAGCTAGCCAATTAATTCTGTAAGTTCCAGTCTGTGTTTTCTTCGCTTACCATCAGATGAGATGAAGATCAAGAGGTGCTCTATTAATATGATCATAAAAACAAGCTATCTGAGTACCTAAGTTATTTTAGGTAATATATCAATAGCTTCATAAAGTCACATATAATTTAAATTTAAATTATTGTCTAACTATTCGATTTGGAGATCACTAGATGTCACAACCTCTCTAGAAAAACTAATCCGTAGCCATGGAGGAAGGATTTTCTTTAGAAAAGGGGTGACAGGCTAGCTAGCTTACTGACATATTTCGAAAAAAAAAGGAATGAACCATTTTTTGACCATGAACACACATTACAAAAAAGAAAGTATAACGGTCTGAAGTAAACAGAAACAAACAAAAGAGATATATAAATTAACGATAATAACAATTGTTATAAAGCGTGCAAACTGAATAAAGGATTTCGTAGCAAAATGTTTCCAATTCACACGTAGGTGGACAGTATGACAAAAAAGCACTGCTGTTATGGTAATGTCAATAATGGATATCAAAATATAACATTAAAATATAATGTACAGAAAAGAATACAAATAAATAAATACCAAATTATATTTTAGGTTATTTCAAAAATTTACGATCTTTTTATTATAATAAATATAATATTATAAGTATTTGTTTTATTTGGAAGTACGCCAGCGGTATTTAATTACCCAATAAAATCATAAAGGGTTTGTAGTTCCTGCGAGCTTTAGCTCAGCCCTAGCCCTACGTACGTCTGATGCGTGACATGACGACACGACGACACATTTCACTGCTTACTTCCAAATTTTTTGTCTGTGAATTGTCACCGGTCGATCGTTTGAAAGCGACTTAAATAAATACTTATTACATATAAAAAAACAAAAACTATAAGCAAATATTTTTTTAAACTAATGTGAGCAAGGGCTGTCTAACGCTGAAAGTGGTCTTTTCCGTTTGTAATTAAATATTTATGACGAGTCACCACCTGCCATATTTAAATCAATTATGAAGCTTTGAGATGGCAAGCGACCTTCCATATCCCAGTTCTCTTTACCATCAAAATCAGAATTCAATCCACAAATATTTTGACCTGTAATGACAATGACTGTTTCTGTGCATTTCTCTTTGTGCAGATGGAGATTAGACCCAATTGGTACAGTACTTTATTACACACTTTCATCAGATTTCGATTCAGATTCTTAAATTACCTTTACGCGTTGGATGTACGAGTATATCTCCAAGAACGCGTAATATTAAGTGACATATCAATAACAATCTTACGAAATTATTAACAAAAACAGCTGAACAAAACGATATTAAAGTAAATCCGAAACAATATACATGACTTTGATGCTAGTACTGTAACTGAAAAGTTAATTAAAGTATTAATTTTTTGCACATATAGTTGATACAAAAACAAACATCATTGAAAAAAGTTTAGTAATAAAAGATGAAACCACTAATACCTCCTTACATTTTTCGAGTAGGTCTTGAACTGTCATATGGTAGCTTATTCGGTGAAAGGTGCAGACAACGTGACCACAATACATAGCGGCAAGCGAAGGTGCTTTCCGGTCTTGTTCCACAAATCCGTTACGACACGAGCGCCAAACACTATAAGACACGATTAATAACTTGTCACTTTGTACATCGCCAGAGACAATAAAGAATTTGTAGAGCAGAGGCCATAGAGTGAGAAAGGACAATATTTCGATGTAGAGTAATGCCGGAGTTTGTGATTTGCATTTGTCAATCTTGCTTCTTTATTTAATCTAATCTAATCCGTTGCGTAGTTTCAAAGATTTAAGCATACATAGGGATATAGGGACAGAGAAAGCGACTTTGTTTTATACTATGTAGTGATAAAGAAATGATATTCAATTTTACTTCAAAAGATTTTGAAAATTTGTTATTGTATTATATGTAAGTCTTATATATGTATAAGACTTACGGTTGATTGTTGAAAAGGAGATGTCCTCTTATTACAAGGAGGTTGTTTTTTTGTGATCAGCGTTAACTAACAAACACCAAACTACATTAAATTGAAAGCCGAAAAAATATGAAGTATGAAACAAATAAAAGATATATTTTTACCACCCCCAATTATTTAAATAAATAAAACATGTTTATAAGAAATATTTCATTATGGCAACACCTTAATGATGTTTTTATTAATCTGTGACTACCGGTATCTTACTCTATGTTTGATATTTTCCGTTGAGTTGAATCATAGAATACATTTACTCGGTCTGATCATAATCATAAAATCAAAACTATGACATTGACAGCAGGTGCCTGACTTGTCAGTTGATTTTTTATTAATATTTTTTCTGGCTCTAGATAACATACATTAAGTAACATAGCAGTCCCTATATTTTGTTAGTTAAAAACTTCTCAAAATTAAAAATATTCGGTTCATTAAAGCAATTATGTATGTATGTATTTAGATTTTTAAAAGGCTTGTTGATAATTTTTTAAGCAATGTGTAATTATTGCATTAAAGATATTTCATTTTTTATTATACTAGAATACGAATTATTAAAAATCGGGGGTCTTGAAAATAACATGACTTACGGCGATTACTTTCTTTTAGAGCCTTCTATCCAAATATATCAAATTTACCCGAGTTAGTTACTATAAACCAATATGGGACATCTCCTTTGCAGTTTTTAATTACCTCCTAAAAGGTCAGTGTTTTGATATACGCGATTACAATTTGGCGATGTGCATAACAAGAAAAGAATCATCGCTCTTATATCAGAAATAAATTTTACACTTGTATCGTAATTCCGAATACAAGAGAAGAGTCGCTTCTTCGAGTTAATTCGTAATTATTAAAGAAAGTAATTAAACTCTTTCTATATATATTTCCGTTGTTACGCAACATTTAGAATTGATCAGGCGAGTGCTCGAATCCCGGCCCACTCGAGAATTTTTCTTGCATTGCTTATTCATAAAAAAGATTCATTTCAGGAAAAAAATCACCTAATCAATTAACGCAGGACCTTCTAGACCTGCAAGCGGCGGCGTCTGAGCCGTCGCCTCCCTTGTCTCCCCCTATTCGGCAGCCTTCTGCTTAGGCACGTGTCAATACAGGCCGGTCCCACTTTGGAGACTCGTGCCTTCTTCTAGCGCCTATGCCCTCACCATGGGGCAGCGCTAACCGTGCCTCTCCTGAGGCGCGGCTCCCTTCCATACAAGCCAGTAGGGTCATTAGGACCAAAGGCTTAGGCTGAGTTTAGTCGGTAGGTCTGGTGGGTCGAGCCGCATCGATTCACCAGGAGTCCGACATAATCAACGCATCCCTGCTTGCCTGTTGCGTTGGTATCCATGACGAATTCTCAACCTCGTCTCCTGAGGAAAAAAAAAAGAAAAAATTCAGTTAGCACACAGCATTGAGGCCGCTACATCACATTATCGCTGTGTGTCACCGCGTTACAATTCGAGCCATTAACAAATTCGGTGCCACTTTATCAGCGCCGTTCGGACGCTTTATCGCGTCTCTAGGGGCTCATAAACTGCTGCGCCTTATTTATTGCTTCCTCAGATAGTGGTAGGAAGTCACCACTTGATACGAGATGTTACAACGAAATACCAAACTGCAGAAAGCTAAGTTGCAGACGAGCCAACGATCATGGAAAAACTAGGTACAAAAGTGACACGTAAATTTTTTTTCATATAACATACAACATAAATATTAAAATGTCATTATGTTTTTTCCTTATCTTATCTTATTTTTTTTATGTTTGTGTTGAATTATATAATTCAAAATAAATATTTTGAATTTGAAATTTGCCTAGCCCAAAGCAATCGCTGAATATTTGTGTTATAGGACTTAAGATAACGGATAGACATACATTATTAATTATGTATAGATATTTGTGTTTAGTGTGATTTGCCATCACGCAAACATCCGCCCCCACCGGGATTCGAACCCGGGACCTCATAGATGGCGACACCTTGAAACCAGTGTCAATCAAAGTCAATCACTCGACTGCGTAGGTTCACATATTGGAGTTCAAATTTCTGCCTACAGATTTTATCTTCAACGTGACACTGAAAAGTGCTGAAAACCTTCTACAGGCTGACATTTACTGCGGCATGCACTCAGGCGCGTCTCCAGAAGACTTCCAATTTTATGCGCTTGCTAAGTGCACATGTCCTTTACGGGGGGATTCGCCAAACATCTTAATTGAGTTCTCGGGAAACAAAAAAAAATAGATTTAGGAAAGATGCACTTGTTTCGTTGTTCATTCAAAACCATGTGGTTTTTAGTGAGTGGACAACCTTTAAAGATTGTAAATGGTAGAACCAAAAATATTGCAGACTTGAAACACATCCGTTTTCCAGATATTTGACGGTATTTTTTTTTGAGATATTCGGTTAATTCCTTACCTATAAAATATCTGTTTATTTTTAATATGTATATCTAATAGCTTTTATACTTCACTTACGGCAGTTATTGCAATTAAAAAACCAAATCTTAATTGTAAAGTCAATTATTTGTTCTAGTATTTTTTACTTCACTAGCTTTACTTTCTATTTAACAATATTTCTTGCTTTTTTTTATTGCGGTACATGGCAGATGAGCAAGCGGCACACCTGATGTTAGGGGTCATCCATAAATTACGTCACACGAATTTCGTGATTTCTTGCCCCTCCCCCCCTCCTTGTCACAGCTAGTCACATTTGTGAGACTCCCCCCCCCCCCTAGTGTGACGTCACAAATTTTGAAATTATTGAATGGTAAAAGCGGTTTCGAAATCAGTTTTACATTCATTTTAATAAAATTAACATCAAATCAATTAACAAAACAAAAAACGATTACTTATATTAAATAAGTATATGGTCATTTCATGATTTTCTTATTATATTTTTCAAAATCACCTACTACATACCCCTATTAATAGATAGAAGAAGATATTATTCCTTTATTTATTTATGAGAGTATACAGACTTTACAATAAAAGTTAATATTTACAGCACTTTTCATACTAATAATAATAATTTAAAGTTTGTGTTTTAACAGTTAGCTTATTTGATTTAACAGATTTTGTAATGTGACGTCACGAAATTTAAGATCCCTCCCACCCCCTCGTCACACAATGTCACACTTCGTCAACCCCCTCCCTCCCACTAACCGTGTGACGTAATTTATGGATGGCTCCTTATGCGTTAACCGCAGCTCATGGACTTAAGCAATTCCAGGGGTGGACACAGCTAAGCCGCTGCCTACCGTGATAAGATTACTCTCTTTAAGCCTCGTTTAAAGAGGGACATGTCATAGCGCAGGGGAAACATCGCAACAGGAAGATCATTCCACAGCTTACATGTCCGTGGAAGAAATGATCGCTGGAAACGCACCGTACTAGACGGGAACGGATCCAGGTAGAAAGAGTAAAGTCTATTGCGGCGTCGAGAGGAACGGTAATAGAATGGTGCCGCTGGTACCAAGTCAAACAGTTCCTCGGAGCACTCCCCGTTGAAGAGCCGATGGAACACACAAAGGGCTCCAAAGTCCCTCCGCTGCTCCGCTGCTTTTAAATTACGTTATTAATTAGTATGTTGAAAAGTTTAGTAAAATTTGTTTTTTTTTTTATTTATTATATAAATAGGTTAGCACCGAGGGGTACTAGCCTACCGTAACTGTTAGGCCAATTATTAGTTAATATCATCACAGATGTAAGCACAACCGGCTGCTTTTTATTAGGGTTCCTTTTTCGTCATGTCTATCCGTCCGTATGTCACAGCATTTTCCGTAACTATAAGAGCTATACTGTGGAAACTTGGTAAGTAGATGTATTCGGTGAACCGCATTAAGATTTTCATACAAAAATAGAAAAAAAATGGTTCCATACTTAAAACTGAAACTCATTTTTTTTATCAAACCCATACGTGTGGGGTATCTATGCATAGGTCTTTAAAAATGATATTGAGGTTTCTATTATATTTTTTTTCTAAACTGATTAGTTTGCGCGAGAGACGGTCACAAAGTGGAAAAAAACTAATTATTGATTTCGTTCAAACCAATAATTAGTTTTTAATAGGTACGGAACCCTACGCGCGCGAGTCCGACTCGCACTTGGCCGGTTTTATATTATACTCTGTGTGATATAGCTTTCGTTTGCATAAATATGTTTTACAAATGTTAGTTAGCAGTTGAATTGTTACGTTTATAATAATGATAGAAATTCCTTAAACATTTATAAATTAATATAAATAATAAATGAGCATGAAAGAAGCTATTAAACTAAACTGCAAATTAGTTGCTTTAAAATACTATTGGTCATATAAAATTGAATGGATATCATAATAATAAATTAAATAATGTGAGACCAGGAGACCTATTTTTGAATTACGAATGCGATTTCGAAATCACCGCTGACTAAATAGTCAGCGGTGACTTTGAGGTCACGCACGGATTCCTAAACATCCAATTTTTGAAAGTCGATCGCAGAGCTGCCAACATAGATAAAGTACACACATAAATGTAAGAGTTCGGTTCCATGCAGAATGTAGTCGCTGCCGGTTATTGCCGGCTTAACTATTGCGGTTATTATATATATTATATTTATTATACATATATATATTATATATATATAATATAAAAAATATTATATATATATATATATATATATATATATATATATACATATATATCTAATATATGTGCTACATTCATATATATATATTTCCACAAGTGTGACTTGATTGATAGTCATACCAGTGATATTCAAAAATAAGAATTATTGAAAATCGGTGATTATTAGTCACATCGGTGATTTCGAAGTCACATTCTTAATTCAAAAATAGGTCTCCTGATCTCGCCGTACATCACACCTACAAATTAACATACCTTGACTTTATTAAGCTCTGCGCCAATGGTGAACAGTTAGTTTGCGCGTGCGACACTGCGGTGGTTTTAATTGACAGGACGCGACAGACGAGTGACTGACAGGATCACGAGGCGGACGCGAAGAATTTATCTCTGTCAGCCTTTATAGATGCCGCTCGCGATATCAATGATGTGTTACTACTACGCGATACTGAAAACTGATACCGCTTTGTTTTTTTTTTATTTCGCTTTAGCCTTCAGCTGGCTTCAGCCTTTGGTTAGGCAGAAGGGACCTTATCGGCTTTAAATACTCGCAGATCATATAGTGTTTGTAATTATGTTCCATGTAGACTTATTGTTTCCAAACGCCATTTTTACTACATTGCATCTGTTATTTATAATAAAGTTAACCAAATTTTGTATATCTACCCAAAGACTTTACGTGACTACAAGTCTTCCATTGTTGAATGGCAAAAATTTAACATACACTGCTACTGAAGAATTAATCGGTTAGTTGTTTGTATGGACCTAGTATATAATATATAAACACATCACTATCCCATTCGCAAATGATATCTTCAGTCTCTCTCTGTCACACTCACAACACACACACACACACACATACACACACACATACACACACACATAGACATTTTTAGACGATATCATATTTTTAATCATATTAAAAGTTTTTGTTTATATAGACTTCCTAGATTAAGCCCTGGAACGCTGTTTGCCTAACCTCTGGAGGTGGGCGTTAATATCTGCGACACAGTTCTCAAACTATTGCAGACATTATCGTTTTACTTTAAGTTTATGTATATATATTGCTTATGTTCCAATAAAAGATTTTGAATTTTGAATTTGAATTTGAACTAAGCCCACCAGAACGGGAGACGGTGCATAACATCCCGCTTTGCAGTTACATAATCTTTTAATTAATGAACGAAACAGATTATACAAAAAGTGGAAAGGAGATAACGTTACGTTTACGCCACACATAGCATCAGAGCGAGAATTGACGTCCGCACCCACTCGCTATTGCTATGCGACTAAATTAAATTACACCTATTGTCCGAATTCGAGTGACCGAAAATATTATAGACTATATTTCATTAATGATCATGAAACTGGCGGATCGAAGTTGGTTTTTTTTTATAAACATAATCCAATTTTTTCTTTCGCAATCTGAAAACGATAATGAGGTGTCTGATAGCATCTTTCTCCTTCAAGTCCCGATAGAAGTATGACATTATATAACTTACATTATGTCAAGATCTGCTATTTAATTTTAATAAATTTATATAAACTGTACTTGCATATAATTCATAATAATCTTTATTCAATATTGAGTTTCAGACACTTGACGTTAAAACAGATATACGACTAGGAACAACAATCTGATACGTGCTTACGAACAAGAAAAACAAATGGACTCTACCCTTGTTCGCAAATTGAGAAAGCCTTCTCGAGAACAGGCAAGAAAGTGCGAAGATCTAAAAAGTAAATATATATTTGTATATATAAAGAAATCATCCTGAATATTTATTCTTGCTTGGAAGCCAAATCAACAAATGGTAACTTAGCATTTGCTAAAACTTTTTCGTAAACAATATCTCAAGAAACACGTCAAAATGAAATCCCACCTTTCGGGATCCTTTAGTGGTTCGACAGACAAATCCGGCGTTTCCTTAAGCCCATATCACAACTTAAGCCCGCTAACGGACGCACCAATCCTGGGCTAACAAGCACGCAAACAGACTGAATCAACAGTGCCCGGGCCGACATTACCGGTCTGCCGCTAACTGCCTCACAAATTAGGGATTTCAACACAAAACTAACACATCATTTCATCCCAGCGCCGCTTAACTTCAACCTTAACCCCTCGGCATAAAGGCCTGCGATACGGCCCGGGATTTCCGTGAAGTTTATTATTATAAGCTTAATCTCAGTAGGAAGTTTAGATTTGTTGCGAAAACGCTTATTTGTGGCTTTACGGGTGTTCTGTTTACGACGTAATTTATTTGCTGACGCTTAATAATGTTGGTTTGGCGTTATGGCAGATTAAGGTAAGTCATTTCTGAAATCACATGTTAGAAATTAGTTTTTTTTATTAATCATAAATGACAATTACCAATGGTGCGGTCCAAAACTTACCGACAGCATTTGTTTGCGTATATGCCACAAGTTCCGTTTCCGAGTCGCCATTCTTAACATCCCCAAATAAATTCAATCAATTATCACATATTATATCTATTAATTGATCAATAAACTATAATTTTAATCTAAGCCATTAGGCTTAGATTAATTAATTAGCAAATGCATTATAACCATTATTATATAACATTTAATAGTGATATTATATTATTTGGTTGACCTCAGTAGTCGAGTGGTTAATACACCAGTTTCAAGGTCATTGCTGAGATCCCGGGTTCAAGTCCCGATGGGGGCAGATGTTTGTGTGATGAATTGAAGCATTATACTTAAGTTATGGTTGTTAATATATACAACGACGTGGATCCAATGTTCCATGCCGTTCCAATGTTCAGACTCCATAAAACTAGCTGTTCGTTCTTGGGGAAATGTATATCTATGTTTAACAAACTTCCGCAAAGTGTCATTGATTTGCCTTTATATAAATTTAAAATCCATATCAAAAAGACACTCATGAGTAAAGGTTATTATAAAGTAAGTGACTATCTAAATGATCACACTATTTGGGAATAGGGACACTATTCAAAGCAATGTGGTAAACAACATCATATAAATATGTATTATTTTTATATGTGTATGAACATACATACGACTTAATCGATTAGTATGATTGTATCTTTTTTTTTTTTTTTTTTTCTCTTTATTTGGGTCAATAAACAGTGTACACAATCTTAATATTTAACAATCAATAGATCAATACATTTTCTTCATTGTGACACCAACAGCATTAACCACATAATTAAATTTTAAGGAAATAAATTTGAGAGTGACAGTTTACTTAGTATAAACTAGCTTTGTAAGTGACAATGATAAAAAGCAAACCTGAGGAAAGATATAAAGTTGAAAGATATGACAATTTCCCCTTCTTTCAAGTTAAAGTTAAAGATTGTGCCAAAAGTTGCTTAAATTTTGCTATACGCGTTGATATTATGTCAATATCATTAAAATGTTTATTATATGAATTGATAATTCTATTTAATGGGGAACGCTTGCCAGCATTAGTTCGGCAGAAGGCCGTGGCAAACAATGGCATAGTATTTCTAATAGGTATTCTATGAGGTACCTTATAACGAATTTTATTATTAAGTGTAATGCAATCAAATTTGCCGTGACATAAATTATATAAAAAAATTGACTCGAGTTGGTAACGTCTAAATTTCAAAGGTAATAAGTTATATTTCTCTAACAACAAGTTATATGGTAACTTTCTATGGAAACATTTATAGTACATACATTTAAGAAATCGTTTTTGTATAGATTCAAGTGCAGTCGAATACTTATCATATATAGGATTCCACACAGGCACAGCATGCTCTAACTGGGAACGTACAAGAGATTTATATAAAAGAAGATACGTGGAAACCTGCTTAAATTTTGAGCTGGAACGCATGACAAAACCATACATCTTGAAAGCCTTACTTACAATATGATCAATATGAGTGTTTAAATGCAGTTTACTATCTAGTATCACTCCCAAATCTCTCATCTGTTTAACATCCTCAATACGAGCACCACAAAGCAGATAGGGAAAGCGACTAATTTTTTTCTTCTTGGTAAATGTTATAGATTTACATTTATTTATGTTTAATTCAAGTTTATTATTTATACAATATTCAGAAAAACGGTTCAAATCTTGTTGAAATTTCAGATGATCATCGTAATCATTTATAGTGTGATAAATTTTTATATCATCAGCATACAATAAAAAATGACAAAATTTAAAGCACTTACTGATGTCGTTGATGAATATTATAAACAACAACGGCCCCAAAATCGAGCCCTGTGGCACACCAGAACTGACTGTTACAAGGTCAGACTCAAACCCATTGATAACCACCCTCTGTGAGCGATTTGAATATATATGATTTGAACCAGCGCCATAAGTCTCCCCGTATCCCATTGTACGCTAGCTTTTCCAACAGCAGTTTATGGTCAACTCGATCAAAAGCCTTTCGATAGTCAGTATATACGCTGTCTGTTTGCCTATTGTTATCCATTGCCTCAAAGAGATAGCTGGTATAAATAATTAAGTTTGTAGTTGTGGAACGATGCCTTACAAATCCATGTTGATGCTCTGAGATAATACAATGAATATCAGGGTATACAGCATTATGCACTAACTTTTCGAACAGCTTCGATAGCACAGGTAGGATGGAGATTGGTCGATAATTTTCCACGTCATTCTTTGAACCTCCTTTGTAAACTGGCACTATACGAGCAGTCTTCCAAATCTCTGGAAATATACCATTACGCAGACAAGCATTGAACAAGTAATGTATTGGTGGCGCAATGGACCAAGCAGTATTTTTAAAAAATATTGGAGGAATGTTATCTACTCCTGGACCCTTAGAAACATCAAGAATGCGCAGTTCTTTAATTATTGAATTTTCAGTGATGTTTATTTTAAATAAATTAAGGTCAGGTTGAATACTAGTACCAAGATTTATATTTGTAATGTCAAAATTATCTTCTATACTTGAGGGTACATAAACTGACTGAAAAAATTTTGAAAACAAATCACATATGCCTGCTTGATCATTCGCCGTACAATTTTCGAACGTGACACTTGAGGGTATATCTGACGATTTTTTACGGTTGTTAACAAATCTCCAAAAGTGCTTGACGTTGTCATGTATCCCATCCTCAACAGATTTTATATACTTAAAATAACAGTTCTTGGATTCGACTTTAAACCGTTTTCTTAAAATACTAAAATTTTCGTAATCACTGCTATTTCTACACTTTTTCCACCTAATCCAAGCTAGCTTTTTGTTTTTAAATATGTGGATTAAGGCAGGAGAAAACCACACTGGAAATTGGGTGCTTTTAATACTTTTAGTTGGAATGAATCTTTTTATAACAGAAAAAATTACTTCATAAAATGTTGTAACGGCATCGCTTGCCGATTTATTCTGAAATATATCTACCCAGTTAATTTTTTTGAGTTCTGCATTTATTAGCGTGTAATCAGAATTTTTATAATCGTGTACAGTTCGACTTTTAACAGGAGAGGTCACACTAGCGCAACTTACAGGTACCAATGCATAAAAGGGCGGATGATAGTCATCTATAGGTACTAATGTGTCTGTCGCGATAAACACTTCACAATTATAAATATTACTTAGAAATAAGTCCAGAATCACACCCTTTTTATTTTTAAATTTATTGAATTGATAACCATTTAACAGAGACAAAATATTTATCAAATGCCTAATAACTTCTGTGTGGGAACCATCTACAATAGGTTTTAGAGAATTGCCACAGTTCTGCCATTTCAACGTAGGCAAGTTAAAATCTCCGGCCAATATAAAATTATCAACATTCCTGCATTGTAATATGCTATTAATGAAATCTAGGTATCCTATGTAATCCACTGAGGTTAGTTTAGGCGGAATGTAGGCTGCCGCTATAATGCAACAATAGTTTCGTTTGCGTAATTCAACTACCACCTGGTCAACGAACGGCGAGAGACGTGAACGCGCCGCCGCGGCGTCAGCGTCGAGCACGACGGGCACGACACCCAGCTCGCGCCGGACCGCCACCAGCACGCCGCCCCCGTCGCGCCGACCCGTGCCCGAGCGATCACGATCACACCTATACACCGTGTACCTTGCATCTATCCACTCACCGTTATTAATATCTGCATGCAACCAGGTTTCTGACAAAATTAAAACGTCGTAATTATGTAATAATATGTTCACATAGATTGAATGTAACTTTGTACGCATACCGCGACAGTTTTGATAATACACAGATAAAGTGTAACTACCCATAAATAAAATGTACCAAAATTTTTAGTATTTGTAAAAAGTAATCCATGTAAATTACGATATTATTATGTAGTACCCCATAAAAGCTGTAGCAATGCTGTGCATATGTGGAATTAACAACACTATTTATCAAAATATTATTTGTAATGTATAAAAAAAAACTATATACCATATGTTTATGTACACATATTACCATAAGATATCCATGGCGTAAGATAATGTATAGGATTCGTATGTTATTTATTTCTTTAAATGAAATGTAGGCATACAATACCAACACTCTTATGACAAGAATAACAAAAATATAAGGCAAGACTATGACCAATAACCTACAACTTATGTAACAGGATATGTAGAACATCTCGCAATAATAAAAAACCTGTATTAAAACTATAACTGTGACATGTATGAATTTCAGTTTAAAATGTATGTATGATACCCCAGAATATATATTTATTTTTATGTTTATTACAATTTCACTGTATGAATAAAAATGATTTAGGAAAAGAAAAATTAAAATAAATACTTGCAACTTCAAAAAACTACTGCTAGTAGTAATAATAATAATATCACCACGCAACACGTACATCAAAATCTCAAAAGGACTAAGACAAGATATTGAAAGTTCATTTGATTTTAGATATATCATCAGAACAGCGAATCGCAAAAATCGGTGACGTTTCAGATTTACGAACCAGAATGACACCATGTTTAACCCATACAAACTTGAATTCATGTTTCTTTGCAGCTTCTCTGCTCTGCCGAAATAATATCTTGTTACTCAGCGTCAAGTGTTCATTAAGGTAAATAGTACGCGGGGTACCTGCAATAGATAACTGACTGGAATCCAATCCCTTCTTCGCGCACGCCCGGTATGCTGATAGGATGTTGTCCCGCAGAATCCTGCTGGTTAATTTGATAATGATGTTCTTAGGCCTGGAATTTTTTTGATCAGCATGAGGAACGCGGTGAATTGCTACAACATCCATTGATCGAATTGGACATTTAATTAAATCTCCAAGCATTTCCACGGTACTAAGTAGGTTTTCGCCCCTCCGCTCGGGCATATTGGAGATTTCTATGTTGCAGTGTCTGGCCTGCTGTTCCATAGTAGATAACTTATATTCGAGGCCATTGATTTTATTCTCTAGGACTCCTACACGGGACACTGCAGCCTCCACTGATAACAGACGGTTATCCAATACCTCTTGTCGCTCGGACACAAACTGTAAGGACTTTTCAATATCATTAAGTTTTTTTGAGTTATCTTTGAGAATTTTATTAGTATTTGCGCTATCTGCGTTGAGTTTTAATAAATTATTGTTAATTTCATATAGAACGGCAGACATTTTTGCCATTTCCGTTGTTATAACAGCATTCGCCGTCGATGTCATACAGTCTTGAATTTGCTTGTCCCATTCCGTCAGCTGTCTGTCAAATCGCTCATTCAGAAAATCTAATTCATTGTCATGCTGTTTGCGCTTGCGTGAGTTATTATTAAACGCAACACTCTCGCGGTCGACCGATGAGGGTATGTTGGTGTCAGATTGGCATTTATCTTGCTGCGTAAGCTGTAAAGCCATTGTGCGCGTAAGCAGTCACTGTTTATGCTTAGCGGGAAAGAGCAAAAAATAATATTGCCGTCCTTTAGCCTGAGGAGGTGAAGGAAGTCCCCGCTGTGCCACGTTCGGAAGATGCTATGCCAGAGAAGGACGGCAATAATCAGAAACTCAGGTGTCCTCGGTATGACGCACTCAATTATGATACTTAAAAACAGTTAACCGTGTAAATACAATAAAATATTTCAATGAACACAAAAATTTATGTTTTTAAGGAGCACGTAACACTACCACTCTCAAAGAACGTTGAAGACGGAATGAAAATATCTTCATACTAAATTGTATTTTTATATATATTTTATAATTATTATCAATTGTAAAGAGGAGATAAAAAAATAGCCTTTTCAGAGTTTCTTGCCTGTTCTTCTCGAGAAGCTCTCCCAATTTCCGAACAGGTGTCGAGTCAATTTTTTTATTTTTTTCTTTTTTCCCTATTCGTACGTACGGACAAGGTTTTTGTTTTATTTTTAAGCTTTGTTTTTTTTTGTTTTGTCTGTTGACGTCAATAAGTGCCTGTAAAGGTCTATGTTGAATAAAGATTACTTTGATTTTGATTTTTTGATTTGAAATATCATTTATGTTTTTGAAAACACCGAAGTCGGCAGAGCGCACTTCGTTATCACTACCGTTTTGTTATCGCATGACACGAGGATCGACACATTGCCACCACTGCGCATCCGACTTGACTCGGCCCAGACACGCTGGCGGAGTGCCCCGCGTGGGCTTCCGAGCGCCGAGTCTGTCGCAGAGGTCGGCGAGATCTGTCTCCGCCGGCATGATTGCGGCAATGCTGGCGGACGAGGGAGGTGGAGGCTGTGGCCTCCTTCTGTGAAGCAGTGATGCTCCAGAAGGAGGCCGCCGAGCGGGGTCGGGAGATCCGCCGATCCCGCTCGAAGGAGGCGGCGCCGGGCTCGGTAGCACAGCTGCGGCGCCGCCGCGGGTCGCCGGCGGGCGCGAGGAAGTCGCGACCGCTACGGCGACCCGGGATGGACCACGCCCCTTCCGTGGCCGGGGGGCGTCGTCGGTGGAGGGGACCGGGGAGGTGGTAGCCTCCCCCGAGGAGGGCTCCCCTCTAGAGAGGGGAGCGGAGGCTGGGGGTTCCCGGAAGTGGCTTTGTGTTCCCGGGGGCTCCCTACATGCCTGAGGAAGGCCATCCCTGAGGTTTTTAGTGGGTAGGCCTCCCCTTCTGGGGAGGAGAAGCCCCACATAACCGCCGGCTCGCCACAGCCGGGGTATGCAATTAATGCATTTTCCTCAGGGAAACAAAAAAAAAAACCATGACACACGATTTACACAAGATAGTTCGATGAATCACAAGTTATTTAATTTGACACGAACACCAATATTTATTTAATATTCCAAGTTCATAGAACAAATATTACAAGGTGGTACTCACTATTTACACTGTCCGTGTAAGCCAGGAAAATTATTAAATAATTTCGTACATTGACATATATTCTACCGTACGTAGTACATATATATCGATGATTTCGTAAAACACTTACAACGTTAACTTTTTGTTTTTAAACTTCATTGCGGATCTCACCATATAATAAATTTCTCTAGTTTTCATAATGTTATGAAACATCATTATAAAATAAACTATTTTTTTATAAACACTGCGTCTAATTTTATTACCTAGTTTAACAATAAATGATCATAATTAAAGATCCTTTTAATTAACAACGTACTATATGCCGCGCCATCTTCGACATCGCACCATACGTCTCGAAAGTAAAACATTTCGAGACTTAATATTTATTGAAGTGTATTTTATGTAATTGTATTACATCAAATCATTTTTATAAATCGAAATATTAATTTAAACTTATATAAATCAAAAGTTTTGTAACTAATCTGGAACTTAGTACTAAGTATTTTGACAACTTTTAATAACAAATTTATGATGTTAACTCATCAAAATATATTTAAACTCTATTAATTGTTATTTTACAAAATAAGGACAATTAACGGAAGACATAATCATGAAACTACTTTTAATTCAATTAGCGACTGCAACGCCGACATATATATAGCTATCAAAAATATTTATATATACTACGATATGTATGTTTATCCGTTACCCTAACTCCCATAACACAAGCCTTACAGAGCTTAATTTGGTGTAAGCTTAAGAAATATTTATTAAAAAAAGAAAAACGTTATTACATCCGATTTTGCCAATCTAACATCAATAAAACATCAATTAAAAAGGTGTACTAGCTAGTAATTATAATTATTATTTTGTATAATTATTGTTTTATAATAAATTATTAAATTGCTTGCATGACATTATAGAGCCAGTGTCCGCCATTTTGTAATGCGTTAATAAATTGTCTACCAAGAACTCAACATGTTATTTCTTAACAGTTATTTAAACACATGCTGCTTGCACGTACTCATGTCTATAATTGACAATTCCCGAGACAGAAAACTACCTATTTTTGTTCAAACTGTTTATTTTCATAGTAAAAGCACGTTGCAAGTGGCTATAGTATCCACATATTTCACGAGAAAATGGCGCATTTTCATTGCCTTTTAAAGGAGGGAACATTCAGCTCTATTAGCAATTAATTTAATCGGCTGAAGATTTCGCTTAAGGTTCTAGTTGTAAGTTTATTAGTAAATACTAAAATTATCTATTTATTTTTTGCTTTTGAAATATCCGATTAATAGTGTACGTTTACATAGTTATTGAAACTACATAATTAAGTTAGTGTGCAATTTATTTTGATTACAAACTCAAATCCTATTTATATTATAAATGCGAAAGATTGTATGAAAGGATGTTTGTTCTTCTTTCACGTAGAAACTATTGCATGGATATAACTTATACATGACAATAACAGGTAGGCTACATTTTATAAAGATACTAGCTTTTGGCCGCGACTTCGTTCGCGTGGACTTCAGGTTCGTCCCGTCTAGTCTAGTAATAAGTAAGAAATACGGTGACTAAGCACTGCAGAGCCCTAATCATAGGCCTATAGGTAGCTACTGCAGTATGCTCCTATAAACTACGTAGGATTCAGTCAGCGTTTGCAATGTAAGCGCAAAAAATTTTTTTTACGACATTAGAAACCTCAAAATTGTAGCCTGTGTGTTATTCTGATGTTTAAGCTATATTGTGGTAAAGTTTCATTCAAATCCATTCAGTAGTTTTTACGTGAAAGAGTAACAAACATCCATACTTACAAACTTTCGCCTTTATAATAGTAGTAGGATTCGCCACACTAATATAAGTTACTCGAAATACGAATACAGTATATTAAACTGTTCATTTACCAAAAAAATACAATTATCAACAGTTTGTATGTAAATATACAAAAAAAAACCTAAGAACACTTGACAAATTGAGACATATGGTGAAGACGTCTCGCCGTTGTGTTGGTACTAGGAGACACGTGCGAACCAGCAGACTAGACAGCGGCACCTCGCCCGGCGCGGGCGCCGTCGCCGGAAATGGGCAGATAAATCAAGGCCCCGCGTTGGGGCTGCTGTACTGCCCGCAAAATTAACACGACACATCGTATATAGTCACACCCAAATTCTACAGCATCTCGGTAATTACGTGAGTACTTAGTATAAATAAATAAATAAATATTTGTTACACTTACACCAATTAGCCTAGCCCAAACTAAGCTCTATAAGGTTTGTGCTATGGGATCTAGGGTAACCGATAGACATACATATATTATACATTAGAGATGGGCCGAATATTCGGTAAATATTCGGTATTCGGCATATTCGGCAACTTTTTCAGTGTTCGTATTCGGCCGAATAGTTCGGTTACATTGCCGAATAATTACCGAATAAACAAAGTAAATAGCGAGTGTAGGTTGTTTCGTAATTTGTCGTTTGACATCCTATACCAGCATCCTTAAAATATTCAGCATTCAAAATATTTAAATTGAAAAAGCTACAATAGTTTAGTCTTATTATATATTTTAATCAGGCATAAGACGGTTACGTTTTTTTTCATAAACATTCCCAGCTTCCGAGAAAAGTCATTCACTATACACTGAAGACCCAGGCGCTGCCAAGTATGTTTTAGCTATGTTTGACATTAAGGGATATTTTATTTTATTTTGTGTCCACCATTCAAAAGGACTATCATCTCGCTGTAGAAGGTTCTCCTGTAAATATTTGTCCAGTTCAGTTGCAACAGGACTTTTTGAATTATCGGTCGGTATCGCTGGTAGCTTTATTGAGGCAACTTCTTCAAAACAGCTCCAAAAATCCGCATGAGTAGAATTTGTAACAGTCTGAGCCACCCTATTATTGTCATCGTCTTCGTCAGTACGCTCATCATCACGGTTTCTCAATACCTCGGCTAAAAATGGCTGAATGCGAACCTGTATAAATCTGTTTATACAGGTTCGCGCGAACCGAATGTTCGGCCGAATATTTGTATTCGGCAAAGTCCGTATTCGGCCCATCTCTATTATACATATATAAATAATTTTTATTGAAAAAAATATATATCAACAACCGTGACTAAGGTACGAATGCTCGCATTCATCACACAAACATCTGCTCCCACCGGGATTCGAACCCGGGACCTCAGAGATGGCGACACCTAGAAACCGGTGTATTATCCACTCGACTATGGAGGTCGTCTAAGTATATTTATCTTATTTTAATTTTATACATTTAATAAATTAATATTGACGCTTATATCACGTCCTTTATAAGGCTTGGCGTGTATACCAACGCGTAGAGGCCATTTAAGCGAAAGTAGATACTGTTTAAATGGCCAAGTGTTTTTTGGGAACCAGGTCTAAATTGTGGATATATTGTTCTCCTGGTCAAGCTGAGCACAACATATCCAAAATTTAGACCTGGGAACGGCAAATGTCACGGTGTGTTATGTCGGACTGCACTCGGCCAGATGGTCTGACCACGTGACCTACCGACTAAACTCAGCCTGTGCCTAAGTTCTAAGAACCATACAGGCAAATCGTGAGGGCGACCGCCCTTCAGGAGAGGGGCGATGCAGCTACATGTCCACGATTAATTAGAATTCTATATTCACTACATTATGCTGGTCGTATATGTATGTACAAAAAGACACTAAAGATCTACAAAAAAACAACATAAAATAATCAGGTAGTAAAAAAGTTTTATAGTAGGTACCTTTAAAACCTGTATATTACTAATTGTTAAAATTCGCGTCTCATCGACCCGACCATCTACGATGTAAAAGGCGAGGAATATTTTTTTTAAATAAACAAACCCTCATAATATAACCTCCACTTCGTAATTGAAAACAACATCAAAACACTTTCCCCTGCTGTCGGTATCCTGAAGGCTTATAAGACCCCCATTAATTCCTGGTGACGTGATTGTCCGCCGCCTGCCCGCGGGACAGCTCGACCAACTGGAAAGTATGTAACTCCTTCATTACTTTGAAATTGAGATACAAATGAGCCTTCTTGGTCCGTCTGTCTTCGTTGACATAATGGCGTAGTATATGCCACGTAAATACCTTCTAGTAAAGTTACTAATTTGTGAAAAAAGTAATGTCTAATATATATATTATCTATCACGTGCATGAAATATAAATGTAAATCGAACAAGATCAAAGGTTGTATGTTTGGCGCAGCAAGTGGAAAACTGTGAACTCCTTCCATAGGAAAGAGACGTCAGTATATGTATTTTTTTTTTATAGGATAGGACAGCAAACGAGCAAACGGATCACCTGATGGTAAGCGATAACCGTTGCCCATGGACACCCGCAACACCAGAGGAGTCACAGATGTTTTTTTTTTTTTCCCACGGGGATGTAGTGAATCCTCATAGGGGGCGTGCCACCACAGTGGTCGCTATGACAACCCCCTGGTGCTTGGACGACCTCGCACCGGATACCACCCGCGCCCGGTCTACGGCGGGTGGTTGTGTTGGACTCTGACAGAAGGCCAGCCTACCAACTAAACACTGCCTAATGCCTTTGGCCGGGCAGAAAACCTGGGGCCCTATCGGCTCTATCGGAGCGCTCGCCCTCTCAGAGGAGGGAGCGAGGCAGAGGAGTCACAGATGCGTTGCCGGCCTTTTATAAGGAAATAAGGGAGAAAGGGGGGGGGGGGGTGGGCTCCGGTGCTCTCACTCACTCGGCGAAACACAGCGCAAGCGCTATTTTACGCCGGTTTTCTGTGAGGCCGTGGTATCACTCCGGTATTATTATTACGACTTATCTATTTAAGACAATCATTATTATTATTTATTATATTAATATTATCTATGTATAAGGATTTAAAAGTATTGTTATGGGTATTCATTTTGTGTTATGGGCAGCAGCCTCTTTACAGCTCATACTGTCACCACACTGATTGTAGCGTACCATGCTACATATTTTATATGCAACTTTTTGACAACCATGTTTTTGTATTTTATATAACATCTTTTCTACTTATCTATTATTCATTGTTTCTGTCACTTACTTTTTGTCCGCTTCTGTCAACTGCATGGTTTTGTATTTATTTTCCGATATTAAAACGTTTATTAATTTACTTTTACTAATAATATTTCATTTCACGTTCACTCCTTAACATTGGTCCTTCTTCCGTTGAAATTCAGCTACCTAAATTTTCACTTTAGTTTGTATTTTTACGTAATTTTATTGAGTACAGTCCATTACTTTATTTTCTTTAGTATCATGTTGACTCGTTCGAAATCACGTAAAACCACATCAGTCACAGATGTACCTACCACCACTAAACCCATCTCGCCTCCACCATCTGATCATGCATTCCAAACATCGAAGTCGGTAGGCTCCAATGCCTCAATATCATCAGCCGCTACCATCAAGGCACGTAGAGCAGCAGCTGAAGCCATCGCTAGACGCCGCAATCTCGAACGCGAACAACAACTGGCTAATGAAGAAATAGAGAAAAAACGTCAACTCCTCGCCCTTCAAAAGCAAGTTGAAGATTGTGAGTTACAGGCGGAGCTAGCAGCGATAGAAGCTGAAGGGAGCCACAGCAGGCGGAGCAGCCACCATGGCTCCGAGATATCTCAGCAATCACATAGAACTGAGGCATGGGTTAAAAATGCGGTTCGTAATACATCTCTTATTTTTGAAAGAGCTCCGGAAGTCACAAATTTGTCTGAACCTAATCGGTCTCACGTAGGCATTGACTTTCCTAAGCCAAACACTTACATACCTATGCAGGTCACAAACATGTCTGAGCCGATGACACACATTTCGCCATCTCCTCACGTAGACATCGATCTGTCAGGGTCCACCAAACTTTTACAAGCAGTGGCAGACACCGCAGCGGCAGCGAAAACTCTCGCTATTAACACACACAACAATTCAAAGAAAAGTATTAATTTGACACAGTTCTCTGGAGAAACATCTCAATGGCTTCAGTTCAAACGTTTATTTGACACCACTAAAGCATCTTTTTCTCCTTTAGAGAATGTGGCGAGGTTACAACAAGCTCTCCGAGGTCCAGCGCGGGAAGCCGTGGCGGTTCTTCTAACCTCAGCTCAGGACCCTGATGAAATTATTTATGTGCTCGAGCAGAACTTCGCACGCCCGGAGATGATAGTTTTTAAAGAAGTCGCATCAATGAAGACGCTACCTCGTTTGGGTAATGATTTACGTGAGCTAGATACGTTCGCCACGAAGGTTCATAATAGTCTGCACACAATACGTATGCGTATACGTGGTTCAACGTCGAATGTTTATATTCACCCGAACTTTACCACTTAGTTTTAGGGAAAGTAAATCCGACAATAAAAATGAGGTGGACAGATTTTTCAGTAGATAATTTCTCACCAAATCATCCAAAACTCGAACTCTTGTCAAATTTTCTCATGCGTGAGTTCGACCGTCAGGTAAGTTCGGTTTGTCACCAGAACATGCTACTATTTTACCATCGACTTCCTTATGTGATAGGTACAATAAACGAAACGAACGTGAGTTCATACAAACTGTTACGCAACCAAAAAATAATCATGTAAATAGTACACCGAGTAGTAACATAGATACTACCACGACTTTTAATAATGTAAATATTAATACGAATTGTTCTTTTTGTAATAAATTTTTTCCTGAGTTTAAGTGTCTACCAGTAGAAGAATGATGGCAATGGCAGCGCGAAGCAAAGGCTTGTTATAGGTGCCTCCGTCGTAACGCACACACATGGAAAACATGCAAGGTCAAACCTTGTGGTGTCGACGGGTGTATGTTACACCATCATCCTTTACTTCATGGTAGTCAGTTGCTTAGTAATAATATCGATGTTAACATTTCTAATGATACTTCATCTGAGCTCACACCTTCAACGTCAGCTACCCAAACAGAACGACGAGATGAAAAAGTAATTATTTCCACTACCAAAACATTCCACAACACAACTCGCCACGTCCTACTGCGTTACTCAAAGTCGTGCCTGTCACAGTTTACGGTCCAGCAGGCAGCCACGATACGTACGCGTTGCTCGATGACGGCAGCACGGCAACACTTATAGATGCCAGTGTCGCCGCACGAATAACAAAATACGAAAATACACACAGTAAGCAAGACCAACGTGCTATAGACATCTTAGAGGCTACATCCCAACGCTTGCCGACTGGTCGCTTTCAAGTTGGCTTACCTTGGCGCGATGATATACCACATATACCAGATAGTTACTCACAGGCTATGTCACGGCTCTTAAGTCTCGAGAAGCGTATGTTACGTGAACCAGAGTTCGCAAATTCTTATGAAAACTATATAAATAATATGCTGAACAATGGTTACACGGAAGAATGCCTGCCTAGTACATATTACAATAAAAACAAAATTCTAAATTCTAAACAAATACAATTCTATTTACCACATTTTGGCATTTACCATCCTCAAAAACGTAAGCTACGTGTTGTTCATGACGCGGCAGCGTCAAATAACGGAGTTAGTCTCAACTCTTTGTTACTTCCTGGTCCCGACCTATTGCAAAATTTGATATACATTTTATTTAGGTTTAGGGAAGGACGGGTAGCTCTGACCGCCGACATCAAGGAAATGTTTCCTCAAATTCGTATGAGGCTGGTGGATAGAGATGCTTTGCGTTTTCTTTGGAGGGGTAAAGACCGCAAACAACCAATTAGAGAGTACCGAATGACGTCAGTTATTTTTGGCGCTTCCTCAAGCCCCTTTACTGCACTTTTCATCAAAAATAAAAATGCTATGGAACACCAGTACAAATATCCAGCAGCAGTAAAGGCAATTATTGAGGACCACTACATGGACGATTATCTGGGCTCTCACGATAACGTTGAGACCGCTGCACAAATAGCGAGCGATATAGTCACTGTACATGCTGCAGCTTGTTTCGAAATGCGAGGATGGATCTCAAATGATGTTGCAGCATTGAAATCCATCCCTGCAGAGCTATGCGCTAACAAAATAACTCAATCTGTCAGCCTAGGTAATTTTTCTACCATAGTAAAAGCTTTAGGCGTAGCTTGGGATCCTAACACAGATACTTTAGGATTTCGAACTGGTCTAGGTATCCAATTTCCTACACAACTCACAAAGCGTAAGGTCATTTCTTATTTAATGCGTATATACGATCCCTTAGGCTTGCTAGGTCCAATAGTTGTCAAGGGTCGTATTCTGTTCCAACAAACGTGGAGAACTAATATTGACTGGGACACAGCATTCTCACCAGCAGAAACTGCAAAGTGGTCTGAATGGTTTTTAGAGCTTTCTCAATTGACTACAATTAGGGTTCCGCGATGGTATGCCAAAGCCTCTAATAACGAACCAATATATCGCGAATTACATATTTTCATGGATGCTAGTGAATCTGCGTATGCATGTGTCGCATATTGGCGCTTAGTTTATGCTGATTTTTCAGTAAAGTTGGCACTTATTGGTAGTAAGGCTAGGGTTGCGCCATTAAAGCCTGTCTCAATACCAAGGCTAGAGTTACAAGCTGCTTTGATAGGTTCTCGCCTTGCTGTCACAATCAAGGACAGTCATGTCAAAAAGCCTGCGCGGTCATATTTCTGGACGGATTCCACTACTGTTCTTGGTTGGTTACGTAGCGATGCTCGCTCGTTCAAGCCTTTCGTTGCCCATCGAATTGGTGAAATAACCGAAAATTCAGAAGTAAAGGATTGGAGGTGGGTACCGACAGACATGAACGTAGCCGATGATGCTACTCGCGTACGGTCCATTAAGCTGGATTCAACATGCAGATGGTTCACTGGACCACCTTTCCTTTTACTTTCACCCGAAGACTGGCCTACTGAACCAGTTATAGAACTCCGACCACTTCAAGGTCACGATGAAATTAAGCAAAAACCTATTGAAATGTTCGGACTTTTAACATATCAAATTGAACTGCCTTCAACAGTTACAGTAGATTGCTCGCGTTTTAGCAACTGGTTACGCTTGGTACGTGCTACCGCACGCGTTCACCAAGCGGCGCGTATTTTTCGGCTCTTTGTTAAAAATTACTCACAGAACACGTCAACCACTCTAATCCCACTTCGCCCAGAATTCATGAAAACCGCAGAAAGGCATATTTTGTTGAGCGCCCAATTAGACAGTTTTTCTACGGAATATCGAAGTATAATTAATTCACACCCTATTCCTAAAAATAGTCGCCTTGCTAAGCTTTCCCCTGTACTTGCAGAAGATGGATTGCTACGCCTAGCAGGAAGAATCAGAGCTGTTGAAAATGTGAGCGAAAATTTGAAGACTCCGGTGTTGTTGGATGGTTGTCACCCGATAGTCAAATTACTCGTACATCATTACCATGTGAAGATGGGTCACGCAAATAACGAGACGGTTATTAACGAACTACGTCAACATTACTGGCTTCTTCGTTTACGCAATACTGTCAGGTCAGTGGCCCACCGATGCCTATTCTGCAGAATAAAGAAAAGCGTTCCGCATACACCACCAACTGGTGATCTTCCGCAACAACGAATGGCACATCATTCCCGATGTTTCACATTCACTGGTTTGGATTATTTTGGACCTATCGATGTGGCGATTGGTCGTAGAAGAGAGAAGCGTTATGTCGCATTGTTTACCTGCATGACGTCCAGAGCTGTCCATTTAGATTTAGTACATTCTCTCTCTGCCGATTCAGCGATATCGTGCATACGACGATTTATTGCTAGACGAGGCGCGCCTACTACCATCTTCTCAGACAATGGCACAGCGTTCGTCGGAGCAAACCGCACATTAAGAGAATTTTATAATACCACTGTGGAAGAATTCGCTGCAAATAACGGCATTCGCTGGAGCTTTATACCACCCGCTGCCCCAAATTTTGGTGGATGTTGGGAGAGACTTGTGCGGTCAGTGAAGGTTGCACTCGCAGCAACTCTAAAAGAACGTGTGCCAAAAGAAGAAACGCTTCTTACATTGCTTGCAGAAGCCGAGGCGATCATCAACTCACGCCCGCTTACGCACGTATCGGTAGACCCAGACGACCAAGAGACATTGACACCTTTTCATTTCTTGATCGGATCATCGTCCACAATGTGTTACCTGTTACATTCAAAGATAATGTTCTAATGGGGAGAGCAGAGTGGAAGAAGGCATTGCGACTAGCAGATTTCTTTTGGTCAAGATGGGTAAAAGAGGTGCTGCCGACAATGCAGCCCAGACAGCGATTTCAACAACATTCGATTGTCCAGATCAGTGTCGGAGATCTAGTACTGATCGCAGATAGCAACCTTCCACGAGGCTTGTGGCCTCGTGGCTTGGTAACACAGACACATCCGGGTCGTGATGGAGTGGTACGGGTGGTAGACGTGTCCACTGCGGCAGGTACGCTCCGTCGTCCCCTTTGTAAGATTGTAAAGCTTAATCTTTAGTAAACTAGTTTTGTGCAAAAAGGGGGAGGATGTAGCGTACCATGCTACATATTTTATATGCAACCTTTTTGACAACCATGTTTTTGTATTTTATATAACATCTTTTCTACTTATCTATTATTCATTGTTTCTGTCACTTACTTTTTGTCCGCTTCTGTCAACTGCATGGTTTGTATTTATTTTCCGATATTAAAACGTTTATTAATTTACTTTTAGTAATTAATATTTCATTTCACGTTCACTCCTTAACACTGATGTAACACAAGAAATAGATAACAGAACGACATGTCATTGATTTCGGAACATAACAACATTAATGTTTCATTAAAAAATACTATATCTATCTTACTAGTTTGCTCATAAGTAGATAAGGGATCTATCGACGCTCTTTCTGCACTACTTGCCTTATTAAGCCTTGAGCATTAAGTCTGCCATTGTACACACAACATAAGTCGGACTAAAAATATTGACATTGAGAACACCTCTATTTAGTACGTAATAAAAATGTTTTCATAGTTATACTGTTACATGAACGTTTTACAAATTATACATCAAGAATTTATAAATAGGGTATTAATGCAAAAGGTAGTGTAGTCTTTATCAGATTGAATTTCATTTATTACGATTCGAATGCAAAGTCTAGTTGAAAGAGAACCGATTTATATTTTAAACAACAAGTGTACCAACATGATATGCGGGATGTGCATATCATGTTGGTACACTTGTCTCAAGGTCTCACGTCAACGACAATGTTGACAACAGTGAAGCACTTCAGAAACTTCCATAAAACATATTGACTTTCCATGTCGAACGCCAATCATAAATATCAAAGCGAAATATATGAAGACTGATTGCCTTGCCTTCTCGTCTTTCAATTTAGAGCTTAGTAACAAAAAAATAAAGTCTGCATTCGGGCGTCTGAATGTCAATGTTCAGCTGTTCTCGGTCTCCAGTTCAATGTGTGAAACACAAAGTTATTTACGGCTTTCTCAGCGTGGAAACAAATTAAGGATAAAATGTCTCCATTTTTATTTCAAGAAGTCAATAGTAATTTAGGATTTTAGTATTTTAAATTTAGAATTTTAGTATTTACCCGCTTTTTTTTTAAACTCATCTAGAGGTATGTAATTTTAAGAAGAAGTACGCAGGATATATTCTATACAAACGTAAACCCTCTTTCTTCCTGGAAAATCACATAAAACCAATCAGGTATTTCATAAAAATCTAGGGCTTCTAACTTTTAATGCCATGACACATGAACATCATTCTTCACCAGGGACATCGATGCAGCTGATGAACTTATAAACTAAGAACAGAACCTATAGTCCTAAAAGCACAAGATTGGTTTCAAGAAACAGACATTTTAATTTTGGTATCCCGGATAGAGGTGGAGATGACAGCTGCCCACGTGCTGATAGATTGCAGAGAGGTCACGACATACCTGGCAAAGTTCTCGTACAGGACGTTCATGGCAATCTTTGAAAGCTGGAGAGCTTCCTGGAGGAACTAGCTTGTCAGGTGTTATTCGGCTCCCAGCTTTATTGAGTTGTGCGTTTGCCCATAGAAGAGAAGAAGAAGATCGTCATGTCCTTATATTTTCCTTTTTGATTATCACTTGTTACTAAAAGAAATATATGTGTTTTCTACACTTATATTATTATGCGCGTCGTGGGCACAGCTAGTAAATAATATACATATATATACAATATTTTTTTACAGCTAGTCTGTCATGTACAACCCTTCGATGGGATTGAAATAATCTAAATGCAACCCTGCCTGTACCCTTACATCCACGCCGTAGGGTCCTTATGACATAGGCTCAGACTGAGTTTAGTCTGTGGATCATCCTGATCGATCCTCGATCAGTTCGGAGTCCGACAAAATTTTGGCTAGTAGAAGTATAAATGAGGATTCTCCTTTGCCTTTTCCTTCCAAAATAAAATTGTCTATGAGATATATACTACTCCCTCATAGACAATATTATTTAAAATTTGTTTATTTTACACATAATATATTAAATTTAGTTAACCAAACTTAACCTATATTTTAACTACACGCTAGCTCTGTAATGTTTCGAACACGACCACAAATTCCTCATTGATGTACAAACAGGCGATTTGTCGTTACTGCTACAGCAACCTATTAGGAGTTTTCCGTTGCGTTCCGTTGACGTGAAAATATGCGGTAATTAACCGCTCCAACAAAAAAAACCGTAAAAACCGAAACTGACGCGGCGGCGAGTCGCGACGTATGGGGGCTCGGGACCGAAAATAAACTTCCATAGACAACCACATAATCTACGCAGAGCTGTTGATTCCATTTCAAATTATTTTGATTAGTATTTTTTTTTATAATTTTGTATTCCCGCTCTGTGTCTTCTGTGTCTGTGTCATATTTTTTTCTTTTGCTGAAAGCTACATTATAAAATATATTATTAAATCAGTCCAGTAGTTTCTAAAATAGATAAGAAATATTTACCCGTGGAAATAAATATAATACTACTAAGTCATAATCAGTGATAATATAGCACTCTAATGGTAATTTTTTTAAGCCTAGAGTATTACTTTGGTACTAGCTTATTTTTATTAACGACTAGCTGTGCCAGCGACTTCATCCGCGTGGAATAGTTATTATGAGCATCATATTTATTTTGCAAACCACCTCAGTTGTTACCTGATCTTCACAATGCGACATATCTAAATTTGATTACCATAAAAACGATTCTAGTGAGTTAACATATAGACATACTGCCGCGGATATTTTTTTAGATCATTTTAAGAGGAATAATTCTTTCATACATATTTTTTTGGTATCGAGAACCGTTTTCGCAGCGCACGCAACGGAAGCCCTCAAAGATGAATAATTTTCCCCGTTTTTTCACATTTTCTATTATTTCTTCACTCCTATTAGTCGCAGCGTGATGTTATGTGCCTAAAGCCTTCTCAATAAAGGGGCTATTCAATAAAGAAAAGAATTTTTCAATTCGAACCAGGAGTTCCAGAGATCAGCGCGTTCAAACAAACATCAACAAACAAACTCTTCAGCTTTATAATATTAGTATAGATTATATAGGAGTCGGGGAGGCGGGACGTCGTGCAGCCCGCTTGTGTCGCAAACGGTTCAAGCCATAATCCGACTTTCGGTGCTACAGGCTACGGCGCTGAATCCACTGTGTGTTCGCGTTCTACAGAATAACGTCAATGAATAAAACTGAAAAATTAAGATTTTTTTTTCTACGTATTTTTCCAGGATAAAAAGTATCCTATTTTATGCCCAGGATAATAAGGTATAATTATACCAAGTTTCATCGAAATCGAACCGTTAGTTTTTACGTGATGCCTGAACATACAGACAGACAGACAGACAGACAAAAATTTTACTGATTGCATTTTTGGGATCACTAACGATCCCTTATCACCCTTTGCTAGTAATTTTTTAAATATATTTAATGTACAGAATTGACTTCTCTACAGATTTATTATAAGTATAGATACCGAAACTCTTCGTCTACATTTTAAACCAAACGGTAAATAAAAAGGTAGAAGTTGAAATCGAAATTGAAATACCCTTGGGCTTCTCAACAGCTGGGGCGATATTTATTTTACATATATTTTTATAACACAATGCTAATAATATTGTTATTGTAATAACAACCTTAATTAATCATTGTATATTTGTGAAAAGATCTATCTGCAATTAAAAGGAATAAAAATCTCCTACCCCGAGAAACTATTAAGAGCGTACAATACACAAAATATGCAGGTCCATTAAAAAAATAATTCGTTCAGATGGTAATAACGACTCCATACGTGATATATAGAGCTGTGCTATGACATATCGACAAACAGATGGGCGAGCGTCCGCGACGTCACAACATCTACTAATTTATGCGCTCCTTAACGCCCGTCCCACCTATTAGTTGCACACAAAATATATCACGCAGCCCACTAGTGTGACCACGCTTTTACATTGTTTGGTTTACCACTTCTTTGTTTTCTTTCACTCTAAGACTAAAATTGTAATTTTAGCTGGTTGTCTTCGTGATTATTTGTTATCATGGATACAAGAATTTTGAGTTCATTTCTTTTACTTACGTGCAAACTATCAAATGTACACTATAAACTCCAAACGAGGCTTAAGTAAAGCACTATGTATCTATAGATATGTGGGAATACCTATACCCCTGGCATTACAGATGTTCCTGTGTAAATTAGTACCAGTTACAATTTGCTATCAGTTTTGATTCCCTTTAACATCCGAACGCATCTTTTGATTACGTCATCATAAGTGCTTTAATTTTTTTTTCCATAGACAATGAAATGATCATATAAGTGGTACAAAGTACAGGACCTTACCTTACAGAACAAAGAAAACATTAGTCACATTTGTCAAATTACTAAAATATCTGCGTCAAATTAAATGAAATTGATTATCTGTGGACAGCTATGTGAATATAGTAAGTATTAATGTGCAATTTGTTCTTAATAGTCTATTATTATACACAGGGAGGTGCCCAAGAAGAAGAGCATCAGTCTTTAGAGACTGATGATTCCTGCGATACAAACGCCCAGTGCTTTCTTATGATTTTGTTCATTCTCGTCAAAATACAAAACAAACTTCTGTTTTCTGATATATTATAATTATTTTTACTACTGATCGTTGTAGAACCCAAAATATTATGCAGTGTATATTTTACTGAACAGTAACTTTCATTCCATTTAAATGTAAATAATTTATAATATATATATAAATATCATCTGTGGTGTTTTAATACTCGTTCTACCATTACCCTATTAAGTATACTGATATTCAATATATTAATATTTCCCGTTTTTGCAATAGATTTAACCGACACCACACTCAAATATTCCATCTTTAATTAATTTATAAATAAGAGCTACCACTAATCAGCCATCTAGCTGTCGTTATAAATACATTTAGTTGAATGTTCGTAATTAGACAGTTATAGCTGAATAAAGTGTGTGCAGCCTACACGTTTTAAGTATCCCCAGCTGAGTTATCGGCTAAAGCTGCTTTTTATTTCTGGAACGCATCGCGACTAACAGCTCAGCGTCTTTCATCTTGTAAACATTATTAATCGACACCGCTCCCGGACATAACCCATCACTATGACACCAGATATATTTCAGAGTTGTTGTTACCTCGCAATGTTTTGTATACATCGAAGGTTCAGTGCTCTTTATATTGCATGCGAAGATATTTTGTAGTTGAAGGAGAACAATGTAAACTGTGTGTTGTGAATCATTGTTTTGGAGAAAGATTGGTGCGCGATTACACCGCGAAATGTTTACGTTCACGGTCTTTGTTCGCTCAAAAACACAATCAGTCATGTTCGTACAAAACAAGGATGAAAGCTATTGTCGCGGATGCTCGCAATATTGTATGTTCCGTAGCGATTCTCAACGCCGTGACGTCGCGATAGTGAATTATTCATGGAAATAAGTCAGTGTCGTTTTTAATAAGGCACGGTCGTGAGCAACTTTAATGGGGAGCGATGTTATTAGGCGTAATTTCATTGCTGCTAATTCCATTGCTCGCTTCGTCACTGGTGCTGGCTCGAATTAAATTTACATTTATCCGTGTCGTGTGCGATTAATCTTGAGCGCGAGAACTTTAAAAGCTACCGTGGCCGTGAAATATCGATTAATGGTAACTGTGTTATTTTTTTGAACTAAGATAAATGACAAAAAATTTAATGGTCACTGTCAACTGTTTCACTACAGTACGCGACAGATTAACATTTTCTAGTGATGTGGCATCACGTACTAGGTAGGTAGTTCATATCGATATTATTTCCGCGCATTAATTTCAAGTAGATAAGAAACGATCTGGTAAGAAAATTTACAACTATGTTATTATAGAATTAGAATATTTTATTCATGACAATCAATATCTGACCTGACTGATATTTATAACTCTTGAGTTCTCTTTCAATGCCACAATCTATTACTTTTCTGGCTAGTTCTCGCCCCTGAGTAAGAATTATTGGTTGTTTTGTTATAACACGTGACGAGGAAGTTGCAGAAGTCATTTTAAAACAACAAAAACAACAATGTAAGCGAGATTAAAATCGAATCTCGTTCGCCATCGAAGCACTTATAAAATCAAGTGAATCTACCCAAAAGAAAGCACTTTTCAGCAGACTGGAACAAAAAACAACAGTCAAAACTCATTGTCTATTGCTAATTTCAACCAAATTAAATTTTATATGAATAAATATGTGACATCGTGATACATACATTATAATAAATTGTCAATGCAATAGACAAATTTCGGTACCAATGCCCAAGAAAAGATACTAAAAACCACAAACAACGTATTGTAATAATCTTAAAAAAAAATTACTTAACATATTAATCGGAAAAAAGGTAAATAATACATGGATACATATATTATTGTCATTTTTCTTATCATTATTATTTATAATTCTTTAACACTCGACATTGTATCGCTATTATCATTACGAGTAGACTTTATTATATATAACGAACTCTGCACTTGGCTTGTATAAAAGAACTGAGGTAATAAGTAAGAAGCAATATAGTGTGTTGGCTAGCAGGTTTTCGATTTCGATTTCGGTTTTCAGTTTTCGGTTTTTGGTTTGTTCTATCCATAAATTTATAAATGTATCGTTACAATTATTAATATATGCTACAATTGTCTGAAATAAATAAATTTTATTTATTACGTTATTTAACTGTTTGCAGCTTGTGTCACGGATGTGATTTCATTACGAGTGCCCTCACCCACTCGTAATCAAGTCATACTTATGGAAATGTTATCTGTGTTTTGTTTAGAGAACATATTGACATGAGTCTGAAGTTGATGTGTTGATTTTTCAGTCTTTATATATATATATACCATAATTGTTAAGCCGGCAATAACCGGCAGCGGCTACATTCTGCGTGGAACCGAACCCTTAAATATGTGTGTACTTTATCTATGTTGGCAGCTCTGCGATCGACTTTCAAAAATTGGATGTTTAGGAATCCGTGACCTCAAAGTCACCGCTGACTATTTAGTCAGCGGTGATTTCTAAGTCACATACGTAATACAGAAATAGGTCTTCAAGAGTGTTCCATGCCTGTTTATCCCAACTTAATATTATAAACGCGAAAATTTGTATGGATGAATGTTTGTCACTCTTTTACGAAATAAGTACTAAATGGATTTTAATGACACTTTACGATAATATAGCTTATACATCACAATAACACATAGGCTACCATTTATGAAGATATACGCTACGCTAATATAAAGTACTTGAAATACTACCAGACGAAGTCGCGGGCGCTAGCTAGTATATTATATACGGTGTTTTTTTTTAGGATAGGGCAACGAACGCGAAAAATAATAGATTAAATAGAATAAGTGTTTATATTTTATTTTTACCAGTCAATCCGCGTAACACTGAATATCGTCGACCCAGACACGTCATTTCGGACCCTCCCGACTCATTGACGCTGGCTCTTCAAGTCTTGCGAGAGGCGGCATCTGCGCCGCCATCCCTTAGTTAGTCCATACTTCGCAGCTTGCTGCACATGCACGAGTGGCCTACTCGTGCATGTGCCTCCATCACTTCAAGGCCTGACCCACTTTGGCGTACCGAGCCTTCCTTCGCGCATATGTCCTCTTCGGAGCGCAGCGCCGACGTGCCCTCTCCTGAGGGTGCCGTTCCACTTCCAACCTTTCCGTTCAAGCCGTAGGGCCACTAGGGCCAAGGCTAGGCTGAGTTTAGTCGGTAGGTCTGTTGGGTCGAGCCGCCTCGATTCACCAGGAGTCCGACATAATCAACGCATCCCTGCTTGCCTGTTGCGTTGGTATCCATGAGGATTCTCAGCCTCCTCTCCTGAGGAAAAAAAAATATATTTTATTTTGCATTTGTCACGTGAACCATGAATACCTATTGTAAAGCGTTCGGACAATTAAAATAACATGTAATATCATAAAATACAAGTGATTTAAATCAGAAACAACTTTTTCATTTCAATATGTCGTTAGTGCTCGCGCAAATAGAAAAACACTTGAAATTTGATAGATTACAAGTTCGACTTTTGCACGAACTTTTTTGTCTCCGAGCTAAAACTACGCTGAGCCTTGACCTTACTGGCACATTGTTTCTTTGTTTTGTTTTATTTTACCTGTTATTTTGTACATATCGTATTTGTACTTTCATGATTGTATGCAAGTGTGTAAAGTAGGCATAAATGCATTGCTCGAATTACGGATCTGCGCGCGCCAGCGGGCCGTCGGTGCCGTACTCCCGCACCTCGAAGCTTGGCTCAACGGGAAGGAGGAGGTCACCTACCGATTGACTCAGATACTCACCGGGCACGGCTGCTTCGGTGAGTATCTGTGTCGAATAGGACGGGAGGGATCGACACATTGTCACCACTGCGCATCCGACCTCGACTCGGCCCAGCACACGCTGGCGGAGTGCCCCGCGTGGGCCTCCGAGCGCCGAGTCTTGGTCGCAGAGATCGGGCGAGATCTGTCTCCGCCGGCATTGATTGCGGCAATGCTGGCGGACGAGGGAGGTTGGAGGGCTGTGGCCTCCTTCTGTGAAGCAGTAATGCTCCAGAAGGAGGCCGCCGAGCGGGGTCGGGAGATGGCCGATCCCGCTCGAAGGAGGCGGCGCCGGGCTCGGTAGCACAGCTGCGGCGCCGCCGCGGGTCGCCGGCGGGCGCGAGGAAGTCGCGACCGCTACGGCGACCCGGGATGGACCACGCCCCTTCCGTGGCCGGGGGGCGTCGTCGGTGGAGGGGACCGGGGGAGGTGGTAGCTTCCCCCGAGGAGGGCTCCCCTCTAGAGAGGGGAGCGGAGGCTGGGGGTTCCTGGAAGTGGCCTTTGTGTTCCCGGGGGCTCCCTACATGCCTGAGGAAGGCCATCCCTGAGGTTTTTAGTGGTAGGCCTCCCCCTTCTGGGGAGGAGAGCCCCACATAACCCCGGCTCGCCACAGCCGGGGTATGCAATTTAATGCATTTTCCTCAGGGGAACAAAAAAAAAAAAAAAAAAAAAAAAAAAAAAAAGGCATAAATGCATTATTACTAAATAAATATTGCTTTACTTTACTTTATTCGTATACTAGCTTTCTGCAAGCGGCTTCGCCCGTGTGGATTTCGGGATTGGGTCTATAGAGGGTTAAAGGTCCATAGCTTTTGCCCACGACTATATATGCGCGGTTTATGGCGCAAAGGTTTTATCGCACTTCCCCTGGGACCATCCGTTTGTCCGAGATAAAAAATACCGCAAAACTTTGCTCAAGAATCACTCTATCTATCAATGAAAACCGAATGAAAACTGTGCTGTAGTTTTTGAGCGAAGCCTTTATTGCGCATCCCGTGGGATCTGTCGATTTTTCCGGGATAAAAAGTATCCTATTATTTAATCCGGACTTTTATCTTTACGTCTGCTAAATTTCAAAGCAATCGGTTCAGTAGTTACGGCGTGAAAGCGGAACAAACAAACTCACTTTCCGATTTATAATATTAAGTAAGGATATTTGAGAAACAAACAGTTAACATTTTACGAGTACTTAAAGACTTACAATTAAAAAGATTCAACTATACTATAAGTATATCGCACAATAAACCTATATACCAGAAGAGTTACTTGCAGTCTGTAAATAGATATTATGTTTTCGATATTTTGTCTCAAGTAGTTTATTTATCACTTAGTTGTGGCAAACTTAGATATAAGCATGTATAATAGTTAGTTATCACTTTGATTATTATGAAACTTATTAAGATTTACTGTGATTAAGCATTGTAGTTCATACCTATGCAATTATGCAAACCTAGTTCAGGTATTTAAATATTTATACTGTAATTTTATTTATATCAAAGATCTTTGTATATGTACATGTCCAATGTTAATAATAAAAAAAAATATTATTATTATATATCTATAATACCTACCTTAAGAAAGAAAATAGTATAATAAAATTCAAACAACATAAAATATCACGAATGCTGATCTTAAAGTTAGCAGTGTTTTCATAAAAATATCGACAGACCCAAAATTATAATTATAAGAAGAATAAGATAACGAATAAAGCATGCTTTAACATATTAATTGCGACTACTAAAGTATTATTAAATATAATTATTTAATATTTTGTAATATACTATCGAAAATTCCTCTTCACCTGTACCTATTTTGAAATACTATGAACAAAATTAAGATCGAGTGAAAAGTAATATGAATTTTAGTTATGATATCTTTAGATATATAATTTTCATATATTCTCATATTTATGAAACCCGCATTTAAGATTTAGAACGATAAAAAATGTATTTTTCACTAAAAAATACCACTGCAACGCACTTCCCCGTGATTTAATGCACAATATAAGATCTTTTTACATTTTTATTCATCCATCATAGAACAGTGTATCTACTCGTACCATGAGCTTACATTCGTTTGCAAACAACATCGACAACGTAAATTTTTGTATGAAAAATTTGTACAGCGCCCCTAGCGGAACGCAAGTGTACTATTCTTCCGTGCTATTTACTGTTTACGGGCTAGAGAATCACTAAAAGAATTGTTCAAAGAAATTAATATTTTAACTTTAGCTAGTCAATATATATATGATAATTTAGTTTTTGTATATAGAAACTACAATAAATTCAATAAAAACAGTGATCTACATAATGTGAATACTAGAAACAAAAATAAACTTGCCGTTCCAATGTTCAGACTCCATAAAACTAGCTGTTCGTTCTTGGGGAAATGTATATCTATGCTTAACAAACTTCCGCAAAGTGTCATTGATTTGCTTTTGTATAAATTTAAAATCCATATCAAAAAGACACTCATGAGTAAAGGTTATTATAAAGTAAGTGACTATCTAAATGATCACACTATTTGGGAATAGGGACACTATTCATAGAGCCATGTTTGGTAACAACATTATTTATAATATTGTAATATTTTTATATGTGTATGTAAACATACTCGTACATACGACTGTAATCGTATTAGGTACGATTGTATCTTATATTATATTGTATTTTTATATTATATTAATATAATTATTAACATTGAAAAGAGGAGATAAAAAATAGACCTTCAGAGTTTCTTGCCTGTTCTTCTCGAGAAGGCTCACCCAATTTCCGAACAGGTGTCAAGTCAAACTATTTTTTTTTTCCTTATTCGTACGTACGGACAAGGTTTTTGTTTTTTCTTTAAGCTTTTTTTTTTGTTTTGTTTGTTTGACGTCAATAAGTGCCTGTAAAGGTCTATGTTGAATAAAGATTATTTTGATTTTGATTTCCATATTAAACTTACATGACTTCTGTAGTTTAAACTATCGATAACTATAGCAAACTCTTGTTGAAGCCACTGATAGGATATAGGAAATAACATAACATGGATCGATTTCGCTTACAAGCAATTTACCAAGCGGACATTTCAGCAGACTCCGTATTTTTATGCTGTTATAACCCTGTCCAAACAAGTCCCGCTATCAAACCAATCCCACTCGCCATCGAAGCACTAATAGAATCGAGTTAGCGTCTGCTCGCGACGCGGAGTGGCCGCCTAATTGACAGTAATCAATTCCGCGCGGCCTTTCAATATTCCTTCATCTCGGATTTTTCCCGGTTCCCGTTCGTTTTTACATCGCTCTCGTCTCGTCCCGTGGATTTATCGCTCAATTAGTCTTGTTTAATAGCCGCTGCCGGGCTGATGTCTGCTTCTCCGAGGGCTGTCGCTTGTTGTGTTAGCTGGGGCGATTGTAATTGCGCTTCTTTTTGTCATTATATTTTCTTGGTTGGTGGGTGGATTGTGCTGCTTTTAATGGAGTTTTTAAATTTTGAGAATTTACTCAGGACATGAATGATATGATTGTAATGACCAATTTCGTGGTTCATCTTTGAAATGGTCAAGAGAATAATAGTGGTAGCTATTTAATTAGTTTCAAAGCTCTACTTGCTAAGAAACAAACAAATAGATACTATTACATTTTAGAACTCGTATTACGTTAAATTAAATATTTCTTTATTAAATGTTTTATGGCGTACACTCGAAGAGGCCTTTTTTTTTTTTTGTTCCCCTGAGGAAAATGCATTAAATTGCATACCCCGGCTGTGGCGAGCCGGCGGTTATGTGGGGCTCTCCTCCCCAGAAAGGGGAGGCCTACCCACTAAAAACCTCAGGGATGGCCTTCCTCAGGCGTGTAGGGAGCCCCCGGGAACATAAAGCCACTTCCGGGAACCCCCAGCCTCTGCTCCCCTGCCTAGAGGGAGCCCTCCTCGGGGAGGCTACTACCTCCCCGGTCTCCTCTACCGACGACGCCCCCCGGCCACGGAAGGGGCGTGGTCCATCCCGGGTCGCCGTAGCAGTCGCGACTTCCTCGCGCCCGCCGGCGACCCGCGGCGGCGCCGAAGCTCTGCTACCGAGCCCGGCGCCGCCTTCTTCGAGCGGGATCGGCCATCTCCCGACCCCGCTCGGCGACACTCGAAGAGGCCTATGTCCAGCAGTGGACGAAGAGGGGCTGATGATGATGATGATGATGATGAAATGTTTTATCTGAAACTATATTTTAAAGTTATGACAAAAAAAAATAATTTTGTTAATTCTTCATAACATTAAATGAAAAAGAAATCTAATGACATTTGATACTTTATATTTTACCAATTACAAACCAATTAGGTACATATTTATTTTCATGGAACAAGGAAAATGTTAGGCCTTTATCTCATCTAACAGTATAAGATAGAAGATAAGGTAGCATGCGACGAAAGCGAATAGCTTCATCTGCATTCATTAGCAAAAAATATGAAATAAGATTGTACAATACACAAATTAAATAACAAAACGAATTTCACGGCGACTCGTAACGTCAAACTGCGGACTGACAGCCCTGCCGATTCGAAAGACGCAGAGAAATGGGATTAAATTAATTGTCGCATCAGTCAGGAGGGCGTCGGGGTGTTTTTTATTAGTCGAGTGCCCCCCGCCCCGCGCCGCCCCGAGTAAATCACGCGCCACCGAGCCGACGACTGACAACTGACGGAGGCGCTATGCATCACTCAGGGGGTAACATGGCCTACCCTTTTCAACTTGTCTTTTTTGAAAACTGCTTAAAAATTCATTATGATGTTACTATTTATATTAATAAGGAAATATTTTTTGAATAGAACAATTGTTGCTGACGATTCTTCTCTTCTCTTGCTCTCTTATCAACTTTTAGGAGAATTATAAGAATAAGAACATTTTATTGCATGACTGTTACAATTCTTCGGCACAAGGTGTTATGGTACGCAGTAAGTAAGAACTGCAGTATGAGTGATTCGTTCATACATTACTAGCTTTCTGCCCGCGGCTTCGCCCGCGTGGATTTCGGGATTGGGTCTATAGAGGTTAAGGGTCATAGCTTTTGCCCACGGCTACATATGCGCGGAAGTCGGTTTATGGCACGAAGGTTTTATCGCGCTTCCTGTGGGACTATCCGTTTTTTCCAGATAATAAATACCGCAAAACCTTGCTCAAGAATCACTCTATTGATGAAAACCACATGAAAATCTGTGCAGTAGTTTTTGAGCGAAGCCTTTATTGCTCATCCCGTGGGATCTGTCGATTTTTCCGGGATAAACAGTTGCCTATATTACTCTTCACCCCTTCAACTATCTCCACGTAAAAAATCACGACAATTCTTCACGACAGTTTTGCCGTGAAAGACGGACAAACAGACAGACACATTTTTCCATTTATTATATTAGTATGGATTTTAGATTAAGATTTTGTCAACCTCCATATTCGAGTAGAATGAGAATTAGTACACCGGTTTCAAGGTGTCGCTGTGAGATCCCGGATTTGAATCACGGTGGGGGCAGATGTTTGTATATATATTTTCATCAAAAATATTTATATATGTATGTCTATCCGTTACCCTAGAACACAAGGCACAAACTTTCAGTGCTTACTTTGGGGTAGGCTAAGAAGGTAAGTTTAAGAAACATTTATTTTTTATTTATATTTTAAGAAAATAAATCGGATCATATTAATTTGGTTTATAGTCATTCATTTATAGTCATTCACTTCTGCGTCTTCTTGTCTCTTCTACACCTCGTTCTTTCCGTTGTATAAGAAAAAGAGACCCGTGACACTGCTAATAGATTAGCGAATATCTGTCACTATTATATTTTACAATATGTACAAAATAATGCGAGATCTTTTGTTAGCAAAAGAGTTTTAGTTAGTCACAATCAAATAACACCAGCGACATTTTATAAGAAAATTATTCCGACGAAACTTCTCACTTTATACGATTTTTAAATACATAAATCTAAGCACTATATCACATTTCAATAAAAATAATTATTTTATATGTATTTAAATTATATGTGAGTACAACATTCTAATTAAAAAAAAGTTTATAATTTACACAATAAAAAAATGTACTGCAGCGAGTTATCGGAGACAGAAATTCAGAGCTGTCCTTCGGAAACAATGCATCCGCATCCGACAATTATCCGACAAAAATTCTATATCCAAATTACGCTTTTCTTCTTCTTAAGATTGAGCTACAGGAGCGACATCCTAATTTTTTTTTCTAAAATTAAATATTTAATTCTATTAATAATGATATTAATAAATGGCCTCTACGCGTTGGATCTGTATCCCCGCGCAAGCCTTATAAAGGACGTGTCTTAAAAGATACGTGATTTAAGCTACATATTAATAAAAATCACATTGGACCTACAATCTCAGTACCCAAAAATTTCACTGCCGTGTACCTTAAAGTACGTAAGGTACCCACCGCCGTCTTAAACTAGGCACTAGGGCACAGAATTAGAGGCCCTTGTGGAAAGTAAAAAACGCGAATTATACTAACATTTTTAAAATAAGCTTGTTATACTCGCTAAATAACTTATGCTGGCGCCATCCCGCGGTTGGAATACTGCACTAAAATAACGTTACTGATTATGCAATTTCGACACTAGAGTTGCAGTTGTTGGAAGCCGGAACTACAAATCCATAGGCGTCTGTCGGCCTCAGCTTGCAGATAGAAATGAGCCTTCTTGGATCGTGTGTCTTCGATAATATAATGGCGAAGTTTACGCCACGTAAATACCTTCTTATAAAGTTACTCATTTGGGTAAAAAGTAATGTTTAATGGGTCCGACAAAAATGTTTGGCGAATAAAGGTGTGAGAGAAATTGTAGGGCCTTCGGGGGGCCCGGCGGTTGAATATGCCGCCTCCAAACACAAACAGCGCCGGTAGCTCCGCGACGCCGCGCCAGCCGATTTGTTCGCGCTTTGATCTCGGCGCGATTTATTGAGATTATTTTTAACGTGAATGCCCCATCACTAGCTTGAGTGATAGACTCCACGCGGTCGAGTGCATATTTTGGTACGTGGAGTCCTTGTTTTACTCGCTGTTTAGTATCATTTGACGACCCTAGGGGAGAATGGGGATTTATTTTTGTGTATATTTAATGACTGAAAGAAAACATTTGAAATTACCGACAGTTATTGCTTGTAGAACGGCTACGTTTTGTCTGTGCTGTGACAAATGTAGATAACATGTATTTCATTTCTCATGCACGTTCGTCGGTTACGAATACTCTTGTCTTACACTTTTTTCATGATATTTCTTATTTGTCAAGCAAATTGCAAGTTCATCTAGATCGTACTCCAACTTGTTACAAGTAGGTACTCTAGACTCTTGAGATAGAAATATCAGTTACTCCTACAGTTCATATTATGTCTCTTTCAATCTTCTTATCCAATCCGCCCGATCCAATCACCCGCGCAAACGAATCCCTTCCACCGGCCACCAACCGCGTCGTCCCACACGCCACACACCCACGTGTCACACACCGTGCTCCTCGGCGATCGCGACGACGCGGGCTACACACCCTTCGTCAAACATATACCTGGTGGCGTCACAAATGGGTAGATTCTCACCCTGCACTACACGGCGATCTTGAGCCACTAGACGACGCGCTCAAGTTACGTACAAGTCGACCCTAAAGACTCCGAAACAGTCGCCGGTGTCGTTAGCAGGCATGGCGTCGAACCTTCTACAAACAAACACACTCATTGCAAAGCTGAACATAGCCATCTGAGGCTTCAGCATAGTCCATAGCTACGTCCAAAAAAAAATATTTCAATCTTCAATATTTATGAAGCTTTGCTAATCAACATCCTCCATGATCCCTTAGTTCGGCAGCCTTCAGCATCGCCAAGACTAGGTTCCCTAATGATAAGGCCGGCGTCACTTTGACTTCCCGCGCCTCTTCTAGCGCTTTGGGCCCCCTTTATGGGCCTGCGCTGCATCGCCCCTCTCATGAGGGGCGGTCGCCCTCACGATTTGCCTATATGGTTTTAGAACCTAGGCCAGGCTGAGTTTAGTCGGTAGGTCACGTGGCTGGACCGTTCCGGTCGCGTGGAGTCCGACATAACCTCCGTGACACTTGCCGTTGCGGGGGTATCCTGGGTACGTTTCGTGCTCCTTGTGAGGATTCTCAGCCTTCCTCTCCTGAGGAAAAAAAAAACTAATCAACTATTACTGAATACTTCAAAATCACAAATTAACTTTCCATTATGAAAAATGGAATACTAAAAAGTTACACAAATCAACTTTTTGTATCGCATTAATTAATCTTTATGCGATTGGCTATGGAGATGGCTATCGAGAGATCAGCACGTTAAAATACAATTTAAATTTAATATTTGAGTGCTGATAGTCACGGGAGACCTTGGAAATCATGGTTGATATTGTGTACCTACGTTACATATATAACATATATATAACATACATAATGACAGATATGTTAAAATATCTGTCATTATGTCAAAAAAATAATATTCATTTATCTCCTTACACTGGTCCTTATAGGCACCTAATACGACAGTGCATAAATGTTATTTAAAAAAACAGACTTATATTCTAATCTTAATAATTATATTCAATAATTAATCAATCAAATCACGTTCAGCTCAATGTAAGCAACTAGCAGAGCAATCTGCACTGGAGACCTATTTTTGAATTACGTATGCGACTTCAAAATCACCGCTGACTAAATAGTCAGCGATGACTTTGAGGTCACGGATTCCTAAACATCCAATTTTTGAAAGTCGATCGCAGAGCTGCCAACATAGATAAAGTACACACATATGTAAGGGTTCGGTTCCACGCAGAATGTAGCCATTCTAAAAAAATGTCCGCGACAGTATATGTCTATCTTTTAAGGTTGACTCACTAGAATCCTTTTTACGGTAATCAAATTTGGAAATGTCGCGTTGTCAAGATCGGGTTGCGGAGAAAACCAATATGTTCTTCTGCCTCAAGAAAGTACAAAACTAAAAATATAATTTACGCAGAAGTACTTTAAAATAATTATGTTCTTTTAAAAAACTTCAAACTAAATTGTCTAAGAAAATAACCGAAATTGCCGCGGACAAAGTCGTGGGTAACAGCTGAGGTGGTTGTTTGCAAAAAAAAATATGATGCTCGAAATAACTATTCCACGCGGACGAAGTCGCGGCCACAGCTAGTATAAAATAATAATATACAGAGTTCAAATAAAATAGTATACTTACCTGCAGAATGTTTGTGAGGCAACCCTGATCTTCCTTGTCCTCTTATCCTTTGATGCATTGCCAAGAAGTTCAGGTACCTATACTTGGAGTCGTAACACTGAGTGACGTACAGCGACAAGACCTTTGTTGATTTTTTAAACGTACGAGCGACGACACGACGCATCTATCAACCTGGGCGCGAGAGGAATACTCTATTGTCAAGTATATGTTGTAAGTTCCCTTCAGGAGACCTGTTTTTAATTACGAATGCGACTTCGAAATCACGGATGGGACTAATAATCACCGATTTTCAATCATTCTTATTTTTGAATATCACTGATGTGACTACCTTAGTCACAGGTGTGATTTCATTACGAGTGCCCTCACCCACTCGTAAACAAGTCATACTTGTGGAAATGTTAACTGTGTTTTGTTTGATTTTTCAGTCTATATATACAATTATATATATATATACATATATATATATATATAATATATTATATATGTATATAATAACCGCAATGGTTAAGATATATAATGGTTAAGTACCTATAGGCATCATGGTTATTATATATATATATATCTATTTAATAACCATAATGGTTAAGCCGGCAATAACCGGCAGCGACTACATTCTGTGTGGAACAGAACTCTTACATTTATGTGTGTACTTTATCTATGTTGGCAGCTCTGCGATCGACTTTCAAAAATTGGATGTTTAGGAAGCCGTGACCTCAAAGTCACCGCTGACTATTTAGTCAGCGGTGATTTCGAAATCGCATTCGTAATTCAAAAATAGGTCTCCTGGTCTATCGGTTTATACCACAATAGACACAAGGACATTTATACTTAACTGATTTTGTTTGTTCCGCTTTCACACCGTAACTACTGAACCGATTGCTTTGATTGCAGACGTAAAGATAAAAGTCCGGATTAAATAATAGGCTACTTTTTATCCCGGAAAAAATCGTCAGATCCCACGGGATGCGCAATAAAGGCTTCGCTCAAAAACTACTGCACAGATTTTCATGCGGTTTTCATCAATAGATAGAGCGAATTTTGAGCAAGGTTTTGCGGTATTTTTTATCTCGGAAAAACGGATAGTCCCACGGGAAGCGCGATAAAACCTTCGCGCCATAAACCGACTTCCGCGCATATGAAGCCGTGGGCAAAAGCCCTTAGACCTAATTTCACTAAACTTAAACTAATCGTCTGTTGTGTAATGGCTTGTTAAAATTAACAGAGTTGTTAAGTTATTCTAGATCCTACATTGTAAAATTAACAAGCCATTACTAAATCAACCGTTAACTGAATGAATTGCGAAACGTTCATTCAATTTGTAATACGAGTACAACCAAATAATAGTGTCGTCGTGCATCACTCTTACTATACGGAAATGCGTCTAATTTCTACTGGTCGTATAATGTGTCAAGTAGCAATACAATGTGAACAAATTAAATTGTCGTTCTCTCTATAAGTTTCTAAAGCAAGCGCATAATATTTGGTATTGCCAGGTTATTTCTCTATTGTTTGTGTAGGTCATGGAATTATAAAAAAAATATTATTATTATTATTATTTATTAAATAATTCCATGGTGTAGGTATTTGATTGACGTTTCGTGGTGTTTTCGTTCTTGGTAGGTATTTTCTTTGATTTGTAAAATACCTTTTATCTTTCTTTTTAAAATAAAAAAATGTCGAAGAAAACGAGAGGTCCAAATTTTAACATCGTCGTATTCGTCGAAATAGTCACGCCGTTCTTTAAAAATCCTCGGACGTCGTACTATGCTGTCTAAAGTATCTAAATTTGTTAAAAAATCTTCGTCATCCATAATAAAATTGTACGCCGCGTCCATCTTGACAGTAAAATAATCGTATGTTACAGATTAACGAACCACTAGAGCAGTCATTAAATTTAACAGTCCATCAAGCTAACTAATCTCTTGTTTGCACATGGTGGGACACTTGCTAACTCTAACAAGCTGTTAACGGTTTAACAAGACGTTATTTTAACAAACAGAGTATGGTGAAATTAGGTCTTAACCCTCTATAGACCCAACCCCGAAATCCACGCGGGCGAAGCCGCGGGCAGAAAGCTAGTTTAATTATAAAGCAGGAAGAAAAAATATTCCTTGCTGATTTTCTTCGTCTGCCGTCGATTGAAATTTGATGTAAAAAAAATTATATGTAAACCCAAATTTAATATTATTTATATTTTTATACCATTCCCACTTATAGAAGCTTATTTTATTCATTAAAAATAGTGATCAAAAACACGTTTGATCGATAAGAAATAAAGATTCCTCTACAGATTATCAATGCTTTAATAATAATAAGAAAATAACTTTTATTTTTAGTGAAAGTTACAATTTTAATGTGTATTTTAATTAATTTAACCTTCCCTTTTTTAATTAAATGTATCCTTTAATTATTTATGTCAAATCATTTCCATTTCTTACGTAGCTATTGATTAAATTTTCCAACTATTGTTATTATCAAAGTGATCTTTAACAGTACACTAACCTTTTTTCATAACAGTATTCTTAAATCTATAAAAAGGCAACTCGGTAACACTTTGTGAAACTTTGTTGTATAAAACTATGAAAATAGCATCTATTTTTTGCAGTCTGTACATTGGAACGGCAAGCTTATTTTTATTTCTCACGTTTCGTTTCGTGTTCTATGACTTGTCATTTTTGTATTCAAATCAATATAGTTCTTATGAACACAAATTAATTTTTCATAAATGACTTGTGACATTAAAAGGTAAAGGTAACTAGCAAGCAAAACTAAGTAAGTATTTCAAACTTCACAACTCACAGAATAAGTCGTCGTCTCTTAAAGAGCGGACGCGCTGACACAAGAGGTCATTAGGACCTTTTTTTTTTTTTTCCCCTGAGGAAAATGCATTAAATTGCATACCCCGGCTGTGGCGGGCCGGCGGTTATGTGGGGCTCTCCTCCCCAGAAGGGGGAGGCCTACCCACTAAAAACCTCAGGGATGGCCTTCCTCAGGCATGTAGGAAGCCCCCGGGAACATCAAGCCACTTCCAGGAACCCCCAGCCTTCGCTCCCCCGCCGATACAGGGGAGCCCTCCTCGGGGTAGGCTCGCTACCTCCCCCGGTCTCCTCCACCGACGACGCCCCCCGGCCACGGAAGGGGCGTGGTCCATCCCGGGTCGCCGTAGCGGTCGCGACTCCCTCGCGCCCGCCGGCGACCCGCGGCGGCGCCGCAGCTGTGCTACCGAGCCCGGCGCCGCCTTCTTCGAGCGGGATCTGCCATCTCCCGACCCCGCTCGGCAGCCTCCTTCTGGAGCATCACTGCTTCACAGAAGGAGGCCACAGTCCTCCAACCTCCCTCGTCCGCCAGCATTGCCGCAATCAATGCCGGCGGAGACAGATCTCGCCCGATCTCTGCGACCGAGACTCGGCGCTCGGAGGCCCACGCGGGACACTCCGCCAGCGTGTGCTGGGCCGAGTCGAGGTCGGATGTGCAGTGGTGGCAATGTGTCGATCCCTCCCGTCCTATTCGACACAGATACTCACCGAAGCAGCCGTGTCCGGTGAGTATCTGAGTCAACCGGTAGGTGACCTCCTCCTTCCCGTGGAGCCAAGCTTCGAGGAGCGGGAGTACGGCACCGACGGCCCGCTGGCGCGCGCAGATCCGTAATTCGAGCAGGTCATTAGGACCTAAGCTAAATTTAGTCCGTAGCTCATTTTAGTCAACTCTCCTCGACTGGTCTAGACTCCGACATAATCACCGCGACTCTTGGTTGGGATAGTATCCAGTAGGATTCTCAACCTCTCCTCCTCCAAGGGAAAAGAACGTGTCATATAACTTGCCTAGCTTAGAATACAAAAGCTGCACAATGTGATTGTCATATGAAATTAACATTTTATACACACTTTTTTTTCTCTCACATGTATAGCTGACCCGTGCTCACTTCGTTGAATATAATATTAATAATCCCTGAAGCGAGCACGAACGCTAACCGAATTAAAACCGAATTAAACCCGATAATTTTTGGTAATTTATGTCTAATAAATGATGATAAATTATTTTATTAATATTAAAAATTAAATTATCTATAATAATATTTAAAAAAATCTATTTTGTAACTTAAATATAAAAGTTAAACATATGCTATCGTTGACTTTTTTGTAGGCATTTTCAAGCTCCACATCTTTTCAATCAAAAATATATATTTCATAGTTAAGGTAGCGTTCGTATGAAACGCTTTCATTCGATCGTTCTTTTTCCGATTCACTTTGCAAAACGGACTACCACGTAAAAGCCTTTTTTATTTTTTAACAATTTAACAAATATACAAACACACACTTTACTTCTTTATAATATTAGTATAGATTTGATCCCATAAAAATTATCTATAAAAATTAATTTCATATTTAGTTGCATTTCTCAATTTCAATTTATTTATACCATATATATATATAGTCATACAGATAGACTCATATATAAATAAAAACGGTAACAGTGTAACTGTAAAGCGCGGCAGCTGAGTATCGAGGCGACGGACCCAGTGCTGTAGCTGAAAATCTTTTTTTTTTTTTTCCTCAGGAGATGGAGGCTTCTCAGCCTTCCGAGAATCCTCACAAGGAGCACGAAACGTACCCAGGATACCCCCGCAACGGCAAGTGTCACGGAGGTTATGTCGGACTCCACGCGACCGGAACGGTCCAGCCACGTGACCTACCGACTAAACTCAGCCTGGCCTAGGTTCTAAAACCATATAGGCAAATCGTGAAGGCGACCGCCCCTCAGGAGAGGGGCGATGCAGCGCAGGCCCATAAAAGGGGCCCAAAAGCGCTAGAAGAGGCGCGGGAAGTCAAAGTGACGCCGGCCTTATCATGAGGGAATGAAAATCAGCGATTTTTCTCATGTTTTTGACCAAGCTCAAGCTTTGGACCTTTTTGTGCTTGTGAATTTGTTTATCTTTAATTCGATAATAATTTTTGTGTATGTGTGTGTCTGTTGACTAAAAAAAATAACTATCTATCATCAATCAATACATCAATACATAGTATAAAACAAAGTCGCTTTCGCTGTATGTCCGTATGTATGCTTAGATCTTTAAAACTACGCAACGGATTTTGACGCGGTTTTTTTTAATAGATAGAGTGATTCTTAAGGAAGGTTTGTATGTATAATAAATGCATAATATAGTAGAGAAACACTGATAAATTTAAAGGTTTCTAATGTGATGTCGTAAATAAGCACGTTTTTTTGCGCTTATATTGCAAACGCTGGCTGAACCCTACGAGATAGACCAAAATAATGTACTACAGTATTGTACAACTTACAAAAATCCACAAAAAAGTCCGCGATGGTATATGTCTATCTCTTAGGGATAACCCACCATAATCATTTTTTCACTGCACCCGTGCGAAGCCGGGGCGGGTCGCTAGTTTATAATAAAATATCATTGGACTATATTATAAAAAACAATTTCAATACAAACTATTAAATAGATGGCCTGTCATGTGAATTCTAGGATGAGGATAAATCCAAATAATACTTATGTGGAATAAAGATTAATTTCATTTAATTTTGATACAAAAATTCTACATGTTCCATTTTTAGTTTTGCATATAATAGAGCTGCTGTTTTGACTCGGATTTATTCCACGTCGGATTGAAGAAAGCTATTGGTTTTCGTCACCTCAATAGATCAATGCCAATGCAGCTCAGGCCCACATGACTCAATGTATTAAGGTTTATTGATTTTTTTAGGGAAATTAGCCGTTAAGCAGCCCCGCTGTATGCGTCAAAGCCTCCATCAGCAGTCTTGAGCAAGCCACGGGGCTGGCATATAAAGGGCTGAATATGTCGTTCTGTCGCCTAATGAACTATTAGAATGTAAAGCTTATTGGCCGCGCATAGATAAAGAAATAAATGTGCGCAGCAGGTCTGCGCGTGCGCATCCTAATGTGCTGTTTAGTGCTGTATTCATAGGTTTTTTTTTAACATTTTAATAATGTCACTGGAATTAGTAAGTTATTATTTTTCCTTTAGTTTTTGTGCTGTGTTCCCGTGAATTTAACATAGATAATAGCTAAGTTAGAAGATTTCATTTTATGTTCTGTGGACTAAATAAGTAAGTAAACTTTATGGTTGCTGTTACAAAGGGTTTATAAAATTAAAAATAACACTGAATTGTACGAATAAGGCCTTTGGGAGAGCTGGAGTCTGTACTAAGTATAAAACCTGTATTACAGAATCTCCAGGCTCTCAACCTAAAAGATTTACAAACAAGATACTCAGCTTGAATGTATACAAAAATATCTTATGAACTAAACAACAGGAAATAACAATGAAACCTATTATAATACATTATAAAAGGCGTAAAATATTAATAAAAACATGTGGGAGAAAGTATGAGTGCATGCGTGCATGCGTGTGCGTGTATGTACGTATGTGTACAAGAAAGTGCGAAAATAGAAAAGAAGAAACTTTTAGGAGGCATCGATAGTATTTTTTACTGTACTTTTAGTAATGTTTCCAATAAACTATATGATTAGCGAAGGATATTTAACAACGGAATGTCATTTCGTATTGCAGCCTCTATCTATAGTGACAACCACAGCACAGTTCAGATAAGTTGGTGCCTCTGTATATTTTTGTGGTAAAATTTCGAAAAATGTTATTTACCTTAAACCGTTGGTCAATCAATATGAAATTCAAAAAAAATCTAACAAGATCACTAAGACTGTTTCTATTTCAACCTACTTCAAATAAGGAGGAGGTTCCGAAATCGACAGATTTTTTATTTTGGTACCTCAGAACTTGCGCGAATCGACTTTGATGTTTCTTTGTTTATTTGAATTCTGCTGCATCTTTTATGTTCCTATTTATTTGGTCCGATATAGTCTTAAAATGGCATCCATGACAAAACCGTTATTACAGTCGGGTCAATTTAATAGGCCACATTTGACATTTCATTAAAATTCCTCAACTAACCTTGTAAGTCTTAAATTTTCATTAGACAACGCGACAAATAGACGGATAACTGTAAAAATCAAACAATTCGATTCGAATTAAGATAATATAATGTAGTTACAATCATTGTTTTTTTACGTCATAATATATTTTCTATACAGTGGGTTAGGGATCGGACTTCCGATACTTTACCAACGTGTTGTATGTTAAGTTTTATCGACAAAAACCTATACAAATGGGGGTCGCATCCCTCACCCCTATGAATGAGAGCTATTTTAAAATTTTATTTCTCGTATTTTAAGGAGTTTATTAAATCTTGCTGTTTTACGATTTCATTTGGTCTACATACACAAAAGTGGCCTTATTTCAAAGTTAATGAGCTGTGCTAGCATTTAACAATAAATTTGTTGAGAAATTCTTTGCAATAATAAACAAAATCCTTTGATTTAGACGGAAAACTTGGTAAAATTATCTATTTTTTTTTAGTTATTGGGCTCTACCTAAAATTCCGGGCCCTTGACATATCATTTTTTTTGTTTTAATTTATTGGCAATGAGTTGAGCTTAAGTACCGCTAAACAGGCAAATAGTTAAGAAACGGGTCTAACAAAACAAGTCAAAATTGACAAAAAAAACCCTATTCATAAGAAGGTAATATTTCTATTGTGTGTGAGAGAGAGGTACTTTTACGATTAGAAGGTGTAAGTGAGACAAAACACAACAGATGGTGCCTTTGTGTATTTGTTTTTCATTGACAATCAGTTATCCCTCGCCCCGCATTGTGAAAACTACACCATCGCTAACCTAACCTAACCTTTTTTTTTTTTGTTTCCCTGAGGAAAATGCATTAAATTGCATACCCCGGCTGTGGCGAGTCGGCGGTTATGTGGGGCTCTCCTCCCCAGAAGAGGGAGGCCTACCCACTAAAAACCTCAGGGATGGCCTTCCTCAGGCATGTAGGGAGCCCCCGGGAACATCAAGCCACTTCCGGGAACCCCCAGCCTCCGCTCCCCTGCCTAGAGGGGAGCCCTCCTCGGGGGAGGCTACTACCTCCCCCGGTCTCCTCCACCGACGACGCCCCCCGGCCACGGAAGGGGCGTGGTCCATCCCGGGTCGCCGTATCCCGCCAGACCCGCGGCGGCGCCGCAGCTGTGCTACCGAGCCCGACGCCGCCTTCTTCGAGCGGGATCGGCCATCTCCCAACCCCGCTCGGTGGCCTCCTTCTGGAGCATCACTGCTTCACAGAAGGAGACCACAGCCCTCCAACCTCCCTTGTCCGCCAGCATTGCCGCAATCAATGCCGGCGGAGACAGATCTCGCCCAATCTCTGCGACCAAGACTCGGCGCTCGGAGGCCCACGCGGGGCACTCCGCCAGCGTGTGCTGGGCCGAGTCAAAGTTGAATGCGCTTCGCTTCGCGGTAAGCTTCGAGGTGCGGGAGTACGGCACCGACGGCCCGCTGGCGCGCGCAGATCCGTAGTTCGAGCTGCGCACGCCAGGCCGCCACAATTCGTCGGTGCCACTGCCGCCTAGGCACTTCGTGCGCTGGTTCCGGAGCGCTCCCTCCATCGCTATATCTGTCAATCCCAGTTACATAGACGCTGTTAGGACCAGCAAAGGGATTTTACCACAATCATATATTTGATACAAGCCTGGACAGTGACATTAGCCCCCACTCCGGTTACCCTAAGACAGAATAAAAATGAGTGTGTTTAATTAAGGGGGAAAAGATGTTGAAGATGTATGTATGAATGAAGGACGGAATGAAGGATTAGTCTTTCTCAATCACATTTCAGATTGAATGGAAGGACGTCGCTTCCTTCTGCGTGGACATAATATTGCAGAAAAAGGTAACGGAAAAGGAGCGGGAAAATGAATACTGCTTCTATGCGGCGCAGACGGTTGAGCGGTAGACTGTGGGTTTACGTCTTTCATGACCGGCCGAGGTGAAGTCTGCTTGCTAAGATGACTCCTGATGAAAGCTGTTGCATCATCTAGTGATTATCCTTATATCTATGGTAATCTTCCAAAAGCACTACGACCCGAACCGATCAAATTGGATCCCTCAAATTGGGATGATCAAATGGACTAACAGGACATCGAGGTAGTTTAATTGGTACCCCTCGTCTTTCATCGGGAGAGTTCTATACACGCCCGTTGGGTAGCCATCGACAGGTAAGGCGTAATAGCATTTTACTTCCTAAAAAGCCTTGTCAACATGCTGAGGCATGCGGTTTGGATGACTTCGGATACAATTTTAATTTCCTGGGCGAGTTGTATGTTCACTATGAATAAGGGCCAGGTAGCGCGAAGTGGGCTTCACGTCTGTCCGAATGTGAAAATTATGCGTCCCTTCCTTGAGAACCTGCTCTAACCTGGTCGCCATTCTGATAACTCGTACTTTAAAAAATCACAGCACATTTGTCATTCCTTTTTGACGTCGATGACTTTTTTCTTTTATTGTATTGGTAATAAGTTAATGTGAATGAATGGATTTTTTTTTCTTTATTTATTTATTTGACACACAAAACAATACAATCGATTATTGATAAATCAAAATCAAAATTAACTTTATTCAAATATGACTTTGAAAAAAGCTCTTTTGAATCGTCAATTTTTTTTTCCTACCACCGATTCAGGGCGTATTTAGCTGATAAGAAGAATGGGCGCAAGAAACTTATCAGCTTTATCAAAAGTAATAACAACATTTACAATAAATTATGTCGTTATCATACAATGTACATATATGTTTACAATTTATAAGGGAAAACAAATATTTACTCTTTAGAATGCATCCTCAAATCAACACCAAGCATTGGCATCATTTAAATAATCATTGACTTTGTAATAGCCCTTACTCATTAGCGTTTTTTTAACATGTACCTTGAACTTATGATACTGATATACGTTTTTCTCATACAATACAACAGACTAAATTATATTTGTAAGTATGTGTGTACAACATGAACGGCACATAACTAGAAGAGTGCACATACTTCCAACAAAGGAATAAATAACTCACAGATGGAAATGTAAAGCTTAAATTTTAAAATAATACATCTTAAACATATAAGAGTCATATTTGAAGTAATACGATCTTCTTTTTGCTAATCTTTTTGAATTTTGTCATCATCATACATCTATCTTTATTCGTAAGCACATATAATATTTTGTGATTTCTTATAATTAGTGCTCGGAATAGGTAGTTTAATTTTATGTACTTGCGACTTTGTGACATCAATAGTATAGATATGCCTGGGAACTTACTATTTTCAGAGATTGTAAAAATATTATATTGAACTTTCAAAATAGTATTTCGTCTTTTAGCTTATTGTTGTAATAATCCATGTTTTCCCGGGACACATGGCGGTCGAATCGCGAGAGCGCACCCCGCTATGTGCCCCGTATGGGCACAGAGAACTCGGGGGGTTTTAGTGGGTAGGCCGGTCCTCTTGACGGGAGAGCCCCACACACGGCCGCGTCTTGCCAGCGCGGTGTCATGGTGCACAAGGTCGCATTTCCGCCCCTCAAAAAAAAAGGGTTATCCATGTTTCCGAGTGGAGGAGTCCGTAGACCGGTCGAGGCAGGCCTCAAGTACCTCGGCCTGATGCTGGACTCCCGATGGAGTTTCGAGGAGCATTTCAAGCTCCTCGCTCCACGGCTGATCGCCGCTGCAGCCGCACTCGAGCGGGTCCACCCTAACGTGGGAGGGCCAGGATCGGCGTGCCGTCGGCTGTATCACGGAGTGATACGGTCGATGGCACTCTACGGAGCCCCGGTGTGAGCGGAGTGCCTCTCCCCCCACACGGTGGCCCTCTTGCGAAGTCCGCAGAGGGTCATCGCGACCCGAGCCGTGCGAGCCATTCACACGCCGTGGAATGTCGATGCACAGGTGCACGCCGCTGTATATCGACATCGGGTCGCGGCACGTGAGCGGGGGGAACGGCTCCACCTGAAGTGGAGGGAGTCCGTGCCCGAGTGCAGAGGGAGGCTCTGCATCAGTGGGGCGCTCGCCTTCCCAGCTGCCGGCTATTCGTCCGGTGTTGGAGGAGTGGATTGGGCGCCGGCAGGGCAGCCTCTTGTTCCGCATGGTGCAGGTACAGACCAGGCATGGTTGCTTTGGCCACTACCTGCACAAGGTCGCACGTCCGAACACACAATGTCAGTGTGCTCAGCGTGGCAATAACAGCGCAGCGAACTAACCGCTGCGCTGGGAAACAGCGACCTCCCGCTGCCGAGCGTGGTCGTGGCTATGCTCCGCGGCGAGGCGGAATGGGAGGCTGTCGCCGCGGAGAGGGAGCGCGGGGAGGACGTCGAGGCCGGTCCCCTCCGTCGCAGACGGATTGGTAGGCGAAGGCGGGCACACGCAAGCGCGGTGTTGCCTGTCTAGTGCAATTACATACAGTTACATACACTTACATACAAACAAGACTTTTAGACCTTACTCAATCATGCTGGCATGACTTCATATACACTTATGAATTTCTTTGCAAATAAATGTACGCAGGTAGCCTCACGACTTCTCTCAGATACATGCACACACAACACGTCTGACTATAAATGTTAATCCTATTATATTAATCCTATTCTTGTAGGTTTTTTTATAGAATAGGGCAGCAGACGAGCAAACGGATCACCTGATGGTAAGCGATAACCGCTGCCCATGGACACCCGCAACACCAGAGGAGTCACAGATGCGTTGCCGGCCTTTTAAATGGGAATATGCTGTTTTTTTTAAGGTTTCGATATCGCATCGGTTCGGAAATACTGCAGGCGACAATTCATTCCACAGTTTAGTAGTGCGTGGCAGGAAATTCCTGGAAAAACGCACTGTGGTGGTCTGCCAAGCGTCTAGGTGATGAGGATGAATGTTGTGTCGCGTAGAACGGTGACGGAAACTAGCAGCAGGAATTAATCCGAACAATTCCTCGGAGCACTCCCCGTAATATACGCGATAGAGGATACATAGCGAAGCTACATCTCTACATTTCATATTTCTCAGTTATTCAGTAAGATGTTTTTAAAGAACAAAACTTTAACAATACAAAAAAACATCGCTTCGATGACGTGCACACATATATATATGTATACGCTCGAAAAAACAAAAAGTAACGTAAACGCGACAATTAGTATGATCCCGGTTCCGTCGCGGCCTGCTTTTAATGGGCCCTTATCCGCCGATCTCGGCTCGTAAAATATTCCACTTAACAATATCTCGAGCACGATATTTATCTTTATTATTTTAAGTATCGCCAGCCCTATTAATTGTATGCCATAAAATATCGGAGCAATTATTTTATTAACCAACCGTTGACCCCGCGTCCGGTGTGTTTTGTATAGAGACAGAGCTCAATGTGAACGGTCGGTTGTGTCTAGTGATGTTCATATTATCAAAACCTGTATTTAAACCAGTGGCAACGCGTCGGTCTCCGTCAACGATCTGAAAATTTGCATATCAAAGACGAGATAATGCTTACACATAGCGTAAGTACGAGTATTTTTATTACAGCTGTCACTTCATTAGTTTTATAGGATAAAATGTGTTGTTTTTTTTTTTGCTTTGCTTCTGTGTTTAATCTTTTTAAGGTTAGTTGAACGTACGGTTACTTGTACAGTATATTTAAGTTGTAGTGAGCGCCGAACATGTAGAGGAGATGATATTTTGCGAAACAAACCTAGAAGATCTTTCCAACCCTGATTCAATTTCCAACAAAATAATTACGTAACTTAATAAAATAGATTGACCTACTTTACAAGGTTACATTGTGAGGTATTCTATACATCCTGCCAACGAAGAATACGATAAAGAATATACCTAGGAATCTATAGAATACTAGCTGACCCGGCAAACGTTATTTTGCCATAAAAATCATGAAAAGTGATGAAATTATTTAATAAAAAGATATTTTGTGAGAAACGCAGTTTTATTCTTGAGAGAGTTTTTATAAAGGACAAGATCACAGAGATAATAAAATATAATAGTGTTGGGCAAATAGTGTTGTGCTCAATCGGTAATAGATAATCAATCATATTTATTTCAACAAAAAGTTATTAAATAACTATTAAAAAATAGGGGTTGGTGATAGATTGTTTGTATTTTGATGCTACATTTAAAAAAAAATAATTTGACCAAAATAAATAATTAAATATTTCTTACACTTACACCCATTAGCCCGGCCCAAAGTAAGCTCTGTAAGGCTTGTGTTATGGGATCTAGGGTAACGGATAGACAGACATCATCATCATCATCATCCTCTTGCCCATTTCCCATTATCTGGGGTTGGCGCAGTAGATGTTTTTCTTCCATTCCTCTCTATCATATATTCATCATCACAGCTCATATACGTCCCCACCGAGGGGCTTGAGCCTACCCTAATTACGTTAGGGCGAATAGGCCTTAGTCAACCACGCTGGCTCAGTGCGGGTTGGTTGACTACGTACACCTTTGAATCCCTTCGCAGATGTACGCAGGTTTCCTCGCGATGTTTTCCTTCACCGTAGGAGCGTCGGATAAATGTACATATGAAATTCGGAACGAAGAACACATTGGTACACGGCGGGGATTAGATCGTGGGCCTCCCGATTCTATGCGGCGCATAAACCAGTGCCGAGACCACAGCGCCACCGACGCTCTATACATATATTATACATATATAAATAAATTTGGTAGAAACATGTTATACTGTATTATACACTTGTACTGTGCACCTCTCGCCATCACATGATCACAGTCGTCGTATCTCGTATCAGCTGCGCATCAGCCCAACACTTTATGCGCGGGAGCAGCTTTATCGCGCAATTGCGTCGATTAACGATAGCGTTGTCAACGTAGAACATTTCGATGCAAATGCCTTTACTGTTTAAGCGTTTCCTTACACGACTATGATAAGACGTGTTTACGTGGCCACATATTTATTTCATTTTCATTAATGTATGTCTGACTTATAATATATAATACTAGCTTTCTGCCGCGGCTTCGCCCGCGTGGATTTCGGGATTGGTGTATAGAGGGTTAAGGGTCATAGCTTTTGCCCACGGCTACATATACGCGGAAGTCGGTTTATGGTGCGAAGATTTTATCGCGCTTCCCGTGGGACTATCCGTTTTTCCGAGATAAAAAATGCCGCAAAACTCCTCAAGAATCACTCTATCTATTGATGAAAACCGCATAAAAATCTGTGCAGTAGTTTTTGAGCGAAGCCTTTATTGCGCATCCCGTGGGATCTGTCGATTTTTCCGGGATAAAAAGTAGCCTATGTTACTCGGGGAGAATGTAGCTTTCCAAAGGTGAAAGAATTTTTGAAATCGGTCCAGTAGTTTAAGCATGAAGAGGTAACAAACAAACAAACAAACAAACAAATAAACAAACAAACAAACAAACACACTTTCGCATTTATAATATTAGTTGGGATAAATTACTAAAATTACAATTGAAAAATAGAGGTTGATGAAGGAAGGGTGAAAATTGAGCTTCGTATATATTCTAAGGCTATTATAAAACTATAAAACACTTTGAAAAAAAAAATAAAATAAATAAAAAATTATGTTAAGGGTGGACAACCCTTGTTATTTAGAGATATGAAAAGAAGATAGTAGTCGATTGTCAGGCCTACTGAATATGCATATAAAATTTCTTACAAATCGGTCAAGCCATTTCGGAGGATTATTGTAACTGACATTGTGACACGAGAGTTCAATATATAAAATACTAGCTTCCGTCCGCGGCTTCGTCCGCGTGAAATTAGTTTTCTGTCAATCCTTGTCCCTTATGTCTAAGAGACTCTTACAGGGGCCAGCCTCGCGTTGTGTACAAAAATAGAAGTGCTTAAATATAAAGTTTCATGGTTTTATCTTTTAAAATTAAGAAATCCCATACAAACTTTCAACCTCTATTTCAACCCCTTCGTCCCTTTTTTTCGAAATTAAAAGTAGCCTATGTTCTGTCTCAGGGTCTAAAGATTGTCTGTACCAAATTTCATCAAAATCAGTCGCGAGGTTTAAGCGGGAAAGCGTAACAGACAGACAGAGTTACTTTCGCATTTATAATATTAGTTGGGATTATTTTCAAAAATGAATTAAATTAGTATAAGTATCGTTTAAGTGACTTACTATCGAAAATCCAATTGAAAAAGCTTGTATCTCACGAAAGTATATTATTGTAATATTACAGGCAGAACTATCTTTGTATAGTGATTGATTAAGATAAATATGAACAAATATGTTGTTAATAGCAAAACAATTAATATCTGCCTATGAAGAATGCAGCCTTCACCTGCATAGAACAACCTCAGGCGAATGCGTAAATCAAATAACTTGAGAGTGACAACCCTAACCGTAAATTATTCAGAAATTGCCGTCTAATCTTATTAACGTCATGTCACAGTTATGATTTACGAGCGCTAATGTTCTCTGATTGAATATAAAATTGATTTTTTACGTGGAATATACTTTATACGCGTCCCGTGGCGATAGACGAAGGACGATCTAATTTTTAATTGATAAAATCAACATGTAAATATTTGATCGACTTTTATAGATTTTTGACGTTGATGTGAAATACAGCAAAGACTAAGTTAGGTGTATAACTTAGTTATAAATTGATTGTATTAAAAAACAACTGTAGTTATCAATTGAAAAATTGATATTATTGAACAAAACACGTAGGATGCTATGTTATTATTGTATGTATGTTATGCTATTATTAGAGATCGGATAATCGGATGCATATTTACCTAAAGTTAATTTTTGGCTCACAAATTATGGAAGCGGCTTTTTAAAATACATTTTGTTAAATAAAAATCCCGGGAAAATACGGGACTGCAAATTTAACGTAGTGATATTGTTTGAAAACTACTAAATTAGCACGTGGTATTCATTTTCAAAAGACCGAGACTCCGGGTTCATTTATACAACTATACATACGTATTTACCAAAATGTTCTACAGTAACGGAATTCCGGGATTTTTATTTATGGAAATAAAATAAAAAGACAGTTCCATACTTTGTCAAAAACTAAATTAGGTAAATAAATAAACATCCGGCTATCCAATTCCGCAATCCCGGGATTTTTATTTAACAAAACAATAAAAAGCCGTTTCCATACTTTGTCTTAAACTAACTTTAGGTAAATATGCATCCGATTATCCGATCTCTAGTTATTATACATATAAACCTTACTTTTCAATCACTCTATCTATAAAAAAACTGCATCAAAATCCGTTGCATAGTTTTAAAGATTTAAGCATACATAGACATATAGGAACAAAGAAACCGACTTTGTTTTATACTATGTAGTGATGTACACAATTTGACTGTGTCCTGACTCCGGAACTAATTCAGGAACTGTATATTTCGGGAGTCAGCACCTTCCCTTTTGTATGACCACAGATATTCTTCAAAATAAATTTATAGCTAAAAATAATATACACATACATATATAAAACAAATAAGTGTATATCAATCAATACATAGTATAAAACAAAGTCGCTTTCGCTGTATGTCCGTATGTATGCTTAGATCTTTAAAACTACGCAACGGATTTTGACGCGGTTTTTTTTAATAGATAGAGTGATTCTTAAGGAAGGTTTGTATGTATAATAAATGCATAATATAGTAGAGAAACACTGATAAATTTAAAGGTTTCTAATGTGATGTCGTAAATAAGCACGTTTTTTTGCGCTTATATTGCAAACGCTGGCTGAACCCTACGAGATAGACCAAAATAATGTACTACAGTATTGTACAACTTACAAAAATTCACAAAAAAGTCCGCGATGGTATATGTCTATCTCTTAGGGATAACCCACCATAACCATTTTTTCACTGCACCCGTGCGAAGCCGGGGCGGGTCGCTAGTGTTACTATAAAAGCTCGAACTACTGTGAATCTTAAGATTAGTGAGTTAGTCTTAGGATTTACCGACATGAATCGGTAAATGTATTTTTCGGGCTTTTACCATTCCAATACATGCTAGGTTTTACCGCTGTCAGCTGGTAGATGTTGGTTTTAGGAATAAAGCGATGTGTAATTTTTAATCATTTATATCAATAAACTATTAGTCAAATGTTAGATACATATTATATAGGTATCAAACGATAGTAATTAAAAACTAATCTTAACTAATACTTAAATTATATTCATTTTGAATATTGTTTTGTTAATAAGGAACTAATCATTTTAAAATCTTTGAAATACTTGCTAAGTAGTAAAAAATAACACAAGTGAAATTATCTTCTCACAAACACTTCTTACGTTAACTAATAACTGGTCAGTATTTTCTATTATTTAACATTTAACAACGAGTCGATGCGCTGAACACATTATGATGACATGATTTATTTTTCAACATTTACCGTGCGTTTAATGTAAATCCTAAGATTTACCAAGTGACGTTCACCATAAAGAATTGGAAAATCTTGGGTTTTACTGGAACATCTTAGAATTTACCGTAGTTCGAGCTTTTACAGTAACATATATAGGAGAAACTGACTTAACATTGTTTTTATAGTGTGTGTATTCTGTTACACGTCTTAAAGCATAAGCTGTCTGATTCAAATTTAATTGCTTTCAACTGTTAATGAATTATAAGTTAAGTTTCAGAAATTCCTCAACACTATTTAGATCCGTATCCTGTAAGAATTTATATATGTAATTACTAGTGCATTGATTTATTAATTAAATTATAACACTTAACAGCCAAATAATCATACAATTTTGGGTATGTCTAAATCTTGCAAACGGTATTGAAGACCGTTTAGTGCTTATCTTTAGAAATAAAATAACCTACAGAATGGTTGGAAAAGTTTATTAAACGATAAATTATCTAACCCTGGAAATATTTCGGGACAAACAGGAGTATCTAACCCCACCTAACAGGGATCATTACAGGAAAAGCAACTAGGCAGTAACACTTGTCCGGCCAATTCCACAAACAAGCCGGAATTGGACGAACAGACCTAATCCAAGCCGTAACGAGCCATACCAATCCGAAGTTCGTTTATTCAAAAAACACAATCGCCTACAGATAACCCTCTACTGCCGGTCGGTCACGGAGACCGGCCGTAAAAATTCTCCGGACGTCAGCCCAATGACTTTCCTACACGATTATTGGGCCCGAAAGGCCGGCGACGAATGGAAACGATTCGATTATAAACGCAGGGTTGGGAAAGCAGTTGTGTAATGTCATTTCAAAGTGCGCGTACCAGTAATCCTCTTTATTGTGTCGGACATGCGATATTTTATTCGCCAGTGGTATGGGTGAATCGGTGATGCTATGATCAGTTTTTATGTAACCTAATGATATTTTGATGAATAGCCCATACGAATTCTAAGCAGATTCGGCCGCATGATTCAGACATAAACACGTACCTATTTCGTTTGTTAACAATGAGCGGCAGCTATGAATATAAAATTTATTTTACCATTATTGGTAGATCTTGATTTTTAAATGTAACATTTTAAAATCAAGATTTGATTAGTTTTTGACTAGATTATTTACTGAGTATAATAAAAAGACGGCAATAATCTGATTAGTAATATCTTAGGCTCCTATTCCAAAAACAAACTTAATTTTGAGTACTTTATTTATAGTTAAAAGGGATGGTACTATTGATCCCACATAGCGCCATCACTTTACAACTGTACTCTAGCATAGACTTGAGTTGAGTCTTGTTCTGTAATGCGGGTCTTAATTCTAAGAATCAATACGATAATGGTGAGATAATTAAATTATAAAATCCAATATTTTTTTACATAGTTACAGATGTAAGTAATATAAGCATTATAAAAAATACTTTATTATACTATAAAATGAAAAAAGTATATATAAGGGATTAAAGTATGGAATTACTATTTTGTATGGAGATGTTAAAGAATTTGGCTTATTCCATACTAGCGTTTTCATTGATTATTTAATAAACGAGAAAATTTTACGTAATTCTTACACACGCGGCAATAGACATTAAAATAAATAATAACACTGTTTGAAGATAGAAAATTAGTTGTCATAAAGTTGTAATCAATAATGTAAAACATTCTGACGTAACACAATAGCAGATACTTTGAGTTTTTTTAGGTTTAAATTATCCTAATTCTTTTGCAACCAAAACTTACACATTAAGGTTGAAAAGAAATTCAATAACATATATTTACTGTGACGCTTAAATTCAAAAAGTTCTAAAGGCAAATTCATTGTTAAGAACCTATTATAAGAAACATAATTTCAAGTAAGTTGTAATATTAAAAACTTCACAACCATCGTTAACATCCAGAATTTATTCCTTAAGCGTTCATAGTGATTTACACGTCCATCACCTATCACCGAACATTTCTCAACTATAGCATTATCAAGCATCTCAGGATTTTTAAATCGTTCGTAGGTTAATTTATAATTGTTAGATGTAGTATGCAGGGCATGCGATCCGAATGACAATGGGACAGACCACCGGCCTCGTGGGCCACACTGCATGCTAATGCCAGGCCTTGTTTCGCAACACCTACCGCGAAGATGGCGGCTTAATATGTACCGCGACATATGAAGGGTTAATGGAAAGAAGCATTCATGCTTTGGCACGTCCAACGCTTACTAATTACTGTAAATGTGTAATAAATCATAATTATTTAATAAAATGAGACTGGAATTCATTGAATTAATAATTAGTAGAGATCGGATAATCGGATGCATATTTACCTAAAGTTAATTTTTGGCTCACAAATTATGGAAGCGGCTTTTTAAAATACATTTTGTTAAATAAAAATCCCGGGAAAATACGGGACTGCAAATTTAACGTAGTGATATTGTTTGAAAATTGTTAAATTAGCACGTGGTATTTATTTTCAAAAGACCGAGACTCCGGGTTCATTTATACAACTATGCATACGTATTTACATGAAGTTTAGTTTCAGTTCCCCGTGCGATTTATGAATGTACGATTTATTACATGAAGAGTGTTATACGAAAGTAGTGAGCTAGTTTGACTAAAACAATGATCAATTAAATAATTGAATAAAAAACAGAAATGGTGAAAATTTTTATTTAACAAAACAATAAAAAGCCGTTTCCATACTTTGTCTTAAACTAACTTTAGGTAAATATGCATACGATTATCCGATCTCTATTAATTAGTAATACATAGATTCTGTCCCCGACTTTGAGTGGATAGGGTGCACGATAATAAAACGTTTTTATTCCTAAGAGTGTGCAACAGTTCCCACAGCGTACTAGAATTAGCCTTTTTTTTTTAGAGGCGGAGGAAATGCCTATCCGGGGAAGATGTTGGTCCTCAGCGCACTATCCCTCCTCCGGTGGAGGGGAGGAGGGGGAGGGGTGCTCGCATCCAGTAAAACTCCGCCGTGTTCCTGCTCTTCATTTCGCCGAAAGTCGCGGGGACTACCGAATGATATGGCTTCGACGCGACTCCGGCGAGTAGGTACTAGAATTAGCCTGAAGAGATTTATGACAGAGTTAAATGTTATAAATCTAACTCCATATTTAATATAAGTTACATATTACATTATTATAAATCTTGTGAATACTAACAATTATGGATTAAAGTTGACCGTAACAATTTTTTTTTTATATAAATAAATATTTCTATTATATATATTTCTATATCTATATTTCTATATATTCGGCGACCTCCATAGTCGAGTGGATAATACACCGGTTTCAAGGTGTCGCCATCTCTGAGGTCCCGGGTTCGAATCCCGGTGGGGGCAGATGTTTGTGTGATGAATGCGAGCATTTGTACCTTAGTCATGGTTGTTGATATATATTTTAATAAAAAATATTTATATATGTATAATATATGTATGTCTATACGTTACCCTAGATCCCATAGCACAAGCCTTATAGAGCTTAGTTTTGGCTAGGCTAATTGGTGTAAGTGTAACAAATATTTATTATTTATTTATTTCTTCCACTTACACCCATTAGCCCAGCCCAAAGTAAGCTCTGTAAGGCTTGTGTTATGAGATCTAGGATAACAGATCAACATTCAATAAATATACATATTATATAAATATTTTTCATACAAACATATATATTAACAACCATAACTAAGGAGACAAACATCTGCCTCTACCGGATTCGTACCCGGGACTTCAGAGATGGTGACCTTGAAACCGATGTACTACTAACCACTCGACTATGGAGGTCGTCTTTTTCATTTTTATATATACAACTAGCGACCCGCCCCGGCTTCGCACAGGTGCAAATATAGCATGTAAATATAGCTACTACAAAATGTCGTTATAGGGGAGTGCAGGGTAATGAGAGCGGTCGGGTAATGGGAGCGATGGAGAATGAATGACAAATATACACAATAGCTCGATCGTAAGTACTCGGCCGTTTCCGTCAACCATCGACAAATTCCGCCTGACCCGCTTGAACCGTTAGTGCCATTCGTTGAGTCATGAGTGACGGTTGAGTGTTTTTCGCGTAACGCTTATAAAAAACTGCCTACTGCTAACGCCAAGGTAAGCATGAGATTATATACTTCTTTGATTGTATTTATGGTTCTTACACCTCTAGATTCATGTACTAACAAGTCCAATTGGTTAAACTTCGATCAAAAGTAAATTTACATATTTATTGATTATTTTTCAAAATGGTAGTCATTGCGGTTAATGGTAGCCTATAATGGCTCTCATCAGCCGACATAGCTCACATTACCCCATTATCGTTCAGAGTGTATTTGTTAATTACCTAATTTTGCGTTTTAGAAGCCACGTAAAAGAAACCGGACAACCGGAAGACGACCAGTACCCATCTAACATTAGTCCTATTCCAACCACATCAAATCGGACAGTTAATGAGCAACCAAATGCCAGCCCTGCCACAAGTCCATCTATTTTTCGCGGTATAGGATTTCAACCAGAAGTAGTTTAGGAGGAAGCTACTAAAAACCCAACCCCGACTGCATCTACATCAAGAGCAAAACCAGAACGGGTTGCTGGTCACGAGACACATACCGCCAGATGTTACACAACTCCATCCAAATCTGACGAGACCAATACTGATAATGTTTTAACAGTTAATGATTTCATCAATATCATTAACAATATAAGTCCAATGCCACAACACATCTCTAATTAAGATAAATCGTTAAGGAATAAACATCATTCTGAAATTCTAACAAGCACACCAATGAAAGAAATATTCGAAGAAAAAATGAGAAAAAGGATTGAAAGAGAGAATAAGACTATAAAAATTAAGAAAAATAAAGGGAATAAAGAAAAATAGTAAAGAATTGTACCAAAGGAAAATGCCAGGAACAGAAACTTACCAAAAATAAAGTAGTTAAGGCGGCGAAAAAGGCAAGAAAACATTTATTTATCAGTGAATGATAATGATTCATATGCTGATCAAGTAGATGAAAATCCTATTTGCGATGATGAATCAGAATATTCAGAAGAGGAAGCTTTATGTGCAATTTTTTAGACACGGGAAAAAGTGGGGAGATGTGGTATCGATGCAGAAGCTGCGGAAACTGGGCCCATGAAGAATGCTCTGGCAGTGATAGTCCATATTCTTATATTTGTGCTTTTTGTTTGAATCCCCAAAATTAGAATCTTATGTTTTCTTTAATAATTTAATTTTTATTACTTTTATTTTATTTTAATAGTTGATTCTTTTATTTGTGTTACACATGATTATTTGTATTAATAACTAAGATCTCATTTAAAGTAAATTTTGTTAATTTTCGGGAAAGAGCAAATAATATGGCTCCCATTTCCCATATGAATGATAAATAGGCTCACAATACCCGCATGTGTCGGGTAATAGGAGCGACTGACTTTTTTCGTAAAACCGTAATTGTATCTTAATATAAGATTATAACTGATTATAAATGTGATAAAGACATACTTAAGTAATCAAGGTAAAAGTTCCTAATAAAAATTATAAGAATATTAACACATGTAATTTTTTATGAATGTTTTCCCTTGGTAGGCTCCCATTACCCTGCTCTCTCCTACACGTTCACAGCTTTTTTGTCATTAGACAAAACAAACATGTTTTGCTTAGAGCGCAAAAAAACGTGCTTATTTACGACATCACATTAGAAACCTCCAAATTTATCAGTGTTTCTCTACTATATTATGCATGTATTATACATATAAACCTTCCTTAAGAATCACTCTAACTATTAAAAATACCGCATCATCAGTTCCGTAGTTTTAAAGATCTAAGCATACATAAGGACAGACGGACGGCGGATAGCGTCTTTGTTTTATACTATGTAGTTGATACTATTTAAATATTTATATTCAAGACTAGCGGACCCGACAGACTTCGTCCTGTCAAAAAGATTTGTAAAGTGGCAGTTTTTTGTTCTTACTTATTTTATAGGCTGTGCAAAAAATTCTGCTGTACAGAACTGCCACCCTGGTGGTAGGGCGTTGTGAATAAAAAATAATTAATTGCAAAAAAGGTCCAAATGAACTATTACATATTGTGACTATTTAATTTTGGAACGTGACATTAAATCCTCCAACGATGTATTCTGTGCTCCAACGCACACACGCACACTGTTTTGATAGATATGATTGAATTTCAACTGTATATAGCGTTAATAAAGCGCAAATTGACTCTTGATGTTAGGAACACACCTACATTGCTTAGACAACAGTGAGTGCTTGCAATATGAACTTTATACAAAAACAAAAAAGAAACTCTATTTTAGGGTTTTCCCGATAATTATTCAAATTTTTCTCGTCGTAAAAATCATCATGGAACTTCAACGAACATTTAAAAAAATTAATTGGCCAAATTGGTCCAGGCGTTGTTGAGTTATGCGCTTACCAACACATTTTGCGATTCATTTTTATATATAAGATTATACATATAATCGTATGTATTTCTGTTTGTATTTGTGTATATATTAGATAGTAAGTTTTTAATAGTTTTAATCTTTGTCTGCGCTAAACAGTTCTTTGCAAATAACCACACGTAACTTATATTTATATTGTGCAATAAAGATTGAATAAATAAGTCGGTCAAACATCCTAAAATATATTAATCTAGTGAAATAAAAATTTTAAGCTTCCTCTCCACAAACAGATAGCAGGCGGCAATTCTCAATTAGCACCACGGACAACAAAGAGTCCCCGAACGCCGCCGCATCCGCTGGCGATGGCTATCTGTCTGCGGGTGGCCTTCTATCGGATCCACGACTCGGAAACTTAATGCTGCCAGTGATAAAACAGATTTTATTGATGATGATCAATTCTATAAACTGACGATAAACTTCTATAAACGACAGTCCTACCGACTAAACTCAGCCCTTTTTTTTATTTCCTCAGGAGAGAGACTGAGAATCCTCATTGAATGCCTACATCATAAAACACACAACATTTAAACATTTAGAATATTTTTTTTACTTCATTTACTTTATTTATTTATTTAAGACTAGCTGACCCGGGGAACTTCGTACCGCCTAATTATTGGAGGCATATTTAGTAAGTCACAAACACACGACACAATACTTTTTTAATTTTATGGAAATGTTGTTGGATGGTCGTTATTTCGAGGATCTAAAATAAAACAAATTGGTTGCTTTATATGGTATATATTTATTTTTGTGTGAGTATGTGTGTATGTGTGTGTGCTGTCTGCGCACTATTTTTGTTTTTTAATTTGTGGATAACGTTGTTGGTTGCAGTATGAGCATACATAGATATAGTAAACTAAATTATACTTTATATGTATATTGTAACTATTTGTTATTTCTCGATAAATAAATAAACTTGAAATATATTTAAGACACACTATTGTCTTCAATTCCAAAACCTTGTTTGTACCGACGCCAGCACATAAACTACCGCAAAATGTTTTTTTTTTTTGTATTATCTCAGTGTTGAACTCTATAAGTTAGACATTTGAAAATCGATTAAATGAATTTGACAAAATAATGAGTTGTTGTCGGCGCTTATTATTTTTATTCGGTTTTATCGGTTTATTTTGACGTTATGATAATTGTATTTATTTGACATATTAATGAGACTATCTATCTATTATTGTCATTTAGGGGGCATTCAAGTATTACGTAACGCAATTTGGGGGGGGGGGTCTCGGTAAAATGTTACGATGCGTTATAGGGACAGGAGCGGGTCTTTCTTACAACACCGTATGTAACATTGTTTCTTTTTTATAACAAATTGGCAACCCTTTTAATTAAAATACTTTTAATAAAATTAAAATTAAATAAAATTGTAATACTTGAACGCTCCCTTATCGTATTATTATTATTTAGAATCTATATACATAAAAATTAATGCCACTTTTCGTCAACTCAAGAACGGGCTCACCTATCCGAACCAAATGTTTAAGCTTTGTTCGGACTATTTAGTTATGTGAAGTTTGCACAATATCGGCTGATACGGTTCTTCATTTATCATATTTTTGTACTAATGAATTCAATAAATGGTGGATAATTTTATTAATGGGGATTGTGCTGTCAAATTGAAACTTTTTTCAGTGTTGACAGTACAAGCATGTTGTTATGTTCATTTGGGACATGCTTCGATTAAAGCAAATTGTCAGCGATAATTTGTTTAACCAAATGTTTTGGATGCAGTTTTCAAATAGCTAGCGATTAATACAATATGTTTTTGTTTGAATGAATGAGTTTTGATGTTTTTGAATAAATGAGTTTGGATGTTTTTGAAAAACATTATTTTCAATGTTTTTTATTACTTCACTTTATACGTAGCGAAGCACGTATCGGACCGCTAGTGCGCTAGATTATCTCAAAAACTTAACTTTGTATAGCTATGATTTTTTTTTTCCTCAGGAGAGGAAGGCTGAGAATCCTCACAAGGAGCACGAAACGTGCCCAGGATACCTCCGCAACGGCAAGTGTCACGGAGGTTATGTCGGACTCCACGCGACCAGAACGGTCCGGCCACGTGACCTACCGACTAAACTCAGCCTGGCCTAGGTTCTAAAACCATATAGGCAAATCGTGAGGGCGACCGCCCCTCAGGAGAGGGGCGATGTAGCGCAGGCCCATAAAAGGGGCCCAAAAGCGCTAGAAGAGGCGCGGGAAGTCAAAGTGACGCCGGCCTTATCATGAGGGAACCTAGTCTTCGGCGATGCTGAAGGCTGCCGAACTAAGGGATCATGGAGGGGTTGGCGGCGTAGATGCCGCCGGCAGCGCAGATGCTGCTGCAAGGACAGAAGGTCCCGCGTTAGCTGGTTATCTTGATCGATGAGGACGTGACGGGGGTTACGTTGTAAATGACGAGATGGAGGGCTGGTGTGTAATCCACCGCCTTCCTAATAAGAGGATCGCGTGTTGCTCTGCGGCTTTGAAGAAGCGTTCGGAACAGATTCGGAAGTGTAGCTATGAATGTTATTAATATGACTTTATTGTATGTTATCTATTATTATTTATATAATGAATTGTTACTATTCCGCAATATACCCATGTGAATATGGGCTATAATCGCCTGAAATAAATGCATTATAATTTAATTATTCCTCGTTTAATCATATGTATATATAAACTCTTTATTGTACAATTAAACAACATTACAATCAAAATATTAAGAAGGTACAAAATTTAAATGGTCCAAAGGCGACTTATCTCTCAAGAGAGATTTCTTCAGCCAACCCCGGATAAAAATTTAGCCTTTAAAAGGATATGTAGCTTTCAAAGGTGAAAGAATTTTTGAAATCGGTCCAGTAGTTTCGGAGCCTATTCATTACAAACAAACAAACAAACAAATCTTTCCTCTTTATAATTTAGTATAGACTAGCGGACCCGACAGACTTTGTCCTGTCAAAAAGATTTGTAAAGTGGCAGTTTTTTGTTCTTACTTATTTTATACATAATTTAATGTAAAAAAGTAGTTATAGTGACGTAACTACAATAGTTAGACATGGTTTTTTGTAGATATGGATATATTCTATAATATTGTCGAACATTTTTTTGTTCTAATTTGAACTTTTTGCAGCGTATGCGATGAAAGACATTTTATGGCGAATTTTTTTACACCTTCAGTTGGTTTTAATAAGAATTTCTGAAGATTTCTATAGTAATATAGTAGTAAATATAGCCTATATTACTCAGCGATAATGTAACTTACTAATGAAAAAAGAATTATTGAAATCGGTCCAGTACTTTTTGAGTTTATTCGTTACATACAAAAATACAAATCTTACCTCTTTATAATATTAGTGTAGATAATTATTTATGAAATATAGCGCCATTAATAATTGAAAATTGCAATGGGAAGATACACAATATATTTTGCAATATATTTTTAACACTATTTTAAAAGACTGCTAACGAGGAGAGGTTTCTGATTGATAAGGTATTGAACAAATAGGTTATATGTGTGCGAGACTCTAACGGAAAATGTAGAACTGAATCATGATAAAATTTAATTATTTATATAAAACATAGTACTAGTGCATATAATTAATTAATAAGGATTGTATAAATATGTTAAGGAAATAGTCGAACTTCATCAAACCTGTGACGCTAAGATCCCAGTTGGTAGCAAGATTTACCTAATAACAACGGAGGTATTGGCTATCTCAATTACTATATAACCGAGTTAAATTTTCTTGAGTACCATACTCTATTAAAAGAATACAACACGGTAATATAATAACTTTGTTGCCCGTTTATCGGTCTGTCAGGCAAGTCCCTCTTTTTCAAGAACGCGTAGAGGTATCAAGTTTTAAATTAATATCAAATAGTCTGGTCTGAAATTAATTGCAAAAATTAAAAAAAAATCGGAGTGGACGCTCAAAAGTTACAGCCTTTTAACCTTCATTTATACAATATATTTCAACACTCACAAAGGAAACAAAACCTTATAGGATACTTGCCGCTAATCAGAATCAAAAATTTTGCATGCAGCAATGTTATCACGAGTAAAGGAAAAAATCCGAGAACTGAGATTTGAAGTTACATCACACAATAATTGACCTTGGTGGCGAATATGAGTGCTGCCTAACTCTAATGCGTGCAAACAATGTAACCATTTCTTCGTACTTGGTTTGTTATATTATTTATTGGATTTCGTCGCGTGGTCTTTGGGATTATCATTTTCCACGGCACAACCAGATCGACTAACATTACACTATAAGACACATGTATACAAGCTACAGAGCTGAGGACAGCGGATAAATCCTTATTAATATTATTAATTCGAAAGTAACTCTGTCTGTCTAAAGCTATAAAGCAGATTTAAATGAAATTTGGTACACATAATTTCTATACTCAGGCTCTACGAAAGAAAGGACATTGATATTTATTTAATACGAAAAAATGTGTATGGTTGGAATGAAAATTTGTATGGGAACTAATGACGTACTTTTAAAGTTAGAAGTTTAAAACTTATTTTTGGCTTTTAATTAGATATAAAAATAAATACGACTTTCAAAATTTCACCCTTAAGAGGTTAAAAATAAGGTTTCTGTTTGAATGGGTTCAGAAACTACTGAACTGATTTTGATGAAAGTTGACATATAGATAATTTGAGCTCGGGAGACAGGACTTTTTGCCACAAGAGCAATTTGATATGAATACATTTGAAAACACAGAAAACATAAGATAATTTTTACCGCAGGAAAATATATATTTCCTATTGAAAAACCCGATAACACGGGCGAATCCGCGGTGGCAATCTAGTCTAAAATATTAAGTCTAAATATTTCTGTCAGTACCTTACACAAAAAATTATATTACGTTTTTATTTTTAACTTTTGCAAACGAAAAGTTTGTAAAAAAGATGATATAATACAGAAGTAAAAGTATAAAATAATATGCCCTGACTATCTGATTCACCGGCGGAAAGCGGAAGCCATTAAACGCTGCATATAAAGATGTCCAGCAGTTTCCCTTTATAACATGAGCGTCAGTAACTCAACAATGATTTTTGGGAATAGGGTCTTGGACTGTAGTAATAAAATGATATGTTGTTTTGTACAGGGATAGTGTATGCGGTTAGAATTAATTATTAACAGGAATAATTAGATAAGAATTATAACTTTTCTTTATTATTAACCTAATAAATTATTATTTACAAACGCCAATCCCAGCGCGTGACGTCATTTATCATTGTCACTTGTCACCTACTACTTGTTTACGTTGTTTGCGATTTCGAAACCTCGTTTATTTCTTGCATATTCTCTGTGATTTAAAGTTTTAGTCGTTTGCTTGAAGTAAAATTTCAGTTTATTTACGATGGCAAAGAAATTCGTAAGAGCTGATAGTTAAAATTTGCCACGTATCGACGTCATGATGGTGGCAGAATTTTTCGCTAGAAACCCTGATTTTACCTCATCGGAATTCAGAAATGTAAAAACTGTCGCGTAAGTATCATCACACACATGAAAAGTGAATCAAAATTTCTTTAAAATTGATTTTAAGTGACACATGGTTGGTTGCAATGTAACCTTAAATGTATTGTTTTTGTTTTAGATCGTGCAGGGAAACGTATGGAGATGATGCTATAGGTTATGTGGAACTGTCCCGAGAAAACGATATATGTGTAGTTAAATGCAAAATGTGCCCACAGCACTAAGTTCACAATAAATAATATAAAGTAAATCATCGACTTTATTGATTGATTTTTACAGTCTCGTCTTGCAGTATCATCCATTTTTTTCGCATATTTATATCATGAGGCACAGGTATAAATAGTTTGTCAGGTGTCTTATTTGTATCATTTTCGCACAGGGGAACTGAACAATACTGATAATATTTAATTGCACTCATTTTAGTACAGATTACGAAATATAACCGAACGTTTACACACGCTGTATCAATGAGCAAGTAACCTCTGTATGATAAGTGACGTCATAATCGAGACATAACAAAAGAGTGGTGTTTTACCGCGAAATTCAAATGTGAAAAATAATTATCAATTTTTTACCAAAGAATAAAGTAATTTCAGTAGGAAAATATTTTTGGCAGCTTTTTAGATAAGTAAACAATAGGTTGAAATGGTTTTCACGAAACAGTCCAGGACCCTAATAAATAGTTTTGAAATTTATATGAAACGTCTTTGTTTATGAAGTTAAGCAAGATTCTTTCTATTTTCTTAATGTGACATACTAAACAAGTAATTATTTGAATCTGCAAAGTTTATTTGTCAAAGTAGTAAGTAGAAAATTCATGGAACAAAATAAAAGACAAGAGAGCGAATGTCGCGTAGTCTATGACGTAGGTAAAGCCACTAGCAAAAATATAAAATAGCAACCATATTAGTTTCTTAAAATTTTCAGTCATAAAAGGGTACGAAATAGGGTTGACAGTTTATTTAATGTTCGTATATCACAATATTAAACCATAATAGTTTCCGTGTAGGAAATATAAGTCTTAACTGAAAAAATTTGGATATACTCGAAGAGTTACTCAATGTAAGCAAAAATATTAGACAAGGCTGTATACCAACCGGAAAACACTGGGCCCTAAACGCTCTAAGATAGAATAGACTCGTCGCCCCTCGGTGGAGACTTCTATGAGCTGCGCAGACAACGGTAGCCCGTACGTGGCGTCCACACGGCGTTTAGGGGCCATCCATAAATTACTTCAAACGGAAAGGGGTAGGGAGGGGGTTGACGAAGTGATGTCACATTTCAAAATCTATTATAAGCTGTTAAAACACAAACTTTAAATTATTACTATTAGTATACTGTAAATATTAATTTTTATTGTAAAATAAATTAATAGTGTCTTCTTCTATCTATTTATAGGGGTACTCCCGAAAGGTACTATTTTTCTAATTGATAAAAAGCATGAAATGACCATAATAATATACTTATTTAATATAAGTAATCGTTTTTTGTTTTGTTAATTGATTGATTTGAAACCAATTTTTTTTCTTTTTCTATTCTATTTTCTAAAATTTCGGGGGGAGAGGCAAAATATCACGAAATTCGTGTGACGTAATTTGTCGATTTGCCTGGATTTGTGATATCACGTGCCCACCCGTCTAACATTAACATCAAAACGCGATATGATAAGACTGTATAACGCTGAGTTGTCAAAATACGATATAAAAAAAAGCAAATATTTTTTTTTGTGCTCTGGCGGGATTCAAATCCATGTCTTCATGTGTGTTTTAGTTTCAATATATAATTTTGTAGTTGAATATCTGGTAATGAATGCATTGCCTTAAGTACCCTTAGTAATTAGTAATAGTATCAGTTTTGTTTTAAAGGCCTCTTACATTAAGCAGTGTAAATAGTTTGTATTATTTTAGGTTAGTTATCTTGTGTCCGACGATCTGAGAAACTATTATGAACTTATGAATGCGTTGCGCAAGAGTTAATATTTGAACCAAAAGTTAGGAACAGAGTTGATCTGTTCCGATAGGATTTTCATAAGTCTAAATCAAAGTTATGAATTTGGAATTCTAAATATTCTTCGAAAAGGTAAACTATGAGCTCGGTACGAATACTTTCGCAATTATGAGCGGCGCACGTCTATTTTAACAGATCATGTTAAACTAGACAGTTTTTTATTGTCAAATAAGTATTCGTTTTAATTTTTAGCGAACTGTATATTTTTTTAAGCTGTAACTTGCTATAGTAATGAAATTTTAACACAACATTTCAAAATAGAAGCGTCTAGAATAATTAACATCAGAAAAATCTCGTGGAAGTGGAGTGTCTTTTGTTTTTCTCGTAAATATGGTTAAAAAGTAGAGTTCATCTTTTGGTCGCAAATTTATATTTACTCCGACGGGCGACGTGTTTGGGGTTGAGCATTAGAATCCCTTATCACGTTCGACAATTCTTTTTAGAACGTTTTAAGCTCGAGATTCAATAACGCTCTCACTACAAAATATAATCATTTGATATATAATTTACTATTTCTATTCCACTAGTTGGATCATAAGCATTGGCAAATATACGTCCAGTATACTTTAATAAAAATGTTGAGCCATGAACAGGTAATTGTTAATTACAATGTGTTAACAGATTGGTCGGGAGTAGGTAAGTTTTAAGATATTTAGAGAGAGACTGGATGTGTAGTAGAAAAATCGTTGTATAAATTGACGAAGATAGACAAACAGACAGGAAATCAAGTTAATGTAACGTTGTAATAAAAGGAAAAGGAAATACGTGCCTTACAACAATGGCATACCCCAAACAATGCAATACACATAGTGTCATCTTGCAAGTGTGATGCAATCGACTAGTTGCTAATTGTATTATCCGTGCTTATGATCACACACTAAATTCCCAGTGCAAGGCTGTCACTGCTGACGAGGCTTCTGAGAAACAAATGACGAGACGTGATTATTTCGCATTACAAATGGAAATCGTAAGTAAGCCGTACGCAAAGGTATTTTAAAACAGTAGCATCGGATGTTGTTAGTGACTGATAATATAATCAGAGATGAATGTACTCTTCAGATCAAAACGGGAACTATAGAGTATTTGAATAGTTAATTGTATAAATGAGAATATTTTAAGACTTTTTGTAAAGATCTATTAATTCGATTAGTATTTATCATAGACAATTATTACACTAACACCAATTAAGCTAGCACAAAGTAAGTTCTGTAAGGCTTGTGTTGTGATGTAGGGTAACGGACAGACATATATATATGGACCGTTTATTTTGAAAGTGGTTAAGTGCATTTTCTTTTGTTTCGAGAAAATGAAAGGTTAAAGGTTAAGGTTTTGTTGACTTAAAAATACAGGCAAATCATACGGGATTTTTTGAGAAATTAAACACGGACTAGTCTTATATATAAAAATGAATCGCAAAATGTGTTGGTAAGCGCATAACTCAACAACGCCTGGACCAATTTGGCTAATTTTGGTCTTGAATTATTCGTAGAAGTCCAGAGAAGGTTCTACCAGCAATGAAATCGTACGAAGAATAAATTTGTGTATTCAAGAAAATGGGGCACATTTCGAACAATTAATTAGTGTATCATTTTTTGTACATACTTAATTAATGTTTTCCTTTCATTTAATTTATGAAGTTTGTTAGAGAGATTTGATCCTTATAATTGACCCTACCGATCGGTGCAATAAAAATACAGGGTGAAACTTTTGCAGATTTTAGTCGGTTCGATTACCGGGTGGGGCAAGTGAATTTTCAAAAATCTTTGAATGCAGTTTTTCAACTTTCAAAATAAACGGTCTATATAAATATTTTTGATATAAATATATATTAACAGCTATGACTAAGGTAGAAATGCTCGAATTCTTTATACAAACATCTGTCCCCACTAGGGCTCGAATACAGGACCTCAGAGATACCGGCCCCTTGAAACTGGTACGGTCGGCCAAGAAAGTGGTCTACCAGTTTTGACAAAATTTCATATGTGAGTAAAATAGCGATAAGGTTGAACTCCTGTACTTATTACCTTTTTAAGATTATGCAGAGTGATGACATTTAAACCTAAAATAATCTGACAGCTATTAATCTGTCAATTTTGTCAGAATATTTTTGCACGGGAAAATCAACTCTGTTACTTTATAGCGCGCGAATGATTTTCAACCTTAGGGTGGTAGACCACTTTCTTGGCCGACCGTACAAACCACTCGATTACGAAGATCGTCAAATTTATATAATCACATTTTAACTGTGTAGTACTGGCAGAAAAGCAGTGAATGGGGGCTATAAACGGCTTCATTGGCAGTCAGACCTTGTCAATAAAGGCGCGTCTGGCTATGCATGGATGCTTGCTGGTCCCTACGCTTATGTATGGGAGTAAATGCTGGGTGTGACTAAACAAGGATAAAAGCAAGATTAATGCAGTGGAAATAAGAGCTATGAGAGGAATGGTTGGATGATGAAGAATAAATTGTGAAATAGTGTGATAAAGTTATGTAAGATGCCTGTTGGTGAGTAGTTCAGCTATTGGATTGTAAGTTGTAGGTAGTTATTGCGAACGTTATGTACGCTTTTATTGTGATGCATATCAGAACATTTTGTATAATATAAGTTACTTTTTTGTATTTTTAATATAGCAGTAGGTAAATAAAGAAAATGAAAATGGTGTAATAAATAAAGAAAATGAGCGGTGTAAAATAATATCCTTGTCAATTTTTGTCAATGATGTGTTTCGATTACTCAATTGGCTTCGTATTATCTCAGGCGTAGAAATTATGGAATTCAGTTATTCGTTTAAAAAGGGGGCGTTCAAGTATTACGTAACGCAATTTGGGGGGGGGGGGGGGGGGTCTCGGTAAAATGTTACGATGCGTTATAGGGACAGGAGCGGGTCTTTCTTACAACACCGTATGTAACATTGTTTCTTTTTTTTATAACAAATTGGCAACCCTTTTCGTTTACGTTTTACGGGGAATCCCTCGATTGTATTAGTATGGTCGTCATTTTTAATTTTTTCACGCAAGTTGTTTAACGTTACGGTGCGTTACAAGGGGGGGGGGGGGGGGGGGGTGTGTCAACATCTTCAACAATTGCGTTACGTAATACTTGAACGCTCCCAAACCGTTATTTTAAATATTACAAAATTTTGAGATATTCTTGGTATGAGCTTCTGATGTCGAATAATGAACGTTGCTTGTCCAACGGCCACTCGCCGCTCCCCGTTCGTTCCCAGCGCGTGAACGATGGATCGCGCATCATTCGCCAAGCTGCTGCCATCTTGCGTATGTTTGTGGCAAGTATTGCGTAAACAATGTATTATGTGAAGGGAATGCTTGGATGGTTTGGACACGTAGAAAGAACGGACGTAAGAAATGTATAAGGCAAATATGAACGAGCCAGTTGGTAGGGACGACCTAGACCAATATACTTGGACCAAATAATAATACGAGTATATTGAAAGAAGGCGAAGAGTACCCGTTAAGAAACAAGTTGATTTAAACAAAATGCCAATTTCGACATTTATGTGATCAAAATGAAATATATTAGAGAAATATATTCAGTTATTCTAATTATAGGACATCATCCTATCTAGCGTAGCTACAGATCTAGACAGAGGTTATATTCGAATTTTGTTCAGTGTTTAATAGAAAATTTAATTTTAGTTTCTTTGTGTTCCTATGTTTATGTGTGATGAAGTTGTTTTGTAAATAAATATTTTATCTATTTATTGTTCTTAACTGAATTTTCAATATAATCATCGTCACTATCTTCGTAAGTGTGACTGAAATTATTATTGAAAAGAAATAATCGAAATCTTCATTTGGTGTTCAATATGGGATTGATTTAAATCAGTATTAAATCCCAACAAGAAATATTTATAACATATAATTGATTTCACTAGATATCATTTTAAGAATAATTTAGATATTTAAAAGTATCATTTGGAGAAACCTAATAAGTATTAGGCAATGAGGTTTTACTATAGATGACGCATATTGCTACTGGCGACGTGCTACTTTGCCTATTTTTTTAATGATTCTCAAGATTATTATTGAATGAAACTGATCATACGTCCGTTGCTCAAAACTTTTTTCTATGCATAACTAGGCCGAAAAGTTGACTCTGTTTAAAAAGATTAAAGTAATAACAATGCTACACGCATTTTTAATAAAAACAAGTTTATTAAAGTGCATCTTAAAGACGTTGGTATTTAATTTAATATTACTAGGATAGAGACCTAGTTTTAAATAATATTATGTTCCAGATCGTAAACAAAAAATTGATAGTACAGTTGGAGTTTCTATGCTCGCTTGAGGCGCGTTCCGAGTAAAGCAACAGACCCTCTGTTGCTTTTCACGCCAACTTTGAGATTCTGGCTTCAGTTTCAATATTTTATTTAAATTTTTCTCTCTTAAACAAAAGATGGATTTTCATTTATAGTTGACTTTAACAATGAAGTAAGGAGAATACAGTTGAAATATTATACGTGACAGATATATAATCAACACAGTTCGAGTCGCGCTCAAGTCGTATGCTTTTTCTCTAATTATTTCTATATTTACTTTATTTTTCACTTTCAAACTTATCTATACTAATATTATAAAGAAGTAAAGTTTGTGTGTTTGTATATTTGTTAAATTGTAAGGGGTAATCTTGGGATCTACTGAACCAATTTTAAAAAGTCTTTCACCAATAGAAAGCTACATTATTGCTGAGTGTCATAGGTTATATAAAAAACCGAAAAATAAAAAGGCTTTTAAGTAGTAGTCCGCTTTGCAAAGTGAATCGGAGAAAAAACGGTCGAATGAAAGCGTTTCTTACGAATGCTGCCTTATCTATGAAAGATATATTTTCGAGTGCTAGAGAAAAGATGTGGGCTTGAAAATGCCTACAAAAAAGTCAACGACAGCATATGTCTAACTTTTGTATGTAAGTTACAAAAAGTAGATATAGATAATTACATTTTTAATATTAATAAAATAATTTAAATCATTAGGTAATATTTATTAGTCATACATTACCAAAAATTATGAATTTTTATGAAAATAAGTAAACTCATCGTCTCAAGTGTGAAGGCCAAAGCAGCGGACGGCGCGCGATGACGTCGGGTTTAATTCGGATCGCGTTCGTGCTCGCTTCGGGGATTATTAATATGATGCCCAACGAAGTGGGCACGGGTCAGCTAGTACTTTATAATATTATATAGGCATCGTAATTATGTAAACATTTTAGTTCTACTATTTACTATAATGATAATAAATAGATTTTTTTCTAAAAGTCAGCGAAAATACAAAATACTACCCATTTAATGTTACGTTACACTTTTACACTACACTAACCCACACGCATAAATACAACGACACGAGGTTGTTAGCTGGCGGTCTTTGATGGAAGTACATTGGCACGGAATGGTCGTTTATTAACCGAGGTTCAGTTTTAACTAATAATACAACATAATCAATAGTATCGAGTATTTTAACTAATAGTACAACATAGTCGATAGTATCGAGTATTTTAACTAATAATACAACATAGTCGATAGTATCGAGTATTTTAACTGATAATACAACATAGTCGATAGTATCGACTATTTTAACTAATAATACACAACATAGTCGATACTAATAGTTACTTTTGTAACATAATCTTCGTGATATTTTGGCTCTTCATCACCATGATTCGAATAGAATATAATATAAAAATATTTCGTTCTTTATAGGCTCTTTTACGAAGAATGCTTCGAGGAAGAACTTGCAATAGTGCCTTCATAAAATTTTTACTATCGCATCACCAAACCCCGTAGTAAGCCTATCTGTGGTATCTCAAAGAACCAGGCCATGCAATACCTAAAAACTCGCCTTCTTAACGAGGCGAAAGCAGACTGGCACAGTACGTCCGGGATGACACACTCAAAAGCACTAATCGAACCATACTCTCGCAAACGCACTGACGAGCTATTAAAGCTTAACAGGAGTAACTTGAGCGTGATGGTTAGGGCTTTGACCGGTCACTGCAAGTTGAATAGACACCTCTACAACATAAAACTTAAGGGCACTGACATATGCAGAGTCTGCGAACAAGAGCGTGAAACTCCAATACACCTCTTGTGCTACTGTGAATCGCTGATTCACAAAAGAAGCAGACACCTAGGGAAACACATCCTTGACCCAGATGAAATAAAAACAATCCGAACTGGGAACATCCTATCTTTCTTAGTCAGTGCCCAGTTAAGGGAGTTACTGTAGGGCCTACATAGAACCTACATAGGAGGCTGGTCACAATAGATCTTAATAGGTCGCAGTGATGCATATCAGCCCCGACTTACACACGAAATAGAACCCCGCAGTAGAATTAACGCATAAATTTAAATAAAAATTCATAGATGAAGTTGGTAATCATTTTTTTCTTTATTCAACTATGCTTAAGACTACGTACCGTTATCCGTAGCTTGCATTCAGGACTGCAGCCTTGAGGATGCCCACCGCGCTCCTTCACACATGATTACTCATGCCACTGGCCACCTCACTACACTGCACTCACTACCCACTGCACACATCCGGCGGTACCTGCAACAACAGATGATTTGTTTGAAAAAGATAATCAATCAATATCATATTTGTGAGTTTTAATATTTTTGTTTCAAATAGATTTACAATTCGATATAACATATGATTAATTATGATTTAAGCAGTATTTGTGTGTAATAAAAAGTATTTATTGTTTTTTATGTCACAATGTTGATCAAAGTCAAAATGATATTGATTCAACATATAACTTTACAAGCACTTATTTGGGGCCATCCATAAATTACGTCACATGGTTAGGGGGAGGGAGGGGGTTGACGAAGTGTGACATGGTGTGACAAGGGGGTGGGAAGGATCTTAAATTTCGTGACGTCACATTTCAAAATCTATTATAAGCTAACTGATAAAACATAAACTTTAAATTATTACTATAAGTATGAAAAGTGCTGTAAATATTAACTTTTATTGTAAAGTCTGTATACTCTTATAAATAAATAAAAGAATAGTATCTTCTTCTATTAATAGGGGCACTCCCGAAACGTATTATTTTTCTAATTGATTTTAGTAGGTGATTTTGAAAAATATTATAAGAAAATCATGAAATGACCATATACTTATTTAATATGAAAATAAAACTGATTTCGAAACCGCTTTTATCATTCAATAATTTCAAAATTTGTGACGTCACACTAGGGGGGGGAGTCTCACAAATGTGACTAGCTGTGACAAGGACGGGGGGAGGGGCAAAAAATCACGAAATTCGTGTGACGTAATTTATGGATGACCCCTTTTATGTAATTGAGTCTTATTTATCTAATAGAGTTCAAAAAGCTGTGATTAAAGTAACTCCGTCTGTTCGTGTACCTATAATTATGGGAGTGCCTCAGGGATCGATATTGGAACCATTGCTTGCTTTTACTTATTTAAGTTTATATACTCCTTTATGAATAACTTGTGTTATACAGCCCTAATTTATTAATATTCAAGGTTACCAGAGAAACGTTGTGGTCTAAAGTATTGCTCACAATCAATAATTTTTCATTAAATTGTGTAATATTATTATTAGTGCTCGGAATAGGTAGTTTAATTTTATGTACTTGCAGAAAGAAAGTTAGTGTAAGCGTAACATGGATAAACCTAAAATTGACTGTTTTTATTTGCTATTCGTTTTTTACGCGATTATTGTAAAAAACAATTATGTTTACAACTTATTATTATAACAATAAGCTAAAAGACGAAATACTATTTTGAAAGTTCAATATAATATAATATTTTTACAATCTCTGAAAATAGTAAGTTATTAGGCATGTCAATACTATTGATGTCACAAAATCGCAAGTACATAAACTACCTATTCCGAGCACAAATTTTATTATTGTTAAGTTTAAGAAAAAAACTGAGTACAGGACAAAAAGGACGAAATTGTAGAATTGGTCGCTACAAATATATTTGGTTTTACATATGCTGAACAAAAATTAAGATAATTAACTAATTAAATGAAACTGCAAAGTTGGGCTGTTCATAAATGATAAGAATGCTTTAATTACTTATAATATTAACGACTCGGCTGGGCAGCGTTTGGGAAGCTACGCGGCATATTCTCGGCCCATCTACCGCAGTGCCTCAAGACGAAAGTCTTCGATTCGTGCGTGTTGCCAGTGATGACATACGGAACAGAAACCTGGCCACTCACAATGGGCCTTATAAGGCGGCTCAAAGTCACCCAGAGGGCAATGGAGAGGGCTATGCTCGGAGTTTCTCTGCGTGATCGAATCAGAAATTATGAAATCCGCAGAAGAACCAGGGTCACCGACATAGCCCGAAGAATTGCGAACCTTAAGTGGCAATGGGCGGGGCACATTGCTCGCAGGACTGACGGCCGTTGGGGCGGAAAGGTCCTGGAGTGGCAGGCATATGCTGGACACCGCAACGTTGGTAAGCGTCCCACAAGGTGGACCGACGATTTGATGAAGATCGCGGGAAGGCGCTGGACGGTTGCAGCACAGGACCGATCTGCGTGGAGATCCTTGGGGGAGGCCTATGTCCAACAGTGGGCGTCTATTGGCTGAAATGATGAATATTAACAAATTATTAAATTTAGTGAATAGTAGAATGGGCGACTTTCCAAGTGACAGACAACGAGATTTCCAAGCGATACGTTTCTACTTAAATTGTAGGCATATTTCATAGATTAAAAACAGTTTTTATGAATTTCATTAGATTGTTTGCAATACCGTTGGGTGATTCGTTTGCTTGTTTGTCCCCCATTGCTTAAAAATATACATAAATACAATGGTTTAAACTTTTTGATAGCCAGTATACGCGCG